>JAKZAO010000011.1:17256100-18692671 GCA_023053555.1 Branchinecta lindahli | reverse complement strand
TCAGCTTTCGCCATAAACAATACACTACAAAAATAAAATAAAAAATAAACGTAACAGGGATAAACAACAACATCCCGGCCGTCACTCTAGCAGTGCTTGGTTTATCTTCAGGTTTGAGCAGAGTGGTGTTAGACATCGCCTTAAGACAATTTCACCAGAGATTTCTCGACCCGACAAAAACACTGGCTGCAGACCAGCTCTGAATCCTACGCGTGGGAGGAAGGCCATACAATAGGTCTTTTTCGTATTAAAAAGGACATCGAATTCACTTCCATATTGCTCGCATACTTTAAGCAGCTGGTTAAGACCGTAAATTGTTGGTGCGAGGATTGCAAGGTCGTCGGCAAATAGTAGGTGGTTGTTACACCACCCTACCCACAAAGCAACCAACCTGTTTCTCGGCTAGTCTCCTAGGTAGTTCGTCGGCGTATACATTGATAAAGTGACGAAAGAAATTGCCCAGTGGGTCTGGTTGAGTGGCTGGTTTAAGGAGAAATAACATGTCTACGTAGTCAAGCGAAGATCAGGCATATACAAAACCTGACTGTCTGGATGAAGAAGTTTAATAACTATCCCCCTTTGCGATCCCATCGAAACCTTTGGTCTTGTCTACTAAGTTCCCAATAGATTTTCTCTTTGACTCTGTCGTTTGTTGTCAGATATAAGACTTAAACCTGCAGCTAACTTATCCGTTTCCGCTTATTCTGTTTACCTTAGTTAATTGCAAAGTAAATTTCGCATTCATTACACAAGTTTGGTTCTTGTTAATTGGCCAAGTAGAGATTATTCATACTCTTGGTTTCTCTTCATCTATGTTGATTGTCTCGGGGCAATCAGATTCCTTGCGAAACAAACTTCGTTCTCTGGAGGATTTGCAAGGGTTAGCGAAACAGGAACAGGTTAGTTGTAAGTTAGAAATCTGTTTCTAATGAACTCCTTTCGAGTTGTGAGACAACAGTAGCAGTAGTGATCCGGACAAAGAGATTCAAGACCCCGGGGCAGTGAAGGGGTTGGGGCCCTCTTTTCTGGTAAACAATTTGTCGAAAAAAATTACTTTAATTTATTTATTTTTTTTACTTTTGAAAACAGACAAACAGGATTAGAAATGAAATAGACTAAACTCCTTTACACACTAAAATCACCACTTTGTCCAATGGCAACGGTTCCTTCCGAGGTTGGAGCCCATTCGCCCTGAGCATTTAGGTAGTTAGCCCCTTCAGAGCTGACCCAAGATAGAGTCATGGTAAAATTCTGAAACTTTCACCAGCTGATCAGATGAGCACCTTTGTGAAAAATTCATGGTAAAAAAAAACCTATTTCATTTCAGTTCAATTCAGTTCAATTTATTTATAATCCGTCAAAAACAAGGAGGGCGTATAGCCCTAGTGACGGAGTACAAGAAAGAAAAAGAAAAACAACAACAAAGAAAAAAGACAACGCACATATCAATATTTACATTATACACAAAACAAACACGACTATAAATTACACGAAAAGGCAAGACCACTGGTAGTTCTGTTTACTGGCGGAAGATTTGAAATCTTCCACTCTTAGCAGGCAGAACCAGCTGAAATTTATGTGCCAAGAAAGAATTACTGGTCCAAGGGGGCAAATGCAGCAGATACGTGGCAAATTTAAAATAAATTCTGTGAACATTTTTCTTATTAGAAGCAGAAAAAATTCAAAATTTGGAATGGTAACCGTATGGTCACACCAAGTTTTTATGACAATCATTTATTAGGTAGAGTCGGAAAGACAAAATCACTTGAATGAAAACTTTTTAGACAATCTATGTTTGGATTCAGGGAAAATCGCATTTTACACTTCGTGCAAACGATCCGAGTAGTGTCGTCCCAAACACACTTCTCAAAGCGGCACCTCCCCTTCTTGATTGTGCCAGGAATGTGGTTCGTTCGGCCATATCTGACTGAATTGGCAGGCATTCCTACTATCGTACAGGAGGATCCAACCTCGAACTTGGCCTGAAAATCTTACGAGGAAACTTCTGTCCAGTCCAAAGCAGGTTGTAGGTCATTCAGAGTTTCCGTCTTGACGGTTAGGATTTTGTCAGGACTGCACTGACATTCTTTTTCAACCCCTTTTGCCAAGTTTGAGTTTGTAGAAATTCGAAGTTGGGTACCGCTCCTGTAGTAGTTGGGATGCGCTTGCTTGGTACGATGAGCCTGCCAGATCAAGGTGTTGCTATTTTTCTTCGCTACTTTTAACCCTGCTTCTTCATATTGGGGCAAAGACCCTTTCAAGGTAATGTCTTTGCCCTCGTGTTCTTTCTTCAACAACTTGTATTGTCGCACTTCCTTAGGTTTAGTCGCTGCTGTAATGAAATAGCAGGAGATAAAAGTTGAGCGACAAATGCCGAAGCTTGTGCTATAGCTGGTGCAGGCGAAGGCGACAAGATTTCCCTACCTTTTGCTCTTCTTGTACGATTGTCAGCAGCGGAAGTGGAGACGACGAAGCGGACGAAGTGATCAATGAGCTTGTGAAGGAGAATGAGACAAGCTGGGTAGAGTCCAAAGCAGAGGACTTTGGTTCAGAATTGCCTCGTCAAAACCAGGTCCTGCATCTAAAGGATTTCTTCGTCTGACCTGTCGTCAGTTCTTCGAATCGTTGACCGCGGAAGACTAACTGTAATCTTCGTCCTCGACGACCATATAGTGTACATTCTGTAAATTTCGAAATTCATTATATAGCCTCCAAATGGGGTCGTCGTCATATCAGATGATAGATCCAGGTCAGATTCTTCGTCTGGTGCACAGAAGTTTTGCAGCTTCTTCAGCCGTGGACTTTCTACCAACTCGTCTTTCTCGAAAGATTTTTCCTCTCGACGTCAAGAACAGCAACCTCCTCCGATGCTCATGCTTGGGACGTCGTTAGCTCTTTCGTTGTCGTTAAGAGACTGCTCTTGCTTCGGCTGCAGTAAACGTCAACTTGGTACTTACGGGGTAGTATGATATTGATAAGCTACTTAGCTGACATGGCCACATCGAGGTTGATATGGTACTCAACAAAGAAAAACTACCTCCACATATGTTCAGCCTATGAAGAACTGTGGACCTGAGGTAACCATTCGGTTATCCGATTGCTCTGCCATCTGATATGGAACTACGAGGAAATCTTTTTTTGCGACCTAAGGTGACTGTCCTTTTGTTTCTGCACAGGTCTTCAGCCAGATGTCTACAAATATGGGTAACCCAATGTGCCCGAGGTAACCATTTGGTTACCGATTGTTTCTGCTTCCTCTGGCTCCGATCCAGTTTGGAATTTTGGAACAAAAAAAAGTCAATCGATCGGTCTTGAATTGAGCGACAAAGGAAGGTATATAAAATTTTAGCAGTGTACTTGCATCATCCGTTTGATTAAAGTAAAAAATATGTGTTTTTCGTTTTTCTGACATTTTCAAAATAAACCAAGTTTGCATGCAATGTGTGCAAACCCTACGATATCTAGAGGAGCGGAAAAAAATCAGTGATACTGCAAACCCTACGATATCTAGAGGAGCGGAAAAAAAATCAGTGATACTGTTGGGAACAAGCGCTTTCTACATCGAATAGTTACTGAGCCTTGAAGAAAAAAATCGTTAATTTACGGTAGCCATACGGATACCGTAGGTATGAAAGGGTTAGATATTTTAGTTTTACCTCAAAGTTGTCAAAGATCCATGAAAAATTACTATACATAATAAAATGACGCTCCGTGCAGATGATTCTAGAAGACAAGTCTTACCTATGTCACAGATTCACTCTCACTGTAAGAAGTCCCTCCTACATCGGACTGTTTATTTGTGCATCACCATGTCAGAAAGTGAACAAGCTGTTTGGGGGCAGGATGCTCGAGACCACTCTAAACTCTTTACACTTGAACTTTTAGGTTTGTGAGCTCTATGTATGTTTTTTGGCTAGGGGTCGTCCGCTCCGCCACCTGCTGCACACCCTTTCGCGGCACAGGCCAAAATCAGAGGTGCCGGGCATAAATTAGACAAGTCATCTCTCAAACGCTTCTAAACATGCCTATTTTTATGTTCTAACACGTGGCAACCGGTGCCGGCTGGTCGAGGCCGGTGCTTGCACCGCGGCACCGGGCACTTGTTATAGTCTACACTGAAACTGACAGTAGGCAACCCCTCGTTTTGATGTAATCCCAGCTTAAAAAAACCGGCAGTTGGGCTGCATAAAATACATCGGAACAGATAGGCCTACCGAACCACATAGTAATAGTAGTACAGAATAGTAGTAGGGATAGGAATGGAATCTGGGATGGAATCTGGGTATGCTACGAAAACTCAAGTTCTACGTTCCCCGGCAAATACTGCGGCTCTTGTATTTTTCGATAATCCATCCTTACATCTTATATTGTTCATCAGTTTGGCTTGGGACGTTTCCTTCTATTTTGACACCGATTAGAGTGCTGCAGAATAAAGCAATCCGGACAATATATGGAAAAGAGGCGCGTGAATCGGTAAGAGAAATTTACCGTGAAGTTAAAATATTACCCGCTGCTGGTCTACGTGATCTGTATTCCCTATGTTTTATGTACCAGTATCAGAGGAATACTTTACCGTCATGTTTTGAAAGAGTTTTTGTTGTTAATTCGGATGTTCACAGTCACGACACGCGTTCGAAAAATGATTTTTGTGCTCCATTGGCTGTGACGACTAGGTCTAAGTTTTCAATCATTTATAGAGGGATTAAATTGTGGAATGGGTTAGAAAAGGAATTACTGGAAAAGGAAAGTATGAATGAGTTTAAAAATGAGATTAAAAACAAAATGTATGGTAAGTATGATTTTTAGTAAATAGGTTAAAGTAGGCTAGTTTTAAGGCCCAGTTGGAGGAGAGAAAGTTATTTTTGTTGCGTTGATTTGGCCAGTTTGTGGTTGGAGGTTGATTCCACTGCTGACAAAGTTATGTGATCGGTATTTTGGATTTAGTGGTCACCCCCAGGACAACCTGGACGCCCGGGTTCTCGGGTGACTGGCTCATTTGAAGATATATCGTTTAGTTTTTGTGTTTTTATGGCACTTGCAGCTTCGCTCAAGTGCCATATACCGATCACTTTTCCGTCGGTCGGTCTGTCGGTCGGTCTGTCGGTCGGTCGGTCGGTCGGTCGGTCGGTCCGGTGATCGCGAGTTAGGGTACTTGCAGATGTGCTAGGACGATGAAACTTGGCAGGCATATCAGGGACCCGACCAAACTAACTTGCAAATTGTCACTTCCCCGATCCGACCACCGTGGAGGGAGTAGAGGGCGGGGGAATCCTGAGAATTTAGTAGTTTTTGTAAAACCCCTACCCCTTTCTACATACTAGTAGGTCTGCGCGCGGCGTGACGTCACTCTTTGCATCGGATCGCTCTGTTAACATTGGAAAGAGCTAGTGCATTCGAGGGTCAAAGGGGTTTGTATATGTGGTGCAGTGCGGGGAAATATGGAAAATTGAGTGTTGTGTAACTTTCGAACGGGTGATCGGATTGGGACGAAACTTAATACCTGAATGAATGACATATCTCTGATGTTCCATTTGAGGTTCGAACCGGATTCGACAGCTATGGGGGAGTTGGGGTGGGGGAAGACCGGAAATCTCGAGAAACGGTTATAATGGAGGGATCGGAGTAAAACTTGCTGGGAAGAACAAGGATCTGCTCCAGATAAATTTACACGTTTGGACTGGACCCGGACACTTTGGGGGGGGAGGTGGAGGGGAGTTTCCCGGAATTCTGGTGATGACGGTTCTTGGGATTTTCACGACGAAACTTGGGAGCGTATCAGGGACCCGATCAAACTGACTTGTAAATAAAAATTCACTCGATCCGATAGTCGTGGGGGGATCGGAGGGAGGGGGAATCCAGAATATCTAGCCATGCGTAACTTTGGAACGGGTGATCGGATTCGAGTGAAATTTAATAACTGAACAGAGGGCGTGCATGTGGTGATCTTTTTCATGTCCGGACCGGATCCGACAACAATTGGGGGGGGGGGAATACGTGACCGGATTGGACTGGAGAGATCGGGATGGAACTTTGTGGGAATAACAAACAAGTCCAAAACTGAACCGGATTGGCTCCGGCGACTGTGGGGGGAGTTTGAGGGGCGGGTCCGGAATTCCGGTGATCGCGAGTTAAGGTACTTCCAGATGTGCTAGGACGATGAAATTTGGCTGGAATATTAGAAATTCGACAAGACTGGCTTAGAAATCGCCACTTTTCAAATCCGACCATTCCTTAAAGTACCAATCATGACCGCAAATTAAGAAAAATACTTTTAAGCAAAATATGCATTTCCATCATCCAAATGAGCTTATGATCATTTTTGCCTCAACGGTTTTGCTTACAAATGAAGTTCTAGCTCCCTTAAAGTGTGCATCTTAACCGCAAGGTCGAAAAGTACTTTTTATCAAACGATACATCTCAACCCATGATCAGTTGTCCCACAAGGGTTTTGCAAAAAATAATTTCCTGCACCCTTAAAGTGCGCATTTTACCCGCATTAGTGGAAAAAAAAATACTTTTGATCATACGTATATATCAATGATCCCTAAGAGCCTGCTATCGTTTTTGCCTCAAGGGTCTTCCTTACAGATGAATTTCTAGTGCCTTTAAAGTGCGCATCATTACAGCCAAGTTCAACGAAAAAATACTTTTTCTCTAGCTCCCTTAAAGTGCGCATCTGAACCGCACAGTCGAAAATTATTTTTGATCAAATAATACATCTCAACCCTTGCAAGTGCCATATGAGCTTACAGCTCTTGTTTATTATAAGTTGTTTAGTGTGATTTTGTGTAAAATAAAGAATAACCTAACAAAAAGAATAACCTAACATACCACTGAGAGTCTCTACTCCCTGCCCTGTGCTTCGGCTTTTAATTCTGATTATTACACCATTAGGAAAGATTAGCAACTCTTAAGCCCATTTGATTGGATGCCAGGAACTTCGTCCATTTGTTTCTGTAAACTCAATTAACTTCTTTATTGTAAGTTGTATTACTTGCCAGATCTACATTTTCTGATTACTTTTTCTGTATACGTTCCCTGTGGCAATTAGACGAATGTTCCTTCGTAAGCGAACTACGTGCTTGGTTCAGCGAGCATAATTACGTGAAGATAAATGTAATCGTCATGGGCAAAGTGCAGAGCGTTATTTTCCCCTGGTCCAGAGGGGGTTTTCCAGTATCGTCTCCGTGCAAGCCAAAAGTCTACTCCACGGAAACATTTGAACCTGGGTTCCTCGGGCTTAACAGGCTTCATGTCGAGATTTTGACAGGCTTTCATGTCCGTGATTTTGCCTGCGCTTGATTGGTGCATTGCCTTACCAAACTTTTAAAGACCAGTAAGTTCTTCCCGTCGAGCTTTCATTTGTTCCGTTCTGGAAATTTGAAGAAAAAAAACTCAACTTTCCGGGCTGAAACTCGAGTCTGCAACCGTCACGCGCTGATCGTATTTCCCCCATCTTACTTACCTTCGATCCTTCTAAGCCTATTGGCGCATATGACGTTAGACAGGGTTGCCGAGGCTGGTGATTTATCACCAAATTTGCGGATCGTGCGTGCTTGTATCACTAATTACTGATTTTGGTCATTTTCACATCAAAACATGCCACAAAAATCAGCAAGTTCTCGAATTAAATAAAAAATAAACAAATCTTTTGTCTTAAATTTGTCGTAAATCTCTTCTTTTGATATTTTTTTGGTGATTTTTCAGGAACCGGTGATTTATTTCTTAACTTCGGTGGTAACCCTGGCGTCGGCGAAGCCACTTCTTCCATTTTGAAGCTTTTCGGTTGCAGGCAGCACCATTAATTCAAATTTGAATATTAGAGTGGTGGAAGGAAGATGATTCACAATTTTCTTCTAGCCGCCCGGAACTAGTTAGCTTACCTGTTAAAGGACCCCTCTTGCTTATTCTCCTTTTTATAATACATCTAGCTCCCATACAGAATTATAAGCTTCTAAAATCCCCACCTTTCTCCATTGTTTCGTTTTGTGCCTACGGAATTTTAGAGGTTTTTTGGCCTTGCCGAGTTTTGCCCGTCACACAACGAAACGTTTGCCGGGATCATCAACGTCTGCTGACAACTCTTTCACACATAAGGATCTGAGAAGCTTTTGTTTATTACTTCTTTTATTTGCTTACTTTTCACACCTTTGAACCACGGCGCGAACAGTTTTCAAATGTTTTGCGCCCAGCCGCCGCGTCGGAGAGCAGGAAGGCTGGACATAGTCGACAGGCGCTAACAAGGAAATCGCTAATTTCAGATGGAAAGTAATGGTATTTTCGAAAATGTATTTTTCTGATCCATTTCACAGGGAAAATATTATTTCTAGTAAGAGTTGTGCTTTAATAAATGTTCGCAAAACCTAACAATAAATTTTTATATGTATGAGTAAAAGTAAGTTTTGGCCGTGCCAAGTTGAATTTGTATGAGTACAAGTAAGTTTTGGCCGTGCCAAGTTGAATTTTAACTGGAATCTGTAGGACATCCATGTTGCTTGGAACCAAGGTCGTGGCTCAGTATACGAACCTAATAGTTTACTAGCTAATGTTGTTAAGTCGCGAGAAGAAAAATACAGTTGTGGTTTGAACTAATTAGTGGTTCTAAAGGTGGTTTACACAGTTTTTTTTAACGGAATTTCCAGGCGATCTACGAAATATGACCCTGTGAATTCATTTTCGAGCAAATTGTCTGCCTTTGCATGACAAATTAATAGAGAACTTGATACGACATAAGGTTTACATACTGGAACTGCTGATTGTCCGTTGTGGAATTTGGGGGGAGACAGCCTGGCCAATTTTCTCACATAGCATCAAAAGCTGGGTAACTAAGGTCTACGTTTGGAGAAGATGGTGTTGTTCTTATTCCTGACATTTTGAAAAGTACTTCCCCACGTATAATATGTGGGACTGAGTAGGACAAGTCGCTTCTTAGGTTAGCCGATAGTATGGAGGTTACTGGGTTATGGTATATCATACTGTTCGACTGATACAGTCGAAAGTATTTTTTTTGTGTTTGGCCCTACAAGGCTTTAAATAAATATTAGGTGCGTTTTATAAGTAGTGAACTCAAGACAGAAATGCTCCTCAGCCGGGATTTGAACCCAGGACCCTCTGCTTACAAGGCAGGTGCTCTTACCGTTTGAGCTACAGAGGGGCTTGTGCACAGAGTCCACAATCTACTACAATAGTCCGGTAGAAGCCGGCTACAGGAACAGTGGCCCGAAGGCAAATTCATCTAATCAGTTCACATCCCCATGTCACGGAAATTAATTATAATATAGAGATGGTACTTTATACAAGGGACTTGTTGATCACGAAGTCCCTTGTATAAAGTGCTATCTATGTATTATTATTAGCTGCGTTTTTTATACCGTCATCCAGTTAACCGACCTGCAGGATGTCCCACTATAAACTGTTTTCTTCCTTCGGTTAACCGACCTAAACCATTATAATCTGTTTTTTTCGTCGCCGTTTGCTAGTCGGTTAACCGACCTGTGAACGAGAGCAAAACAACACTAGAGAGTAGCGTCAAGACTTATGCTTTCCTTGCTTCGAAAACGGGCCATAGCGTCTGCTACTACGCTTGCGGCATTTAAAGCGAGACAAAATTGCGGGTTTAGTAATTTCTAGTAAAGCTAAGATGCGATCTGCTCATGTCGAGGAAACAGGGGAGGTTTGTATCTTTTTTTTGCTGTCACTTTTTTCAAGTCTTGGCGCTACTCCCTAGTGTTATTTTGCTCTGCTGGAGTAGGAGTAGAAAAAAATAAAACTAAGGAGTAATGTCGAGACTTATGCTTTCCAAGCTTCGCAAACGGGCCACACCCATAGCGCCAGCCACTACGCTTCAGACAGCGAGACAAACTTGCGGGTTTAGACATTTCTAGTACAGCTAAGGAAGTATGAAGTTATTGGCGCTGGTGCACGACCGATTGAGTTTCAGTAGGGACGTTCACCATCGCCAGTGGTGCTAGTGTCGCTGCTATTCGAGGGTGTGTCACTTTTTTCAAGTCTTGGTGCTACTCTCAAGTGTTATTTTGTTCTGGGTCGGAGCTCAGTTCAACTGACCTACTTTAGTTCCGAGGCAGGAAATCTAAATCTTTTCGTGACGAATACGAAATAAGGCGTTTTTCGTTTGGCCGGAGAAAGGAATGGGACGTCGAAAAAACTGCGTATAGTCGCAAGTAGATCAGTTAACTGGACGACGGAGAATTGGCAAATTGGCAAGCTATTATTATCATAATTTTTGGAATTTTGTGTCAGCTTCTATTGGCCTCGTTAGGTGGCAATAATTCCGGTCCGCGACCACCTGGCCTGGTGGTCTTGTCCAGAAAAATTACTCAAAAGCCTGGCTCCACCTTCCAGATCCGTTTCTACCAAAACGGCAGTCTGGAATCCGGAAGAATATCTGGAAGGTGAAGCCTCACCATAAGTGAAATAATCCATCGTCCTACTTTTCGCGTAGCTGGCAAGCAAGTTCTTCGCCTAGATGGCGCTCTTGGGCGTTGCTTCCTGGTCTTGACATTTGCATTTTGTGCGTGATAAGGCGTAGCGTGTGGATTTCGGAACGAATTATGTTCAAAATAGATGAGCTGCTTTGTAGTCTAGATCCTTCATAATGCTTTTCCGTCTCTTTTGGCGCAATTTTCGAAAACACGCTCCACCCTGGACTTATTTTAGCCGCGCTGGCTAATTGAGTTTTGGGTTATTTGCCACTTGATTACGTGCTATCCGAGGTCTCGTGAAAGAAGGCGTAAAGGGTGATATTGCATTTAAATGCTCTATTTATGAGAGTATCCCATGTATACCGACGGCTCTATTTCTTCCTTGGATATTTAGGCAAGTCGCAACTCATGCATTTAAAGAGCAGAATTGGATAAATCAAGAGTCAGCATAGAAGTTGCAATCTCGACATCATAAATAGAGGAGTAAAGGAAGAAAAGACGTGTAACTGCAGTGTAACTTACAAATACCTTGATTAGTGGCAGAGAACGTGCGGTAGTCATCCAGCATGTTGTCAAGTCAGGAGGAATCGCTGGATGAGAAGTTTTTATAGGCAAGATTGGATTTTTTGATTTTAGATGCAAATAATTTTTTCTTTTGGTGATTTTTTATGTGAAAATGATTAAAATTGAATAACCACTCACCAGGGCCCCAACTAAGGGGTGGCAGGGGAGTTCACGACATTTGTTCATTATCAACCGGGACACAGTGCGACAATCATGCGTGAGGGAGAGCATCAAGCAGCACTACGAAATACCTCACATCAGTGAAATTAAACCGATTTGTCACATTCTCCAGTGATAAAAACTATCCAGCGATAGAATTTAAAAATATAAAGACCTTTTACTTAAATACTTGGAATTTCTGGTATACCTTCCTCAGTGTTTAACCCTCGCCTTCACTCCTGGCGTTGCGTCAAACTTTTTACCGGTCGATTTTTGCGCGAAGCGTCCAAATCTCTTTTTTTACATTTCGGAGTGAGGGTAACCCCCCTTCCCCTCGGATACCTTTTTGCAATTTTTGGGATCCCAAAACGTAAGTGGAGGGATACCTATGACATCGCGAAAGTTGTCCGTCCTTCCGTCCGTCTGTCCGTCCGTCTGTAAGCACGATAACTCTCGAAGGGAATGAGATATTTTGATGAAACTTGGTGTGAGCATTCTTTGGATCAAGAGTAAGGTCGAGTTCGTAGATGGGCCCTGTAGCTTAACATTTAGGGGTGGGGGAGGGGGTTTAAATTAAGGGGCAAGCAAATTTTTTTTTAAACAGCTAATGTGATAGTCGATTATGGGGTAAGAAGACACGCTGAAGACGAATATGAAAACCATTTTCTCGCCGGACAAGTAGTTCGTCCGGAATCCGGCCAAAACCGGAAAGTTTGTTAAAAATAGAAGTCTTATTTGAAGTTGATTAGATGTTCCATATAGGGGTAAGAAGGCATGCTGAACAAGAATATGAAAACCGTTTTCTCGCCGAACAAGTAGTTCGTTCGGAATCCGGCCAAAACCGGAAAGTTTGTTAGAGGTTAAAGTTTTATCTGAAGTTGATTAGATGTTTCATGTAGGGGTAAGAAGGCATGCTGAACAAGAATACGGAAACCGTTTTATCGCCGGACAAGTAGTTCGCCCGGAATCCGGCCAAAACCGGAAAATTTGTTAAAAGTTAAATTTTTATTTCAAGTTGATTAGATGTTGGATATAGGGGTAGGGAGATACGGTGAATCCATTTTTGAGCTTTAGTTTTTCGCCGGACAAGTAGTGCTTGAATTTCGCCAGAACCGCAAAATTCACAGAAGTAAGATAGGATCGTTTCGATCGGCTTATAGAGGTAAACGCACATGCTGAATCCATACCTGAGCTTGGATTTCTTAATGATTAGCTGTTTGGCCTGGCGAAGACTGGATCTGGCGAAGACAAAACCTAATTTTCTGGATCAAATATTGAAATTTTGGGATCCCATCGGAACCTTTGGTCTTGTTCCACTCGCCATCTAAGGCGACCGATTTCTTAGGCCCGACTTGATAAATTTTTCGTGTTCTCAAGACAAAGATAGAAACTGTAGTAAGCTATCATACAGGTCAGAGGTCAACGAATTAGGATTGCCTTCAAGGTCACGTAAAGTTAAAGCGAGGTACGGTAAGCCATGAATGAGCGAAAAGCGGGCATAGTTCTACCCAGAATTCATCGATATACAGATATGGTGATTGCAGATATGGTGATTGGCTAAAATAACTGGTTTCAGAAAATCGTACTTGAAATAAATACCTCATCTAAAATACTTTAATTTATACTTCCAACTTCTAATTGGTAGAACCTGATACAAATCTCGTATGTATACCATGTAAGATGGACGTGAAAAACTGAAGTTGTTTTCTTTGTAGACCGCGTATTTCAGTTCCACTTCGTTGCTAATTCTGAGCAGTTCCCACGGCGTTGTGCTTTTTTTCTTGCATCGAACTGTACTTGAACGCCATGTTCCGTGTCTGAATGAGTAGAAATTACGATTTGCAGTTTTTCAACCATTCATGAGCAAAGGGAAGGTATTGTGATAATTGGGTAGGATGATAATTCTGTAGCGAAGCCTTGGCTGTTTCATTTTTCTTCTAGTCCGCCGATATCTGCTCAGTTCTAAACAAAGGTTCAGCCTGTGTGTTAGAGTTAGAGTTAGGGTACTTCCAGATGTGCTAGGACCATGAAACTTGGCAGGCATATTAGGGACTCACCATATTGACTTGAAAATAGTCCCTTTCCCGATCCGATCATCGTGGGGGAAGTAGAGGGATGGGGAATCCGGAATCTGGTGACATTCATAACTTTGGAACGGGTGATCGACGTGCATAAAACTTGACAAATGTAAAGAATAAGTGTCTCAGATGTTCAGTTTAAGTCTGGGCCGGATCCGATGACTGGCGCGGGGAGCTGCGGGGGGGGGGTCCGGAAATCTCGTGAAACATCTAGAGCAGCCGATGGATCGGGATTGAACTTGGTAGGAACAATAAACATAAACCCTAGTTACGTTATTGACAGAACGGTGCCGGAATGGGGTATTGTGGGTGGAGCTGGAGGTGCCAGTTTCCCCGAATGCCGGTAATGACGACTTCCAGATTATCTATGACGAGGAAACTTTGCAGTCGTATCACAGACCGGACTAGATTGACTTGGAATTAGTCACTTTCCCCGATTCGATCACCGTGGGTGATGGAGGGATATGGAATTCGGAATCTATAGCGGCATGAGTAACTTTCGAACGGTTATCGGATGTGAATAGAACTTGACAAGTGACACGAGCTAATGTCTCAGATATCCCGTGTCAAGTTCGGACAAGTTCCGATAAGGATGTGCGAAGCTCGAAGGGGCCGCTGGAAATCTCGTGAAAACCCTTCGAACTGCTTCGTAGTCAGATCTAGTTCGGGTACAGAGGTATCACAGCTAGAGTACATGATCCTACCATCGATTGACTTATACGCGAATCGGAACCAGAGTATGACAAAACTTCTGTTCTGAAACAGTTGTCAATGAGTGGAATAACCATTTCAGATTTACTAGATAAGCCCGTCTTCTGACGGAAGGAATAGATTCAGCCTTGACAACTGCAAACCGTATTTGACAAACATGCTAACTGTTATTACAAGTGCCTTTTGAGCTTTCAGCTCTTGTTGTTAAAATCAGTCGATTTTTCGTCAAAACAGTCGTTTTTTTTATTTATTGACAAATAAAGTGTTCTTGGCATACTTAAAATAGCACTCTCTCATCTTTTGTAACTCCATCTTTGGCAGAACATGCGTTACACCAGATCGAAATAAAATAGAGGAGCGCAAAAAGCCAGAGAAATTCAACTTCGCATTGGCCAAGCAAGCGGAGCCTTCAACCGCTTGAGACCCGTCTGGAGATCCAGGAAATACTCCACAAAGCTGAAGCTGCGCCTGCTGAACAGTAATGTCCTGTCCATTCTGCTGTGTCACAGTGAATGTTGGAAGCTCAACTTGCAGCAGGAGAAAAGGATTCTTGCCTTCGAGACGAATGAATTGTCTCCGGAGAATCCTCAACATAACTTGGCAGCAGCGAGTATCAAACCAGAAGGTACGCCGTCTCACTGGTCAGCCGCTGATAACAGACGTTATCCGAAAAAGAAGATGGCGATACTTGGGCCACGTCCTTCGCATGGACGAATCCAGGTTGCCAAACAACATCTTCTATTGGCAACCAAAAGGAAGACGTCGAAGGGGACGACCGAGAAATACGATCCGTCGCACCTACCAGAGGGACCTTGCAAACGTCCACGCAAGTCTGCAACCTGAGTGGGAAGATGTCCTGACGGCAGCCCACCAGAGGGAAGACTGGCGCCTATTCGTGGATGCCCTGGGTGCCTCTGGTGGCACAGGAGGATCTAAGGTTTAAGGTAAGGCAAAAAGAGCTGTATCAATTTCCCACAGCTTTCCGATTGTAGCGCCCGTTGTTAGGGATAAAGAGAGATACGATTTATTTTTGAAAGCTCAGCGCACGATTCCTGAGATAATCTAGGAATTTGTCATCAGTTGTTTTCAAGAAAAAACAACAACTTTATTATACTTAAAGTTTAACTGAAATAATAGCTTATTTTGTGTATTGTGTTTGGGCACTCTAAATTATTTTGACTCTTTTGCAATAGACTATCGTGAAGTTGAGAATATGGGACGGCGTCCCGACACGACCAAGTTCACAGTTAAACTGCTCAGTTTGAATTTCATCGATGACTTGGTTTTTCGTTATGTAAAATAGCAAAACGACAGAAAATAAAAAACGCCGCTACACGACTGGCTGCAAAATAAGTTAAGAGGGGTCCCAGAACTAGCAGACTAGCAAGTTTGTTTATTTACGGTTGGCAGTTTGCTGCTGTTATTGATCCCAAATATTTGAAATTGCATAGAGCTACCATAAGGCTGAAAAGTCTTCCACACAAATAAAAATTATTGTTCGGGAAAAGCGAGAATTACCGCATTTTCACCGGGTGTTCAAGCCTCTTTAAGGAATCAAGTGATTCTCTACTAGCTTTTGTATGTCAGACATATTCGATGAACCTTTAAATGTAGGCTACTGGACACACCACAAAAAAACGGAATTACCATCGGGCAGATGTGCAGTAATTCACTTTTGTTTCTAGATATTAGGCGATATCTTATCTTTACTGCATCATAGTCGAAGCTTCAAACGACTCTGTTTCTTGTCTGAACCCTGTTTGATCGGTCCCTGGCCACTTCGTGATCGCTTCAAGACTAATATAAACTTCCTATATCTTTGATTGTAAAATGGTTTAATGTTCATTCGTGTTTCTGCCCGCTGCCCTCCATATTATGACGCACATTATCGTGGATGTAAAATGCTACTGAATTATTTTATAGACAAAGGATAAAGTTATCTCATGTTTCGTATCTGCTAGAATGGGCTTGTAACCTGATATGATGAGGAGATGATAGTAGTGAAGAATGTCTTAAGGATCATTGATGGTCAGCCATCTTATAATGTCCGCAGCATCCTTAAAGAAGCGATGACTGCATGGCTTGTTTTTTTTTGTTTTTTTTATCTTATCACATTTCTGTCATGAAATTGCAATATCACATTTCTTCTGGTCCTAAGCAGCATACCAACTCTTTATTCTCAGTAGGATCTGGCAAATTTGGGCGGAGCTTTGTCCCTGTCCAACCTCGCTTTGGGAAGTCACAGAATTTACGTTAACTCAGCATCGATTTGGTTGACGAAGCCAGTTTTCTGTGAGTGTCGTAAGCTTGTGTTGTATGTGCAAAAACAAACATACCATTGCTTGCGGTAAAAGCTGTTTCTGAGTCAAGTGTAGAATATACGTCAATGAAACAAGTAGGAAATCAAAAGAAAGATAATTCATGCTTTAATTTACACAGAGCTTTTTCCGTTGGGACTGTATATGCTATCAAAAACTATAGTGAGCAAGTGCGTTACGGTTGTTGCTGTTGGCATTAGATTTTTGACACTTTTGGCAACAAAACTAAACGCAGCAAATCAATATGGATGGGGGGGGGATAAAGAAGGGATGACAACACCCAAGTTACGAAGAAACATACCTTTATGAGTGGACTGTGCGCCAGGATTAACGAAATACTTGCAAGTTTAATATCTGCAGTCTCCAGTGGTCAGATGCAGTCATGATAACGTGACCAAGTGCAAGTCGAAGTAGTCCGTTTCGTTTAGAATTCAAATCTTTGTCAAATCATGGAAAGCAAAATAAGCCGTTGTTCATTTCCCAAACCTGTAAAATGGAAAAAAAAAATGGTCATCGAGTCGTAAGCTCTTGTCTCTTCGCATCCTCAGTTCGGTATTTTGGGAGTGTCTAAGTGCCGTCCAGTCAAGATCAACGCGTCAGCAAAGTAGGCTACGTCAGTTTGGTCAAGGAAATCTGTTTCTTCGGTCTTCGGTGAAAAGTGTCTTAAGTGTGCGCGGTTGCGCTAAGGAGAAGCTCTTCCTGGACAAAGGCGAGGGATTAACCACTCCCCGGTGCCGGCCGTAAATTAGACCATTCATTTCTGAATATACTTATATTCTAATGCCTGGCGCCTGGTTCTTGTCGAGAGTGACCATCCCCTCGGGCTAAGGCTAGGATACTAAGGCCTTATTCTGGTCGCTAATGTTTTAATTAATTCAACTAAACTTTTACAGTGGTCGTATGGACGCTTCGTAGCTTGTAAAATTCTCCCAGTTTCGGATTAAACCCTAGAGATGCCCCAAGGCATTCTGGATTTTTTGGACCTTCTCGCAAATTATCTTTAAATAATTTTTTAATTTTTTTACCAAAAACAATTTCTGTAAACCAATTTAACTACAGATAGCTAAATAACGTTATTCAATATTTGTATTTATGTAAATAAAGCAGGAAAGGTTGTACTATTTTGTATGTATTTAAAAATTGTAGGGGATAGTGTATGTGTGTATTTACTATGTTTTGTCTGCGCCAGATCCAGTCTTCGCCAGGCTAATCATCTGAGAAAATCAAGTTCAGATATACCTGTATAAGCCATATCTATTTTGACGATACTGATCGAAACTTCCTGCTTTACTTATGCCAAATTTCCGGTTTCGGCCGAATTCTGAGCGAACTACTTGTCCAGCCAAAAAAAGATAGTTCAGAAACGAATTCAGCGCATCTCCTTATCCCTATAAAGAACATCTAATCAACTTCAAATAAAACTTTAACTTAAAAAAAAAAAAATCCGGTTTCAACCGGATTCTGGACGAACTATATGTCCGGGTAAAAAATGATTGTCATATACAGATTCAGCGTCTCTTCTTACCTCTAAATCTGCCATCTAATCAACTTCAAATACAAATTTTACTTTAACAAATTTTCCGGTTTCGGTTGAATTCCGGGCGAACTACTTGTCCGACGAGAAAATGGTTTTCACCGTCGTGTTCAGCATGACGTCTTCTTACCCCTAAATCGAACATTTAATCAACTTCAAATTAAACTTTCGCTTTTAACAAATTTTCCGGTTTCGGCCGGATTCCGGGCTAACTACTTGTCCGGCGATAAAATGGTTTTCACCGTCGTGTTCAGCATGTCTTCTTACCCCTAAATTGAACATCTAATCAACTTCAAATAAAACTTTTACTTTTAACAAACTTTCCGGTTTTGGCCGGATTCCGGGCGAACTACTTGTCCGGCCCACCGGCGAGATCACCATCGTGTTCAGCATGTCTTCTTACCCCATAATTGACTATCACATTAGCTGTTTCAAAATATTTTGTTTGCCCCTTAATTTAAACCCCCTCCCCCACCCCTAAATGTAGGGCTACAGAGCCCATCTACGAACTCGACCTTACTCTTGACCCAAAGAATCCTCACACCAAGTTTCATTGAAATATCTCATTCCCTTCGAGAGTTATCGTGCTCACAGACGGACAGACGGACAACTTTTGCGATGTCATAGGTACTAACGTTTTGGGATCCCAAAAAAACAAAGGAAAAGTTGAAAAAGAAAAAGAGAAAAGACAAACAATTTAACTCAGATCATTCCGAATTAGACGCCTTGTAGACGGATTATCGAAATTTTTATGTTCCTTGGATACTCTGTAGACTAAAATTGGTGCTGACTCCTGTTTCTGACTTGTTGCGACACTACGGCCGCATCCGGCTTTTTCAATGAGTATTTTGTATTTTCTATATGTTCAGTATTTTCTTTATTTTTTCTCATTACTACACTATCTTCAACTTGTACATGGTTCATTAATAAATTGCTGTTTTTATTTTAAGTTGTTACAGACACTTCAAATCTATACTAGTACCGGACGCCATTCATGAGATGAGCCAAAAAGGCGACTTTCATCACTACTGGTTGTAGATAGTATAGCTCGACCATACCGTCGAACAATATAGGGATTTCTTGCCCAGATCGGGAGCTGATTGCCTATTTGGTTCTTAATTATTTTTTAATTATTTTTTCGTTTCTATCCCGCTTATTTAGTAGAGCGGAGTAACAAAAGAAAATTTAGAAGATAGCAGTAAGAGAATATTAAAAAATTGCTAAACATGCACAATTCTGGAAAACACTAACAACACACTGACACAACATTTACATTGGAAATTAAATAACAATTTTATTTTTCACCCATCAAAAAGCACATGGCGTAGACGGAGTAAGAATAAAGAAAGAAAAGAAGAAGAAGAAAAAAAACTAAACTAAATGGCGTCTGGAACTTTGCCACTAAAAACTGTTCTGTGTGTCGTGGGGCAGGATGTAGGTGGGACCGGAGAAGGTTTGAAGAAGTTCGACGAAGTGTGTTATGCTCTCTTAATAGTTGGAATTTGATACCAGTTTATGATTACGGAAGGATTTTGGGAGGTACATACGAAATCCGGGCGCTGAATTGACCTTTCGTTCAGTTCCTTGTCTAATTTGAT
This sequence comes from Branchinecta lindahli, assembly GCA_023053555.1. Classification (NCBI taxonomy): domain Eukaryota; kingdom Metazoa; phylum Arthropoda; class Branchiopoda; order Anostraca; family Branchinectidae; genus Branchinecta; species Branchinecta lindahli. The sequence continues at coordinate 18,673,267 of JAKZAO010000011.1, read as the reverse complement.
AAGTGAACAGTAATACCTAATCACCTAATCAAACACAGACATCTCCACATACATTAGTTTACATTCGGTAAGTACAGCCTTAACACACCTCACTTAGGACCGCTTTGGAGTTTCCGAACAAACACTTTTCCATCGAAAATACCGTAAGTGCACAATGGACTTAAAAGCCTCGCCCGTCTGCCCATTTGCACCCATTTCCCTGTCAGAGGAGATCTTGCATTCTGAGAGGCTATTCAGGATGCACTTTGCTGTTAGTGAATGAATAAGAAACACAAGTGCCTGGCATTATATCTAAGTGGAAGGGATAGGGAACATTTCTTCGTGTTGGTGTGTCTTTGAAGCAACCTAGTCCACAAGACGAACGAGTCATCGTTTTGAGTGGAGTGCTTTGTGTGGACATTGCACGATTGCGGTCGTTCTAACCGACTTTCGGTTTCCAGTCGTGGGTTTTCAAATGATTTTTATGGCACTTGCCCTTCGGCCAAGTGCCATATAGCGATCGCAATTTCTGTCCGTCAGTCGGTCCCGGTTTTGCTAGTTTGGGCACTTCCAGATAAGCCAGGACGATGAAACTTGGCAGGCGTATCAGGGACCGGACCAGATAAAATTAGAAATAGTCGCTTCCCCGATCCGACCATCTGGGGGGGAGTGGAGGGAGGGGGAATCCTGAAAAATTAGGTATTTTAACTTACGAACGATGATCGTATCTTGGTGAAGCTTGTTATATGGAAGGACCTCGTGTCTCAGACGTCCCATTCTATTTCAAGACATGATCCGGTGACATTGGGGGAGTTGGAGGGGGAGGTCGGGATGAAACTTGGGGGAAAGAACAATCACAAGTCCTAGATCCGTGATTGACATAACCAGACCGGATCCGCTCACTTTGGGGGAGTTGGGAGGAGGGGTCCAGATTGCTAGTGATCTCGCGAGTTCGGTGCTTCCTGATGTGCTAGGACGATGAAAATTGGCAGGCATTTCAAGGATCCGAACAGATTGACTTGAGAGTAGTCGCTTCACCGATCCGACCATCTGGGGGGGGGGGCTGGATGGAAGGGGAATCCGGAAAAATGAGGTATTTTCAGCTTACGAACGGATGATCGGATCTCAGTGAAACTTGACATATAGAAACACCTTGTGTCTCAGACATCTCAGTTTAAATCCGGACCGGATCCGGTGACATCGGGGGGAGTTGGAGGGGGGAACCGCAAATCTTGGGAAAGACTTAGAGTGGAGAGATCGGGATGAAACTTGGTGGAAAGAACAAGCACTGGATACGTGATTGATATAACCGGACCCGATTCGTTCACTGTGGGGGAGTTTGGGGGATCCGACTTTCTAGTGATCCCGCGAGTTCGGTAATTCCTGATGAGCTAGGACGGTGAAACTTGGCAGGCGTTTAAGGGACCCGAACAGGTTGACTTGAGAACAGTCCTCTCCCCGATCCGACCGTCTGGGGGTGCTGGAGGGAGGGGGAATCCGGAAAAATGAGGTATTTTTAACTTACGAACGGGTGATCGGATCTTTATGAAACTTAATATAAAGAAAGACCTCGTGTCTCAGACATCCCAGTTTAAATCCGGACCGGGTTCGGTGACATCGGGGGGAGTTAGAGGGGGGAACCGGAAATCTTGGGAAACGCTTTGAGTGGAGAGATCGGGATGAAACTTGGTGGAAAGAACAAGCACTAGATACGTAACTGATATAATCGGACCCGATCCGTTCACTGTGGGGGAGTTGGGGGGGATCCGACTTTCTAGTGATCCCGCGAGTACGGTACTTTCTTATGAGCTAGGACAATGAAACTTAGCAGGCGTGTAAGGGACCCGAACAGGTTGAATTTGGCACGAGGACTCTTTGGGTCAAAGTACAGGTCAAGTTCGAAAATGGGCTCTGTAGTCCTATATTTAAGGGTGGGGGAGGGGGTCCAAATTAAGGGAAGAACAATATAGTTTTAAAAGCTAATGAGATAGACGATTTAGGGGTAAGTAGACATGCAGAATGCGAATATGAAAATTATTTTCTCCCTGGACAAGTAGTTCACCCAGATTCTGGCTAAAACCGGACATTTTTGAAAGTTTAATCTTTAGTTCATTAGAGGCTCAGTTTAAGGGTAAGGAGACATGCTGAACACGTATATGAAAACTACTTTTTCGCCGGATAAGTAGTTCGCCCGGAATCCGGCCAAAACTGGAAAATTTGTTTAAAGTAAAAGTTTTATTTGAACTTGTTTAGATGTCCAGTTGAGGGGCAAGAAGACATGGTGAATCCGTATATGACAGTCTTTTTCTACCCGGAAGTATATTTCGCCCGGAATCCGGCTGAAACCGGAAAATTTGTTATAGTAGTGGTAAGGAGGCATGCTGAATCCATATATGTAAATTATTTTACCGCCGGACCAATAGTTCGCCGGATTCCGACCAGAACCTGAAAATTCGTTAAAAGTTGTATCTGAAGCTGATTAGAGGTTCGAGTTGGTCCTCAAGTTGGCTATGAATCACAGAGAATTTTTCTTGTAGATTTAAATGTTTGTTATAGCTATGTTGTAGGTTATGTATTTTTCTTTTGTATTGCCATGGCCCTTGGGCTTTTAGTGTAATAAATATCATATCATATCGTATAGGGGTAAGGAGATACGCTGAATTCATTTTGACCTTTTTTTTTTACGGACAAGTAGTTCGCCCAGAATCTGGCAGAAACCGGAAATTTGGCAGAAGTAAGGCAGCTGGAAGTTTTGATCAATTTCGTCAAAGTAGAAATGACGTATATGGGTAAACACACACGCTGAATCCGTATCTGAACTAGGCTTTCTCAGATGATAGCCATTGACCTTAATCTGTTTCTAAATTCTAAATGTAAACATTTTCAAGGAGTCTGGCGAATACCGGATTTCTACAAGATCCAACTGTCTGGATCAGATATGACATTTTCGGGATCCCATCGAAGCCTTTGGTCTTGTTTCTTTGGAGTATTTCTTAAAATTGTTCTTCTGCTTTTTATGTTGTTTCCTTCTTTTCATTGTCTCTAATCCGTCTTTGTTCCTTGTGCTGTATTGGCTGGTTCGTAAACATCATCACGCAATGACCGAAAAATGTTAGCGCTTTTGAATGTCACTCGATTGGAACGAGCCGAGGCTCAGGACTGTCGGCTTTAACCTAGCTTTGAAAGGGCTCTTCCCTTCGTATCACTCGAAGGATTTTTTGGATTTCGAGGACTCGTATCGCTCTTGCTAGTGACCAGAGTGGAGTGTAGCCAATGGAACTATGACTTTGTAGTTTCTGAGTTTCAACCTACCGTGCTCCGCCACTGCTCTCCTGAGTTCCCAAATGCGACCTTACGCAGTAAACTCATGTCTTGACCACTCATTCCTCAAAAGAGCCGGCGATAGATAACGGGGTCTCAAGATGTTCCAAAAAGACGCACAGAGCTGCCACATGGTTATTAAGAGATAATAGAATAAGGACTCAAGGAGGCGCGGTAGCCAGAGTTGCCACCGAAACTTTTCGGAAGACACATGCTGTGCCGATGGTCGTCGGTTCAAGCTTGGTTCAAGTCCCAGCAATTTTGTCTTTCAGTTCACTACTTAAAACACTTGCTGTCGAAAAATTGCCCGTAATCGTGTTTCAAGGAGTCGAGGAACACGTCAGTGGCACTTGTTGGGAACAGCTTCTTGGCTAGCTATGAAATAATGGGTTCACTGGAAGATTAAAAAGTTGATCTCCGAGGATTCTAGTCGCTACTACGGAGTTCTCCTTCAAAGCACCCTTTCCGCTGAACCAGTTGATTGATGGTGAATCTTTGATTATCAAGAAAGGAAAAAAGTGTTTGTTGCATTCTTTCTATCTTTTATTTCTCCGAAACTCTAAATAAGTAACCTCATTAAGTTCACCAGTCTCAGGGTGAATAATTAGTTCCTTTCCCTCGAGAGTTACCCCCCCCCCTCCCCATTAAATGAGGTTCCTTTTCAAACAACTTTCGAACTTGCTACTTTAAACATTCGAAATTTTATTTTCTGGAAGATATTCAAACGAATGAAGAAAAACAATATAGCTAACAGCTAATCTGTTAATGGGTATTGACGGAAACTTTTTACTAAAGTGATTGATGCCCAAGTTTAGGAAGAAGCAAAAATTGATCCGTCGAAAAAGCAAAGTCTGCAAACAACAGTTTAAGTCGGTGTCTGTCAATCGGGATGAAACTTGTTTAGATTTAAATTTCGTGTAATCGCTAAGGTACATTCCTTGGTCATTAGAAATCTACTAAAGCTAGTTTTTTTCAAATGCTTTGTTGCCTTTGGAAAATGTAGCCTTTGACGCCAGTTATCGCATTTTCGCATGCTTATCCTAAACAATTATCCGTTTCGTCAGGCCATTTCACTCTGATTTGAAGAAGTTTAATCGGATGTATTAACATTTGCAGTTCTGGCCGAATGGTAAGCACGCCAAACTCGTAAGCGAAGGGTCAATGGTTCGAGTCTCGGTAGTGCCTACCGTTTGGTTTGGGGCGGGGTTGGTGCACGCCAAACTCGTAAGCGAAGGGTCACTGGTTTGAGTCTTGGTAGTGCCTACCGTTTGGTTTGGGGCGGGGTTTGTGGCGTAAACCTGTAAGACAAGCCAAAAGTCCTCCCAGCTTCAATTGGGTACCTGGAGAAATCAGGGAAGGTGGCAGGAAGGGCGTGTTGAAAGCACCAGGATGGCTAGCCCCCCACCGCCCATTGCACTTCCTGGCTGAGGGCAGATAATTGGGGATCAGCACCGCCAGTTAGGCCTGTATAGACTGATGCTGATACCTTGGCTGATACATAGCATTTGCAGTGCCTAGATCACCCCCCTGCAAGTCGCCCACTCAAACCAGGATGAGTACGACCATGGGATATTCGAGTTGCGTGACTTGGAACCACCCACATGGACAAGTTAAAAATAGACTAACACACAAGAAGATCAGATAAATAGATATAGCTGTTGTACGAGTAAAATTAACAATAAGAGCTAAAGGTTTGGTAGTATCTATTTCTTTCAGTAGTTCGTTTTTAGGTTTTTACGTCATTCCTACCTAACAGTCAGCCAATGGTTTAAAACTGATGCGACTGATAGGCTATCATAAAGTGTTAGTCGTATTTTTATGTTAGTCGCAAAAACTGCCGGCACCGGCAGGTCTGGTCCCGTCCGACTCCGGCTCGACCTGTACACCAAAAATTGAGAATGGATAACCCCTCGGATCTTGGTGTCTTTATCGGTGACCGTTTTAAGTTAGATGACGTTCAAACACGCATACTAGTACTCAGGGCCGTATCCAGGGGGGTTAGGGGGTTCAACCCAGTCATGCACAAATCCTCAATTTTTGGGCATGGTGCCCGAACGTCAGGGCATGCCCCAAGGTATGAGCATGGTGCCCATACGTTGGGGCACCATGCCCTGGAGCATGGGCATGGTACTAGCATGGCACCCCCATGATATTTGGTTGAACTGAGATTGATTACATACCTAAATAGGTCTTCCTGTCCTAGACCACAAGATACCAGATCTTATGTTCTATCTAACCTCTTTTTCCAATTTTAAAAATATTAGAGAACTTCAAGAAATTTAGCCATGCATGAATTCCCCTTTTTCCCTGGAAACGGATAGGTAAACCAATAGGAACAAGACCAAAGGTTCCGATGAGATCCCAAAACTTCGATATTTGATCCAGACAATTAGGTTTTGTCTTCGTCAGATCCGGTCTTCGCCAGACTCCATGAACATTTATACTCTTAAAATTTAGAAACAGATTAAGGCCAAACAGCTAATCATTAAGAAAACCAAGTTCTGATATGGCTTCAGCTTGTGTGTTTACCTCTATAAGTCGATTGAAACGATCCTGGTTTACTTCTGCGAATTTTCCGGTTTCTGGCAGAATTCCAGAACTACTTGTCCGACGAAAAACTAAAGCTCAAAAACGAATTCAGCGTAGCCTATCTAGTTACCCCTATTTCCAACATCTAATCAACTTCAAATAAAAATTTTACTTATCACAAATTTTCCGGTTTCAACCGGCTTCCGGACGAACTATGTGTCAGGCAAAAAAAATATTGTCATATACGGATTCAGCATCTCGTCTTACCCCTAAATCGGACATCTAATCAACTTCAAATAAAACTTTTAATTTCAACAAACTTTCCGGCTTTGGCCGGATTCCGGGCGAAATTCTTGTCTGGCGAAAAAACGGTTTTCATATTCGTGTTTAGCATGCCTTCTTACCCCTATATCGAACGTCTAATCAACTTCAAATAAGACATTTACTTCTAACAAACTTTCCGGTTTTGGCCGGATTCCGGGCGAACTACTTGTCCGGCAAGAAAATGGTTTTCATATTCGTGTTCAGCATGCCTTCTTACCCTTAAATCAAACATCTAATCAACTTCAAACAAACTTTTTACTTTTCACAATTTTTCCGGTTTTGGCCGGATTCCGGACGAATTACTTGTCCGGCGAGAAAATGGTTTTCGTATTCGTGTTCAGCGTGTCTTCTTACCCCATAATCGACTATCACATTAGCTGTTTAAAAAAATTTGCTTGCCCCTTAATTTGAACCCCCTCCCCCACCCCTAAATGTAGGGCTACAAGGCCCATCTATGAACTCGACCTCACTCTTGACCCAAAAAATGCTCACACCAAGTTTCATCAAAATATCTCATTCCCTTCGAGAGTTATCGTGCTCACAGACGGACAGACGGACGGACAACTTTTGCGATGTCATAGGTATCCCTCCACTTACGTTTTGGGATCCCAAAAAGTGGTCTTCATTAAAGGCTAAATTTCTTGGAAGTTCTCTAATATTTTTAAAATTGGAAAAAGAGGTTAGATAGAACATAAGATCAAGTATCTTGTGGTCTAGGAGAGGAAGACAGCCCAGGTATGTAATCAATCTCAGTTCAACCAAATATCATGGGGTTGCCATGCTAGTACCATGCCCACAAATTGAGGATTTGTGCTTGACTGGTTCAACCCCCTCCCCGAAACATGCAAAAATACTCGTTTCTTATAGGCTTTCACCTCTGATCTATGTCTTTTTTACTTTTTGGTCCGACCCATGCCCCCCCCCCCGAGATAAATTCCTGGATAAGTACCTGCTGGTACTGTAGCTTATATGGCAACCCAGAGCAATTGTGTCTGGTATAAAGTGAACAGGCATCTTTAGCACGCCTTTCGACTTAACCGTGTACTAGTATCACCATCTTGTTCAAGTCTTCCTTACCCGTCTGCATTCCCTTTCTCAAGCTGCTACGTCCCCTACGAATGTTTCGCCACACTCTTCGTTTTGAAAAGACGCACTCAAGCGGCCCGTCGTACTGAGAGTCCCGTCCCGCTCCTATCACCTTATTCAAACCTAATCAACTTTATCCCATTCATACTTAATTGATCCCAGCGATTGGATCTGTGATTGTAACTGATCCTACGCGCAGTTCCTCTGTCTCCCCTAGCTGCTATGGTGTGAAGAACACGAGAATATGAAATTCGGTGATCAGTTGATGTTAGACTGTTCTAGGAGACACATCTAAGAAGGGAATAACGGATTATTTGAAAGCTGAAAGCATTGGGCGCCTAAAAGATTGACGTGGAGGTTAATAAACGAGGTAAGCAAAGTTCGAGCTGCTGGGTATAACAGGGGAGAGGATGTTTCGAAGCCCGAGCGGATTTTATGGTAAGCGTCGTTGAAGGAGTTGATTGAAATGAGGAGAAACTCTTACCAGCCTACAGGAATGTTGTTGTAAACACAACTTTACCTTTCTTTCTGCAAAATCGAAACACCGGTCAACATAAAAAAAATGAGTAAAAAACGGACAAGTCGGCCAGGATATTCTTAATCGATATTTTTGCCGTTCTTGGCAAGTGTCCTCTTCAGAACAAGAAGAACTGAAATATCTCTGAAGAATAGAGCACCCATGTCAAGAAGGGCCAAACTATCGCTGAAGAACATCCTTGCTGACCTGTTGATACATTCTATGATTCCCAGTCAGCCTTGGGCAGAGATGGGCGAATCCGAACATGAAAGGATTCGAATTCGAATCCGAATCCAGGGCTAGATACGAATCCGATTCCGAATCCACCATTTCATGCTGAGGATTCGAATCCGACCTTAACAAAAATCAAATCATGTATAATGTACATACGTTATAGATTAAATATCAGAGGTGACAAAAAAACACTGATATCCAAGCGAGTCAAATAACGTGATAGATCACTGAGGATGGTCTGTGGTGGAGACCAAACGTTGTATTGCCTAAGCCACTGTGTAAAAAATGGGAAAACGGAAAAAAAATTGAGCGGATTCGTAAGACTGAGGGTTTGGAATCCGAGTCCGAATCCAGCCTGACAAGCAGAAGGTCCGAATTTGGATTCGAATCCATCCTAAAGGACGAATCCGGGTTCGGATTCGCCCATCTCTGGCCTTGGGCTGAACAAGCGTTATTAACCAGTAAAGAAAACATAATTCAAGTCCGATATCTTTTTTCTTCTTTGCTTTGTTTACATTATGTTCTTTTTCCTTTTGGATCGTCCTGCTAAGGGCTAATCTGAAAAGAGTCCAGGCCACCATCCGAGTCGCGGAACTGATAATCCCTAGGTTGTTCTGGAATGAACCGGCGACTTGTTTGTGGGTGTTCTAGACATTGCAAATGCAAATGGGAGACGGCTTCGAAAGTAACTTCTTTAAATGTTTACTGAAGAGCCTATAGTTCCAGCTTCCCACCTGGCATATGGTTGCTGAATAGGCTATCAGTTTAAATTCCCCGGAAACAAAAATTAGTTAAGCTTCAATACATTGATTCTCGCAATATATCTTCAGTGTGAAAACACACTACCTATTACGTCACGTCCCTGCTACTACTTAGAACAATCTTGTTTAACATTGCCAACAAATGTTGCCTCTGATTGGTTTGTACAGTCCATACCTCCGATCCAACCAATCACATACAACGCGAGAGGCGGGGCTTAATTGTGAAAAGAATCTCCATGGGAAGGTTAGGTTTGGCTAGAGAGCAAAAGCATGAAAGCAACCAGGGTTGCCTCGGGTAGCACAAAAGTTCTACTTTTGACACTTTGTAAGTATCAAAAGTTTTACTTTTAACATCAAGCTTTACTTTTAAGTGTCTCCATACGTTAACCGTACGGTGGTACCGCTGCGTGTACTGATCATCAAATTGTTTTACTTGTTAAAATAGTACTTTTTCAAGAAAAGAACCCTTCTTTCCGATCTTAGTGTAACGGATGATGGTAACAATTTCAGTTTCACCGATATGGCAAACCTGGAAACAGCTGTGATAGGAAATTGAAAGGCGGACTGGTGATGGCACTTCACATTGAGAAGGGAAATAATCGAATAATGTCAGGTTTCAATTCTGCTTTAATTTTGGTGATCGATTTCGGCTGTAGCTACTGTTTCAATCTCACATTCTGGCATGATTGGCGTGTTCTTTACAGTGAGACAGGCATCTCCTACGCGACCACAAATTACCTTCTTCCTTTATCGCGAATCAGCTGCGCTAGAATTAATTAAGCGTAGAAACCAATTACTAAACTTGATTGGAGTTAATTTTCAACACCCTTAATGTACAGTCCATGCTGAGATTCAATTTAAATTCTAATATTGTGGTTTACGCTTTCGACAGTGACGCTCATGCCCAGTCAAAGAGATTACTAGATGACAGGGATAGCGGACTAGGTTCTCCGTTCAGTTCAAAGCTGGTCAAGTGGAAGACCAGTGTCATATTCTTTAAAGGACCCATCTTGTCGTAAATAACAACCAAGTCCGAGCAAGAGCAGAAGTAAGTATCTGTTCAGTCCAAGATGACTGCGAGTCCAGCAAATCCGAGTCCGAGACAAGCCCGGGTCCTTGAAAAAGGCGTCTCGAGACGAGTCCAGAGTCCGAGTCCTCCAGTTGTGATGTTTAGTATGATCAGCTAGAAAATACAAAAGAAAGGAGACATAGAAAATACTCGCAAGAATGCATTTATTACATGCTGATATTTGAAAATATATAGGAACCGTGAACCAGTTTTGAGTAAGAACCAAAAAATTATTCTCTGAATTTTCGTCATATTTTATAGCGGTTAGAATGGCGAAACGGAATAATCAGTTGGCTGATCTGTTTGGCGCCAACGATAAACGTGCTGATATTGAAACTCACTTTTATCACATTGCTAATTATTCTATGATGATTCATTGTGTTCGCGGAACGAAATTAAGAATCCCGGCTTCGCCGAATTGGTTAGTCAAGAGCAGGCCGTATTCATGGGGCGGGGGGTTAGGGGGTTCGACCCCCCGAAACCCACAAAAGTAATAGTTTTGTAGGCTTTTAACCTCTGATCTATGTCTTTTGTATTTTTTGGTCCGACCCATGGGTACCCCCCCCCCCGAAATAAATTCCGCGGGCACCCCCCCCCCCCCAATTAAATTCCTGGATACGGGCCTGGTCAAGAGTCCACCTGACGGAAGTGAAGTATATGTCCAGTGTTTATGGTACTTCCGTGGAAGGAGGGTTGCTGGTGTCACGATATACACAGATATTTGGTTTTGAGCTGAGATAGCGTATTTTGGTACCGTCTTAGTAAAATAGCTTAAAGTTTAACTGAAAAGCCAAGTCATTTGCGTGTCATTTAACTGGATACACTGAACTATTTGGATTCTGCAAAGGGATTTTTTCATTTTCAGTTTTATTTTGCTCTGCGCTCAGTTCATAACGAAAAATGTCACAGATTGTCTGGTTTACTTTCGGTTTTACACTGTCATAGAAATTTACACAAGGGTTCGCAGATTCAGCAGATTTGAGATATCAGGCGATAAGTTGAAGTTACAGAAAAATTGATTCGTGAGCCTTAAGGTTCACGTGATGAAGATACTTTATTACCAAGATTACAGAACGAAGTTTCACAGCATTGAACTGCTGAGCTTGTCCTTTTTGTCAGGTCAATCTTGAGTAATATAATAAGGTGTTGGTCCTGAAGTGACGCGTAAAGAGACCGAGGGATTACCCACTCCCCGGCACCTGATGTACACCCTTCCTGGCACCGACAGAAATCAGCGTTGTCGGTCATTAATTAAGCGATTCATCGTTTTAACGATTCTGAACATTCTTATTTTAATGTTCTATCCCGTGGCAACCGGTACCGGCACCAGCCGGGGATCGCGGCACCGGTACTTTCTGTACACTAAAATTGAGAGTGGGAAACCCTCGAAAGAAACACTAAAAAGCTATGACATTGTTGGGTAGACATTCGTCATTTACCCAAGATTTCGACGATTGTTGGCACAAAGCTCTTTCTATATCGCTCGGTTCTTGCATTGATGGGTTTAAGAACTGGAACTTTTTGTGCTTTAGCTCAGATTAATCGAGGTTCTGTTGAGCAAGACGGAGAAGAAAATGGTACTGAAAACTGTGAGAGCGCATATTATACCGATTATCATTCCAGACGGTAGAACATAACACCGAAAATGGTTTGCAACGTTACTTTGAGCGAAACAGTAACACTTAAGAGGTCGCAACGGAAATATGGCACGTAGTACACAGATCATATCTTTTGAAATTGCCCATAATTATTTTAGCGTTTTTAAACAGTGAAATTTCTGGTAATTTCCGGTCATACAAGCTGGTATACGCTAGCTAATTTTTATAAGTGCTGCAAAACACTAGGAAATCCAACTTATTTAACCGTCAATTTTTGCGCCAAACCTAAGCCTCATCAGGATTAATCAGGAATTGTATGGATATCGATTTGCTGCGGTTGAGTAGATATTCATGTTCATTATCATTAACGATCCATAAATTGTAAATGTTGATATATGCAATCACTTCTTGCTAATACATTTATTCTTATAATTTGAAGATTCAATAGCAAGTTTTTTTGTTCACCCACTAAATTTTGATGTGGCATTGTTCCCATATTACATGGTATGCTATCACAGTAAGAAAATTTGAAGTTTAATTTCGCTCTTCTAAAACGCTATGGAGATATCAGCGGACGCCAAAACTCGTTATTGTCCTTGCTGTCAAAGCCGCCGCTGCTGTTAACAGTTATAGCGTTCTGTGTAAAGTGGTTTCAGCATATTCTGCCGTTCTTTTTTCGCGCTGTTAAGTACTAATGCGCAGCATCTGACTTAACGCATGAAATTACTTCCAGTCCAGAGTTGGCTTAGTTTTTATGGCACTTGCCTTCCGGCCAAGTGCCATATACCGATCACTTTTCCGTCGGTCGGTCAGTCCGGTGATCGCGAGTTAGGGTACCGTACTTCCAGATGTACTAGGACGATGAAACTTGGCAGGCATATAAGAGACCCGACCAAACTAACTTGGAAATAGTCGCTTTCCCGATCCGACCACCCTGGGGGGAGTGGAGGGAGGGGTAGTCCGGAATATTGACGTATGTGTAACTTTCGAACGGAATCGGCCCTTAATGAAACTTGATATTTGGAAAAACCTCGTGTCTCAGATGTCACACTTCGAGTCCAGAACGGATCCTGTGACTTTGGGGGAATTTGGGGGGGGGGGATCGTGTGACAGGTTCAGACTGGACGGATCTGGATGAAACTTGGTGGGAAGAACACGCACGAGCCCTAGATACATAGTTGACAAGACCGGACCGGATGCGGGCACTGTGGGTGGAGTTAGAGGGAGAGTTCCGAAATTCAGGTGACCCGAGCTAAGATGCTTCCGCATGTGTTACGACGATGAAACTTGGCAGGCATATCAGGGACTCGACCATTGTAACTTAGGAACAGTTGCTTCCTCGATTTGACCATCGTGGGGGGATACGATGGAGGAGGAATCCGGGATCTTGAGGAATGTCCAACTTTTGAACGCGTGATCGGATCTCAATAACTTGATATTCGGAATGAACTTATGTCTCAGATGTTCCATATCAGGTGCGGAAAAAATCCGATCAGTGTGGGGGGAGTGGGGGGGACCTGTTAAGTAGTGCTTTTGACCAAACCATGTATAATCATGATCCTAAAGGGTCCAGGATCATTTTTGCCTCAAGGGTTTTGATTACAGATGAATTTGTAGTGCCCTTGAAGTGCGCATCACAGCCAAGTGCAAAATTAAAATACTTTTTTCCAAACGATGAATTCTCGTGATTTCCAAGGATCCATGATCATTCTCATCTCAAGGATTTTGCTCACAATGATCACAACAAACTCACGAATTGGGGGAATTCCTACTTTCATCCTCTTACCCAGCCTTGCAAGTGCCATATGAGCTTCTAGCTCTTGTTCTTTCTGTTCTTGTCATTGTGCTGCTGATGCCTCGGACGACCATGAAGATAGATTATGTACCCATTACATTAACTTCATTTTACCAGGGACCCATAAATTCCCTGTAATGCCTCGCGATTCAGGGGGCTTGTCAATAAGAGATTGCTAATGCTATGTTGACCGAACGGAGGATAGTTCGAGAAATACCCACGGTCCAATCACGTCCAAGGCCAGATAGACAAAATTTGGAATTGGCTGCTGGCGCTTTGAGGGAGGAGTCTCTTTGGCGCTCACGTCCAATGAGGCAAACAAGAATGCCGATTCGACCCAAGTGGGGTTTTTGGAAAGTGGGCAAGGATCGGACAACAAGGCAACATAAAAGCATAGGAAATGACAAGCCCCATGTAAAGGAAATTTGTGGGTCCCTGATTTTACCAAGGATGGATAATAATATGTCTGTAGGGTACTACGTAGCATTTTTCGTCTCCGGTAGGGGTTTGGCCGTTTCGGACAGCGGTGTGCTCCACTTAAGTTTCTACTTCCACTTTGGCATTTTCTTCAGTTTTCTACTTTGTTATGAGTTATAGTCGTCGCCCTTCCATGGCTGGGGTTAGATTGCTTCGCTAAGGTTGAGGAAGTTGGCTAGTCCGAAGATGGACAGGAATATGGTCTTCTGTCCCTCTTGGCCGATTGTGGCGTCTCAACCAAATCACATTATTCGTTACATTTGGTCTGTAGAGAGATTGCAGACTGCCTGAAGAAAACATTTATTCCTACACCATCGGCAAAAGTAGAAACAAATAATTGTCGACTTTGATGATGAAACCCAAAGGACATCGTGCTTGGATCATCATTTTAACACTCTTCCGATTCCTGGGATCTCTCGGTCCGATGTAAAATTTTAACTAGCCCCCAGCGAAGCCAGATAATTAACCAACGGGGCCAATTGGGCCATATCTGTCATGGCCAACTAATTGAAAGTCCAGGAGCTGCCTCTGAGACTATCCGCTTATTTTAACAGTGTTTCCGGGGCCATGTCCTAATGAATTGAATCTCCGTTTGACGGGTCCAAGGGGTGGAACCACCTGGCGACAACTTGTCAAACTAAAGTGCAAAGGAGTGTCGGCATACAATTAGAAGGACCATGTGACCGATCGAGCTGTTTCTCCTAATCAATGAGTTGAGGCCTGGACAAAAACGGAGGTTCGGACGGTGCCTTTGACGTAGCTTGCATTAGACGCTTTGGGCTAACCACAGCCAGGGTCGTTACTAGCCAAAATGTTTGCGGCGGGGGGGTAAGATGTTTGCCGACTGGGTGGTAAATTTTACCGACTGTTTTGACGAAAAAACGACTGTTCTGACGAAAAATCGAACGATTTTTAGAGAAACACCGACTGTTTTTAAGAAAAAATCGAGCATTTTTACGAAAAATTAACTGTTTTTATGGCACTTGCAGCTTCGCTCAAGTGCCATATACCGATCACTTTTCCGTCGGTCGGTCTGTCGGTCGGTCGGTCGGTCGGTCTGTCGGTCGGTCGGTCAGTCCGGTGATCGCGAGTTAGGGTACTTCCAGATGTGCTAGGACGATGAAACTTGGCAGGCATATCAGGGACCCGACCAAAATAACTTGCAAATAGTCAATTCCCCGATCCGACCACCGTGGAGGGAGAAGAGGGCGGGGGAATCCTGAGAATTTAGTAGTTTTTGTAAAACCCCTACCCCTTTCTACACACTAGTAGGTCTGCGCGCGGCGTGACGTCACTCTTTGCATCGGATCATCTGTTAACATTGGAAAGAGCTAGTGCATTCGAGGGTCAAAGGGGTTTGTATGTGTGGTGCAGTGCGGGGGAATATGGAAAATTGAGTGTTGTGTAACTTTCGAACGGGTGATCGGATTGGGACGAAACTTAATACCTGATTGAATGACATATCTCTGATGTTCCATTTGAAGTCCGAACCGGATTCGACAGCTATGGGGGAGTTGGGGTGGGGGAAGACCGGAAATCTCGAGAAACGGTTATAATGGAGGGATCGGAGTAAAACTTGCTGGGAAGAACAAGAATCTGCTCCAGATAAATCGTTTACACGTTTGGACTGGACCCGGACACTTGGGGGGGGGAGGTGGAGGGGAGTTTCCCGGAATTCTGGTGATGACAGTTTTTGGGATTTTCACGACGAAACTTGGGAAGCGTATCAGGGACCCGATCAAACTGACTTGTAAATAAAAATTCACTCGATCCGATAGTCGTGGGGGGATCGGAGGGAGGGGGAATCCGGAATATTAGCCATGCGTAACTTTGGAACGGGTGATCGGATTCGAGTGAAATTTAATAACTGAACAGAGGGCGTGCAGGATCTTTTTCATGTCCGGACCGGATCCGACAACAATTGGGGGGGGGGGAAATACGTGACCGGATTGGACTGAAGAGATCGGGATGGAACTTTGTGGGAATAACAAACAAGTCCAAAACTGAACCGGATTGGCTCCGGCGACTTTGGGGGGAGTTTGAGGGGCGGGTCCAGAATTCCGGTGATCGCGAGTTATGTGTGTTATGCGTTATGCAGTTATGCGAGTCATTCCAGATGTGCTAGGACGATGAAATTTGGCTGGAATATTAGAAATTCGACAAGATTGGCTTAGAAATCGCCACTTTTCAAATCCGACCATTCCTTAAAGTACCAATCGTGACCGCAAATTAAGAAAAATACTTTTAAGCAAAATATGCACTTCCATCATCCCCATGAGCTCATGATCATTTTTGCCTCAAGGGTTTTGCTTACAAATGAAGTTCTAGCTCCCTTACAGTGTGCATCTTAACCGCAAGGTCGAAAAGTACTTTTTATCAAACGATACATCTCAACCCATGATCAGTTGTCCCACAAGGGTTATGCAAAAAAAAATAATTTCTTGCACCCTTAAAGTGCGCATTTTACCCGCATTAGTGAAAAAAAAATACTTTTGATCATACGTATATATCAATGATCCCTAAGAGCCTGCTATCGTTTTTGCTTCAAGGGTCTTCCTTACAGATGAATTTCTAGTGCCTTTAAAGTGCGCATCATTACAGCCAAGTTCAACGATAAAATACTTTTTCTCTAGCTCCCTTAAAGTGCGCATCTGAACCGCACAGTCGAAAATTACTTTTGATCAAATAATAGCCTACGTCTCAACCCTTGCAAGTGCCATATGAGCTTACAGCTCTTGTTAAGAAAAATCGACTGTTTACAAGAAAAATCAGATTATTTTTACGAAAAATTGCGGCGCTCCGCGCAGACTGACCGGCCGGTCGGCTTCTTTACCAACTGGCCGATAACATTGGGGAGGGGCGTCCCCCCCCATCTGTGACGCCCCTGAAACACAGCAATACAACACCTTAATTTTTAAACCGCGTAGCATCCCAAAATGTTAGTGACGAGATACGTATGACCTAGTAGGGTTTTAGAGGGTGTGAGTTCACTTTGTTGCTGCTCTCCATATTTAACAAGTCTGAAAACACCAGGGAGATTATCACGGAGGAAAACTGCTGAGTGACCATACGCTGGACCAAGAACAAATAACAAGAGAGAACTGCTGTCTCCCTATCTCGGTCATACAAGCATGCTGAGTCGAATAAAATACGGCCGACTCCCGACGCAAATGAGCGGAGGTTACTAGCTTCGCACCACATCACGTTTCGTTACCTCTACAAATAGCGAAATCGCTGTTAAGTCACTAAAGAGGAAATCTTGAACTCAACGCTGATTGGTTCTATGACCGCGCTCCAGAGCGGGTTAGCGCGCGGAGTACGCCTCCTGCTCGCCTCTTTCAATATTTCTTGTGCGAGAAGCAACTGTGAAGATGAAAGAGGAGTTAACGGGTATCAATTTGTTCTTGGCTGGACGTAGCTGAGCCATCCGAGTTGATGCAGACAAACCCTATTCTTTGCTTGTCCGGCTCGCTTTTACTTAAGGCGTGAACCCAGTTCGTCTCCTATAATCTTGCTGAGCACAGCCTAATGAGGCTCACGAAAACCCTTCTGCTCTGACTAAGTCTTCTTTTCTTAATTATTCTAAGGACAAAGCCCTTCCAGGCATTCGACTTGAGGGCCGGCATTTTGCTAACAAGACGAAAGTAACTGCACTAACGAAGCCTGGTTCAGTACACTGGACTTGGCTTGTTCTCTTCATTTTGATATCAGGGAAAGTCCTCGTTATTTTTGCCGAGGTTGTTAAGTGGGAACTGATAAGGCAAAATACAGGGTCAAACGCGGTCAGTGCCTTATGAAGATAATGATCTTACTTGTTAGACTGTAAATATAGCTAAGTGCCTGCAGACGACGTCTAGGCTCGATTGCGGACTTGTCCATGGTCCAAAAATAAAAAAAATTTAATAAGGTAATAAGTACCTTATTAAGTAAATTTAATAAGGTAATAAATAGTAGCAAAACAGGCTATTAGACTAGCCTATCTATTCCTGGTGTACGAAAATTACAGCATAGTGAAAGTAAAAAAAAGGTAGTCATCCGTGGGTGTGTAGGCCTATATAACCCCAATCCAGGACTCGTTACGACTATTGGATCATATCGTCGCGCGACTCTGAAGCAGGAGGGCCAAACACCAAATTTCTTGTAACAGCTGATACATGAAAAAAAGCATAGCTAAATATTCGGCGGTATCTACTTCCGTCGATATTTTGTTTTTTGTTTTTTTTTATCGTCGTATTTTCAAGATAAAGGGGCAATATCCATCCATAAGCCAGTCAATACGATTTGATATATTAAGTAATCAGTGAGCGGGCGAGGCTGACGAACTTGTTGCTGTAAAGGGTCAATTTGATTTTCTGTTATTCATGATTAATGTGGTCGGTATTAGGGTTTTGCAGAAGAAAGAACGTTTGCAGCGATCATTCCTGTCGACTAGTCGTGGTTTCTTTCCCATTTTCGTCCGTACCAATTAACTCCTTCAATAACCGAGTTTGACTCTGCCCTCAGTCCTTGGGCAAACATTAATCAGGTCCTGTAATGAAGCAATAACACAAGCGTTTCGTCATTCCTGTCGCCTCTTGCTGCCATGATAAGTCTAATTGAGGCCGTTAATGGAGATTTCCATCATATCTGGTTTCCGGGAGCTGGGATCGCAATAATGGCTTCTAACAACAACTGGAGGAACTCTCGACAGCAGGGCCCTCTGATGATTGGGAGACGGCGAGTCCCTGTCAAAATACATCCCGGGAGGTCACTTGGGACCTCGTAGGGGACCTGTGAGTTCTTCCCACAGGTTTGAATGTGGGCCGAGTTGGTGCTTTGGTTCATGGTACACGTGGTGAAAACGTCGTGGGATTGTGAAAAAAAAACGATGGTGACAAGGAATTCTTATTACGGAAATGGAATGAAGAAAAATAGTGTATTGTGATAAAGATAAGGGACCCAGGAGACTTTTTCTTAATCGGTAGCCTATACTATTAAGTTCCCTGACGTCCTCGAAACAAAAAATAAAGCTAAGATAATTAAAATGTGCCAATTTCTAAAGAGCGTATTAGTTAAATAAGATAATCATTGAGTGATGTAAAGTTTATTATAATTGTTACCATTATGTGTTTTGTACGGCCAATTGGCTATTAAAATATTCATTCATTTTCTCTGTGATTTCGATAACGAGGCGAAGCGCAAGATAAAGGCAAGATTAAAGTTTAACCGAAAAGGACTGGGATAGGACAATCTAGTTACCCATCACTTATTCACTTAAATTGGCTTGAAGACCCGCTGAAAATGCGTTACTTGGTTGTTCCGCTATTCAGGAATAATCGATTTTCAAATAGTGGAATTTCCGTTTGATTTGTGGTACCTCTAATTTGTTGTATGCCTTACAAGAAAGATTTATGACTTTTTTTTGTTCAGGCACTAAGCAATCTTCACCAATATCGCCACTGCCCACTGAAAAGCCTTGTTTGTGTTTAGATAAAAATTTCCCGCGTCATAGTAGAATTTTCACTGAGGGGACAGCCGCAGATATTCTGAACGTCACACAAAATAAGTTGGCTTTTCAGTTAAACTTTAAGAAGTATAGTTGACTGCGCTAAATGGGATACCTTAGCTGATTTTATTCGAGCGATATTGTGGTCATTCTCGGCAAGGGTCATCTTCAGGCTCAAAGCTAGACAATGTAATCTATGTGCCTGAAGAGGACTCTGGCCGAAAAATCGGTCGAATAAAATCAGCTTACCTTTCCGTTTAGCGCAGTCAACTATGATTCGCAGTCAGCTTGGGCTGAAGGGATATTTAAGAAGTAAAACGGCATAAATAGTCGTTGGGATTGAAGGTTCGTCTCTTCCAGCTGCAGTCTGAAGAGGGCCCTTTCCAAGAAGGGCCGAAATATCGCTTAAGAATATCCTAGTTGACATATCTGTTTTGATTTTGTTTTTTTTTTCGACTACAATGGACTATTCGGGCCTAAAAAAAAAAAAACTCTCCCTGTATGGCAAATGGAAAATTAACTGTGAATATTGTACACACGATGAAAACCTTAGTGGTGCTGATGAATTTTATCACCCATTAAAACGATAAAAGGAAAAGTCCGGTAAGAAAACAATAAAAAAAAAAGTACACTGAGCTCTCTATAACGTTCTGAAATGCGCTCGATAAAAAAAAAGAAGCAAAAGAAGATCGGGCCCAAAAAGTCTTCTTCTGTAAGGAAAGGGGAGGGTTGCCCACTCTTGATTTTGGTGTAGACCAAGTGCCGGGAAAGGGTGTAGCCTACATCAAGTGACGGGGAATGAATAACCCCTCGCGAAGAAGTGTTTCAGCAAGAACGGGCTCTGTGGATAATGCTTTCGGGATAAAGTTGGGAGAACTTTCAGTTGTTTGTCGGCGACCGGGCATATTCTGCTTGGGGATAATTAACATTGTCAGAAGTTTGATAACACACAAATGCACATCCATTTCAAAAGTCATCAAATTTTCACGAACATGGAAAGCAGCGGAATAGACCCGTAAAGTTTGGGCTACACTCCCTAGCAGGAGACAGTTCTGGTAAGCCAATGTATTACCATGCGGCTATGCTTACAAACGTCTCATATCCTTGCATATAACTCTCATTGCCTGTTCCAACTGACCTGTCACACAGTTCCCACATTCACGAGACAATCACGACCAGAAAAAACCTCGCATTTAGGCTACACTCCCTAGCAGGAGACAGTTCTGGTAAGCCAATGTATTAACATGCGTCTATGCTTACAAACATCTCATATCCTTGTATATAACTCTCATTGCCTGTTCCAACTGACCTGTCACACAGTTCCCACATCTCACGAGACAATCACGACCAGAAAAAACCTCGCAATCAACAGTAGCATTATCTGACACACTGATTGCAAATCTGACTGAAAAGGCTCATTAGGGAGTCTCCTCTGTAAATAAGTCTAATTTGCATCTTCAAAGTCCCTCCGTAGCGCGAGATATCCGGATTCATTTAGAACTATTCACAATCATGTCATGGTTGGTGTCAAGTCAGGATTAGCCCCCTTATGGCGCTGATATATAACGAATCATCTGTTACTGAAACACCTCCTACAAAGGAGTCATTTTCGAGAGAAAACCAGCTGCAGATGTGAGGAGTCGAGAGTGTCTGATTACTCGAGCTAAGCAAAACTTACATGAATGCTCCTGGGGTTTATGGCCTTAGTTATGTGTAGGAAGATATGCCAGGGCAGCTGAGAAGTTTCGATCATGTTTCACAATCGTTGTCATTACAGGAGAGTGGGGGGGGGATGACTCCCGCTGAGGTTGAGCAAAATAAAATGAAATTTCGGCCGGTCATTTGTGAAACAATTTGCCATTATGCAAGTTCAGCGCTTCGAGTGGATAAATATAATATGTTTGTCTCCCTCGCCTCGTTATCAGAATCCATCATATAGCTTCGTATCATCCTCTCTTGTGGCTGATACGATATCGTATAAACCTCCACAGAACTCGTTGTCATGCCTGTGGGACATTATAGTTATGGTGCAATAGATCCAGAAGTTAATGAAGAGAGCAGAGAAGCTCTCACTCTTTAAATAGGAGTTTGTGTAGTATTATCATATATATCAAGCAAAGTTTTGGGTAAACGTTGATAATGGTGATGATCGTCGGGGACATGGAGGCTTTGAAATTTTCCTTTGTGGTAGACTTGGGCAGATCTTAGGAACATTTAACTGGAGCATATCAGTTGGCACGTTTCCATTCAGCAAGCCGATTTCGGTAATTCCCAGCCCACATGGGGCAAGTTGTTGAAAGGGCAAGTTCCCACCGCGACATAAGACAATCCTATAAAATATACTTTATCATATTGATGGGCCACAATATTTGAGCTTTTGTACAGATTTTGATTTGAATGTCGTCCAGCACAGTGAGAGGCGGGAAAGCCATCCGTACAGGGGATAGAAGCTCGTTTTCCTGACAAAATCGTCTGGCGGCATTGCGTTCTACTGATTTAGTAAGAAATCTTGCTCACCACGGATTGAAATAGTGATTTGGGTCCTCCGTCCAGTATACTGCACCAGACACTGCAAATACACTTCTTTACCGTTCTTTCATGATTTCCAATATTGAAGTGACGGATCTTACGTTTGACTCGTCATCTACACGGTAGCTCGTGTGGTGTACATACTCACTTCATCCACTGGTGTGACTAGGGCATTCGCCACCGTATCTGATCGTAACTCGTGTGGTGTACATAAACACTTCATCCACTTGTGTATTTACCACCATATTCGATGTATAGTATGCTCAACCAGCTCGGCACCAGTCGCTGAAATGGCGCTGCCGGGCGAGAGGTTTCTCAATTGATGGATGCCACTGTACATCCTCCACTGGTCACCAGCTGCACCGACAAGGCACACCTTGGCACCGACTGGGCACATACTGTAACACCTATTCTATGAGTGAGCACTCCCTTGGTGCCGAAATTGCTGGGGTTGAACGAATTGTTCAGTTCCAGGGGTCATTAGGAATTCTCTGCCGCTTCGGTTTTAAGGGAAAGGTGTCCAATAAGGAACCACGACTAGGCTGATACAGACAATCTCTTAGAGTTCATCTGTATATCAGTGGGGCAATTATCCTTTGAGTTTGTGAACCCCTCCGTGAATGGATAAGACCAATCCAATTAGTTTTAATGAGTGCCCGCGTCAGTTTCCTATTAGTGCTAGTGACACCGTTCAGAAGATGGTTCTTCTAGTTAGCATTCTCAGCCTAACTAGATGATTCCTTTGCTTCGATGAAAGAAGTAGAGCTGCACAGCCGTTACACTAAAGCTTTGATAGTCGTGGTGAATAATAATATAAAAAAACACAATTTACATGTTAACAGAAAACAAAACTCGACATCCGGGGCGAACCAACAGAAACTGTTCCGTGTGCGATATTCTCAACAGATAAACCTTTCCAGATTTTGAATCCCCACAAAAGATTTATGTATTCTCAACCTCCTTATCAGCCATTCCTTACCTCCTCTTTTCAGAAAAAAATCCTTCTTAACTCTCTTAGCTGTTCACTTATATTCATAAATTGCCGAACGTTTTCTACGTATTTTCAAACATCAAATGATCAGGGGATGTATTTCGTCTCATCGCCGATTTTCACAAATCGGTAAGCGAGGTTGTTGTCATTCAGATATTCGCTCTCTAGCTCAGCTCCTTGGAAAGTTGTTTGTATTTCTGTCTATCTCATTCAGCAGCGTTCTAGTGGTGCATTTCGTTCATTCAACTTTTCTGGGTTCTGTTGTGAAACCATGTTTGACGGACTTCGTTCAGCATCTTCACGAATACCCACCCAAAACCATTTGTGTCCAACTGGTTCTTAATTAGATTTTTTCTTGGTCTTAAGACGCTTCGTTTCATGCTTAGATTTACCCGTTTTTTTGTTCATGTTCGTTAAGAAAGTTCCCTGAAAATAATTTTTTGATCCATCCCTGTCAAATGCTTTGTTGGTAAAAATCGAAATTCAATAGGCTAATTAGAAGCTTTTTCAGTGAATTCAACGCACGGCTTGCCAAAATAGGACCATGTCGTTCGACAGAATGTATAAGAGCGTAACAAGACGCTCAAAGGGAATTAGTGTACTGTCACACAGAAACCTTATTCAGCTCACGTTGTGTAGCCTGTTCCGCGTCGTCGACGTTTTACCTGATTTTATGCATGGAAAAGCTCGAATTTCGTGGACCGCAAATCAAATTCGAGTGTCATTTCCGTGATTAGCGACAAGCGTGGAGCTGGAAAATTGATTTTTGGCGCGACCACCGTCCGTAGTCAGGGTTGCCTGGTATCAAGAACAAATAATCAGATAGAACCTCCGTCTTCCTATCTGTGTAATATGACCATGCGGAGTCGAATATTTCCCCGTACCCTGCCCGATGTAAACGAGCGGAGGTTAGGAGCAACGCGGCACATCACGTTTCGTTACCTCTACAAATTCAAAGTCAAAGATGATTGGTTCACTGGACGCGCTCCAGAGCGGGTCAGCGTGCCTCCTGCACTTATTGCTCTGCTATGAGCAAACGCGAAGACGGAAGTAGTCAAGTAGACGGGAGTCATCTCAAAGCTAAAGCAAATACCTCTAGTTCCGCTCATTTTTGTCGGGGTATCCATAGTCGCTGCATGGGACCATGCATTCTTGTCCTTGCTGGTATCCAAAGACCAGGGCCGATTCAAGAAATCAATTCCGGGGGGGGCTCCTGGCGGGTAGGATCTAATCCATACCTAACAGTAAATTAATAATAATATAATGGGAAAATAGGCCGTTGGATTCTACAGTGTACGTCTAAAACACTTTTCATCATAAATTATTCCAGCGTACAAGTTGTCAAGGGGATTTTTGAAGGCGCTGAGAGAGTCAATCAAAACTACTTCAGACGGCAAGGCGTTCCAGCAGTCTACCACTCTGTTTTGGAAAGACCATTTAAAATGTACGCGGCATTGGATAGGATTGCAAAATCATGAATTTCTGTCCAACAAAAATTTAACAGTTAACTTTCCTCCATCTCGGTTGATATCGGGATAACAATCTGGACATCCATTTGAAATTTACTATTTGTCAGTATTAAAAAATACTGTCAAGCCTATGTAGCGAAATATCGCTGGAATAAATCTCAACTGACCTTGCTATTCCAAGGTGATAGCGCTTGTTATTGAGACGGAAATTTTTGAAATAGAATCAGGTTTTCAGTTCTGCTTTAACGGATAAACAGCACTTGATTAAAATTTGTCCCTAATAGGCCCCTTTTGTTCTTGCTTTCTAATCACTATCTCACTTGAAAAATAACACAGGCCTTCTACCCTTTTATTCCACATTCAGATTTTGTTTACTTACTGCGGAAAGCGAGTCAAGAAGTTGCACAACCGCGTGAAACCAGTTGCTGTTAAACACGTGTCGCACGAGCCCAAAGGTTCGACATTAGTAAAATACTTTCTTTAATCCTTCTTCCTCCTATCAGTGAAGTCGGAGCACGCAACCTTACACTTTATCCCTAAGTTCTTATTTATATTTCTTATTTTGTTCACCACACACTTTTTCAATCGACTTTTATTTATCTGATCGAGGTTCTAGCTACTCCCAATACTACAACTTTGATACTATTATACGACCCCGTGTGATGCTTTTTCGATCATAGCCGGCCGGGGTAGTCTTCCTTTGCTAGCTTTCCAGCGGAGATATATCCTTGCAGTTCCATAGACCACCCTCGAATAGGCGAAAGACGTTATACCAACCATCTCAAAGATATTTGTCCAGTTTTTTCCATGTCTGAAAGAATCTAAACGAGCAAACGAATCCACAAATCACGAGAACGTTTTCCTTTGAGATTCTGCGTGCATGGTTGCATTTAGCTTATTCGTTGATGGACATGACATAAAACTTGGCCCACACGGTAATTTTAGTTACTGTATCATTTTCTGCATACGTATTGTATGATCTAGCGAGTTGTGGAATGTCAAGTGTGCATGCTTATTGCTTCGCACCGGATATTAGCGAGTTAACATGCTTTGTATTTTCTGACACTCGTATGAGTTTTCCACGCCCATACGTCAAACCAAGAACGTCAAACCCATGACGGATATACGCTTATTTCAGAAAGCTAGAACTAATGAATTACTATGTAGATCTTTTCGTTCTCGCGGCAAAAAGAGTTCACTTAAACGTCGCGGATCATACATGAACCAATCCTGGAGTGAATTAAATTGTCTTTTTACCTCCGTGTTAATTGCTAGAGACGTAGCAAAAACTGGTGGAAAATACGCAGTTGTTTGAAAACAATCTGACTTTAGTCTGAAACCCTCCATTATAGTAGCCTATTATGTCTAGCTTTCAGTGGATATTTTAGTTTCTTTTTGTTATTACCCATTAACAGGCCGGAGCCAGATAAAGACACGAGTACAAAAATGATAAAGAGAGAAAACGATAAAATGATAGAGGAAAAACAGAAAAGAAAATAGTCATTTTCACACGATAAAATAAAATAAAAATAAGAACTAACAAATAAACGTGAGTCACATCAGCAGGAAAAAGTAAGGTCATGCGACTCCGGATGTAAATTGGTAGCTCGGAAGTTTGGATATTGACATCGAAATCCGATATCCGGTCTATCCGATATGGTCTTTGGTGTTCCAGTAGTTCACTCAAAATTTGGGGCATTTAGTCATGTATGGCTTCAGCAAATCGTCAACTGTATTCAGCAAATCGTCAGTTTTGTCGGTGTTGCGATTATTCTTTCGAAACTTACCTGGTTATTGTACTGTATTCGAATTACGGCTGAAGTTGTATTTAGTCGTGTTCTATGCACCAGATCATGGTCGGGTGCTTGCAGACTGGAATTTCTGCCCGGATTTTCCGCACCATCATCAGTTCCATATGGAAAAGTTCGGATTGTTCAACTTCATCATGAAGCGAAGAAAATTCGGCCGGAAAACCTGATCGTCTGTTCGCATCATTAGCATACACACCAGAGCTGATGGACTCGGACAGTTTTAAAAACAGTTTTCGGTGTTTCTGAAAATCAGTCGATTCTTCGTCAAACTAGTAGGTTTTTTCCTACAAACAGTCGGTCTTTCTGAAAATGTCGATTTTTCTTCAGGACTTTCGTTCTTTTCTTGAAAACAGTCGTTTTTTTGGCAAAAACAGTCGGACTATAGAGACGCCTTTTTCAAGGACTCTGGACTGGTCTTTCACGGAGCTGTCCGTCTGCCAGAGTTGGTGATACTTGGACTGTGGACTCGTCTCGAGACGCCTTTTTCAAGGACTCGGACTCGGATTTGATATATTCATATTCAACACAATCAGAAACTGATATTGTCAACCTGAAAAATCCACTTGTGACATGATAGATTCCAAGTTTGTTATGTCTTGTTCACTGCGATGAAGCTTAAGTTTCAGATCTTGTCGGGAAAGGTAGAACACTTAGATGGGTCATCTATATTCACTATTTGCTTTCTGAACGTTCAATTTACTTCAACGGCGAATGCTCATAGTCTTTCTGAAAGCCGGTCTGTGACGGCTGGAAAGATTTTGGCATAGAGGAAACTGAGGCAATCCCGATTCCCGACATTTCCGGAACAAAACACGGCCACACAAATGTATTCCAATCTGTTGGGAATGGAAACGTCAGCGTCTCCGTAAGCAGGGGAAACAGTAGCGCATTTGTTGAAGACTAAGGAATTTATGTCAGCAGCGCTAATCTATGTTCGGCACAGTTTAGGTACAACGGACCTTACGGTGTAATTGAGCCCGGTTTGTAGGCGCAGAAGCTTCTGAAAGTTCAATTCGTTTGTTATTTCTTAAAGCACGCTTCGCAGTCGGTACGGTTTCTGTTCCAACATTCTAATATATGTGTCTCCTTTGAAACAACGATTACAAGTTCCTTGAAGATTACAAATCCGTCCTGGCTGTTTTCAGCCTCTGTAGGCCCCCTTGGTTTTTATGTGAAACACGGAAGCGCTTCCATAACCGGTATTTCTGACCAATGAGCTCCTCGTTAGCAATACGCGGGAGCCAGATATGCCTCAAAAAGAGCCAAACGCAAGAATCAGTAGTCCCGTTATGGTGGATAAAACGGACGTGGGATGTTGGAAATCTTGGAAATGGATGGAACGACTCGGGAACATGGCATACAAACAAAACTATTCACGTATACGTAATCACATACGCAAAAGTATCAATGCGCAGGAAGGGAAACACACATTAATCAAAGACATGTTTATGACCAAGTAAGAAGTTTGAACTTGCAATCAACTTTCCTCCCTCGAGCATCTCTCTGTCGACTCTCAGCCGCATCATCTCTGCAGTTTCTAAGGACCCCCCCCCCCCCAATTTCGTTCATCCTTCGCCGACGTTAATTTATTCGGTTGATTAAACCAAAAGTATTTGTTCAACTTGTCCTGAAGCA
The DNA here is from genome assembly GCA_023053555.1 of Branchinecta lindahli. Lineage (NCBI taxonomy): Eukaryota > Metazoa > Arthropoda > Branchiopoda > Anostraca > Branchinectidae > Branchinecta > Branchinecta lindahli. The sequence goes on along the minus strand of JAKZAO010000011.1, from coordinate 18,645,657 downwards.
TCAAATGAAAACACGGTAGAAAAAGAAGTCAAACAAAAATTGCCTGCATAAAGTGTTTACCCGAATTATGGTAAAACGAAGTTTTTGGCATTTTACCCCATCGCTGGTTTTCTCTGAATTCTGACCGAACTATCGATCCATCCGAAAACTAATGGTAAACCCTAGCTCAACATGCTTATTAACCCAGTGTCCGCCCAACAGTCGGTTTCCTCGGTTCTGTCCGGCCCACGCTCGATTTTCCGAATTGGACGGATTCCGGTCGAACTGTTCGCCCGAGTCAAAACTAATAGTATTTTCCTGATACAGCTTGCCCTTCGACCCAGATATCGACCTTCCAGTCAATTTGATCGAAGAACCCCTGTCCCTAAATTTTAAGCCCCTCCCTCAACCCATTAAGTTCAGATATAAGCCCATCTCAGAACTCGCCTTCCTTAACCTGATGAGTTCCTACACCGACCTTCGTAAAAAAATATATCAATCGATTAGATTACAGACGGGTAGGCGGACAGATGGACACACAGCTGTATGAATGAATTAACTTATTTTCCCCAAAGCCCCAGTGGACATGGCGGGAAAAAACCCAAAAACTATGATATCATAAACAACAAAAACAGACCGCAATATCTCCGGTCCTTACCCCCAAACACGATCCCGACGCTCCATGGCCTGCTAGAAACCTCCCGAACCGACGAAGGTCGCCAACATTTTTTTCCATATTTCTCACCAAATCCCCCGTTTCTCTGCCAAATCTCTCGCTTCTCGAACCTTGTAAATCCACGCAACGACCCACCAAATGAAAAACATCCTCCCCATGTAACTCGCACGTAGGGCAAAAGTAAGGACCAGAACGCAACTTACCTTTCCCTATCATTATATCTTCTTCTTTCCCCCAATAGGGTTGTACGGTGCGATAGGTATCACTCACTTTCTGCATCGCAAAAACGTCTTGTATTTCGGGGATTCTGTTTTTATTTGCAAATAAAAGTCATGCGAAGTGTTTCAGTGGCTCTGTTTTCAGGCGTGATTTGTACGTTAAAATCATGTACCCATGTTTACAAATAACTACTTATTAACCACGTCGAGCCCCAAAGATATTGCCGACGCCTGAAGAATCTCGTTCAATATTGAAATAAGTTTCCTGAAGCACTTGCAAGTTGTTTTATCTCCCCGAGAAATGGCTCATTCCATCATCCAAGGTGTTTATCGGGTTAAATAAACCGGGAAAAAGTCATCGTCCACATTCTGTGGGAACAGATATTACACATCCCTTCTTCATTGGTGTGAGAGACTCTAGATAGTAGCCTGCGGCTTTTCAATTGAGGTAATGAAGCATGGACACGGATTAGAGTATGATGGAAAGTGATATGGCAGGGGCCATGGGAAAATGTGACACTAAGTGTTTTTGTCTCCGCTTGGTTTAACCGAGAGCCAAAACAGATATGGCGGAGATGAAGTCGGCAGTCTCCCTTTGTTCGTCCTGGTTTTGATCATTTGGATGTCTAGTACGGATAGAGGGGGTTGGAATCTGGATGTTGTAGGGTATATCTGCTTGCCCCCTTGCTCACACCCCTAGAAACACTCGGTTTAGAACAAGGCGAAATGTGTGACATGAAATGAATTGTAGTTGCCAGCGGGCATTTGTCAATGAGGTTATGTCTTGTCCCGATTTGTGTGTGCCCTTCACCATTTATATAACTGTCGGAGCAATACTGCTAAAATAGCACCTATGATATATCGCTGGTGGACAGGCAGAAACGCGTAACTAATTTTTTTTATTTTTCAGGAGGCTAAGAAAACAAACGGATTTTGCCGCATCGCCTATACTAACCTGCACTTTAAATTAACTGTGTCTCGGTCTCTGTGCATGCTAGAGATACGCTGACAAGAGCAAAATTTGCGCCTTGGCCTCGGATTCAGTTATTTGACCATAACTCATTTTCGGAAAAAAATGAGTAACACGGTTCTGCCTGTCCACCAGCGATATGACGTTCGTATTTCTAAGTTCAGTTCATTTTAATGTAGTTTGACGACCACACCAAAATAGATCCGAAGATACCGAATGCTGGTTAAAACAATGAAACCCTCAAATGCGAAAGCTCTTGGCACCTAAAAAGAAAAGGGTCCAGACCATCAGCCAAATAGGGAAATACATGCCCCATCCAGACCCTTCCTAGAATCCCACTGACATGTCAGCTCTCTCGTCGGACTGAAGCTGGAAATACTCATTTCGATCCTACTTTCAGATTTCAACATGGTGCGTTCAACTGCACCTCCCCAAGACCGGGAATCAGGAATCATATCCGTTCCTTTATCAGAGAAACCTCACAAATGCTGTGGTTGTGGGAAGGTTATCACGGACAGGTTCCTGTTACAGGTTAGTATTTCTTTTCCGCAGATAATTGTAACAAAGATAATTAAAAGCTTCACAGACTACCTAGCGTCGTACATATTGTAAACCTTGAAAGAACAAACATTTTGGAGGTTTTATTATATATTTATTTATTACCCACTTACATCAAAAAGATAAATAGTGGAGTAGAAACTTGAAGAAAAAACGGAAAAAGACGTGAAACAAAAAATAAAGTCTACAGTGACATTAACAAAACAAACGGATCAAACCATGGTGAGGCGACAAACGCCGATACGCTGTTTCTGACAGCGTATCGCAATATACACAATACCAATAATAGCAGAATAGTGGAATATGTTGTTTATTGTGCTGGAATAAGTAATTTAGTTGGTTCTTAGCTGAAGACCGTTGGTGGAAGTGCAGAAGTGCAAATTAAACCTTGAAAGAACAAACATTTCGGAGGTTTTATTGATCAGCTAATTATCCCTCTAAGATTTTAAGCGAGGGAAAAAATACAATTTCAGAAACTTTGGTTGCACTCCTGGCAACCGTCTTCAGCGAAAAACAACCTGACTACATATTCCTACACAGTGGCAACATGAGAGTCGAATATGTTGTTTGTACACAATAATATACACAATATCAGTAACAGCAGAATAATGAAATAGGTTGTTTATTGTGTTGGAATATGTAATTTACTTTGTTCTTCGCTGAAGACGGTTGCCGGAAGTGCAACCGGAATATCCGAAATTGTATATATTCCTCGCTGAACATCTTATAGGGGTAATTAGCTGGTAAACTTCAATTCAGTTCAATTTACTTTATGTAACGGTTTTTAAAAACCATAAGAAAAAATACAAACAAAAATAAGACACTCAAACAAACAGTACACTAAAGTAAAACAATCAAGTCGAATGGGCTCCAGGTGGAACCTGGGTCACCCGAAGAGACCGCGCCCATTCCAGCCACACTAGCAGAGACAAGCTCAACAAGAGCTGTAAGCTCATGTGGCACTTGCATGGGTTGAGATGTATTATTTGATTAAAAGTAATTTTCGACTGCGCGGTTCAGATGCGCACTTTAAGGAAGCTAGAGAAAAAGTATTTTGTCGTAGAACTTGGCTGTAATGATGCACACTTTAAAGGCACTAGAAATTCATCTGTAAGGAAGACCCTTGAGGCAAAAACGATATCAGGCTCTTAGGGATCATTGATATATACGTATGATCAAAAGTATTTTTTTTCCGCTAATGCGGGTAAAATGCGCACTTTAAGGGTGCTAGAAATTTTTTTTTTTTTGCAAAAGCCTTGTGGCACAAATGATCATAGGTTGAGATGTATCGTTTGATAAAAAGTACTTTTCGACCTTGCGGTTAAGATGCACACTTTAAGGGAGCTAGAACTTCATTTGTAAGCAAAACCCTTGAGGCAAAAATGATCATGGACTCATGCGGATCATGGAAATGCATATTTTGCTTAAAAGCATTTTTCTTAATTTGCGGTCATGATTGGTACTTTAGGGAATGGTCGGATTTGAAAAGTGGCGATTTCTAAGCCAATCTTGTCGAATTTCTAATATTCCAGCCAAATTTCATCGTCCTAGCAAATCTGGAAGTACCTTAACTCGCGATCACCGGAATTCCGGACCCGCCCCTCAAACTCCCCCCACAGTCGCCGGAGCCAATCCGGTTCGGTTTTGGACTTGTTTGTTATTCCCACAAGGTTCCATCCCGATCTCTCCAGTCCAATCCGGTTACGTATTCCCCCCCCCCCAATTGTTGTCGGATCCGGTCCGGACATGAAAAAGATCACCACAGGCCCTCTGTTCAGTTATTAAATTTCACTCGAATCCGATCACCCGTTCCGAAGTTACGCATGGCTAAATATTCCGGATTCCCCCTCCCTCCGATCCCCCCACGACTATCGGATCGAGTGAATTTTTATTTACAAGTTAGTTTGATCGGGTCCCTGATACCTGATACGCCTCCCAAGTTTCGTCGTGAAAATCCCAAAAACTGTCATCACCAGAATTCCGGGAAACTCCCCTCCACCTCCCCCCCCCCCCCAAGTGTCCGGGTCCAGTCCAAACGTGTAAACGATTTATATGGAGCAGATTCTTGTTCTTCCCAGCAAGTTTTACTCCAATCCCTCCACTATAACCGTCTCTCGAGATTTCCGGTCTTCCCCCGCCCCCAACTCCCCATAGCTGTCGAATCCGGTTCGGACTTCAAATGGAAGATCAGAGATATGTCATTCATTCAGGTATTAAGTTTCGTCCCAATCCGATCACCCGTTCGAAAGTTACACAACACTCAATTTTCCATATTCCCCCGCACTGAATCACATATACAAACCCCTTTGACCCTCGAATGCACTAGCTCTTTCCGATGTTAACAGAGTGATCCGATGCAAAGAGTGACGTCACGCCGTGCGCAGACCTACTAGTGAGAAGAAAGGGGTAGGGGTTTTACAAAAACTACTAAATTCTCAGGATTCCAAGGCCCACCACTCCCCCCCAGATGGTCGGATCGTGAAACTGATTATTTCCAGGTTAGTTATATCGGGTCCCTGATATGCCTGCCAAGTTTCATCGTCCTAGGACATCTGGAAGTACCCTAACTCGAAAACAGTGGACCGCCCGACCGACCGACCGACAGACCGACCGACCGAAAAGCGATCGGTATATGGCACTTGAGCGGAGCTGCAAGTGCCATAAAAAGCGGGGCAGATGCAGCCCGCACAAGTGGATTAGACGACCTGAGAATCCTGTTCTGCAAAGAAAGAATAAAACCCCATGGTCGGCTTGCCTTTAAATGCTGTATCGTATACCTTACATTAGACCTTAGTTCCTCCAGAGTTGTTGATGTTCCCGCATTGACGCTGCAGAGGTGATGTTCTCCCACTTATTTAAACTATGTAAATTAGACTTTCCAACATTATTGTAAAGCGTGTCTGAATATAGAATTAAAATTCTTACGGTTTAAGGTAATTTTTTGCCGTTGGGGATAGTATTTAGGGAGGGAAATTTAGGGGTACACTGTCTTTGCTCGTTTCCCAAATGCGGTGATTTTGACGCGAGTGTGGTCCACAATTGCCAAATATTGATTGGCTGCATCGGCTACTCAGCAGTCGGTCTTGTGTAATTATAAAAATCATGTTAGACTTCGACTGTAACTCCCTTTCTGGAATGAGGCCAGTGATATTTTATACCACTGTTGTTCTCATAGGAACCACGAGCCCGTTTAAACTATAGGCACAGCTTGTCGTAGGGTTCTTATACTTTGTTTATTTTTTTCCTCGCTATAGCTGCTTGCCTCCGCGGAAATTTGAGTCCGAACCAGGTCCAGAAAATAGACCCATTGCCTGCTTTATTTTGGACGGCTGACATCGATAGTTCAAAGGCAAATAATAGCCTACCTTTTTTATATTTTATACCGTTGTTGTTCCCCTAGGAATCGCGAGCCCGGTTAAACTATATGTGCAGCTTGTCATAGGGTATACTTTGATCTTTTCCGCGGAAATTTGAATCCAAACGAGGTCAAGAAAATAGACCCAGTGCCTAGTTAATAGACGGCTGCCACCGACAGTTCAAATGCAAACAAAACCGTTTTACAAAATCTAGATGCGCTCGATTTTTTCCTTCTCAGTTTGCCGCACTGCCGGAATGGTGAAAGTAGGTTACTACAGTAGATGTATCTTTATTTGAACAGTTACTTAAATGTCAACAGTGCAGTTTTGGGTTAGATGGTAGAACGAAGATCCAAAGTACGTATCGGTCTTTTCAGTGGCCCTTAGTTACCTACTTTGGCTAACTCATAGTTGGCTTTGGTCACAGCAAGTGCAAGTCCAAAGTCAACTAACGTTCAAATAAGCATACTTCTACTCAGGGGCGTCACGACTGGGGGGGGGGGACGCCTCCTGTTGTCGGAAAAAATTAACCGAGTTGGCGGGAAGAGCCGCGATGTTCGTCAAAACAGTTGATTTTTTTCATGAAAACAGTCGTTTTTTCCAAAAATCAGTGGTTTTTTTCAAAAATTTGTCGATTTTTCGTCAAAATATCCGTTTTTTTATGAAAATCAGTCATTTTTTTCAAAACTGTCGTTTTATTCGTGAAAATAGTCGTTTTTCTGCAAAAAACAGTCGGTGAAAATTACCAGTCAGTCGGTAAATACCTTGCCCCCCCCCCCCCCAAAAAAAACATTTTGGCTAGTAACGATTCTGCCTCTACTGTACTTCGACACCACTTTCTTCTCCGTACTTATATCCTTCCTGTCCTTTCACAGAAATCCAATCAAAACGCAATCACTTCTCTTCATGATGAGGAATAATTACACAAGCTAATTTCCTGGTCATTCAAAGATCGCGACCGGGCGGATCATTAACGAATTTCAATTACGTGAAGTACAAAGAAACAATTACCGCCAACAAAACTCATTTGAATTTCTATTAACTTCCTGTAAATATTAATAAAGCGGGAAATTAAACTTCCGAATGACTGCTGGATGGAGGTGGCTGGAATGCTAAGTCGAGCTTTTGAGGGCTGAGGAAATTAAAAGAAAACAAAATTAAATTCAGAAGGAATGATGGCCTCTTGCATTTGTGAGTGTAAAGAAATTACATTACCCTGAAACATTCCCTGTGAGCAATCAAAGATGGAACGACCGTGTTTTTCCAAAAGGTGGCAGAGACATTATAAGTAGTGAACTGAAAGACCAAAGTGCGCCTCTGGAGGATTTGAACCCATGACCATTGGTTTACAAGGCCACTGCCCTACTACTGAGCTACAGAGGGGCTTGTGAACATAGTTCGCAAACTACTACATTTGTCAGATAGAAGTGGGCTATGAGAACAGGGATCCCGCCAAATCACATTCGTCTAAGCACTTCACATCCTAATGATACGGGATTGTGCATTTTCCAGGTTTTGCAGGAATAATGAAAAACCTTTCACCTTTCGGCGACGAAATGACGCTTGTCACCTTTACGAACCTTAGCGGGTGGTCCGAGTTGGCTGATGTTTCTACCAGACCTGCAGTGTATTAGTGAAGATAGGGCACTATTTATAACCCACATTCGAAAAAAAATGTCGATTGTCACTTTCTGGGAAACGCCGTCTAAAAGGTCCCTTTTTGACAGTGGAACCTATCTCCCTTGCTTTCGAGGGGCCGGTGCTAGAAGAAACGATGAAAGAACAAATACCTTGATTTTCCTCTCATTTCCAACACCGACCCCTTCTACTTTCTGGTTCTTGTGTCAGACCTTGGCGATAACCGGCTCGAAAGTAAAGGATCCACAGTGTCTCACTTAACAGTTCAAAACATGAATCAAGTACTATTTGCACACAACAGTGCAGTTGTATGGGAGCACTTCAGCAGAAAATAGCCTCAAAAAGTGTTTGCAGGAGGGACATTCATCAGACCTTACATTGCAGGCTCTCGACGGATATTGGCACGAAGACTGTCTGAAATGTGGCTGCTGTGATTGTCGACTTGGCGAAGTTGGATCAACACTTTTCGCTAGGGCCAATTTGATACTTTGTCGGAGGGACTACTTAAGGTAGGAGAAAGTTCAATTCATATTTAATCTATCTTTTTACTGAATAAAGCACATAATGCAAATATCAATCAGCACTAACAGTTCCTAATGAACTTACGAAAGTTACAACTCTGTCGGAGGAACTACTTAAGTCCGGTCTTCACCTCCCGGAACTTCCGGAATCTGGGCTTCCAGATTATTCTTTGACTTCTTCTGTAAATTGCATCTGGAATATGAACCGGTCCGAAAGTACATCAAAATAATCCGGAAAAAAGGGGCTTTTGTACATCCAGATTTCCGGAATTTTTAAGTATCGCAGAAGAAATTTAAAAAAAATCTTGAAAAATCTGGGAACCCAGATTCCGGAAGGTAAAGACCCGACTGTACGAAAGGAGGAACTTCATATTTGTACCCGACTTTACGAAAGGAGGAACTTCATATTTGTCCTATGTCTTTAAATGAAATCAAACTCAGTTCGCGTGACTAGGCCAAACATATCCTCAAGCACACGAAACAGACAATACTCTTGATGACTAACTCGTCGTTCCGATGGAGAATCGACGTGTGTTCACCGAAAAGCCAGGAACGTCACGACAACAAACGTCGTTGATTGGTTTACACAGGATTTGAGTCACTTTTGAGGGTTCGCTTGGGTGTCGTTTCTTGTTCTTCCCGAGGTTCACTGGCGGGTTTCGGACTTGAGTCATATAGATCATTCTCAGCTCCAACACTTCCGATGAAAACAACTACATCACATGTGAATCAACCTTTACATACTCTCTTGCTGAGGACCCTTCGGTTCGGATCATTTGTAGGAGATGTTATTTAAATCTCTCTGTAGGGATGTACACAAAACAGAAACATAATACTAGATCTTCGTACGTAACCTATACTTTACGTTTAGGAATCTCGAATCCAAAGAATAAGCTTGATAGTTGTACATCTAGGCATATCTTAATATTTGCGTAGTACTAGAAGCTTAATATTTATAAAGTACCGGTCTTCTGTTTTTTATTTTTTGGTCCGTTTTCGTATTGGTTTGGCAAAGATACGCTACCTTTTTAGATGATCGTTGCATTTTCGATTTTTTTAAGGATGAGAAATACAAAATAATAAAATAAACTTTTTTGGAGACTGCACACAGCCGAAAAGAAGAAACAAGTACATAAATGGATACAAAAAAGGGTATGCCATGTCTGATGCTTTGATACCTAATTTACACGATTTTCGAGATGGATACATAGAACCAACTGAACTCGAATGAATAGAATGCTAACTGGTAATCCACCAATTAATCATGATCACCGTCTAAGTGGCACCCATTATAATTTGCATAAACACTGGTCACGTAATCTAGATGGGAATCGTCATCAAAATATTGCAGGGTATTAAATAAGTAGGTTCATAGAGCTCTCGTCATTTTATTGAACCTTGAATTTTCAAGAATAGCGCTGGCTGGGATGGGGTGGCATACCCCTCACTAGTTTTTTCATATGCAAATTGCTGAAAGATCTCTTTGTGCTTGTATGTCAACAGAAGCGATAAACCCATGTTTGAATGTCCTTTTCCACTGATTGCTCACACACAGACTTGTATTTACAGTTCAGATAAGCGTGAGTGTGCAGAAACTGGGATTATCTCGGCAGGGCTGATGGACATAACGTTGTTTTGTTTCTAATGAGTAGACAGAACAACTCTTCGCTGTAAGTTGAAGTCTAGAGTAATGTTTGTGACGAAATCATTCTCGGCTGGAAAGTGTTGTTGATTTTCACTCACTGCTTTTCTACTACACATTCTTGCATTCGTTTGACCTCTAGTCCATAGCTAAATAATCTACCTGACTCTGACAAAAGGAAATATCCAGTTCATCAGTTCACTACCACGCCGGACGGGTTCTTCAACTTCTCCGCATAAACTGACAAGCTACCCGCCAAAATGTTGCCACGTCTATCTCAAATGAACTCGAATGGAGCCAGTGCTCCAGAAGGTATAACTGGGATTATCTCGGCAGGGCTGATGGACATACTGTTGTTTTGTTTTCTAATGAGTAGACAGAACAACTCTTCGCTGTAAGTTGAAGTCTAGAGTAATCTTTGTGACGAAATCGGTCTCTGCTCGAAAGTGTTGTTGATTGCGTTTTGGAGGATACGTTTTCGAGTAATGTCAAGTGGAAGTAATTTCGAGGAGTTGTCGATTTTCGTTGCTGAATTCTTGGAATGGACAAACTGCTGTTTAATTTTCTAATGAATAGATAGAACAACTGGAGACTGTAGTAATGATATGTGACGAAAGCGTATGCAACTGGAACGGTGTGATTACATCTTGGAGGATTTGTACTATGGGGAAATTAGTGAAGGGCCATGATTGGTTTTCGTTCCTCCATTAAAGACTAATTCTGTTTTGTTTTCTAATGGGTAGACACAACATCACTTTGCTGTAAGTTGAGATAAGATAATGTCTGTGACGACGAAATCGTTTCTCAACTGGAAAGTTCTGCTGAATCCCTCTTGAAGGATACTTTGAATAAGTGGATGGCCCATGGCCGATTTTTGTGGCTCAACCCTTCGAATGGACATGATCGATTTTCGTGATTTTCCAGTGACGACCGGAGTAATGATCGTGACGAAAGCGTTTGCAACTGGAAAGGGATGCTTATAAGTCTTCGAGATTATGTACTATGATAATTGAGAGAAGGGCCATGGTCGATTTTCGTTGTCCCATTCATCCGTTAGAAATAATACTGTTTGGTTTTCTAATGAATAGACAGAACAAATATGCTGAAGCCTTTAGTGATGGCTGCGACGAAATCGTTCGCGACTCGGAAATTGTGGTATTAGATCTTGGCGATATATAAGAGAGAGAGAAGGGCGATGGTAAATTTTGTGGCTCGATTCTTTTAATGGACGTAATGGTGTTTTATTTTCTAATAAGTAACTGAGAAGCTAAGAAATATTTGGCACAGACTGAATGGGACACAGAAATCTCTTTTGAGCCCAGAAACTTCGCCTCTAGTCTGTCGTGGTTTATGTATTTATCAATGTGTCATGAGGCAAGGCGACTGTGAGGCGGCTGGTGGCTTTGATTGCACACATGCGCTAAACACGCTCACTTGGGGCCAGTAATTTGTGGTTAAATTCGAAAGGCAAAAACTCGCGATGGATTGCCAGTTCATGATGGATTTGCCTTTTCCTGAATCCTAGCGTATTTAAACTCCATGCGTCGGTGCGTTAGAAGATATCTACTAACAGTCTACCAGGTCTCTTTAGGCGTTTTCTCGCCGTTCCCCGAGGAATCGAAGCGAACGGCGAGAATAGAGGGAGTCACTCCACGCGGACTCCACGCAGAACGGTGCAGAAAACAGCGAGAACACGGGGAATGCTTCCAAAATGGATTTTGTTCGAAGAAAAAAGTATGCAGTTGACGACATTATTCTGAATCCACTTTATTTGGGGTTTTGTTTATTCTGATTGTTTTGAATTAATTCTACATTGCACCAACACCAGCAAAAATTGATTCCCCTCCGAATCTGAAAGGTAGTCCTTTTTAATGATAGTGATGATAATCAAGCATTCCCCGTCCGTGGGGACTCGCGAGAATACGGGGAGTGAGTCTCCGGGACAAACAAAAACGCGGGGACTCCTTAAGTTGAGTCCTCGCGGAACGGCGAGAATACGCCTTTTGCCGTTTTCATATGTTTTCGTCAGTGCCGAGAAGGCTGCAAATTTCGAATTTCCGTAAGAAATTGGCGTTGATGCTACACATCCTGGCAGGAATCGAAAGGCCGTGGTCGTTTCTACGCTGTCAGCGGGGTGTATCTCCTGCCTCCGGCTACACACTTGCAAACGGACCGACCTGTCGACTCACTCACCTCTGTCCCTAATCGTTCCATACGTTTTCGTTTCCGATACTTCGAACTTCATATGTCATTGTCATGTACCTTAACGATACTACACCGATTTTTGCATTTACCGTGTTTGGCTCTTTTCGAGGCGGATCTGGCTTCCGGTTATTGCTCACAAGGAGCTAATTGGTCATAATGACCAGTTATGTTTGTTTTGCCGTTTTTCAGTCAAGGGTTTGAATGAGCGCGGCCAAATACTGCCAGGACTGGCCTGTGACTGTTTGAAAACACGACAGTTTTGAAAGATTTAAGTAGGCCTATATAAAAATTGGAACATAAACTATATCCACTACGACATGCTCTTTAAGATGGCCATAGCCTAACATGATTCGAATATAAACGAACGGATGATGATAAGAACGTCTGTGTCTCAGAGACTGCGGTGAGCAAAAATTCACGATCGTTTTCCCTAACTATTTAGCGGGTGTAGCTTGTGGACCATCTGTACTGCACGGCGTGATACGGCTAGTGTATTGGACGCTGCAGAGGCGTGGCTGTGCAGAAGTTTGGGGTGCAGTGGTAGTAGCTTTTCAGTTGGTAATTGCCCTACTCTTGATTCTAGTGTACAGCAAGTGTCGCGGCCGGTGCCCGCACCAGTTGCCACGTGTTAGTAGTGCCGGATTTACTGGTCTCGGCCGGTGCTAGCCGGAAAAGGGTGTACAGGAGGTGTGTCCAACCTCGAATTTACATAACCATGAACTTTGCCGGAAAACCTTACAAGGATAAATTCAACGGAGAGCTACGAAGTTTGTACCAGGTCTGCGCGATCTTCCCTGCCAAGTGAGACTAGCCAAGTTGTGCCTTCCTCCATTGCATACAGGTTTTTTAGAGGAGACCTGATTGAAACATTCAAATTAATGAATGGAAGTTATGACAATTTTGAAGTGACTGATTTAGTAAGATTCAGCATTAACCGTCATCATCGGGCGCACGCGTACAAGCTTGCAAAATCAAGATTCCACAAGGACGTTTTTAAGTGGGGTTTTGGTAACAGAATCGTTGATCCTTGGAACAGCCTTACCGAAGATGCGGTTAATGCTGAATCGATCAACAGTTTCAAGTGCATTGTTGATGGGATTTTTAACTCCGATCAGTTCGACTACTCAAAATTTCTTAGAATTATTTAGAGGCGAAAGCCTTTTCTCTTGCTTTGTATTATTATTATTATTATTAAGGAAACTTCTGCGCAGCCCGAAACAGGTTCGAGGTTGTGTAAATTCGAGGTTGGATACCCCTTCTGTACAGCAGGTGCCGGGAAATGGGTAACCCCTCGGTAATTTCGTAGCCGGAGCAAGGAAGTATTGTGATAAGGGAGAGGCAGGTGCGATACTACACAGGAATATTATAAGTTCTTGGTCGAACCTGTACGTTTTCGATGTAGGTAAAGGAGTCTGAAACCCCTCAGCGGAGTGTGCAGCCGCATAGTTTAGCAATCAATATTGTTCCGAAAGTGTTAATGCGCTGGTTGGATAATGGTGGACCATAAATATGCAGTGCCACACATGCGCTTCCAATTGCCAATTCTACTGATTACGCCGCAAGAGATCGCAGTGGTTAGCTGACTACAATACACATTCTCGTATGATACCACATGCCCAGGTATGCGCATTCACTGGGCTATCAACATGTGGGCTAATGAGGGGCTAGAAGATTTCGCAAACTGTTAAAATCCCCATCCAAGTCTGGACTTGTTAAAGCACAGCTCTTACTAGAAATGATTATTTCACAATGAATGGTAAGTAATGTAATTTTTTGAAAATAATAATATATGCCCCTTGAAATTAGCGATTTGCTTTTAAGCGATTGTTGACTCTGTCAAGGCTTCCGACAGTCCACCAGAAGTATTTTGACCATCGAAGGGATTTTGTATTTTTCCACCCGAGGCTCTAGTAATAACGTTTAGAATATGTGCTGCTTGCACGACAACCCAAAGTTTATCCAGACGTGGAACATTTGAATTAAAAAAAAAACATGCATTTCCAGGATTAAGGACGCTAAGCCCTGAAAAGCCACGGCTGAAGAAAGTAGGAAAACCGTTAAGATGTCTTGGAAGAAATCTGCCAATTTTATTTTTCGGCAGTGGCTTACCTTAGTAGTTGATAAATATTTCAAGCATAGAGGGAAAAGCGCGTAGAGGTACCAGAAATCCGAAAGAATAAGTTAATTCGATGAAATCAGTTATCTGTGGATAGAGGACAAACGAGATAACGCATTTTAATCGGGTTTTCAGGCCTATTTAAGTGAATAAGTGATGTTTAACTAGATTGTCGGATCTCGGCCCTATTCGGTTAAACTTTAAGCTCTCCGCTTTTCGCAGTTTCATACGCGTCCAAGAACTTCTTGATACGGGTAACTCGAATTAGAGAGGGGGTTAAGTTACATGTGGGTCAGATAAGTTACTAGATAGGATACGTCATAACTTGTTAGAAGGTTTTTTATGTTCCTCAGGGTAGGGGTGAGAGGGGGGTCTTATATGGGTAATATCAGATTGCAAAAAGTAAAAAAGATGAAGATATCATGCCTTAGTTCATTCTTCGGTATCTACAGAGGAGTCTGGTATACCAGCAATTTTTTGAAGCGGCAAATTAAATCTACCGAGATGGAGAAAGATACTTACATCCGCTCACTTAGCTTACTCCGCACGATACATTTAACTGCAGCTGCACTGTCGACTGTAGCGTTTTAAATTTGATAATGCCATCTTTGGAATCCTTCAAAAATGTAATATGAATATGAATTAATGCCTGAAGTATAGACGGAGCCAACTTAATAGAAAGTACGATGTGGCATGATATTACTTACTGAGTAAGTCAGAAATAATGTAATGATCCTCGTGATTTGGTCATCGCTTATTAGTGGTTCCTGGGACTCCAATTTAACATGTCAGACGGTTAATTGATGGGCAATCTCTTTAGCAGTCATAAATTCAGATTGCTTTTTTTTAAGCAAGTCCTAGTCATGACACAAAGGTTGTATGAATCAGATGTCACTGGTGTGCCAAGTCAAGGGTGCGTAACAAGTTGTTCATGACAATCATTTCTAGGGGTCTTTCCAGTCTAAAACCCTTGATTTTTGCATACTGTATGTCAAACGCTGGGCCTGGCCTGGACACCTCAACCCTGACCTACTCCATTATAAAGGAATTCTGATTGGTTGATTTCTGAGCTTGACTCAAATCATCAGTATTTCGTTGGGATAGGATGCCCAGCATTTGGAATAGGGTATCAGGGGACAAAGTTGACAAAGGGTATCCAGAAATCATGGGTTTGTGGTAGACTGGGTCTTTCACATCTATTCTGTAAAAGAGCAATCTTCATCCGCCATTATATAGTGCCACTTCTGTCAAATGCCTGCAATTGCGCCGAAAGGCACCTTTTTTGATCAGATAGAATAAAGTACTACACTCGTGGAATTCGATTTTAGGCGCGTTCTCTTATTAGTTTCTGTTATTTACCCCCAGTGTTTGTGTTGTTTACCCCCCCCCCCCGAAACATGTAAAAATAATCGTTTTATGGGCTTTAACTTCTGATCCATGTATTTTTCGTACTGTTTGGTCCGAACCCCCGGCCAAACCCTTCCCCCCGGAATGAATTCCTGGATACGGACTGGCTTGGTCCGTACCTGTTGTTGTTGTGTTGTTGTTGATTAACGTCGCCTCTCGTCTTCAAGGACCTCGCGACGTCACTTCTTATGGAAGATAGGTTACTTCTGGGGTGGCTGTTTACAGGGATGTGTCAGCACCAATTTTCCCCATAAAGTTGCATACACTTTTCAGGACTTCTATTTGTTCATCAGTTGTGGATCCTCCACGAAGAATTGAATCGATTGTGAAAGGACGCTTGTAGCCGGCCACAAGATTCCTCAACGTGCGTCTTCCAGTTTCGTGCCGTGGGCAACTCAGTAAAAGATGTTCTATAGTTTCTAAAACACCACTTTGCAATTTGGATCATCTCCGAAGAATCGTCCTCTATATGTTTGTGTTGCTGCATATTTTGAACGCAATCTAAAGACTATTCTTCCTTCTTTCCGTGTGAGTCTTGAATACAACTTTAGTTCAGATTTCGGAGAAACTTTTTTAGTGCAGACTTGGTCCGTACCTGGCTTGGGCTTATACTTAATTTGAACAGGTTCCCAATAGAGAAGTAATAAACGATGACAAAGAAAAATGTGATCATTGAGTTCAGAGTTTATCAAGACTTTCGTATTACTTTTTGTTCAGCGATTTCGTTTCGTACTTTTTCGTCTATTATTTTGATACTCCGCTGTTTTTCCTCCATACGCAGATAATGAATATTATTATTAATTATCACAGTTGTGTTTATCCTTTTTTGATGGCAATATGTCACAGATCATTAATTTGTCATATCATTAACCCTCCACCTCCATGACTTCACTCGAGTCACTAGGAGATGATCACTCCGTTTTAATCTTTCTTTCACCACGATCCTATGGGATCGTTCACCACTATTATCGATTCAACTTCCTATCATGGTTGTTGTAATTACGCTAGCGATCGAATTTATCAACTTTTTACGATATACGCGATGGATGATTGCAAACTTTAATCTCTTCTTATTACGGTCTCAGGAATTCATCACTCAAGCGCGGCTAGTACAGCTTCAAGAACAGATGAGTTTTTTGTGTCTTTTTCTTTGGCCATGACCTCATTATCGAATTACGAAGATAAAAAGTCAACAGTGCGGTGTTGTTGACAGAATGCTGTCGATACGTCGCCTTTGTTTATTATTCGTCTTCTTCTTTAAAGGTTTGGTGTTTTAGGCAGTTGGGAATAAGGTTGGTTCCCTGGCGGTCAGAAAAAGAATTTTGTTAGAACAAAAACGGGGTTTTTAGGTTTTTGTTGATCAGCTAATTATCCCTCTAAGATGTTGTGCGATAAATACGATTTCGGATATTTCGGCTGCACTTCCGGCAAAACCTCGAGAATCTCGTTTTTGTGATCCCAAAACGTAAGTGGCGGGATACCTATGACATCGCAAAAGTTGTCCGTCTGTAAGCACGATAACTCTCGAAGGGATTGAGATATTTTGATGAAACTTGATGGGAGTATCCTTTGGGTCAAAGTACAAGTCAGATTCGAAGATGTAAGTCAAGTTCGAAGATGGGCTGTGTAGCCGTATATTTGAGGGTGGGGGAGGGGTTTCAAATTAAAGGGGAAAAAAATATTTTTTTAAAGCTATTTAGATAGTTGATTTAGGGGTAAGGAGACACGCTGAATCCGAATATGAAAGCTATTTTCTCGCCGGACAAGTAGTTCGCCCGGAATCCGGCCAAAACCGGAAAGTTTGTTAAAAGTTAAAGTTTTGTTTGAAGTTGATTAGATGTTTGATTCAAGGGTAAGAAAACATGCTGAACACGATGGTGAAAACCATTTTCTCGCCGGACAAGCAGTTCGTCCGGATTCCTCCAAAACCGGAAATTTTGTTAAAAGCAAAATTTTTATTTGAAGTTGATTAGATGATAGATTTAAGGGTAAGAAAAGACGCTGAATCTGTATATGACAATATTTTTTTTTACCGGGACATATAGTTCGTCCGGAATCCGGTTGAAACCGGATTATTTTTTAGAAGTTAAAGTTTTATTTGAAGTTGATTAGATCTTCCTTATAGGGATAAGGAGATACGCTGAATTCGTTTCTGAACTATCTTTGTTTTTGCTGGGCAAGTAGTTCGCTCGGAATTTGGCCGAAATCGGAAATTTGGCAGAAGTAAAGCAGGAAGTTTCGATTAGTACCATCAAATAGATATGGCTTATACAGGTATATCTGAACTTGGTTTTCTCAGATGATTAGCCTGGCGAAGACTGGATCTGGCGAAGACAATACCTAGTTGTCTAGATCAAATATTAAATTTTTGGGATCCCATCGAAACCTTTGGTCTTGTTGTTCTTGCACTGTTCTAAGCTTGGTTTTAAACCATAACAAGGGATGCTTGTGTCAACCATGAGATAAGATGTGACGAATGTTATACAAGCTTATTAAATATCAAATTAGTTTTCTTCATAGTTAGGACAATTCAGGATTTTTGGGCCAGCCACTAAATCTTTAAGAACAAACAATCACAACCTTTGATTGGTGGTTGGTTCACTGACATTCTCCTGTCCTTTTTAGTTCTCAATACTCCTGATATTTGGATCTTGCTTTAACATTTTAGAGCTTAGAAGCTTGTGGGTTTTGTCTATTATCGAGGCTCGTGTTTGATCATCAAATGTTGGTTGCGACGTCTCTCTCTCCCTCTCCTCTCTCTCTCTCTCGCTCGCTCGTTCTCTCTCTCTTTCAAGCTTGTGGGTTTTGTGTATTATCGAGGCTCGTGGTTGATCATCAGAGTTTATCCTCTCTCTCTCTCTCCCCCTCTCCTCTCTCTCGTGTCTAGACCGGGAATGCCTCTGTCTCTGCCTGTGTGGTGGTTGTGGCCTGTATTGTTGGAGGCTTCATGCCTTCCACTTACACTGATCCTTTTTTGTATTTAGGTGTTTTTATGGCACTTGCAGCTCCGCTCAAGTGCCATATACCGATCGCTTTTCGGTCGGTCGGTCGGTCCACTGTTTTCGAGTTAGGGTACTTTCAGATTTCCTAGGACGATGAAACTTGGCAGGCATATCAGGGACCCGATATAACTAACCTGGAAATAATCAGTTTCACGATCCGACCATCTGGGGGGGAGTGGTGGGCCGGGGAATTCTGAGAATTTAGTAGTTTTTGTAAAACCCCTACCCCTTTCTCCTCACTAGAAGGTCTGCGCGCGGCGTGACGTCACTCTTTGCATCGGATCACTCTGTTAACAGCGGAAAGAGCTAGTGCATTCGAGGGTCAAAGGGGTTTGTATATGTGATTCAGTGCGGGGGAATATGGAAAATTGAGTGTAGTGTAACTTTCGAACGGGTGATCGGATTGGGACGAAACTTGATACCTGAATGAATGACATATCTCTGATCTTCCATTTGAAATCCGAACCGGATTCGACAGCTATGGGGAGTTGGGGGGGGGGAGACCGGAAATCTCGCGATACGGTTATAGTGGAGGGATTGGAGTAAAACTTGCTGGGAAGAACAAGAATCTGCTCCATATAAATCGTTTACACGTTTGGACTGGACCCGGACACTTGGGGGGGGAGGGTGGAAGGGAGTTTCCCGGAATTCTGGTGATGACAGTTTTTGGGATTTTCACGACGAAACTTGGGAGGCGTATCAGGGACCCGATCAAACTAACTTGTAAATAAAAATTCACTCGATCCGATAGTCGTGGGGGGATCGGAGGGAGGGGGAATCCGGAATATTTAGCCATGCGTAACTTTGGAACGGGTGATCGGATTCGAGTGAAATTTAATAACTGAACAGAGGGCCTGTGGTGATCTTTTTCTTGTCCGGACCGGATCCGACAACAGTTGGGGGGGGGGAATACGTAACCGGATTGGACTGGAGAGATCGGGGTGGAACTTTGTGGGAATAACAAACAAGTCCAAAACCGAACCGGATTGGCTCCGGCGACTGTGGGGGGAGTTTGAGGGGCGGGTCCGGAATTCCGGTGATCGCGAGTTAAGAGATGTGCTAGGACGATGAAATTTGGCTGGAATATTAGAAATTCGACAAGATTGGCTTAGAAATCGCCACCTTTCAAATCCGACCATTCCCTAAAGTACCAATCATGACCGCAAATTAAGAAAAATGCTTTTAAGCAAAATATGCATTTCCATGATCCCCATGAGTCCATGATCATTTTTGCCTCAAGGGTTTTGCTTACAAATGAAGTTCTAGCTCCCTTAAAGTGTGCATCTTTTCGCAAGGTCGAAAAGTACTTTTTATCAAACGATACATCTCAACCTATGATCATTTGTGCCACAAGGGTTTTGCAAAAAAAAAAAAAATTCTAGCACCCTTAAAGTGCGCATTTTACCCGCATTAGCGGAAAAAAATACTTTCGATCATACGTATATATCAATGATCCCTAAGAGCCTGATATCGTTTTTGTCTCAAGGGTCTTCCTTACAGATGAATTTCTAGTGCCTTTAAAGTGCGCATCATTACAGCCAAGTTCTACGATAAAATACTTTTTCTCTAGCTTCCTTAAAGTGCGCATCTGAACCGCGCAGTCGAAAATTACTTTTAATCAAATAATACATCTCAACCCATGCAAGTGCCATATGAGCTTACAGCTCTTGTTGTGTGGTGTAGCGGTCCCCGTTGGCTACCTTTTTTTTAAAGTTTAACTGAAAAGTCAACTTATTTGTGTGTCATTTAATCGAATACACTGAATTATTTTGATTGTGCAAAGGGATTTTTTGATTTTCCACTATCTGCTCTAGTTATGACGTTCAGAATATCTGCGCCGTCCCCACAGCATAAATTCTACTATGACGCGCTAAATTTTTATCTCAACACAAACGCGGCTTTTCAGTGGGCAGTGGTGATATTGGTGAAGATTGTTTAGTGCCTGAACAAAAAAAAAGTCATAAATCTTTCTTGTAAGGCATACAACAAAAATACAAGCGGAGGTGCCACAAATCACACGGAAATTCCACTATTTGAAAATCGATTATTCGTCAATGGCGGAACAACCAAGTAACGCATTTTCAGCGGGTCTTCAAGCCAATTTAAGTGAATAAGTGATGGGTAACTAGATTGTCCTATCCCAGTCCTTTTCGGTTAAACTTTAAATAAATAAGCAAATACTGAAAATGATGGCAGTTGTATCCTGAATCCGGCGACCGATTCTCTACGAACGTACAAAAAATATAATTTGAGATTTTGTGTGGAAAAAACCCTTGGGCCATGGGGGAAAAAAAACTCAATGTAAACACCAAAAAGAAAACCCTTACCCCCAAAACGCTCTCGAAGGGACCCTCCCGAGTTAACGAAATTTTTGTTGATGCAGAAGACTTTGGAAGTGGGTGACTCCTCGCGAAGATCCGAATGCACTGAGTAGATTTCACTCGTCGGAAGCATTAAACCATTCATATCAAATTTCAGTTTAAAAAAAGTAACAAAAGCTATTTACTTGTATATTCACGCCGCGATTCTGATTGCAATCTTGTAATTAGCGAACCAAACTAGCAGATTGGCTTTCATGAAGCCATTCTGCCCTGATGTTCTGCCACGCATTATTGATCATGCCATGCCGAGTTGCTACTCGACCTCTGTGAAATCCCTCAGAGCTTTGTTGCATCTTTGCAAAGAGTGAAGTTTTTACCTGAAAGAGTGTGCGGCTCCCGATTATCTTATCTTCTGAACGACTCATCTGTTGGCAGAGATATGCTAAATTTGGGAACGTTTTACATCCCGTATGCCGTCATATTGCCGTAGTCATTTAAATGGCTACTCTGGCGATCTCGCGGATTCATTTCCAGAAAGCAAAGCGAGAATCCGCGAGCGCCAGAACTAACGGGAAGTGGTTGCGCCTCTGTTGCGCTTTGCAACTTCTCGCTGTCTCGCCACTTTCCACGCGCGTAGTGGTTCCACGTCACTTTTCAAAACTAGAGCGCCTGAACAGCCTCGGAAAGCGAAGTGAGTCTTATGCATTGTTCAAATAGGTGTAATAAGGTGTAATACGGCGTATAAGGCTTATTACAGATTCCTCTTTTCTTCGGGGCGCGCTGTAATAAGGCGAATAAGGAGAATAGAGCTCGGTCCTATTCTCCCTTATGCAGAGCCAATCAGATCGCTTGGTTGGTTTCGCCAGCGGGTCGAGGAGAGGAGCAGCGTAGTCAGGGTTGCCAAAGGAAGCACGAAAGTTGTACTTTGTTGGAAGCTAAAGAAACAACTTTTCTTCGAAAGAACACGTTTTTGTTCTGTTACGACTGCTTATTGCTAGTTCGAGGTCCAATGCTGTCCATCCCTTAATTTAATAGCTTTTTTACAATATAGTGGGCGTCAAATCGGACTCCTGTACTTCAAGTAGTACTAAGAACCTTTTCTGATCTTTTTAGAGCTCGAAAAATTGTATCAACGTGCAACACCGAACGTCGCATTAATGAGAACCTCTCGGGTTGCCTATTTGAACGGGCGTGTGTATTAAGACGTAAATATCGCGTATAGCGCTATTCAGCTTACTACATCTATTTGAACAATGCTTTAGCCGAGTCGCAAGTACACACGGCGGATAAACCAGCGGAGCTTTCCAGACCGCTAGAATCGCCCTTAAAGGACCCGTCATACCTATAATGCCAATGCAAACCTATTTACGTTATCGCGTTCATTAATTCTTAAGCCCAGATACCCAAATTTCGTATGTTGCAGTTACGATTCACTATTTTCCGTGCGCATCATGCTTCCGACGAGTGTTCGCGTATCATGCTATCGATGTGTAAAACCGGTTATCTGAATTTTGCCGAGTTTTGCTGATGATACAGACATTCGGGTATTGCAGATGTCCGGTCTTTTCCGGATCCCGTAAACAGGAAATATCTCCTAATATGACGAGACCCATTGGGTAATACTTTTCACCGAAAAGATTAGATAATCAGGTTCCTGCGTATTCCGGTTTTAACCTGATAACAACCGGACTATCTTTCTGATGCAGTCCGGAATTCATGTAGTTAAGCTAAATAGTCCACCTCAAGCAGTAAGGCGATAAGGTCTGTATCCTTAGATAGATTTGGATACCCTTCATTGTTGATTGTGCTTTGTTGTGCATTGTGATGGGATAAATCAGTAATGATAATAATATACAGGCTATTCAGGATAACCAGGATACATTTGTGTCCTGGATATACCTCTTGGGTCGGGCGAAAAAAAAGGCGAAAATACAGTGGAAAAGTTGGATTCTGGATTTTCAGCGTCGGTCCGAGAGGAATACTGGCAATCAGTTTTTGCCGTATCCTGCCAATTCGTCAACCCAGTTTTTACAAAGTTTCATTCCAACATTTATTTCAGGTTACATCTTGTAAGTTAATTTGTTGTCGTTTTTGTGTATTTCGTATTTTGTTTACCTGTTCTAACTTTAAGCAATTGGGGGTAAAATTTGACTGATTGATTTGTGGAAGACTGTAATGTCACGTGTTTTTGCTTCACGGTCTTAGCAGTCCACTTTACATCTAAGGAGTAGGTCATTATCTTCATTGTCTGCGTTCGGACGATATCGACGACTGATGACAAAAAGTGTGATATAGTAGATCATGCTAATTTGAACTTTGACGCGGCGTTGGAGATGATCCTTGCAGTTCTTGTCGTAACTTCGTTAACCCTGATGAGGTGGTGTCTCTTGCATTTGAGTGATTGGTCTCGCAGAGGGAGTCTTAGAGCGAAATTTGTGAATGTACTAGTAATCGAGGGGTTGCCCACTCTCGATTTTAGCGTACAGCAAGTGCCCGGTGCTGCGGTGCCCAGCTGGTGCCGGCACCGACTGACATCAGCCGGCACCTGTTGCCACGTGTTAGAACGTTAAAATAAGCATGTTTATAAGCGAAATCACTCAGCGTATGGACGGCACCGGTGCCGGCACCGCTAATTTCGGTCGGTGCCGGCCGGTGCCGAGATAGAGTGTACAGCAGGTGCCGGAGAGTGGGTAACCCCTCGCTAGTAATGTTATTAATGCACTCTAGGAGATCGGCAGGTAGCTAACCATCGCCAACTATTGTTTACGTAACAACACTGGGAACCCATAATCTAACAAATATATGCTTAAAGCACAAGTGAAATGAGATATTATTATTTTTCTTTCTTGGTTGATGTACAGCCATGTTGAGTGGCAAAAAAGTGTTTAAATAAACTTAAAATTATGTGACTTCAAACGGTGCAAGCTAGGATAATTTCAGAAGTATTAAATTCCTGGCGTCCCACCCGTGAAAACAACTGTTTCAGTTTTTTTATGTTTAAAGCTGGTATTTTTCCTTCCACATAATCTGAAATAATATTGGATTCTCTTTGAATTCTCCCTTTAGTGAGTCTCTAGTAATTAGTTTAGGTAGTTAAATTTTTATTCGTAAGAAAAATGTCTTCATTTTGAGACTCCTTCAAAAGATGTCCTCATTTTGTGTCTTTATTTGTGATCAACATCCGTATAAAGTCCAAGTCGCAGTGGATACATTTTATGTTCCAACGTTCAAACGTACTTGATTCCTTCGAAACAACTGTGTTTTTCAAAGAATTACGGACCCAACGTGATTGATTGCAGATAACACAAGGATGCGCAGTTTCAACAGACAGCACTTAGGATTTAATCGATTCAGATTTTGAAAACGTTATGCATTGAATGTTATGGATAACAAGCATTGCCAGGACGACCCGAAAAACCGCCGAAAAAGCATCTGCATTTTGTTTGTCGTCATGATATCAGAAAAGTCAGCAGATTCTTTTTCGGCTCTTCCTAGCAGTGCTTGTTATGCATAATGTTTTCAAAATCAGAATAGATTACATCCCAAGTGTTGTCTGTTAAAAACTGCGCATCCTTGTGTTATCCGTGATGAAGCTTCTGACAGTGTGTCTTAACCCCCATAGTTTTGGTGAGAAACACGGAGAAAATTTCGTAAGCGGCCTTCTGACCAATGAACTCGTTGAAAGCAATAATCGGGAGCCTGAAATGCTTCAAAAAGAGCCAGGTACGGCAGATGCAATAATCGGTGTTGGTGCAGTTATGGTAGATAAAATAACATCGGAAGCTCGAAATGTCAGAAATGTGAAATTATCATTTCTAGTAAAGTCGGGTCTTCACCTTCCGGAATCTGGGTTCCCAGATTCTACGTGATTTTTTCTGAATTTCTTCTGCGATACTTAAAAATTCCGGAAATCTAGAAGTTCAAAAGCCCCTTTTTTCCGGATTATTTTGATGTACTTTCGGACCGGTTCATCTTCCAGATGCAGTTTACAGAAGAAGTAAAAAAAAAATCTGGAAGCCCAGATTCCGGAAGTTCCGGGAGGTGAAGACCGGACTTAAGAGTTGTGTTTTAAGGTACTAGCACACAAAATGAAGAGTATAAATGTAAAAATCCGGGCCATAGTATCACGAAATTTTTATTTCCAGGTTATTCGGGGCGACCGGATCCTGTTCAGCTTGCGGGAAAGTCATTCCCGCTTTTGAAATGGTGATGCGTGCCAGAACGAATGTCTACCACCTCGAGTGTTTCGCCTGTCAGCAGTGCAACCACAGGTAAATTTAAAATGGAACTCACCAGAAATAATTCATATAATTACGCGCCGTACCACATTGGGTGAAGTTATTGAAGAACCGTGATGATTCGTCACACCTACTTGATATCGCACGCTATGGGTTGTTGCAGGGTAGTCCATTACATGTATGGCCGTTTTCACAAGTTTTCGTTAATACTTGCATATATATAGGGAAGGATTTTTGTAGGTTTGTTACATTTGTTGTTTTTTGTTATTTTTCTTTGTATTTGCCATGGCCCTTGTGGCTTTTTAGCGCAAATAAATCTATCTATCTATCTATTATAATTGTTATTATTATAATTGTGTGCATTATTTTCCTTTGGCTTTGAAAGGTTATTCACGAGGCTGTTCAGATTCCCCATATTCTAGTTCAGCACGTCCAAGCGACTAGTTTGTGAAAGTCCCCCATTGTCTGATTACAACACTTGTGACAGATTTATATAATCCACAAGTTGATGAGTGGAAAATCTGCAATCTGTTTCCCGAGCAATTCGCCATATTCCAGTGCAGCGCCTGCAAGCGAACTAGTGTCGGTTGTTGATTCCCCTACGTAGCGTTTTGAAATTGTTTAGTTCAAATGCTGATAGAAATTCTGGATTAGTTTTAGTTTTCTTTTACCTTTTTCTTCTTTAAACGTGATATTCTGTTTTGTTGCGAATGTGTAGTTAGTCGCGTATTCTAGTTTTAGTTTGTAGCTGTGAAATGCTGTGTATCGGTTTAATCACAAATAAAGTACCTACCTACCCTACGCCTCACCGTCGGTACTTGTGACAGGTATGGTGAAATAGATCCACAGGTTGACGGGTAGAAAATCTGCAATCCCAGATAATGGAAATTTTGCATATGGCTAAATAGTAGAAAAGGAAAGTTACCCACTTGCTTGTGGATCCGACTTTTTACTATGTCTACACAAATTTTTTGTGAGACACAGGGGCGTCACGACTAGGCCCCCTCCCCCGAATGTTGTCGGCCAGTCGGTAAAAAATAGCCGAGTCGGCGCGAAGCACCGCGATTTTTCTTGGAAACAGTCAGTTTTTCGTAAAAAATAGTCGACAACACAGTCACAGTCGTTTTTTCTCAATAATAGTCATTTTTATCTGCAAAAACAGTCGGTAAAAATGACCAGCCAGTCGGTAAATACCTTGCCCCCCCCCCCAACATTTTGGCTAGTAACGCCTCTGGTGAGACAATGGTGGATTAACAGGAACTAGTCCACTTGGAGCCCTGAACTGGAATAAGGCAAGTTAAAGTTTTGCACTGTCGTTGTGGAGGCCCATTACCTTATGGACCCATATTTTACTATCTCTCGGTCACAAGTGTTGATAATGAGACAATGGGGTACTTTCAGAAACTAGTCTGCTTGAGGAATAAGGCAAATTGTCACCGAGCGATCCAGAGCGATTTTTTTTGTTTAAGTAACCGCTTCCAGAGCGGTTACTTTGCTAGATTACGTTGTTTCGGAGACGGGTGTGCAGGTTATTCGATTGTACATGGATTATCGTTTTGGCAAGTTATCATTCACATTTGCACGTTTGTTGAATGCATAACTGTGCGCATTTGTCGCCAAATTTGTCTTAAAAATTATTCCTGACACGATTCATATTGTCATTGAGCGATTCTTTTTTCGCAACAGTCTGGGGCGATTCGTCACATTATCTACGTGCTTTCGCGAGTAGTAGGTTAGTTGATTGTAATCAAGAACTGTACCAGAAACTTCTGCATTCAGTATACGTTCAGAAGTAAACTAGCAGTATAAGGCTAGGCAAACTAGATGGTATACAAGGTCTTGAGTGCAAGTAGCCGCTCAGTATTTGTCGAACTCCATCGTGGATTTTTGCTACGCATAGGTCCGAGCGACACTGCAATGGTATTCATATTTTACTCACATTTTATTTTTATGTTTAATTTGAATCACCGATTTGGCGGGTGATCTTTCACATTTGCAGTTTTCAGTGCTGAACTATGCGATTGAGTCGCCAAACTTGCAAACTTGCAAACTAATCACAACTCGATAAGGGATTCTGGGATCCAGACCGTGTATGATGCATGTATGATGTAGCACTTTTGTTAGTATTTTAATATTTAAATTTTTGCAGGTTTTGCGTGGGTGACCGATTTTACTTATGTGAAAACAAAATTCTATGTGAATACGACTATGAAGAGAGGATGGTTTTCGCAAGTATGGCCTACAGTCCAGGGACTCTGGCACAGGCGAGGAAGCAGGTCGGGGATATACCGGTAAGCATTCTTGATTCTTCCTTGTGATAAATATTCCTTCAGCCCAAGCTGAATGCGAATCATATTTGACAGTGCAAAACGGATACGTCAGATGAAATCTATTAGAGCTATATTTTGGCCCCTCTTGGCAAGGGTCTTCTTCAGGCTCAAACCCGCTCAAGATGGAAAAAAGTTTCGTTTTCACAAAAGTTTTCACAAGTTTTTTTTTTTTTCATCTTGAGCGGCTTTGAGCCTGAAGAGGACCCTTGCCAAGAAGGACCGAAATATAGCTCAAGTGCTGTTGTATACTTGTATTTTTTTACTCTTATATCTCAAGTGTAAATACACATCTATGTTTTCTATAACTGATTAACACTTTGCTTGCACGTTACTTTGTACCGTTAAGCATGGTCCACACCGCTCGGGGGCCATGTACAGAGTTGCGGTACAGAAATATTTCGTAACAGTGGGTTAACAGCAGGCCCGTATCCAGGAATTTATTTCGGGGGGGGGGTACCCGCGGAATTTATTTCGGGGGGGATGCCCACTGGTCGGACCAAAAAGTACAAAAAAGCCATAGATCAGAGGTTAAAGCCTACAAAAAACTATTGCCTTTGTGTGTTTCGGGGGGGGAGTACGAACCCCCTACCCTCCCCCCCGGATACGGCCCTGGTTAACAGTTAAGGGTTCACAACAGTATCCATTTAGCCCCGTCAAATATGGTTCGCAGTTGGGTTGGACTGAAGGAATACTTACTCTGTATCAGGGCCGTATCCAGGAATTTATTTCGGGGGGGGGGTTTGCTCGCGGAATTTATTTCGGGGAGGGGTTTTGTCCACGGGTCGGACCAAAAAGTACAAAAAATACATAGGTCAGAGGTTAAAACCTGCATAAAAATATCACTTTTGTGGGTTTCGGGGGGGGTCGAACCCCCTAACCCCCCCCCCTCGATACGGCCTTGCTCTGTATTCACCCGAGGAGGAGGCAACATTACTAGGTGTTACATGGATGGCGATTTATAAAAGGGACTTATACCGGACAAATAAACGAGAAACAAACTTTCGAATCGAATTTAAAAGTCTAGGACTCCAACGTCGGAGCCACAGAGTGTGTCCGAAAACTTGTTAGTGCTGTAAATGCTGCATTCAATGCTGCATTTTATTTTGTCCGAAAGCGGTACCTTTATTTCTTCTCTGACACTTCTAGAATACCGAAATTTAGCCTTAATCGCCTGCTCCCCAGTTTCTTCTTGAAAATTTAGCGTAAAATTTAGCATTTTTGCTGAATTTTTCGATGAATTTCATGCTGAATTAATGCTGCATTAATTGAACGAAGAAAGCGAAATGCTGCATAAAATCCTGAATTAATTCAGCATTCTCGTTCGTTTCGGGGCTTTCGGGCACGTTCACAGTTTTGTCTTTCAGTTCACTAGTTATAAAGGCAATAACATTTTCGATTTCTTTTTAGTTTCTAATTTTTGTTTTATTCCCAGCAGACTCCAGCTGATGAGGATTCCTTTCCTCATGTCAACAAACTCCCCGGACGACCTCTAGCGGGAGACCCGAACTCCCGGCTTCAACACCCTATGCTTCCGGGAAACTCCAATATCCTCCTAAACCTGAAACTCCTTCAGGGGGGTCCCAAACCCTCTAGCTCACCAGAGGGGGGCTCATCAAGTGGATATGGGAGCCCGAGCTCCCCTATTTTTGAAACTTAGTAGTTCTGAACTTATTCTGTAAATATTGTATATTTGGACTTTATTAATCGATTTACATGTCCGCAGGCACCAGACCTAGATCCAACATTCGAAATTGCAGACTTTGGGTTCGGTCGTTATCAGAAAAAAAGATATGTCCGTATCCCAAAGCTTTGTACAGTCGAGGTATGCTTGTTTGAACGTCGCCTAACTTTGGACGCTCGCTGAAGAAAACACGAAAACACAAACCAGGCAACTTTAAATACTTGCAGAATATCAATATATTACAAAAATATAATACAAAATACTTGTCAAAATTTCTTACTTTATCATATGCCAGCTGGATTCTGAAATATTTGCTCTCAATTTCTTTCTTTTTCTTCTTTCAAATTATGTATCTAACTAAATAGGAAATCCCAATGGGAGAAAAGGTAAATTTAAAAGTCAACACAAAATTCGAAAAATCAGTATTTCAACTTGCTGGTTGTGTCATAAGTAAGCGGAAACAATAGGCTGTTTGCTGATGCCGAGTTTGTTATTTTTCTTTCATTTGACTGTTTTATGAGCAAGAAACAAAACCAAGTCATGGAAACATTTATAGAAGTGTGCAAATAAGCATAACTCTACTGTAGTATAGAATGTTGTAGTGTGTCCGATCTAGGCGTGTGCTTGAAAAGAAACCTGAGCGAATAAGTTGACGAATTCATTGCTTTGTAAAAGCGCTGTGAGATTATTTGAGCGTGTGATCCATAAATTCACTAGGTCAGCTCCTCCTTCAGACGGACGTAACTAGATCGAACACTTTCGAAGTTCCACATTGCCGATTCTGTAGACAGGGTACCTTCAGCTCTGATACAAATACTGGGCCAAGAAAGGCGTGATGATTTTGAGATTTTCCGATCTATGCTGTCAGACCTTTCATAACAGATAACACAAGGATGCGCAATTTCAAGAGATAACACTTAAGGAGTTAGCTTTATGATTTTGCAAACGTTATGCATACAGAAGAGCCGAAAAGCAGCCGGAAAAAAATCTGTTGATTTTTTCGTTTACCATCATGATATCAGAAAAGCCAGCAGATGCTTTCTCGGTCTTCTTGGTAGTGCTGTTATGCATAAGGTTTGCAAAATCATAACAGATAACATTCCAAGTGTTATCTGTTGAAACTGCGTTTCCTTGTGTCATCTTTCATGAAACTTAAAGAGAAGCTGAATGAGTGTGTTATGCTAAGCAGTCTTTCTATGAGAAATTTGTTTTGTTTCTCTATGTTTACCAGTGTTGAAATAGATTGTATTATTTACTGTACGAGATGATAGATTTGTTTTGTCTCAGGGGACGGGGGTCCGTACTGATTAACATCATCAATACAAGCTCTAACTGAGGAGCCGATCGCATAACTTTCTTTTAAGATAACTTTAAGCTGAATTAGTTTTAGTTTCTTGTTTCGTCGTTATTGCCATTCCTATCTGTTGCTCCCCCCCCCCCACCACACACACACAACGAAAACTGCGAGGAGCGTATGTAATTACACGAATCTCAGAATTCAGTATCCTTTTGAATCTCGCTGTACTGTTAATAGCTTGAAAAGTTAATCAATAGCATATCTGATCTTTACTTACGTTAGGGCCTTAGTCTCGCAGATAAAATACAGAAAAAAATTGGTTTCTGAAAGCTCTGTGCTTCGTATTGACGGTGCGGTCAGGTCGTTCCGGTACACTGAGTTCTGACACGCTAGAAACGTCACGTTACAGATTTGGGACATGAGCCTGATACAAAGATTGTACTTATTGTTAAAGGACTCGTCGTACTACTAACGCAACCTACTTCAATCAACCAATCAAGTATATTAATTAGCCATAATTATCAAAAACGAATAGCACTGGCACGTCAAAAATAGAAAAACACTTGAGGTCACAATTTAAGTCAGGTCACTGAACTGATAAAATTTTTGCAGAAGTACGGTACGAACGAACGGTCATCCGTAATCGCTCCATCCATTCTTAAACTCGGAGACCCGAATTTCATATGGCACATTCTCAACGCCCTAAAACGACAACACACTGATTTTTACACCCTCTGTGTTAAGCGATTTTCGATGCGTATCATACTCCCGCAAGAAGCTCACTCGTCAAAAATACCGGTTAAGAGTTTTTTTGGTATTTTTGCTAGAAGTCAGTTGGCTTGAACAAAGGCTTTAGCCAAGCCGTGTGTAATTTGTTAAAAGCAGAGCATAACTTGGAACTATTCTGGCATATTGGAACATACACGGTAAATAGTGCGAGTTGTCCTTTAAGGGCATGGTGGCCTGGCCTTTCTCCAAATCTGCAACGTAAAATTGTGAGCAGAGCAAACGAACACTAGGGAGTAGCGTCAAGAACCTATGCTTTCCTTGATTCGCAAACGGGCTATACTCATGGCGCCGCCCACTACGCTTGCGGTATTTAAAGCAAGACAAACTTGCGGGTTTAGAAATTTCTAGTAAAGCTAACATGCGGTCTGCACGCATTGAGGAAACAGGGGAGGTTTTATCTTTTTTTTTTGCATTGTTCAGAATTTTGGAGCCATCACTGGTGCACGACCGATTGAGTTTGAGTACTCACTATCTTCAGTTCACTATCTCTAGTGGTGCTATTGTCGCTGCTATTAGCGCCGAGACTTTTTTCAAGTCTCGGCGCTACTCCCTAGTGTTCTTTTGCTCTGATTGTGAGTGTCGAAATCGAGATAGCGTGACGGAAAGAAAATGTGTGAAAGCAGTGTGGAAACAAATTAAAGGACCTATCTTACCTATAATCCTGATGCAACATGAAGATGGTCACATCAAAATATGACCATGAAACTGATGTGAAGGAAAATGTGACCAAGAAATTCTGTGGATATAGCCTTATTTCGCTAAGATTTGTTTGTTCGTTTATTTTGAATTGGTATAACAGCTTTTGTCTCCGTATGATTGTGATAGCTGTTTCTATGATGTAATTATAACCCTAGCCTGATCTAATTGACCGTTGGCTAATTTTGCATAAAAAAGTTGTTGAGAGCGTTATATCGTAAAATAAAATTATGAAGCTTTAGTCCAACGATTGTGTACTAGAAGACAGTTCTGGCCCATGTTTCGCTGTCAGAATGGGTCGGCAGTGTGTACCAAAATTGTACCTTACCGCACCTTACCTTAATGCGCTTAGGGATACAAGCAGACTACTCGTAAAAGCAGCGTTCTTGGAAGAGCGTTCTGTCTAAGCCAAACGGTTTTGCAGAGGCAAACGCTCCTATATTGCTACTCTAAGGGGTGGTTTAAACATTCCTCCTAATCGTCCGCTCTTACCAAATTCCGTTCCAAATATTCATTCAGAGAATTTATATTCAGTGTACGGACACTCTAGGCTTCAGCGAAATTCTACTTGAACGAATTTCCGGCTTTCTCCGGATTCCGGTAGCGCCCGCTTCAAGAAGGAGGTATCGTCTCTTCATATCTCATTTTATCTGCTTATCCCCCCCCCCTTCCTCGTAGACGAAATATTCGCCCTTTTCCGGTGGCGAATTTCTGCCTAGGGGCCCCGACATCTTGTATAGTTGGTACTTGTCTATTTCATTTTTAAGCCTGCGTGTTTGTTTTCTAAAGTCAAAAGCACGCATCGCACTATTTACTGTTTACGTTCCAATATTCAGAACTATCTGAATAGGCCTACTGTAAAACTAAGCTCTGCTTTTAACAAATTATCCACCACGGCTCTGGCTGTTTTAAGCCTTTTCCCAGGCCCATTACTTCTTGCAAAAACTTTGCAAGATTCAGAAAACCGGTTTTACGCATCAATAGCATGATTCGCGAACACCCGCCGGGAGCATATTGCGCATGGAAACTAGCGAATCTTGGTACTTAGTGAGGGGTCGTTAGTGGGTTCAGAATGTAACATGAAATTTGGGTCTCCCAGTTTAAGAATTAATGAATGCATTTTCGGAAGTAGGTCGCATTGGTATTATCCTCAGGTACGACGTAGTCCTCAACTGTCCAGGGGCCCTGGATATCTACGCCTGGGCCTGTGCTCCCTCTCCCCCTTCCTCCGCGGTCACACCTCATACTGCTCAACGAAGCCGAAGGCTTATCGGTGTTAGATTAAGGAAGACCCCGTACGGTGTTTCAATATCACAACATTATTACATTCGTTAATTACAAGCCGAGGTAATTACATTGTTAGCTTTCAAGTTAAATTAACTTTTTGGGATCTCCGACTAAAACTCATCTCTGGAATAGGAACCAAGGAAATGAAACGAATATTAAAAAGATGAAAAGATTGAGCTATAGCGAGTGAGATATTGCTGTTTTCACGTTATTAGTTTCCTGGATTATTTGATAAAGCAGCAGCTTAGAAAAGTTTGTCATTAAGGCGGAACGCTGGAATTTCTATTAGGAAAGCCTGTGGTTTTGTGGGGAGCTACCAGGCTAGGATATTAATATTAGGTTGCGTTCCGCGGACTTACTATCGAGTACGAGCCTGACAGTTCTGTTACTACTTTCGTTTCCCACTCCCGCATGCAAGAAAACTAGCTCCTCCTTCTTGTCATTTTTGTTTGACAAGATATGATAGAGTATCCAGGGGGTTTAGGGAATTCAGACCCCCCCCCCTCCCGAAACAGACAAAAATAATCGTTTTTATAGGCTTTAACCTCTGATTTATGTCTTTTTTGTACTTTTTGGTCCGACCTGTGGGCACCCCCCCCCCCAAAAATAAATTCCTGGATACGGGCCTGGTCCGTTTGCCCAGCTATTTTACGCGCCGAGAGACCTTACATTTAACGTGAGAAGAACTTCGCATCTCGGCTATCGCTTTCCTTCATGAATTCGTCGGGGATGCCCAAAATGTTTGTTCTTCACTAAAGTACCCTTCAAGCTTTCCTCCTAAGTTTTTTCCCCGAGCCCTTATATCGAAGGGGTTCCCGTCCCTCTTAACAAGGCATTGCGGTAATAGGCATATAGGCCGTGTGGTTGTAGGCTAGCATGTGGCTAGGCTAGCCTTTGCAAGCCCTGCGGCATAATCTTAACGTACCTCAGCCATCGCTTTCCCTGAGGACTTCGTCGGGGATGCCCAGAGTGTTCGTTCTTTACTAAAATTTCCCTTATAAAATTTCGTCGTAGCCCCCCATTTCGGAGGAGGTTCCCATTCTGCTAAACAATGCATCGCGGCAATCTAGGCCGTCCGACAAGCTAGGCTAAGCACCAAAGGGCCTAACATAACACTCCGTCCAATATTGCCTGTTCACAAAGCATTCTAACACTGCAATCTCATTCAGTATATTCAAGCTATGTGATTTGGTCATTTCCTATATTGCAAAGATATACGATTGTATCCTATAAACGCTCAGGCTTCAAAGGAGGCAATATCTGAGCAAAATGAGTTTTTTCAATGCCAATATCCTGTAAGGAAAGCTGGTTCAGTAATGAGATTTTCCTGTCGGGCGTATAACGGAGTGGTGTGGGTTCTGACACCGCTAATTGAAAATTTCATAGGAAAAGCCAAAAGTCGTGTCTTATTAAGAAGTCCCCGCAGAGGGACGGCGCTCCGTAAACTGCAGCCGCGTTCTTGTTCGTCGTTCGTCGCTGTCGGTACGAAAAACGTCGTTTTAATTTTTTTCATATTAGTATTTACTTTGGCACGTTAAAAAAAAGGATTTTAGTATAACAGGCCAAGTTTTAAAACTTGGTTTACAAATTGAATTTTTTTTTCGCGAAATTTGAAAATTCGTTCCAAATTACCGAACCGAGATGTTGAAACTGATTTTCCGCCCCAGTTCATCTTCTTAGGAACGACGAATACACCGAAAAAGAAACACCGCAACTACACCGAAAAAGAAAACGCCTCATTCTCAGCAGTTACACACCGTTCATGAACGGCGTTCTAAAGAAAACGCTTATAGTAAAACGAAGGTTGGGGCGGCGAAGCGAACGACGAAAACGAACGTGACTATTGGGTTTAAGTCTTGTCGCAAACTTCAAATCGCTTCTCTCTCAATGGAAAAAAATGAAACGAATTAAGCTTGGTGCCCACAGAATGCAAATCTTTTCCACCAAAATATGACTAGGAGTCGAGATGGCACAGCGTGTTTTTTTTTCACTAGCGACGCTGAATTCGCTTAGGCAAATGCGAATCCGCGCTGTGTCGGCACCATACTAAATATGGTCAACCCAAATGCGGAAAAATCTATACTCCCTCAACGACCCAATCGAGCAGCAAAAACAGCAGCCGTGTCCAAAATGCAATCACAGCACCAGTTTCACTCCAAGCAACTTTCAGGAAGAAATTCACAAAATCAGAAGATAGAATCTTCAGTTGTTTTTTCACAGGTTCATTTTTCCAGCTCAAGCCGGAACCTTGCGATTCTTGCGAAGACGGGCCGAATTACAGCCCTAATAAAATTCAGCTGACGTGTCCGTCAGCGTCAACTCTGTGCGGAGAAGACAGTG
Source organism: Branchinecta lindahli (assembly GCA_023053555.1). Lineage (NCBI taxonomy): Eukaryota > Metazoa > Arthropoda > Branchiopoda > Anostraca > Branchinectidae > Branchinecta > Branchinecta lindahli. Next base: position 18,610,390 of record JAKZAO010000011.1, on the reverse strand, counting down.
GGTGGTAACCCTCGGTGAGTCAGGAACTTGCGTAATACAGCAGTACATACGGACATTCACATAATATCCAATAACAGACATCAGAAAAAAGAACTATATTTCCAAATACCCGTTAAAGAACACCTCGCAATGCATACTGTTTTTGCTCAGATAATCTGAGATAGTTGACCACTTTACAACTAAGCTATGCTTACAGAAAATCACAGACGCGCTTCTACTGTTTTAGCCTCTTTCCATTCCCCTTGACAATCTTGGCAAAATGTGTATAACCGGTCTTCGTGCGGAAACAGCTCCCCGGGAACAATGATATAGCGCCTGATACGTCACGTAAAGACCACGTCCCTGGTGATAAAAAGAACAAACAGTCTGACAGAACCTCCTTCTCCCTATCTCTGTAATATGGCTATGCGGAGTCGAATATTTCCCCATACCCGTCCGCTACGAACGAGCGGAGGTTACTAGCTTCGCGGTGCATCACGTTTTGTTACCTCTACAAATAGCTAAATCGCTGTCAACCCTCGGTGGAGGAAAACTAGGAGTCAAAGCTGATTGTGCCTGATTGATTCTATGGACGCGCTCCACAGCGGGTCAGTTCGCGCAGTACGCCTCCGGCCAGCATCCTTCACTATTTCTTGTGCGATAAGCAACGGCGAAGACGGAAGATGAGTAAACGGGTATCAACATCAGCTCAAAGCTAGAGTAAATACCTCTAGGTCCGCTCAGTTTTGTGGGGATTTCATAGTCACTGCATGCGAATAAAGACGGAAGTTCTATCTGATTATTTGTTCTTTGTGATAATCAGTGTATTGTTAATAGAGGAGATAGAATACACTTATGAAGTGAAGAATCTTAGAGAATGGGCGTACTCTTTAACGATGAAAACTATTTCAGTACAACGGCGCCAAATCATTCCTTAAGGAAGCAAACCGAGTTTTAACTTTGTTTTCTTTTTTTATCTATTGCAATTATCAAATCTTTCACAGCTTAGTCATTAATTATTATTGTACTATATTCGCCACGGTTAAACTGACAAAGAAACTTTCAAAATTCAAATGAAACTTGCAGATAATATTTTTTCTCTGATCATTGCCTTAAGGCACGAGTGTTTTTCCCTTTCCCTATGTTTTTACTGGCCTGTACTCCCAGACTTGTAAGTTCCAAATTGCTAGTGGTACAGCAGCACAAACGAACGCACATTTCTGAAGCAATTTAAAGTTTCCCGCTCCCGTTTCTAATCAACCTCCGCGGAGGCGAGCGTGTGACATTTCGATTCCTTCAGTTAATTGTAAAAAACTATTTTCGTAATTGCATGGCTCCGTCAAAGAAACAAATGATTCTATTTCCTGGATTACATGGAAAAACAGACTTCCAATTAGGAAAAGTGAGAGTAGAAGAAAACTTTGGAATATGCGGAGTTTCCAGCCGTAATGAGTTGAGACTTTTCAATTTTCGAAATAGGTTCGTATTGTCGTTAATGGCAGGCACTGCACGAAGTCAACAGGGGGCATTTCCTAACTAGCGTAATTGTACAAAACTATGGTTTGTCATTAGGAATACACGATTATGTGCCAGTCAAGGGTGTTGTAAATGTGGACGGAAAATTTAAAGAGAATCCGCCTTTTTCCAGTTCATGCTCCAAGTTGACTAGTTTCTGTTAATCCCTCAGTCTCATAATCAACACCCCTGTAGACATAGTAAAAAGTTGGATCCATAAGGTAGGAGTAACTTCCACTTCCTACTGAGATTTATGCGAAATCTCCGTCACCTGGACCAGGGACCCATAAATTTCCCGTAATGCCTCGCCATTCAGGGGGCTTGTCATTTCCTATGCTTCTATGTTGCCCGACCTACTCCTACTTTCCAAAAATTCCGCTTGGATCGAATCGGCGTTCTTGTTTGCCTCATTGGACGTGAGCGCCAAAGAGACTCCTCCCTCAAGGCGCCAGCAGCCAATCCCAAATTTTGTCTATCTGGTTGGTCGTGTATTCTATCCCCGTGGGTATTTCTCGAACTACTGGTTGGTCGGTCAAGATCGCCTCAGAAATCTCTTTTTGACAAGCACCGTGAATGGGAATTTATGGGTCCCGGCTTGGACGCAAGATTTTCTACACTGTAAAAAAAAAAAAGTCTTGAAGTATTTGCTAATAGGATTAATCTTGTCTCTACTGAGATAATCTTATCTCTATTCGGATTGATCTTAGCGCAGTAGAGATAAGGTTAATCCCAGTAGCAAAATACTGCAGTTAACTTTAATCCTAACTCGGTAAAACTTTTTACAGTGTATTCATCAACCTGTAGTAGTTAACCCCAGTAGCAAAATACTGCAGTTAACTTTAATCCTAACTCGGTAAAACTTTTTACAGTGTATTCATCAACCTGCGGATCTATTTTACTGTGTCTGATACAGATGCTGATATGGTGAGGTATAGAAGATTGATGGGAACTAATCCTCTATCGCGAACTATATATAAAGGTGAATCTTCTCCTTCCGGAATTTGGGTTCCCAGATTTTCCGAGACGAATTTCTTCTGCGATACTTAAAAATTCCGGGAATCTGGAAGTTCAAAAGCCCCTTTTTTCCGGATTATTTTGATATACTTTCGGACCGGTTTATATTCCAGTTGCAATTTACAGAAGACGTTAAAGAATAATCTAGAAGCCCAGATTCCGGAAGTTCCGGGAGGTGAAGACCAGACTTAACCATCGATATAACTATCGCGCGGAGAATTCAGAACTGACTGGACACGAGACAAATTTATCTGAATATTCCCTGCGTAATGGACGAACCAGGGCCAGTTCATACGGACACTGGCCATGTAAAGATAGTACCTGAGATCCCACTTACAACGACCCCATGGTGGTCCTAGGAAGTTGGGCACTTGATCAAGTACCTAAAGACCGAATAGACCATTCTGATGATACCCTAACTTCAACAATGGAAACAGTTAAATCCCCCCACCTTCAAACTCCAAGCATCGGTGATGGATTCAAGGTTGTGGGAAACAGAAAATCCAAAAAAGCAAGAACGACAGGTATCCGGAGTATCCCCCCCCCCTCCCACCTGGAGCTGCAGGAGGGTCCACCCAACCTACCACAGAATCAAAGGCATATGTGAAAATCAAGCCAAGATCTTCTCAGTAGGCTTTCTCTCCGAAGGATGCACCAAATATAAGGCTTTCGATATTCAAAGCACTGAAGTGCAGCTTTATGCTGAACATAGCTAGAGACGGGTCACTAAATATTTTCTTTCAAGAGAAGACTCAGGCTGATAGTGCCCTCTAACTAACCACTATTGCTGGAGTCTCAGTAGTCGCTGAAGCTTGGAAACCTCCTCCGACCCCAACAAAGATTGTCCTTTACAACATTCCAACATTCCTCACAGACCAAGACCTCAAGGATGGTCTGATGATCAGCAAAGGAGAGTCTATCCCAGTCACGTCGACAAGCCGTCTTGGAGCAGAAAGTAAGACTATTCTTTTTATTCTTGATGGGACCAGGGACCCATAAATTTCCTGTAATGCCTCGCCATTCAGGGGGCTTGTCAATAAGAGATTTCTGATGCGATCTTGACCTACCAACCGGTAGTTCGAGAAATACCCACGGGGATAGAATACGCGACTATCCAGATAGACAACATTTGGGATTGGCTGCTGGCTCCTTGAGGGAGGAGTCTCTTTGGCGCTCACGTCCAATGAGGCAAACAAGAACGCCGATTCGACCCAAGCGGAATTGTTGGAAAGTAGGAGTAGGTCGGGCAACATAGCAACATAGAAGCATAGGAAATGACAAGCCCCCTGAATGGCGAGGCATTACAGGAAGTTTATGGGTCCCTGATGGGACATATAAGGTAGATACGGTTTGATGCAATGTAAAACATGCCTCAAGTTTTGACACACTGCCAAACAGTTTTCTACCCCCTCAACCAGCTGTAAGAAATGCCTGTCAACAGACCACCTTGAGGATGTTTGCCGGTCCCCAGCAAAATGCTCCAACTGTGGTGGGCTCCACTTGTCACTCAACAGAAAAGAATGTCCGAAATACAGAGAAAGGGTAGAGATTCTTCGTAGGGCTGAGAGGCTCAATATCCCCATCTCTTTGGCGGCCCCCCAAACAGGTCCAAAGAGACAACCTGTCCCAAGCAAAGACCAAGTCACCCAAGCAAGTCCCTCTAGCAGCTGGGCTCCCAGCATAGCAAGTACCCCTCGGGCAACTCGCACCCCATCTGTTTCTGTTCGGCTGTTCAAAACTCTTCCCAGCACCCCCAAGCACAGTCTCAGCGACTGGAAATTCATCAACTTCAGGATCCCCTACCCGCCCGAATACCCTCCCAGGGATACAGACACTCCCTGGCAGGCGCGTCGCAACGGGGGGGTGCGAGGGGTGCAGCACCCCCCCACCTTTTTGAGATTCGGTAAAATTTTGAAAATCCACTAAAATTGTTCGGTATTTTTTCGATAGCAGAACTATTCGGTATATTTACGGTGATTCGGTAGTTATACAGAATCCAAAATAAGCTACCGGTACAATCTATTCGGTATAAGGGTCGTGATTCGGTATAATTGCCAGTATTCGGTAGTTATCACAAATTCGGTGAGAAAATTTAATGAAATTATCTGGAAATTTTTTAATGCCAGAACTATTCGGTATAGTTATGGAGATTCGGTAGTTACACAGAATCTCGAATAAGCTATCGGTCCAAAATATTCGGTATCATGATTGGGATTCGGTAATTTAATCGGTATACTTTTCAAGATTCGGTAGTTACCACGAATCCCGACTTAAGTCCTAGTTTCGACGAAATTATACCGAATACGAATATTATTCGGTAGTCTTTCGATACTAAAACATTTCGGTATAATAGGTAGTTATACAGAATCCCAAACATGCTGGGATTCGGTAATTTACTCGGTATAATTGCCAGGATTCGGGAGTTGCAACGAACCCCGAAACTCGGAAGTGGTCCATTGAAGCATTGGTCGCAGACAAAAGGACTAATCTATGATTTTGTCAGTAGTCCTTACTTTTATTTTGGATCCCAAAAAGAAGACCTGATCATAAATTTTTAGAAAATTCTGCCTGCGGTGCATTTCGTACTATTCTCTATTTTGTGGAAGGGCGCGTTATTTGACCGGGGTTAAGCCAGTTGTAGGACTGGATTTCGAAACATTAAACGCTAGAATCTGGATGGAAATAGTTAAATTTGGCAGGAAAAAGCTAACTTTAAAAAAATTTAGCCTGCGGCGCTCACTTCATGTAATCATGGGCATTATTGACTAGACTACAGTAGCGGCTGCTGCCGGAGCGTCGCTACTCGGAAATTCTTAGAGTCTCGGTATTTAATGCACGGTAAAAAGTAGAATTTGTAAAAGAAGCAGTTAAATTTTAGCCTACAGGAAAACAAGACCAAAGGTTCCGATGGGATCCCAAAACTTCGATATCTGATCCAGACAATTAGGTTTTGTCTTCGTCAGATCCGGTCTTCGCCAGACTCCATGAACATTTATACTCTTAATATTTAGCAACAGATTAAGGCCAAACAGCTAATCATTAAGAAAACCAAGATTCAGCTTGTGTGTTTACCCCTACAAGTCGATTGAAACGATCCTGGCTTACTTCTGCGAATTTTCCGGTTTCTGGCGGAATTCCAGAACTACTTGTCCGACGAAAAACTAAAGCTCAAAAACGAATTCAGCGTATCTAGTTACCACTATTTCCAACATCTAATCAACTTCAAATAAAAATTTAACTTATCACAAATTTTCCGGTTTCAACCGGATTCCGAACGAACTATATGTCAGGCAAAAAAAATTATTGTCATATACGGATTCAGCATCTCGTCTTACCCCTAAATCGGACATCTAATCAATTTCAAATAAAACTTTAACTTTTAACAAACTTTCCGGTTTTGGCCGGATTCCGGGCGAACTACTTGTCCGGCAAGAAAATGGTTTTCATATTCGTGTTCAGTATGCCTTCTTACCCCTAAATCAAACATCTAATCAACTTCAAACAAAACTTTTACTTTTAACAAACTTTCCGGTTTTGGCCGGATTCCGGACGAACTACTTGTCCGGTGAGAAAATGGTTTTCATATTCGTGTTCAGCGTGTCTTCTTACCCCATAATCGACTATCACATTAGCTGTTTAAAAATATTTTGCTTGCCCCTTAATTTGAACCCCCTCCCCCACCCCTAAATGTAGGGCTACAGGGCCCGTCTACGAACTCGACCTTACTCTTGACCCAAAGAATGCTCACACCAAGTTTCATCAAAATATCTCATTCCCTTCGAGAGTTATCGTGCTCACAGACGGACGGACGGACGGACGGACGGACGGACAGACGGACAACTTTTGCGATGTCATAGGTATCCCTCCACTTACGTTTTGGGATCCCAAAAAACGGATTTCGAAAAATTTTTGCCTGCGTCGCTCGATTTAATTTTCTCTTGGGTAATAACAGATAGAATCTGTTACTGCAATCGTCCCCGGCAATATATTCTCCAAGTGGGCTTCGCCGTTTAGCCCACACGTTACGAACCTTGTGAGAAAAGGCAACTATGCGCTGCGATCCTTAACCACGTTGCGCCGTCTCGGGTTTTCCACAAAGCAATTGCTGCTCGCGTACACGTGTTATGTACGCCCTCTGCTGGAATACGCGTGCCCAGTACGGGGACCACAAGTGCACAACACCGTCTTCCTTAACGATGAACTTGAAACAGTGCAAAAACGGGCCTTAAAAATCATTCTAGGGACCAAGTACGTTTCATACGAATCTGCCCTCGTAACTCTACGAGTCCCAACCCTTAAAGAACGTAGGTACCAGCTGATGTGCAAATTTGGGCACTCCGTGCTTTTGAGTGATAAGCACCGTTCCCTGCTAGCCCCGCCGTTGCAGTCAACAGAAACACACGACGCAAGAACAAACTTGAACCAGTGCGCTGCAGGACAAATCGTTTCAGCAATTCATTCGTTCCTTTTTTTACTAGTGTGATTAATCATACGTAGTGCTTATTATGTTGTAAAAGGTAGCGTAAATTAGTTGCGGCGGAAGCCATAACTACGATAGCTATTTTATTAAATGAATCTCGAATCTTTGAAACGCCGCCTAAAAGTTGGCATATCGTCTTTCATGCTGCACTTTAATGTTCCTCTTCCTACGTAATCCTTCTGTTCCACAATTTAAAGCTCGAATTCTCAGTTTCTAGGATTCGGTAAAATTTTTGAGATATTCGGTAAAATTTTGGCTCTGCACCCCCCCCCCCCCCCACCTAAATTGCACTTGCGACGCCCCTGCTCCCTGGTCCATCAGACCACAAGCCGTCCTCCAAGACCACAGATCGATCAGCAACCTTGTGATGTACATCCTCACAACTACCTTCATCTCGCACTATTTACTGTTTATATTTCCGTATTCAAAACTATCTGAATACTGTGCAAGTCGGTGCTTTCAATAAAGTATTCATGGATTTAGCTGTTAAGTCTGTCCCAGACCCATAGACTTCTAGCAAACAGAAAACCGGTTTTACGCATCAATAACACGATACTCGAACACTCGTTGGGAACATAATGCGCATGGAGACTAGTGAATCGTGGCTTATACCTGCTTATATTCACTTCGAGTCCCAAAGCGTTCCATCCGTTCTCGTTTCCAAGATTTTGAATTTTTTATGTCAAGAGCACTCTCCGTGTTTGGCTCTTTTTCAGGCGGATCAGGCTCCCGCTTATTGCTTCCCAGGAGCTCATTGGTCAGGAATACCGGTTAGGCAAGTTTGAACGGGTTTCTGCTGAAAAACCGGCCGAGTTTCAAAGCATCATTTTCGCGCATTTTAGAGCACTTGAACAAAACTGTTTAGAAAGTGTGTGAAACAGAGCAAAATAACACTATAGGGAGTAGTGCCAAGACCTATCCTTTCCATGCTTCGCAAACGGACCATAGTCGTAGCGCCATCCATTACGCTTGCGGAATTTAAAGCGAGACAAACTTGCGGATTTAGAAATTTCTAGTAAAGCTAAGACGCGGTCTTCACACATCGAGGAAACTGGAGAGGTTGCATCTTTTTTTTTTGCTTTGTTCAGAATATGATGTTTTTGGGAGCCAGCGCTGGTGCACGGCCGAATGAGTTTCAGTACTCAGTAGGGATGTTCACTATCGCTAGTGGTGCTAGTGTCGCTGCTATTCGAGTGTGTTTCACTTTGTTTCAAGTCTTGGCGCTACTCTCTGGCTGGCGTTATTTTGCTCTGATTTAAAGCAAGACAAACTTCTAGTAAAGCTAAGATGTGGTCTGCACACATCAAGGAAACAGTGGAGGTTTTATCTTTTTGGGATCCCAAAACGTAAGTTGAGGGATACCTATGACATCGCAAAAGTTGTCCGTCCGTCTGTCCATCTGTCCGTCTGTCCGTCCGTTCGTCCGTCCGTCTGTCCGTCCGTCTGTAAGCACGATAACTCTCGAAGGGAATGAGATATTTTGATGAAACTTGGTGTGAGCATTCTTTGGGTCAAGAGTAAGGTCGAGTTCGTAGATGGGCCCTGTAGCTTTACATTTAGGGGTGGGGGAGGGGGTTTAAATTAAGGGACAAGCAAAATTTTGTTAAACAGCTAATGTGATAGTCGATTATGCGGAGAAGACACGCTGAACACGAATATGAAAACCATTTTCTCGCCGGACAAGTAGTTCGTCCGGAATCCGGCCAAAACCGGAAAGTTTGTTAAAAGTAGAAGTCTTATTTGAAGTTGATTAGATGTTCTATATAGGGGTAAGAAGGCATGCTGAACAAGAATATGAAAACCGTTTTCTCGCAGGACAAGTAGTTCGTCCGGTATCCGGCCAAAACCGGAAAGTTTGTTAGAAGTTAAAGTTTTATCTGAAGTTGATTAGATGTTTGATGTAGGGGTAAGAAGGCATGGTGAACAAGAATATGAAAACCGTTTTATCGCCGGACAAGTAGGTCGCCCGGAATCCGGCCAAAGCCGGAAAATTTGTTAAAAGTAAAATTTTTATTTCAAGTTGATTAGATGTTGGATATAGGGGTAAGGAGATACGGTGAATCCGTTTTTGAGCTTTAGTTTTTTGCCGGACAAGTAATTTCGCCAGAACCGCAAAATTCACAGAAGCTAGGATCGTTTCGATCGGCTTATAGAGGTAAACGCACATGCTGAATCCATATCTGAGCTTGGATTAGCTGTTTGGCCTGGCGAAGACTGGATCTGGCGAAGACAAAACCTAATTGTCTGGATCAAATATTGAATTTTTGGGATCCCATCGGAACCTTTGGTCTTGTTTTTTGCGCTGTTCAGAATATGAAGTTGTTGGAGCCATCACTGATGAACGACCGATTGAGTTTCAGTGGGACGTTCACTATCGCTAGTGGTGCTAGTGTCGCTGCTATTCGAGTATGTTTCATTTTTGTCAAGTCTTGGCGCTACTCCCTAGTGTGATTTTGCTATGGTGTGAAACATGTATGAGTTGGCACTGCTTTCACTTGCTTTTTTTTAACTGGCCGATTTATCCGAAAAGATACGAATGGTGTCGAGATTCTCTGCTGCTGAATATATCTTATCAAAGGACCGACCAGTCCATTATTTTGTAGCATCGGTTTCGGAATTCCGCCTTTTATAAAAATGTGTTTTAGCTTCAAAATGCAAGCTATATCACGAACTCGATATAAATTCAGTGAATCCATTTCGTTAAAGTGGTCACCAGCATAGAGAGCATACCTTGAGAGAAATGCATTAGCCTTGCTCTTTTCATCGTAGAGGTGAGATCACTTTGCTCCCCACCAGCTAGTATCCAACTTAGGCGGAAAATTGTTTGGAGGAGAAATGGTTATGTGATGAAGCTTATTTGGGGCAGTGTTGCCAGATTGGTGGATTTTACACCAAACTGACGGGTTCTGTCGGAGAGTGGCGTGAATATTTTTGCAACTGGCGTGTGGCGTAAAATGTGGCTGTTTTTCTTTTCAACTAGCGTATCTTTTGGCGTGATGTGAAAAATTTACTATTTTTACCAATTTTTTTTAAGCAAAATCGACTGTTTTTACGTTATTTTAATCGTCGCGACCGAAGCAGAACATTTTTGGGTTATGTATTGTCAACACAGGACCCCAAAAAATTTGTCATTAAGTTTTGGGAGGTGTAGATTTTTCTGGCGTATTTTTCAGAGGCCGCTGCTTATTTTTTGACAACGATCTAGCAACACTGATTTAGGGATGCGGTAAGCCAAGGCTGGCGGATACCTTCGACTTTAAGTTTTGCAGGGTTCAGTTAAGACCAATCAATAATTTTATTGCTTATGGAAAAGGGCACGCAAAACTGAGGATGTATCTGAAGTATTTTAAAAAGACGAAATAGAAGAATGGGAAGAAACCAAATTAAACACTTCCAAATAAAAACAAAATAACATGTATGTAGGGTCTAAAGAAGAAAAGATTAAGGGGGTGAAGGAGGTTAGGAGAAGACTGGTTGCATCATCAGTTCAGACAAAAAAGGTTCTTGGAATATAAACTTTTGAAAACCACGATGGGTTGTCTACTTTAGCATTTTACCGATGGTCAAGAAACAAACCAAAGTGTTGATCCCGGCTATAGCCATTTCTTAAAGAAAGCGCAAAGATTTAGTAGTTTGTCAATTTTCGTTTTATATTTTATTTAAATGGTTTATGTGTGTGTTAGTTTACGCTGCGATATACCTCATTGATCTCGCTTTTGTTCGACATTTAATTTGGTGATATTTATTGTTGAAGGATTTTACTAAAGGATCAAACCTGTCTAACCTAGATTTACTATGTCTACCTAACTAATCGTTCCATCCGCTTTCGTTTCCTAGCTTCCCATGTCATTATTATCCAGCATAACGGCACTACGCTTATTTTTGTATTTTCCTTCTTTGAATCTCATTGAGCCACAGCGGTCTTCCCCTTTCTCTGAGGAGCATATTGGTGCTCCTCAGATTGTGTATGTTGCTTCAGACGACCTAGACCCAAGCTAGAACTGATCAGTTACAAGTCAATTGCAAGGCATATTACACTACATATTTTAAAGTTTAACTGAAAAGCCAACTTATTTTTATATCATTTGACCGACTACACTGCATTATTTTGATTGTGTTAAGGGATTTTTTTTATTTTCACTATTTCGTCTAGTATGATGTTCAGAATATCTACAGCCGTCCTCACAACGCAAAATTCTACTATGACGCAGAAAAACTGAATCTCAATACAAACGCGGTTTTTCAGTGGCAAGTGATCAGCTCGAGGAAGGTCGCTCACTGCTTGAACACTTATCTTTCGTAAATCTTTTTCGTGAAGCATACAATACAGACACAAGCAGATAGAGGTACCACAAATCACAGGGAAATTCCACTATTTGAAAATCGATTATTCGTGTATATCTAAAGAACGAAGTGACGCATTTTCATCGGGTCTTCAAGCCTCTTTAAGTGAATAAGTCATGGGTGCCTAGATTCTGCTATTACATTCCTTTTCGGTTAAACTTTAACTGAAAACAATACATTTATGAAGCAAGCGGTCCTATGTCCGATCAGGGACCCATAAATTTATGGGTCCCTGGTCCGATCTTTCTTGCTTATAAGAAATGTTCCCACACCCGTAGTGCACACTCTGAAGTTGTTTTACCTCGATAATGCACCTGAAGGTCGAGGCGAACTTAAAAGTCTATGCTTGGGGACGTTTTGCTGTGGGGATGTTGTCATGGGGACGTTTTGACACGGGGACGTTTTGTCACGGGGACGTTTTGTCATGGGGACGTTTCGTCTGTAAGCCTGGAAGACGTACTAAAACAGCCAAAGTCGTGCTTAGTTTGTTGAAAGCAGAGCCCAGTTTAAAGTATTCAACTATTTCAAAATACTGGAATTTAAACAGTAAATAGTGCGAGCAGTTCTTTAACATACTAAATTTGAAAATATTTTTTAACTCAAAATACTTATTTACTTAGACTTAGGTCCTCCCGCGCATGGTAGCGGTTGAGCCAGCAAGAGTAGTCCTTCATTCCGACCGATCTGTCGGGTCTGTAATGCCAATGCAAGCCTACTTCCTTAATTGCTTTCATTAATTCTTAAGCCCGGAGATCATGTTACATTCCAAGCCCGCTAACGATACCTCACTAATATTTGCAATTGCCACGTTTCACTATTTTCCATACGCATTATGCCCGGGCCCCACTACGGACACACCTGTTCCGTGTTCGTAGTTCGGTTTTTAACGTTTTTAAGACCGGTTTTTAGCGGGTTTTTAGACGTTATCTCTCTACCCGTTCATAAGATTTGGGGATGGAATAAACCATCTCCCGTTTTTAATTTGTTATGAACGACCAATGAGAGAGGAGCGTCCTAAACGTCTTAAAAACCGGTCTTAAAAACGTCTAAAAACCGAAATTACGCACAGGTGTGTCCGTAGTGGGGCCCGGGCTTTATGCTCCCGACGAGTGTTCCCGTAGCAGGCTATTGATGCGGAAAACAGGTTGTCTTAAACTTTTTAAGTCGATGGGCCTGGGAAAAGTGTAAGAGCAAACGAAGCCGTGGATAATTTGTTAAATGCAGGGCCTAGTCTTACAGTATTCAAATAGTTCTGAATATTGGAACATAAATTTGGAGCCGCCGCCTCTCTTTTGGTTGACACATCTTGGCCGTACCCCACTTCTCCTCAAGCGGCTACAGCCTCTTTTTCGAGTGAAAAAGGACGGGTGCTTCCATCTAAGCACTGTGAATGGTACTAGCTCTATTGCTCCATCTTGACGGGAGGATGCTGCACTTAATGGTTTCGCTTTTAAAGCCATTAGCCATTTGCGCGATATCCGAGTGGTTGGCGATCGGGAATCACTCCCGGGATATTTGTAATAAGAGGGATCCTTTCAGAGTTTTTTTTGTTTTCTTGAGTGCCTTGGATTGTATTTTTCAGTGTTCCGAAAGATTCCTGAACGTTATTGGAGTGACAAGAAAGCACTTACTGGAAACTAGATATAAAGTTTCTAGTGAGAGGTACGTAAGCAGCGGTACCATTGGGGGGGGGGGGTGAATTTGGTGGTATAAACACGTACAAGTATTTGTTCTGGTGAAAACCGGTATTTTGTTTATGATTTGGATAATATTAAATACTCTCGAGGGATACCCCCCTCCCCGGCACCTGCTGTACACACTTTCCCGAAGGGTTACTCACTCCCTAAACCCGTGTACAGCGGGTGCCGGTGCCGGAAGGTGCGAGAATGAGTGTACACCGGTTGCCGGAAAGTGAGTAACCCCTCGCCCTTTCCCGGCACCGACTGGAACCAGTGGTACAGGCACCAGTGCCGGCCATAAATTGGGCGATTCTCGCTTTCTAAACATGCTGATTTTATTGTTCTGACACGTGCCAACCGGTGCCGGCCCCGACCGGGCACCGTGCACTGCTGTACACTAAAATCGAGAGTGGGCAACCCCTCGAATACTCCTTCTCCCCAAGCTAAATGGAAAACATACATGAAACAATGGCTCAAAACAGAAAAAAAAGGTGATGATGATAAAATGTTATTTACCCACTTAAAGTTTAACTGAAAAGCCAACTTATTTTTGTGTCATTTAGTTGAATACACAAAATTATTTGGATTCTGCAAAGGGATTTTTTTGTTTTCCACTATCTGCTCTTGTTATGACGTTCAGAATGTCTGCGGCCGTCCCCACAGCGAAAATTCTACTATGACGCGGGAAATTTTTATCTAAACACAAACAAGGCTTTTCAGTGGGCAGTAGCGATATTGGTGAAGATTGCTTAGTGCCTGAACAAAAAAAGTCATAAATCTTTCTTGTAAGGCATACAACAAATTAGAGGTACCACAAATCACACGGAAATTTCACTATTTGAAAATCGATTATTCCTGAAAGCGGAACAAGCAAGTACCGCATTTTCAGCGGGTCTTCAAGCCAATTTAAGTGAATAAGTGATGGGTAACTAGATTGTCCTATTCCAGTCCTTTTCGGTCAAACTTTAAGAAGAGGATAGTGCAGTACAGACAAAGAAAAGGAAAAAAATACAGTGAGCTTTCAGTAATGTAGTAAATGCACAAGATCAAAAAGTAAACATTAAAAACAAGAAAAGGGACTAGTCGGGTCTAAAAAGTCTTCTTCCTAGATGAAATGCGGAGAAATGGCCAAGGGCAGAAACGTGAAGGTCTGGGCAATCGTAGATAACTTTGCACAAGGGTCAGGGGGCAAAAAAGTTGCAGTTATACGGGAATTCCTATAACGTCGAGGTTTCTTCCAGCAACATCCTTTTTTCCGTTTTAAGCCCTTGTTTCATATATTATTATTCTTATTGGTGGTTAGGGGGGACGGTGAAGAAAAGAAAATGAAATGGAAAGGTTAAGGTGAGAAATCTGTGTTATCGTTGATTTTAAAATGTAACCAATTAGGGCTGAGATCCAAAAGTCTAATAACACATCACTTATTCACGTGAATAGGCCTGGAAACCCGATATAAATGCGTTATTTCGATTGTCCGCCGTTCACAGATAATCGATTTCGTCGAATGAACATATTCTTTCGGATCTGCGGTACCTCTGTGTGCTTGTCCCTCCACGCTTGAAATATTTGCATACAAAATAATGCAAGCGATTTCGGAAAATAAACTTAAAATGTCAGATTTTTTGCAAGACACGACTACTGAGCGCACAAAGATGATAACTCGCCTTTTTCGGCAAATTAAGCTAAGAGTACACTCAGATACACATTTTTGCGCTTTTTCGCCCTGTGCTATCAGAATCTTCGCCAGATCACTTCCTACTGAGATACTCAGTCGAAAAAGGTGATAACTAGCTTTCGATAGAGATAGATACTCGGATAGATAGATAGGCAGATAGATAGTTTATTGCTATAAGCAGCCGAGGGCCATGGCAAAAATTTAACAGACAAAAAAACAAAAACAAAAAAACACAAACACTAACATATAATAATAATAATTTCCGTTTAATATACTAACTTCCCAAATTTTAAACGCGATTATCTCGAAACTAGCAAAAGCTCTTCAGTTACAAAACAGCACAAATCTTCAGTTTTATGTATTGCACTCCCTTCCTATATTCCTTCAGTTTGCTTATTGTGGAGTTACTAACCCTTTTTCTCATCATCTGCATCTTTATTCAGCAGTTCCGCAACGCCGTGATTTTCAAGATCCGTCCATGAGCATAACAGACCGTCAGTGATTATGATGATGAGATTTTATTAGTGCATTAGAGAGGAAAGATAATTAGCGCAGTACAAAAAAAAAGAAAAGGAAAGTTCACACCGAGCCTTCGATAACTCAGTAAATTCACAGGGTAAAAACAGACAAACAAAATAGAAAAAAGGATTAATCTGGTTTAAAAAATCTTCTTCCCAGATGGAAGGTGGAAAAATAGTCAGATTGGCAATAATGTTTATAAGGGTTGGATAGAGAACCTGTAAATTCTCCTTTCCGAATATTTCGAATTACTTCTTTAATTTTTAATATCTTTCTTGCTCGAAAGTAATTGCAATTAAGAATATTTAATGAACTGCATGAAGCAAAAGATTAAAGTTTAACTGAAAAGCCAACTCATTTCATTTGTGTGTAATTCAATTGGATACACTGAATTATTTGGGTTCTGCAAAGGGATTTTTTTACTTTCCACTATCTGCTCTAGTTATGAGGCTCAGAATATCTCCAGCCGTCCCCACTGCGTAAATTCTACTATGACGCGGGAAATTTTAATCTTAACACAAATGCGGCTTTTCAGTGGGCAGTGGTGAGATTGGTGAAGATTGCTTAGTGCCTGAACAAAAAAAATTGGTAAGTCTTTCTACTAAGGCATACAGCAAAAATACAAGCGCACAGAGGCACCACAAATCACACGGAAATTCTACTATTTGAAAATGGATTATTCGTGAATAGCGGAACAACGAAGTAACTCATTTTCAGCGGGTCTTCAAGCCAGTTTAAGGGAATAAGTGATGGGAAACTAGATTGTCCTATCCTAGCCATGAAGTTGGATTCAGAAGTAAAGGTTTGGATACGGACTTTAAGTGCCTCTGGACGTACAGGAGTAATCAGGGTTGATGAGAAAGTTTAAATGATCCGGCATACTAACAGTATGATGCTCTCTACTTCCATCGCCGTTCCATCCATGATTTTTCCGAGACTTCAAATTTCGTAAGGTACACTTCCCATATATCTCAAACAGCAAGCTAACCTGCGTTGGATTAGCTGCACCTTTGATGGTGCATCTATCTTCTTGAAGGGGTTAAATTGAAACCAGTCTAGCATTTGCAAGGTCTAGATCATCAAGTCACTAGCTTAGTACAAGTACAAAGGAATTGGGTAGTTTTAATCAATTTAAATCTGAGCTATGTATGCAGTTGCTTGGTATGGATACTTTCGAAATAAATTAATGGAATTTCCCAAAATTTTCTTCTTTATTATTTACTTTTTTGTTATTTTCTTAGAAGCATTGAACTGAAAGACAAAAATATTCCTCAGCCGGGATAATTGAAACCAGGGCCCTCGCTTACCAGGCAGGCGTTCTTACCACTTGAGCTACCGAGGTGCTTGTGAACATAGTTCGCAAACCACTACAGTTATCCCATAGAAGCCGGCCATAGGAAGAGGGATCCCGCCCGAACGGAAATTCATCAGACCTCCAATTCCTTTATCAGTTTATTTTGTGGTGTGGTGTAATAGCACATCCTCGTAATCAGTGCTTTTGCTGTGCTGTTGATCAATTCTACCAAGAACAAATAATCTGACAGAACCTACGTCTCACTATCTCTGTAATATGACCATGCGGAGTCGAATATTTCCCCATACCCTGTCCGCTACGAACGAACGTAGCTTCGCGCCAAATCACGTTTCGTTAACTCTACAAATAGCCAAATCGCTGTGAACCCACCGGTGAGGAAAAGTAGAAGTCAAAGCTGATTGGCTCTGTTGACGCGCTCCAGAGCGGATCAGCTCGCAGAGTACGCCTCCTGCACTAGTTTTGTCTGCGATAAGCAACGGCGAAGACGGAAGATAAGTAAACGGGTATCAACATCAGCTCAAAGCTAGAGTAAATACCTCTAGGTCCGCTCAGTTTTGTCGAGGTACGCTGCATGGGACTAAAGACAGGAGTTCTATCAGATTATTTGTTCTTGATTCTACATTATATTTGTTAATAAAGACCATTTTATTGAGAACAAAAAGACTCGGTACGATCGTATGATCTATGAACGTGTCCGAAAGCTCCGAAATGAACGAGAATGGTGAATTAATTCAGGATTTTATTTCCCTATATTTTATATTTTTCGCTTTCGGACTTAAATTTTCGCTTAATTAATGCAGCATTAATTCGGCATGAAATTCATCGAAAAATTCAGCAAAGATGCTAAATTTTATGCTGAATTTTCAAGAAGAAACTGGGGAGCAGGCGATTAAGGCTAAATTTCGGTATTCTAGAAGTGTCAGAGAAGAAATAAAGGTAACAGCTTTCGGGAAAAAAAATGCAGCATAAAATGCAGCATTTCCAGCACTAAAAAGCTTTTGGAAAAAAAAAAAAATGCAGCATAAAATGCAGCATTTCCAGCACTAAAAAGCTTTTGGACACGTTAATAGTCAAGTGTCGTGAATACAGATAAACAGAGCAAACTCCTTCCTTCTTTCAATGACTGATACTTGGGTTCAACTCTGGATCCCTTTCGGCCTATGTTGCTTCCAGAGGCGTTACTAGCCAAAATGTTTGGGGGGGGACAAGGTATTTACCGACTGGCTGGTCATTTTTACCGACTATTTTTTAGGATAAAAACGACTGTGTTTGAGAAAAAACGACTGTGTTGACGAAAAATCGGCTGATTTTAAGAAAGAACGGCTATTTTTAAGAAAAAAACGACTATTTTTACGAAAAACAGACTGTTTTTGATTGTTTTAAAGAAAAAAACGACTATTTCCAAGAAAAAAATCGACTGTTTTCACTAAAACTCGCGGCGCTTCGCGCCGACTCGGTTATTTTTTACCGACTGGACGACAACATTGGGGGGGGGCGTCCCCCCCCCCTACCCCCCCAGTAGTGACGGCTCTGGTTGCTTCTACCTCTTGGTTATGTTGTTTTCATGGGGAACAGTGATGATCTGATGGTAGATTTCTCTTTCTTTCCTGATAGAAATAGCGAGGTCGTTTTGATATCTTCTGGTGGATTAAGCTGGCTGGCTATTCTCTTAATTTGTTCGAGGGGCTACACAAAATCTTCTGCTTGTATTTTTGGGAATCGACAAGCAAAGCGAGGTAAGAATAACAATCGTACCGCACCACTCGCAGCTATTCAGCGAAGATTCGCAACGCTCCATCAGCTTCTTTGAATGAACCAATTCAGTCTCTAAATTCTTGCATATATCTTCTTCTGCGTTTCTATTGCTTAGAAATGGAAATTAGAGATTTACTAACGAAGTCCATTGTGTAGCGCCCAAGCTGTGGCATGATAAACGGGGCCCGTTTTTAATAGGAAGGCAGAAATGGGGCTTAAAACTTATACCATCTCAGAGATGACAGAAGACCGGAGAACCGTAGGAGAGTAGTCTCTAACAGGCTTTGTATGTCGTTAGCATCTCATTCCCAAAATGAAAAATTGGAAAAGGCCAAGGGTCTGTTAAAGCAACCTTCCACAATTGTAAATTAGTTTCGAATAACAATGTTCAGGAGAACACCAATACAGTTATTCGTAGATATTCAATTCTGTTGGGATCGATTAAAAAGAGGCACGGAACGGAACGACTTAGTGCAGGAGGCACAAGTACTAAAAAGAGGCACGATAACTAAAAGGGCCCTTTCAGGCTTCGTAGTGACGGGCAGGAACAATGTTCTTATGTGCCTTCTCTTAGGCTCTGGAGTTATGAACTCTCACTTACCTGTCGACTTCTACTACTTACCTTAAATTGCACTTCGGAGCAATCTAAGATATAATCCTGATGCAATGCGGTTTTGTTTAGTTCTTGGTACTGGATTCCGACTCATCCCAGTACAGCTTCCAGGGTTTTGTTTCCCATTCCTTGTCCACAGACCGTTTGAAGGCATCTACGGTCTTGGATGTAACAGACTCTTCTGACAGCTCGTTCCAACTTCCAAAGTGAGATGACTCGGTTCCGGAAGAAATGACTCCGGGTTCTTGTTTTCGAGAATGGCTTCTCCAGACGTCTTGAGTGTCCACGGGTTCTCCTTGATTCGTCGCGTGTGAAGGAAGAGTGTCGTTGCTCAGTAGCTTAAACGCCTGGATTACGCAGGGCCGTCACTACTAGGGGGGAAGGGGGGGACGCCCCCCCAATGTTGTCGGCCAGTCGGTAAAAATAGCCGAGTCGGCGCGAAGCGCCGCTATTTTTCTTAAAAACAGTCGATTTTTTTCTTGGAAACAGTCGATTTTTCTTAAAAACAGTCGGTTTTTCGTAAAAATTGTCGATTTTTCTTTAAATTAGCCGATTTTTCGTCAACACAGTCGTTTTTATCTGCAAAACCAGTCGGTAAAATCGACCAGCCAGTCGGTAAATACCTCGTCCCCCCCCAAACATTTTGGCTAGTGACGCCTCTGGGATTACCTCTCCTCGTTTTCTTCGGTAGACTAGTGTCGGGAGTTTCAGGCGCTTTAGCCGTTCCTCGTATGGAAGGTGTTTAAAACAGATGGAGGAAGAAAAATAACAAAAAATGAAAAGGTTTCTGATTTAGAAATTTAAGCTACGATTTCCGTTCCAGAGCTTAACGATTTTTAACTAAGCATCGTCGGGAAAAGTTAACAATTGTAGGATTGGGAAAAGTTGAACGGTAAAGCTGCAGTTAGCTCCGCCCCGAAATAAAGTTGACGATTGTTTACAATTGCCAAGTTTCTGGAACGCAACCTTAGGTACATACAAATTAAAATTCCATCTAAATGAGAGTCACGTCTGCAGGAAAACTTAAGTTCATCGGACTCCAGATGAAGACTGATAGCTCGTAGATAGCTTAAGCTGAATCACTTTCGGACAGCGAGCAAGCACTGTGGAGTAGGAAGTGAAAGCTGTTATGTTCTGCTCATTCCCTTGTCGATCCATATTTTACTATCTCTCTGTCACAAATGCTGATAATGAGACAAAGGTGGACTTCCAGGAACTAGTCTGCTTGGAGCACTGAACTGAAATGAGGCGAATTGTCTATCATGTATGCCCTTCGCGAGTGTAGCTGAAGATTGGATTAGGGCTTCTATGTCCGGGTTTTTATAGTCATTATAAAGACAAGTTGTCATGGATCCGAGGGGTCGACGACTCTCACGGAATGGTGTACACGTCCCGAAGGAATAATCCGGAATGGTCAGGAATAATCCGGAATGGTCAGGATTATTCCGTTATTCTGGAATGGTGTAAATAAAAAATGAGAGTCGTCGACCCCTCGTTTACCGCAGGACAGACCGAATGGGGTGAAATAAATGCGGACTAAACAAGAGTTGGTGAATTACCAAACTCGATAAAGAATGGGAGGATATGGAATGGTTACGAATAATCCGGAATGGTCAGGATTATTCCGTTATTCCGGAATGGTGTACATCAAAAATGAGAGTCGTCGACCCCTCGCATAGATCTAAAAACGGCGAAACATTTAAGGTGTCCGAAAAACACCTAGAGTTTGTGCTGCACTGTCAGAAGTTTGATAACAGACGACACATTTTTGCGCATCCTAATGCTAAACGTTATGACTCTTATGACCCCTTTAACTGTTATCTTTGCGCAAAACATAACATTTGAAAGGGCCATAACAGAAATTTGGTTACGAAACATAACACTTAAAAGGGTCTTAACAGAAATATCCTCCTCATCCAACTTTTTTGGAGGGAGAGGGGATCCAAAAATGTTGATGACTTCGTAAAGTCTGTCCGTCCGTCCGTCTGTTAGCACGATAACTCTCGAAGGGCATGCAATATTTTGTTCAAACTGTGTGTGAGGATCCTTTGGGTCAAAGTACCGATCAAGTTCGTAAACAGGTTGTATGCCCTATATTTAGGGGTGGGGACGCGGTTTCAGTTTAGGGGTAAAAAAAATACAATATAATTAGACAGTCGGTTTATTGGTAAGAAGACATTTTAAATCGATTTTTCAACTATGAATGAATGACTTTATTGCGCACTGCCTTAGGGCACAAGTGTAGTATAATAGTAAAAAAAAAACTAAACAAAAACACACACAATAATACACACACTATCAAGAAATTTTAGCACAAGATTTGTGTTAGATATATTTTTGTGTTATATATGTTCTTATTTAATAAGAACTAAGCCCTATGTGTTTTCGGTTATCGAGCTTCTGACAATAGCCTACAGTAGGAAGCCCCTTCGTGGACGAGTTAGTGACGAGGGGTTATCCACTCCCCGGTACCTGGTGTACACCCTTTCCCAGCACCCAAACCAGCGGTGCCGACACCGCGGTGCCGGACATAAATTAGGCGATTCCCGCTTCTAGCCATGCTAATTTTAATTTTCTAACACGGCAACCGTTGCCGGCTGGTGTCAGCCGGTGCCGGCAGTGACCGAGAACGACGGCGCTGGACACTTGCTGCACACTAAAAATCGAGAGTGGGCAACCCCTCGGTTAGTGAATTGTGACTGAACAAAAACTCATGGAACCTTGATAATACAAAATCCGCGATCTTCCAACGGTTTTCTCACTGAATGCCACCATCCCTTTTCCTCCTCTTATGGCACCATACCCCTTTTATCACTACGCGGTCATGATCGGGTGCGTTTGCGATTTGTCAATACGTCAGCAAACAGGACAACAAGATTGCTCTGTCTTCGGAAAGGTCTATCTAACGAAGACTGAATGGTTCTACTTGTTAATGGCGAAGAGATTTCATCCGGTACTAGAGGGATCCCCTCTGCGGTTTTCAGAGCCGAAGACACCTCAGACTGAGAGACAAGCCCGGACATGGAGATCGTGGTCCACTAGGTAGTTAAGAGAGTCGGGGCCCCAGTTTAGCAAAAAACAAACTTCACTTTTATTTTATTTTTTATTTAACGTAGGCTAATTTGACTTTGGAAAACAGACAAGAAGACTTTGAAAATTAAATATACAAGTCCCAACCATACTTTTTGTTACACATTATTCTGCATTTAACACTTAGGCCCCTGACTGGGGCCCCTTCCAACGACTGGAGCCCTGGGCAGAAGTTCGCCAATGGGAAAGAGTTGATTGAACAAAATAAAGCCAGAACTTCCATTTGAGGCAGTCCAACACCAGAAATAACTGGCCTGTCGTAGCGAATGGTGCAGAGGAATGGTGGCCGAAGGTATGATCTTGGAAAATTTTACAGGTCCAGAGGTGAGAGCCTTGTTCTTCTATGAATTCAGATCATGAAAATTTCCAGAAGGAAGAAGAAGAGGAAGAAGTTGGAGCCTTGTGTTGTACGGTTAATAGTGTGTTATTTGCATCTGAGTGAACCTGAGTCAACAAAATTGCGAAAATAATAACTATCCGATAACAGCGGTCCAAACCCACTGGTTTTCTGCGCGGGCCTTCGGTTTACGAACCCCTTTTATTGAAGGCCCTGGCTCAGGCCCGTATCCAGGAATTTATTTCGTGGGGGGGGGGTGCCCACTGGTCGGACCAAAAAGTACAAAAAAGACATAGATTAAATTCTAGGTTAAAGCCCAAAAACTATCACTTTTATGGGTTTCGGGGGGGGGCTCAAACCCCCTACCCCCCTGGATCCGGCCTTGCCCTGGCTTCAAAAGACTTTTCTTTAGCCTAGGGTCTCTGGGACTCCAAAAGCTTAGGTAGGGAAAAAACCGTAGGTCAGTCCTCCCTAAGGACTTTAGAAGCTCTGTCCAGAACACCTGTCTCTGTCCAGAACGCCTTCTACCAGCACTTAATGAATAGACATAACCTTTAGCCTGGTGTCTCTGTGACTCCAAAGTCTTAGGTCGGGGAAAATCACAGGTCAGTTCTCTCTAAGGATATTAGAGAAGCTCTATGTCCAGAACCCCTTCTACTAGCACTTCATGAATAGACATCAATTAGCAGAAAGTGCTCAGTGCTATAACGAACATCCGGCAGAGCCAACAGCGTGACGACATTGTCGTACAGAGTTTGGATCGTGGACAATTTTCCATTAGGGACGAAGTGTCGTGATTCATTTCAGTAATGGAGAACACAAATTCCAATTTCCCAGAATGTTGTATTCACTTATACTTGGTTGCAAGAAGCAAGCTGTTCAACTCTCTCTGGCGATGTAAGCTGGTGCCGAGGTAGTTCTCACTTGGTAAGAACCGCTGGACAGCCTCCGTGGGCATCGATTGGGTAATTACTGTACAGCTATTTTGGTGTCAAGATTGGTGTTTCACTATATATTTTCACTTTCGATATTCGATAATTGATATTTCGGTACCATGTTTCTCTATAATATACGTCCGTTTCGCCAGAATTTAAGAACAACATTTTCTCAAACAGAATCTTGCATCAACTCAAACTTCGAATAAAATAAAACTGATTCATGGAAAACAAATTGCATCAGTTTCGGATATATAAATGTAACTTGTGCTGGATTATTTACAATAACTATAAACGTACAAATATCGTTTTCGATATCGATGTTTACTTTTCGACAGCGATATTTGGTCCGACATATCGCTATATCGTTATCGATATCGAATATCGCCCAACACTACACACACAGTGTTTGGGAAGTACTTCAAGTAATTGTACAAATTCGACGAACGTCGAAGTCTTTGAGCTTTCGGAAGCTCCGAAAATTCGCACAAGCCTAGCACTGAGTGTCATCTTTTTGGAAATGATGCTCTCTTCACCATGTCATGTTGACAGACCGGTCGTCTTTTAAGGGTCGGACTCACCACGAAAATGGACAGTAAGAAATCTCGCATCACGTTGATCAATTTATTTTAGTATTTTTAATTCAAAAGCTTGCGACCTGTTGTTCGCCTACTTTCCTCCCCGCATCCCACGTACGTGCTCTCGTTGTGTTCTTTGAGAGGATAGATCTCTTCAGCTTCGTCATGATCAGTACAACGGTTTGCTCTCTCCCCATCACGCCACCGGTGTACACCTCGGCGCGCCACCGGTATGCCACCGCCACCGGGGCACCACCGCGGCACCGGAGTGCCAACGCGGCACCGGCACGGCAACGCGGAAATACTATAACTTGCAACGTGAAGTAAGTGATTTTCTTGTTAGCGCTTGTCATATTCATTGGGCTACTTGACCCAGAAAAGCGAATCTTGTAGATTTTCGATCTTCACCAAATCCCTTTAATATTTTGCTATAGCCTATAACCAACTTCAAATATCGCACTTTTCATGACCGCACGGTACCAGCACGCCACCGGCACGGCACCGGCGCGCCACCGCACCACGCGCCACCGCACCACGCGCCACTTGGTGTATATCGTTTCTGGGAGTGAGTAATCCCTCGGATCAGTAGCCATTTAAGTAGAGTGATGCATTTGTTTTATCATTTTGAATTCAAAGACTTGCATGCTGTTGGATTTACCACGAAGGATTGGCCAGGAAAAAGGAAAGGTGAGAGTCTTGCATTTTGTTTTATTATTTTAAATTCAAAAGCTTGCACCCTGTTGGTTGACTTCGTTAGCTTTCACTCAAATCCATTTCGCCATACACAAGGAATGCAGTCCTATTATAGCTCTCCGATGTGTCGTCGACTCTCTTTCTTCCTATTTCCAGTTTCAGTCTAGCCACTTCCTTCAACCCCCTCTCGCGAGGTTAATCCAACTAAGCAAAACTACTTTTGCTCTGTTGCCTTTGCAATTTACTGGCGCTAAGAAAAATAGATTCAATTTCACGGGCGACATCCTTTCCTCTACTTCTTTCCCAGGATCTTCCTAAGATTGCACGCTTCTTGTGCTCCTTGTTTTATATCCCTATTTATTTTTCAATATTGGGCACTTGTACTCTGACCGGTAATGAGAATTTTCACATGGATAATTTTTCCATTAACTTTGGCGCTTGCAGTAAGGCGAGCCAATTTAGATAGCGGAATCTGATAGCTGCCTCGCCGGGAATTGATCCGGCTACGTTCTAGGTCGGATGTGGCGTCGCTCCATAACCGTTTCAATTTGACATCGGTATTGTGAGTGTCAAATCTTGACACAAAGCTAAAACCTGATTCGAGTTTTGAAAGAAGCTGACACACTCTTTGGAATTACTTTTGAAATGGGATTCTTGTGGCGTGGAATAGCAAGACGTAAAGAAAAGTTGCCGAGTTTACAAACGCTGGCTGGGCTGGAGCCAGAGATGGGCGAATCCGGATTCGGATTCGAATCCAGGAATCAGGATTCGTCATTTTGGACGGATTCGAATCCGGATTTGAATCTTCTGCTTGTCAGGCTGGATTCGGACTCGGATTCCAAACCTTCAATTTTACGAATCCGCTCAAATTTCTAATCTACATCCTTCCATTTTCCGTCTCTCAAATTTTGAACAGTGGGCTTAGACAATCCAACTTTTTTAACTCCACTACCAACCATCCTCAGTAATCTGTCACGTTATCTGATCACCTTAGATATCAGTACTTTTTGTCACCTCTGATTTTTAAACTATAACGTATGTACATGATTTGATTTTTGCTAAGGTCGGATTAGATTCCGGATTCGAATCCTCAGCATGAAATGGTGGAATCACGAATCCTTTCGAATCCTGGTGAAGACTGGATCTGGCGTAGACAAGACGTAGTTGTCTGGGTCAAATATTAAATTTTTGGGATCCCATCGAAACCTTTGGTCTTGTTTCATGTGTCATTAAACAACTGTTTGCGATCGGAAACGGTTGTTTACGATCGGAAACGGTTGTTTACGATCGGAAACGGTTGTTACGATCGGAAACAGTTGGTTCGGTTTTCAAGTCCTGAAACAAGACCTGGTTTTTGACGAGGATAGTAGGGAATTTTTTTTTTTTTTTTTTTAGTTATACACAATCAAATTAGTTTAATTGAAACGGGGAATCTGTTTCCGATCGAAAACGGTTGGAAACAACTGTTTCCAACCGTAATTTTACAGCTGTTCACGATTTTTTTTTTCAGGTTTCATGAAACAACCGTTTACGATCGTTTTCAGTTGTTTTCGATCGGAAACAGTTGTTTTCGATTGGTTCGGTTTTCAAGTCCTGAAACAAGACCTGACTTTGAACAACGATATGGTAGTTGTATTTTTGGTGTTGTAAACGATCAAAATAGCTTTGACTGAAACGGCGAATCTGAAATCCCAATCGAAAACGATTGGAAACAACCGTTTCCAATCGTAATTTTACAACTGTTTATGATTGTTTTTTTTAAGTACCATTAAACAACTGTTTACGATCGTTTTCAGTTGTTTCTGATCGTTTTCAGTTGTTTTCGATCGGAAGAAATTGGTTGAACAAGATCTGATTCTTAACAAGTAGGGAAGTTGAATTTTTCTTAGTTGTAAACGATCAAAACAGTGTAACTGAAACGGCGAACCTGAAATCCCAATCGTAAACGATTGGAAACAACTGTTTTCAATCGTAATTTTACAACTGTTTAAGATCTATTTATAATAAATAAATAAAAGCTATGGAAATACTTGAAGTTGAGAGCTGTCATCCGTGTTTTTGCTATTTTCACTTTCCTGTGAAGCGCAAAATATTTCAAAAGCAGCTTTCGTAGTCGAAGCCCTCTTTGTGGTGCTAATTCTTCTTCTGGTAATTTTTAAGAGTGCTACCGTTTAATCGATAATTTTGGAAATAAAATATTTGCCTCTATTTTTACAACGGAAACATCGATCGTTACTATCGAGTATCGTCAGTTAAATTGAATCACAGAAAATGAAGCGTTAGATGCAGTTGGAACAGATGGATAGAAGTCGTAGCCCTTCCCAAAGAGCGTAATTACCTGACGAAGAGTCTTCACTCGACTCATTTCCCGTTTCAATCAGTGTTGCCAGATCCTTTTCGTGAAACTGCGCAGCCCCCTAGCAAAATTGCGCCCAACGGCGCAATTTTGCGGAAATTTATCTTTCGGCCGCAAGGCCGAATTTTTTTGGCAAAAATGCGCCCAATTGGGCGCATTTTTTACTTTTTGAAAAGTGATAATTCCCTTGTTCCAAGGTCGGGCTTGGCTACCCACACTTTTGCCTCATCCTGGATTCCGTTTTTCTTTGAGCACATTCCCGCTTGGTGAGACAAATATTTTTTCAACCTGAGGCGTACGGGAATCTGGTAGAAAATACAGTGATTCTTAGATTGTGGGCTATTATTGGCGCGAAAGTTGGGGTCAAGGTCGTTGTTGGAGAGTCAGAATGACAGAGGGGTTTCAGATGAACTATAAGGCCCTAAAAATCCTACGATTCCGCCCTACTAGCGGCATTACACGTCGTTTAAATGACGAAATGGTGTTGTGAGAAAATAAAAACAAGGTCGGAAGTGAGAAATTGCGTTTTCACGTTCTTGCAACGGTAAAATGGAAATGCGCCCAAATGCGCCGGTTGAATTTTAGAATTACGCCCAAAAGTGCGCAGGCGCATTTCTGAAAAAAATATGCGCCAAGGAATTTCAAAGTGCGCCCAAATGGCGCAATTGCGCCCAATCTGGCAACACTGGTTTCAATAAGTGATCATAGCGATCGTCGGACCGGCTAAAAATGACTTTTTGCCTCTGAAACTTGACACTAGATGGCGCGCTTTGTAGTGCTTACGGAGAACGGGAGAAGCCGTTTTTCGTCTAAAGATCTCTTTATTTCATCAATCTCATAATTTCAACTACTTTATTCAGAAAACCAAAAGCATACAATACCGTCAATACCTGATCCTTAACTGAAGTCCAGTATAGTGAAAAACGTAAAATGTAAGCTTCTGCAGTAAGTATTTTCTTTGATCGGCTAGAACTATTTCGTCGCGTAGGAACAACCGACGATCGCTAGATGGCTTCTTTCGTGTGGCAATGCTTCTTATGGGAAAAACCTCGGAGTGAGGCCCCTTGGGGTAATTACGCTCTTTGGCCCTTCCCTTCTGCTTGGCGCCAGGTTGCAGGTTCAGGGCTCAGGGCTAGGGCAGGGACTAGGGATGGGGGTGGAGGGTTTGTTGAATCGGCAGTCGGGAAACAACTTGTCCCGATCGTAAAAATACGATGGAAACAATAGATCCCGGTCATAAAAATACGATTGGAAACAGGGGCGTAATTTCGTCAAAATCCTGGGGGGGGCAAAGTTGGAGCCGATTTTCCCAAATCAAGTGAAAATGAGCAGTTTTATTTCAAGAAGAAAAACGTAATAAAAACAAAGAAACAAAGAGATAGTTTACTAATCGACCAAGGCGAAAACGACACAGGAAGTGATAAAATTAGGTCAAACGCCTCAAGGACCGAACGGGCAAACATCAAGCTGGGGGGGGGCAAACTGGGGTCTTGGGGGGGGGGGGGGGCAGTTGCCCCCCCCCCTGCCCTATAGCAAATTACGCCCCTGATTGGAAACAACCGTTTCCAATCTTAAAAATACGATCATTAACAACTGTTTCCAATCGTAAAAAAAACATTTGTTTACGATCGGAATGTCCCATAATACAATTGTAAAAAAAATGATCGTTAACAAATTTTTCCAATCGTAAACAACTGTTTCCGATCGTTAACAACTGTTTCCGATCGTTAACAACTGTTTCCAATCGTAAAAAAACAATTGTTTACGATCGGAATGTCCCGTAATACAACTGTAAAAAAACGATCGTTTACGACTTGAATTATTTCCATACGAACTAGTACACTGTAAAATTTTCTCCGAGTAAGGATTAAAGTAAACTGCAGTATTTGCTACTGGGATTAATCTTATCTCTACTGAGATAATATTAATCCGACTTAGAGAAAAGATTGTCTCAGTAGAGACAAGATTAATCCCAGTAGCAAATACTGTAAGATTTTTTTTTACAGTGAGACCTAGTAGCCTCGCACCTTCGTTGTCTCATATTTTTGTTTTTCCCGCTTAACATTTTTTCTCATTCTACATCTTCCTTGTTCCAACTTCTATTTCTTCCCTTTTGGGCCTCTCCACCTGGTGACGTAATTACATTTTGTTCAACAGAAGTGTACATTTCAATGTCTACTGAAGCGAAGCTCAAGCAATGAGATATTTCAAGCGCAGAGGTACAAGTACATAGATGTACCAAAAATCTGAAAGAAAAAGTTCATTTCCATACGAACTAGTACACTGTAAAAGTTTCTCCGAGTAAGGATTAAAGTAAACTGCAGTATTTGCTACTGGGATTAATCTTATCTCTACTGAGATAATATTAATCCGACTTAGAGAAAAGATTGTCTCAGTAGAGACAAGATTAATCCCAGTAGCAAATACTGTAAGATTTTTTTTTTACAGTGAGACCTAGTAGCCTCGCACCTTCGTTGTCTCATATTTTTGTTTTTCCCGCTTAACATTTTTTCTCATTCTACATCTTTCCTTGTTTCAACTTCTATTTCTTCCCTTTTGGGCCTCTCCACCTGGTGACGTAATTACATTTTGTTCAACAGAAGTGTACATTTCAATGTCTACTGAAGCGAAGCTCAAGCAATGAGATATTTCAAGCGCAGAGGTACAAGTACATAGATGTACCAAAAATCTGAAAGAAAAAGTTCATTCGATGAAAATCGATTACATGACTGGCGGAGCAACGAAGTAACGAATTTTCATCGGGTCTTTATTTAGCTTATTTAAGCTTATTTAACTGAATAAGTGATTAAGCTTATTTAACTGAACTAGACTATCGTATCTAAGCCATATTCGGTTAAACTTTAACCTTTTAACGTAGTAGCCATCTACAACCAAATTTAAAGTTCCAATGAAGTCTCAAAATTCAAGAAGTTTGGGTAGTACGACTGGGTTCCACCTTGCTGGGGTGTAGACCGGTATTCCCCAGTCCTAGTAGACCTAGCTCAGGCTTTTAGGTATATCGCAGGGATAGACTTCGATCCAACCGTTTTGTAGTGATTGCTCTGGGACAGGAGAAATCCCATAATGGACGATTTACTAATGGTGCCCTCCCAAGTCCATTAAAGTCTGATTCTGGTCTTCCCTTGGAAAAAGTTCTAATCAAAGAACCCATTAACTGGTTTCTATGGATCAACCAGCTCACGCTTGATGGAAGCGGATCGCTAATGCATATTGTAAAGTGCTGGGCAAAAAGTAAAATATAACTGAGTGCCCGTTGGAGAGGCCCTGAGTTTTTAGTACGGATGATATATGATACTTTGAGAGGTGGATTAGGTCAGTAGGTTTTATTCTAAGCACGACCACTAATGCGAATAATGGTGAAATAGAGAGAAGTACCCTCATCAGAGGAGACACGCGTTTAAATATTCAGTAAGGGCTGACCTTTCCAATTCCCCACAACAGGAATCAGTTGCTGCATTCCAGTTCAAATTCTCCAGAAGAAAAAAACCGGTCAGCTCTACTGCTTTAACTCTCGAAATAGTTGCGTTTTTGCAGATACCATGGTATCTGTTACCACGGTAACCTGGATCTGCAATGAGTCGTTTTGCAGTTACCGTGGTATTGGATACCACGGTTGCTCTGCAAAAACGACAATTGCCGAAATTGTGCGTTACGAAGTCATCCCAACTGATGGGTCGTAACAGAAATATCCTCGGCATCCAACATAACATTTAACACAATGATGCGAAACCATGTATTAATATGTTTTCAAACTTCTGACAGTTGTAAAATGCAAGACAAATGGTGTTAAAGGAGCTTATCAATATGAGCAGGGACCCATACATTTCCTGTAATGCCTCGCCATTCAGGGGGCTTGTCAATAAGAGATTTCTGATGCTATATTGACCGAACGGAAGATAGTTCGAGAAATACCCACGGTGTAATCACGTCCAAGGCCAGATAGACAACATTTGGGATTGGCTGCTGGCGCCTTGAGGGAGGAGTCTCTTTGGCGCGTACGTCCAATGAGGCAAACAAGAATGCCGATTCGACGCAAGTGGGATTTTTGGAAAGTAGGCAAGGATCGGACAACATAGCAACATAGAAGCATAGGAAATGACAAGCCCCCTAAGCTGTAAAGGAAGTTTATGGGTCCCTAATATGAGGGAGAATGGGGAGAAACCAGCCGGACGGAATGATTATTCTAAGCCATGGGCCTCATTTGGGATGGGAAAGTGCCGACCTCCAGCTTTCCAAGGAGGCTCACAGCCACCCCACAAAATCGACAAAAAAGGCCGACCATGGACAAGTTGACCAGAAGTGAATAAAAAATACGAACCAAAATAGTGGCCCAGTACATATATATATGCTCTTTATATAAGACACTTTCTGAAAACAATTATCGAGCTGTTAGTTAAATGTAAGTCAACTAGGTATTTATATGTAAACTAAGTTTGTTGTTATTATTGTACTGGGTTTTTGTCATTCCACCTTGTTTCTCCAGCTTTTACTCTCCTTTTTTATTTGTTTTGCAGAGAAGTGTTGAATTGAACCCTGAACCTCTAACTTATTTTACATGCTGTTAATTTCTTCTGTATTTCTGGTCTTACCTGTGTACGATTTCCCTTTGAACATGCAAAGGGTGATCTTTATATAAGACACGTTCTGAAAACAATTCTGCACCTTTTCTTTCGAAAACGGCGAAGCCGTTTTGCTGCAATAATATAAGTATTATAAATTATTATCATTATTGTATATTTATTTATTTTATTTATTTAAACTAATGATAAATATTCCTTCAGCCCAAGCTGACTGCGAATGCATAATCATATAACCTGCGATAACCACAAGTTTCGTTTTTTCCATCTTGAGCGGCTTTGAGCCTGAAGAGGACCCTTGCCAAGAAGCGCCGAAATATAGCTCCAACAAATTTTCAGCTGACTTATCCGTTTCGCACTGTCAAATATTAAACTAATGGACGACCAACAAGGGAAAATACAAAAACAAAGAAATTTTTTTTACAAACATCAATCTGGAGAGAACCCACAATACAGTAGGTGACTAATTACCCCACGGCAGCCAAACTGGCAAACTCAGTCGCATATGGGAATTGGGAACTCGCCATCACCAGAATTCTCTGATCTCTGAGCGCAAAATTCGTGACTGAAGCGATAGCGCAAATGCCCGCCTCACTTCACCGAAAGAAGGAAGACCCTCACCAACAAACATACCTGAAGCACTACAATTCCAAGAGAACCCGTGCAACCACCTTAGAGAATCATTGTAAAGGACCCTGAAAGCACTCTCACGCTTCAGGGTACATATTTTTGGGATCCCAAAACGTTAGTGACGGATACCTATGACATCGCAAAAGTTGTCCGTCCGTCCGTCCGTCCGTCCGTCCGTCCGTCCGTCTGTACGCACGATAACTCTCGAAGGGATTGAGATATTTTGATGAAACTTGGTGGGAGGATCCTTTGGGTCAAAGTACAAGTCAGGTTCGAAGATGGGCTCTGTAGCTCTATATTTGAGGGTGGGGGAGGGGTTTCAAATTAAGGGGCAACAAAAATATTTTGAAACAGCTAATGTGATAGTCGATTATGGGGTAAGAAGACATGCTGAACACGATGGTGAAAACTATTTTCTCGCCGGACAATTAGTTCGCCCGGAATCCGGCCAAAACCGGAAAGTTTGTTAAAACTAAAAGTTTTATTTGAATTTGATTAGATGTTCGATTTAGGGGTAAGAAGACATGCTGAACACGATGGTGAAAACCATTTTCTTGCCGGACAAGTAGTTCGCCCGGAATCCGGCCAGAACCGGAAAATTTGTCACAAGCAAAAGTTTTATTTGAAGTTGATTAGATGTTCGATTTAGGGGTAAGAAAACATGCTGAACACGATGGTGAAAACCATTTTCTCGCCGGACAAGTAGTTCGCCCGGAATCCGGCCAGAACCGGAAAATTTGTTAAAAGCAAAATTTATATTTGAAGTTGATTAGATGATAGGTTTAAGGGTAAGAAAAGACGCTGAATCTGTATATGACAATCATTTTTCACCCGGACATATAGTTCGTGCGGAATCCGGTTGAAACCGGATTGTTTATAAGTTTAAGTTTTATTTGAAGTTTCGATCAGTATTGTCAAAATAAATATGGCTTATACAGGTATATCTGAACTTAATTTTCTCAGATGATTAGCCTGGCGAAGACTGGACGTAGACAAGACGTAGTTGTCTGGGTCAAATATTAGATTTTTGGGATCCCATCGAAACCTTTGGTCTTGTTTGTAACGGCGGAGTACAAAGACAAAGGGAAAGCAGCAGAAAGAAAAAACAATATAAACACACAGAAAATTTAGACTGAAACAAAAAATTTAGGCAGAATTTCTAATTGGGCCTGAAAGGTGTGTAAGCAAGGATGCGCAACTTCTGACGAACTGTATTTTTTCTTTCTTCAAACGTGTAAGCTGCCTTGGGCGCTTCACCCCTTCTAGCAAAAGTTAAAGTGGTCGCCTTTTTCGCGAGTGACTACAAATGATCTGTCTCGACGGAAAGTGGAATTCCTATTTCCACCTCTCCAAACTTTTTCCCTTCACTACTGAGAACCAATAAGCGAACTCCTGCATTATCATCCGGAAAACTAAAGTCACTTCGCACTTTCCACTGTCTTAGAGATGTTTAGTAATGGACCCGAATTGAAATTGATGCTTCTTGGTCCTTTAGTAGGCAATTTTCCGTTACACGACTCGGCTTTTACCCCAAAGTACTCCAGATCAGAACGAAGGTCGTAAGAGTAGAATCCCGTGTTTGTAATAGGTTGAGCCGATTAGATTCTCCTGTACTGCTGACAGTATGGTGGAAAATGAAAAATTTACTGTCCCCCCACTCCGACGAGGACAGTCGGAAAGGGGAAGACATAGCCAGAAAAAATTAGAGTGATCTAATGGAGTGATGTATGACCTGTCTTTCCGAGCACTTATCTGAAAATCACCGAAATGCAAGACTTCTTTTCTTCTTTCGGACAGCAAGTTCATAGGACTGTTTCTGATGTGAAGATGTGATGTGGCAGAACGGAGGCTGGACCGGATGCTCCTAATCTTGTATGGTACTATACAGCCTTCTTATTACAGAATATTTGGCCGCCACGAAAAACAAGGAAGGGCAGGGGTTTCTTCTTCCTGAAGGCATGATCCCTGTCCTGATTAAAGGCAGGAGCCCGGTTTTGATTGACAGTAGTTGCGTTTTAGCAGATACCATGGTATCTATTATCACGGTAACTGGATCTGCAATTAGTCGTTTTTGCAGTTACCGTAGTATCTGATATACGGTTGATCTGCAAAAACGACAATTGCCGAAATTGCACTTTTCAAAGTCATCCCAAAAGAAAAACTGATATCCAGTCACACCACTAAGTGCCTAACTTCTTTCCCAACAATTTGACAAAAATCGATGAAAGTGAGACTACTTTTTCAGGTACCACGGTCGGACCGTGATATCTGAATATCAGATACCACGATAACTGACCAGATACCACAATAACTGCAAAAACACCTTTTGACCGTGGTATCAGATACCACAGTAACTGCAGAAACGACTTTAGACCACAGGATGAGATACCATGGTATCTGCAAAACGCAACTAGTGAAAGGGCAGTAGCCGAGTTTTGGTTGACAGTGAAAGGGCAGTAGCAGACGATTGCCGCCTCACCTGGCGCACACGAGTTGTCGCAGGGTGGTTTCCCAGATGTTCCTATCTTGTGACACCTCTTGAGCGAAATCTAACCAGCAGCTCTCCCACCTTCGTCCAAAATGGCGAAAGCCGCCTACAGGCACAAAGCCTTTTTTTTACAGTCGCCCACCAATTCTTGAGTCTGAGTCTCCTACGCCAAGAGGGAAGGTGTCCTTGTACGCCGAGAGATACGTGCCCTTGACGAGGGTTGTACGCGGAAGAAGAGCTTGATTCGACTTTAGCACGTGGCTGTAGTGAGTAGCCTGTGTTGCCACTGATCGCAGAATTCTGCGATTTGTCCTGGGATTTGTCGCAGGTTTTTTACATCTTCGACAAAGCGAGCCAGAATTCTGCGACCGGTAAGACGGTAAAAATCAAAAGCATATGATTATGAAGCTGAAAATGCGAGATTTCTCGTCAATAATGATTAAAAAGGACCAAAATACGCAGGCGCCAGAATGCTCTGCTTAAAACCATCGTGAAACCCGCAGACTCTTCCTTCCAAGAAGCATTACCCTTCCAGCTTTACCAGACTTAGGTATCCTACCATATTAGTTCTCGGAAGTGGTTAGCGCCGCACCGTCAGAAGTTTCGTAACAGATAACACAAGGATGCGCGGTTTCAACAGACAACACTTGGAATGTAATCTGTTATGATTTTTGAAAACGTTATGCCTTTAAAGTTGTATATAACACGCATTGCCAGGAAGAGTCGAAAAACCGTCAAAAAAACATCTGCTCACTTTTCCGACATCATGACAGCAAACAAAAAGTCAACAGATGCTTTTTTGGCGGTGTTTCGGCTCTTCCTAGCATTGCTTGTCATGCATAACATTTAATGCATAACGTTTTTAAAATCACAACAGATTACATTCAAGTAAATTGTCTGTTTAAATCGCGCATCCTTGTGCGATTTGTTATGAAACTTCTGACAGTGCGGTTAGCAATGGACATTCTACCAGGCAGTATCAAATAACAATGTCAGACTCTCTTTAGAAGCTTTTAAATATTTAAAGGACCCCTCTTGCTTATTCTGCTTTTTATAATATATCTAGCTCCCATACAGAATTACAAGCTTCTAAATCTTCACCTTTCTCCATTGTTTCGTTTTGTGCCTACGAAATTTTTGCGCTTTTTTCGCCTTGCCGAGTTGCCCGTCACACAACGAAACGTTTGCCGGGATCATCAACGTCTGCTGACAACTCTTTCACACATAAGGATCTGAGAAGCTTTTGTTTATTACTTCTTTTATTTGCTTAGTTTTCACACGGCGCGATCAGTTTTCAAATGTTTTGCACCCAGCCGCCGCTTCGGAGAGCAGGAAGGCTGGACATAGTCGACAGGCGCTAACAAGAAAATCGCTAATTTCAGATGGAAAGTAATTGTATTTTCTAAAATGTTTTTTTTTTCTGATCTATTTCATAGGGAAAATATTATTTCTAGTAAAAGTTGTGCTTTAAGAATTTTTTTCTTCCTTTTCGTGTTCTCGGTTGCGTCTCTCGGTAATGCGTCTAAAACATATGGTAACGCGACAAGGGAAGCTTACTGCTAAATATAACAATATTTTGAAAAACTATGATAATAGGTGTAAGAATTACGAACATCGATTTGATATTCAGGCTGTCTACGCCGTTTTCTTTGAAGAAAGATTTGTAAAACGAAAGACTAAGGATGGGGCTTACTCACGAATTTCCATCTCTTCGTCAATCAGTCTAAGTTACGCCAAACGGGTGTCCAGTAGACAAGAGATTTTCCTCGATCTCATTTTCCAAGAATTTTAAATGTACTTGCTACAGTCTTTAATTCCGTGTCACCGAGCCAGAGCAAAATAACACTAGAGAGCAGAGCAAAATAACACTAGGGAGTAGCGCCAAGACTTGCAAAAAGTGACACACACTCGAGTAGCAGCGGCACTAGCACCACTGGCGATAGTGAACGTCAAATAACTTCATATTGTGAACACAGCAGAAAAAAGATGAAACCTTCACTTTTTCCTCCAAAGGTGCAGACCTCATCTTGGCTTTACTAGAAATTTCTAAACACGCAAGTTTGTCTCGGTTTAAATGCCGCAAGCTTCCGTTTGCAAAGCATAGATCTTGACGCGACACTAGCACCACTAGCGATAGTGAACGTCCCCACTGAAACTCAATCGGTCGTGCACCATCAGCGCTGGCTCCAGTGACTCCGTATTTTGAACACGGCAAAAAAAAAGATACAACCTCCCCTGTTTCCACGATGTGTGGAGACCGCATCTTATCTTTACCAGAAATTTCTAAACCCAGAAGTTTGTCTCGCTTTAAAGATGCTACATAAACTTTCTGTTTACCTTTCCAAAGCAATCGCGACGCCAAAACTCAAGTATGTTTGCCTTTTTCTGCAGTGTTGCTGTAGGGGTTCAAGAAATAAACCGCAGAGAAGCCGAAAGTCCATCCCTACGAGGATTACGCCCGCAAATAGAGAAGATAGAATAATGTTATATAACTGATAATTTTTTTCACGACCATAGTTACTGCTTTTACTCTTTATTTTCTTGTTTAAAAGAAAATTGGATTAGTTAGCTTGTTTTTTACGGAATTTTCTTTTCCCTCTCCCCGGTTCCAAGAGGACTAGTTTCTGTTAGCCTCACCGTCAGCACTTGGATCAGACATTAAAAAATAGATCCACAGGTTAGCAGTGGAAAACCTGTCATTTGCGTCCCGGGTAATTGAGATTTACATATGTCTCAGCTGCAGAAAGTGAAAGTCACCCATTACCCTATGGAACCGACTTTCTACTATGTCTACACAAGTGTTGAGCCTGAGGAAATAGGAGACTGTTACTCCACTTGGAGCGCTGAATTGTAATAAGGCCAAACTGAAACCTGGCGTGTCTCTTTGGATTTTCTTGTTGTCTTCTTGTCTTTTTCGTGTGTTGGAAGAATCAGAAAGGCTGTAGGGATGGTAAGCACTGTATCTCTTGCAGAAATAGCATTTTTATATTTCTGCTTTAAATGCCACAAGCGTAATGGGCGGCGCTATGAGTATGACCCGTTTGCAAAGAACAGAAAGCATAGGTCTTGGCGCTACTCCCTAGTGTTATTTTGCTCTGCTAGAGAGTAACGCCAAGACTTGAAAAAAGTGACATACGCTCGAATAGCAGCGACACTAGCACCAGTAGCGATAGTGAACATCCCTATTGGAACTCAATTGGTCGTGCACAAACTCTCCTGTTTCCTCCATGTGTGCAGACCGCATCTTAGCTTTACTATAAATTTATAAACCTGCAAGTTTGTCTCGCTTTAAATGTCGCAAGCGTAGTGGGCGGCGCTATGAGTATGGCCCGTTTGCGAAGCAAGGAAAGAATAGGTCTTGACGCTACTCCCTAGTGTTATTTTGCTCTTCACCGAGTACTTAACAAGTGCGCAAGCGCTCAGACGTGGAGTGTGAAAGTAAAATGTTTATCATATTTTATATACAAACAGCGTTAAAACCAAGACATTTCACATCCCCAATAACCATCAAGTATTGAAATAACCTAATTTGTAATCATCCCACTTTAAAAGCTTTAAATGTAAACAAACCGCAAGTATAAATCCAAAGAGATCTTGCAAGAACAGCATGAGTTCTAACACTGGATCAGAGAATCAGAACACAGAATCTGAATGGTCTGCCAGCCAGTCCGACCCTTTAAACCTCTTTTCCATTAGCAAGGTAATAAAACGAGTACAATAACGAAATCGTAGCAGCCTAATACCCCCGGTGTCACAGTTCATTAAGAACGGCATGTCATCGATCATATTATTATGACAACACCGTAAAGTTTCCAGCTGTTCATTAAAGATACGTCGCGTCGTCTTGTTGCTGCTACACCAAAATCCTCATTCATAGATATATCTCCCCAAATATACAAGAGTTGAACTTGAGACCTGTCATAGACGAATGTAGCTCATAAAGCACCTGGGCCCAGTTACCCATGAACGGGAGGGTGGGGGGGGGCATCAGTTGCATATCTAGACCTAAATATCCTCGACTATACCAGCTTAGAGTTTCATTCCAGTCACAGGCCAAAAACTTGACTCATGGGCAAATTGGGCCCACTTAACCATGAACGGGGAGGGTAGGGGCCAGGGTTCGGTTCAACTCCACATATAGATCCCCAACCCTATGATCCAAAAGCACAAAGGAATTTCATCGCCCTATCTCCAGTTATTGTCAAGTTGAAATCATTAAAAATGGGCAATCTGGGCCCAATTGCCCCTGAACCAAGTGGGGGTGGGGTTTGGGACCCGCAAAAATGAAAAAGAGACCTCAATACTCACAAACCTACCAAGTTTCAACTTGATACCTGTTGATTCCTGTCACGGGTAACGAACTTTACTCCTGGGCAATCTGGGCCCATTTGCCCATGAACGTGATGGGTGGGGGAGGTGCAACTTTAAAAGTAATGTCCCAGCCCTAGGGTCTACATGTACAAGGAATTTCATCGTCTTATGTCCAACTCTGGTCAAGTTATGAACATTATTCACTGGGCAATCTGGGCCCATTTGCCCCTGAACCGGGTGGGTGTGGGGGGTCGGACCCCCAAAAGGCACAACTAGACCCCAGTCCCCATCAGCGTACCAAGTTTGAACTTGATACTTGCACTGGTTCACGATTTATGAGCTCCACAAAATACGGTGAAAACCGAAAACCGGAAACCGGAAACCGGAAACCGAAAGCCGAAAGCTGCTAGAGCGCTCGCAATAGTGGATTGTTCCAAGGAACACTCCACTAAAAACTAACGTTCTGCAAGTACATCACCAGTCTCTTAGGAAATCATGCTTGCCCCACCATCTGCTGGTGAACAAATGCATATGGTAAAGCTAACTAAGGGCACCTTAGCGCCACCTTCAATTCTGCGTATTCCGACATTTCGTAGTTCTCCGGCTCTGTCCTCCATATATATCCAGTAAAAAAGTTGTCACTCGTCAACTAAAACTTCATTCATTCCTAATTTATTCTGTGGGCAAGTTCTGGCAAATTTCCTAAATTAGGCCAGGTCAAGGCCTATTTCGCAGAATTCTATTATTGTCTTTATGGTGAGTGTTATCTCTGCTTGTTCTGCTAAGCTAGTCCTGATACACTGATAGTGAGCGTGTCCGAAAGCTCGGAAACGAACGAAAATGCTGAATTAATTCAGCATTTTATGCAGCATTTCGCTTTCGGACTTAAATTTTCGCTCAGTTAATGCAGCATTAATTCAGCATAAAATTCATCGAAAAATTCAGCGAAGATGCTAAATTTTACGCTGAATTTTCAAGAAGAAACTGGGGAGCTGGCGATTAAGTAAGGCTACATTCGGAATTAGAAGTGTCAGAGAAGAAATAAAGAATGTGTCCGAAAGCTTTTTAGTGCTGTAAATGCTGCATTTAATGCTGCATTATAAGGTAAGAGCTTTCGGACGAAATCCAAAATAAAAATGCAGCATTAAATGCAGCATTTACAGTCGTGAAAGCTTTCGGACACGCTCAGTGTCTTACTCTTACTCTTAGTCTTTTAGTCTTTTTTTAGAAGAAATTCCCCATCCCATCAATAATAAAATGAGTTTTCTTTCGAAGTCTAACTTAGCTTAGGATGGTGTCTTTGACAAAGACACCATCCTAAGATTAACAAGGTTTAAGTTATTTCTGTAACCCCTGGTTAACACGGGTTCACACAGCTGTGATTTCACACAAGCTTTGCATTTTGTTGCAGTGTCGAATGCGTTGAAAAATTTCAACTGATCCGACATAATGCGTGTGATTTTTTTGAGGGAAAGAAGAGAAAAGATTAATATAATTGCATGTGAATTCAGGTATAAAAATATGTACCTGAACTTACTTAGACCAAACCAACCAACAAGGACTGAATATCCATTGCCGACTACATCAGTAAATAGCCTGTTCTTTGAGCTTGAGCATCATCCAGGCATCACCCATGTCATGTGCAGCTGCTCCCAATGAAAAAAAAACTAGGCTAACACCCAGTTTCATTAAAAATTACAAGACAAAATAGCGGCAGCCATGCATTCCGCCAACGTCTCTGTGTGACATCATCATTCTAAAAATTTTTTTTTGGAACACATGCTGGCATGCTCCCGTAGTAATTAGTGTTTTTCTAATCAAGAATTGGGATACTTGGCAGCAAGTTAGTGATGTATTATTGAACTCAAACCAAAGCCAAAGACCAATGCCAAAGATCAAACCAAAGCTTTATGACCAAAAGATCAGAATTTGAAAGTTATTTTTTTAGTAGCTACCCTATCTTTGTCCTTTTGCAGAACAATCTCGCCGAAAAATCTCGTTTTCCTTTTGCGTCTGTGAGGTAGTGGGAAGGTTCATGTGATTCTGTCGCATGTCGGAACATCAAAGAAAAAATTGTGTCGCATTTGACGCAGCAGTGGGAACCAAGGGTAACTGTGCTGTGTGTCTGTTTCTGTAAGTGTAAGAAAGGGCTCCCAAGATTTGGGTGAAACCAATCACCTGTATTACAATTTACATAATTTGTTTCCTTCTCATCATCAATAAGGTAAAACACTGAAGAAATTCCAACACATTGGAATTTGAACACATTGATCAGTTGATTGAACAATTCAAATTGGACACTTTATTTTATTTGTCATAACGATGTCAGAGCACTTGGAAAAAAATAGAATAGCCAAAAGTTGTGAAAACCCAAGACACAACTGCTGCTAGGCTAGCTTTTGGGAATGCTATAACCTTTTGATGAGAACAAATTCTAATCAAAGGCTGGCCATTAAGAGAAATGGTTCCATAGAGCAATAAATTGCTGGGAACGGCAATGTTTCTGTTGAAGAGGATCCATGTTGGACAGTATAAACCTACTCAGACAACTGTACTGCATCGGTTTGTGACTAAAAGTATATCGAACAAAGTATTTTTCCATTGTTTTACCATTGGTGAATGTCCAATAGCTGTCTGAGATACCATGTTCAAATACGAAAACAAATGGGCGTCACTTCGAAATCAGAAAGCTTCTATTTACGTAGCAAAACTAAAAATTCCGGGACAGGCGAAGAAAATGTGCAACATCCTGCTCTTTCATCCAACCTAATTCATAAAGCTGTAGTGGCAATGCTGTCCTTGCAAACATCAAAGAAGAAAGAGAATATAAATATCTGTCTAAATTTCAGTGATTTACCTTGTTCACTGGTAGATACTTGGACTGAAATCTAAATGAATTGTGTAATTGTTAAAAACAACCAAGTGTTTTATAGTAATTATTATTCTATTTCTTTCCAACTAAACTGGTGGCAGCCTGTCGATGAAGTTGGATGTATTCACTACACAACAAATGTAGTGTTTTTCAAAGAAAAGCACTTCGTCCTTCAGATGGGACCAACTTTTGTAGTTTCCTACCTTGGAGGTTTCTCCTGATCTGGCCACTGTTGTAGTTCTCTACCTGGGAGGTTTCCTCTGATCTGACTGTCAAGTAATCTCCTGAATCTGAGGTTTGTCCCAGTACCTACATAACCTGCTATGTGCGGGGTTTCTTCAAATCTGGCTGCTCTAATGTCCTCTAGGAGGTGCTCTAAGATCTAGGAGAACATAATACTGATCAGATGACTGCAAAAAGGCCAGAAAGGCCTAAAGGGATTTGTTCATTTTGTTGGGCAAACTTTTCGAGGACTTTATGAAACTGTGCCAGAAAGGCCCAAAGAGATTTCTTCATTTTGTTCGGCAAACTTTTCCAGGTTTTTCTCTGACTATAGTTGCGTTTTTAGAGATACCATGGTATCTGTTACTACGGTAACTGGATCTACAAATTAGTCGTTTTTGTAGTTACCGTGGTATCTGATCTACGGTTGCTCTGCAAAAAC
Organism: Branchinecta lindahli; assembly: GCA_023053555.1. Classification (NCBI taxonomy): domain Eukaryota; kingdom Metazoa; phylum Arthropoda; class Branchiopoda; order Anostraca; family Branchinectidae; genus Branchinecta; species Branchinecta lindahli. The sequence continues at coordinate 18,567,950 of JAKZAO010000011.1, read as the reverse complement.
GACAATTGCTGAAATTGCGCTTTTCGAAGCCACCCCAAAAGAAAAACTGATATCCAGTCACATCACTAAGTGCCAAAATTCTTTCCCAACAATTGGAAAAAAATTGGTGAAAGTGAGACGACTTTTCAGATACCACGATCAGTTACCATGGTCAGACCGTGGTATCTGAATATCAGATACCACGCTAACTGGCCAGATATCTGGCCAGATTTTGACAGTGGTATCAGATACCACGTTAACTGCAAAAACGACTTTAGACCGTATATCAAAGCGCAACTTATATAAGATATAGCCATTCTGGAATTTCAATTGTAGTTGAACTGCAGGCCTGTCCCTGCCTTAACGCTGGTGTTTGTTGTCATCGTGATTATTTACAATTCTGAGTTCTGAGTTGACACAACTCAGAATTGTGAATAATCACAGATTTGTTCATATACAATTTTAACACACACATTTTATCTTTCGTTATTTTACTTTTATCTGCATGTCGTTAAATCCGCATCGTTTCTTTCTGGCTTTTAGTTACATGCCGTTATAGTGTTTGTTGGTTCCGCATCGCTTTCCTGTTGGTATTGTGGTGGATTATATGATTTAGTTTTTGTTTTTTTCGCTGAGGACGGTTTGCCGGAAGTGCAACCGAAATATCCGGAATTTTTTTTATCCCTCGCACATCATCGTAGAGGGATAATTAGCTGATCAAGAAAAAAAAACCGAAAATCTCGTTTTCATCATTTTGTTTGCATTAATAGTCAGCTTGGCTTCAAAAATTGTTTTGGTATCGAAACAACTACCGAATAATATTCTTATTTGGTATAATTTCGTCGAAACTGGAACCAAAGTCGGGATTCGTGGTATCTGCCGAATCCTGAAAATTATACCGGATAAATTACCGAATCCCAATCATGATATCGGGTAATGACCGATAGCTTATTCGTGATTCTGTGTAACTACCGAATCTCCATAACTATACCGAATAGTTCTGGCATCGAATCATTACCAAATAATTTTAGTAAATTCTCTCCACCGAATTCGTGATAACTACCGAATAATAGCAATTATACCGAATCCCGATCATTGTACCGAATAGGTCTGTACCAATAGCCTATTTGCGATTCTTTATATCTACCGAATCCCCGTAAAATACCGAATAGTTCTGCTATCGAAAAAATATCGAACAGTTCTAGAAAACGAATCTCCAAAGGGGGGGCTGGACCCCCCCCCCTTGCGACGCCACTGGCTAAGAGCCAAGTGTTTCAGCTTTTCTCAATAAAACAAAGACAAAAACATGACATAAATAATGAAATTTTCCTTTGATTTCAAATTTGTTTTTCACTGTTTTTGTTATGGCACTTGCCTTCCGGCCAAGTGCCATATACCGATAACTTTTCCGTCGGTCGGTCGGTCGGTCGGTCTGTCGGTCGGTCAGTCCGGTGATCGCGAGTTAGGGTACTTCCAGATGTGCTAGGACAATGAAACTTGGCAGGCATATGAGGGACCCGACCAAACTAATTTAGAAATAGTCACTTCCCCGATCCGACCATCGTGGGGGGAGGGAGGGGAGCCGGAATCCGGAATTTAGGGGCATGCATAACTTTCAAACGGGTGATCGGATCTTAATGAAACTTGATATTTGGAAAGACGTAATTTCTCAGATGTCCCGATTCAGGTCCGGATCGAATCCGATTAATGTGGGGGGGAGTCGGAGGGGGGAACCGGAAATCATGTGACACGCTTAGACTGGAGCGATCGGGATGAAACTTGGTGGGAGGAACAAGCACATACCCTAGGTACGTCATTGACAGACCCGGACCGGATTCGTGCACTGTGGGGGGAGTTGGAGGGGGGTTCCGGGATTCCGGTGATACGGAGTTAAGTTACTTCCAGGTGTGCTAGGACAATGAAATTTGGCAGGCAAATCAGGGACTCGACTAGATTAACCTGAAAATAGTCAACTTCCCGATCCGACCATCGTGGGAGGAGTGACGGGAGGGGGAATCCGGAATCTTGAGGTATGTATAACTTCCGAACGGGTGATCGGATCATAATGAAACTTGATACGTAGAAAGATCACATGTCTCGGATGCCCAGTTTCAAGTCCAGACCAGATCCGATGAAGGTGGGGGGGTCGGAGGGGGGAACCGGAAAACTTGTGACACGCTTGGAGTGGAGCGATCGGAATGAAACTTGGTGGAAAGAACAAGCACAAGCCCTATGTACGTAAGTGACAGAACCGGACAAGATTCGGGCACTGTGGGGGAGTTAGAGGGAGGGGGGTCCGGAATTCCGATGATCGTAAGTTAAGGTACTTCCAGACGTGCTAGGACGATAAAACTTGGCTTGAAAATTAGAGACTTGAGTACTTGACATGATTGGCTTAGAAATAGTTAGTTCCCTGATCCGACCATCGTGGGGGGAGTGGAGGGAGGGAGAATCCTGAATCTTGAGGTATGTATAATTTTTGAACGGGTGACCGGATCTTAATGAAACTTGATATTTGGAAAGAACTCATGTCTCAAATGTCCTGTTTAAAGTCCGGATGTAATCCGATGAATGTTGGGGGGGGAGGTGGAGGGGAGAACCCGAAATCTTGTGACACGCTTAGAGTGGAGCTATTGGGACGAAACTTGGTTGGAAGAACAAGCAGAAGCTCTAGATACATCAGTGACAGAACCGGACCGGGTTCGGGCACTGTGGGGGAAGTTGGAGGGGGGTCCAGAATTCCAGTGATCGCGAATCAAGGTACTTCCAGATGTGCTAGGACGATGAAACTTGGCTTGGAAATCAGACACTTGACAAGATTGGCTTAGAAATTGTCAGTTCCCAGATCCGACCATCCCTTACTAATCGCAACCACAACGTACAAAAAATACTTTTTAGCAAAATACACATTTTCGTGATCCCTATGAGCCCATGATCATTTTTGCCTTAAGGGTTTTGCTCACAAGTGATTTCTTTAAAGTACAAACAACACTTTTGAGTAAAATATACATTTTCGTGCTCCCGATGAGTTCATCATGTTTTTTACTTCAAGAGTTTTGATTACAAATGATCACAACAAACCCACAAATTGACGAATTCCTACTTTCATCCTCTGACCCAGCCTTGCAAGTGCCATATGAGCTTCCAGCTCTTGTTTGTCTGTTGGGTTATTTGAGACAGTCAAGGAAGTAATGTAAAGCTGTTGCAATTTTGGATGTTGAACCTGGCTGCAACAGGGTGCAGAAGGAACTGCAACAACTAGCAATATGGTCAAAGGAAGAACAATTATTTGGTTTGACTTTACTTTCTTGAGTTTTGTTTACTCTCAAGACTCTGCATAACATTTGCTAGCTTTGATTTTAATTAACTTTCTTTGTTGCCCTTTAAATTTAGGGGATAAATTTAGGGGATTTATAGAGTAACGTATCTCTGCTGTACAGTAGCAATAGGCAAGCAGCCTGTAACTTCAACCTTCCTAAAACACTCATTTCTTCCAGGTGTGCCAGTGAATTCCTACTTTATTCTGGTCTATTCCAAACGTTTGACAGTTGTGACAGACAATGGCCTGGCGTTTCAAAGCATCCAAATACAAGAATGCTGCTCCAAAGGTTTCCAAGTCAGACGACTGGATTCGTGATCTATCTGTAGACACCTATCAAGTGAATGGAAGTCCCATAGATGCATCGGCCAGTTTCATGGCCTTTAATGTTGATGCAGGTTAGTAATTTCTCCTCCTATTTCTTTAGGTAATTTATTGACACTGCAGTAACGTGGCAGCCTTCAAGGACCTGTCTTACTTGCAGCCTACTCCCGTAATCACTCAGTCCATTTCAAACCTGGAGACCCGAATTTTGTATGGTACATTCCAACCCCTCTAACAAAACCTAGCTTATTTCCTCACTTGCCGTGTCGATGCGTATCACTAAGAACAAATAATCTGACATAACCTCTCTCTCCCTATCCCTGTAATGTGACTATGCGGAGTCGAGTATTTTCCCATACCCTATCCGCTTTGAACGAGCGGAGGTTAGTAGCTTCGCGCCACATCACGTTTTGTTACCTCTGACAAATAGCTAAATCGCTGTGAACCGCCGTTGAGGAAAAGGAGAAGTTAAAGCTGAATGGTTCTATGGACGCGCACCAGGGTGGGTCAGCGCGCGGAGTACGCCTCCTGCCAGCCTCCTTCAGCCTTTCTTCTGCGATAAGCAACTTGAACTTGAAGACGGAAGAGGAGTAAACGGGTATCAACATTAGCTCAAAGCTAGAGTAAATACCTCTAGGTCCGGTCAGTTTTGTCCAGGTTTTCATTGTCGCTGCATGCGACTAAAGACAGAAGTTCTATCTGATTATTTGTTCTTGGTGTCGACAGTTGTCTGCGAGAAGTCTTACTTGTCGACAGGTGTCGACGTTCTTGATTGGCTGACATAGGATTTCAAACACGTTTGAGGATTCGTTTGGGTAATGTTTCTCGTTCTTCTCGAGGTTCACTGATGTGTTTCGGGCTTGGTATTCGTGGGACCTTCTATAGCAACTATTTTGTATAGCGCCATAGGGCTAGTGTATCGAAGGTTGCAGATATGTGAGAATGCATAAGTTTCGGCTACAGAAGTGATAGAGCTCATTCGGGTCGGAAATTTCACAGTCGGTTCAAGGATGCATTGTGAAAAGGGAGCGACGGATGTTCTACTACTAAGTACTATTATATATTCTCGGGCAAGTCACTTAATGTAATGGTTGAATGGTCACCTGGGGAGCATTTTGTCCCTATTTGTCTGTCCCTTGAAGCCAGGCGTCACCTTCCAGATATCCGGAATCTTGGGTTATCTTTGACAGTGCAAAACGGATATGTCAGAATAATTTTATTAGAGCTATATTTCGGCCCTTCTTGGCAAGGATCCTCTTCAGGCTCAAGCTAGAAAGTGAATTTCAAGAAGGGCCAAAATATAGCTATAATAAAATACAGCTGACGTATCCCGTTTTGCACTGTCAAATAAGATTCGCGGTCAGCTTAGGCGGAAGGAATATTGGGAATCTTGGGCGTCAAGACATTTTTGGCCTGGCTTCACCTTCCACAACCGTCTCGACGAAAACGGATGTCTGGAATCCGGAAAAAATAGCAATGAACGCACAGTATTGTGTAAATATCAGACCAGTACTCGACAATTACCCTGGAACAAATATACTAGTGTGGAGTTGTTACTTAGTGAACACGTGAGAAATTTTAAATTTCATCGTCTTAGCTTATTTGAAAGTACCAGAACTAGCAAAACTTGGACCAACCGACCAACCGTATTATCAGTAAACTTTTTGAAATGTGTTTTAAAAATATGTTTGAAGGCCTTGATGCTGGGTTAAACCAGGTTGGATTTCAAAGGGGTATGGGTTGCGATCATGCGCACGCTACTTTTTCCACTTTAATCAATGATGCACGAGCGTGTGGACAACCGCTGTATACGCTTCTGATAGACATAAAAGGTGCTTTTGACCCAGGGTTGGTCACCAAGAACCAGGGTGTACGAGTTACTTACTTACTTCAGGATACTTTGGGTTACTCAGGGTTACTTTGGGTTACTTTTGGTTACATTGGGTTACATTTGGTTACTTTGGGTTACATCGGGTTACTTTGGGTTACATTGGGTCACGAGTCTTGCGCACAAATGGCGTACATCTGTAAGGTTTCCCTTTACTATGGTTTACTCTCTGATGGTGCGGTAGCGTGCGCAACCCCTTTGCAGGTGGTTACGGAGAGTTTGGAGGCTTGGCTTTCGATCTAGTTCGTACGACTATAATGACTTTATTTACACGATAACGACAGGATGCAACCTGCTAAACAAATACTTGTTTTGTCTTACTTTAAATCTATGAGTTTCTTGGTAGGCAGGTCGGTTGCTTGGTGGGTCGGGTTGACGGTCGGTCGGTCGGTGATCAGACAATGGCTCTTGAAGAGTGAAGGCGGTACTCGGAGAGTGAAGGCGGCACTCGGAGAATGACGGCGGCACTCGGAGAATGTAGACGGCACTCGGAGAACGTAGACGGCACTCGGAGAATGAACAGCCTAAGATCTGTCTAGTGTAGAACGACAGCCTAAAATCTGTCTAGTGTAGAATGACAGCCTAAAATCTGTCTAGTGTAGAATGACAGCCTAAAATCTGTCTAGTGTAGAATGACAGCCTAAAATCTGTCTAGTGTAGAATGAACAGAACTATTGTTGATAAACACACTTTGAAAGTTGGAACTGGACTTTGGATATGGGTGGGCAGCCTCCGAGCTGCCAAGCTCTTCTCAGCTTTGGACCCAAATCCGAACTGACTATCTATTTCTGCTCGTGCTCCCAAAGAAGCGTTCTCACGACATGTCCTCTAAGTGGTTGATCCACTTTCGACTCTGATCTAGTTTAGTGAGCCTTGTGGATTATTGCCGGGAGGCAATAAACCATTCTCATTTGAGTGACCGGCAACAGATATGTCGAGGGGTCGTTCACTGGTTCCATATATATCTTAAAACAGCATAGATACAATAGCAAAATACACATTACACTTCTATAACTTTACAACCTCCCCAACTTAAACTGGACGCAGTCCATGAATTGGCTAGGGGGCTAGTAAGTATAGTGTGTATTTTTTGCGCGCTGCAAACTCAGCGCAGTAATGGGTCAGCGACTTCTTGACTGCTTTTACGGCTGTCTCGACTTGGCTGTTTCCGCGGGGATTTCTTGGGCTTGAATGTCGTAGTTCAATGCCAAGAGCTTTGGTCGTCTCTGTGAATAGTCGACTTCTGTAGCTGGCGTGGTTGTCGGTAATCAGGACGTTCATGCATCCAAAGTGAGAGATGACTTCCTTGAGCAGGAAATCTCTCATGCTTTCGGCTGTGAGATCTTTGACAGGAACAGCTACCACATACTTGCTCATGTGCTCAACTCCTATCATGACATAGGAATCTCCGTTGGCGCATTCTGGTAGCTTTCCTGTGCTATCGAAGCTCCATTTGTAAAACACAGTAGATGGCGGCGTGTGTTCTGTCAGCTGTGGCCATGGAGTGGGGCCAGTCTTATTGCGTTTGAGGCATGAGTTGCAATTTCGGACGTTTTCTTCAACCATCTTTGCCATGTGCTCAAACACGCAATAACATCTTAATTTCTCAAGCGTTTTAGAGAAACCTTGGTGCGAGGTCAAGAGTGCGTGGGTGTGCATTAGAGAAATAGTCGCTTCGATAAGTACTTTCGGTAAGATAATACGAAAGTTAGTCGGCCGACGTTTATCGCTATGACTAGTTGTCGAATAAACCACATCTTCGACCAGGCAAAGTTCTTGTTCCTGTAGCCACGGGGCTAGTTCTTCTCTTGTGATCATCTGATCTTTCAGTACTATAGTTCGTTCTTCGCATGCATTATTTTCTTTCTTTTGGTCCGCATCTTTCAGCTTCGTTGCCAATGCGGGCCCTGGTACTCCCAGTATGAATTCATCTTCCGCATCTTTCAGCTTCTTTGCCAATGCGGGTCCTGCATCCTCGGAATACTCTTCCCTAGCAGGGTCTGGTACTCCCAGTATGACGTCATCTTTCTCTGTATTCACGGGACGCCTTTGATACTCCAATACAGGTGCTACATTACCATAACTCTGGCCTGATGTAGTCTTTTCTTCCTCTGTATTCACGGGACGCCTTTGGTACTCCAATACAGGTGCTACATTACCATAACTCTGGCCCGATGTAGACTTATCATTTTCCTCTGTATTCCTGGGACGCCTTTGATATTCCATTACAGGGGCTACACTCTCAGACCTATTGTCTGGTGTAGATTTTCTTTTCGTACTATCTCCTGCCAATTCTGCATCCCAATTTGAAGCTCCGGATCCATTTCCTTCGGTGTTTATTGGCAGGGAATGAGACTCGTCTCTATGAGCTTGTTGCGCCTTCAAAAATCTGTATGCAGCTGAAATCTCGGCGTCTTCTTGTTGGTATCTCTTCATTTCAGCTGGTCCTATGCCTAGTACGTCTACTGTCTGCGCTCCTAGACAGGCATATTCCAATTCCAGTTCATCTAAGTTTACTGCCCGATGTTTGGTGACGAACTCGGAACTGGGTCTTGAGAGGTAATCACTTGGATTACGGTGTGATTCGATGTGGTGGAAGGTGAACATCTCGTCGTCTAGTAGGACTGCTATTCTGTAGAGCTTGCTGTTGTGATCCTTGGCTCTTTTCAGGTACAACAGTGCTTTGCAGTCTATAAAGATGTGTACCCGAGCTCCCCAGAGGTAAGTACGTTGGTAGTGTTTCAGCGACTGGTAAAGCGCAAATAATTCCCTGTTGAAATTGTCAAATCGGCTTGCGGCGGCAGACAGTATCTTTGAGTACGTTGATATGATTTTGAATCGATCACCTTCTGATCTCTGCATTAAGATGCTGGCTATGGCTTTTTCGCTTGCGTCGCAAACCATGTAGTAGTCTTCCTTTCTGTCTGGAAACTCCAAAAATACTGTGTCGGGATTCATTAATTCTGCCTTAAGTCGCTGAAATGCTTCCATCTGTTCATCTCCAAATATGAACGGTACTCCTTTCCTTGTTAAGCGTACTAATGGCTCTGAAAGCTCGGCGTACGAGGGGGATGAGTAAAATAACCGGTAGTATCCAGTAAGACCTAGATAGCTTCGGACGCCACTAACGTCTGTTGGAGGCTCAATTGCATTAATAGCAGCTAGCTTCGCTTCCATTGGTTTGATTCCTTTGGCTGATATCTTGAAACCTAATAAGGAAGCATCGCTGCAAAAGAATTCCGATTTCTTCAAGTTGAGCTTCAGGTTGAACTCTCTTGCTTTTTCCAGGACTTTTCTAAGATGAGCGAGGTGTAGCTCTGGATCTTTGCCTTCTGTTCCAACAGTTAAATCATCAACGTATTGAAAAAGGAACTCGGCGAATTCTGCTCCGAAGATCCGGTTCATGAATTCGATAAATGCTCGAGGGCTAGCCTTACTTCCTTGTGGCATGCGGCAAAAACGGTAAGATACACCCTTGTTGGAAAAGCTGAAGTACTTTCTGCTTTCTTCCGCTAGGTTTTGGTGGTAAAAACCTGCACGGATGTCCAGGACGCTAATGTGGTTTTTTCCTTGAACTGAGGCCAAGATTTCGTCGATTCGTCTGATTGGCCATTGCGAATCTCGAATAGCGACGTTGATCGCACGTAAATCGATCAGAATTCGACTGTTCTCGGTGTTCCATTCTGACTTTGGTGGTACCTTTCCATCCTTTCCGGCCTTTCCAATGCAAAATATGGGTGCTGAATATGGTGATCTTCCTATCTCAATGACTCCTACTCGTAGCATTTCTCGCACGTGTTTCTCGATTACCTCTTGCATCAGGTACGGGAGGGGGAATTGCTTCACGCATTTGATCGGTTTGCTTTCGTCAAAATCTACTTGGAATCCAGGTAAGTCGTTTGACCCAATGTCGAAGGCTGACGTGCTAAAAACATCTTTGAATTCGAGCAGGAATGAAACAACTCGAGCCCGGAAGCTTGGATCCAATGGTCCGGTTTTGATTAGCCTTACAAACTCATCGTTGTTCCACTCTGGCGTCTTCAGTTCATCCATGACTTGATCTGCTTTCCCGTATATGCTCCCGTCGTCTGCTGCTTCTTGTTGAGATGTCAATGCTCCTGCCATAAATTCTGTCCCATTTTCGTGCAACATGTCGTCGTCCCATAACTCGAAGGTGCCGAGTAATTTGCCTCTTTTTAGGGTTGTATTTTCATCGCTGGAGTTGAAGAACGCAATTTGTATGCAATCTTGGGCTACCTGACATAGGGACGGCGAGGTATTGAGTTGGAAACTCTCTGCTGGGGTGAATATGACCGTATCGCCATGGGCTGCTGTGATCTTCGTATTTGACCTGAGTCGGACTCGAACTATACGAAATTGGTTGGCTGTGATGGTGATCTCTTTGGTAACAAAGCAGTTGGTTAGCTGTTTGTCTGCACCTCCGAAGTATGCTGGTACATCATCGCTGGTTGGGCTTCCAATACATAAGCTGTTTGTGCGTGGGTTCAGGGTGCAATCTAAATGGTGCATTATGTCATAGCCAAGAATCAAGCTGAATTTCAGATTCCTGACTACCAAAAAATCCCAGAATGAGCGAGATTGTTTTTCGCCATCCGACATTTTTATTGCGACCTTTAGGTGACCCAACACAGGTAAAAGGTCGCCGCTCAAGGGTTTGACTCCTATGGTGGCGGGTCTCAACCTTGTTTGCACATGCTCTGGTAACTGGAGTAATATCTCTTCCGACATCAGGGATCGTTGACATCCGAGGTCGATAAACGCTGACGTTTGTATGGAATCGGCAATTTCTGCTTCCCAGAGGAACGGAAAGGAACCTGTGGCTGAGCTGCTGGAAGGGAGGGTTAGAAAACAAAGAGTATCAGGGGTCTCTGATTGTACTTCTGGTGTATGAGGGTTTCTTTTATTCGTAGCCGGTTTGACCTCGATTATTGCCGGCTGTTCCCGTTTTTTGAAGCTGAGCTCTCTGGTTGGGCGTTCCTTGGTGCTGGTGCTGTGCATTCTCGTGCATAGTGTCCTTGTGACAGGCACCGTCCGCAATATACCCCTTTCGGTTTGTCGCATGCTGCCATTCTGTGCGTAAGGGAAAAACAGTTCCAGCATTCCATTGTTCCGGTGTTCTGAGCTCCGTACCTTTGGTTTGGTGCTCTTCCTCTGTAGTTGCGATGGCCACGACTGTTGTTTTGGCTTGTTGGAGGTTTTTGTTGGGACCAGTGTCTGTCGGCTTCTTGGTTCCATCTCCTACTATTTCCATGTTCGTGGGTCCTGTTCCTGCCGTCTCCTTGGTCTTGAGTCCAGCTCCTGTTGTTCCCCTGGTCCTGAGTCCAGCTCCTGTTGTTCCCTTGGTCCTGAGTCCAGTTCCTTTGGTTCCCTTGGTCGTGAGTCCAGTTCCTTTGGTCCTGAGTGTGTGTGTTCGTAGCTGCTGCTCCTAGTATGTTTGGCGATGGGGTCTTGTAGGCTAAATCGATTGCTTCGAATCGTTTTGCAAGGGCTAAAATTTCGTCTTTTGTTTCTCCCTCCGAAGACTGTTCCATTACTCGTCTTCCGATAATTGGTTGCAAACCATTTTTAAAAACGCTTACTATCAGTTCATCTGCCTGTACGCCAGGGGATGACTTTTGCGTAACTGTTTGCTTTACCAACTACCCTTGAGTAGAATTGATAGACTAATTCATTTTCCCTCTGCTTTTCTCCTACAAGATCCTGTAATTTCCTTCCTGTAGACATTTCGGGACAAAATGCCTCTTTCAGGGTCTTTTCTAGGGAAGCTAGTGAAGTGATTGCTGATGGTTCCATGTTGTTCAGGAACCGCTGAATCTCTCCTCGCGTATAGCATATGGCCTGAGTAACCATAGCTGCCTCTGACTTTCCCGTACTCTTCTGGATGTGTCGAAGGCTAAGGATCCAACCTTTTATCTCAGAGGGCTGGGAGATCAGGCTTATGGGTGGTGCCTGGTCAACATACACGTTGTTAATCATGCCGCCTTGGGGGCTATGGCTACTCGACGCGTTTTCGCGAATGCTAGTGATTTCTTCTCGCATTCTAGCTTCCATCTCTGCTATTTTTGCTTCTAGGAGTGCTTCCATTTCTAAAAAGTCTTTACGGGGACGTATAGGTATTTGTAGTGAGGGAAACGTGGTGATTTCTGACCTATCCTCCGTGACTTAAAGTCAAAATAGCAATAGAACTAGCTGCCACCACTTTGTAAGGTTTCCCTTTACTATGGTTTACTCTCTGATGGTGCGGTAGCGTGCGCAACCCCTTTGCAGGTGGTTACGGAGAGTTTGGAGGCTTGGCTTTCGATCTAGTTCGTACGACTATAATGACTTTATTTACACGATAACGACAGGATGCAACCTGCTAAACAAATACTTGTTTTGTCTTACTTTAAATCTATGAGTTTCTTGGTAGGCAGGTCGGTTGCTTGGTGGGTCGGGTTGACGGTCGGTCGGTCGGTGATCAGACAATGGCTCTTGAAGAGTGAAGGCGGTACTCGGAGAGTGAAGGCGGCACTCGGAGAATGACGGCGGCACTCGGAGAATGTAGACGGCACTCGGAGAACGTAGACGGCACTCGGAGAATGAACAGCCTAAGATCTGTCTAGTGTAGAACGACAGCCTAAAATCTGTCTAGTGTAGAATGACAGCCTAAAATCTGTCTAGTGTAGAATGACAGCCTAAAATCTGTCTAGTGTAGAATGACAGCCTAAAATCTGTCTAGTGTAGAATGAACAGAACTATTGTTGATAAACACACTTTGAAAGTTGGAACTGGACTTTGGATATGGGTGGGCAGCCTCCGAGCTGCCAAGCTCTTCTCAGCTTTGGACCCAAATCCGAACTGACTATCTATTTCTGCTCGTGCTCCCAAAGAAGCGTTCTCACGACATGTCCTCTAAGTGGTTGATCCACTTTCGACTCTGATCTAGTTTAGTGAGCCTTGTGGATTATTGCCGGGTGGCAATAAACCATTCTCATTTGAGTGACCGGCAACAGATATGTCGAGGGGTCGTTCACTGGTTCCATATATATCTTAAAACAGCATAGATACAATAGCAAAATACACATTACACTTCTATAACTTTACACATCACGTTTGCAATTGTCTCAAAAGTATCCCAAAGTAACCCAAGTATCTCAAAGTATCCCAAAGTAACCCAATGTAACCCAAAGTAACCCAATGTAACCCAAAGTAACCCAAAGTAACCCAAAGTAACCCAATGTAACCCAAAGTAACCCAATGTAACCCAAAGTAACCCCTCGTGCGCAAGACTTGCGTGGTGACGTTTAAAACTTTTCGCCAGACGAGACGAGGCGCCGATTGCAATATCTTGAAACTGATGCAAAATTCCTTCATGAAACAATCGAAATTCACGGAAACTTAGAGATACTTTGGGATACTGTGGGTTACTTTGGGATACTTTGGGTTACATTCGGTTACTTGGGTTACTTTACTTTGGGTTACAATAGGTTACTTTGGATTACTTTGGGTTACATTAAGTTACATTGGGTTACTTTGGGTTACATTAGGTTACATTGGGTTACTTCGAGATACTTCTGGGTTACTTTCCAGGGTGTACGAAGTTACTTTTGTTGACCAACCCTGGCTTTTGACAACGTTTCTCATGCGGCTGCTCTTTTATCACTTGTGTACAATGGTATTCCTCGTTCTGTTGTGCGTGTTTTAAGGTCGTGGTACAATGGACTTAACGTTCAAGTGGCACTTCGTTCCCCAAAAATTCTGTCCAATTTAATTTCAGTGGGAAAAGGCGTTAGACAAGGTGGAATTTTATCTCCATATATTTTTAATGCATGTTTGGCAGACTGTCTTCGGTCGCTTAAAACTTCTTTGATTCATTTTGCGCGTGATGTAACGTTTTTAGCTTATGCTGATGATATTATTATTTTAAGTCGGTCAAAGGAAAAGTTAATTGAAAATTTTAACATTCTAGTGTCTAAACTGGGGAAGAAGGGTCTAATAATTAGTTCTGAAAAATGTAATTATTTTGTGATTAGTAGTTTGCCGACACTGAATGCCCCTCTGGATTGTGGTGGGGGGATTGTTTTCAGCCCTGTTGAGAAAGTTACGTATCTTGGAATCCCTTATTCTTCCAATACCAGGGATTGGAAACTTATCCTTATTCAACATGTGCAAGACAAAATAAGAAGAGCATTTGGTGCTGTTATTCGTTTACGGGGTATGTATCGCAGAGATGTTCTCGGTTCGATTTATACGGCTGTTGCACTTCCTCATAATCTTTTTCCGTCTGCTTTCTTTTCTTCTTTCCGTCCTTCTGAACTTTCTGCGTTAAAAGTTACTTATTACAAATTTTCAAAATTCCTTCTTGGTTTCCCTATCTCTGCGAGTAATTCTCATCTAACTTCCAATTTTAAAGTGAAGAATCCTCTGGAAACTCTAAACAGAAAAATTCAGAACTTTCATAAAAAGGCTGAAAACATTCTTGTCCATCACAACCTTTTTCCTTTCTTCACTAAAAAAGTGCCCTGATTAGTTTATTTTTTTATTTTATTTTGTGTTATCATTTGTATTTTATTGTAGATTTAGTATGATAGCTTGTTTTAACGGCCAGTTAATTGTTTGTGTACTATCTCTGATGTGTTTGTGACATGATGTTCTCTTTTTTTTATATACTCTTCAGTTTTGAAGGAATCAAATAAATGAATGAATGAATGAATGAATACAAGACCGACGGACGGACAGAAATTGCGATCGCTAGATGGCTTCGGGCAAGTGCCATAAACACATACAGTTATAAAATGCTGTGTCAAAAAACTGTAGGCTTGTTGCGATGGGTTTTCTTTACCTTTTTGAATCTTTACCCTCAGTTTCTTATATTACGTTTTCGCACCATGTTTCGGTAGTCACGTGTCAGCCTCACCTGAACCGTCATCAGCCCCGCGCAGTAATGTTCATTGGTAGCTGGGTTCAGGCGAGGCTGAATATCTTTTTTTGTTGTTGTTATGGTCTTATGGACTGAAATAAAGTAGTAATAATAATAAATAATACTAATAATAAAAATAAACCATTCGTTCCTTGACCAATACGAGTTCTGTACCTTACGTTCATGATTAATGGTAGCGTTTCCAAGCTTGATCTCAATTCAACATTATTTTGATTCCTCGTAGTGGGGACTCTATAATAAGACGAGCTATAAGTCGTAAAAAAGTCAAAAACAAAAACGTAAAAATGTCAGCACACCTACACACACGAGCCACACTATGGTCACATTTGAGCATAATTTCAGTAACATAAACGACAACGGTGCAACATAGTTGGTCACACCTAGATTATAATGAACAAGGTAGCACGGGTAGCAACCTTAGCCTGATTTCTCAACAATTCCCACCGGCGGCTTGGCCTCTTGTTTCCCCCGGCCCCCCAGCACCGGCCTAAACGGCCTAAGGGTAAAGACGGCACTGGAGGTATCAATCAATCAATAAGTATATTTCACATAATAAAAAGAAATTTATAGAGGCGAATGCCTTATTATTGCAATTATATTATTATTATTATTATTATAATATTTCTGTAGAAGAAAATAACCTTGTACGTCAAAACAAAATGGTTTGAACAATAAATAAAACAACGGTTAATGCAACAACGGTAGCGCCATCTCTGCATATTTGAAGTTGTATTTGGTAATTCGGCAATGAGCTTTAATTTAATTTTGAATCAGGAGTCAGGACTGAATTTCTTTATGAAAGGTACACAAATACTTTCAATACGCGAAGTAAGCAAGCTGGATTATATTCTGCTGAAGTTTATTTTTATTTATTGTTGCTTCCTTTCTTTAATTTGAAAGTTTATTGGCTTTTTTTTCAGGAGGGACGATATGCGTACTCCCTTTATCCCAGAAAGGTAGAATTCCAAAAGATCGACCACATATCTTTGCACATTCCGATTTTGTCAGTGCTTTAACGTTTTCTCCATTTGATGATGGTCTGCTAGCAACTGGAGCACAGGATTCGTTGGTAATTACCTACTTATACTTATACTTAGTTCAGGACTTTCAGGTCTTCCTGGCGGACTACCGTCTTTTATAACCCGCTGAAAAGAACAAATAACGGAGAACAACCTTACCTCACCTTAGTTCCTCAGAGCCATCGGTGGCGCACAGGGCGTCGACGCCGTCGACAAAGCCTCTCCATTCGTTCCCGCATTGATGCTGCAGCGGCGACGTCTTCCCATTCAGGTACTAGCGAGGTACCAGCCGTCCTCAGATCTCGGTCGTATGTTCGCCTCAGTGTATTTTTTTGGCGGCCTCGACTTCTTCTCCCGTCTGGCTTCCAGTCATAGGTATAAGGCGTAATCTCGCCGTTCCCCGAGGACTCCACTTGAGGAGTCCCCGCGTCTTTGTTTGTTCCCCGCGTCTTTGTTTGTATGATGGTTCTCCCACCTGTTGGGAAAAGCGACCACTGTTGCTTACTTTGGAAACCAAACGACTCAATCCCGGTTCCAAAAAAATACCAGTTTTCATACCGCCCATTATCAGAGAATTCAGTGAATAATTTCCTGTCATGTCTGAGAAATAGATCTTGGAAAACATTGTATGACATGTCAGACGGAAATGAAATGGCGGAATATTTGACGAATGAGTTGTTTAGTATTTACTTAGCTAATTTTCCTCTTAAAAAAGTTAAAAAGCGTGATGATGATAAACCGTGGATTGATCAGTCAGTTAAAAATTTGATTAAGTTGAAATGCCAGTTGTTTCGAGATGGTTTCACTGATCAGGCAAAACAACTCCGTAACAAAATTGTTACCACATTGAGACGGAGACGCAAAGAATACGGGAAATCCATTGTAAATTCTCTTTTTGGATCTGTTCTTACTTCGAAGAAATTTCATGAGAAGCTGCAAAATCTTAGCGGAAAGCGGAGGCCCTCTGTGAACCTTTGCAATGATCTGGGTGACCCTGTTTCAGATGATCAGATGAACATTTTTTTTCCGGTATTTGTAATTCGTTACCTCCCTTGAGTGATAAGCCCTTGAACCTAGTATTTCTGATATACCGATAATTACTCCTGCTATGGTTGAGGAAAAAATTTTACGACTAAACCCGAATTGTTCTCACGTTAACAATGAGATGCCAATTCGTTTACTGATAAGATGCGCATCTCTAATTTCTAAACCCATCGCTGCAGTATTTAATCAGTGTCTTCTTCAATGTACATTTCCTAAGTGTTTCAAAATTGCTGAGGTAACTCCAATACCAAAACAAGACCAAAGGTTCCGATGGGATCCCAAAAATTCAATGTTTGATCCAGACAATTAGGTTTTTCAGTCTTCGCCGGGCCAAACAGCTACTCATTAAGAAATCCAAGCTCAGATATGGATTCAGCATGTGCGTTTACCTCTATAAGCCGATCGAAACGATCCTACCTTACTTTTGTGAATTTTGCGGTTTTGGCGAAATTCAAGAACTACTTGTCCGGCGAAAAGCTAACGCTCAAAAACGGATTCAGCGTATCTCCTTACCCCTATATCCAACATCTAATCAACTTCAAATAACAATTTAACTTCTAACAAATTTTCCTGTTTCAGCCGGATTCCGGACGAACTATATGTCCAGCTAAAGAGTGATTGTCATATACGGATTCTGCATCTCTTCTTACCCCTAAATCTATCATCTAATCAACTTCAAATAAAACTTTACTTTCAACAAATTTTTCGGTTTTGGCCGGATTCTGGGCGAACTACTTGTCTGGCGATAAAATGGTTTTCGTATTCTTGTTCAGCATGTCTTCTTACCCCTTCATCAAACATCTAATCAACTTCAGATAAAACTTTAACTTCTAACAAACTTTCCGGTTTCGGCCGGATTCCGGGCGAACTGCTTGTCCGGCCAGAAAATGGTTTTCATATTCGTGTTCAGCATGGCTTCTTACCCCGAAATCAAACATCTAATCAACCTCAAATATAAATTTTACTTTTAACAAATTTTCCGGTTTGGGCCGGATTCCGGACGAACTACTTGTCCGGCGAGAAAATGGTTTTCATATTCGTGTTCAGCGTGTCTTCTTACCCCATAATCGACTATCAGATTAGCTGTTTAAAAAAATTTGCTTGCCCCTTAATTTAAACCCCCTCCCCCACCCCTAAATGTAAAGCTACAGGGTCCATCTACGAACTCGACCTTACTCTTGACCCAAAGAATCCCCACACCAAGTTTCATCAAAATATTCTCACTTTCTTCGAGAGTTATCGTGCTTACAGACAGACAGACTGACGGACAGACGGACGGACAGACGGACAACTTTTGCGATGTCATAGGTATCCCTCCACTTACGTTTTGGGATCCCAAAAACCTAACCCCTCTAGCCTTGATGACATGCGACCTATATCGAAGACTTCCGCGTTGGCCAAGTTACTAGAAAGTTTTATGTATGATCGGCTTCTTTCTGAAGTATGTGATAATTTTGACCCTAATCAGTTTGGTTTTAGGCAAGGTATTAGCACCTCACATTACTTGGTTAGCCTGGTTCATGACATACTAACTGCTCTTGAAGAAGATGATTCATTTATTGACCTAATCCTCGCTGACCAAAAAAAAGCTTTCGATCTCCTGGATCATGAGGTTGCTTTGGATGCAATTTCTGAAATGGGTGCAAGTCAATTTTCTCAGTGTATGATTGCCAGTTTTCTCTCAGACCGGAGCCAGGTTGTTAAACTTGATGGTTCTGTTTCCGCGGTCGAAACAATAACTTGCGGTACCCCCCAAGGAACTAAGTTGGGTCCTCTCATTTTTCTTTGTTCAGTTAATAATGTTGCTAAAGCCTTCCTTCATAGATACAAATTTGCAGATGATCTTTCCCTTCTCGTTATTTCTAAGCTTTCTTTCGCACTTCCGAACAGTTCAAATCCGGTACAAGACTATCAATTCCCTTAAAACTCAACTGTCAAGTAAGAAAATGCAAATTAATGATAATAAATCTTCGGTTATGCGGTTTAGCAGACTGAGGAGAGAAACTGTTGAATATCCATCATCATTCAAGCAGTGTAAATCCGTTAAATTGCTTGGGGTAATAATCGATGACGATCTGAAATGAAATTCTCATGTTGATAATATAATCCGTAAAACTAACTTTTTGATTAAATCCCTTTCTACCCTTAAATCTTTCGGTTTGGACACTAAATGCCTCCTCTGTTATTTTAAAACTTATATCCGTCCTCATTTAGAATACGCTTCACCGGTTTGGCATTCTTCTCTTTCTGCAGAGCTCTCGGATCGCCTTGAAAATGTCCGGAAGAGAGCATTGAGAACCATTCTGGGTGATTATAGTATTTCGTACGAAGAGGCATTGACTAAACTAGATATTCCTAAATTAAGTGACCGGAGAAATAATCTATCAAAAAAATTTGGAGCAAAATTAATGTGTTGTCCTCAGACCGTCCAGACCGTATTTAATAAGCAATCATAATAAACAAAACCAAAAGTAAAGTGGATCCAGACCAATTTCGTCAACTGTATATTTTTTTCGAACAAAATCCATTTTAGAAGCATTTCCCGTGTTCTCGCTGTTTTCGTACACGAAGTCCATGAATGAATGAATATGAATATGAATGAATATATTCCCAAAAAAAGCCCTTTGGGCCATGGCGGGACAAAAATACAAAAAATCAATAAACACTCCACTCCAGCTCCAACTGTGTGGAGTGACTCCCTCTATTCTCGCTGTTCCTTTCGATTCCCCGAGGAGTCCTCGGGGAACAGCGAGATTACGCCTATAGTGGAGTACAAACAAGGAGAAAAAACTGAATAAGACACTATAAACACTAAAATTGGTCGTGATTTGCGGGGAAGCTAAGATGGGATGCTGTAAAAAGTTTTACTTAGGGCCGAGAGTTTCAAAGATGAGGAAGCTTGGAACGCGAAATCAGGTGTCTGTTTCTGTACCAAGGGGGTAGGGAAAGGAGGAGTTTTGACTATGAGCCATGGATCCTGGTCTTTGGTACTATTAATCCTTTTCGTCTTGGGTAGTGCTAAACCTATTAATCAGACGACATTGTTAGGCTTTGTCGTGATAAATTCAGACAGCAGTCAGCACTGAAGTCGGAAGCCTGAATTGATAAACTTGATGTTTGAGAGAACAGAGTTGGGTAGAGCCAGGGCAGTACACACATAGAAGCAGATGCATTTTAAACATGGCGAGGCATAAGGGGGAATTGAAAATAGCCAAAGAAACCTGGTTAAACCAAGAACAAATAACGAGACAGAACTGCTGTCTCCCTTTCTCGGTCATATGCTGAGTCGAATAAAATACTACCGACTCCTGATGCAAACGAGCGGCTTCGCGCCACATCACGTTTCGTTACCTCTACAAATAGCTAGATCGCCGGTAAGTTGCTAAAGAGGAAATCTAGAAGTCACCGCTGATTGGTTCTATGGAGGCACTCCAGGAGGATCAGCGCGCGGAGCACGCCTCCTGCTCGCCTCTTTCGATATTTCTTGTGCGATAGCAACGGTGAAGACGGAAGAGAATAAACGGGTATTAGCATCAGCTCAAAGCTAGAGTAAATACCTCCAGCTCCGCTCAGATTTGTCGGGGTTTTCCTAGTCGCTGCATGCGACTAAAGACAGAAGTTCTTCATGATTATTTGTTCTTGGTTAAACGTACACCAAAGAGTAGTGTCATTGTTTACTTTATGCTAGCGCGTCTAACGACCAAAAAATAACTAATCTGGAAGAAATTTTATGAAGAGATTACGGGGGTTTCCTGTCTTTTAACTGCCAAATCTTTGATCTAGCGTTCGACATTCACAATACTAGGGGATAATTTGCAAGGTGGGATGGAATTTTGACTTCCTAGGGTGCATAGGGTTACATCAAGAACAAATAATCAGTAAGAACTTCTGTGTTTAGTCCGTGCAGCGACTATGAAAACCCCGACAAATCTGAGCGGAGCTGGAAGTATTTACTGTAGCTTTGAGCTGATGTCTGTCTCTTCCGTCTTCACCGTTGCCTATCGCACAAGAAATAACGAAAGAGGCGAGAAGGAGGCGTACTCCGCGCGGTGATCCTCTCTGGAGCGTCTCCACGGAACCAATCAGCGTTGACTTCTAGATTTCCTCTTTCACAACTTACCGGCGATCTAGCTATTTGTAGAGGTAACGAAACGTGATGTGCACGAACCCGCTCTTCTGCATCGGGAATCGGTCGTATTTTACTCGACTCAGCATGTTTGTATTACCGAGATAGGGAGAGAGTAATTCTGTGTCGTTATTTATTCTTGGTTACATCCATCACTGCCCATAACGCTACCAGTTTCATGCGATGAGTCTTTTGTCTATATTTTCTCTACAATATATTTGTTCGTTACCGCAATTGTGTCAGGGGGAGGGGTCTCCGGTCATCTCATCGCCAGCTGTCCAGACAGTTTGGGAGATATTTTTTATACGGATTTGGTATAGGCTACGCGTTTCACTCTGTCAAAAAATCTCTATAACAAAGCTTGTTGGAAAAAAAAAACAGTAGGCAAGGCCGTATCCAGGGGGGGTGTTAGGGGGTTTGACCCCCCCCCCGAAACCCACAAAAGTGATAGTTTTTTGTAGGCTTTAACCCCTGATCTATGTATTTTTTGTACTTTTTGGTCCGACCCGTGGGCAACCCCCCCCCCCGAAATAAATTCCTGGATACGGGCCTGACAGTAGGCCTGGGATTTTTAGTCAGAAGTCTTGATAGTAGGTCTACAGTTATCTGGTCGAAAGAGAAAAATGCCACTATATTCCCAATTTTTTTTATAAACTTTATAAAAGCTGATAATAGGTGGTTAATTGGTATTATAGAAATACAATATCTATGATTCTGACTGGGATCAGGCTTCCCAGCTAATATTATTGAGAACGGACAGTCTATGTTGTTGAGTATGTGAGTAGCCTATGCTCTCGATTCCAATCTCATAACCTTCAAGAATTCTTTTTGTGGAATCCTGTATCATTTGTTAAGAATGACGACATTCGATCCGAAAGCCTACTTGTAATCTTAAGATAAATAAACGAAAGTCAGACAGGAAGTACTGCGGAACTTTGACAGGGTGTAATCTAAAACTCATCCGAGATAAGAAATGTGACGAGGTCCGCTTATCCGTGGGCCAGTTGTTAATTTTTACATCTGTATTAGAAAAAAAGAGGGCTTATCTTGAAGGTAATCAAAACAATCAGGCTAGACCAAGGGGTTGCTCACTCCTAAGGTGGGTTTACAGTAAGCGCCGAGCCGGCACCAACCAGACCTGAAGCCTGGTTACCCACCCCGTACAGAAGTTTCACGCCTGAAATCGACCCAGACAAAGTGAAACAGATTTCGACCCGACTCCGCATAGTCATATTACAGAGATAGGGAGACGGAGGTTCTGTCAGATTATTTGTTCTTGGTAAACGCAGTAAAAGAAAAATCGAGGTGGGACAGAACCGAGACTTGCTGCTATATCAGTTCATCATTCATCGGTCTTCTCCGACATAGCAGTGACAATACGCTTGATGACTAATTCTTCGTGCTGGTGAAGAATCGCCGTGTGTCCAGCGAAGAGCCAGAAATGTCCACGACAACAAATGTTGTTTACACATTTACACGAGGTTTACACTGGATTTGAGTCAATTTTGAGGGTTCGTTTGGGTGACGTTTCTTGTTCTTCCCGAGGTTCACTGTCGTTTTTTAGACTTTGTCATATATAGAGTACAGTAGTATTCAGGGGTAAATCGGGTCAAAACGAAAATTAAAATTAAAATAAAAAATGCCGTAAACCTAACATAGGACATGATTGTCCCTGCGACGGTTTAAGGCGTTTTTCCGTGACACAATTGTGGGCCACATACTTCTGAGTGTTTTTCGCGGAAACACGATTGTGTGCCACACACTCGAGCCACAAGTTGAAACTCGCGGAAACGCTATTTTGTCTATTTTTTTGACGGTACTTTCAAATGTCTTGAATATATAAATAAAAATCATGTAAAATCTCAATAAATAGAACTCCAGGCTTTTGTTCTTGCCATTCCGTGCAAAAAGGATCCTCAGTTTTATGTCTACATGCTTGAGAAAGTTTTTAATTTTATCGTTTTGACACTATTTTGCTGCTAAATTTGAATTTCTCGCCAGAATCGAGCCACAAAATCGACAATCACCTCGGCAGTTGTTTGTCGAATTCAAGCCACAAAGCGAGCCACACAAATCTTGTTGATCGCGGAAACACACTTGTGGACCACACAAAAGGCCGCGGAAACACTCTTTTTGAGCCACAATCGACACACAAACTGTTTGTGTGAGCACGGGAAAACGCCTTTATAAATGTAAACGCGACAGGCGCCTCGCTGGCCGCTCGGCTCTATATATATATAGACTCGTCAAGTCCTGTTAGGTTTACGGCAATTCTAATTTTTATTTTAATTTTCGTTTTGACCCGATTTACCCCTTCATACAGTAGAGGTATGAACGTCATCTAACAGTGAACAGTCGCCGAAGAAAAAACTAAAATCCATACAAGACAACTTTTGCTGCAAAATACTGGCCAAAAACAGTTAATCCATTCATAGATTTAGCATGTACCATTCAGCATTCTTTATTTAAATACTTGCTATTACTTTGCTGTTAACTGCCATCTGGTAACTTTGCTAAGCGGAACATACATTAATCAAGTAGATGGCGTTCAAACCTGCAGAATCTTAGGAGAATAAAAAGAAGCATATTTAAAAATTCACAATAAAATAATTTTGACTTGGACATAATTTGGATTTGTGCCAGGATGGGCAGGGACACTCCTTAAACGGTTAGCCATTAGCTGGTATCAAGTTTGTTATTTTTCCTTTCCATTTCACGGTTTTGTAAGCAAGTAGAAAAACAAGGGTAGTGAACGCCTTTTGACCGTGGTATCAGATACCACGATAACTGCAAAAACGACTTTAGACCGTTTATCAGATACCGTGGTATCAGCAAAAACGCAACTTTTAGTTTTAAACAGAAACAGCGTATTCTGGGACCGCTTTAGCTTAGCAGAGAGGGAGCATTAACTATGTATTGTCGTCTTTCAGGTCAAATTGTGGAGCGTTCCCAAAGAGGGTCTTTCACAGCACGTTTCTCCTCCCGACGCAACCCTCATCCTGGGGGGTGTTTCAAAAAGGGTGGAGTCCCTCAGATTTCACCCCTGTGCCGATTTTCTTTTAAGTGTCGTGGTCGGAAGCAGTGTGCAGTTGTGGGATGTGAGGCATCAGAAAAATCTAGCGAGTAAGTTCTACATCGTCAGAAGTTTCATAACAAGCGTGTTCCACCCTACTTACCGTAGTTACTACAAATGACGTAACGGGTCCTGGCTTCTTAGCGTCAAGGCTGGAACGAATTTTCCTATTTTCGGCAAAATATTCTGCCGCGGGCTGATTGGACCAATCACGTCACAGAGATCGTAGTTACCACGCTAACTACGCTCCCGAGCGTGGTAAGCAAATAGTTACTATTTCGAGAGGTTGGAATTGTCAGCGTAATAAGTTTGAATAACGAGTAGTTACCGTTCTTAGAAGGATGGAACACACTCAATATTTACTCAAGGATGCATTTTAAGTAGTAAAGTGAAAAAACGTAAAGATATCAGCACTAGCCTTGACAGGCAAAGCTGGCGGTGCTGATCTCCGATTCTTGCCCTCAGCCAGGAAGTGCAATGGGGGGTTGGGGGAGCCATCCTGTGCTTTCGCACACCTTCCTGTCACCTTCCCCGGATTCCTCCAGGCACCCATTTGAAGCTGGGTGGACTTTGGCTTGTCTTACAGGGTTACGGCCACTAACCCCCGCTCGAAACCAAACAGTAGGCACAACCGAGACTCGAACAAGAGACCCTTCCCTTGCGAGTTCGGCGCACTAACCATTCGGCCACGGACGGATATTTAAGTAGTGACTTGAAAGACAAAAGGGCTCCTCAGGCGGGATTTGAACACGGCCACTGCTTTAACACTGAGCTACAGAGGGCCTTGCGGACTTGTGGAGTTCACAAACCACTGCAGTAGTGAAGAGTGATCCCGCCGAAGCAAATTCGTCCAAGCAGCTCACATCCCCTTGCGGGCCCCGGTTTTCTACGGTACCACAACGTTGTTTTCCTAAACTTCCGAATTTGATTCAAAATTTACGTCTGGCGTATTTGTCACGGTAATAGTCCCTTGTATAACAGTCCATCCAACGTGATATTCACAAGGACGCGCAATTTCTAAAGAAATGAGATAACACACTATCTGTTGACGTCACAGAAAAATGTTTGTTATGAGCCTTTAAAGGATGCTTATTTTGCCTTTTGTAATATACTTAGCTCCCTTGTGAAAGTATAACCTTCTAAAATCCCCACCTTTCTCCGTTGTTTCGTATTGTGCCTACTGATTTTTAGTGGTTTTTCGGCTGTGCCGAGTTTTGCCCGTCATACAACGCAAAGCTTGCCGGAATCTTTAATTTCCGCTGAAAACTCTTTCACATATAAGGATATGATAAGCTTCTGTTTTTGACTTCTTTTATTTTCTTAATTTTTCATCTCTATAACCACGGTGCGTTAGTTTTCAAACGTTTTGCACCCAGCCGCCGCATCGGAGAGCAAGAAGGCTGGATAGAGTCGACAAGCTCTAACAAGAAAATCGCTAATTTCAGCTGGAAAGTAATGATGTTTTCGAA
Organism: Branchinecta lindahli; assembly: GCA_023053555.1. Taxonomy (NCBI): domain Eukaryota; kingdom Metazoa; phylum Arthropoda; class Branchiopoda; order Anostraca; family Branchinectidae; genus Branchinecta; species Branchinecta lindahli. The sequence continues at coordinate 18,542,768 of JAKZAO010000011.1, read as the reverse complement.
AATCGTTTTTTCTAGTCCGTTTCGTAGGGAAAATATCATTTCTAGTGAGAGTTGTGCTTTAAAGATACACTGAGTAGCCTATTTTGAATCGAAAATAATTACCGGAACTAATTACCCTTCTAGCGCTCGCAGATCAGCCGGACATTGTCTACACGACTGCCTGGAGTCAAGATGGCGCAAAGCTCGCCACGACCGCAAAGGATCGACGAGTGCGGGTTGTGGACCCGAGGGTAAACAAGGTCACCCACGAAGCAGAAAGTCATGAGGGTCAGCGAGAGTCATTAGTTACGTGGTTGAGTGACCCCAACCTAGTCCTGACCTCGGGTTTTGATTCTGTGAGTACCAGTTTGGACCTAAAGCCGTATTCTTTTTTACTTATATACTTGACATATTTCTCCTGCCGGGCATCGCTCAGCGTAAAGAGTGATGTCAGCCTCCTCCAGCCAATACGATCAACAGCTAGTGCTGGAGCGTCGTTGACTTCGATGTTTGCCAACTTCTTGACGAAAGATCGTCCGTTAACGGATTTTCTTGACAGTTTGTTATGTCTTTATTCTTTTTTTCTATCATAATTTTTGTAGACTTGTTTGGTTCGTTTCCCTTAAGATTATATGAATAAAGAATAAGCCCCGCCATTTGCCAGGCCTTATGTTAGGCCTTATGGTGGGGTCATAATGAGTTAATGGTGCTTATTATTTTTATGAATAAAACTGAACTGAATTGAACTGAAATATTGGTAAAAGCTATTGGACGAGACCACCGTTGTTTCGGTCTGCCGCGGGACCGCTTCCGGCCATCTTCGGAAGATGGAAGTGTTATATCTCGAAAAATGCGCATCCTTGTGTTGAGTGTTATGAAACTTCAGACTGTGTACGGAGAAAGAGCTGTTTCCCAGTCCGACACCGTAAGAATTCCCTCTCTGAATTAGGGATTATTTTCATTGCAGAGTCGTCAACGTCAGATCTTTGTACGTGACCTCAGGAAATTTAGCGAAGTCCAAGGAAATCTAGTCTTCGATAGTTCAACTGGGTAAGCGCTAGCCTTTTTTATTAGCGTTGCTCTTCATTTAAAATGTCTGCGTTCGATGCTACTTCTCATGGCAGACTTGAGATCTGTGACAGTTTATTTGAATCAAGCTTTAACTGATATCAAACGGACTGCTTATCAGTCCTTTTTGCGGCAAAATAAAAATAAAATAATGCGTGATAAAATGCAGATCGGCTCGACGAACTCGACGAAACGAACTGCTGATCAGCCTGTTTTTGCGGCATAAAAAAGAGAAAATTATGCGTGATACAATGCAGATCGGCTCGAGTGAGAATAATCGGCAATTGATCTGAGAAGTTCAGTTTTGGATGGTTGAGATAAGAGATAGTGGGTCTTTGATTTTGTTGCAGACGGCAAAGAGAATTGGGGGGAAGAAGTGTATTTTAAAACGGGTTTCAGTAAGGAGAAGGTTAAACTAATCATAAATTTAAGGGCAGATAGACTCCAATTCTTTACGATCATACCCTTTATGTGTCGTTGTGAAGAATTGGTTCATACAAGGCCGCTCCTCTACCACCGAACTATGTGAATAGTCCGCAAACCCCTACAATAGTCAGACAGAAGACTGATCCGCACGGGATTGGATAATATTAATAATAATAATTTGTATATTGTAGATGTTTCTAGTGCTTTCAGCTAGGTTACTACACAATCCATTCGGGAAAGGAAACAAAACTCACTTGGACTTGTCAGGTTTTCGATTTTGAGTTTGGCACGACTTCTTTTCCTGCGAAATTTTCTTTGCAACCCACAGCCAAATCCCATTGTTGTGAGGATGTGGGGGGGGGGGGAAATAATCTGATACCGTAGGTGCCCACTAGTCCCAGGGTGAATCGGGAAACAGGAAAGATGGAAGAGAAAGGGAACAATGGATTGTCGTTTCAGCCGCCATCAGTCCACAAGTCCCTGATCATATATGCTCCTCGCAGACCTGGAATTCACATATCCAGTCAAGCGCGGGGCCTACTATCGGAGATAGACCGTTTAAAGCAAAACTGAAACCTAGCACTGTTCGGTTATTTTCGTTTTCAGTAACAAGCTGCGTCGCCAGTCCATCTGTTTTCGATTTTCTTCTTCCAGTTATTTTTATGATTTGCTGTTTTGAGAAACTCAGTCTTCCCATGGAGAGTATTATCGTCTCTCTTGTCATTCGGAATTGGTTCATTTGGAGGTATGGACTGTACAGACCAGTAAAAAACAACTGAACGATTACATCTTCAGTACGGATTTACCAGAAGAAACTATAATAACGTTATAACTTACACAGTTTGCGCTGGGCGCTAACTTAATAAGAATCTTATGTTGGAATTGATTCTTTAGATAATATATATATTTAATTTATGACACAACAAATGGACAAGGGGACAGTGGAGTAAAAGGAAAAAAACAACAAGTAAAAATCAACATAAAGCACAAGAATTTAGACTGAATCACTAAGGTAACTGGGCCTTGAAAAAATCACGAAAAATACCGTGTAGATGATGAGCTGGATGAATAGATGTTTTTGGGATCCCAAAACGTAAGTGGAGGGATACCTATGACTTCTTAAAAGTTGTCCGTCCGTCTGTAAGCACGATAACTCGAAGGGAAAGAGATATTTTGATGAAATTTGGTTTGGGTCAAGGGAGAGGTCGAGTTCGTAGATGGGCTTTGTAGCTCAACATTTAGGGGTGGGAGAGGGGGTTCAAATTAAGGGGCGAACAGTTTTTTTTAACAGCTAATGAGATAGTCTATTTCGGGGTAAGAAGACATGCTGAACACGAATATGAAAACCGTTTTCTCGCCGGACAAGTAGTTCGCCCGGAATCCGGCCAAAACCGGTAAGTTTGTTCAAAGTAAAGGTTTTATATAAAGTTGATAAGATGTTCGATTTAGGGGTTAAAAGACATGCTGAACATTTATATGAAAAGCATTTTCTTGTCGGACAAGTAGTTCGCCCGAAATCCGTCCGAATCCGGATAATTTGTCAAAAGTAAAAGTTTTATCTGAAGTTGATTAGATGTTCGGTTTAGGGATAAGAATTCGCTTTTGACAATAATTTTCTACCCGGACATATAGTTCGCCGGGAACCCGGCTAAACCGGAAAATTTGTTCAAGGTTAAAGTTTATCTGAAGTTGATTAGATGTTCGATATAGGGGTAAGGTGTTACGCTGAATCCGTTTTTGAGCTTTAGTTTTCGCCGGACAGGTAGTTCGCCCGGAATCCGGTCAAACCGAAGATTTGGCAGAAGTAAGGCAGGAAGATTGATCAATTTCTTCAAAGTAGATATGACGATTAGCCTAGGTGTAAATACACACGTTGCTGAATCCATATCTGAACTTGGTTTTCTCAGATGATTAGCAATTGACCTTCTTCTGTTTCTTAATCTTAATAGTAAAAATGTTCAAGGAGTCTGGCGAAGACCGTATATCTACAGGACCAAATTGTTTGGATCAAATAGGCTATTAATTTTTTGGGATCCCATCGAAACATTTGGTCTTGTTAGTAGAGACGCCATCCTCCTCTCATCACCGTAACTTCTAAACTAACTTATGGTTACGACATGAGCGAGGGGGGTTCTTTGGGAACGGCCGAAGTTCGCATTTGGACCAGTCACAACTCCATTGAATATTTTGTTTGCGATATTATGTTAGTGCAACCCAACCATCCGCTATAGAGACCAACGTAGCGAGCCAGTGGGTGTGTTTGAGCCCCCGCCCCTTCAAAGGAGGGTCGCTTTCAGTCCCCTGCTTGCCGCTTAAATCTGTACTTCTGTTGCAGGATACTGCTCCCACTCTTTGATTTTGACACCAACATGATGTTCTTCTGTGGCAAGACCGACACAACCATCTTTTACTACGAACTGACGGACCGTGAACCGATGTTTATTGAAGGTTTGCGTCATAGCGGTCAGCAGATGAAAGGCGCCTGTCTCGTGCCAAAGAGAGGTCTCAACGTCATGGAAGGCGAAGTCAACCGAGTTCTTCAGCTAGTCTCTGGAGGAGTGGTCCCGGTGTCTTATATAGTGCCTCGGAAGGTAAGGTGTTCAGGCAACTTATCTGTCTGATCTTTGTCCGCTAGATACAAACAGGAAAGAATAAACAAATAGAAAAAATGGGACTAGCTTTCGAAAGCCGCATTTTTCTGAGATCTGTAGCCACACTGAGCAGACGATAATAATAATAATAATAATAATAGTTAGACAAGGAGAGTTTGTTCATCCGAATAGATTGGTCAGGAACCGAATTTCTGATTGCGTTGAATTTTTATCTGTATCTTCGTTTCGAATATATTTTATGCGAGGTCTCTGACGCAACCAGTGCAAAATAACACTAGGAGGAAGCCCCAAGACTTGATAAAAGTGACACACACTCGAATAACAGCAATACTAGCACCACTAGCGATAGAGAACGTCCCTACTGAAACTCAGTCAGTCATGCACCAGCGCTGGCTCCGAAAAATTCGTTTGCTGGACACAGTCAACAAAAGAAACAATCTCTCCTGTTTCCGCGATGTGTGCAGACTGCATCTTAGTTTTATTAGACAGCATAAACTCACAAGTTTGTCCCGCTTTGAATGCCGCAAGCGTAATGGGCGGCGACACGAGTGTGGCCCGTTTGCGAAGCATGGAAAGCATAGGTCTTGGCTCTACCCCCTGTGTTTTTTTGCTCTGGACGCAAGTGACGCAACCAACTGCAAGGATTGTCTTCCTTTTGTAGCGTAGAGCGTAGGTAGGTTTTCTGTTTTGTCCTAGCTAACACGCCTGTCTCTCCAGTCAACGTTCAAAAATGTTTATTTAGTGGCTATTTACGGATGTACCACTCAGGAGTAACCGTAGTCAGGAACCCTGTACCACTCAGGAGTAACCGTAGTCAGGAACCCTATAAATAATGAATATTTGTTCTTTAGGATTTTAACACTTCAGTTCAATGTTAATAATACCAATACATTTCTTAAAGTTTAACTGAAAAGCCAACTTATTTGTGTGTCATTTAATTGGATACACTGAATTATTTGGATTCTGCAAAGGGATTTTTTTTTATTTTTCACTATCTGCTCTAGTTATGAGGCTCTGAATATCTCCGGCCGTCCCCACAGCATAAAATCTATTATGACGCGGGAAATTTTAATCTCAACACAAATGCGGCTTTTCAGTGGGCAGTGGTGACGATTGCGTAGTGCCTGAAAAAAAAATGATCAATCTTTCTCGTAAGGCATACAACAAAAATACGAGCGCATAGAGGCACCAAAAATCACACGGAAATTCCACTATTTGAAAATCGATTATTCGTGAATAGCGGAAAAACGAAGTAACTCATTTTCAGCGGGTTTTCAAGCCAGTTTAAGTGAATAAGTCATGTGTAACTAGATTTCCTATCCTAGCCCTTTGCGGTTAAACTTTAATTACGTAACTACTGTAATATCCCGAAAAGGTTTACCTTAAATTTATAGCAAATCCAGTTTGAATATATCAAGCCATTAATCTGGTTGAAGGCTGTCCATCAACTGGACTGGTAACGCTTCAGTCAAGGTACATTACTGTTAACTTTACCCAACACTGCTAGATGGCGTGATAAATGGGGAAAACGCGGAACATTCAAATAGGGTGGGAAACGAAATCGGACCATTCCCAACAACAAAACTCTGTCGTCTCTTTATATCTTCCGATACTCTGGAATGAACGTCGCAACTTACGTAACTACCTCTAGTTCAACCATCTGAAGCTGTGCAATTTGCAGTTCTAGACTCAGGGCATCACTATGTACTTGAACTAGGGAGAGATTTTGTCATCGAAGAGGTCTGTTGCAGCAGTGTGCGGAATTGCTGTTTTGAAATACGCCAAACTTCCTTTGCTGTTCCCTTCAGAAAACCCGACAACCTATCCTTCGTATGAGGGGTGTCTGTGTCGCGGAGGGAAAAGCAAAACGGGGTAGGGACTGGTCAGCCGACGTATCTACGCCATGCATGGGCTAGCGTGCTGAAAGAGTCGAGCATTGACTATGCTGTTACTCAGGAACAGAGGCGTTACTAGTCAAAAAATTTTTTTTTTTGGGGGGGGGGCAAGGCATTTACCGACTGGCTGGTAATTTTGACAAATAATCGAATGATTTTCAGAAAAAACGACATGTTTTCATGAAAAAATCAACTATTTTGACGAAAAATCGTGTTGTCGGCGACTGGCCGGCAACATTGGGGGGCGTCCCCCCCCCCCGTCGTGACGCCCCTGCTCACGAATCAATTTCAAGTTTCATTCCGCAATAAGCATACGAACAATCAACGAAGTTAGAAAAAAATATGGATTGCATGTTTTCTTTCTTCGTATCTCAGCGTTTGGGATTTCTTTCAGACGTACCGGGAGTTTCACAGTGACCTCTATCCAGAAACGAGTGGTTGCGATCCATCTCTTGTGGCAGAGCAATGGATCGCGGGTACCAACCGACCAGTGAAAAAAATATCTCTGGATCCCGCACAATGGAAGGAGGTGCCGATGCAGGTATGTTTAAAGCCCCTCTCCAAACCTGGACATGCTGATATTAATCCAGTCGTCATATTCTTCTTCACACAAACCTACACTCTATTGTGGGTCTCAGTCAGGCATGTAACATTCTTTTCCTACATAGCAGCCAGTTTTAAAGTTTAACTGAAAAGGCAGCTAATTTTTATTTGAACACACTGAATTATTTTGACGCATCTAAGGGATTTTGTATTTTTTTGACTTGGTGCTCTAGTAATAATGTTCAGAATCTGCACTGGTTTTACGACAACTCAACAATCAGCTAGACGCGGAGAATTTGAATTTCAACAAAAGCCCGCTTTTCTGTGTGTTACGGACACTCAGCAAGGAAATTCACGGATGATAAAAGGGGTCTAGGCGAGAACCCCCCTGGCGAAAACCCCCCGGACAAACCCCCCCCGCCAAAACCCCCCCGGCTAAAACCCTCCCGTTACCAAAACCCCCCGGACCAACCCCCCCCCGGACCAACCCCCCCCCCCCGGTACCAAAACCCCCCCGGTACCAAACCCCCCCCGCATAAAAAAGACGGGTATGTAAGAGTAGAGTAACTGGTAGGTAGAAAGAAAGAGAAGAATAGAAACCCCGCGGCAAATCCCCTCCCCCCCGAATCCTTAGACACTCACACATATTAAGACTGGGATTTACTGGGCAACAAAACGAACAACCATGTGACAGTTTTACCCTTGACAAGCACGAGTAAGGTAGAATATTTCTGGGACTATCTTGAAAGTGCTATCACAAAACGAGCTCAACCTTTCCCTTGACCCAAAGGATCCTCCCATCAAGTCTCATAGAAATATTCATTCCCTTCGAGAGTTATCCTGCTCACAGACGGATAGCAGGACAACTTTTGCGGTGTCATAGGTATCCCTCCGCTTATTGCCCATCTTCGAGTTTCTGGTATGAATCAGGGATAACTAAAGAGCAATCAGACAAGGGGAGCTTCACATTGCACCAATGGAAGGCATCCTAACTGCAGCTTCCTCGCCAAGAAGGGTGAGGCATTGGGAAAGGATTTGTTGGGGGGATCGTTACACTGAGTGGAACTGGCTTTGATTTGATCATTGACATTTAACACCTCACTGACAACAGCTTCAGTGGAATGCGGGTTTTTGGTGACTTCAGCAATTAGTCTGTCACCGTCAACCTTCACCTTCGCCTTACACTCCCTTTGTTTATCATTGTTCTCATACCCGCTGTAGGCTACTTCAGACATTCTTGTAGAGTCAAGTTTGCGAAAGAAGTTTATTCAATTCAATTCATTTTAATTTCATCATCAATCCTTAAACAAACAAAAAACATACAGAACGCTCCCAAGAAGAATTCTATTCTTAAAGAATAGAATTCTATTCTTACTCTCTACCTAGCAGTTACTCTACTCTTGCATACCCGTCTTTTTTATGCGGGGGGTTTTGGTACCTGGGGGTTTTGGTACGGGGGGGGGGGGGGTGGTAGGGGGGGGGGGGGGTTGGCGGGGGGGGGGGGGTGTCCCGGGGGGGTTTTCGCCGGGGGGGGGATTAGCCGGAACCCGATAAAAGTAGGTGATAAAAGTAGGAGTACACCTTTTTGGGATCCCAAAACGTTAGTGACGGATACCTATGACATCGCAAAAGTTGTCTGTCTGTCCGTCCGTCCGTCTGTGGGCACGATAACTCTCGAAGGGAATGAGATATTTTGATGAAACTTGGTGTGAGGATTCTTTGGGTCAAGAGTAAGGTCGAGTTCGTAGATGGGCTCTGTAGCCCTACATTTAGGGGTGGGGGAGGGGTTGAAATTAAGGGGCAAACACATTTTTTTTAAACAGCTAATGTGATAGTCGATTATGGGGTAAGAAGACATGGTGAACACGGAGTTGAAAACCATTTTCTCGCCGGACAAGTAGTTCGCCCGGAATCTGGCCAGAACCGGAAAGTTTGTTAAAAAGTAAAAGTTTTATTTGAAGTTGATTAGATGTTCGATTTCGGAGCAAGAAGACATGCTGAACACGATGGTGAAAACCATTTTCTCGCCGGACAAGTAGTTCGCCCGGAATCCGACCAAAACCGAAAAGATTGTTAAAAGTAAAATTTTTATTTGAAGTTGATGAAATGTTCGATTTAGAGGTAAGAAGACATGCTGAAGACTTATGTGAAAAGCATTTTCTACCCGGACAAATTGTTCGCCCGGAATCCGGCCAGAACCGGAAAATTTGTTAAAAGCAAAAGTTTTACTTGAAGCTGATTAGATGACAGGTTTAGGGGTAAGAAAAGACGCTGAATCTGTATATCACAATCATTATTTAGCCGGACATATAGTTCGTCCGGAATCCGGTTGAAACCGGATTTTTTTTATAAGTTGAAGTTTTACTTGAAGTTGATTAGATGTTTGGCTGAATTCGCTTCTGAACTTTTTTTTTTTTTTTGCTGGACAAGTAGTTCGCTCGGAATTCGGTCGAAACCGGAAATTTGGCAGAAGTAAAGCAGGAAGTTTCGATCAGTATCGTCAAAAAAGATATGGCTTATAGAGGTATATCTGAACTTGGTTTTCTCAGATGATTAGCCTGGCGAAGACAAGACCGATTGTCTGCGGATCAAATATTAAATTTTTCGGGCTCTAGTAATAACGTTGAGAATGTGCGCTGGTTGTACGACAACTAAAAAATCAGCCAGATGCCGAGGATTTGAATTTCAACAAAAGCCCGCATTTCCATGTGTTACGGACGCTCAGCTAGGAAATTCAAGGATGAAAAAAGTAGGAGTGTACCTTTTTGTTCTATGACTGTTATTTTTCGGCAATGACCTACCTTTGTAGTTGCTGAGCTTTTTAAGCATAGATGGACACGCATATAGAAGTACCACAAATCCGAAAGAATAAGCACATTCGAATAAATCGATTATGTTTGGATAACCGACAAACGAAGTAACGCATTCTTATCGGGTTTTCCGGCTATTTAAGTAAATACTCGAAGTGTAACTGGAATGTCGGATCTCAGCCCTGTTCTAACAAACTTTAGGTAAGAACAGAGATAAAGATAAAAGGAGCCATTAAACATATATTCTACATATCTGAGAAATTGGGAATCGTAAAGAGCTGTACAGTGTACTGTAGAAATCATATCTGTAATATATTTGAAACCTATTATTCGATGGGCATAATAAAGTATGGGACGAATGGTCGTAGCTTAGACGATGTTGGTGGTGGAGGAAGAAGCTTCGGTTTCTCATCGTCCTTGCTTTGTGTGCTGTGGCCTCTGGCAGGACGGCTCTGTAAATATCGGGGATTTGAAACTTGGTTGCTGAGAACCAGAGCAAAATAACACGAGGGAGTAGCGCCAAGGGCCAAGACTTGAACAAAGTGACACACACTCGAATAGCAGCGACACTAGCATCACTAGAGATGGGGAACGTCCCTACAGAAACTCAATCAGTCGTGAACCAGCGCTGGCTCCAATAACTTCATATTCTGGACACAGCAAAAAAAGATACAACCTCCCCTGTTTCCTCGATGTGTGCAGAACGCATCTTAGCTTTACTAGAAATTTTTAAAGTGCAAGTTTGTCTTCCTTTAAATGCCACAAGCATAGTGGGCGGTGCTATGAGTATGGCCCGTAAGCGAAGCACGGAAACCATAGGTCTTGGCGCTACTCCCTAGTGTTATTTTGCTCTTCTGAGAACCGTGCGAAGATGTATAAGTTATTGCTTGTTGGTTTCCGGTAATTCATCTCTGAAGCAGAAATATTTATGTCGCAACGAACAACCCGGCTACGGACTACAGTGTCAGATGTTTGATAACAGATAACACATGAGGATTAATATTCCTTCAGCTCAAGCTGACTGCGAATCATATTTGACAGTGCGAAACGGATAAGTCAGCTGAAATTTATTGGTGCTATATTTCGGCCCTTCTTGGCAAGGGTCCTCTTATTTGGCAAGAGGACCCTTGCCAAGAAAGGCCGAAATATAGCTCCAATAAATTTCAGCTGACTTATCCGTTTCGCACTGTCAGATAACAAATGTTTACGCATCTTTGTGTTTATGAGAGTTTATCTATCGTAACCCTTTTAAGTGCGACGTTTCACGACAAGGCAGTATTTAAGAGGGTCATAACAGATATATTTGAATCTTGGGGTGAAGAAATTTACCTCAAGTGTGGGTCTGTCTCATGAGGAACTAGTGTTATTTATGGGTATGAGAGGGGATGGTTTACCGCTTGTGAAAAGCAACAAATATTTGGGTAAACTTAGGGTTAAAACTGGTCCTTACTCTTGCCCTATGTGTGGATGCGAGAAAGAAAGTATGAGTAATTTTGTGGGCAGAGATGGGCGAATCCGATCATGAAAGGATTCGAATCCGAATCCTTGGCTAGGTACGAATCCGATTCCGAATCCGAATCCACCATTTCGTGCCAAGGATTCGAATCCGGAGTCGATTCCGGATTCGAATCCGACCATAACAAAAATCAAATCATACACATAGATTACAGTTCAAAAATCAGAGGTGACAAAAGCACTGATGCCTAAGGTGGTGAGATAACTGACTGAAGATGCTTGGTGGTAGAGAAAGCAAAATTGAATTGCCTAAGCACACTGTGCCAAAATTGGGAAACGAAAACTGGAAGGATGAACACTAGAAATTTGAGCGGATTCGTAAGATTGAGGGTTTCGAATCCGAGTCCGAATCTGAATCCACCATGACAAGCAAAAGATTCGAATCCGGATTCGAATCCGGCCAAAAGGACGAATCCTGGTCTGTTTGTGGGAGAGTGTTAGGAATCGAATGGGTCGAGACAAGAGTTGTTTGAAATGAGAGCGCGCGGAAGTGCGTGGAGTGCGTTCTATCTTTTTTTTTTGTAGGGGGAATCCTATGGGCTTCCCTTATAAATCTTTCTGTACATTTCATCAGTTGTGTCTTAAATTCATTCCTTGTCATTTCTCAGACCATCAGAGGCCCATTAACAGAGAGGGATGCAACGCCAGTTGAAGTTCCCAAAACGAAGAATGTTGGCATAGTGCCACCTGTAGTCAGGCAAACCTCGGTGTCTCCCAAGCCTGCGCCGAAGCTTCAGGCTATTGAGGAAAATCTGCCAGTTGCCAAACCTAGGGTAAGTTGAGACATACGTATGTGTGATCGATATTTGTGAAAATGTATAATAAGTTGCGATAAACAAATATTGAGTTTACCTAGAGTTAGAATTTTAAAGGCGGCTTACCTAGAAGCCCTTAAAGATGGTTCCCGGGAATCATGGCCGGTGTTGATTAGGAAGATTTTGGATGATTGTGGGTTAAGTGAGCTATGGAATAATGGGATTGGCCCATCGTTGGAGGTAGGTGAGGTTACAAGGGTGGTGAAGGCAAGGTTAATGGATCAGGAGATTCAGCAGTGGCTTTGGGACGTGAGCTCGACCCCTTCTCTAAGGATTTATGCTCAGTCTAAGAATACATGGGGGGAGGAGCTTTATTTTAAAGTTGGTTTAGGACCAGAAGAGTTGAAATGGATGGTTAGTTTTCGGGCAGATGCTTTACCGGTGGGTGCAAGAAGAAAATATATTGGTAGGATTAAGTGCGGTTCTGGTCCTTATTTTTGCCCATTATGCGGAAAGATAATGAAGATGTGGAACACTTGGTTTGTTTTTGTAGTGAGTTAGGGGATCTTTGGAAAGAAGTTTTTGGTAAAAAGGTTTTGCAACTGAGGTATTTGAAAGATTTGATGGGGAGTAAAGTGTTCCATGAACTGCGTCGGTTGGCTGGGTTCCTGAAGATCGCCATGGAGCACCGTGAACGTGTCATGATAGGTTAAAGTTGTAGCTTAGGGTAAGTGGTTAGTGGATAGTTAAAGTTTGTTTGTGAGTCATTTAGTTATTTTAGTTACGAGTTGAATATTTGTAATGGTACAATTGGAGTGGAGTGTTCATTTATTTTTATGGCACTTGCAGCTCCGCTCAAGTGCCATATACCGATCGCTTTTCGGTCGGTCGGTCTGTCGGTCGGTCGGTCGGGCGGTCCACTGTTTTCGAGTTAGGGTACTTCCAGATGTCCTAGGACGATGAAACTTGGCAGGCATATCAGGGACCCGATATAACTAACCTGGAAATAATCAGTTTCACGATCTGACCATCTGGGGGGAGTGGTGGGCCGGGGAATCCTGAGAATTTAGTAGTTTTTGTAAAACCCCTACCCCTTTCTTCTGACTAGTAGGTCTGCGCACGGCGTGACGTCACTCTTTGCATCGGATCACTCTGTTAACATCGGAAAGAGCTAGTGCATTCGAGGGTCAAAGGGGTTTGTATATGTGATTCAGTGCGGGGGAATATGGAAAATTGAGTGTTCTGTAACTTTCGAACGGGTGATCGGATTGGGACGAAACTTAATACCTGAATGAATGATATATCTCTGATCTTCCATTTGAAGTCCGAACCGGATTCGACAGATATGGGGAGTTGGGGGGGGGGAGACCGGAAATCTCGAGAGACGGTTATAGTGGAGGGATTGGAGTAAAACTTGCTGGGAAGAACAAGAATCTGCTCCATATAAATCGTTTACACGTTTGGACTGGACCCGGTCACTTGGGGGGGGGGGGAGGTGGAGGGGAGTTTCCCGGAATTCTGGTGATGACAGTTTTTGGGATTTTCACGACGAAACTTGGGAGGCGTATCAGGTATCAGGGACCCGTAAACTAACTTGTAAACAAAAATTCACTCGATCCGATAGTCGTGGGGGGATCGGAGGGAGGGGGAATCCGGAATATTTAGCCATGCGTAACTTTGGAACGGGTGATGGGATTCGAGTGAAACTTAATAACTGAACAGAGGGCCTGTGGTGATCTTTTTCATGTCCGGACCGGATCCGACAACAGTTGGGGGGGGGGATATGTAACCGGATTGGACTGGAGAGATCGGGATGGAACTTTGTGGGAATAACAAACAAGTCCAAAACCGAACCGGATTGGCTCCGGCGACTGTGGGGGGAGTTTGAGGGGCGGGTCCGGAATTCCGGTGATCGCGAGTTAAGGTACTTCCAGATGTGCTAGGACGATGAAATTTGGCTGGAATATTAGAAATTCGACAAGATTGGCTTAGAAATCGCCACTTTTCAAATCCGACCATTCCCTAAAGTACCAATCATGACCGCAAATTAAGAAAAATGCTTTTAAGCAAACTATGCATTTCCATGATCCCCATGAGTCCATGATCATTTTTGCCTCAAGGGTTTTGCTTACAAATGAAGTTCTAGCTCCCTTAAAGTGTGCATCTTAACCGCAAGGTCGAAAAGTACTTTTTATCAAACGATACATCTCAACCTATGATCATTTGTGCCACAAGGGTTTTGCAAAAAAAAAAAATTCTAGCACCCTTAGAGTGCGCATTTTACCCGCATTAGCGGAAAAAAAATACTTTTGATCATACGTATATATCAATGATCCCTAAGAGCCTGATATCGTTTTTGCCTCAAGGGTCTTCCTTACAGATGAATTTCTAGTGCCTTTAAAGTGCGCATTCATTACAGCCAAGTTCTACGATAAAATACTTTTTCTCTAGCTTCCTTAAAGTGCGCATCTGAACCGCGCAGTCGAAAATTACTTTTAATCAAATAATACATCTCAACCCATGCAAGTGCCATATGAGCTTACAGCTCTTGTTTGTATTTTTGTCCCGCCATGGCCCAAAGGGCTTTTTTTGGGAATATATTCATTCATATTTGATACATATGCTAAAGTTATCAACCTCACGAAACTTTTAAAATGTAGATTCGCGAAGCATGGGTAAGTTGCTATAAACATTTTTGAGATATACAAATGCTGAAGTTATCAACCTTCCGTAACTTTTAAAGGACACGTGAACAATGAAACCATACTTGAACACACCATTGAGAATGCATTTACAGACATGGCCACGGAGAGCATTCTTCTCCTGAGCGTGACATTTTCAAAATAGGGATGTTCGTTTCTGGAGGTTTGCACATGCAGACTCCAAGACAAAAAGCGCAATTCATTCAAATCTTGTACAGCGCGGGCCAGATCGTATTGGAATTTCTTCTAGATATACATTTGGGCTTAACTTGTTAAAACATATTCCAGAAGAAGGGATGATTGGAGACATTTGTTCATTTCTAAAATTGTTCGGTACTGAAATAAGGACAGATGCAAAATGGAGCAAAAATCATAGCTTGGAAACACTATTTCGTATTTGGATTGGGTTTTCTGCAGGCAATGTTAACGGAAGTCACACAGATAGGGATTATACTCGGTACTCTTCATTCAGGTGTCCTTTAAATGGTTTGTTCAGGAAGAGTTTTTTTCTTCAAGAAAGCTGCTATACATATTATATACAGTAGCGAATCTAGGGTAAGTTGAGATGTACATATGTGTGATATCCAAATCTGTGAATATGTAGATTCGCCAACCAGTTGCGATAAACATATTTGAGATATATGTATGCTGAAGTTATCAAACTCCCGAACTTTTAAAATGAGATGTCCCAGGGAGAGTTTTTTTCTTCAACAAAGCTACTATACATATTATGTGTGCCAAAGCTAGATTAAGTTGAGATAAACAAATGTGAGCTTGTTGTGTTCTTTTACTAAAGTTGGTTTTCCTGTCATCGGCATAAGTTATAAACCCCTCTCACTCGCCGCATGGGCTCACTGCCACATGTCAAGGTCTAATAGACATGCCAATCTAATTCATTGGGGTTTGTTTAAGTCGGGCAGAGATGGGCGAATGCGAATCCGGATTCGGATTCGAATCCAGGATTCGTCTTTTTTGCCGGATTTGAATCCGGACTCGAATCTTAGGCTTGGCAGGCTGGATTCGGATTCGAAACTCGGATTCCAGTTCCCCAATCCGACGAATCCGCTCAAATCTCTAGTCTACATCCTTCCAGTTTCCGTTTCCCAATTTTTACGCAGTGGGCTTAGGCCATCCAACTTTTTGACATCCACCACCACCTGTCATCGGTAATCTGTCACCTTATCCGATTAACTTAGACATCAGTTATTTTTGCCACCTCTGATTTTAAACTACAACCTACGTACATGATCTGATTTTTGTTAAGGTTGGATTCGAATCCGGATTCGGATCCACAGCCTGAAATGGTGGATTCGGAACCGGATTCAGACCTAACCCTGGATTCGGATTCGAATCCTTCCATGGTTGGATTCGCCCATCTGTGCAGCCGGGATCAGGCAAGTGATCTTACCATCAATTCCATTTGCCTTTCCTAGAAGCAAGAAACAAAACCACTTTTGTGTAAAATTTAGAGCTGTGTTCAAAGAACCATACATTCACTATCCTTCGGGTAGAGATCTGGAGCGCGCTGTATTCATCACCAAAAAAGTAATAAGCCCTCTCTCTTTGCAGCTTGTCTCCTCCCCCCGTGCTTCCATCGACGAATCAAAAGACGCCCCTGTGCCCCAACCGCGTGTGCCATCTGTAAAGAGGTCGGTTTCATTACGGATCAGCGCTATTGAGGAACGGAATATTGAGAACGAGAAAGATGCTCCCGTTTTCCGGCGCTCGGATAGCCTCCGGAAAAAGCCATCGGAAGATAAACCGGACGGATTGACGATTTCGAAACAAAATGACCGGATAAGCAAAATTCTAGGTGAGTGTATGCGAGAAGTACAATTGTCTCTCTTTTGCGGTTTGCGGATTGTAGTTGACACTTTTGGCTTATTTTGCGTTCCACTTTAAAATACGATAGAGGTATGGTTCTTTGAACGTTAGTTAAATTTAAACAGTGTAGTTTTGGGCTAAATGGTAAAAAGAAAACTCTTCAGGTTCAATCAGGTGTCCTTACAAACCTCTGTCACAGCAAGTGAATGAAAATGACCGTTCAAAATTAACTAATGTTCAAAAAGCATATGTCTATTGTAGTATTACGCCGTTTTCCTGATGTCGTTTATGTTTCTGTTTGGAAGTTAAAGTGTGCCCGTATTCAAAAACTGGCTCGATAAATTTTTGACTCAAAGAAACGGGTTTTTGTCAGTCGACCTTGTGTCTCCGACCTTGACCCTTTATATGTTGTGACTTTGTATGTAAGTGTAAACAAGAACAAATAATCTGATATAACCTCCGTCTTTGGTCCCATGCAGCGACTATGGATACCCCTATAAAACTGAGTGGAGCTAGAGGTACATGCTGTGAGGTTTGAGTTGATAACCGCCTACTTCCGCCGTTGCTCATACGAGGTGAAAAACCATAGGATGCCTTGCAGGCGTGGGGAGCCCGCTCTACAGTGCGTCACACGTGACGTCACAATGGCAGACTACCAATCAGCTGTAAAGGACGACTCAGACGGCGTCCGGATTCTTCTGCGGAGTTGTACTGCGATACAGCTGTTTGTAAAGATAACAAATTATACAGCTGTTTTGTAGAGATAACAAATTATGATGTTCTGCTTTGCTCCTCCTCCGCTCGTTTGCATCGGGTAGGGTATAAGAATATAACTCTGCATGGTCGTATCACAGAGATAGGGAGACGGAGGTTCTATCAGATTATTTGTTCTTGGTGTAAGTTAAAACCTTGAACCGTGTCATTATCAAGTAATGCCCAACTAATCGATTGGTTCTTTCAGGTCACGTGAGCAAATTCCGACACTTAAAAGGCACCGTACTGCACAAGAGTCTTCACATCGAAAATGTCAAGGGTTTCGACCAATCACTGCCCGCCGAGTGCGACGGAATCCAAGTGAATGGCCAGCGTATTGCCGTACCTCTCGCAGGACCCGGTGGACGCGTTGCCGTGTTTGAAGTGGATAAACCGGGGAGGATACCAGATGGCACTATCCCTGCCCTCTTTTCTGGTTGTAAGGTCATGGATTTGGCCTGGGATCCGTTCAACGATCGACGCTTAGCAGTTGGTAAGTGGTTCTATCACCGCGTAAAGTCCGGCTTGAACACCTGATTCTGCAGTTTGGAAAATCTGTCCTCGCACTAGCCACAGTTCACTGTTATCGAAACAGCCCCTCCCAATAATCGAACCCGGTTGCAAAATAAACTTGAACCCCCCAAAGTCACGACAAATCGTTACGGAAATTCTTTTGTGCCATTTCTTACTTCCGTTTTCAGTGCTGAATCGTAGTATCTGTATGTTATTTATATGTTTGTTATTCATTATTTGTAAGAAGCTGAATTTAGTTATTAAAGGTTACCTTCAGACATCGAGTTTGATATCGGAAAATAACACTGAGACGGCCATTGAAAATAACCTATCCGAGCCGAAGGCGAGGTAGGTTGTGAAAAATATCTACCGAGCCGAAGGCGAGGTTGATATTTTTAAATGGCCGTCGAGGTTGTTATTCTGATATGAACCGAGATGGAGGTATGTTAACTATTATAACTTTTTCGAACAGAATGTTTTTCATAGGTAGGACTTATTCTTCTTTTGTTGTACTCTTTCGCTAACGGGGTAGGGAATTTTATTTTAGTGAAGTAGCAACCCAAGCCTACTGTAGACCTACTAAAATGACTATTGTTGGGACCCAAGCACTTCAGTTTCTACCAATAGTCTTACACTTTTTTCGCGATTCAGGTGCCATCTAGCGGCCAGGAAACCTACTACAGATCTTCTAAAACGACTCCGCTAGGGGTCGTGCAAGTAAACGTAAATAAACAAAACCACGTGTTGACAAGAAATTCCAGACAAAGAAAGTGGTAAATGCTGAATAACTAGCTTTTGGAAAACAAAGGGATAGTAGTGTGTTGTTTCAGTTGACATGCTGTATTTTCAGTGGAAATCTGATTGTGACAAGGTATGACCTAGGGCATAGGTTGGTTGTCTAAGAGAGTAAGATATTCTGTCATTTTTTCAATGCTGAATAACTAGCTTTTGGAAAGCAAGGGATAGTAGGATGTTGTTTTAGTTGACAAGCTGTATTTTCAGTGGAAATCTGATTGTGACAAGGTATGACCTAGGGTATAGGCTGGTTGTCTAAGAGAGTAAGATGTTCTGTCATTTTTTAAACTTATTTAATTTTATATTTTGTTTTTTATACAATTTTTAATTATTTTGTATGTTTTTTTTACTGAAAGTATTGTTTTTAATTAATTTTTTTGAGGTCAGCTTCTACTTTTCAATATTTGAGGAAAAGTGCTCGATAAATTCAGTATATTAGGAAAAGTGCTCGATGAACTTCTGCGGAGGCTGATACGGCTCCGTATCATCCTCCCAAAAATTTATTGTCATAATATAATATAACCTGTGGGACATAGGAAGATATACATTACATATCTGTTCGAGAAAAGTTATACAACGATAGTTTCAAAATATACCGATCTCTCTCTCTTATAATTACCTTAAATTGCTCTTCACGTTATAAAGGATGTATAACACCAGTACACTGTGTAGTCCCATGATAACAGTCCTATCCTACCCAGTGCCAAAATTTTCTGGTATTACCCTGATGTTAAAAGAAAAAAGTTCCAACCGTGCGATAAAAAGTGATAACGCACAGCCAGCCATGCGATAAAAACTGATAACGCATGGTTGGTCGGTTCATCAAGTTCATCGAACATTTTCCCTCAAGTACTGAAAAATACAGCCTGATCTCCAAAAAATGAATAAAAGACATCACTTTCAGGAGGAAAAACAAAAAAACACTAAAAGGATGTATGCCTGTATACGTCGTGTTCCCAGTATGTTCTCTCGTTGGCTCCGCTGCACGGCTAGTAGCTGTGTGCTTCTAGAAAGTATGGCCGTGAAACTCAAGCAAAAAATCACTGAAAAAAGACACTGTGATGTCGTCAAATAAGCTTCCGATTTCAGCTCCCTTCTAATCCCTAAAACTAGAGTATCAGAGTGTTGCTCTGTAAAACGTACGTATCAACCGCTCGTTCAGGTATCTAAAAGAGTCGTGTTTTAAAACTCCACCCATCAAATACCGATTTCTAAGACGCAAGTTGCGTTTTGGCTGATTCCACGACATCTGATACCACGGTCTAAAGTCGTTTTCGCAGTTACCTCGGTTTCTTATGCCAGGATTGAAAGGCGTATGTTAAACGATGGTCAAAAGGCGTTTTTATAGTTACCGCGGTATCTGGTCAATTACCGTGGTATTGATATTCGACCGTGGTATCTGAAACATTCATCTCACTTTCATCATCACCTAACACAAGAGTCTGGGTTTCGTCAAATTGGTGGGAAAGAAATTTGGCACTTGTGTTGTGAGTGGACATGAGTGTTTCTTTTGGGATGACTTCTAAAAGCGCTAATTCGGCAATTGTCGTTTTTGCAAAGCAACCGCAGTATCAGATACCACGGTAACTGCAAAACCGACAGAATGCAGATACAGTTTCGTGGTATCATATACCATGGTATCTGATACCACGGTCTAAAGTCGTTTTTGCAGTTATCGTGGTATCTGATACTGCGGTTGCTTTGCAAAAACGACAATTGCCGAATTTCGTGGTATCATATACCATGGTATCTGATACCACGGTCTAAAGTCGTTTTTGCAGTTATCGTGGTATCTGATACCACGGTCAAAATGCGTTTTCGCAGTTATCGTGGTATCTGGCCAGTTATCGTGGTATCTGAAAAAGTCGTCTCACTTTCATCAATTTTTGTCAAATTGCTGGGAAAGAAGTTTGGCCCTTGCGATGTGACTGGATATCAGTTTTTCGTTTGGGATGACTTCGAAAAGCGCAATTTCGGCAATTGTGTTTTTGCAGAGCAACCGTATAACAGATACCAATGGAATCTGCAAATCGCAACTATGATTTCTGCACAAACGCAACTATGGTATCGCGACCCTATAGGCAAAAGCACGAATCTAACACAACACTAAGACTGGAACGTTTTCTTCCAGCATGCGAGGATGGGCGCGTTCGTTTCTGGACCATTCCAGAAGGTGGTCTTCTCGTCTCCTCCAATGAACCCGATCTGATCCTTGAGAGTGAGGGGAACTCTGATCGTGTATCCCTAGTCAAGTTTCATCCGCTTGCAAACGACGTTCTCCTCATCGTCACGTCTGACTATAGTATCCGCATTTGGGACTTAAGTTCCAACGTCGAAGCAAAGATGGTGATAAAAGCGCACAACGACCAGGTGAGCCCATTTGCTTCGTGAGGCACTGTTTCCTTTAGATAAATAGATCTTTTTATTCACCACAAACTTGTCATGGCTTAAGCCAAATTTATTTGGCATAGGTAGCCTTCCAGCGATGTAATATTAGTTGCGATACTTACTAT
The DNA here is from genome assembly GCA_023053555.1 of Branchinecta lindahli. Classification (NCBI taxonomy): domain Eukaryota; kingdom Metazoa; phylum Arthropoda; class Branchiopoda; order Anostraca; family Branchinectidae; genus Branchinecta; species Branchinecta lindahli. Next base: position 18,522,065 of record JAKZAO010000011.1, on the reverse strand, counting down.
TCTTGTTATTGTTGCCGTTCCAGAGCCCGCCATAATAAGTAAATTGGCTCCTCCCACTTATTATTCTCGTTCCAGGACTGTTACGATCGTTACGATTTACTTATGATGGTCGCGAGCATCATAAGTGATAATAACTATCGGTTCTGCAGGAACTCCCGTAAGAGTGATGACGTATGTACGCGTTGTTATTATTTGCGTTCCAGAGAGCGTGATAACTATGACAATACGACGATCGCCCCTCCTCTTATCATCGTAACTTGTAATAACTTCACTGAAACGCTACCATAGTCAGAGATATAACCTATGTGCACACTCATAAATCATAATAGGCCCACGTATATAGGGCTACAACAGCCATAAATAACGTTATAATTTAAATAGCAGCTCAGTTTACGCTTCGTTGTACAACTTTAGAAAAGAAGGAACAAAACTCTTTGCGAACCTCTGGTGGGCACGTTTGATTCGCTGCAGTTAAAGGTAATGCCTATTATAGGTACGTAAGTCCTTTAAACACCTAAGTCCTTTAAGAGACCTAACAGGAGCCACTTAAACTCATACTAGTATAATTTGTGACGCTTAGGGCATGAAAATAAAACGTCCGAATTTAACCTACCTTAACATTGTGCACGATCCCGTAATGTCGTTACGCTGGAAACCCAAACCATTACCCAAAACAGTGAGTATATACATAGCACGGGGTGAGCAAATAAGCGTCCTGGAATATTCTTTACTGTCTAATAATAATAATAATTTATTTTTAACCCGCAAATCGTACAAGACGAAAACAGTGGAGTACAAAAGTAATTAACCCTTTCAGACCTGACCCAAGATAGAGTCATCGTAAAATTCTGAAACTTTCACAAGTTGATCAGATAAGCACCTTATTGAAAAATTTGTGTTAAAAAAAAATGTATTTCATTTCATTTCAAAATCTGGAATGGTAACCATATGGTCACACCAGGCTTTTATGACAATCATTTTACAGGTAAGGTTGGAAAGACAAAATCATTTGGAATGGAAATTTATGAAACAATTTATGTTTGGGTTAGGGAAAGTCGCACTTTACACTTCCCGACACTTCCTGCAAACAATTCTAGTATTGTCGTCCCTAAGACACTTCTCAAAGCGGCACCTCCCCTTCTCGATCGTGTCAGGAAGGCGGTTCGTTAGTCCATATCTTGCTGAATTGGCAGCCATTCCTACTATTGTCGTAGCTGACATGCGATTGTTGGTGCGCTGGGCCTGCCCGGTCAAGGTGTTGCTACTTCTCTTCTACTTTTAACTCTGCTTCTCCATATTGGGGCAAAGACCCTTTCCAGGTAACATCTCTGACCTCGTGTTCTTTCTTCAACAACTTGTATTGTCGCATTTCCATAGGTTTGGTCGCTGCTGTCATGGAATAGCCGAAGATACAAGTTGAGAGACAAATACCGAAGCTTGCTATAGCTGGTGGACGCGAAGGCGTCAAGATCTTCCAACCTTTTGCTGTTTTTGTGAAACAATAGTTGGCAGGGGAAATGGAGATGACGAAGCGGACGAAGTGATCGATGAGCTTGTGAAGGTGAACGAGACAAGCTGGGTAGAGTTTAAAGCAGAGGACTTTGGTTCAGAATTGCCTCGTCAAAGCAGGTCGTCCATCAAAAGCACTGTCTCCGTCTGGCCTGTCCTCAGTTCTGCGAATCGTTGACCGTGAAAGAATATCGCTGTAATTTTCGTCGTCGACGACCATATAATATATATTCTGCAAATGTAGGAACCCGTTATCTACATTATCTGGCCTTCATCTGGGGTCGTCGTCATCAATAGATGATAGATCCAGGTCAGATTCTTCGTCTGATGCGAACAAGAAGTTTTGCAGCTTCTTCAGCAGTGGACTTTCCAACAACTCGTCTTTCTCAGAAGATCTTTCCTCTTGACGTCGTTGACCCCCTCTAATGATCATGTGTGGGACGTCATTAGCTGTTTCGTTGCCGGAAGAGACCGGACTTCGGTTCAGATTTGCCTCGTCAAAACCAGGTCCTGCATCAATAGCACTGTCTCCGTCTGGCAGCTGTCCTGAGCCCTGCGAATCGTTGACCGTGGATGACTGCCACTGTAATCTTCGTCGTCGACGACCATATAATTTACATTCTGTAAGTGTAGAAGCTCGTTATCTAGATTGTCTGGCCTCCAACTGGGTTCGTCGTCATTATCAGATGATAGATCCAGGTCAGATTCTTCGTCTGATGTCAACAAGAAGTTTTGCAGCTTCTTCAGCAGTGGACTTTCTAACAGCTCGTCTTTCTCAGAAGATCTTTCCTCTTGACGTCGAGAACTGTGACCTCTTCTAATGATCATGAATGGGACGTCGTTGGCTGTTTTGTTGCTGGAAGAGACTGCTATCGCTTCGGCTGCAGTAAACGTCAACTTAGTACTTACAGGGTAGTATGATACTGAGAAGCTACTTAGCTGACTTCGAGCCATATTGAGGCTGATATGGCATCCAACAAAGATAAACTACCTCCAGGTATATTCAGCCTATGAAGAATTATGGACCTGAGGTAACCATTTGGTTACCCAGTTGCTCTGCCATCTGACGTACGATGATATGGAACTATAAGGAAAACTTATCTGCGACAATAGGTGACTTGCCTTTTGTTTTTCCACGATTCTTCATCCACATATCTACTAATATGGATAACCCTATGTGCCCGAGGTAACCATTTGGTTACCGATTGTTTCTGCTTCATCTGGCTCCGATCCAGTTGGGAATTTTGGAACGAGCAATATGTCAATCGATAGCTCTTGAATTGAGCTACAAAGCAAGGTATAGAAAACCTCCGCACTGTACCTTCATCACCCGTTTCATTAAAGTCTAAAACATGTGTTTTTCCTTTTTTTTACATTTCCAAAATTAACCATGTTTGCACCCCAAGCGTGCAAACCCGATGACATCTAGAGGAGTGAAAAAAATCAGTGATATTGTTGGGAACAAGGGCTTTCTCATGGTATATAGCGCTGGCTCATATGTCGAATAGTTACTGAAGAAAAAAATCGTTAACTAACGGTAGCCATACGGTTACCGTAGGTATGAAAGGGTTAAGAAGACATAATTAGGGCATAATGGCATAAGACATAATTTATTATGCATACAAACAAAATCTACCCAAGAGTCATACAGACGAATAAGCCCATGACAGGGCGACAGACGCGCTTCTTAGTGCTATACTCTTCCCTACCCTTTGCCGTTGCCTATTTTTTTTTAATATTATTTTATTTCGTGTTGTTTGCGTGGTTTTTGTTTTATTTTAAGTTTGTACGATTGAGATTTTAACTATTTATGTTTGGCTGTCTAGCACGCAATTTGGCTCACGCCGTGTTTTTCACATAATCTCTAACCTTTAACTAGCGCTTGGTAGTCACGGTACATGTTTAGTTGTTTGAACCGTCCTTGCCGTTATTTTGTTTGTGTTACGTTTAACAGATGAAAACTATTTCCTGTGGAAATAACTACGCCCCATCCAAAGCCCATCACTTGCCCTTTGGGATCCAAAAATCTGACTTCTCAGCTAAACTTGGGTCGCCTTTTCGTCCGAACGTGCCCCACGCCATCTAGCCACGATGGTAACCACAGCAGAGTTGCGGCCCGCTCCCTAAAAGTTTGCCGAGAAGCCACTTCGGCGCTATCGCCTCGTTCAGCCACTTTAGTAGACCTAGGATCCACTTTATCCATCCACTTTAGTAGACATAAAGTGGACACAAAGTAGTTTGATCTGGGTCCCGTGCCTATAGTGCCAGGACAAATTGGATCCCCTGCAGATGATCCCAATTACACTCAAAAACAAATTTAGCCTATTCACCATGGGACCATTTTTGGGTTCAAGCACGCAACATTCAGGAAACCAAAATCTGTTCAGTCAATTTATTCAGAAGTAAGTATCAATCACTTCAAAAACCTCCTATACCTATCGTATTTTTATGGCACTTGCAGCTTCGCTCAAGTGCCATATACCGATCACTTTTCCGTCGGTCGGTCTGTCGGTCGGTCGGTCCGGTGATCGCGAGTTAGGGTACTTGCAGATGTGCTAGGACGATGAAACTTGGCAGGCATATCAGGGACCCGACCAAACTAACTTGCAAATAATCACTTCCCCGATCCGACCACCGTTGAGGGAGTAGAGGGCGGGGGAATCCGGAAAATTTAGTAGTTTTTGTAAAACCCCTACCCCTTTCTTTACACTAGTAGGTCTGCGCGCGGCGTGACGTCACTCTTTGCATCGGATCACTCTGTTAACATTGGAAAGAGCTAGTGCATTCGAGGGTCAAAGGGGTTTGTATCTGTGGTGCAGTGCGGGGGAATATGGAAAATTGAGTGTTGTGTAACTTTCGAACGGGTGATCGGATTGGGACGAAACTTAATATCTGAATGAATGACATATCTCTGATGTTCCATTTGATGTCCGAACCGGATTCGACAGCTATGGGGGAATTGGGGTGGGGGAAGACCGGAAATCTCGAGAAACGGTTATAATGGAGGGATCGGAGTAAAACTTGCTGGGAAGAACAAGAATCTGCTCCAGATAATTTGTTTACACGTTTGGACTGGACCCGGACACTTGGGGGGGGGAGGTGGAGGGGAGTTTCACGGAATTCTGGTGATGACAGTTTTTGGGATTTTCACGACGAAACTTGGGAGGCGTATCAGGGACCCGATCAAACTGACTTGTAAATAAAAATTCACTCGATCCGATAGTTGTGGGGGGATCGGAGGGAGGGGGAATCCGGAATATTTAGCCATGCGTAACTTTGGAACGGGTGATCGGATTCGAGTGAAATGTAATAACTGAACATCTTTTTCATGTCCGGACCGGATCCGACAACAATTGGGGGGGGGGGGAATACGTGACCGGATTGGACTGGAGAGATCGGGATGGAACTTTGTGGGAATAACAAACAAGTCCAAACTGAACCGGATTGGCTCCGGCGACTGTGGGGGGAGTTTGAGGGGCGGGTCCGGAATTCCGGTGATCGCGAGTTAAGGTACTTCCAGATGTGCTAGGACGATGAAATTTGGCTGGAATATTAGAAATTCGACAAGATTGGCTTAGAAATTGCCACTTTTCAAATCCGAATATTCCCTAAAGTACCAATCATGACCGCAAATTAAGAAAAATACTTTTAAGCAAAATATGCATTTCCATGATCCCCATGAGCTTAAAGTGTGACCCTTAAAGGAACAGAAAACTTGACTCAAACTCGACTCGGGGAGCTAGCTAACATATCAAGAATGTACCCTGAGTCGATATTGAGAGTAAGAAAAATTCTCGTTACGACCATTGCAGTTTCCTGGCAGTTTCCGAGAATTCGACTTCTGAGCAAAAGGTTTGCAAAAAGCAAAAGGTTTGTGTGCCGCGACTAGGAATCGAACCCCGGCCGCCTAGTCGGGAGGTCGTTACTCTGTAGTCTACATGTAAAAAGGCGAACTTTTACAGTACATGAGTGCATAATTACAGTGCATAAGGGGCAAGGGCCTGCCAGCTAGCTTTGGGAACACTAAGGAGGGGGTTCGAGACAGTTCGAGATGACAAAGAAGGGGGGGCCTGTCGACAATAAGACCCTATATATTTATCCAAGCCCCCCCGGGCGATTCGATGGCCGAAAGTTGCGTAGTCAAGTTTACTGTTCCTTTAAAGTGTGCATCTTAACCGCAAGGTCGAAAAATACTTTTTATCAAACGATACATCTCAACCCATGATCAGTTGTCCCACAAGGGTTTTGCAAAAAAAATAATTTCTTGCACCCTTAAAGTGCGCAAATTAGTGGGAAAAAAAATACTTCTGATCATACGTATATATCAATGATCCCTAAGAGCCTGCTATCGTTTTTGCCTCAAGGGTCTTCCTTACAGATGAATTTCTAGTGCCTTTAAAGTGCGCATCATTACAGCAAAGTTCAACGATAATATACTTTTTCTCTAGCTCCCTTAAAGTGCGCATCTTAACCGCACAGTCGAAAATTACTTTTGATCAAATAATACATCTCAACCCTTGCAAGTGCCATATGAGCTTACAGCTCTTGTTCCATGTTCTTCTTGTCGTAGTTTTCCACTTTTTTATTCTTGTCTTCCTTCTTCTCCTCAATGAATCCATACTCATCTTCATGCATTTCGTAGTACATGATCTGCCAACTGATCGAGGTATGCCTCATACTGCACAGGGACGTGGTGTGTCTATCATAAGTGTAGTCCTGCGTCAGGGGGACGTCATTGCTGTCGTACAGCTGGGCCTTTGGAAGATTGATTCGCCCGAGGCTTACCATTGGTGCGTTGGGGCCAGGAGTCGCATTCCCATTCTTGCCATACAGTGGAGTTGGGTTGTAGCCACCGTAACCATACTTATCGTCGAAGCGACTGGTAATGAATGTTCTTCGGTCGGTAGTTGAGAGATCCAGGATAGAAGACGGGAAAGATGTTAGCGACGTTCGTAAACACGAAGACGGTGACCACAAGCACGCTGATGAGGGTGTAGATTGCAAAGACGGTCAGGGCGAATCCGGACATGATCTTCATCGGCAGCATGGCTGGGGATGGAAGTAGGGTGGCAAGGATTCCCCCGGGGCAAGAAGCTGTTGGCAATGCTGAGGCCCGGGAACATGGCTTGGGATCTGAAGAGCCATCCTGAAAGAAAGAAAAAAACGAAGTGATGAAAACGGGATAGCAGCTCCGGCACAGTAATTCTGCTTTCATACCCTCTCGTAAAACATGACGTACCACAAGAAAACTCACAGTATTGTCAATTAGTTTTCGCAGTTGAGCCACGATGTTTCTGATTGGTCCAGTCGGAGGTACGGTCGGTACAAAGCAAAGCAAAAACGTTGTTTGGTGATGTTATGCAAGATCACGCGTAAAAGTTGAAGAGATATTGCGATGGCTCATGTACCCTATAGAAACCATTATGTTAATCTGCAACATTGTATGTCTGTGGTGGGACACTGGAGTCATCAGGGAACCTTTAATCAATGCTTTGACAGGAAAATACGTGTCTAAAGTTCTGAAGCCGTCCGAGGGATCATTGACTGCAGGCCCCGTCGCCCAACTACAGCAAATCATTTACGCGAATGTGTGCACACACGGTACAGAACCGCAGCGGACACCCTATTGGAGATAAACACAAAACAACCATGTCAGGCCAAATCGGACAAGTAGTTCACCCGGAATCCGGCCATAACCGGAAAATTTGTTTCCACATCTAGCGGAAGCCATATACGTCATTTAATCTCGCTGCAGACCAGACCGCCAAGGGGATGGGCTACTAGATGGACCATCGAGAGACCCCACACACTCTGCAAAAGTACGTCTCCCAACCTTGGTAAACTTTAATCTTACCTTGAATTGTTCCTGTCGTTTGGCTTGCGTATGAACTAAATTAATTTAGCAAAGAGCCCACCTTATATTCTTTCGAAAAGAGGATTAGTTTTTACCGAATCTTTTTCAGCAACTGATTCGGATTAGAGGCAGGTCCCACGGGTCTAGTAAAGAACGCAGCCATTTCGGATTGAGACATGAGGGGTATTTTTTCAAGTTCTTAACAAAACCTGAAATGTTCGGCCCTAATCCATTCACTTTTTTATGACTCACCGCAGGGACGAAACGTAAGTTCCCGCATCAAACAGACGGGTGCAATTCCTAACACATAGGAACACAGAAGTTACCATGCAAAGAGGAATCTCTGTGTCAAGTGATGATAATGAATGGTGTAAAACCTTAGGATGCCAGTCGCGGAGAGCCCGTTCTACAGCGCGTCACACGTGACATCAGTATAGCAGACAACCAATCAGCTGTATAGGACGACCCAGACGGCGTTCGGATTCTTCTGCGGAGTTGTACCGCGATATATCTGTTTTTAGAGATAACAATTATGATGTTCTGCGTAGCTCCTCCTCAGCTCGTTTGCATCGAGTAGGGTATCAGAATAGATTGACTCTGCATGGTCGTGTCACAGAGATAGGGAGACGGAGGTTCTATTAGATTATTTGTCCTTAGTGGAGGAGCACGCTGACCCGCTGTGGAGCGCGTCAGAGAACCAATCAGCTTTAACTTTGACAGTTCCGTTTTAATCACAAAGTCCCTTCGTGGCATCTTTAAACACAGGCACGAATTTAAACAGCGACCGTTAATTTTTGAAACTCACTGGAAAGCTCCGCGAGCTTATGCGCCGGCTGTTTTTGCGACTTCAACTAAAGCTCGCTTCGCTTTCCAGAGCTGTTTTTGCGCTCCGCTAGTTTCCGACAGCACTTGGAAAGCGAATCCACTTTACGAGTGGAAAGTGATTCCGACAAGTCAACGAGAAGTTGTAAGGGTACAACAGAACTGAGGCGCAACAACTTTCCGATTGTTCTTGCGCTCGGCTTATTTTCGCTTTACTTTTCGGAAAGCGAATTCAAGAGATCGCCCTTATATCGACACTTGTCACAGAGATAATAAGATACGGAACCATACAGTAATGAGCAGAACTTTCCACAGTGAAAACTGAAATTGCCGAGGAAGGATATTACACATTTTCTACTCATCAACTTGTGGATCTATTTTTATGGCACTTGCCTTCCGGCCAAGTGCCATATACCGATCACTTTTCCGTAAGTCTGTCGGTCGGTCCGCTGATCGCGAGTTCGGGTACTTGCAGATGTGCTAGGACGATGAAACTTGGCAGGCATATCAGGGAGCCGACCAAACTAACTTGGAAATAGTCACTTCCCCGATCCGACCACCGTGGGGGGAGTGGAGGGAGGGCGAATCCTGAATCTTGACGTATTGATAACTTTTGAACGGGGAATCGGATCTTAAATGAAACTTGATATTTGGAAAGACCTTGTGTCGCAGAAGTCACACTTCACGTCCGGAATGGATCAGGTGACTTTGGAGGGGGGGCCGGAAATCGTGTGACATGTTCAGAGTGGACGGATCGAGATGAAACTTGGTGGGAATAACAAGCACAAGCCCTGGGTACATACTGGGTACGGGGTACCGCCTTATTTTTGTCCAGTGTGTGGTATTGAAGGGGAGGATGCGGTACATTTGATATGTTATTGCGAGGAGTTGAAAGAATTAAGAAAGGAAGATGTTTTGTTTTCGGAGTGTATGACATTTTGTTTTTTGTTATTGTGTTATGTTTCCCGCCATGGCCCTTGGGCTTTATTGGGAATAAATTCATTCATTCCTTCATTCATAGTTGACAAGACCGAACCGGATCCGAACACTGTGGGGGGAGTTGGAGGGAGGGTTCCGGAATTCCGGTGATCCCGTCTTAAGATGTTTACACATGTGCTAGGACGATGAAACTTGGCAGGCATATTATGGACCCGACCAAAATAACTTGGAAATAGTCACTTCCCCGATCAGACCACCGTGGGGGGAGTGGAGCAGGGGGGAATCCGGTATATTGACGTATTTATAACTTCTGAACCGGGAACCGGATCTTAATGAAACTTTATATTTGGAAGACATCGTGTCTCAGATGTCACACTTCAAGTCCGGAATGGATCCGGTGACTTTGGGGGGAGTTGGAGGGGGGAATCGGAAATTGTGTGACATGCTCAGAGTGGGCGGATCGGGATGAAACTTGGTGGGAAGAACAAGCCCTAGATAAATAGTTGACAAGACAGGAACGGAACCGAATACTGTGGGGGGAATTGGAGGGAGGCTTTCGGAATTCCGGTGATCCCGACTGATGCTTACACATGTTCTAGGACGGTGAAACTTGGCAGGCATATCAGGAACTTTACAATTTTGACTTGAGAACAGTCGTTTCTCCGATTTGACCATCGTGGGGGAGTGGAGGGAGGGGGAATCCGGAATAATGTGGGGAGTCGGGGGGGGGGGGGGGGGGTTGTGACACGCTTAGAATATAGCGATTGGGATGACACTTGGTGGTAAGAACACGCGTAAGCCCTAGATACATCAGTGACAGAACCGGACCGGATCCGGTCACTCTGGGGGGAGCTAGAGGGGGGTCCTGAATTCCGGTGATCGCAATATAAGGTACTTCAAGATGTGCTAGGACGATGAAACTTGGCTTGAACATTAGAGACTTGACAAGATTGGCTTAGAAATTATCACTTCCCTGATCCGACCATCCCTTAAAGTACTTACCTTAACCGCAAAGTACAAAAAATACTTTTAAGCAAAACCTACATTGTCGTGATCCCCATGAGCCCATTATCATTTCTGCCTTACGGGTTTTGCTTAGAAATGAATTTCTAGCACCCTTAAAGTGCGCATCTTAACCGGAAAGTAAAAAAAAAAAATATACTTTTCACCAAACCATATATATTCATGATCCTAAAGGGCCCAGGATCATTTTCGCCTCAAGGGTTTTGATTACAGATGAATCTCTAGCGCCCTTAAAGTGCATATCATCACAGCCACGTGTGAAAAAAGAACTTTTTTAGCAAACGATAGATTCTCGTGATTTCCAAGGGTCCGTCGTCATTCTTATCTCAAGGGTTTTGCTTACAAATGATCACAACAAACCCACGAATTGGCGAATTCCTACTTTCATACTTTTTACCAAGCCTTGCAAGTGCCATATGAGCTTACAGCTCTTGTTAAAATAAACTTACTATCTTCTATCTATCTATCTCAGTAAAATGAGCTCGCTTTCTCTCAATTATTTGTGCATTTAGTTGTTCTGTTTTCAATGATTTTTTCCCTTGATTTCAGGTCTTCAGTGTTTCCTGGTCGCCATGTGGGAAGTTCCTTGCTACCGTCTGCAAAGATGGCCTCATTCGTATATTCGAGCCTAGGAAGACCACGGAACCTTTGAAAACTGGTACAGGGCCAAGCGGCGTTAAGGGGGCCAGAATTGTGTGGGCAGTCGATGGGAAGGTGCTCATCGTTTGCGGATTTGACAGGTAATATCTCTAGTTATTCAGTAGCTGTAGTAGAGTTGAATCCCAATGGGATTCGAATTCAAATTGGGGCCTAAATTCGTAATTTTCAGAGTATTTGACAGGTAAAATCTCTGGTTGTACAGCAGGTGTAGTCGAGTTGAATCCCATTAGGATTCGAATTCAAATTGGGGCCTAAATTCGTAATTTGCAGAGTAGCACTTTTGGAATCGTATCTGTATCAAAACCTGAAGCCCCTAACTCGAGGTCTTGCACTATTTACTGTTTATATTCCACACTGTCAGAAGTTTCGTAACAGATAACACAAGGATGCGCGGTTTCAACAGATTACACTTGGGCTGTAGATGCTTTTTCGTCGGCTTTTCGGGTCTTCCTGGCAATGCTTGTTACGCATAATGTTTTTAAATAACAACAGATTACATCCCAGGTGTTATCTATTGAAACTGCGCATCCTTGTGTTATCTGTTATGAAAGTTGTGACAGTGCAGTGTTCTAATATAGTTGAATACTTTAAAACTAGGCTCTGTTTTAACAAATTACCCAGACTTTCCATGTTTTAAGCTAAATATTCCTTCAGCCCAAGCTGACTGCGAATCATATTTGACAGTGCGAAACGGATTAGTCAGCTGAAATATATTGGAGCTATATTTCGGCCCTTCTTGGCAAGGGTCCTCTTCAGGCTCAAAGCCGCTCAAGGTGGAAAAAACGAAACTTGTGATAACCTTTTTTTTTTTCAGGCTTTGAGCCTGAAGAGGACCCTTGCCAAGAAGGGCCGAAATATAGCTCCAATAAATTTCAGCTGACTAATCCGTTTCGCACTGTCAAATATGTTTTAAGCTTTTTTTCCAGGCCCGTTGGCTTCCAGCAAAAACACGGAAAAAGGGAATGAACTTCCCACGAACAGCCGTCGGTATCATGATGCGCACTGAAACGAGCGAAACACGGAAAATGTAGACATCCGTACGTGGTAGTTACGGGGGTTATAATGTACTGTATGAAATTCGTGTCTCCGAGTTTAGACATGGATAGACCGATTGCAGAAGTACGTTGCATCAGAGACCCATAAATTTCCTTTACAGGGGGCTTGTCAATAAGAGATTTCTGATGCTATGTTGACCGCACGGAATATAGTTCGAGAAATACCCACGGTCCAATCACGTTCAAGACCAGATAGACAAAATTTAGTATTGGCTGCTGGCGCCTTGAGGGAGGAGTCTCTTTGGCGCGCACGTCCAATGAGGCAAACAAGAATGCAGATTCGACCCTACTGGGATTTTTGGAAAGTAGGACTGGTTCGGTCGACATGGCAACATTATATATTATCGCCCGAAGAAAAGCAAGGGCGATAATGATTATAACACTAGTACACTGTGCAGAACAATGATACCTCCTGGCGGAAATTCGGTAAAAAAGCAACTGCTTTATATCAATCTTTTCTTATAAATTAATGCTAATATTGCTAGTAGTTAGTAACTCCTCTTGCAATCTTGCCAGAAAAACCGAAAAGTGCAGATCATTCACCGTTATCTATCATCAAACCGGTACCATCTAGCGTCAGAAACATCTTGAACAAATCTCACGATTGGTGGCTAGACCGTCGATTTTTCCACAGGTAAACAGGGCCGGGCCAGTTGAATGATGAAGCGAACATTACTAGATTGAAGGTTGTATCATACGCAGATCTACGCAGCGGGAAGGAGAGTTGGCTAGCGTTTTGTTGCGTCATGGCAATTTGTTTGAATGATCAACACGATATGCATTTGTTTTTGTTTTCTGGTTGGATTTTATCACATGAGCTAAGCCAGATTTGCTCCAAGATGACAATTTCCAAGATCTAGAGGTGAGGCATGGCTGTTTACCTAGGCTAATGGTTCTTGGTTGTTAGCACTCATCCTGACTTCGTCATATCAATCCACTTGGTACTTTTGCATGGCGCTTTTTTGTGTTGGCTGTCACTACTGCAGGGTAGCCTAGACTGCAGCTTTACTGCTGCCCAAGGGCCAAATATTTCAAATTTTCCAAATGACTGTAACGAGGTATAACCCGGGTTGGCTGGCTAGGATAGCAACATTTTTTTTTTAGTTTTTAAAGACTTTTCTACAACGTTTTCCATTTTTGTTTACTGTATTATTTTTTAATGTTTTTTTTTGTTTTTCCTCCTGAAAGTGATGTCTTTTATTCATTTTTTGGAGATCAGGCTCTATTTTTCAGTATTTAGAGAAAATGCTCGATAAACTTGATGAACCGACCAACCGTGCGTTTTTCTTTTTATCGCACGGCTGGCTGGGCGTTATCACTTTTTATCGCACGGTTGGAACTTTTTTCTTTTAACATCAGGGCAATACCAGAAAATTTTGGCACTGGGTAGGATAGGACTGATATCATGGGACTGCATAGTGTACTGGTGTTATAGAAGCATAAGAAATGACAAGTCCCCTATAAAGGAAATGTATGGGTCCCTGGTTGCATTGGCATGATTCGCCAGTTGCTTTTAATTACAGCAAGTGAATGGAAGGAGGAAGGTCTTTTGCCACTACACTGTCAGAAGTTTGACAACAGATAACATATTTTGCGCATCCTTGGATTTACGTTATGAGAATACATCTGTTACAATGTCAGAAGTTTCATAACAGATGCGCAGTTTAAACAGATAATTAGGATGTTAACTGTCGTGTTTTTCAAACGTTACGCATTATACACCGTCGGAAAATATCTGCTGATTTTTATGTTTTATGGTATCGGAAAAGTCAGAATACTTTTTCGGCTCTTTCTGGCAATGCCTGTTATGCATAAAGTTCGGAAAACCATAACAGATAACATCCCAAGTGTTATCTGTTGAAACTGCGAACCCTTGTGTTATCTGTTATGAAACTTCTCTCAGTGTACGACCCTTTTAACTGACTATAATCTTCAAAAAGATAACATTTAATAAAGTGATAACAGATACCATAACAGTTATCACAAGGATGCGCAATGTTGTGTTATCTCTTATCAAACTTCTTATCGTGTATTAAGAATCGTTCAGTGTGTGTTCAGGTGGGACCCTCTTTAGGTCCCTCTTTCTTTAAAGTGTGTTAATTATTTAGTTAGTATTTGTTTTCCAGTTATCTTTTGTACCACGACCCCTTGGGATTTTCGTGAGCAAGTACATACTGCGTTTGTTCAGTCGTGTATTTTTTTTCTAGGCAATCTGAAAGGCACGTTTCATTGTATAAAACGGGTGACCTTGAGCTGCTGCATAAACTAGTCCTAGATGTCTCTCCAATCTTGCTAATTCCGTTTTACGATGAAGATAGCTCGACAGTCTTCCTGACAGGAAAGGTAAGTGATGTTCAGGAAAGCTTCAGCAGTTGGCCTTCACCGGTTTTCAGATTTAATTTGGCATTTCTTTCTGCATCCAAGCAAGAGCTAATGTCTTTTTTTACAGATTGCGTTTGGAAACGTTGAAACGTTGCGTTGCTCGATGGCAAAGAGCTTAGGTTGGTGGTTGTTGGCTGTACTACAGGGCTTTCCTGTTCGTCTCATTAGAGAGATTATATTGTTGCTCTCCGAGGTTTCTTATCGCTCTTGCTTAATGACCAGGTAGAGGGTAGCCAAAGCACGTCATTGTACATTTTTGAATTTCAAGACAATGTGCTCCGCCACTGCACTCAAGCTCCCAAGTAGAACCCTTGACAGTTCAGTCATCAGATTGTCTTGACCGCTCGTATAATTGGTATGGACCGGAATTGCTTTTGGTTCTATTATTTTATTCTGTTCTCGGCTGAGATAAATTAAAATAATAATTATTATTTTCTAATTTCAGGGCGATTCGACCGTTCACTGCTACGAGGTCTCTCTTCAGTCTCCCTATCTTCACCTACTATCTCCTCATCGATGCTCTCAGATTCACCGGTCCATTGGTTTCATGCCTAAGTCAGTATGCAACGTTAAGCTGGTCGAGTTCGCCAAAGCTTATTGCCTAACCAGTACCACCCTGGAGCCTGTGTCCTTCACCGTTCCAAGACTAAAGGTATGTTTCAAGGTAGTCGAGGTATTGTCGGGTTTTGTGGCAACAAATTGATACTGGATGTGAGTTTTCTACGATTTGTAGATGTTTACACGCACATAATTTGAAAAAGAAACCGAGCAAGGCAAAGTCACGGTGCGAAACGTGACCAAGTAACGATTGAGCCGAGTTCAGAGCGAATGCATAAGAGCGGCTGTACACGGAGCCTGGTATGTGTTTTCCTGTTAAAAACATAACATAAAAACATGGTGGCTTAAAGTGGATGAAGCGTTAAACAGTTTAACAAATGCCGGAACAAAGTTACTGTAACTTACGTGGGTGCATTGGACAGGATGCTCTTCCGCGAGTATGGTTCGATGTTAAGACGTCAAGGTCTCTTGATTAAAACGTCAAGGTCACTTTGAGCTTTGTAAGTTGCGCTGAGGTTTCCCCCTTTTAAGACAACTCCTCAAACAAGATACTGCTGAAGAAATGGAAGGGTGCAAGAGATTAGTAATATAAAGAGTTTCACTTCCAGGTGGAATATTTCCAAGATGATCTATTCCCCCCCACACGACAACTTTGGATCCCTGCGCTTACGTCAGAGGAATGGTTCAACGGCAAGGATAAAGTGCTGGGAAAGATCAGCCTCCAGCCAGAAGGAATGCCTGCCTGTAAGTTGTACCGAAATATTTACTTTCTACACAGTGACCTATTTTCTTCGTAAAAAAAAAATTAGGTAAAGGCACCAGCATCAGCCTCGAAAGGCATTACGGTCGATGCTGATCTCCGATTATCTGCCACCAGCCAGGAAGTGCAATAGGCGGTTGGGGCAACCGTCATGGTGTTTTCGCACATCATTCCTGTAACCTTCACCAGCTTTATCTTGGTACTCATTTGAAGCTGGGTCGATTTTGGCTTGTGTTAAGGGTCAAGCCACTAGCCCCCGCCCCAAACAAAACGTTAGATACCACTGGGACCCGAACCGAACCTGCCCTCAGGAAAACCAGGAAAATTTCGAGTCCAGCGCGCTAACCACTAGGCCAGAAGGGATCGATAAAAGTGGAAAGAAGAAATCTTAGTAGGCTACGTTAGAGAAGGGGAAGGGTGGGAGGCTAGAGATGCTTCCCCTCCTCTCTCCAACTCCTTTGAGTTGAATGTTTTACGATAGGGCGTTATTATGACATTTAATGAAAGTATGCGCATCCTTGTCTTTTAGTATCAGTAAACTTATGACAGTTGGCAAAGCTGTCAAAAGTCTGATGTAAGTGCTTGGATGGCCTGGCAGCGCTTAGTCTGAGACGGTGGTTCATTTACCGCACAAGCCTGCCCCTTAATTGCCATAATTTGAGAGTTTTCAGTTGAGCGCTCGTAGCGGACGATTGGAAACGCTACTCCGAATTGACGCCCTAAACTCTTTGTCAGGGTTATCGTTATTTATTATTGATTATCACTAATAGCTTGCTTTCTTCTATTTAGCTTTTCTACAATCATCTAGGATGAGCTGTACCAATTCTTGGATTTTCAGTCTTGCCTTGGTGACGAGTTTCACGCGTCAACTTGTAGTAGCGTTTCCAGTCGTACTTTAATCCGCTGGAGGCGCTGAGTTGGATTTCATGCACAATCTCGTATCTGATTCAGTCGATGGACATAAGGTTTAGCCTAAGCAGTGAAGTCCGGCTTGCGCCTCTGTAGGTCAAGCGCCAGATCACCCGACCAAATAACCGGCCGTAGACGTACAGCTTACTCTCCTTAGACACCGAAGAGGGACAGGACACAATCAGTGGCCACCATTTCAGAAGTTTGGTAACCCGTGTGTTAAATGCTGTCAAACTGCTGTTATCTTTTTGGATGAAATAACACACAAAATCGGTGTTATGTTTTTCAGAAATATAACACTTCCGACAGTCATAACATAGATTTTCTTCTCATCTTTGATAACGTTTAACACGAGGGTGCGCGTGTTAAATGTTATCCAGCTTCTGACAGTGCAGTAGTACTTTCTTCAGACTTTCTTCGTTCATTATTCTTTTCAAACGGAGTTCCGTGGGTATAAATGGTGTTTAGTCACTCCATGGAAGTCGTTAGCCTTTATCGGTAATTAATTAAATGTATAATCTCCTATAGTACATGAGTCGAAGCCGACGCCGCAGCCAGCCCCGCGTCAAGCTGCTAACCCCTTGATCATGCCCCGCCCTTCCTACAAGAAACCTAGTCGAGAGAAGGAGGAACAGATTGAAAATTCTCTCAGCAACCAGATCTCAGTGGACCTCAAACTGGAACAGGATGAGATGGAAGGAGTCGATGAATCCGAATGGGAGTAAAGTTTAAATGTGCGAGGATTGGGAGTAGGGTGATCTGCCAGATGGAAGGCACACGAATTTGATTCTGTCCTGGCTCAGATTTCAGTGTCTTTTATATTATTTTGTTGTTTCTTTTAACCGGGGGCCTGCTGTGTGCGCCCCTCGCATGCCGAAACGGTTTCTCTGAATTGGCCTTATTACAGTTAAGCGCTCCAAGTGGACTAGTTTCTGTTAGTCCCCCATTGCCTCATAACCAACCCTTGTGTAGACATAGTAAAAAAGTCGGATCCATAGGGTAATGGGTCACTTTCACTTTCTGCTGCTGAGACATGTGCAAAACATCCATATTACCTGGGACACAGATGACAGGTTTTCCACTCACTGTGGATCTATTTTATCATGTCTGATCCAAGTGCTGATGGTGAGGCAAAGGGGGATTAGCAGAAACTACTCCGCTTGGAAGCGCTGAACAGGAATATGGCCAATTTCGTGGTCATTAAGAAGGAGAGGGGAGGGGGCACCTCAAGCCAGAGGAACCATCACTGGATTTCAATGATTTAAAAGTATTGCTTTAGCCCAAGCTAACTGCGAATCATATTCGAGGGCGCTAAACGGAAAAGTCAGCCGAGGTTTTACTTTGGCGGTATTTCGGCCGTTCTTGGCAAGGGTCCTCTTCAGGCATATGCTAGATAGCCGAACCTGCGACCCGGAATATTTCTAGAATAAATCTTAACTTTTGCGTTTAACGTCATGAGATTTATGTAATCCCTCTTGTCACCAGGAGGGTGGGCAGGGGTTATAATTTTGTACAAAGCCTGTGATTTGTCCCAGATTCTCACGTATTTCATTGGCATGATCATGAGAGGCGAAAGTCGGAAGAATAGGCTACGCATATTTCGTCAGTTTCACTTGATACTCGTATTGGTGATATGCACGAGTCGGCACAAGTAAACATGTGAGTTTTATAGTATGAGCTTTATACCTTTCTGCCTAGGTTTTTGTATAAGTAGCTTTTGTAATGTCGTAAATGTTTTTTAAGTCCAGTCAGCTTTTTTATGCCATTTGAACGATCTCTGTCTCTAGGTAGGTGTTGCTAGTCGTATATTTCTTCGTTTTAATTTGAATTACATCCATATTCTGGAATTCCCGCCTAAGGGTGAGTGCATAGCTTCAGTTCGGACCACAGAAAGCACTAAGTTTCCATGTTCGGTAGGGGCATATTGAGTCGCATTTTCAGTAGTATTTCGTCTCAAATGTATTTTTATGTGATATTTAAGCTCAGTTTATTGCTGTAGATATGAGGGGTTACTGACTACAGTGCAGGATTCTGAAGTTTTCTATATTACTTGGGAGTGACTTAAAACAAAGAAAAATTTGCCATTGTCTGGGGTAGGGGGGGGGGCATGACTGCAGCGACCCGAATGCGTACTCCCTGGATTTATCTTTCACATATCTCGAAGTGTTTTCACAAGGATTAGTTTTATATTCATAGTTTGTATATATATGTGTACGTCTGTGTATTCACTTTAGATGTACAAGTCTGCTTTTCTTACCTTTTGTACATCAAAGCCCTTCAAAAGCCCAGTTTGAACCGGGCTAAGAAGGATAGCCGGGTGTCATTTTCCTGATTTAGTTTGTTTTAGGGCGAAAACTTTAGCTTTAAGCCCAAATTTTCAGCCTGTTCGCCATCACCCGCATCACTTCTTGCAGATGAGTCTGTCATTTCTTTAGACTGGCGGTATCTTAGTGTAATCACATCGCAGTGCTAGGAACCTTGGACATCTCGAAAAGCTCACGGTGCATGCGCCAATTGCACTTTTGGAATAGCATTGATTTACGATGATAAGTTTTACACCCACTTCGGAGCTCAGGACAGCGGTTCCGTGGCACCTTATTTCTTTCCAATTTTTTTTTTCAACCAGCAAACGACGTGGATCAGCCCCAAAGAAAGGGTCGTTGCCGGTCAGTGGGATGTGATCACAGTTAAAAGCCGCTAAATATGGGACACTAACCTAAATTCCTTACGAACATCTTAGAAGTTTAGTGACGAAAGAAATGAGTCAAATGATTTGGGAGAAATTGGCAGGCTGGAAATGCGTGCTAGTTACATAAGTAATTTCCACTTTCTATGAGAAATATATGACAAATATCAATCGTCACCGAAATTGTCCAAGCATCCGCAACAAATAACTACAAGCACGGAATGTTTTCCAGTCTTGCGAAATTGTGCAGCCAACGAAGCAAGATGCTGTCGAGCGCCTAGTCACAATAGAGAGATTTCACCCTACCCGAAGAAAACGGATATTTCTACTCGATCATCGTCGGGATCATAACAAAGAAAATTATCATTACGAGGGACTTTACTTTGAGACTAAATTACCGGCCTTGGATAGCTGCTGTGAGCCAGAGTTGTTGGAATCGTTATCTGGCTTCTTCTTGTTGGAATAATACAACTTTTGCAAATCGATGTTCTTTTTTATGAGAGTTTGAAGGCTTCAAAGTTTGTAAACAAAGATGGAGGCTCGCGTCCTATTGGTCGGTTATGACGCGAACTTCAAGTCACGTGTCACAGCTGACCAATAGGACGTGAGACTTCCTCTTTGTATACAAACTTTGAAGCCTTGAAAAAAGAACATTAATTTGAAAAAGTTGTATTATTCCAACAAAAAGAAGCCAGATAACAATTACAACAACTCTCTGACTCACAGCAGCTACTCAAGGCCGGTAATTTAGTCTCAAAGTCGAAAGTCCTTTACTTCCTAATGTTAAATTTTTTCGTTATTCTCCCGCCGTTTTCGTCGGATATGGTGCAATCTCCCTATAGGGTTTTTCCGCGCAGAATTCAGCCTCTGAATGTCCGCACAACAATAGTTGCGTTTTTTGCCTTCATCCAGTTAACCGACCTACAAGATTTCCCACTATAAGCCGTTTTCTTTCCTTCGGTTAACCGACCTGAGTTCTTATAAGCCGTTTTTTTTGCTCCGTTCGCAGGTCGGTTAAGCGACCTGTGGACTGAGGCGGGAGGTCCATCCAACCGACCTACGCTCTTGGCACGGCGCGAAATTCAAAATTCTCATTGGAAAGATAGGCGCCGGCGAAGGGATGACGCCATGTTTTCTTAAGCCGTTTTTTAGAGCTCAGTCGAACCGACCGGCGAGACGAAAAAACGGTCAATAGTGGCAAATAGGTCGGTTAACCGACCTACGGAGAAAAGGCAAAAACGCAACTATATTTTTTTGTTTTCCAGTCTACAATTCGTCTCCTCAGTTTGTTATACATTAATTGTGTTTTTTTTGCAACCCCGAAAAGTTATTTTTTCTTTGATCTATTATAGTGTGAATATTTGGCGTTGAATTATTCTGCGCAGAACAAAAACCTATAGGCCTAGTGACCAGGCTCTGCTGAAGTTGCACCGAATTTCTGCCAAATTTAACTAAAATTTACTGAAAAACGTGGGCGAAATCTTAGAAGTTTTATTCAGGTAACAAATCCTACAGCCACGCAACATTCTGCTAGTTATTTTCAGTGCATCTTATTTTTCGCTTTGCTGCTGTACATTTTGCTGTTCTTGTCAGTGTGTATTCAAGAGCTTTCCTGTTTGGGTCCAAATATGTTTTAACTTCGCACGTTATGTGATGAGTATAGTCAAATAAAATCTTTAGTCATCGAAACAAGAACACTACGTTTGTTTACCGCGCTCCATGCTGATCGAAAGTAATGTTTTCCAGATGATTTGTTATACTCCAGTTCTGTTACATACAGCCTTTTGCACAAGACCAAAGGTTTTGGTGGGACCCGAAAAGGAGATAGTTAGGCTACTGGACTTCTGATCCAGACAATCAGGTCTTGCAGATTTCCGGTCTTCGCTGGATCCCGTAAACGTGTTAAAAACTAACGACAGAATCAGCTTTGTTGTGACTGACATAAAGGAATACGCGAATATTCAATCGGAGTAAGAATTGCCCTCTACTAGGGCTTTCTTTGGAAAATTAGCATTTATTTTTACTCCCAATTCGTAAAAAAAATTCAAAACATCAACCAAAACTTAATAATAATACTGTCACGCACTACCACCTACACGATCTCGTGGAATAAGTCGCAGCTCTGATCCGTGCTTAAGAAATACACTACCTAAAAAAAAAATCAATTACAGTAGGCTATCGTTAAAGCACACCTCGCACTATTTACTGTGTATGTTCCAATATTCAAAACAATCTGAATATTGTAAAGCTCGGCTCTGCTTTTAATAAATTATCCACGGCCTTGGCTGTTTTAAGCCTTTTCCCAGGCCCATTGACTTCTTACAAAATCTCAGCGAAATTCAGAAAAAAAATAGTTTTACGCATCAATAGCATGAGACGCGAACTCTCGTCGGGAGCATAATGTGCAAGTAAAATAGTGAATCGCAGCAAGTGCAATGAATAGTGAGGTGTCGTTAGCGGGTTCAAATGTAACATAAGAAAATTGGATCTCCGGGTTTAAGAACTAACGAATACTTTTACGAAAGAAGGTTGCATTGGCATATAGGTTGCATTATCTAGAAGAGAGTATTTCCGCGGTCGTTTGTGTTTAACCCATAAGTGTGTTTCAAAAACCAACAAAGTTTTTGTGGCTCAAATTTGACAAACAACTTTCGAGTCGGTTTTGTTGCTGGCATTTCGCAGGAAATTCAAATTTAGTAGCAAATTTAACGCTAAATAATAAAATCGGCTACTTTCTTAAACATTTAGACATAAAACAGAGGATCCTTCTTGCACAGAATGGTAAAGACTGTAGTTCTATTTATTTAAATTTTATCTGGATTTTATTTTATTTTCATACATTTGAAATTAACGCAAAAAAACGATAAAACGGCGATTCCGCGATTGTGGCATGCCTATGGGCCTTAGCAATTGTTTCTTCCCAGTAAAATCATAAGATTTCAGTTTCTTCACGTCATTCTTTAAGTTCAAAACCAACACAACCGCTTTAAGCCATTTTCAGCATTTATCGATTCTTTTGCGATGAGGAAACTTCGCGAAACTGGTTTCCTCAATCAATGGCTACCGTCGACGACAAAAGGTATAACGTAGCCGGGTTTCAGGTATCCGGCGAGGCACTCGGATGCGAATATTTGGTCAAACTACGAAACTTGGTCGCTATGGGAACCAAGGCTAAGGTTGCATTGTTCTGCAAGCTAGTCTGGATTTCTCTGGAAGGGCACATTTTCTACCTCGGGTCAAGCAGGCTTTTGGAATGCTGGACGTTTGGAAATTCTTATTTCCGGCGTGCGAAGGTTTTTGGGGTGCGATTTGCATGGAAGATAGTGATTTTTCCTGACCTTCGATTGCTGTTTTTGGGTGCAAATCAAACATTTAAGTTGTATTTTATATACCAGTGATTATGTATAAGTATTTCGACAGATCAATGTAATTGGTTGTATT
This sequence comes from Branchinecta lindahli, assembly GCA_023053555.1. Lineage (NCBI taxonomy): Eukaryota > Metazoa > Arthropoda > Branchiopoda > Anostraca > Branchinectidae > Branchinecta > Branchinecta lindahli. The sequence goes on along the minus strand of JAKZAO010000011.1, from coordinate 18,499,467 downwards.
TTCCCCTATCGAGTCTTAAAGGAACAGAAAACTTGACTCAAACTTGACTCGGGGAGCTAGCTAACATATCAAGAATGTACCCTGAGTCGATATTGAGAGTAAGAAAAATTTTCGTTACGACCATTGCAGTTTCCGGACATTTTCCGAGAATTCGACTTTTGAGCAAAAGGTTTGCAAAAGCAAAAGGTTTGTGTGCCGCGACTAGGAATCGAACCCCGGCCGTCTTGTCGAGGAGGTCGTTACTCTGTAGTCTACATGTAAAAAGGCGAACTTTTACAGTACATGAGTGCATAATTACAGTGCATAAGGGGCAAGGGCCTGCCAGCTAGCTTTGGGAACAGTAAGGAGGGGGTTCGAGACGGTTCGAGATGACAAAGAAGGGGGGGCCTGTCGACAATAAGACCCTGTATATTTATCCAAGCCCCCCGGGCGATTCGATGGCCGAAAGTTGCGTAGTCAAGTTTACTGTTCCTTTAAGGTGCGTTTTTTTTATGTAGTTTTGGTGTAGTTTGACGTACTTTTGTTTCAGTTATGAAAGTACAGTATGTGTACCGTTTTATTTTTCCACTCCACAACTAAAACAAACATAACTTATGTATTCGTGGTCGCATTTCATTAGCTAACGAGCCAATTAGAAGCACAGATCAACTCACCTGCTGTTTGTTGGGGGTTGATTCCTACGCCATCATCGGTGATGATAGCAGACGTGGCAGCAGGAACTCTGAATTCTTCGGCGGCGAATTTCAAAACAGCGGTGAATGGCGTTTCTTCGGGCACACTCAATCTGCAAATTTTCGTATCAGATCTACTCTAACTTCATGCCAAGCAAGCATCTTTGTAAGTATAGTAGGGTATCTTGTCACAACCATACTAGCTATATGATGTTCCTGGGGTGAACTGTTCACTTTAGGCCTGATACTTTTCAATACTTTTGACGGACAGGCATACTCTGGCCAGTCTTGAAACCACATCGGGGGAACAGTCATAAGAGGGAAGAACTTGTGTACCCTGCCGAATGCTGTTAAGTTACGTTCAAGCTGCTTGGAACACTTGTTGAAGATAGACGGAAGCGTTGCGATTCCTGGCATATACTAATCCAACCTTCAATCTTCTTTACATGTATAGTTGACTCACTTCTTCTCAAGCTATATTATAGTGCAACTGCTGCGGGGCAATAAATTCTAGCATGCCATATGGCTACCAATCATCCTCACTCTCTCCATCCAATTCACCAAAGTGCTTGCAAACTGCCTTCCATTTTTCATTCAAACCCATGCAACTCTTAATCAGCTCTTTAACAGTATCAGAGTACACATCACCCAAACCCAACATGACCTCAAGGTGTGAAATAACTTTCAGCTCGTCTAATTTTCTTTGGGGCATACTTTTGAGGAAATTCAGAAATTCTTCAAAAAACTCGAACCTATTTTTACAGAAAAAAAACGTTCTCTGTGGCCCCATTTCGTATACCTGCTGGAAGAACTCTTTTGGACTTTTCTTTAGACCGACGTCCAAAAGCCATTCAAGGATGTATGACTTAGCTTTCTTCATTTCATTACTGTCATACTGCTCACTGAAAAGGATGTAAAGTCGTATATGAATGCTCGCATCGCATTCATCAAGTAAGAGAAGTGTCATTTCGGGGTTTTTCAATATTTGAGTAAGGATGATGTGTCCAAATACTTTCCCCCCTTCATCTGGCTTAGCTGACACCAAACAGTCAAGTCTTTTCTGATGGTTTGTTATAATCCGTATGAATTCTTCTTTTTCAACAAACTCCATAGTGATCTGGAGCATTGACTGAATCAAGTTGTTAGACAAATCACCATTGCTTAAAAAATGCTCAATCAACAACTCAAATGCATTAGAACACTGATGCATCCCGATCTTAGCTTCCTGGAGACACAATTCAAGATCCTTCAACCTGCCAGAATTTTCAAAGCTTTTATAAAGCACACTGGCGCACCCAGCATACCTAAAGGCCATCATCATATTATGACTTGTCCATTCATGACTATATTTAGCCAGATTCAATATGTCCATGAATTTCTGGGTATGCCTAAGCAAATCTTCAATCTCATCCATAACTAAAAGTTTCACTCACACTTTATATGGCAGCTTAGGGTCCGAGGTCAAAGTGATCTTGAAGGTGACTTTAGATCTGAAAAAAAGGATCAGTGTCAATTACTACTTCCTAGCTTGAAGCCGTTAATATTCATCAGCTAAATGTTTGTTTATGCACTTCCAACTTTTTTCAATACACCCAAAAAGCCACCAGCTTAAAAAAAAGTATTTTTCCCCTAATTAACAAAACCTATTGTCCACAAACTTTGAAATCTGTTGGTTACTGCAGTCCACATTATCCAACTAAAGGTTTCCTCACCAATCAGTACAGATACTGAAACCTAAGACGTTCAGCCAAAAACCAGTGTTTCCTCTTGGGCATTATTAGCACTGCCACCTCAGCACTGAATGCTCAGACCTTTAGTAGGTAAAAAGAACATCTGTTTTTGAGGGCTTTTACTTGTATGTTTTCCAGTTTTAACATACATTGGTACCAGGCGCTCAGGTACAGCAAGTTTCTGGTTTGACTGCTATATCTGAACCGTGTGGGAACCAAGCCTTAATGAACATCAAGCCTCACTGAACACAGATTCAGCCAGTAGCAAGGTCCAGGCATTTAGAGGTACAGTAGCAATATTAATACCTGATACTTTATTCAAGGGACAAAAAAAAACAGCAATTTTTTTATATTTAATTCCGAAGCCTAGGATTCCTACTGCCTTGTAAGCAGAGGGTTCTGTGTTAAAAATTCAGGCTGAGGAGCATTTTTGTCTTTCAGTTAACTGTTCACAAACAGCAGCAATGCTTGTTGAAGAAGTGACAGCAAACTCACCGCATGCTAGCAAAAACTGAATTCTTGTTTATTAAGACTTGTTACTATAGCCCAATAATCAATATTTCAATATTACTGTACACTTAGTATTAAAAAATAAATTTTGTAAATATATATTTATATTCATATAAATCTTGAACTAAAAACTTTTTTTTTAGGCTATTTGGAATTCGAAGATCAGCCAGCTGATCCTTGTGCTAAAGGTCTGAGTGCTACCTACAGGGGCAGGGGCTTGTAACCTTGAGAACAATTAGAGATACATCAGCAAAATCACCAACCACATAATCAAATATTTTCTATATAATCCTACAGAGGGTCTAGCCATTTGGTCCTAAGTAACTGTAACACAATCAATTTGCTTTATTATCTATAACTACCTTATAAGAACGTATCTGACAAAAATGGCACGTTTGTCAATACACGTTTGTCTGTTTGCCCTTTCTATTTGCCCCCCCCCCCCTCATGAATGAAATATATGCATGTAATTTCCCACCATTTCTTTCCAGCCTTTAAACTTAACCATAAGTGTTAAGTTTGGCCTTGATTACGAGCTCTAATTATCCTATAAAACACAATATTTTTTCCGGTTTTGTTGAACAAAGTTGCAGTGTTTCCAAATGGCTTTAGTCTAAAACCCTGCTGAGCATGGCCAAATTGTTGTTGCGCCAACTTCTGTTTTATATTTTCTTTTGCACCTTTTGCTGATTTATTCGCGCTACCAGGTTAACCCAAATAGCTTTGTTCCAGCGTTTTTCTGATGTATGTCATTGCGCCTTTTCGATTTTGTTTTGCTCCAGGCAATTCTTTAAAAAAGAAATATAAGTAAGTGGATGACATTTGATATCCATTGATTTGGTCATGGTGGATGTATTTTCATGTTCCACACCCAATCCTAGTGATTTAGTCTTTATTTACACACGTTCACTAGAGGTGATGCAAATATATAAGTGGTGCAAATAGCAAGGTATCCTGTATTGATCCTGTACTACTGTTGACTATTGTTTAACCTAAGATTCTGTCTGATATTTCTATTCATGCTTTACTCGTTCCTTTGGAATGCCGTTTTGTCTATTGTGGAAACGCCGTTTTGTCTATTTTTGGGGCGGTAATTGAAAATGTCTGGTAGGAAAAATAAAATAATCTAAAATCTCAATAAATAGAACTCAGGGCTTGAGTCAGAGTCAGCTAGAGTCAGGGCTTTTTTCGTTACCATTCCGTGCAAAATGGATCCTCAGTTTCATGTCTTTGTGTTCTTTCCTTTTTTTCCTTATTTCTTTTCATACTCTGTTTGTGACTTTTGTCTTTAAATTTGGAAATAAATTTCATTCATTCATAAACTTGAGAAAGATTTTAATTTTATTGTTTTGACGTTACTTAGCTGCAAAATTTGAATTTCCCTCCAGGACCGAGCCACAAATCGACAATCACCTCGGCAGTTGTTTGTTGAATTCAAGCCGCAATAACCTTGTCAGTCACGGAAACACACTTGTTCTGGGCAGGACAAAAGGATGCGGAAACACTTTTTTAGGGTGGCCACAAAAACACCTAGTGGCCAGAATTGGCGATTTTTTTGTAATGAATGCAGGAAACTTGCCTACAAAAATTTGTTGATACTAAGGAGGAAAAGTCAGCAGCCTATAGCAGCAATAGGTCTATTGGACTATAACCTTATCAGAATCAGAATCAGAATCATTTTATTTTTCCCAATATTCGTTAAAATAGCCTGGGATGTCAAAACGTTAAATAAAAGCACGAAATAAACACATTATAAGCACTATTGGTTTCCATTCATTGTTGTGTCATGATCTTGTTTGCTTTCTGCTTCCAGGTTGTGGTGCTTAACGAAGTATGGCACAAATGAGCTGCTGTACCGTTGGCTGTGCTTGATCGGTGGCTTCTGGAGAAGTGGGTCGCAGCGTTTTAATTTCTCGGCCCGACGTGTGTTGCCGCTAGGAGTTGAAGCGAAGGCCGGTAGGATGTCCCGATGTACCTCAGATCTGAGGCACCTTTTACCAAATGACATGGTGAGATGGTGGCGTCGCTCCGAGAGGCTTGAGATTCCGAGTTGTTTAGTGCTTTCTTGGTATGACACATATGTCTGCCCAAGTATGATTTTGCAGGCTCGTTTCTGCAGAGACTCCAGTCTCGAGCTCTGGTCTTGTGACAGCATGGGGTGCCATACGGGACAGGCATATTCAGTAACTGGTCTGATGTATGTTACGTACGTAGTTAGCATTGCGTCCTTAGGGATAGCGAACCGTCTTAACTTTGCAAAAATCTTCAGCAGGTTTGACGTCTTCGAGACCATTTTTGATACGTGCGTTTCCATACTGAGATTGTCGTCAAGATGGAGTCCAAGGATTTTGACAGTTTTGCTGGATCCGAGGACCTGTTCGGGAGGCGGGGTCTTCTGTTTCAGAAAACTGAACCTTATGAGGGTACTTTTTTCTGAACTGACTGTCAGTTTAAGTTGTTCAGCCTCGTTACAAAGGGTGTCGAATGCTTCTCTGACAGGGCATTTGTCAGGTACGTCATTTATCGACCTCAGTATGGGAAGAGTTAAGTCGTCGGCAAACTTGAGCCTTTCTGTGATCTTGATGATTAAGGAATTGATCACAATCGTGAAGCAGGAAGGCCCAAGTTTGCCACCTTGAGGGGCTCCACAAGTAATCGGTAAGAAGTCAGATACTTCGCCATTCTCCAGCTTTACACACTGGACTCTTTGTGATAGGTAACTGGCGACCAACCTAAGGACGATTTTCCTGGCACCCATTATCTCTGCTTCTCTGACAACTAAGTAGTGACTAAGATAGTCAAAAGCCTTGACGAAGTCTGCTATCAAGCAATCGATGAAGCTACCAGGTAGCTCGAGGTGTCTCAGAATCATATCCAGGAGTCGTACCAGGTAGTGCACCGTGCTATACCCTGGTCGGAAGCCGAACTGCCTGTCATCGAGATTTTTGCCTATGTCAGCCAACAGCCAACGTAGGATGAAGGCTTCGAATATTTTGGCAAAAGCAGATGTTTGTGAGATGGGGCGGAGATCTTTAAGGCCATTCGGTTGGGATTTCTTCGGTATAGGTGTCACCACTGCTCTCTTCAACACTTCAGGAAAAATACCTTCAGAAGCTGATTGGTTCAGGACAGCTGTGAGTGGGGTGCACAATTCGAGGGCACATTCGCGAATCACGTGAGGTGGTAGCTCGTTTGGGTATGCGGATTTACGTGGGTTAATCTTTTGTAGCTCTTTGAACACCATGTGCTCCTCTATGACTGGGATCTCAGAGGCGGGAGGGAGTGAGGGTAGCGAATCTAAGGGTGGATACTTCCTACAGATCGAAGCAAAGTGCTCGTTTATTGTGTCAGCTGAGAGCTTGTCACCCTTCTCGTCGCAAACTTCCACTTTCGTTTTCTCTTTTCCGAGCAAACTCTGCACGACTTTGTGGAATTTTCTTGGCTCAGTTGTAAGGAGCTTCGTTGTTATTTTTGAGCCATATTTCTTTCTCGCTTTCTTCACCGCATTTGCTACACGATTCCGAAAAGCTCGGTACTCAGCGTCGTTTCCGCAGTATGCAAATATTCCGTCTCTTTCCGCTATCATCTCTCTAATTTCTGGAGTTACCCATGGCTTTTCGTTTGGTTTAATTAGCTTTGTTTTTTCAGGAAAATGCTGGTCATGGAGTTCAGACAGCTTGGAGCAGAAGAACTCAGCCATGGCGTTTGCACTATCTGAGTAGTACAAATGCCGCCAATCTAGTTCGCAGAGGTCCTTTTTGAAGAGCTGGATTGACTCTGGCTTGTAACAGCGAAAGCTAATTTTTCTTTTCGGTTCTTTTGGATACGAAGCTTTAGGCATCCAAACGACGCAGTTGTGGTCACTCTTACCGAGCGGGGCGAGTACCTGAGGCTCAGAGTACAGGGTTTCCATGGATGTAAAGATAAGATCTAATACTTTGTCCTTCCGGGTTGGGATTTTCACGACTTGCCTCAAGGAAAGTGATTCACTAATCCATTTCTGGCTAAGATCGTTAAAGTCGCCACAGACTATCAGCCCAGCATATGGGTACTTCGACCGGAGGTAATCAGTAGAAACTTGGAGATACTCCATTAGGCGTTTACGGAAAGGACCTCTGGGGGGGTAGTAGACCAGTCCAACGATGACTGAGGAGACGGCTTTTGGAAGAAGCTTGGGTCTGAGCCATAGCCAACTTACTTCGATCTCATCATCCTTAGCTACTGGTGGCGACAGGATTCGACTTCGAAGGTCATTACGACAGTAGAAAGCGACGCCTCCTCCTTGATCTACTGGTTGACCGTCACGTCCGGGCCTTGGGACCAGAAAGCATTCGTAACCATCTATGCTTATGACTTCAGCGCAAGAGACCCAAGTCTCAGTGACACAGGCTACGTGTATCTTCTGGTTTAGAAGTAGTCTATTCATGTCTTCTACTTTGTTTCCCATAGACTGGGCATTGCAAAGAAGAAGCCGTGGCAGATCGGATGTTTTCAGCTGCTGGTTCGTCGGCCGATGTTTCGTGTCAGTTTGTTTTCTGCCAGCACTAGTTGTTTCCATTTCACAGTTGCGGATTGGCCCTCGAGCATCAAAACCTGTTTTCTTTTTCCCTCTTTCCAGGTTGCAGGAAGAAGGATCAGGAGTCTTCAGCCTTAGACCGTGAGTATTTGTTGAGGTGGAAGTGGTTGTGCTGTATTTTGTATTTGTTTTTGTTGTTTTCTTCGTGTTTACACCAGTGTTTCCTGTACTGGACCGCTGGTTGGTTTCAGATAAGGTCTCCCTGTGGATTGGTGACTGTTCGGGTAGCTGTGACCAGGGGAGTTCCTTTGCGGGTAAGTTGAGCTGCGCCTTCGGTTCTGATTGTGTTTTATGTTGTCTTGGGATTCCGGTTGGTGGGGGTTTGTTCTTGTGTTTCTCCAACCATTCTGTTGTTGGTGGAAACCCTGGTGGCGGTTCTCGCTGATGGTATCTGAGCCAGTTCTGTAGAAAACCCGTGACCTCCGTTTCGTTGGTGCTTTCGTTTCGGGTGGGTCGTGGTCTTGGGTTCGTCTCCGGTTTTTTGAAGTTTTGGTTTTATGCTCGTCAGTTTGTGAAGTTGGAGTAGGTTTGATGTCTGCGTGGTAGTAATTGCAGCGCAGTCCCCTGCTGCAAGCGCCTGCCGCGAATTTTTTGCACTTTTCAGGATGGAGCCGTCCGCAACTTCCCGAAGCAAGAAGGCAGCCTTCGCTTGTTTGGTGGTCTTGGCAGATCGGTGGTAGTGTTTCTTCATGGCTGAATCGGCATTTGGACGCCCATTTACAATGACCTTTTTTGAAATAAAAACACGATTCTTTTGGCATTGGGGCATTCGACTTTGGTTTATACCCTAAAAGGGGGTCAGAGTGTGAGTTTTGAGTCGCCTGGGAATTATCTGTTTGGGCTTCTACTTCGCGCGACTCGGCCTGAGCTACTGGTTGAACAACTCGCGAAATTTTTCTAGTAATTACAAGTTCAAACGGTTCAGTCATTGTGCCCACACTTGAAGATGACCTTAATGATCTTATTCATATTTTCTCATCTAACTCACTTGCTGGGGCTCCCCATGCACTCAAAACCAGCTCAAAATACCCAGTTTCATAGAATTTCATTGAAGCACATAGTTCCAAGCTGGTCACTAGATGGACAAAACCCTAAAGTCAATGGATGAACATAGTCATAGGCATTTTCTTATGTAAAATACTGTTTTCTAAAGAAGATTTAGGATGCTTAGAGGCAAGATAGAGAGGTGATTTTGGCCTCAAATCAAAGCTAAAAGAAAGGAGAATCACATTATGATCTTCAACAGCTCAGGTTTGATTAAAAAAAAAATTACTGGCTACCCTAACTTTTTTTAAACCACAATCGGCACACAAACTGATTGTGGGAGCACTGAAAAACGCCTTTGGAGTAAGTTAGCTTCTTCTCCACTGCTCCAACTTTCAATTAAAATAAACCCTTCACAGAATCTTAGACTGGACCGAACCTATAAGAACATCAAATAATCTTCATGAACTCATGAAGCATACTTGTCTTACCCCACGAAGCATACCAGAAGCATACTTATCTTACCCCATGACTAATCCAGACACTAGAATCCTTGCTAGTCAGGATAATTTGGATAATTGCTCTTTTTGACTGTTCGCTTGATGATGGTGATAAACATTGTTACTACGTTTTACTTCAGACACATGTAACTGTCAAAACGGAAAAATCCAAATTGTAACTTTGAATCGGCATACGAATTCAGAAATATTCAAATAAAGTGACTAAGATAAGATTATTTGGATTGAGAAAACTTATGAATTCTCTGAGCGGAGACTCAAACAGAATTTGTTTTGGCATCGCTTAAATATGTCACCAAATGTTATCACAGGTGCTGCCGGCTGCGTTGCCGACACCTATGCTTTCGTTCCGGAGAATTGCAAGGAACTGAGGATGCCACGTTCATTTGACCGTAATACAATCCTGCATGGGACTTTTCTATCACTCTAGTCGGGCAAGAATACTACTGTTTTTTAAATTACTACTTGTCTTCATTGAGAGCAATGATAAGCTATAGCGATTGCCAATTGTGCCAACTACAAGAAGTGCGCTTACATATCACATATTGAGATTTTTCAGCACTTAGCAACGCTGGAACGGCTGAAGTTACTGTTTGTGTTAATTTTAGACTTAACTGATTTCCTTCAATAAAGTAGAAATTAGTCACCATCAGAAGGCTTAGCCATGAGCAAGCAAATCAAACTTCAGAGCTCTGATGGAGAAATATTTGATGTGGATGTAGAGGTTGCAAAATGCTCAGTCACAATCAAGACGATGCTTGAAGACCTAGGTTTGTTTGGGTTTGACTTTGAGCTAGCTTAGCCTTAGGCTATTTCAGATAGGAGGGTAGTAAGCTATTTAGTTTTTGTGCCTGAAAACTTCCAATATGCTTCTAGCATTTTTATTATTATTATGCTGTGAGGTAGGCCCAAAACTCAGGCTACAAAAGTGTAAAAAAAATGGCCATCAACATTGTCTCCTCTGTCCGGGAACGCGCCCCTACATCGACACGACGCTACGTCGACACGTCACAGAGTGGACAAAATCCGACGCTACATAGACAAATTTCCCGACACTACGTCGACAAGCAAAAGCCGACACTACGAGGACACGACGGTACATCGAACGACGCTACGTAGACACGACGGTACATCGAACGACACTACGGAGACACGACGGTACGTCGAACGACACTACGTCGACACGTCACTCAGAGGACAAAATCCGTCACTACGTCGAAAATCAAAGAATTTCGATGTAGCGTCGTGTCTCTGTAGTGACTGTCCATGTAGCGTCGTGTCTATGTAGTGACTGTCCATGTAGCGTCGTGTCTACGTAGTGACTGTCCATGTAGTGACGTGTCGATGTACTGACGGTTTTTTCGTTTCGATGTAGCGTCGTGTCTCGGTAGTGTCGCCTGCGTGTTCTGTCTCTGTAGTGTCGCCTGCATGTTTTGTCTCTGTAGTGTCGCCAGTCTGTTGAAATTCTCCAGCGCTTCTATTTTGACGAGCTTCGGCTGGTTTTACTTCTTGGTTTGAGTCCGCCCATGCTTGTAGTCATGTTCTGCGTACGGACACTAGATGGTGCTATAGGTTTGCGGAAGCCGTTCCGACGGAGACACGACGGTACGTCGACACGTCACTCAGAGGACAAAATCCGTCACTACGTCGAAAATCAACCAGTGCTTCTATTTTATGTTCTGCGTACAGACACTAGATGGTGCTATAGGTTTGCGGAAGGATTGTATGGCTTTGAACTTGAGTAGACGTGGGTTAGTGGTTAGGGGTGGGAAGGTGGGATCGTTGGTCTGTAGAAAGGAAGGGAAGGAGAAAGTCGGGCGAAACCATGATCGGCCGAAGATGACTTCTAATCGACTTAAAAATAAAGGGGAACAGTTTTAAATATTAGATAGTATTTTATCGAATTATCTGTTCTGCCCGGACTGAGGGCGAACCACTTATCCGGCAAGAAAGTACAGTTTAGAACTAATTTGGCATTTTATGTATTGCTGCAGCATGTCACCTTATCTCTGGGTATCAAATTCAGATTATGTTTAACTCTTGCAACCCTTTATTTGAACCCGTCCCCACCCTAAATATTTGCTACGGAGCCCATCTGGACCTGTTTTTATGGCACTTGCAGCTTCGCTCAAGTGCCATATACCGATCACTTTTCGGTCGGTCGGTCTGTCAGGCCACTCATCTCGAGTTAGGGTACTTCCAGAAGTGCTAGGACGATGAAACTTGGCAGGCATATTAGGGACCCGACCAAACTAACTTGGAAATAGTCACTTCCCCGATCCGACCACCGTGGAGGGAGAGGAGGGATGGGAATCCGGAATATTGACGTATTTATAACTTTTGAACGGGGAATCGGATCTTAATGAAACTTGATGTTTGGAAAGACCTCGTGTCTCAGATGTCACATTTCAAGTCCGGAATGGATCCGGTGACTTTGGGGGGAGTTGAAGGGGGGAGTCGGAAATCATGTGACATATTCAGAGTGGACGGATCGGGATGAAACTTGGTGGGAAGAACAAGCACAAGCCCTAAATACATAGTTGACAAGACCGGACCGGATCCGAGCACTGTGGGCGGAGTTGGAGGGAGGGTTCCGGAATTCCGGTGATCCCGACTTAAGATACTTACACATGTGCTGGGACGATGGAACTTGGCAGGCATATAGGGACCCGACCAAACTAACTTGGAAATAGTCATTTCCCCGATCCGACCACCGTGGGGGGTGGAGGGAGGGGGAATCCAGAATGTTGACGTATTTATAACTTTTGAACGGGGAATCGGATCTTAATGAAACTTGATATTTGGAAAGATCTCGTGTCTCAGACGTCACATTTCAAGTCCGGAATGGATCCGGTGACTTTGGGGGGAATTGGGGGGGGGGACCGGAAATTGTGTGACATGTTCAGAGTGGACGGATCGGGATGAAACTTTGGAGGAAGAACAAGCACAAGCCCTAAATACATAGTTGACAAGACCGGACCGGATCCGAATACTGTGGGGAGTTGGAGGGAGGGTTCCGGAATTCCGGTGATCCTGACAAGACGCTTAGACATGTGCTAGGACGATGAAACTTGGCAGGCATATCAGGGACTTAACAATTTTCACTTAAGAACAGTCGGATTTTGCTTACAAATGATCACAGCAAACACACGCATTGGCGAATTCCTACTTTCATCATTTTACCAAGCCTTGCAAGTGCCATATGAGCGTACAGCTCTTGTTCTTTGACCTATAGAAACCTTTTACCAAAGGTTTTAAGAACACATCTCATCCCTTTCGAGTGTGATCGTGATGATATACGGACATAGTAAGACAGGCAACTTTTGTGAAGTCATGGGCCGTCACCTACGTTTTGTCCCAAATATGGCCCATACGACCCCGCCATTAGTATTTATGAGAAACAAAAGAAGAAATAAGGAGATAAATAAGTTCTTTGGCTGCAACGTGTGGAACCCTGGTCTGGCTAGAAAGGAGTAACATTATGAGGATCCATCGACCAAAACGCCTTCCATTGCAATTTCTGTCTAAACACACCTAGTAAGGTTTGTCATTTGCCAATTGATTTTTCTGCTTCTGCAGCCGGCATGTGCCTTTCAAGGGTAGCATTTCGAACCTTAGTGTGCGAAAGCATTCCGTCCGAGCCCTTCCTTAAATTCAGACACATGTAGTTGTCTACCTTAATAAGGGGAATTAGGTCAAACTTAGTGAGTTTTCGGTCAATCCAGTTGCAATTTTAGCTGTGACACATCCACAAGATGTTATGTGTTAATTTTTTGTATTCTGATTAAAAAAAAAAATATATTCGGAGTTTTCTTCATCCTCCCGTCAACTCCAAACAGTTAAATCCGTCGTTTGGACAGTTCAACCGCTGTTTACGCGTTTATTTGGTTCCCGTTCGAACAAGCTTGCAACCCCTTATTTACTATCTGCTCTTTGTCCCCAGGGTCATCAAAGTTCAAATCCCAAAGAATTTATAATCCTCACTGACATACCGCAATAAAAACACGTACATGGAACTTTTTGGATTTTTACCCGCTAATTACGCGCGTATAATCTTTGAATTCCGCCAGCGCTCCTATCAGGTAGGCTGATGGGTAGGTTCGGACCACGAATAGAGGCACAACGCTAACATCCCGACCATTATTTCGGATCTATGTGCTGATGATAAAACTGAGGAAAGCCCCCTCTCTCCCCAACCCAAAGCTCGGATAGCAACCGAATTGTTTCAATCTACTACAGGTCCTAAGCTTTATTCGCGTATCCAATTTTAAAGTCCTCGTTTTCGTACAAGTGCCCGAAATCGTTGGAACGCACAAACCGAAGCCAAATTTGAACAGACAAGGCTGGGGTGTCATCTAGCGTCCATGCTTGACTTTAAGAAAAGTGTTGGCGTATTCAAAGGGATACCGAGGCAGAAACTTCATTGTTAGTTTGTACTTCAACATGTCAAAAATAAATCCTGGACAATATCTTAAGCTGGAATTTCCAAATGGAATAGACACTAATGTCCGACACAGCAGAGACACGACGCTACATGGACACGTCAGAACGAAGAAAAACGAAGGCCCGACAGTACGAAGACACGTCACAGCGTCGAAAACGAAAAGGCGTCACTACATAGACACGACGGTACGTCGAACGACACTACGTAGACACGACGGTACATCGAACGACACTACGGAGACACGACGGTACGTCGAACGACACTACGTCGACACGTCACTCAGAGGACAAAATCCGTCACTACGTCGAAAATCAAAGAATTTCGATGTAGCGTCGTGTCTCTGTAGTGACTGTCCATGTAGCGTCGTGTCTATGTAGTGACTGTCCATGTAGCGTCGTGTCTACGTAGTGACTGTCCATGTAGTGACGTGTCGATGTACTGACGGTTTTTTCGTTTCGATGTAGTGTCGTGTCTTCGTAGTGTCGTGTCGACGTAGGGACATCATCCCCTCTGTCCCCCAAACTAAACTGTAAACATTTGGTTGAGGGCAAGCCATCACTGTATCTGGAGTGTATGCACAATCGATGAAAATACAGTTGATTGGAACAGCTATAGAGAGATTTCACCCTACCCGAAGAAAACGGATATTTCTACACCATGATCGTCGGGATCATAACAAAGAAAATTAACATTACGAGGTATAGGAATTTTCAACTTTGAGATTAAATTTCCAGCCTTGGATAGCTGCTGTGAGTCAGAGAGTTGTTGTAATTGTTATCTGGCTTCTTCTTGTTGGAATAATACATCTTTTGCAAATTAGTATTCTTTTTATGAGAGTTTGAAGACTTCAAAGTTTGTCAACAAAGGCAGAGGCTCGCGTCCTATTGGTCGGTTGTGACGCGCATTTCAAGGAATGTGTCATAACTGACAAATAGGACACAACTTCCTCTTTGCTTACAAACTTTGAAGCCTTCAGACCCTCATGAAAAAGAACATTACTTTGCAAAAGTTGTATTATTCCAACAAGAAGAAGCCAGATAACAATTACAACAACTCTCTGACTCACAGCAGCTATCCAAGGCCGGTAATTTAGTCTCAAAGTCAAAAGTCCTATGCTTCCTAATGTAAAATTTTTTGTTATTCTCCTGTCCGTTTTCTTCTGGTAGGGTGCATTCTCTCTATTATCGCATTCTTCCAAATTTACAGGAGAGGTACCCAACCTCAGACAAAAAATTTTAAGTTTAGAGAGAAATCTTTCTTTAGTGAAATATATCTGGCTTGAAAAGGAACCAAAAAATATGACAAATATACTAGATTGAAGCTAATAGAATGATTTACATATTGGGAAAATAAATTTTACTTCAATCTTTCTATATTAACACTTCTTCTTCTTCTTTATGTTAGGCCTCTTTGGACGGCGTGACGCTCCATTTAGGCCTCTTCCCTTTTGCGGCCTCGCAGTATGACTGCTCAGGACTGCAATGGTTTTCTTCTTCTGTTGTGGAGATTGCTGGGGTAATTGCAGTAATCTTCATTGACTTTGGATTTTGGTTATACTAGGTGGTCGAGTTCCATGCATCGGAGGAATGAATGGATTGCTAGTATGGCATGCTTTTCTGCGTCTTTTGGTGGTGGTGGGTGTTTGATGAGGGAGGAGGTGGTTTTCTCAAGTCGGAGGGATGCAAAT
Source organism: Branchinecta lindahli (assembly GCA_023053555.1). Taxonomy (NCBI): domain Eukaryota; kingdom Metazoa; phylum Arthropoda; class Branchiopoda; order Anostraca; family Branchinectidae; genus Branchinecta; species Branchinecta lindahli. The sequence continues at coordinate 18,484,347 of JAKZAO010000011.1, read as the reverse complement.
ATTCTTTCGAGCTGTTGTCTCTCGTTTCTTCTAGGTAGGTTGGTACATTCGAAGAGCAGGTGGTCAATGGTCTCGTCCTTTCTCGAGCAGAGACGGCATAGTGGGGATGTTGGTACAGTTCCATCTGCATTGGGGATTTTGTAGTGGTGCGCTTGGTGGTTGAGGTTGTTGGTGTTTGCTCTTATACGGTGGTAGAATGCTGTCAGATGTCGAGATCGGAAAGGTGACAGGTGAGGTTCTTGATGGGGTCCCCGAATTCTGTTTATTCTACTTCTCATTACATCTCTGATAGGGAGTAGTCTTCCACTTTCCACCGGGTTCGTCAGCGCCTTTTTTGCTGCTGTGTCAACAAGTTCGTTTCCAGGAATCCCCATGTGGCTTGGAATATACTGGAAAATGGTTTTGTTTCCTTGTTCATGAACGTGCTTGAGGAGGCTTGCTGTGTGGTGCAGATCTATGTCTTCAGATGGGAAGGTAGGGCGTTCAATTAGGGACAGGGCAGATTTTGAGTCTGAATATATGACTAGATCTGTCTTTGACAGATTCATCTTCATGATTAGCTCGAGTGCAATGTTGATTGCTGCTATTTCAGCACTTAGGATGCTCGACTCTTTCGGTAGCTTCTCTGTTGCAAAAAGTTTCTGAATGGGGAAGTATGCGGCTGCTCCGGTAGTACCAAGTTCGGATTTTGATCCGTCTACATATATTGGGATATGTTTTTGGTAGATGGTGGATGATATGTGGTAGAAGTGTGCTGTTACCAAGTGAGGGAGGAGGTCAGCCTTTTTAGTCGGTAGGAAGGTGGTTCTGACGATTGGGAGTTGGCGCGTCCATGGTGCTGTATCTTCTATTTTTGGGGTCAGCAATGATTCTGCGGTTGGGAGTATGTTTTGATGGGACCGAAAGTCGGCCAGCATGGATGTTCGCGGCTGGTGGCTTGTTCGTGTAGGTCTATGTAGGATGTGGTGGGGCGTGGTTTCAAGTTTTGTCAGTTGGCGTGACATGAGTATCTGTCTTCGGAGCTCGATAGTGGTGATTCCTGCTTCTCCGCGTAGGAATTGGGCTTTTGTGGTTCGTCTCATTCCTGTTGCGATTCTCAGTGCTGTATTTTGCACAGTTTCAAGCTGACGAAAATATTGTTTTGCGCACGTGCCGTAGACTGTCAGCCCGTAGTCCATTTGAGAGCGGATATACATCTTGTAGAATTCAACGAGAGTTTTGTCTGAGCACCCCCATGGTGTGCCTGCTAGACGTAGCATGATTTTCATTTTTCGGTGGCATCTGGTGATGATGTCTTGGATATGCGGATGGAATGTGAGTTTCTGGTCGAGGAGTAGTCCCAAATATTTTACAGTTTTTGTCTCTGGTATTGCCGTTCCGTTGATGGTGAGGTTGGCTTGTACAGATGTCCTCTTGCGGTGGAATTGTACTATACTTGATTTAGCTGGTGCGATTGGTAGTCCTGACGTATTTGAGAAGGTAGAGACCTCATCCAGGGCGGTTTGGAGCTTTGTGTGGGCCTCGGTGAAGGTAGCTCCTGTGCTCCACACTGTTAAATCGTCTGCAAATTCACCTTTTGGTTGCGAAACTAGTAGTCCTGATAGGAACAGGGCAAACAGTAAACAGCTCATTACTGCTCCTTGCGGCAGTCCTTTTTGTATGTTCTTTGTTGATGAGAGTTTGCCATTAACTCGGACTACAAAGGATCTGTCAGACATGAAGTCAGTGATGAATTCGGCTACTTTCTTTGGAAATCCAAGTTGGAGAAGCCTTCTGTGCATTTTTGTCTTTTTGACATTATCATATGCTCCCTCGAAGTCCAAGAATGCAGCGATGAGGATGATTCCTTTGTCAAAGGAGAGTCGGATTTCTTCTGTTAGGCGGATGACGATGTCAATAGCTGAATGGTGCTTTCTGAACCCAGTTTGGGTTTGAGGTATTAGCTTGTTTCTCTCTGAGAACCAATAAATCCTGTTATAGATGATTCTCTCGAAGATTTTTCCTAGTGTAGGTAGAATCATAATTGGTCTGTACGACTTTGGGTCGTCCTTGGGTTTTCCTGGTTTGAGTATGGGTGTGATAACTGCGATTTTCCATACTTTTGGAAATACTGACGCCCTCCAGCATGTATTATATACATGTAAAAGTGCTCTTTTGTAACTGTCGGTGCAGTGGGCGAGCCACTTTTGGTGGATTTCATCCTTTCCTGGGCAGCAATCCTTGCTTTCGCTTATTGCTCTGTTCAATTCTTCCATGGATATGGGTTTTGTGAGGTCTGAGTGCCCCGTCTGTGGGCGAGGGTCTTCTCTGCTGCAGTCTTCCTGGGGTTGTGTTTCATTTGGGGGGGCTTCACTGAATTTGTCTGCATATATTTCTGCATACAATTCTGCTTTTTCGTTGTCTGTTTCTACTGTTTTTCCATTGTTCAGCAGGGAGTATCGTAGAGAGTCGGTATTGGTATTTTCAAACAGTAGGCCTATCACTTAATTTTTACCTTAGGACAGATTGCTTGCAAAGTGATGAGAAAGATAGAGTTACAGTACTTAAGTTAATAACTAGAAAATCCCTTTTTAAATCAGGTTCAAAACAAAGAAAATACCAATAATTCTAATATTTTGGGACATAGCTGTTAAAGTTTAACCAGAAAGGGCTGGGATAGGACAGTCTAGTTACCCATCACTTGTTCACTTAAATTGGCTTGAAGACCCGCTGAAATTGAGTTACTTCGTTGTTCCGCTATTCACGAATAACCGATTTTCAAATAGTGGAATTTCCGTGTGATTTGTGGTGCGTCTATGCGCTTGTATTTTTGTTGTATGCCTTACGAGAAAGATTTATCATTTTTTTTTTTCAAGCACTAAGCAATCGTCACCAATGTCACCACTGCCCACTGAAAAGCCGCATTTGTGTTGAGATTAAAATTTCCCGCGTCATAGTAGAATTTTCGCTGTGGGGACGGCCGGAGATATTCTGAGCCTCATAACTAGAGCAGATAGTGGAAAATCAAAAAATCCCATTGCAGAATCCAAATTGTTCAGTGTATCCAATTAAATGACACACAAATAAGTTGGCTTTTCAGTTAAACTTAAAAAAACAAACAGATTTTGCTTCTTGACTGTCAGGACAGCATGGGAATTTCATTTTAATATTTTATCGGCAAAATGCAAGGTTGTTTAAAAACGAGGTCAGTTATCCCTCCTGTAAAAGGTGGTTTATTTGTCTTCATGTCTATTGGAGGAAATTTGAGGAAAAGAGTTCCTTCGGGCCTGCTTCAGGCAAGCCTTTGTCAAAGCAGCATGGAGGTCTACACTTAGCTTGTAGTACCACATAGTAAACTATGTTCATTGTACAGTAGAAGGATGGTTATTTGAATATCTTTAAACGGAGAATAGTCGCTGCTGAAAGCACCAAAACCTATACCAGGCCTGTACCAGGCAACTTATACGATAAAGTAGGATATTTCACTAAAAGATTTAAATAATAAGCCGGTTTTCCCAGCTTTTAAATAACATGCCACTGATTCCCACAAAACCTAATGATGTGAAATGAAAAACACAATTGTAAATAGGTTTATTATATATTTTCTTCCCAGGTAGGCTACTATCATTTAAGCTGGGACCCCAACTCTTACGTTGGGGCACCATGCCCTGCAGGGGCATGGTACCCCCATGAAAATCTGTTTGAAAAGCTAATTTCCATTTCAGATTCTCAGTTCAACAGATTTTCATGGGGGTACCATGCCCTTCCTGCAGGGCATGGTGCCCTAACATATGAGCACCATGCCCATATGTTGGGGCATGCCCTGACGTTGGGGCACCATGCCTAAGAAATGAGGATTTGTGTATGACTGGGACCAATGTCCTCAGATCTGGTTCTGACATTAAGGAGTAACCGACTCCATTGCTTTAGGCCCAAACAAGTTTTTTAGCAGTACCTCAGTGTGTTTCTTCTGTTATGTAATGGAAGTCAAAACTGGACTAGACTATCCTTTTAATTAAGGCATTTTTCTGTGACATAATTGTGGGCCACACGCTTCTGAGTGTTTTTCGCGGAAACACGATTGTGTGCAACACAGTCGAGCCACAAGTTGAAACTCGCGGAAACGCCGTTTTGTCTATTTTTTCGGCGGTAAATTCAAATGTCTGAATATATAAATAAAAATCATGCAAAATCTCAATAATAGAACTCCAGGCTTACGCCCGTACGGAAAATCTCCACGTCGAATGCCATTTTCCACCTCGAATCGAGGACGAAACGTAATTTTTGGTAGCGAAATGCGGGCGAAAGTATAGCGAGGACGAATATTGATGGCGAATTCTACTTCGACCCAAATTTCGCTGCGAATATGAAGGCGAAGGAGAGGGAGATCTCGCGTTCGCTATCGTGTTTAGTAAGGGCGAAGGCGGATTTCCCTTCGACCTTAGTTCTCGCTGCGAATATGAAGGCGAAGGAGAGGGAGATCTCGCGTTCGCTATCGTGTTTAGTAAGGGCGAAGGCGGATTTCCCTTCGACCTTAGTTTTCGCTGCGAATATGAAGGCGAAGGACAGGGCGATTCTATCCCCGCCTCATCTTTGGCGAAGGGCGAGGGTGTATTCAACTTCGGCTTTGTTTTCGCTGCGAAGATGGTAGCGAAAGATCATTGAGATTTCATCTCCGCCTCGTATTTGGGGAAGTGCGTGGGCACCTGATGGCAACTTCGCAGTGAATAGTTTCACTGCGAAGTTGCCATCAGGTGATGGCGAAAAACTTCTCCTATAATACTTCGACTTTTGTTTCCGCTGTCAATGTAATTGACGAGATGCAGAGGCTGTTTATTTTTTATTTTATTTTTTATCTCGCCTATAGGCATTCGGTGAGCTATGAGAGCCATCCAGTTCGATTTTTTGTATGTTCACCATATTAATCAAATCCAATGAACGCAGTAGTCTCTAATTGCTTGTTTCGAGTCAGGAAATAAATGTGTTAATTGTAAGAGCCACGGAAATGCTTTAATTTAAGCCCTGCCGTCTATAGTTTTGAAAATATTGCTGTACTGTAAAGTTCAAAAAATTTCTGAAGCAGCTTGCGTGTTTAGACCTTGTTCGATAGTGCAAAAGCATCACCCGACAAATTTTGAGAGTTACTAGTCCTAAGTCGATAATTTGGGGAAACATAGTTTTGTCGTCTATATTAACTTTAAATTTGGGTCTATCGTTAATATACGAAGATGGGATAGCAGGCATAGGATAGGAAATAGGAATCGACCTTTGAGGGTTCGGCACTACCTGGTCGTGGTCAATCAAATCAATAGACACGAATTTTCGTTTCCACAAGGCCGATGTGGACGATTATTACCAACAGTCTCGACCTCGAAAACAGGGTCGTTCGTTTATCTATCAAATGTATGAGATGGATTCGCTACCAAATGAGGTTCATCCGCGGAGGCGAGATCGCGCAGCGCTCTGCGCTCTCGTTGTACAGACAGAGAAAACCGGGGGTCCATCCGCGAAGTCGCGTTCGCTGTCCAGGGACAGCGAGAGAGAAAACGAGGTAGTTTGTGTTTCAAATGTACGAGGTCGTTTTGAGGTGAAAAACGAGAGCGAATAGGCAGCGAAAACGAGAGAGAAAACGGCCTAGTTTGTGTTTCAAATGTACGAGGCCGTTTTGACCTAGATTCGACGTGGAGATTTTCCGTACGGGCGTCCTTACCATTCCGTGCAAAAAGGATCTTCTGTTTTATGTCCACATACTTGAGAAAGTTTTTAGTTTTATTGTTTTGACGTTGTTTTGCTAATAAATTTGAATTTCCCGCCAAAACCGAGCCACAAAATCGGCAATCACCTCGGCAGTTGTTTTTCGAATTTGAGCTGCAAAGCGAGCCACGAAAATCTTGTTGGTCGCGGAAAAACACTTGTGGGCCGCACGAAAGACCGCGGAAACACTCTTTTCGAGCCACAATCGACCCAGAAACTGTTTGTGGGAGCACGGAAAAACGCCTTTAGTCAGATTGCCTCTTCAGTCAAAGAAATGGCAAAATTTGCATTCCTCCCCCCTGATATATTGTTTGAATTCCTAGGAATGGACGAGGATGAAGAAGAAATTGTTCCACTGCCAAATGTCAACTCAGCAATCTTGCGGAAAGTACTCCAGTGGGCCACCTACCACAAAGATGACCCTCCTCCACCAGAAGATGATGAGCTCAGGGAAAAGAGGACAGATGACATTTCAAGCTGGGATGCAGATTTCTTGAAGGTTGACCAGGGAACATTGTTTGAGTTGATCTTGGCAGCAAATTACCTTGACATTAAAGGTGAGAAACTGCAAACCAGCACTACCTATTTTTTTGTCAAAATATGTCCATCTCCAAAAACATTTAGGTTAGGCTAATAGTAATCTGAACTGAGTAAAAAAAAAAAAAATCCATGGTTAAACCATTGCTCGGGTGAGAAGCCAGTATGTTTATTGCCAAGCCAAGGATCATTATAATTAAGTGCTCCCGTTTGTCCTTTTTTTTTAATGTGATACATTTGATTTATTTTTATTTTCATGCCCCTTCTTTTGGCCTTGCCCTTTGGTGGGCCACAAATAGGTAAAAATAGTAACAACACTGAAATTGTGATGTTAGCAGTCAGTGTGAAACGTGCGAGGCTCATTTCACTTGCCAGCAGAGGACAACCTGTTTTTCACAACTTTTATCTTGGAGTCTGTCACCACTATCTCCTCCCCAAGGGATTTAGTTACAACCGGGTTGAAGAAAAAATTGTCTTGCTCCCGTTTTTTGCCGAAAACAGCTTGAGCTTCCAGGAGTGACCTCGCGTCCTGCCAGACGCTTCTATCGAAGCGGTTGCTGGCAAGTAAGTCATGTACAAAATTTACGTCCATGCGTCACCATCGATAAGTCAATTCCTGCGTGTCGAGTTTAAGGACGGTTTTCGTAGAAGCTCGAGTTCGGGAACCGCGGTAAAAGTGGATTCATTGGAGAATGAGTGGCGACTGTTATCATCAGAAACTCCGTGTGCGTTGAAGCTAGTGCCGCATGCCGTTTTTAAAGTTTAACTGAAAAGCCAACTTATTTTTGTGTCATTTAGTTGAATACACTGAATTATTTGGATTCTGCAAAGGGATTTTTTTTGTTTTCCACTATCTGCTCTAGTTATGACGTTCGGAGTATCTGCGGCTGTCCCCACAGCGAAAATTCTACTATGACGCGGGAAATCTTTATCTAAACACAAACAAGGCTTTTCAGTGGGCAGTGGCGGTATTGGTGAAGACTGCTTAGTGCCTGAAAAAAAAAGTCATAAATCTTTCCTGTAAGGCATACAACAAATTAGAGGTACCACAAATCACCCGGAAATTCCACTATTTGAAAATCAATTGTTCCTGAATAGCGGAACAACCAGGTAACGGATTTTCAGCGGGTCTTCAAGCCAATTTAAGTGAATAAGTGATGGGTAACTAGATTGTCCTATCCCAGTCCTTTTCGGTTAAACTTTAAACGAATTTAATAATGTCGAAGTAATAATGTTGATACCATAGTATTACTTACCGTGGTATCTGAGAGTTAGATACCACTGTCCCGACCGTAGTAACTGACCCTGGTATCTGGGAAACTCACTTTCATCATCAACAACACAAGAGATGTAAGTGATAACAGGTCCATATCCAGGAATTTATTACGGGGGGGGGGTTGCCTGCGGGTCGGACCAAAAATTATAAAAAAGACATGGATCAGAGGTTAAAGCCTATAAAAACGGTTATTTTTGCATGTTTCGGGGGGGTTGAACCCCCTACCCCCCCCCCCCCCCCCGGATACGGCCCTGTGAGTGGATATAAGTTTTTCTTTTGGGATGACTTATCAGATACCAAGGTAACTGTAAAAACGACAAAATGCAGGTCCAGTTACCATGGTATCAGATACTATGGTATCTGTAATAACGCGACTGATATACAAATTAATTTTAGGACTGTTGGATGTTACCTGCAAGACCGTTGCGAACATGATCAAGGGTAAAACCCCCGAGGAAATCCGAAAGACCTTCAACATCAAGAACGACTTTACCCCAGCAGAAGAAGAACAAGTGAGGAAGGAGAACGAGTGGTGTGAGGAAAAATAATTTTGATTCAGTTGTACCGTATGCTTTGTTTTTTTTTGAAAGATGAATCTGAAAGTGTTTCCCTTAATTTCGAGACGTAAATAAACTAAAAACAAAACTTTATGAATTTCTATTTCAGTCAAAAAGCCTATAAGCTGTGGAAATTATTTCATTTATTTTTACTTATTATTACGAATCTCTCAACACGTCAAAGGACACCTCGCACTACATAGCTTTTCTGCTAAGATGTTCTGAGACGGTTGACTACTTTCAAACTTGGCTATGCTTACAGAAAATCACACAGTCTCTTGTGTGATGTCTTTCCTTGGTGACAAACTTGGCAAAATTTGCATTACAGGTCTCCTGACCAATAAGCTTCTGGGGAACAGTGACCGGGAGCATGATACGTCACGTAAAGGGAACAAGCGGGGCAAGCGTGATAATAACGTTAATGCTAATAGAGGGGATACAGTTCGGAAGTGTGAAAACCATACTTGAACACACCATGGGGAATACATTTACAGACATGGCCACGGAGAGCATTCTTCTCCTGAGCGTGACTTTTTCAAAATAGCGATGTTCGTTTCTGGAGGTTTGCACATGCAGACTCCAAGACAAAAAGCGCAGTCATTCAAATCTTGTACAGCGCTGGCCGGATCATATTGGAATTTCTTCTAGATATACGTTTGGGCTGCGTTTGGGCTTAACTGGTTAAAAAATATTCCAGAAGAAGGGTTGATTGGAGACATTTGTTCATATCTAAAATTGTTCGGTACTGAAATTAGGACAGATGCAAAACAGAGCAAAAATCATAGCTTGGAAACACTATTTCGTATTTGGATTGGGTTTTCTGCAGGCAATGTCAAAGGAAGTCATATAGATAGGGATGATACTTGGTACTCTTCTTTCAGGTGTCCTTTAAGCAAGAAAAGGACCGGACGAAAATGTAAGATTTTCTGTATAGCCAGTTTCAGCACGAACAAATTATCTTTAGTAGGCTACTTCTTCGGCCGAAGCCGTATGTATTGTTAGTTCTCTTCGGATTGGGAGCTAAAATTCTAATCCGGCCCTTCTTGGCAAGGGCTTCTTCAAGCCGTAGTTAAAGTTAAAGCACATATTCACACATTGACAGGCCGGTTTAATATTTACCCTTGACAGGTTGCAAATTTATCGTCTTAGATCAAAGAACAACATACTGAAAGAAATTAAACAAAAAATTGCAACGTCATAAAGCGTGTTCCACCTTACTTACCGTAGTTACTACGCATGACGTCACGAATTTTGGCCTTTTTGCGTCAAGGCTGGAACGCTTTTTTAAATTTTCGGTAAAACACCACTCCACGGGGTAATCCAGCCAATCACGTTACAGAGATCCGTAGTTACCACGCGCTCCCGAGCATGGTAAGCAAATAGTTACCATTTCGAGAAGGTTGAAACGGTCAGCGTAGTAACTTTTCTTGGGGCTGGAACGGAAATAGTAACTAATAGTTACTATTGGTAGAGGGGTGGAACACGCTCATGGTTGTTGCAACTTTTCACTGCGCAGGCTCCGTCGTCCGCGTGATATGATAGTGCGCAAAGAGCGCAGCCGAGCTTCGTTCGGCACAAATAATACGGCGAATTTCGAAACATCGTAGTGACAAATGCTTTCAAAATTTCCTTTGCAACTTAGTACATATAAAACCAGTCGGTTTTAAAGTTTAAGAAACGGAAAAACTTTATTTCAAACAAATTATATTCAGTGGTTAAATTTTAGTTTTGCAAAGCGGCAAGACCTTCTGACCACAATCTTTTGTATCCCAAGCAGACTCCCATCGTTTTATGATTCCGCAGTTTCCAGTTGACGACATTTTCCAGTTCGAATAATTTACTGGTGAATTATCCGTCCAGTAAAAACTCTTTTCATTTACTTTTACTAGTCCAATCCAAACTTCGTTCGGTCGGAATAGATCCCGATGGGGGGGTCTTCTCAGAAACTCTTCGACGAGCTTCTGCTCTTCTGCACTTCCAATCGAAGCTAAGTTAGCATTGTGGCTTTTGCAGAAGTCTCTTCCTCGCTGCCAGTCCATCGGGATTTGTATTACTTTGTAGCAGAAGCAACCCGAAGCGGTGCAGAGCTCATGCCAACGTTTCCGACAGCGATGTTCATCCTTTTTCAGCGACGTAGGGAGCACATCTCCAGACGTTGTCAGCGATTGGTCTGATTTCGCTGGTATTATCAACGCATTACGGAGTGACTCATCCTGTATTGTCAGCGATATAGGGAGTGGATCGTCATTTATTTCCAGTGACGTCGGGACCAGATCGAGGGGTATCTGTAACACTGCCGCTTTTTTGCAGACCAGTGCGAGGTTGTCCTTCCGGTACTCGCAGTCAATGTCGTCCCAAGCAAATCCAAACGTCCGTTCCATCACAGAGCAATTACCTCCCACAGGCTGTTGCTCGTACCAGTTCGTGAAATTCACATGCGTTCCGTCCGACCATTTGAAACGGGTGCGCCAACCGACCCTGCTCGAACCGATCCAGGCGACTTCCTCGGGGCTCGAATAGTCCCTGATCAGCCCAATCCAGACGCCTAGGGTGGGGCTTAAATACCCTTCGAGAAATTTCTGTTCTTCAAGACCATGGATCGAAGCCAACTCAGCGGACTGTTTCTGGCAGTAGCTGCGAGCCTCTTCCCAGTTGAAAGAAGCCGGTCCCAGGTGGTAGCAGTAGCAAGAAGACTCAGAGCACAAGAGGTCCCATCCGCTCTCGCATCGTGGCTCGGGTACGTTTTGAGGAGCTGTTAGGAGAGGAGTGGCAGGCGGCTTATCGTTGCACGTCTTCGGTGGTATACTTGCACCTCTCACCTGGGGATCGAGCAGGAGTTGAAGATCCCCGACTACGTATTTTAGTGTACCTGAAATCGGATAACGTTAAAGGTCCCGTCTTACCTGAATGATTGCCTCCTCTACGTCCCTAATCGCTCTCTCAGCATTAATTACGAGAATTCCTATCATTTAAATCCGCTTAACATCAACTAGCTTATTTTTACTTTTGCCATGTTTTGCCCTTTCCAAGCGGGTGGGGCTTCCGCTCTTTGCTTTCGAGGAACTCATTGGTCAGAAAAAAACAGATATTTAAGTTTTTCGGAAAATCTCCTCCAGCTTTTCTTGTGGTTCTTCCGAAAGAGAGAAGTAGCAAAGAAGCCAGTCTAGGTACCTCAGGAGTGAACAGCGATATCCCAAACAAAGAGTCAGTGGTCGAAAGACGTGCGCTTGAAGTGGTCTTTGCCATAGCCTATCAAGATAAGACATAAGGCGTATTCTCGCCGTTCCCCGAGGACTCCAATTGAGAAGTCTCCGCGTTTTTGTTTGTCCCGGGGACTCACTCCCCGTATTCTCGCGAGTCCCCACGGACGGTGAATGCTCCGATTACCATCACCATCATCAAAGAGGACTCCCTTTCAGATTCGGACGGGGATCAATTTTTGCTGGTGCTGGCCCAATGTAAAATTAATTAAAAACAATCAGGATAAACAAAACCCAAAATACAGTGGATCCGGATAAATTTCGCCAACTGCATATTTTGTGGATTGACTCCCTCTATTCTCGCCGTTCCCTTCGATTCCACGAGGAGTCCTCGGGGAACGGCGAGAATACGCCTATAGAGGATAACTTCCATTTCAGTGATATTTCTAACTTACCTTTCAACGACGTGAACCAATCAGGATTTACCGTCTGGTTCTCATCACCACTGAGGAGAAACGGCCATTGTTCATCTGGGTCTCTCGCCAATTTCTTGTTCATAATCTCCACCAACATTTCAAGCTTAGTAATTGTTTGGTTTTCTTGAGGACACTTGGCCCTACCATCCAGGTTGTTTATCTGTATCATAAGTTTAGCATTATCATCTGATGCCTTCTGAATTTGTGTTTGGATTAGTTCAGTAAACCTAAGCGTTTGCCTTTCTTGAGAAATGCTAGCCTCATCGTCTGAAGTATCGATTCGTTTAATAAGTTTGTTATTGTCGTGTGCTGCTATGCCAATTTGTCTGCGGACTAGCTCCTCAAGGTCATTGATTCTAGAGGCTATGTCGTCATTTCTTCTTTGGGCCATCAGTTCTTGGACAAGTGATATCAGCCTGTCAACTTTCCCCTCGGTTCTATCGTTATGATCTGACCAGACTAGTCCTCTCGTCAGTCGATTGGCAGATCCAGATCGGGTTTGCATATGTCTCCGATCTGTCTTCGTCTCAGCTATTAAGTTGATCATGTTGTTGAGTTCGTTAGCTCGATTTCTGACATCTTTTACTCCCCTCGCTATGAACTGCAGGGCGTCAGTAGTCTCTTCATTGTAAGGCTTCTGGTTATTGAGGAATGCGATCACGTCGTCAGCTTTGGACGTAATGGCTTGGACATGACCTTTGATATCATCGATGCCGACTTTGGAGACCCTTCCCTGTCCTAAAAATGAAATGTTCCGCTTTTCAGGATCATAACCAGGGTGTAATCGTCAGACAGTCGGGAGGAACTTGGAGAGAGTTGTTTGCTGAAAAATCGGGACGAAACTCGGGAAATCCGTTCACACCATAGTTGAAAAATGTAAGTTTCATTCTTATTTGCTCTAAGAGCCAACGGCCATGCGAAATCCGTAGCAAAAAAAAAAAGAAATAAGACCTTGGCTATCCTGCTAAATTTTGTAAATTTTGTTAAATACTTAATATTAACAAAACAACTGTGCCCCCGACGTTACTTTCTATTCTTCATTCGGAAACTATCCCTCGAAATATGTCCAATCTAAGCTCTCTCAGCTTTCACAATAAAAAATGCTTTAGCTTCTCATTGATGCTACCAGACACCGAATAAGCACCAGACCGACCCTTAACCCTTCCAAATTCCCTCTCTCCAGGTGGCAGACTGTCTGAGGCATGCCCTACAGTTTATCAAATTCCTATGTTTACTTGCGGTTCAAACCCGCTCAAAAGTGGATCCCTATGAGATCTTAGTCAGTCGTATGTTTCGACGTCGTCATCCCCTCCGCCCCAAGCAGTTACAACTGCCCCTGCAAGGCGTAAAGACGTACGGGCTTACCATCATATATGAATCCCTAGTCTTGCTACTGGAAATATATTTTCCCTCGAAATATTTCCAATCTAATTTCTCTGGATGTACAATTAACAGCGTGTTCCACCCCTCTATCAATAGTACCAACCTTCTCGAAATAGTAACTATATAATAGTAACTATTTGCTTACCATGCTCGGGAGCGCAGTAAGCTTGGTATCTACGGATCTCTGTAACGTGATTGGCTGGATTACCCCGTGGAGGAGTGACGTTTTACCGAAAATTTAAAAAAGCGTTCCAGCCTTGACGCAAAATAGCCAAAATTCGTGACGTCATGCGTATAGTAACAAAAGTTAGTAGGGTGGAGCACGCTCTAAGCAGGTTACCAAACTGGTTCGCTGGTGTTATCTCTTTTTGCGAGACTGCAGCGTTGCAGTCCGACTTGACGGGCAGACGGAGATGTGCTAACAAAGAGGATACAGCTTTGCCTTACCTTTTGAAAAGAGCAGACACAGAGCTAGGGAAACCACCAGCTCGAGGCTCGCCATTTTGAAGACTAAAACCAGTGAACCTGGTGTTCTTGACGGTACTGTTTCATGTTACTTCTCAATATCGTCACGAGTCCGTGTGGAAATTAGAGAAGCGAAATACCATATCAGGGACGGTTTAAAGCACGACTAGCCACCGAGTGACTCCATTTGTACGATGCTGGTATAAAGAAGAACTTGAATGAGCAACTTTTCAAGTTTTTACACCTCTTGCCTTTAGGCGTCGTTTCGGGAGACCCCAGGAACTAGGAAGTGACTCGTTCTGTTCTCAAGGTTCACCTCGAAAACTCACACATTTGTCATGTAATCTCGGTGGGAAACAAGACCAAAGGTTTCAATGGGATCCTAACGGTGAATATTCATTAGACTTAATCCAGACAATTGGGTCTTGTAGATTTCCTGTGTTCGGCAAATCCCGTAAACACATTTTCGACAGGTCAGATTCCCTAGATTGTGGTCAGATTACGATCAAATTACCGTTTCTAGTTGAAGAACCGTAGGCTACGCTATTTGATCCAAGATTGGACAGAGAGACTGGCATGAGTATTTTAAATTTCCTCCAGGCAGGAAGGTCCCGGTGAGTTTTCGAAACATCCAAATGACGGTTTGCGAGAGTTGCTCAGTCTGACATATTTTCGCTATGGAAAAACTGATTAAATCACGGCGCATCCTAAATGAAATCCTGGTCAGTCACAAGAAGTATAACTTGAATGGCACTTGCCGTCCGACCAATTTTGGGAAGACGGAGATGGAAGGGAATCCGCAAAATTACTGATGTGTAAATTACGAACGGGTGATCCGATTCCAATGAAATGTTTTGGGTGGTGAACTGATAACCTTGATATGTAAAATGTGTCTGGACCACTTGCACCAGCGACTGGGAGAGTCGGGAGGGGGGGTCTAGGCGAGAACCCCCCCGGACACCCTCCGGCTAAAAAAAACCCGTTACCAACCCCCCCCCCGCCCCGTCCAACCCCAACCCCCCCCCCCCCCCCGCATAAAAAAGACGGGTATGTAAGAGTAGAGTTACTGGTAGGTGGAGAGTAAGAGAAGAATAGAAAACCCCGCCGGTACCAAACCCCACCCCCCGGCGACACCCCCCCCCCCGAACCCTTAGACACCCACACATATTTAGACTGGGATTTAGTGGGAACAAAACGAACAACCATGTGACAAGCACGAGTAAGGGGAAGAGCTGGTAGAATATTTCTGGGACTATCTTGAAAGTGCTATCACAAAACGAGCTCAACCTTTCCCTTGGGCCAAAGGATCCTCCCATCGAGTCTCATCAAAATATCTCATTCCCTTCGAAAAGTTATCCTGCTCACAGACGGAAAGCAGGACAACTTTTTCGGTGTCATAGGTATCCCTCCACTTACTGCCCATCTTCGAGTTTCTGGTATGACAATAACTAAAGAGCAATCAGGCAAGGGGAGCTTCACATTGCACCAATGGGTAACTGCAGCTTCCTCGCCAACAAGGGGGAGGCATTGGGAAAGGATTTGTTGGGGGGATCGTTACACTGAGTGGAACTGGCTTAGATTTGATCATTCACATTTAACACCTCACTGACAACAGCTTCAGTTGAATGCGCGTGTTTGGTGGCTTCAGCAATTAGTCTGTCACCATCAACATCAACCTTCACCTTCGCCTTTCACTCCCTTTGTTTATCATTGTTCTGATACCCACTGTACTTCAGACATTATTGTAGAGTCAAGTTTGCGAAAGAAGTTTATTCTACTCTTACTCTCTACCTACCTGTTAACTCTACTCTTGCATACCCGTCTTTTTTTTATGCGGGGGGGTTTTGGTATCGGGTTTTTTTTAGCCGGGGGGGGGGGGGTGGCGGGGGGGGGGGGGTTGTCCGGGGGGGGTTAGCCGGAACCCGAGAGGGGGAGGGGGTCCAGAAATTGTGTAAGCGGTCAAGAAACTTTGACAGTAACGATTCCATGGGGCCTAGATATGTTATTTGGCGTCCGGACCGGATTCCGCAACGGTGAGAGGGATAAAGGGGGTACGGGAAATCGGCAGATATGCTCCAATTCGAGCCAATTTTGATGGATGGCAAAAGATATATCCGAGATGCGGCATTTATGTGTGCGAGTCGCATTCGGCCACAGTGGAAGGAGTTGGAGGAATTTTGTGACTCTCATAGTGCCAAACGAGTGGAGCGATATTAATGAAACTTGTGTAAGTCTAGAAGGCTGGAGATTACAGATTTTGGGGCTCAGACCGGATCCACCACGGTTGGGGTCCAGATTTGAAATGAAACTTGATGGGTGGTTAGAAATAAATCCATTCATGACTTTAGTACGTGTTCGAACAGGATTTGACCACGGTGGCTGGAATTTGAGGGGGTTTCTGGAAATTTTGTAGCATGCCTAGGGATCAAACGAGTGCAGCGTTTGGGATAAAATTTGGACAGTGCAAAGGTCATATGCTCTAGATGACCCATTTTGGGGTCTCAGACGGTTTGACCTCGCGGGGTGAAGGGGTAAATTTTCCGGAAATGATCACATTCGATTAAAAATTGTTGGGTGGTAAGATCAGACGTCCTTGATAACGTATTTATGTGCTCGAATCGGATCGAATCGCCTTTACACCCTTGTTACCTATGGTTCTTAGTTTTATTACTTAGTCCTCCAAGCTATTACCGTACTCGATCTAATCCTATGAAAAAGTCGCGACACAACCAACCATTGGCAAATCTCTTTAATTGGTCGCTGGATACTTCGTTTATTTACGAATTGTCGGGTCGAGACGTTTACTTGGACTCGTGACTCAGCCGGATTTCGAGACGAGACGAGTTCGAGTCCTGATCCGTGAACGACGAGTCCGAGTCCATGAAAAAGGCGTCTCGAAACGAGTCCTAGTCCACCAGCTCCGAGTCACCCCAAAAGAAATACTTATGTCCACTCACACAACAAGTGCCAAACTTCTTTCCCACGAATTTGACAAAATCTGGACTCTGGTGTTGGGGATGGATGAAAGTGAGAAGATTTTTTTCTGACACCACGGTCAGTTACTACGAATTTGACAAAACCTGGACTCTGGTGTTGGGGATGACAAAAGTGAGAAGATTTTTTTCAGATACCACACAAGTGCCAACCTTCTTTCCCACGAATTTGACAGAATCTGGACTCTGGTGTTGGGGATGATGAAAGTGAGAAGATTTTTTTCTGATACCACGGTCAGTTACTACTAATTTGACAAAACCTGGACTCTGGTGTTGGGGATGACAAAAGTGAGAAGATTTTTTTCAGATACCACACAAGTGCCAACCTTCTTTCCCACGAATTTGACAGAATCTGGACTCTGGTGTTGGGGATGATGAAAGTGAGAAGATTTTTTTCTGATACCACGGTCAGTTACTACGGTCGGGACCGTGGTATCTGAATATCCGACACCACAGTAACTAGCCAGATACCTCAGTAGGTATCTAAACTGCAAAGTAGGTAGCCTACTTACAGTAGGTACCTAACTTCAAAAACGACTTTTGGCGCGATCAGATACCATGGTAGGCCTATCTGCCAAAACGCCACTGTGGATTTCGCAACTATTTTTACTCCCATATCTATATCGTATTTCTAATCGACTTCAGAAAACACTTTTTCTTCCACCAAATTTCCGGTTTTGACCGGATTCTGGGTAAACTGCTCCGTCAAGAAAACAAGAGCTGTAAGCTCATATGGCACTTGCATGGGTTGAGATGTAGTGTTTGATCAAACGTACTTTTAAGGTTACCTTTGCGGTTCAGATGCGCACTTTAAGGGAGCTAGAGAAAAAGTATTTTGTTTTAGAACTTGGCTGTAATGATACGCACTTTATAGGCGCTAGAAATTCATCGGTAAGAAAAACTATTGAGACAAAACGATCACAGGCCCTTAGGGATCATTGATATATACCGTTTGGTAAAAAGTATTTTTTTTCACTTTTCGGTTAAAATGTGCACTTTAAGGGTGATAAAATAAATTCTTAAGCAAAACCCTTGCGGCACAAATGATCATGGGTTGAGATGTGTCGTTTGATGAAAAAAAGTAGTTTTCGACCTTGCGGTTCAG
Organism: Branchinecta lindahli; assembly: GCA_023053555.1. Classification (NCBI taxonomy): domain Eukaryota; kingdom Metazoa; phylum Arthropoda; class Branchiopoda; order Anostraca; family Branchinectidae; genus Branchinecta; species Branchinecta lindahli. Next base: position 18,466,622 of record JAKZAO010000011.1, on the reverse strand, counting down.
ATGCGCACTTTCAGGGAGCTAAAACTTCATTTGTAAGCAAAACCCTTGAGGCAAAAATGATAATGTGCTCATGGGGATCATGAAAATGTATAATTTGCTTAAAAGTATTTTTCTAAATTTGCGGTCAAGATTGGTACTTTAATGAATGTCGGATTTGGAAAGTGGCGATTTCTGAGCCAATCTTGTCGAATCTCTAATATTCCAGCCCAGTTCGATCGTCCTAGCACATCTGGAAGTACCTTAAATCGCGATCACCGGAATCCCGGACCCCCCCCCTCAAACTCCCCCACAGTCGCCGGAGCCAATCCGGTTCTGTGAGTGATTTATCCAGAGCATCTCTTTATTATTCCCACAAAGTTCGATCCCGATCTCCCCAGTCTGAGCCGGTCACGTATTTTCTGCCCCCCCCCCCCCATTGTTGTCGAATCCGATCTGGACATGACAAAGGTCACCAGAGACATGTCCTCTGATCAATTATCAAATTTCACTCAAATCCGATCAACCGTTCCAAAGTTACGCATGACTCAGTATTCCGGATTCCCCCTCCCGCTACTCCCCCCACGACTATCGGATCATGTAAATTTGTATTTATAAGTCAGTTTGATCGGGTCCCTGATTCGCCTCCCAAGTTTCGTCGTGAAAATCCCCAACACCGCCATTACCGGAATTCCGGGAAACTCCCCTCCACCCCCACCCCCCTAGTGTCCGGATCCAGTCCAAATGTATAAAGGATTTATCTGGAGCAGATGCTTGTTCTTCCCAGCAAGTTTCACTCCGATCCCTCCATTCTAACCGTTTCTCGAGATTTCCGGTCTCCCCCCCAACTCCCCCATAGCTGTCGAATCCGGTCCGGACTTCAAATGGGACATCAGAGGTATGCCATTTATTCAGTTATTAAGTTTCATTCCAATCCGATCATCCGTTCGAAAGTTACACACTACTCCAGTTTTCCGGATTCCCCAGCCCTCCACTCCCCCCCAGGTGGTCGGATTGGGAAGCTCATTATTTCCAGGCTAGTCCGGTCGGGTCCCTGATGCTCCTGCCAAGTTTCATCGTCCTAGCACATCTGGAAGTACCCCAACTCGAAAAAGTGTGACAGAAACTACTTAATTCTCAGAATTCCCCGGCCCACCACTCCCCCCAGATGGTCGGATCGGGAAACGGATTATTTCCAGGTTAGTTTGGTCGGGTCCCTGATTTTCCTGCCAAGTTTCATCGTCCTAACACATCTGGAAGTACCCTAACTCGAACATGTGGGACAAAAAAATTCGGACAGACAGACCGACCGACCGACCGACCGACAGACGGAATTGCGATCGGTATATGGCACTTGAGCCAGAGGCTGCAAGTGCCATAAAAACGAGTTCGAATGGATCAAACCCTATAGCAAAAGTGTTAAAAGAGTTCTCGTATGGAGATTTTCGGTGGGGATATCCCGAGATTCCTGGTATCCTGAAGTGTACTTCCGCCCAGTCGAAAAGTAAGATTCGTACGTTTGTGTAGAATTCAGAAACCTTTCCGTAGATTAGTTGTATCAGGGACCCATAAATTTCCTGTCATTTCCTATGCTTCTATGTTGCTACGTTTCCCGACCCTCTCCTACTTTCCAAAAATTCCGCTTGGGTCGAATCGGCGTTCTTGTTTGCCTCATTGGACATGAGCGCCAAAGAGACTCCTCCCTCAAGGCGCCAGCAGACAATCCCAAATTTTGTCTATCTGGATAGTCGCGTATTCTATCCCCGTGGGTATTTCTCGAACTACCGGACGGTCGGTCAAGAACGCATCAGAAATCTCTTATTGACAAGCCCCTTGAATGGTGAGGCATTACAGGAAATTTATGGGTCCCTGGTTGTATGGATATCTACGTCTCTGTGTATTTATTTTGTTTGTAGGGTGCATTGTACTTGTACTTGTAGATGGCGCCCTCGGGCTTTTTCATATACAATTATTATTATTATGAGCATATCAGCGAATCGAAACTGGGCGAGTATCCGCACAAGCTTCAACTTAAAACGGGCCCAATTCAGACCCCCCGAATGAACAGCATCAGTTCAAGTCCAGGACAGGACAAGCCGGGACTCTGGGATAACGAAATCAACAACAGAAAAATAATACACAAGTACAAAAAGGTGATACAACACTGTGGTTTTGTGTTGTTTGAGGGGACCAAAATAGAAAAGATAGCAAGCAGAACTATGGAAAACTGTTGGTATATTTTGACTACTAATGCAAGATTAATGAAATAAATCTGTTCGTCCGTCTGTCTGTCTATCAGCAAGTGAAATTTTGATCTAACTTCGCGCAGTGACATTTGGGATCAGGATTATGATCAGGTTTGTATCTGAACTTTGTAGCACAACATTGAATACGGAGGAGGGGCTTAGAATAATTTTTTTCCGATCAAACTGATTTAAAAGGTTGAACAGAACATCGGAGGAAATACTGAATCAGGACATCCGCTACGTGCCCAGGGTGGGTTTCCGGAATCCGGTCTACCGCGGAAATTTTTATAAAACTACATAATTGCGTTTGGCGGCGCAGAAAGAAATGACGTAGGGTGCCGACGCAGGGCCGTATCCAGAAGGGACCCCCCCCCCCCCGAAACATACAAAAATAATCGTTATTTATAGACTCTGATCTATGTTACTCTCTTACTGTTTGGTATGAAGGTCCACCCGGGGGATAGACCCCCCTCCCCCCCCCCGAATTACATTCCTGGATCTGGACCTAAGGCCGAGTGAGTTGTCCGGCTACTAGACGGGGCCAGATTAGCCCGTGCGAACGCCAACCCGTTGCGGTAACAGATAACACAAGGATGCGCAGTTTCAACAGACAACACTTGAGGTTGTAATCTGTTGCGAATTTCAAAACGTTAGGCTATTCATTAAATGTTATGCATAACAAGCATTGCTAGGAAGAGCCGAAAAAGAGCCTGCTGACTTTTACGATATCATGACGACAAACAAAAAAAAGGCAGCAGATGCTTTTTCTGCGGTTTTTCTGCTCTTCCTGGCGATGTTTGTTATGCATATCATTCAATGCATAAAGTTTTCAAAATCACAAAAGATCACATCCCATGTGTTATCTGTTGAAACTGCGCATCCTTGTGTTATACGTTATGAAACCTCTGTCAGTTTTCTATTTCTGGGTAATGTGGACTTGTACAAGGATTCTGCAGAAAGAACAGGTACAGTTTTGATCACAATAAATCTTTCCTATCGCACTGTCAGAAGTTTCATAACAGATCGCGCATAACACTTTCAAGAATAACACCTTTTCACTTAGAAGTAAAGTTATGACCAATTAAGTTTACATTATTTCGTTCCTAGATCTCCAACAACGCCTTCAATTGGTAAAAAAAATACTGCACTGTCAGAAGTTACATAACGACAACAGAAGGATGCCCGGTTTCAACAGATAACACTTTGGGATGTTATCTGTTATGTTTCTTTCGTTCCCGTTAGTATTTTGACCAATTGAAGGTGTTGTTGGAGATCTAGGCACGAAATAGTGTAAACTTAATTGGTCATAACACTTTATTTCCAAGTGAAAAGGTGTTATTCTTGAAAGTGTTATGCGCTATCTGTTATGAAACTTCTGACAGTGCGACTGATAATGCTTACTCCCTTTTTTCGCTCATCAATCGACGCGGAAAAAAATGACAAACAGTCGATAAAAGACAGATTAATCATTCTGACACTCAACGACGGATTCGCACGAGGGGTTGCTCACTCGCTGGGCACCACTGTACACCCTCCCTGGGCACCGGCTGGGCACACCTGGGCACCGGGCACCACTGTACAACCATTTTGGGAGTGAGTAACCCCTCGGATTCGCACGCACGAACGCTAATCTACTTCCTGGAGTAACAAGACTTTAATTTCCTGCATTTCCGGTTCCTACTTCACTAAGAGAGTAAAGCAGTTCGATTTCCTTATCGTACGGACATGTTTTCTTCTCGTCCCAAGGCGTTTCCAGGATAATCGGGATGTCCCCGAACCGGCTACAGTTCATGATTCTTCGGAACCCTTCGACGCCGATATGTCCTTTTCCAATGTTTTCGTGCCGGTCCTTGTGTGACCCCACCGGAACTGAAAAGCAAAGAAGATTATAAGTAGTGGACTGAAGGAAAAAAAAGTTCCACAGGCGGGATTTGAACCCACGACCTTTGGCTTACAAGGCTACTGCTGTACCACTGAGCTACATAGGCTTTTTTGTCACGTTAAAAGTCCCTTGTGTAAAATCAGAGCAAATAACACTAGGGAGTAGCGTCAAGACTTATACTTTCCTTGCTTCGCAAACAGGCCATACACCATAGCGCCACACATTAAACTAGCGACATTTAAAGCGAAATAAACTTGCGGGTCTAGAAATTTCTAGTAAAGCTAAGATGAGGTCTCCACACATCGAGGAAACTGGGGAGGTTGTATCTTTTTTGTGCTCTGTTCAGAATATGAAGTTATTGGCGCCAGCGCTGGTGCACGATCGATTGAGTTTTAGTAGGGACGTTCACTATCGCTACTCTCTAGTGTGAATTTGCTCTGTGTAACATTCAACTGGAATTGAAAGAAGCTAAAATTGAGAAGAGCTAAGTTATGATAATGAATGTCACGGCCATATGCAGAACTGCAATAGTGAGCGCATTGGTAAGACAGTGTCTAGAAAGCTGGAAAAATGTGAAAAGATGAGAATTATAGTTAAATAGTCAAGTTCAGATAAATACAGAGTTATGCATAAGAATGGAGAGGGTGAATAATACCAGAAAAGATAAGTACATAGTAGTTACTCCTAGTATTAGGCTATATTTTGGAGGTGAAGGTTAATGTTCCTTGGGTCACTGTAAAGAGATAAGTAAATTTGATGACAAAGGACCAGAAGAACTTATTTTACTCATTTTCTGATACGAATTAATCATTCCCGTCTTCAGCAGAGCAAAATAACACTAGGGAGTAGTGTCAAGACTTCAAAAAAGTGACACACACTCGTATAGCAGCGACTAGCACCACTAGCGATAGTGAACGTCCCTACTGAAACTAATTCAGTAATTCACTAGCGCTGGCTCCTGTAACTTCATATTCTGAACATAGCAAAAAAATTATGCAGCCCCAATTGTTTGTTTGGTGTGTGCGGACCGCACCTTTGCTTTACTAGAAATTTATAAACCCGCAAGTTTGTTTCGCTTTAAATGCCGCAAGCGTAGTTGGCCGCGCTACGAGTGTGGCCCGTTTGTAAAGCATGGAAAGCATAGGTCTTGGCGCTACTCCTTAGTGTTCTTTTGCTCTGGTCTTCAGTGACACATTTTTTCTTAGAAAATGCATAAAATTTCACATTGTACGAAAAAAAATGTATTAATTTAGGTACGGCTTTCTGTTCCTATCTTTATACATTATTACTCAACTTCAATGTGGGAAAATAATTAAATAAATGTCCAAGATAAAAAAAAACAAAGCAAAGAAGAAAAAAGGACCATTCGGCCGAAGTAGAAAACAATCAACAGCAGAGAAGTGAAGGTCCGAAATCACAGATGATGATGAAGAAAAAGGCGCGAAAGCCTTTATCAGCATTATGTTTATTTATGATAACTTCGCGCAAGGACCCCCGGCGAAAGTTCGAAGCAACGCGGCGGGAGCTCTTATAATATGAAGAGGCTATCAGTAAACTAGGTCTTCCTAGATCTTTTCTATGGTCCAGGACTGCATTGAAATAATTGAATGATTGTTTACGAGGCTACGACGTCCTAAACTTCCAAATTCAATTAAAAAAATTTCTGATTTATTTGCCAAATCCCTTTATAACATTCCATCTCAGTAATGCCTTCTGTGGGCTTTTAGAGCAAACATGAGGCAATGAATTTATCAAGATTCGAAGAAAGGCTTGTTCAGCCCTTCACTTGGGCTTTAACGTGTAAAATTTACTCACATTTCGAGTCGTTCAGGTGGACCGCTACGAGGTATTCGAACCCAATTTCTTTATCCACATCGTCGATCAACTTCTGAAATCCTTCTTCACTTGCAAGATCATACCCTGGAAAAAAAGTCATCTACTGATCTGCAAGTTACTTGCCTTGCTAGCTAACTTAGTGCCACCTAGCCAGGATGGGCAAGTTAAAAAGATAGATGGTTCGCCTAATAGGCTATGGCGACAGGATCAAAGATTGTCTCGTGGCTCAAAGATCTTCTCTCCCACCCTCTCTCAACACAATTAAAGGTTTTAGTGGAAGGTTTTTCATGGGGCTAAACAGATAAGTCAGTTGAAATTTGTTCTAGGGGCATTTTGGCTCTTCTTGGCAACCTGCGATGGCATGTTCGTTTTGTAGTTTTTAACCGAAAAGGGCTAGGATAGGACAATCTAGTTACCCATCACTTATTCAGTTAAATTGGCTTGAAGACCCGCTGAAAATGAGTTACTTCGTTGTTCCGCCATTCAAGAATAATCGATTTTCAAATAGTGGAATATCCGTGTGATTGTGGTGCCTCTATGCGCTTGCATTTTTGCTGTATGCCTTACGAGAAAGATTCATCATTTTTTTTTTGTTCAATCTTCACCAATCTCACGACTGCGCACTGAAAAGCCGCATTTGTGTTGAGATTAAAATTTCCCGCGTCATAGTAGAATTTATGCTGTGGGGACCGCTGGAGATATTCTGAGCCTCATAACTAGAGCAGATAGTGGAAAATCAAAAAATCTCTTTGCAGAATCCAAATTATTCAGTGTATCCAATTAAATGACACACAAGTGAGTTGGCTTTTCAGTTAAACTTTAAGCCAGGGGTGGTTTAGTAGTCGGACTACTTCTGTCCTCAGCGAAAGTGGTGAACTCCACTACGATACTAAACCATCCGGCTAGTCCTAGAGAGTTCGGCATATATAGCTACTTTGAGAGCAGGGAACAGGTCCGGATCCAGGAATTTATTTCGGGGGTAATTCTGCCCCCGGGTCGGACATAATCCATACCAAACAGTAAGACAAGAACATAAATCAGAGCTTAAAGGACACCTGAATGAAGAGTACCAAGTATCATCCCTATCTGTATGACTTCCATTAACATTGCCTGCAGAAAACCCAATCCAAATACGAAATAGTGTTTCCAAGCTATGATTTTTGCTCCATTTTGCATCTGTCCTTATTTCAGTACCGAACAATTTTAGAAATTAACAAATGTCTCCAATCAACCCTTCTTCTGGAATATTTTTGAACTAGTTAAGCCCAAACGTATATCTAGAAGAAATTCCAATACGATCCGGCCAGCGCTATACAAGATTTGAATGAATTGCGCTTTTTGTTTTGGAGTCTGCATGTGCAAACCTCCAGAAACGAACATCCCTATTTTGGAAACGTCACGCTCAGGAGAAGAATGCTCTCCGTGGCCATGTCTGTAAATGCATTCTCCGTGGTGTGTTCAAGTATGGTTTCATTGTTCAGGTGTCTTTTAAAGCCTGTAAAAACGATTGTTTTTGTATATTTCGGGGAGGGGCGGCCCTGGCTGGCAAGTACGTCGGTACGGCAAGTTGACAGCCCCTTCGGCCGCCAAAGCTCAAGTTTTACTGGATCTTTGTGGAACCATTTCAGATACTGCAACAATTAACGAGGTAGCCCACATCCTCTGCTAATCTTCACATGAGTGAAGAATTTAATATCCGCAACGTTTCATTTTTAGTGCCTCTCGAACACTGAGGGGTTTCTAAATCTCAATCAACTCCTCATTGGAGCCGATTCGTGGGAAAAGTATTAGAAAAGAGAAGAAAATGCGTGATTTTCCTGTCTCGATTTTCTATTGTGTGATACAGAGGCACTATTTTGGAGGGGGGGGGGAGGCATGGCCCTAGATACGTTTGAAAAGGCAAAATGCAAAGCAATGACGTTGCCTTAATGTATATTTGAAAACTACTCTAAATTTACCACGAAAAGATTAATTAAATTTTTGGTCTGTTAAATCTGGGACGGGGGCACAAAATTGATCTTTAGCCCCCTCCCCAAGGGTCAGGCCTACTGAAATGGCGCCTCTAGTGTGATATGACTGTAATGTGTTTGGATTTTTGGGTAGCATATATCTTGTCCATATTAAGTAAATAAGTAAGTACACTTTATTACCCATCAAGATTCAACAGAACGTGCGATAGAGTACAAGGAAAGGAAAATAACAAGAGCTGTAAGCTCATATGGCACTTGCAAGGGTTGAGATGTATTATTTGATCAAAAGTAATTTTCGACTGTGCGGTTCAGATGCGCACTTTAAGGGAGCTAGAGAAAAAGTATTTTATCGTTGAACTTGGCTGTAATGATGCGCACTTTAAAGGCACTAGAAATTCATCTGTAAGGAAGACCCTTGAGGCAAAAACGGTAGCAGGCTCTTAGGGATCATTGATATATACGTATGATCAGAAGTATTTTTTTTTCCACTAATGCGGGTAAAATGCGCACTTTAAGGGTGCAAGAAATTTTTTTTTTTTGCATAACCCTTGTGGGACAACTGATCATGGGTTGAGACGTATCGTTTGATAAAAAGTACTTTTCGACCTTGCGGTTAAGATGCACACTTTAAGGGAGCTAGAACTTCATTTGTAAGCAAAACCCTTGAGGCAAAAATGATCATGAGCTCATGGGGATGATGGAAATACATATTTTGCTTAAAAGTATTTTTCTTAATTTGCGGTCATGATTGGTACTTTAAGGAATGGTCGGATTTGAAAGGTGGCGATTTCTAAGCCAATCTTGTCGAATTTCTAATATTCCAGCCAAATTTCATCGTCCTAGCACAGTTCAGTTCAGTTCAGTTTATTAAATTTAAAAACAATTGAACAAAATAAATTTCCGACCCCTACAAAGCTCCGTGGCCCGTTACATAGGGGTTAATACCAAAAATAAACAACAAATAAAAAACGAGTCACATCTGGAAGTACCTTAACTCGCGATCACCCGAATTCCGGACCCGCCCCTCAAACTCCCCCCACAGTCGCCGGAGCCAATCCGGTTCAGTTTTGGACTTGTTTCTTATTCCGACAAACTTCCATCCCGATCTCTCCAGTCCAATCCGGTCACGTATCCCCCCCCCCCCAATTGTTGTCGGATCCGGTCCGGACATGAAAAAGATCCCCACATGCACGCTCTCTGTTCAGTTATTAAATTTCACTCGAATCCGATCACCCGTTCCAAAGTTACGCACGGCTAAATATTCCGGATTCCCCCTCCCTCCGATCCCCCCACGACTATCGGATCGAGTGAATTTTTATTTACAAGTCAGTTTGATCGGGTCCCTGATACGCCTCCCAAGTTTCGTCGTGAAAATCCCCAAAACCGTCATCACCAGAATTCCGGGAAACTCCCCTCCACCTCCCCCCCCCAAGTGTCCGGGTCCAGTCCAAACGTGTAAACGATTAATCTGGAGCAGATTCTTGTTCTTCCCAGCAAGTTTTACTCCGATCCCTCCATTATAACCGTTTCTCGAGATTTCCGGTCTTCCCCCACCCCAACTCCCCCATAGCTTTCGAATCCGGTTCGGACTTCAAATGGAACATCAGAGATATGTCATTCATTCAGGTATTAAGTTTCGTCCCAATCCGATCACCCGTTCGAAAGTTACACAACACTCAATTTTCCATATTCCCCCGCACTGCACCACATATACAAACCCCTTTGACCCTCGAATGCACTAGCTCTTTCCAATGTCAACAGAGTGATCCGATGCAAAGAGTGACGTCACGCCGCGCGCAGACCTACTAGTGTGTAGAAAGGGGTAGGGGTTTTGTAAAAACTACTAAATTCTCAGGATTCCCCCGCTCTCTACTCCCTCCACGGTGGTCGGATCGGGGAAGTGACTATTTGCAAGTTAGTTTGGTCGGGTCCCTGATATGCCTGCCAAGTTTCATCGTCCTAGCACATCTGCAAGTACCCTAACTCGCGATCACCGGACCGACCGACCGACCGACAGACCGACCGACGGAAAAGTGATCGGTATATGGCACTTGAGCGAAGCTGCAAGTGCCATAAAAACGAAAGGAAAATAACACAATGGAAACAAAAAAGTTACCAGAAGGATGTCTGACTGAACTTTGTCTGTATGTGTGGTCTGTATGGATGGATAACGGCATATCCATCCATTCTGTTAATTCACTAGGAATATCAAACAAGAGCTGTAAGCTCATATGGCACTTGCAAGGGTTGAGATGTATTATTTGATCAAAAGTAATTTTCGACTTTGCGGTTCAGATGCGCACTTTAAGGGAGCTAGAGAAAAAGTATTTTATCGTTGAACTTGGCTGTAATGATGCGCACTTTAAAGGCACTAGAAATTCATCTGTAAGGAAGACCCTTGAGGCAAAAACGATAGCAGGCTCTTAGGGATCATTGATATATATGTATGATCAAAAGTATTTTTTTTTTCACTAATGCGGGTAAAATGCGAACTTTAAGGGTGCAAGAAATTATTTTTTTTTGCATAACCCTTGTGGGACAACTGATCATGGGTTGCGATGTCTCGTTTGATAAAAGTACTTTTCGACCTTGCGGTTAAGATGCACACTTTAAGGGAGCTAGAACTTCATTTGTAAGCAAAACCCTTGAGGCAAAAATGATCATGAGCTCATGGGGATGATGGAAATGCATATTTTGCTTAAAATATTTTTCTTAATTTGCGGTCATGATTTATACTTTAAGGAATGGTCGGATTTGAAAAGTGGCGATTTGTAAGCCAATCTTGTCGAATTTCTAATATTCCAGCCAAATTTCATCGTCCTAGCACATCTGGAAGTACCTTAACTCGCGATCACCGGAATTCCGGACCCGCCCCTCAAACTCCCCCCACAGTCGCCGGAGCCAATCCGGTTCAGTTTTGGACTTGTTTTTTATTCCCACAAAGTTCCATCCCGATCTCTCCAGTCCAATCCGGTCACGTATTCCCCCCCCCCAATTGTTGTCGGATCCGGTCCGGACATGAAAAAGATCCCCACATGCACGCCCTCTGTTCAGTTATTAAATTTCACTCGAATCCGATCACCCGTTCCAAAGTTACGCATGGCTAAATATTCCGGATTCCCCCCCCCTCCGGTCCCCCACGACTATCGGATCTAGTGAATTTTATTTACAAGTAAGTTTGATCGGGTCCCTGATACGCCTCCCAAGTTTCGTCGTGAAAATCCCGAAAACCGTCATCACCAGAATTCCGGGAAACTCCCCTCCACCTCCCCCCCCCCAAGTGTCCGGGTCCAGTCCAAACGTGTAAACGATTTATCTGGAGCAGATTCTTGTTCTTCCCAGCAAGTTTTACTCCGATCCCTCCATTATAACCGTTTCTCGAGATTTCCGGTCTTCCCCCACCCCAACTCCCCCATAGCTGTCGAATCCGGTTCGGACTTCAAATGGAACATCAGAGATATGTCCTTCATTCAGGTATTAAGTTTCGTCCCAATCCGATCACCCGTTCGAAAGTTACAAAACACTCAATTTTCCATATTCCCCCGCACTGCACCACACATACAAACCCCTTTGACCCTCGAATGCACTAGCTCTCTCCAATGTTAACAGAGTGATCCGATGCAACGAGTGACGTCACGCCGCGCGCAGACCTACTAGTGTGTAGAAAGGGGTAGGGGTTTTACAAAAACTACTAAATTCTCAGGATTCCCCCGCCCTCTACTCCCTCCACGGTGGTCGGATCGGGGAAGTGACTATTTGCAAGTCGGGTCCCTGATATGCCTGCCAAGTTTCATCGTCCTAGCACATCTGCAAGTACCCTAACTCGCGATCACCGGACCGACCGACCGACCGACCGACAGACCGACCGACAGACCGACCGACGGAAAAGTGATCGGTATATGGCACTTGAGCGAAGCTGCAAGTGCCATAAAAAGCAAAGAAACACATGACCGACTATAAATAAATTTTCTTGGACCCCACACGAAAGTGGAATAGCTCAGATATCGCAAGTCTGTCCTGTCTGTCTGATAGCACGATTGTTGTATACAGTGCCGTCTATTACTTTTGGTGGACCCTAGGCCATAATTGGGTTGTGGGCCCCTTTTCATGAGTCAAAAACATACAAACACCACACATTAGCACATAGGATGCTTGTTCGAGCCACAGTATGGCCGGTCACATCTGAATATAATTTCGGTAACGGAAACGACGACCATGCAACAAGGTAATACGGCTAGCAACCGTAGCGCTGATTTATCAACAATATACATCGGACGCTTAGCCTTTCGTTTCCCCTCCCCCCCCCCCAGTACCGGCCTAACTGGTCTAAGGGTAAAGACGGCACCATTTGTATATACCCGTTCTTCAGGTCAGGTTATAAGATGAGCTTTGTATGTCATATATAGGCTAACAAATGAGGAAACAAAAAAAAACCCACTAAAGAACAGGAACTGTCGTTTACTCCTTAGTGGCGAGGAAGGCGCTTAGAAACTGAGGAAAGGAAACATTGTCTCAGTCAAAACAATTATAGGAACGGTTAACGAATAGATAGCCTACACATAGATATTCCTTCAGCACAAGCTGACTGCGAATCATATTTGACAAAGCAAAACGGATATGTCCGCTACATTTTATTGGAGCCGTGTCCAAAATGAAATCACAGCATCAGCTTTTCTAACTCCAAGCAGTTTTCCGGCAAGAAGTTCACAAAATCAGATTTTTAAGGAAGAATCTTTTAGTGTTTTTCTACAAGTTCATTTTCCAGCTTGAGTCTGAAGAGGACCCATGCCAAGAATAGCCGAAATATAGCTCAATAAAATGTAGCTGACCTCTAAGTTTTGCTTTGTCAAATAGCCTACATTTCTTCCAATATTTTGTTTGATACCTCGGAGAAGCTCGGCCGGAATCCGGTAAACACCAGAAATTTATTTTCCTTTTGTTTTGTTTCTGTGTTTGCTCTATTTTCTTTCTTTTCATATACTCCCATCATTTTCTCTTTTCTGTACGATGGTTGAAAAGTAAAAATTACATTACATATACTGTGATCCCCTAACTCCCTATGGTCCCTTTTCCATCCCTAACCTAAGTGTTACAGTCCTTCCTGACCCCCCCCCCCCCCCACGAAGCAACGAGGCACCTTTACAATAACTTTTCATGGCAAAAGGATGTTAGTCCCAAACCCCTAGCTCCAACCACTTTACCTTCGCATGCCAAATTTCACCACATCACCCTTGATAGGCAAATAATTACGGCAATTCCAAAACGGGAATTTCGATCGTTTTTTACAGCGAGTCTGACAATTATTGCCTGGGTCTATTTTGGCCAAACCAGAAAATTGCACATAAATCGCAAAATTAGCATCCGTTGGCTATAAGGAGCCGACGTATTTTTTTCGGTCTGATAGCGACAGCGAATCTCACGGCTGTTGTTCAGTTGTAAATTGCCAGCAACCGAAATGGGTTACTATGGGTAATAAAAAAAACGCGAATTTCAGGTCGGTGGCCTGTGGGTATTAGACATTCGAAGAGGCGCCTCACGCTGGAATATGCGTTTTGGAATCAACGACGTACATCTGAGAGCAGGGCCGTATCCAGGGGGAGGTTGGGGGTTTCACCCCCCCCCCAAAAAAAAAAATCTTTATTTTATGGACTTTAACGTCTGATCTATGTCTTTTTTGTACTTTTTGGTCCGACCCGTGGGCAACCCCCCCCCCCCCCCCCCCAAATAAATTCCTAGATACGGTCCTGTCTGAGAGCTATAAGGGTTGGTAACCAAGAACCAGGATGTACGACCTACATTGTTTAGCAAAGATACTTTAAAGATACTTCGGGATACTTTTGGGATACATTCATCTACTTAGGGATAAGTAGAGACACTTCGAGAAACATTAAGATACTTTGACATAGTTCGAAGTACACTGGGATACAATCAAGACACACTGAGATATGTTGGGATACTTGGAGATACATTGGGATACTTCGAGATAAATTAAGATACTTTAGGATACTTCGAGATCCACTGAGATACACTTAGATGTGTTGGGGTACTAGGAGATACATTGGGATACTTCGAGATAAATTGGGATACTTGGAGCTACTTTGGGACACGTCGAGATACTTCGAGACACATTGAGATACTTCGAGATACACTGAGATCCGCAAATACTTCCGAGATCCACTGAGATACACCGAGATACACTTAGATGTGTTGGGGTACTAGGAGATACATTGGGATTCTTCGAGATAAATTGAGATACTTGGAGCTACTTTGGGACACGTCGAGATACTTCGAGACACATTGAGATACTTCGAGATACACTATAGAGATACTTCAAGATACATTGAGAGATATTGTGAGACTTGGAGATTGAGGTGCGTAGAGATACTTCGAGATCCACTGAGATACACCGAGATACACTGAGATGTGTTGGGGTACTAGGAGATACATTGGGATACTACGAGATACATTGAGCTACTTGGAGCTACTTTGGGGCACATAGAGATATTTCAAGATACATTAAGACACTTTTTGGATCTTCGAGATACACTGAGAGATGTCGGGATACTTGGAGATTGGGATGCGTAGGGATATTTCGAGGTACATTGTGATACTCAAAACTACTTTGGGACATATAGAGATACTTCAAGATACATTGAGAGATGTTGGGATACTTGGAGATTGAGATGCGTAGAGATACTTCGAGATACTTAGAGCTACTGTGGGACACATATAGATACTTCAAGATACATTAAGACTGGGATGCGTAGAGATACTTCGAGATACATTCAGGTACGTTGGGATTGTTCGAGATACTTTGGGATACTTCGAGATAGATTAAGATACTCTGAGATACTTCAAGATACATCAGGACACTTCGAGCTACTTAGATACTTTCCAGTGTGTAAGAAGATATATTTGGTGACCAACCCGACCAGAAGCATGCGTGGATTTACGCCCAGTGCCTACAGTTTAGGACATAGTTAAAGTCCACACGCAAACATCGACATCTTAACCCCAATCGAATCTTCAGCTTTTGCTTCATACAAATCCAGTAGCGTATATTAGGGGGGGGGCGACAGGGGCGATCGCCCCCCCCCCCCCGAAATTCTTGAAAAAGGGATTTTTAGTGGGAAAAACGTGTGCGAAACACGGGCGACAGGAGCAATCCTCACCCGAAATTCTCGGAAAAGAAGTTTTTTACGGTAAAAACGTAAGCTAAAATACAAATTGAGAAGATCAATCGAAATCATTTACAGCACGGTTCAGTAATAGATCTCAGGAACAGTTTTTGAGTCGTAATGTGATTGATTCCAAGATTAAAAGGTGTTGTTTGCACCTCTTTTTTTTAACAAAATCGTCATTTGGATCGAATTTTAGTCTGGTAGAGGTGTTTTTAGTGTTAAAAACGGCAAAAAAATGAAAAAAATCGCCGAAATTTGTTTGGCCTTCCGGCCGGAAAGGGGGTGGCATTTGGCCGCATATTTTCACTGAGCTGACAAACAACAAATTAAAATATACGCTACTGTACAAATCCACCCTCTGTTGTGGGTCACGTCAAGGGTAGACAAGATTTCAGGCACCAAGCACTTCTGTCCTAGTAGCAACACAAATTATCGCAATAAAACAAAAATAAAAGACGACATCCAAATATTCGCAAGGACTATTATACTGTTTACAAAAGTTACGTAGTGGCTGAATCAGGCACGTACGGAGGATATAAAAGGCGCATTATATTATGTAACATCTACAAAAACCAAAAGCAACCGACGAGTAGAGCTAAGAGCAAACTTTTCCAGAATCTCATCCACTGATACAGAAACATCTCGATGGACGTTCAAAAGTGCCAAGCCATTTAATCGACCTTCGCCCATTCGGCTGCGGAGATAGGTTTTTAGCCTTTTCATTGAGGAAAATGACCTCTCAACACAAGCTGTAGAAGTAGGCATGACACAGAAAATGCGGAGTTTCGGGGGGGGGGGGCCGGGCGCGGAGGCCCCCCCCCTCTGCGTACGTGCCTGGCCGCTGAATGACGAAAGACAAGAGCCGATCCGTTTCCGAGTACGAGAGTTAGACAAGTCAGAAAACTAGTTTAGAAATGGTGGAACGGAGGTAATAATCTGGAACTCGTATAAGTTTTCAAGTCGTGTCTGTTTGTGGATAGAACGTCATACGACAGAAAAAACTTCGGCGGAATATTTAAGCCAGGGTCCGAAATATATCAGTCTTTAAATCGCTTGCCTGTCGCACACCACATCTAACCCTGATGGCGCTAAAAAGGTGTCAGCTGTAATTTCTTATAGCGATATTTCGGCCCTTCTTGGCAAGGGTTCTCATCAGGCTCTAGCTAAAAATATGAATTTGCGATCATGGTTACAAGTTCTAATATGATTCATAGCAAGAACAAATAAGCCCCAGAACCTCTGTCTCCCTATCTCTGTAATACGATCATGCGGAGTCGAATAAATCCCTATACACTGCCGATGCAAACGAGCGGACGGTAAGAGCTACGCGGAACATCACAATTCCTTGCCTCTACAAACAGCTATATCGCAGTAAAGCTCCGGTGAAGAAATTTCCAAAGTAAACACCGATTGGTTGTCTATGATTGCGACGTCACGTATGACGCGCTGCAAAGCGGGTCAGCACGCCTCCTGCACTTTTTCATCTGACTAGTAGAAGTAGACGGGCATCAACTCAAAGCACAGCAAGTACCTCTCGCTCGACTCAGTTCTGTCGGGGTATCCATAGTCACTGCATGGGACCTAAGACGGTACCATTTTTGTTCTTGTTCAGTTAGCTTGAGCTGCAGGAATGCGTACACCTCATAACAGCAGCCGCAGGGAGTGCGCAATTCCTTAGCCACCGGTTTTGCGTAATGTTTTGCACGCACGCATATTTAACAGGTGAGACGGCCGATAAAAAACACGCTGATATGCGAAACTCTCCGGAGCCAATGCCAAAAACTCTTTCTGCGATCCGTATGTGTTTTAGGCATAGTCGGAAAAAAGTCTGGCACAGATCAAGTGTCTGGAAGTTCGTCTAAAAGTGGTCAAAAACTAGTGCAGTTCGGTTGTGGAAAAAGTTAGTTCAGAACAAACAAGGTTGTGATGGATCAGTGTGACTGAATGTTTTACGTGAACAGACAAATTAAAGTGTTTTGATCGATGTGACTAAATGTTTAATGTGAACTGACAAATTAAAGTGTTAAGACAATCAAGGCCAAAAAATGGGTTATATTACTCATGGCGAAAATTAAAAGTATTTAAGACTTGGTGTATTTAGGAAACATTTGGAGACTTGGGGGTTGTAAAATGAACCTCTCAACATGCCACACCAGGTCGGTTAATGGAATAAAGGGACAAAATGGATATTTGACAACACCAGCCCTGCTAATTCCAGTAAGTTTTAAATCCTGTCTATTTCTTCAAGCATGCATTCACCAGGTTTCGAAGTTGGCCTACCCTAATTAGCTTGTCCACGAGTTGGGTGTTCACCACCAGTTGGTATTGGCTGTTCTAAGATTAAGTTACTGCAGGATCAAGATTTCAGGTTGACCGAAAGAATTAGCTCGAATATTCCTTCAGCCCAAGCCGAGGCCCAGGAGGCATGGTAGATGGCGCTAAACATATAATAATAATTTATTTGTGACCCACTGTACGATTTAAAAAGGAAAATATTTAAAAATAAAGCAAATACTAAAATACCACTAAATGTAAAAGTTGGACGAGGCCTTGGAGAAACACGCGTCAGCACCAATTTTAGTCTGCTGAGAACCCAACGAACATAAAATTTCGGTAGCCTCGTAGCGATCTACACGGGCTCTGTTTCGGAGTGATCTGGGTAGGTACAAAAGGAATTTTAAAACGAAAATAATCAACCCTTACTTAAGTACAACAAGTCTTTGTGAATACAGGGCATGATTCAATTTGTGACATAACTCAGACGCAGAGTCGCAAAAGCTAGAATAAAGTTTAGCGAGTCCACGTCTGTTGAATCGACGACGTTGAAATTTATTTCGGCCCTTCTTAGCAAGTGTCTTGATCCGGTTGTGGCTACAACAGTGAACATAAAATGGAAATACCACTGGAATAAATCTCAGCCGACATATCCATTTACCAAGATTTGCAAGGGGATTTTTAATATTCAGTAGTCGGATAGCTTCATGCAACGTCTGAATGAGTTCATTACGTTATTTAACCTTACGACATTCCACAGCTACAAACGAACTGAATTTAGAAATTTACACACAATCTAAATATTAATAATAATAAAAAAAATACCTAGCAAAATCTAATTTAAATACAAGTCTGCAACCCATAAACAAATCAAACATCCATTTCTTCTGTTTTCCCTCGCGAGTTTTTTTGCGTCGCCAAATCCGTCTTTTTTTACGTGGAGAGAGCAATCCTGAGATTGGCTCACGTGATGCATCTGCACAATTCACCCACCAGCTAGTTGAGTTGAACTTACTATGAACAGGTTGGGAGGATTGACGAAGCTATTACGCCTGGCAAAGGAAGATCGAGACGAGATCGAGGTGATGCGCGGGCTGGTTAATGAGGAACAGAATAGTGGAACGAAGTTGGCATTTGTCTCTAAATTAAACGGTACTGTGAGTATTCAGTAGATTACTATGAACAGTTAGAGGATTGACAATGCTTAGCCGGTTACGCCTCGCAAAAGGAAAGAAACTAGCTGATGAGGGCTGGTGAGCAATAATAGTGAAACGATACTGGCATTTAGCTCTAAATTAAATTATTGCCAGTTAGAGCCTACTGTGAATATCCAGTAAACTACAATGAACATTTGGGAGGACTTACAATGCTATTACGCAGTTACGCCTGTCAAAGGAAGATCGACACCAAGTGACAGGGGCGCTGGTTATTGAGCAATAAAATAGTGAAACGATGTTTCAAAAGGTAAATTAAAAGGTAGCCTACTGTGAGTACTCATAATGAGAAAAACTTGCTTGAACCACGGACTGGATCCACAAGCATGATTTACAAAATTTACACGATTTCGTTTCATCGAAGTTCTGAATAACCGTAACCGATTTTGGTCGATTCTTACACGTGGATTTACTTCTGTTATTGACTTCGCTTTCATATTCCTGTATGTTGAGCGGGCAATAAAAACATCCACTCGTTCAATATTCCTTCTTCCCAAGAAGGGCCAAAATATAGCTCTAATAAAATTTAGCTGACGTATCCGTTTTGCACTGTCAAATATGATACACTCGTTCACTGAATTTGAACACGAACACGCGAACCACGAACTGATGCCGTGTGAAAAATAATTAGCCATCCCGAGATACTTCAGCTTCTTAGCCCCTTCAGTACGAGGGATCTTGGGTAACGCGGGTGTAAATCGGAAGAAATCCAAAACGAGCCCGAGAAGAACAGGGATCCCCATAAATATTCCGTCGGTCGATGTTGGCCAGCTAAGATCAAGATTGACACTGACGAGCGACAAGGCACGCCTTACTGGGTCAGAAACAGACGACAAACACGAATTAGGCCTTGTTTTTTTCTCATATATTGACAAGTCAAATTCAATTAATTCACCACATATCTTTCATCCCATATGAAAAATAGCACTGGTCTTGTCAATACATTCACTAAGTAGTCAATCATTAAAACAAGTCAAATTTTCAAAAATCACAGGTTATTAAAAATATTGGAATCAAAATTCATAGTTAAATAAGGCACAAATGACTTTAAATACCTTTCGCTTGCATGGGTAGCTGGGCTCTGGAGTTGCGCTTTGTTTTCTTTACTTGTCATTAATCGGGTTCTCATTTATTAGTTAGGACGAAATCAGGCAAAACTTCCCCGCGATTCAGACTGGACCCAGTATTTACCTTCCAAATTTAATGACTAGGTCTCGGACTAGGTCGTTACTCATTACAGATTGTTTGTTGGAACCAAAGATGTTTCTTCCTTTCATTTTCTCACCGGATTGATGAACCGGAATCCGGCAAGACCAATACTGACTGGAGCAAGAAACGATCCAACCGATTCTTCGGTCTTGTTCTTAATCAGAAAGATGTCACCAAACAAAGATTTCCGTAAACCTGGCGAAACAAAAGAGCAATTCAGTCGTTCTCTCGGAATCGCTTTCCAAAAAGCAAAAGAAGAACTCGGGTGCAAAAGTTCGTGGAAAGGTATTCAGGTCTTGCCACATTTTGTGTAATAAAAAATGTTCCTTCCGTTTGATACACCGGATTGATACACCGGAATCCGGCAAGACCGATACTGACTGAAGTATGAAACAATCCCACCGAATACTTTGTTCTTGATTAGATAGATGTCATCACCTCCTCAGACCTGGTTACATAAAAGGGCAATTCCGTCGTTCTCTCGGAATCACTTTCCGGAAAGCAAAAGAAGAATTCGGGTGCAAGGGGTTCTTCCGGCTATGCCACTTTTTGTTGGATCAAACATGTTCCTTCCGTTGATACACCGGAATCCGGCAAGACCAATACTGACTAGAGCAAGAAATGATCCCACTAAAACCTCCAATCCAATCAGAAAGATGTCACCCCTCAACAAACCTGGCTCCACAAAGGGCAATTCCGTCGTTCTCTCGGAATCACTTTCCGGAAAGCAAAAGAAGAATTCGGGTGCAAGAAATCATGGAAAGCTATTCAGGCCTTGCCATTTTCCAAGACTACTTTCTCCTCGCGTCATGAAATCGCTTTCCATAATACACTTGATGACTATCTCTCCTTGCCGCTGCGAAATCTCCGGCCTCTCCGGGTACCTAGCGGAAGAAAGGCAGAAGTGGTATCACAGCTGCTCGCGAAGATCGCCGTGATTGCTTGACACAGGATTTGAGTCGTCGAGTTTGAGTCATTTGAGTCGTTGAGTTTGAGTCATTTACTCCTTCGTCGTTTACTCCTTCTTCCTGAGGATCACTGGCGTGTTTTGGATTTAGTCAGATAGAGTATAATCCACTTCGGTTTCCGAAACAGAACGTGTCCGAAAGCTCCGAAACGAACGAGAATGCTGAATTAATTCAGGATTTTATGCAGCATTTCGCTTTCGGACTTAAATTTTCGCTTAATTAATGCAGCATTAATTCAGCATGAAATTCATCGAAAAATTCAGCAAAGATGCTAAACTTTATGGTGAATTTTCAAGAAGAAACTGGGGAGCAGGCGATTAAGGTTAAATTTCGGTATTCTAGAAGTGTCAGAGAGGAAATAAAGGTAACAGCTTTCGGACAAAAGAAATACAAAAATGTAGCATTAAATGCAGCATTTCCAGCACTAAAAATCTTTTTTTTTTTTTTAATGCCCGCGCAGCTTCTTTTCCTGATCTCCTCACAATGGTTTGAACCAATGCGAGTGGCTACGTCTCCACCTCCACTCAGTGACGTTAAAAACTATTATCAAAACATCAAAAAACCTTACTTAACGTCACTTACACTATATTTTAAACAATCTTAATTTCATTAATAAACATTAAATTCAATATATAACAAAAACTTTTTTTCTATTTCTTCTCATATTTCCCCTTATACTTTAATAGCCATATTATTTTATATTTTAATTATAGCAGCAAAAAAGTAGACTTTCCAATCAGGCACCCAACAAACAAAAAAACAAAAACAAAAAACAATTGCAACTCCCGCAGGAAGGGTGCCCTTCCGTCATAGGGAACCCCTACTTACGGTGGCATAACTTAATTGCTCCATTCAACTTTTGACCCAATTTTCAAGTCTACTTTAAAAAAACAAAACAAAAACAAAAACAAATAAAATAAAAATTATACTCAAAGGATTCGGAAACGTTCACAAGCGCAGCACCAAAACCACCTAGGGATGTGAAGCGGGTTTAAGCTGCGAACAAACGATGCGGTCGCGGCCTGATAACTAACTCCTCGTGACGATGAAGAATCGCCGTGTGTTTAGCGAAGAGCCAGAAACGCCACCACAACAGTCTCTAACAGACGTTGTTGATTGGCTTACATAGGATTTGAATAAATTTTAAGGATTCGTTCAGGTGACGTTTCTCCCGAGGTTCACTGGCGTGTTCGGACTTAGTCATGTAGAGTATTTCTGCCAGGGTTTTCGGAACCGTCAAAAGTACCGCTTTCGAGATTTTTTTGAAATTCTTTATGATGAAAGTACAGAAAATCCGGCGTTCGGATAAGAAGGTCAGGGTCGAGCGGCCGCGGACCGGAGTCCGCCGCTAATATTCCAAATATCAGGTCATGAATTACGTGAGAAAAGGTTATTTTTCCAACCTTATAATCAAAGTGTGTAAAATATGGTTAGAGTACCCCGATCCTCTATTCGCAATGTAAGATGTGTTTGTTCGTTGTAGGGGGGGGGGGGGATCACGATGCGTCTGAGAAGAACTAGACTTTATCTCATCTACGTAATAATTGGCAACACTTTTACTTCTAAAAAATTCCAGGTTTTGCCGGATACCGGCAAAATACTTGTAGTCATCATCATCACCATTGATAAAAAAATAGACTTTAATACTCTTAATTCTGCGAAAAATGACGGACGGGTGTTCTACAAACGCTCGCTTAATACGCAAAAACAAAACTTATCTCTACAATTCCTGTAAAAAAAGATGTCTAACGGAGGACTGTTATCTGTTGTTTGGACTTCGTCTGCGAAAACATTTTTAGATATGGCACGTGACACAGAGGTTCTGCCTATGTGAGCCTCTGCCCGGCAAAGAACATTGGTTCACAAGTAGTAAAGGATTAAGAAGCTTAAGAGCGTGTTCCATCCTACTTACCATAGTTACTACGCATGACGTCACGAATTTCGGCTATTTTGCGTCAAGGCTGGAACGCTTTTTAAAATTTTCGATAAAACATCACTCCACGGGGTAATCCAGCCAATCACGTTACAGGGATCCGTGTTACCACGCTTACTAAGCTCCCGCATTCTGCGCAGAGAAAACTGACAATGTTCACACGTCAACCCCTCCGGATCTTCATGATATTAATCACAGCTAACTTCGCTATTCTCCGATACCACCTAGGACCACCTATAGACCTTCGCATAGCTTCTGCCACCAGTCACAATCGTCAATCGTTCTTCGTTTTCGCGGGGTTTGGGGGTCCAGCACCCAAAGCTTCCAGACGTTTATAGCCTGGTTCGTTGAGACGGATCCGGATGATGTATTCAAATAATGCATAACACGTGATCCGTCAGCTACGATGCTTTGGCAGCGATATTTCGGCCCTTGTCGGCAAGGGTCCTCGTCAGGTTGACCCTGAAGATTGACAGCCTGACGAGGACCCTTGCCAAGAAGGGCCGAAATATCGCTGCCAAAGCATCGTAGCTGACGTATTCGTTTTATGCATTATGTGAATATATCTTCCGGATCCGCCTCAACGAAAACGGATGACGGCAATCCGGAAAAAAAAAATTAAATGGGAAAACTAGCTTTAAAGGACACCTGAATGAAGAGTACCAAGTATCATCCCTATCTGTATGACTTTCGTTAACATTGCCTGCAGAAAACCCAATCCAAATAAGAAATAGTGTTTCCAAGCTATGATTTTTGATCCATTTTGCATCTGTCCTTATTTCAGTACCGAACAATTTTAGAAATGAACAAATGTCTCCAATCAACCCTTCTTCTGGAATATTTTTTAACCAGTTAAGCCCAAACGTATATCTAGAAGAAATTCCAATACGATCCGGTCAGCGCTGTACAAGATTTGAATGAATTGCGCTTTTTGTCTTGGAGTCTGCATGTGCAAACTTCCAGAAACGAACATCCCTATTTTGAAAACGTCACGGTCAGGAGAAGAATGCTCTCCGTGGCCATGTCTGTAAATGGATTCTCCATGGTGTGTTCAAGTATGGTTTCATTGTTCAGGTGTCCTTTAACATCAGCGACCTATAGACCAGTGTTGCCACTTTTCTCTGACGGAACCTGTGACGCAGGGCCGTAAAAATCTGTGACATTCTGGCGACCACAAAATTCTGTCTTTTTTCAGTTTCAACGAAAAACTCGTAGATTAAGGTTTCAGTTTATAAGAGGAGCTAATGCTCGTAAAATAAATAAATTCTTTTTTCCCGCCTTGAAACTGCCCAAAATTCTTTGAATATTTTGCATAAGTGCGGTTTCCTGCGACACATTTTTCAGAGCTGTGAATCTGGGGAGTAGTCGAAAACCTGTGACAAACCGCTGTGACTACACTGTCAGAAGTTTCATAACAGATCGCGCATAAGACTTTCAAGAATAACACCTTTTCACTTAAAAATAAAGTGTTATGACCAATTAAGTTTACACTATGTCGTGCCTAGATCTCCAACAACACCTTCAATTGGTAAAAATACTAACGGGAACGAAAGAAACATAACAGATAACATCCCAAAGTGTTATCTGTTGAAACCGGGCATCCTTCTGTTGTCGTTATGTAACTTCTGACAGTGTAGTATTTTTTAACAGTTGAAGGTGTTGTTGGAGATCTAGGCACGAAATAGTGTAAACTTAATTGGTCATAGCACTTTATTTCTAAGTGAAAAGGTGTTATTCTTGAAAGTGTTATGCGCGATCTGTTATGAAACTTCTGACAGTGTAGCGACCACACTGCTATAGACTGAACAGCTTCAAGGGGTATTCTGCAAACAAGTGAACCATTCTTTTTTCAAAAAAAAAGCGAAAGAAGGATCGGTCTCACGATACACCTTCACTTGTGCAGCTTCTTTCGACGACTAACTTGCTAAACAAGAGCCAATAACCGGAGCAATTTTCGAGTGATAAGAAAGTGAAAATGACTGAACGGGCTGAAACTTGTAGGTTTCTGTATCTGTCACAACAAGAAGTAATCCATGGATACTCGACATACTGCATACTGCAGCCTATTGGTAGGCTAAACTTTGGACTTGGTCATACCGACCCTTTTGTACAGCAGGCCCCAACACGGAGCATCATCTACACCTCTTCTCAAACACACTGCACTCTGAAACCATTGCAGGCTTTCATATGGACTTTAAAGCTTAACTGAAAAGCCAATTTATTTTGGTATCATTTGGCTGAATATACTGCATTATTTGGTTTGTGTGTAGGGATTTTTATGTTTTTCACTATTTGCTCTAGAATGACGTTCAGAATACCTACGGCCGTCCTCACAACGGAAATTCTACTATGACGTGGCAAATTTGAATCTCAATCGAAACGTGGCTTTTCAGTGGCCAGTGACCATGTTGCGGAAGGTAGCTCACTGCGTGAACACTTAGTTTTCGTAAATACTTTTCATGACGCTTAAAACACAGGTACGAGCGCATACAGTACCACAAATCCGACAGGGAAATTCCACTATTTGAAAATCAGTTATTCGTGAATAACGGAGCAAAGAATTAACGCATTTTCATCGGGCCTTCAAGCCTCTTTAAGTGAATAAGTGATAGTTAACTAGATTGTCCTATCTCAGCCCCTTTCGGTTAAACTTTAAACAAACCCATTGAATGACTGATGACAATTAACTGCATTGCCAGTTGCCGTGGAATTCCGAATCACGAACAACTGATTGCCTCCTGCCTCGAGACCAATCGAAATGTCAAAAAATTTTCTGCCTGAGGAAACGGCTCTTTGGGATTAGTTGACGTACCACAATACTTTTTCCGGGCTGGACGACCTCGTTTAACCCTTGTGTTACCAACATCACCAAAATGCTGCTGAAGAGAAACGATTGTGATAGAAACGGAAATCCGAAGAGATTAAAGAAAGGTCGCGGATAGTAAAAGCTGGAGTAACGAAATTTCTGTCTTCACTAACGCTTTAAGACACCCACTTTCCAACCAATCCGATGAGGAAACCCCCCCAGGATGTCACTTATATCCGGCGCCATCTACTTAGCGAGAAAATCATATTGTTGGAAGACAAACGACATTTGCGAGAAACTACGCAGTTTGTCTCACATAAGTTCAAAACGCGCAAGAGAACCTACGCAGTCTATAGAAGCGACGAAGGCCTTCCTTCCTGTTCCAGCAATTTCCTCGGAAACAAAATCCTGCAATTGAATCGATTTTCTACGCGTCGCGGACTTTTTTTCTAACGGAAACATTTCGCAAGCCTCGCAGGCAATTTAGCAGTCTAGCTTGCTATTCTCTCCGGAAACGTCGCAGATTGCCACGCCACCTCGCCAGTGCGTCGGGAGATAAAACCGTAGAAACACCGACGTCTCAATTCCAGGAAATAGTCTTCCAAGAAGCTGTTACAGACACAGCAAACTTACGACGAAACAGTAACTGACTAAAGGCGTATTCTCGCCGTTCCCCGAAGACCGAGGAGTCGACGACTCTAACGGAATGGTGTACACGTCCCTCGTTCGCCGCAGGACAGACCGAATGGGGTGAAATAAATGCTGACACAAAAGCTGGTGAATTACCAAACTCGACAAAGAATGGGAGGATACGGAATGGTTAGGAATAATCCGGAATGGCCAGGAATAATCCGGAATGGTCAGGATTTTCAGACGCGGAGTCCGCGTGGAGTGACTTCCTCTATTCTCGCCGTTCCCTTCGATTCCCCGAAGAGTCCCCAGGGAACGGCGAGAATACGCCTTAAAACAGGCGACTATCGGAACACCAGTGTGTCTACACTTCACTAGGGTGTTTTTGAGGTCTTAAGTTTTCTTAAAGTTTAACTGAAAGGCCAACTTATTTTTGAATGATTTAACTGAATACACGCATTATTTGGATTGTGTTAAGGATTTTTTTTTGTAACTATTTGCTCTAGTATGACGTTCAGAATATCTACGGCTGTCCTCACAGCGCAAAACTCTACTATGACGCGGAAAATTTGAATCCCAACACATACGCGTCTTTTAGTGGCCGCAGTGATCACTGTGTGATCACTTATTTTTCGTAAATCATTACAGTCAAGCATATAACACAGGTACTAGCCCGTAGGTACGACGAATCCGACAGGGAAATTCCACTATTTGAAAATTGGTTATTCATAAATAGCGGAGAAACGAAGTAACGCATTTTCATCGGGTCTTCAAGCTTCTTAAAGTGAATAAGTGATTGGTAAATAGATTGTCCTATCTAATGCCTTTTCAGTCAAACTTTAAGTAAACTCATTTTATAGATACAGGTAGGCCTAAGCATACAATAAAAAAGAAAATTACCCAGCAGAGTAAGACCTTGCCGTGGTTCCTAACGCTTTCTATGCCGTGTGTCAAGGCACTATGGATGCGTGGCCCTCGAAACCCGGCATACTATCGAGCGTTCCAATGTCGAAACATAGGGGTAGGAAAACACGCTTGATTATGAAATATTATGGTTTGCATATCTGATGGTTTAGGCATGGATAAAAAACAGACTGGATCAGAATATTCTACGTGTTTTCGGCTAGCATTATTCCGGTGGTACTCTGGCCTACACTGGAAAGTAAAGACAGAAAGGAATTACCTAATGGATCTGGTGGTTGATCTGGGATACATAATATGAATAGCCTACATTTGTATTTACAACTGCGGCTGATAGATGCTATACACAAATAACTGATCTAGGAAATCTGGAGACTAAGACTGGAGATTAAACAAGGCAAACTGGAAAGCTGCCTAGTCACCATCATGGACTCGGAACTTCTCTTCACGTATTATCTGAAGGTCGCTCTAATCGAGGAATCCCACGGTCTTGGCAACACTTCTCCAACCCCTTATGCCACCCAGCCCATGCAGATGCAGCAATATATGTTGTATTCACCCTCCAAGTGGATTAGTCACTGTAGGCTCTGTCCTCCCTCGTCTCATTACCAGCATCCATCAGAACGAGATGGCACACAATAGTTAATTAACAGAAGAGAGAGCTTTTACTGTTCCAGTACTCTATGTCCAAACACACCAGTGATCCTCAGGAAGAATGAGTAAACGTCTCCGTAACGACTCAACGACTCAATCCTGTGTCAAACAATCACGGTGATCTTTGGGAGCAGCTGTGATACCACTTCTGCCTTTCTGCCGCTAAGTACCCAGAGATTTTGCATCGGCAAGGAGAGATAGTCATCAAGAGTACTGAACGACAGTACTGAAGTCCCATTGTCAGGGAGGTTCGCGTCTGTTTCCGCTGGAAGAATATTATTGAACAAATCTAGCATAGTTATAGTTAAATGTTGACGACGGTGATGATCATTGGTGGACTAATAGGAACTAAGCCGCATGGTGGCTTTGCGCTGGAATACTGAGAATTGAAAGAAGCCTAACAGAAAAGGACAACCCGAGATCACAAGACAAGATCGAGGAAACACACGGACCTGGCTTGTAAGCCTTGGATCCAACAGTTACGGGGTTGGGTTCTACTTACTTGACAACCAGAACTCCTTCAAAGTAATTTTTACTTGCCCTGATTTCCAAATGAATACCCTATTTCGCAAAAAGTTCGCAACATAACTGTGCTACTGACAAGGATTTTGTCTGCTGTCTGTCCCATACAGGCCTGATGAAAAGTTTCTGGCTCAAATTCAACACAAAGGAAACCGTCACGGGAAGCGAGATATTTGCAACCGAGCGAATTCTAAGCAACCACGGATATTATGAAATTCACGATCGATTGAAAAGCACTGGATCCGCCAGACAGGCAAACATGACCTTAAACGACCAGCTTATACAAAGACATAGAGAAGGAAGCGATTCACCGAATAAACATAAGGTCACACACACCAGGGTTTCAAAGTGCAGGTGAAGTTTCAAAGTGTGATGAAGAAGTACAGGCTGGCAGTTGATCAATAACCGTTAAAGTTTAACTGAAAACGGCTGAGATAGGACAATCTAGTTACCCATCACTTATTCACTTAAGAAGCTCGAAGACACGATGAAAATGCGTTACTTCATTGCTCCGCTATTTACGAATAGTCGATTTTCATATAGTGGAATTTCCCTGTCGGATTTGTGGTACCTCTGTGTACCTGTGTTGTATGCTTGACGAAAACGATAGACGAAAAATAAGTGATCACGCAGTTAGCTACCTTCCGCGAGCTGATCAGTGGCCACTAAAAAGCCGCGTTTATAATGGGATTCAAATATTCCGCGTCATAATAGAATTTTGCGTTATGAAGGACGGCCGTAGATATTGTGAACATCATACCAGAGCAAATAGTGAAAAATAAAAAATAAATCCCTTAACACAAGCCAAATAATGCAGTGTGTTCAGTTAAATGATATAAAAATAAGTTGGCTTTTCAGTTAAACTTTAACCAGCAAAATATATATTGCAGACGTTCCTACACATGGTGCTATGTTAACTTATTGATACATTTTTACCAATTATGCTCGGATTGGTTGACTATTGATAGTCGGGTCTGCTGATCTGCTATCCGACATTTCTGCTTTGCCTTTGCCTATCCGATAACTCGGATTCTGGTTTACTGTATGCTACTTTTGTTTGTTGTGGCTTGTTCAAGTCTATGTCCAATTCAATTATTTTCTAAGATACAACTGCCATCTCGAAAATGAAAAGGAACTACATTATGACGAACTATAGAATCGGAGTCCTGAATACTCTATGTGACTTAGTCCAAAACACGCCAGTGATCCTCAGGAAGAACGAGAAAATTTTGCCCTAACGGCTAAACCTCAACGACTCAAATCCTGTTTCAACCAATCACGGCGATCGTTGAGGACAGCTGTGGTGCCGCTTCCGGCTCTTCCGCTAGGTACCCGGCGATTTTGCATCGGCAAGGAGAGTTAGTCATCAAGAGTATTGCAGAGTAGCAACACAGACTGAAAATTGCGAGGGGTCGCCTACTCTCGATTTTAGTGTACAGCAAGTGCCTGGTTCAGCGGTGTCTGGCCGCACCAACTGACCCAAGCCGGCGCGGGTTGCACTTAGACCTGCGAGTCTGAGAGCACAATCAAGGTCAGCCGAGGAGAAATCAGGGCTGTTTTCGATACCCAGGTCATTTCGCATGTCCTTTCTCAGAATAATACATAGATGGCTTTCTCACAATCTAATCGACTACGATGTTGAAGAGCGGCACTATACTGATTCTTGCATTTTCCGTGTACTGATCTTTCTGAGGACCATCAGGTCGGCTTATTGCTTCCGAGGAGATTATTCGTCAGAAACGCAAATTTTTCAGTGTTTGTCATTAAAGCCAAGGTGGTGGTTGAAATAAGCATGTTTAGAACCGTTTGAAAGATGACCTAATTCATGACCGACATCGGTGCCAGCACCGCTGATTTCGGTTGCTGCCAGCCGGTACAGGGAAAGGGTGTACAGCAAGAGCCGGGGAGTGGGTAACCGTCGTAAGATTGTATAAACAACGACCTATAGTCTTCAGCCAATATCTCTGAATACACACGTACTGCCAGAGGCCATTAGTCTCGAAGCAAAAATTGTAAAAATTTAATTAGAATGGATAAAAATACAATTTTCAAAATTGCAGATCAAAGTATATCCAGCAATTAGGAAAAAAAAATTTTAACAGCCTACTAAAGTTACTACATTTTCTTTAGGGTCTTTCTACCATACTGACGTCATCTGGGGATTGGGGTAGGGGATTCCCTCAAAAGCTATATGAACAGAAACGAAAGGTCCCAGAAAATCATCCAAATAATCCGAACGCGACGACAGTTGTCAGTCTTAACTGGATCCGGCATCCTAATTTTCCGACTCGTTGCGCAGGTTCCCTTGAAGTTTATCTATCAGACGTCCAGATTCACAACGAAAACAATTAGAGATCGCGGAAAATAATCAGACCGCAGACGACTTCTAAAAATCAAATCCATAATAGGCTCACAGCGCTTATATGTTCGTCTAATTCTGGTCTAATTGCACGCAACTCCACCGTATTTGGTAGAAGGCTTAAGAAGGACATAAAACTTGAAAAACTATGATTCGTAGACGTGATACGCACTCCTGATAAGGCTAATGTGACTCATCAGGGAATTCATGTGGCAAGTAGGGCTTATCCTGCGATACAAGCAACCGGCTTCTTGTTTTCTTCTTCTTCTTCTATCCGAGCTAGAGTTCGCATAAAAGGTCAGAAATTATTATTATTATAGATGTATTGCCCATCATAGTGCAACATGCCCAAAAGACGGAGTAACTGTAAAGAGAAGAAAATAACAAAGAAAGAAAGGAAAACACATTACTGGCAACAACAATAATCTATAATATGTAATCTATCTAAACGAATATCCCCGCTCAGTCTGGCCAAGAAGAAATGTAACCTACATGGCTTTCCGAATGTTCGTACCCAAAATTTGTGTTAACCGTGCTCTTAGCTTAAAGCACAACTCTTACCAGAAATGATCCTATTCACGATAAAAGAGTGAAGAAATATCGTTTTTCGAAAATATCAATACTTGCCCCATGAAATTAACTATTTGGTTATTGGCACTTGACTCTGTGCAGACTTCCTCCTCTCTGATGTAGAGGTTCAACGCAAAATATTTGAAAACTGTAGGCCGTGGTTAAAAATGTGGAAACAGTCAAACAGACGCATAGAGCCCCAAAGGCAGAATAAGTACGAGACGCCCCTTAAATGTGTAGACCTTGTTTTGGCTTTTGTCGAATCGACTTGAAAAGCGGGGTTTGGTCTACCTGCAACCGCAGAAGACCGAATCGTCGATAGTCTCCAAAACCGAGCATCATCAATAAAATGTACCACTAAACAAAATTTATTATTAAAGTAAAATGTATTGCTCATCAAAGTTTCAAAGAGCAAACGATTCTTTAAAACGAAAGAAAAAAGAAACCATTTTAATATCCGTCAAATGAATTTTTACCGGTCAACAACTCCTGATCAACAAACCTTCACAAGCCTACTGAAGGCGCCTAAATTTCAAAGGCTTCGCCCTTTGAAGGTGCACTCGGGGGGTCACTGGAAAACCGGAACACCGGAACCCCGGAACCTCCCTAACCTAACCTACCTAACCTAACCTAACCTAACCATAAGGTTAGGTAAAACTAACCAAAAGGTTAGGTTAGGTTAACCTTTTACCTAACCTTTTGGTTAGGTTAGGCTAGGGAGGTTCCGGGGTTCCGGTTTTCCAGTGACCCCACTCGGGTGCATTAGAAAGAGTATCAAAGACCTCCTGTTTCGTTGGTTTCTTTATCTGCTTCCAAATCTTCAATACGAACTTGCCGAGTGTTTTGCACATTCAAGGCTCGGAAAGGACCAGACTCGTCACTCGTCTGGACTGATACGCATTTGGCATAGATAGTAATACGCGAGTCACACTGCGAAGCTGGCTGCCTCGTGCCAATTGAAGCCAAACCAGATAAACAAAAACACAACACCGCAAACACTGAACAGCAAACAGCAGTTGACCAGGTTATACAAAACTTAAAGGACCCGTCCTACCTAAAATGCGAATGCAACCTATTCCGAACTACATTAGCTGCGTTTTTTGCCTTTTCTCCATAGGTCGGTTAACCCACCTATTTGCCACTATTGACCGTTTTTGTTGGAGTGTTCCTTGGAAACAATCCACTATTGCGAGCGCTGTAGCAGCTTTCGGCTTTCGGTTTCCGGTTTTCGGTTTTCACCGTATTTTGTGGAGCTCATAACTCGTGAACCAGTGCAAGTATCAAGTTCAAACTTGGTACGCTGGTGGGGACTGGGGTCTAGTTGTGCATTTTGGGGGTCCAACACCCCACACCCACCCGGTTCAGGGGCAAATGGGCCCAGATTGCCCAGTGAATAATGTTCATAACTTGACCAGAGTTGGACATAAGACGATGAAATTCCTTGTACATGTAGACCCTAGGGCTGGGAAATTACTTTTAAGGTTGCACCTCCCCCACCCATCACGTTCATGGGTAAATGGGCCCAGATTGCCCAGGAGTAAAGTTCGTTTACCCGTGACAGGAATCAACAGGTATCAAGTTGAAACTTGGTAGGTTTGTGAGTATTGGGGTCTCTTTCATTTTTGCGGGTCCCAAACCCCACCCCCACTTGGTTCAGGGGCAATTGGGCCCAAATTGCCCATTTGTTAATGATTCAACTTGACAATAACTGGAGGTATGGCGATGAAATTCCTTTGTGCTTTTGGATCATAGGGTTGGGGATTTATATCTGGAGTTGAACCACCCCCTGGCCCCTACCCTCCCCGTTCATGGGCAAGTGGGCCCAATTTGCCCATGAGTCAAGTTTTTGGCCCGTTCTTGCAAGATCTTCAACATTTCTTTGGATTTATACTTGCGGTTTGTTTACATTTAAAGCTTTTAAAGTGGGATGATTACAAATTAGGTTATTTCAATACTTGTCTGGTTATTGGGGATGTGAAATGTCTTGGTTTTAACGCTGTTTGAATATAAAATATGATAAACATTTTACTTTCACACTCCACGTCTGAGCGCTTGCGCACTTGTTTCGTCTCGCCGGTCGGTTCGACTGAGCTCTAAAAACGGCTTATAAGAAAAATGGCATCTTCCCGTCGCCGGCGCCTATCTCTCCAATGAGAATTTTGAATTCCGCGCCGTGCCAATATCGTAGGTCGGTTGGACGGAGCTCCCGCCCCAGTCCACAGGTCGGTTAACCGACCGGCAAACGGAGCAAAAAAAAACAGCTTATAAAAACTTAGGTCGGTTAGTTGAAGGAAGAAAACGACTTATAGTGGGAAATCGTGTAGGTCGGTTAACTGGATGACGGCAAAAAACGCAGCTATTCATCAATTCCCAAACCTGAAGACCCAAATTTCATGTTTAAATTTTAAATCCGCTAACGACACCACACATTCTTCCCACTTGCCACGATTCACGATTTTCCGGGCGCATTATGCTCCCGACGAGTTGTTGCGTATCGTGCTACTGATCCGTAAAACCGGTTATCTGGATTTTGCCGAAATTTTGCTAGAAGTCAATGGGCCTCGGAAAAGGCTTAAAACAGCCAAAGCCGTGGGCAATTTGTTAAAAACAGAGCCTAGTTTTACAGTTTTCAAATAGTTCTGAATGCTGGAGCATCGGCAGTAGCCTAAAGAGTGCGGGGTGTACTTTAACCAATTTTGTCAATCAGCAATGGAAAAGCTTTTTTTTTTACAATAGGTCGGTTACGTAGATAGGTAATCCTAACGCTATTTATTAGTGATTCGACTGATATTCAACTGCTTCTTTAGGCTGAAAAAAAAAAAATCAGCTGGATTACAGAACTGAATGTACAAGTGAATGTACAAGGACTCCTGCGAAAGGAGAACTAGGTCGGTGATCGGCTACTGAGAAATATAAAATTATTTTAGAAGTAGTGAACTGAAAGACAAAAATGCTCCTCAGCCGGGATTTGAACCCAGGACCCTCTGCTTACAAGGCAGGCACTCTAACCGTTTGAGCTACCGAGGGGCTTGTAAACATAGTTCGCAAACCACTACAATAGTCCGGTAGAAGCTGGCCATAGGAACAGTGATCTCGGCCGAAGTCAAATTCATCTAATCAGTTCACATCCCCAAGTCACAGAAATTATCTAAATTAATTATCTAAATTACACTTCTGGAAATTATCTATGTATTATAAGCTAAAATTATAGTACAGAGCTTCAGTTCTTCAGAGAGGATGTCTCTTTTTTCGGACAACGGAAATCAAGGCTTGAGCCCCCATTGCATAACAGTTACAATTTCTAGTCGTGAGACAACAATAGCTACATTTTACAGCTACAAGCTATAGCTTACCGTTTTAAAGGACCCTTCGTACCATAATGTCGATGCAAACTACTTCCGTAACTGCATTCATCGATTCTTAAACCCGGCGATACAAATATTATAGGTTGCATTCTCAACCCACTAACTACACCTCACTAATCTTTGCACTTGCCTCGATTCACTAGTTCCCATGCGCATTATGCTCCCGACCTGACGAGTTTGCGAGTTCGTCTATTGCTGCGTAAAACCCGTTTTTGTGAATTTTGCCAAGCTTCTGCTAGAAGTCAACGGGTCTGGAAAAAGGCTTAAAATAGCCAAGGCCGTGGATTATTTGTTAAAACCAAATCTTAGTTTTACGGTATTCAGATTATTTTTGGGATCCCAAAACGTTAGTGACGGATACCTATGACATCGCAAAAGTTGTCCGTCTGTCCGTCTGTGCGCACGATAACTCTCGAAGGGATTGAGATATTTTGATGAAACTTGGTGGGAGGATCCTTCGGGTCAAAGTACAAGTCAAGTTCGAAGATGGGCTCTGTAGCTCTATATTTGAGGGTGGGGGAGGGGTTTCAAATTAAGGGGCAAAAAAATATCTTTTGAAAGCTGTTTAGATAGTGGATTTAGGGGTAAGGAGACACGCTGAATCCGAATATGAAAGTTATTTTCTCGCCGGACAAGTAGTTCGCCCGGAATCCGGCCAAAACCGGAAAGTTTGTTAAAAGTAAAAGTTGTATTTGAAGTTGATTAGATGTTTGATTTAGGGGTAAGAAGACATGCTGAATACGATGGTGAAAACCATTTTCTTCCCTGACAAGTAGTTCGCCCGGAATCCGGCGAAAACCGGAAAATTTGATAAAAGCAAAATTTGTATTTGAAGTTGATTAGATATTCGATTTAGGGGTAAGTAAACGTGCTGAACACGATGGTGAAAACCATTTTCTTGCCGGACAAATAGTTCGTCCGGAATCCGGCCAAAACCGGAAAATTTGTTAAAAGCAAAATTTGTATTTGAAGTTGATTAGATGATAGATTTAAGGGTAAGAAAAAACGCTGAATCTATATATGACAATCATTTTTTAACCGGGCATATAGTTCGTCCGGAATCCGGTTGAAACCGGATTTTTTTTTTTAGAAGTTAAAGTTTTATTTGAAGTTGATTAGATGTTCTTTATAGGGATAAGGAGATACGCTGAACTCGTTTCTGAACTATTTTTTGTTTTTGCTGGGCAAGTAGTTTGCTCGGAATTCGGCCGAAACCGGAAATTTGGCAGAAGTACACCAGGAAGTTTCGATCAGTATCGTCAAATAGATATGGCTTATACAGGTATATCTGAAATTGGTTTTCTCAGATGATTAGCCTGGCGAAGACTGGATTTGGCGAAGACAAGACGTAGTTAATATTACATTTTTGGGATCCCATCGAAAACTTTGGTCTTGTTAATACTGGAACATGAACAGTAGATCCAAATGATTTTTATTCTTATGCGGCTTACTTAGGAGGGTAGAACTAACGCTGTCTTCGTCTTAGAATGCACGAATCGCTCCAGCAAGT
This sequence comes from Branchinecta lindahli, assembly GCA_023053555.1. NCBI lineage: Eukaryota > Metazoa > Arthropoda > Branchiopoda > Anostraca > Branchinectidae > Branchinecta > Branchinecta lindahli. The sequence goes on along the minus strand of JAKZAO010000011.1, from coordinate 18,430,596 downwards.
ATGTTTTCCAGAACGACCGTTTTTTTTCTTCCGGGGAATATTGCAAAGACCGTTGAACTGTCCTAGGAAACCTTTCACCCATTCACAAACCCGCTGTGGGCAATTTTCTAAAGGGAGGGTATTCCAAATAGAAGAATAGAATCAACAACACTGCCTTGAATCCCAAAACGACTAAACTATTGGCAATACTGCCCGTGTATTTCTGCTATGACGTTGACAATGTACTGAACAAATTGGCAAAGGAACCCGTCTGCACGAGCAAATTGCGAATGTCTAGGCAGCACGTCAAAAAAAAAACACGCAACTGTCTACTGCGCAAAAAGGGCAATCACCGCTCATTATTTTGCGTCTTGGCAATTTTCAATTCTAATTCGCGATTTTCCGATTGAGCGCTCCTGGCGGATGGAGTCCAATTGGAAACTCTATTCCCAACGTCTGGAACTCTTTGCCAAACTCTAGGGTTTATGATTCTGACGTCTTGGGTCTTGTCGTTTATTACTGGCAATTACTACTAAAGAAATAGAAAACCGTGATTTTCGGGTTTTTTTCTTGATCAGCTAGTTATCCCTCTAGAATGATGTGCGAGGAATAAATATAATTTCTGATATTTCGGTTGCACTTCCGGCAAACCGCCCTTAGCGAAAAAAACAACAACTAAATCATAAAATCCAACACAATACCAACAGAACAACGATGCGGAACCAACAAACCATAAAACGACATGTAACTAAAAACCAGAAGATTGGTGCGGACTGAACGACATATCTGTGATTATTTTACGATTCTGACTTCTGTGTCTATTTACAATTTACCAACTATTTTTACAAATATTCCCTGGGAAAGCGCGGAAGCTTTCACCCAGAAATTTCTGCAATCCTTGTGATGCATCACTATCACATACTTTCACAAAACTAAACTTCATCAATTCTTGAGTTTTAAATCTTGTTTGACAAGTTGTACCCGTCAACCCGGAGTAGCGTTTCCCATCGTACTTTAATCCGCTAAGAGCGCTGGACTGGAAAAGGGCGACTTTGGGCGAACTTACTAAACGAATCTGGAGCGGGCTTCCGCAGAAGCTTCACTTCAAATTGTACTACAGGAGCGGGGGAGGGGGGCAAGTTGATATCAAAGTATCCAATCAAATGTGTTATAAACCAAGCGCTACATGTAAATTTTGAAAATGGTGTATGCATACGTCGGAGTATGCTAATCGGACAAGGCACAGATAAAAGGGTTCGGTCGCGTCTTCCTACTAAAGTTCTTCAAGCTGACTCTGCGAGTCAACTCTTGACTGTAATCCAGTTAAACCTAACTTCCGCGATCCCCCCGTGCTTCAGATACCAGAAAACCAAGTTGGTTTTCTACGGCTAGTCCCTGGGCCAGACAATGGCGCACGTCACTGGTTCCGTCTCCAAACCCAACTCGGTTTAATCCATGACACGTACGTATCCAGGAAATTATTTCGGGCGGGGGTTGCCCGCGAGTCGGACCAAAAAGTACAAAAAAGACAATCTTACAAGTACAACTTTTGCTTTTAGCAACTTTCCGGTTATGGCCGGATTCCGGGCGAACTACTTGTCCGGGTAGAAAATGGTTTTCATATTCATGTTCGGCATGTCTTCTTATCCCTAAATCGAACATCTAATCAACTTCAAATACAAATTTTACTTTGACAAACTTTCGGTTTTGGCCGGATTCCGGGCGAACTACTTTTCCGGCGAGAAAATGGTTTTCATATTGGGGTTCAGCGTGTTTTTTTTTACCCCTTAATTCAACATGTCTTCTTACCCCTTATACTATCTCATTATCTGTTTAAAAATATTTTGTTTGTCCCTTAATTTGAACCCCCTCCCCCACCCCTAAATGTAGGGCTACAGAGCCCATCTATGAACTCGACCTTTCCCTTGACCCAAACGATCCTCCCACCACGTTTCATCAAAATATCTCATTCCCTTCGAGAGTTATTATGCTTACAGACGGACGGACAGACAGATGGACAACTTTTGCGATTTTACAGGTATCCCTCCACTTGCGTTTTGGGATCCCAAAAAAGTTCGTACCGTCATTCGTGAAAATTTGTAATCTTTTTTAGCATTGCATATATTGACGACTCGACAATTTTGAGAACAATAAAAGCGATAGCTTTCTATCTATCAAGATGAACACTCTCCATTGAGTTACTATCCATCCTTAATTGACGGCATCAGTCCTTGAGAGGACTCGAATGATCGAGCCAACTATCGTTCCTACTACGCAACTATATTTTTCGCCACTTGTATCACGTTTTCATTCGAGCAGCAAATTACCTTACCTTAGACCTTAGATCCTCCTGTGCCACCAGAGGCACCCAGGGCATCCACGAATAGGCGCCAGTCTTCCCTCTGGTGGGCTGCCGCCAGGACATCTTCCCACTCAGGTTGCAGACTTGCGTGAACGTTTGCAAGGTCCCTCTGGTAGGTGCGACGGATCGTATTTCTCGGTCGTCCCCTTCGACGTCTTCCTTTTGGTTGCCAATGGAAGATGTTGTTTGGCAACCTGGATTCGTCCATGCGAAGGACGTGGCCCAAGTATCGCCATCTTCTTTTTCGGATAACGTCTGTTATCAGCGGCTGGCCAGTGAGACGGCGTACCTCCTGGTTTGATACTCGCTGCTGCCAAGTTATGTTGAGGATTCTCCGGAGACAATTCGTCTCGAAGGCAAGAATCCTCTTCTCCTGCTGCATGTTGAGCTTCCAACATTCACTGTGACACAGCAGAATGGACAGGACATTACTGTTCAGCAGGCGCAGCTTCAGCTTTGTGGAGTATTTCCTGGATCTCCAGACGGGTCTCAAGCGGTTGAAGGCTCCGCTTGCTTGGCCAATGCGAAGTTGAATTTCTCTGGCGTTTGAGCCGTCCTTTTCCACGGTGCTTCCCAAGTATCTGAATTCCAGGACTTGCTCGATGTCCTTTCCCGCACATCTCAGATTTAAAGGGGAGTCGCTGGTTGCCATGCTCTTCGTTTTGTCGGAGTTAATCCGGAGACCCAACTGGCTGGCTTTCTCTTCAATTGTGTTCATCAACTCCTGTAGCCTTGTCTTACTGGATTCCAGGAGTCCAACGTCATCGGCGAAATCAAGGTCAGCGAGGCGTCGGTTGTTGGAAAGCTCGATTCCGTAGCCAGTGCAGTCCCGTAGGATGAAGTCCATGACAAGAACGAAGAGGAATGGGGAAAGAACACACCCTTGCTTGACTCCGGACATTATGCGAAAGTATCTTGTGTTGCCGTCTTCTAGTCGCATGCAGCACTCCGTGTTCTCGTATAGGGCCATGATGAGCGCCACAAGTTTCGGTGGGATTCCGTAGAAACCGAGGATCTTCCATAACGTATTGCGGTCTATGGAGTCGAAAGCTTTCTCGAAGTCGATGAAAGCCATGTAGATCTTATGGTTCCATTCGTTGGACTCCTCTATGATCATGCGCAGGACGTATACTAGGTCAGCACATGACCTTTTGGGTCGGAAACCATGCTGTTCTTCTCGTAGGTGCTCATCGATCGCTGTTTGGATGAAATTATCAGGTATTTAAGTTTGCGTGAACAAACATCTGCCAAACAATTTTCTGCGCAGTTTATTTTGCAATTTAGTAAAATCTGCCACATACATCAAACTACGCAGTGAGAACAGACACGAAGCGCTGGTGGTCTTATCGCGTAAACAATCCCGAGTTCCCGACTAGTTTCCGAAATTCGCTGTTAAAAAATCTACGGACTAACAAGCCGCTGAAAAGACTCCCACAGAATCAGAAAACATGGAGGGGCTACACACTACGAAGAGGGATGTACATGAGATCATCAGCACGGCTACTCCGTTCGCGCACGGAATGGAAAGCGGGCGACGGTGCCCACAGATAGGAAGACAAAATGGAGAGACTAACCCCCAATAAATTACACAAGTGCAGCGCCATTTCGCAAAAATCTAGGGGTCAGCGGCGTCTTTCCGGGTCATTGGGCCGGCCAAATAAGTTCGAACTTTGGTAGGAGACCTTCTCAAGATCAACTTCTAACATCTGCCTGTCATAATGTGTCAAATCACTTCGTTTCTGTCAAATTTTATGATTTCGAATCGGTAGCTGCCAGGGCAAATGACATAGACATAAACATTTTTTTAATTTCATCCAAAACATACAAATTAAACAAACAATTTACCATTAACGGCCTTTTAAGACAAAAGAATCCTGATTGACGACTCTATAGTGAGATAGAGTTTTTAGTGGAGTGTTCCTTGGAACAATCCACTATTGTGAGCGCTCTAGCAGCTGTCGGTTTTCGGTTTTCACCATATTTTGTGGATCTCATAACTCGCGAACCAGTGCAAGTATCAAGTTCAAACTTGGTACACTTGTGGGTATTGGGGTCTAGTTGTGCTTTTCGGGGGTCCCACCCCCAAACCCACCGGGTTCAGGGGCAAATGGGCCCAGATTGCCCAGTGAATAATGTTCTAAACTTGACCACAGTTGGACATAAGACGATGAAATTCCTACTTGTAGATCCCAGGGCTGGGAAATTACTTTTAAAGTTGCACCTCCCCCACCCATCCCGTTCAAGGGCAACTGGGCCCAGATTACCCAGGAGTAAAGTTCGTTACCCGTGCTAGGAATCAACAGGTATCAAATTCAAACTTGGTACACTTGTGGGTATTGGGGTCTAGTTGTGCCTTTTGGGGGTCCCAACCCCACACCCACCCGATTCAGGGGCAATTGGGCCCAGATTGCCCATTTTTTTTACGTTTGAGATAGGGCGATGAAATTCCTTTGTGCTTTATGATGAAATTCCCTATGTGGAGCTGAATCACCCCCCACCCTCCCCGGTCATTGGCAAGTGCGCCCAATTTGCCCATGAGAAAATGTTTAACCCGTGACTGGAATCAAACTCTAAGTTGGTATAGTCGAGGATATTTAGGTTTAGATAAGCAATTTGACGCCCGCCCCCCCTCACCCTCCCGTTCATGGGTAACTGGGCCCAGATTTCCTATGAGTTACGTTCGTCTATGACATTGTCTCGAGTTCAACTCTTGTAGCCTATACTTGTGGATATATATGTATATATCCTCTGGCCACGAAGAACATCTTGAGACTGAACCTCCCCCACCCTCCCCTTTCATGGGCAACTGGGCCCGGATTGCCCATGATTTGAGATTTTGCAAAGGGGCCTAGATTGCCCATGTATTAAGTTCGTGAACGATGACACTCGTCAAAATTAAAACCTCGTATAGTTGTACACAGTACTTTTCGTAAGATGCGCATTGCGTCTGTTTGGTTTCATGTTTCGCAAAGGGTTTGAGCTGTCAATTAGTCACAACATGTGAATTTGCGGAAGGATGGGAATGATGAAATGGGATCTGAAACTTTATGACTTTGACATTACATTAACGTGTTTGAACAAGGTATAATAGACGAAACACATTTCAAGACTGATGAAAGTAATGTCAGTAGTGTATTGAAACAAGCCTACGGAATTTATACGAAGCAATACTGGAAAGACAAAGATGGACAATAGGCTACTGTGATTGGAGACCGAATTACGACTGACGCGAAGGGATTGTGTTCCCAAATGAACTAACATGTGTTCTCACGTGGAAGGTGTCAGATGAGACGCGCTTATGAAAATGTATGACTTTGACATTAGGGTGTTCGGGCCTGAGCCGTGTTAGGAGATTCTTTGAGAGCTCAATTGTCGGTTTCACGAATAACTATGCAATACGAATATTAAACGTTACGGGAAATTCAAACAATCCATTCATTCTTTTACACTCCACGTCTGAGCGCTTGCGCACTTGTTGATGATACGGACTCTCAACAAGACCCTCGACACTTTAAAGCAGAAATCAAACCCTATACTATTCCGTTATTTTCATTCTCAATAATGAGCGCAATCACCAGTCTGTTCGATTGTACTTTAGGTTTGTTTTCATCAATTTGCTCTCTAGCCAAATCTAATCTTCCGATGATGTCATTTCACATTTACGCCCCGCCTCTCGCGTCGTTTGTGATTGGTTTACTCGGTAAAGCTTTTTTTTGACGTTAGTCAATATTGCGGGTAATACTGATTTGAGTGCATTGATTAGAGCTGGAATGCAACAACTGGGAAATGGGAACGATAAGCTCTTCAGTTAACCTTTAAGCAGAGCTGAAAACGAACAGCATGCTATTTCGCAGTAGAGCCCCGGAGACGAAATGTCGAGTCTTATTGTCCTATTGGTTGTCTACCATTATGACGTCAGACGTGACGCGCTGCAGAGCGGGGCATGCACGCCTGCCTGCTTATTTGTTCTTGGTTCCACCAGGGACCCATCAATTTCCTGTAATGCCTCACCATTCAGGGGGCTTGTCATTTCCTATGCTTCTATGTTGCTATGTTGCCCGACCTACTCCTACTTTCCAAAAATTCCGCTTGGGTCGAATCGGCGTTCTTGTTTGCCTCATTGGACGTCAGCGCCAAAGAGACTCATACCTCAAGGTGCCAGCAGCCAATCCCAAATGTTGTCTATCTGGATAGTCGCGTATTTTATCCCCGTGGGTACTCGAACTACCGGACGGTCGGTCAAGACCCCCTGAATGGCGAGGCATTACAGGAAATTTATGGGTCCCTGGGTCCACGGAGTTATTATTAATTACAACTGTCAAAACTATTTAACAGTCCCGCATGATATGATATGATATGATGATATGATATGATGTTTATTGCAAAAAAGCCCGAGGGCCATGGCAACATGATAAGCTCCTACCTTCTGGACCATTTTCGTTTCACATGAATTACGATCGCTACAATTTACTTATGACTGACGTGAGGATCATAAGTGATAATAACTATCTATTCTGCAGGAATTCCCGCCTCGCACTTCATTTTGTTCGTTCCAGAGATGACAATAACTACCACAACAAATCGCTGGCTCCTCCTCTTTTCATCATAACTCGTAATAACTTACAGAACCTCTAGTAAATAACTTACAGAACCTCTATAGTGTCTCGTGATAAATGCAAGTTCTTTCTTCCACCAAATTGTCATAAATAACAATGGCAGATTAAACCGCGGTGTCGTCTAAATTTAGTCCCGATATCCGGAACTAGTCACATGAGAATTACATACCCCATTTCTGAAACAAAATGAATACCACTAGAACGGTTTACAAATATAAACGAGTCCGGCGCCTCGCTGGCCGCTCGGCTCGTGATATATATATATTCAAATAAATGTATTAAATACATTTATTGGAAATTCTCTATTTTTTCATGACGTCACGACCCTCGGAATGCCGGACTAAATTTAGTCTACACAAACCATGTGGCCTAGGCAGCCGGAACTTCACGAGGGGCTACCCACTCCCCGGCACCTGCTCTACACCCTTTCCCGGCACCAACCGAAACCAGCGGTGCCGGCACCGGTGCTGGACATCACTTAGGCGAATCCCGCTTCTAAAAGGCTGATATTAATGCTATAGGTAACCGGTGCCGGCTGGTGTAAGCCGGTGCCGGCACCCAGAGGCGCTACTAGCCAAAATGTTTGGGGGGAGACAAGGTATTTACCGACTGGCTGGTCATTTTTACCGACTGTTTTTTTGCGGATAAAAATGACAATTATTGAGAAAAAACCACTGTGTTATCGGCTGATTTTATGAAGAAAAAAAAACTATTTTTAAGAAAAAATCGACTATTTTTACGAACAAGAGCTACGAGCTCATATGGCACTTGTTACGAGTAGTGGTACGAGAAAGTAGGAGAGAACTTCAAAATAAACACCCCGCCATTCAAAAATGCGATTCGGACCTACAGTTAGAACATCTAGGTTCATTCAGTCTGAAAGCTCCAGATGACGTACTTAGAACCTATGCTTGTTCTTCCCACCAAGTTTCATCCCGATCCCTCCACTCTAAGCGATTTCAAAGATTTCCGGTTCGCCCCTCCAACTCCTCCCAATGTCACCGGATCTGGTCCGGAATTAAATGGGACGTCTGAGACACGAGACCTTTCTAAATATCAAGTTTCGGTTAAATCCGATAACCCGTTCAATAGCTGAGGTTGCCACTGGATTCCGGATTCCCCTTTCGTACACTCCCCATCGACGGTCGGATCGGGGAAACGACATTCTCAAGTCAATAGTTCGGGTACATGACAAGCCTGCCAAGTTCATTGTCCTTGCACATCAGGAAGTACCGAACTCGTGGGATTACTACAAACTCGGATCCCCTCCAACTCCCCCACAGTGACCGGATCCATTCCGGTTATGCTATTCACTTGTTCTTCACACCAACTTTCATCCCGAACCCTCCACTCTAAGCGTTTCCCAAGATATCCGATTCCCCCGTCCGACTCCCCCCAATATCACCGGATCCAGTTCGGATTTAAAATGGGGCGTCTGAGACACGAGGTCTTTCTATATATCAAGTTTCATCAAGATCCGATCACCCGTTCGCAAGTTAAAATACCTCACTTTTCGGATTCCCTCTCTCTCCACCCCCACCCCCCAGATGGTCGGATCCGGGAAACGACTATTCTCAAGTCAACCTGTTCGGGTCCCATACACGCCTGCCAAGTTTCATCGTCTTATTAGCGCATCAGGAAGTACCGAACTCGCGGGATCACTAGAAATTCGGATCCCCCCCCACCCCCCTACTGTGAACGGATCCGGTCCGGTTATGTCAATCACGTATCTAGGGCTTGTGCTTGTTTTTTCCACCAACTTTCCTCCCGATCTCTCTACTCAAAGCGTTTCCCAAGATTTCCGGCTCCCCCCTCCAGTTCTCCCAATGTTACCGGATCCGGTCCGGATTTAAACTGGGATGTCTGAGACACAAGTTCCTTCTTTATATCAAGTTTCATTAAGATCCGATCACCCGTTCGTAAGTTAAAAATATCTCATTTTTCCGGATTCCCCTCCCTCCAGACCCCCCCCCCCCCCAGATGGTCGGATCGGGGAAACGACTATTATCAAGTCAATCTGTTCCGGTCCCTGACATACCTGCCAACTTTCATCGTCCTAGCACATCAGGAAGCACCGAACTCGCGGGATCACTAGAAATCTGGACCCCCCCCCCCCAACTCCCACATAGTGACCGGATCCGGTCCGGCTATGTCAATGACTTATCTAGGACTCATGCTTATTCTTCCCACCAAGTTTCATCCCAATCCCTCCACTCCAAGCGTTTCCCGAGATTTCCGCCCCCCCCCTCCAGCTCCCCCCAGAGTCACCGGATCCGGTTCGGATTTTAATCGGACCGTCTGGGGCACGAGCTCTTTCCAAATATCAAGTTTCATTAAGATCCGATCATCCGTTCGAAAGTTATAAATTCCAAAATATTCCGGATTCCCCCTCACTCCACTCCCCCCATGATGTTCGGATCGGGAAAGTGACTATTTCCAACTTAATCATTTGGGGTCCCTGATACGCCTGCCAAGTTTCATCGTCCTAGCTTATGTGGAAGTACCCGAACTAGCAAAACCGTGACAGACAGACCGACAGACCGACCGACCGACGGACGGACAGAAATTGCGATCGCTATATGGCACTTGGCCGAAGGGCAAGTGCCATAAAAACCGGCTGTTTTTAAGAAAATCAATTGTTTTTAAGAAAAAACGACTATTTTTAAGAAAAACGACTATTTTTACTAAAAATCGCAGCGCTTCACGCCGACTTGGATACTTTTTACTGACTGGCCGACAACATTGGGGGGGGGGGCCTAACCCCCTTCCCCCCTAGTAGTGACGCCTCTGCCGGTACCGACCAGGCACCTCGGCACTGGGCACTTACTGTACACTAAAATCGAGAGTGGGTAACCCCTCGGAACTTCGGCTCTCGCGCCTGCAAATTATCTCTTAGTAGTGTGAACGTCGACTAGATCGAGCTTACCATCAATACTGCGCATTAAACATATGCCCTTCATAAAATTCCTTCCGGATTGGTTATTTTTTGCCGCTAGACGGGTTAGTATAAAATTAAACAACGACGCGTTACTTCTTGGTGTACGTTTAACCAGGGTTGTTTGTCCATTTTCAATTCCTCTTAGGCCTGGACATGTTTAAAACTGCTTAAAGGGCCTCTGCCTCTATGTGTCCTCTACCCAACTCTGTTCTGTCAAACTTCATCAAGTTTGTCAATCCTGGCTTCCGACTTCAGTGCTCAAGGCGTATTCTCGCCGTTCCCCGAGGACTCCACTTGAGGAGTCCCCGCGTTTTTGTTTGTCCCGGGGACTAACTCCCCGTATTCTCGCGAGTCCCCACGGACGGAGAATGCTCCGATTGTCATCATCATCATCAAAAAGGACTCCCTTTCGGATTCGGAGGGGAATCAATTTTTGCTGGTGTTGGTGCAATGTAAAATTAATTAAAAACAATCAGAATAAACAAAACCAAAAATAAAGAGATCCAGACTAATTTTGTCAATTGCATATTTTTCTTAAGAACAAAATCCGTTTTGGAAGCATTCCCCGTGTTCTCGCTGTTTTCTGTACGCGGAGTCGGCGTGGAGTGAGTCCCTGTGTTCTCGCCGTTCCTTTCGATTCCCTGAGGAGTCCTCGGGGAACGGCGAGAATACGCCTTTGGTGTACGTTCAACCAGGTTTGTTTGTCCATTTTCAATTCCTCTTAGGTCTGGACATGATTAAAACTGCTTAAAGTGCCTCTGCCTCTATGTCCACTACCAAACTCTTTTCTGTCAAACTTCATCAAGTTTGTCAATCCTGGCTTCCGACTTCAGTGCTAACTGCTGGCTGACTTTTCGACGGGGCTAATGCGCGACTCGGTATGAATCGAAAGCCTAATTCCCCCTTCAGATATGTGAATGTTATTGTTTCTCTAGCGCATCTGGCTGCAGTTCGTCATTGGATTTTATGAAAGACGTATACGCGGTATACGTGGTTTGCACTGAAACCATTTAAGAAAGGTTGATCGCAATTCATAATTACACAGATCCGTTGTAGGAAGGCGGGGCCACAGGTAGGCGTATTCTATGCCTATTTGGGCCGGCTCTGATAAACAATGACAAATTTGAGCAAACAATCACTTCATTCAGTTACTATTTGCAAAGTATCTAGCCCCTCAGCTCATTGCCTGCCGCATCCTGCTGTTCCGCGACGCCAGGACTCTAAAACTCCTTCCATTTACATAAATGCTTCATCTTTACGAATATTTCGTTTTTATTATCTTTCTTGCTCGGAAGCAGTTGTATCTAGGATGGGAATGTTCAACGCCTGAAATCTTGTCTCTCTTTCACGTGGACAAGGAACAGAGGGTGGGTTTGTACAAAGCACAAAAAAGCATAAGCTGAACATTTGATTAGGATCAAGTTGTCCAGGTTTGGATGCGCACTTTAAAGTAATGCTGAAAGCTTGAACTGTAATAATTTTATTCGTCAATAACCGGCGGTATCCTCAGCCAACATGGTGTATACATAGTATATACAAACATTGGTTACGTGGAAAGAGCGTGCGCTCTATATTTTGAAAATTTATTTGCATGCACGAATGAGCATTATCACCGACTACAAAACTTCCGCACTCTCACCTCTCTGAAACGTTCAGTACACTAGCTCTATGGCGCTATTCAAAACAGATATATAAGAGGCGTATTCTCGCCGTTCTCCGAGGACTCCTCGGGGAATCGGAGGGAACGGCGAGAATAGAGGGAGTCCCTCTGTACGCGGACTCCGCGTACGGAAAACAACGAGAACATGGGGAATGCTTCTAAAATGGAATTTGTTCTAAAAAAAAAAATGCAGTTCACGAAATTTATCTGGATCCACTTTATTTTTGGTTTTGTTTATTGCACCAACACAAGCAAAACTTGATTCCCCTCTGAATCTGAAAGGGAGACCTTTGTGATGATGGTGATGATAATCGGAGCATTCCCCGTCCGTGGGGACTCGCGAGAATACGGGGAGTGAGTCCCCGGGACAAACAAAAATGGGGGGGACTCCTCATGTGGAGTCCGTGGGGAACGGCGAGAATACGCCTCAGGTCTATGCATAAGCACCCACTCAGTATTTACGGAGCTCGATCGCAGATTTCTGCTCGACGGAGGGTTCTTATGATTATCCGTTCTTGCTACTACTTTTACTTCTGGGTGCCAAGAACCAACTCTAGAAATTGTGCAACGAAAATAAACTTTCCGGCACTTGGAATCTTAGGCGCATGTTAGAAATTTTTCGGCGAAAGAGAACCGCCACAAATTTCCTGGAAATTCTGTTTGCCAGACCCGTTCTACGTATGCTGACTCGGCGATTCGGCCGCCAAATTAGTAGAACGTTGCAAAAAATTGCGAAAATTTACTACTGGTACTCTGACAGGACTGAAACGTAAGAGGAAGTGGTTTTGGTCGTTCCTGTAAAGATCTGACATGGAGCTGAGATGCAAACAAACATCCTGTAGGATAATTTTGTTCAACCACGCAAAATAAAAATAACAAAAGGAGCAGCATTCCGTTGAGGCATGAGAGGCATACCGAAACCGTTCCACACCCATAAAATTCTGAGACTATAGCGCCATGGAAAATATAAATCGCTCAGAGGCCTTTAGAATAGAATGACCCAAAAGCCGGCAAGCAATGATTCAATAAAGTCCGTATTCTGCCTTTTTCGGCCTAGCCGCGTTTTGATGATCACATGACGCAGACTTTCGCGAAAGTTTCAAGGTCCGCCAACAACTCTTTCACGCAGAAGGACATGAGAAGGTTAAAAGTAAGTTTCTTTCCTCAAGGCATGGTAGACCATCAAGCATACGTTCTATTTTGGACTTCTTTTGTTCTGCTTGGTTTTCCCACTTTTTGGGATCCCAAAACGTAAGTGGAGGAATACCTATGGCATCGCAAAAGTTGTCCGTCCATCTGTCCGTCCGCCCGTCTGTAATCACGATAACTCTCGAAGGGAATGATATATTTTGATGAAACTTGGTGTGAGTATTCTTTGGGTCGGGAGTAAGGTCGAGTTCGTAGATGGGCCCTGTAGGTCTACATTTAGGGTGGGGGAGGGGGTTCAAATTAAGGGGCAAGTAAAATATTTTTAAGCAGCTAATGTGATAGTCGATTATGGGAAAAGAAGACATGCTGAACACGATAGTGAAAACCATTTTCTCGCCGGACAAGTAGTTCGCCCGGAATCCGGCCGAAACCGGAAAATTTGTTAAAAGTAAAATTTGTATCTGAAGTTGATTAGATGATAGATTTAAGGGTAAGAAGAGACGCTGAATCTGTACATGACAATCATTTTTTACCCGGACATATAGTTCGTCCGGAATCCGGTTGAAACAGGATTTTTTCTATAAGTTAAAGTTCTATTTGAAGTTGATTAGATGTTCTTTATAGGGATCTTGATAATGAGATGCGCTGAATTCGTTTCTGAACTATCTTTTTTTGGCTGGACAAGTAGTTCGCTCGGAATTCGGCCGAAACCGGAAATTTGGCAGAAGTAAAGCAGGAAGCTTCGATCAGTATCGTCAAAATAGATATGGCTTATACAGGTATATCTGAACCTGATTTTCTCAGATGATTAGCCTGGCGAAGACTGGATCTGGCGTAGACAAGACCTAGTTGTCTGGGTCAAATATTAAATTTTTGGGATCCCATCGAAACCTTTGGTCTTGTTAACCAAGGCGCGTTCAATTTTCAAATATTTTGCGTCCGGCCACCGAGTCGGAGAGAGGGATGCTGGACAGAGTCGACAAGCGCTAACAAGAAAATCGCTAATTTCTCATGGAAAGTAATGGTATTTTGAGTTGTGCTTTAAGGAGTAAAGGAAGAACGAATCTGGAATACGTTCGATGACGCTAATCGGACAAGTCGGCTGACATTTGTTTCATCGATATTTCGTTTCTTGATCGCACGATTCCTCTTTCTTCTAGCTACAATTAATTGTATTTAGCTGTAACTAATTAATTGTATAAGTACTAGTCACAGCCTGGATAGAACCCTTGCCAAGGTTGCAACCACAGGAGAGATTTTATATGTTACAAAAATCGGAGAAAGGTCAAGGTGTTATTTTCTCAGAAAAGGACTATTTCGCTGAAAAAATCGCGTCTGATGCATCAAAGTGTACAAAACTAATCAAACCCACGTGTTTTATTTATTTATTAATACCCATTTTTTTTTATCCCAAAACGTAAGTGACGGATACCTATGACATCGCAAAAATTGTCCGTCTGTCCGTCCGTCCGTCTGTCGGCACGATAACTCTCGAAGGGAATGAGATATTTTGATGAAACTTGGTGTGAGGATTCTTTGGGTCAAGAGTAAGGTCGAGTTCGTAGATGGGCTCTGTAGCCCTACATTTAGGGGTGGGGGAGGGGGGTTAAATTAAGGGGCAAGCTAAATATTTTGAAACAGCTAATGTGATAGTCGATTATGGGGTAAGAAGACATGCTGAAAACGATGGTGAAAACCATTTTCTCGCCGGACAAGTAGTTCGCCCGGAATCCGGCCAAAACCGGAAAACTTGTTAAAAAGCAAAAGTTTTATTTGAAGTTGATTAGATGTTCGATTTAGGGGTAAAAAGACATGCTAAACACGACGGTGAAAACCATTTTCTCGCCGGACAAGTAGTTCACCCGGAATCCGGACAAAACCGGAAAGTTTGTTAAAAGTAAAAGTTTTATCTGAAGTTGATTAGATGTTCGATTTAGGGGTAAGACGACATGCTGAACACGATGGTGAAACCATTTTCTCGCCGGACAAATAGTTCGCCCAGAATCCGGCCACAACCGGAAAGTTTGTTAAAAGGAAAAGTTTTATTTGAAGTTGATTAGATGTTCGATTTAGGGGTAAGAAGACATGCTGAACACGATGGTTAAAATCTTTCTCGCCGGGCAAGTAGTTAGCCCGGAATCCGGCCAAAACCGGAAAATTTGTTAAAAACAAAAGTTTTATTTGAAGTTGATTAGATGACAGATTTAAAGGTAAGAAGAGACGCTGGATCTGTATATGACAATAATTTTTTACCCAGACATATAGTTCGTCCGGAATCCGGTTGAAACCGGATTTTTTATAGGTCAAAGTTTTATTTGAAGTTGATTAGATGTTCTTTGTAGGGATAAGGAGATACGCTGAATTCGTTTCTGAACTTTCTTTTTTTTCGCTGGACAAGTAGTTCACTCGAAATTCGGGCGAAACCGGAAATTTGGCAGAAGTAAAGCAGGAAGTTTCGATCAGTATCGTCAAAATAAATATGGCTTATACAGGTATATCTAAACTTGGTTTTCTCAGATGATTAGCCTGGCGAAGACTGGCTCTGGCGAAGACAAGACCTAGTTGTCTGGGTCAAATATAAAATTTGTGGGGTTCTATCAAAACCTTTGGTCTTGTTTAGTTATAGCGTAGTAAAAGAAAACAAAGTAAAGGACGCAACTTAAAAAAAACAAAAAAACATGTTAGTAAACGATAGTGTTCTTTACATATACTTCAAAAACACGCTAAAAACACATACAATCTTTACACATCGACATGTACACTAAACCGGTTCAGGATTAGAAAACTGACTTAGCATATCGTAGGCTCAAAACCAGCAATTCCGTGCTCTCCGGC
Source organism: Branchinecta lindahli (assembly GCA_023053555.1). Classification (NCBI taxonomy): domain Eukaryota; kingdom Metazoa; phylum Arthropoda; class Branchiopoda; order Anostraca; family Branchinectidae; genus Branchinecta; species Branchinecta lindahli. The sequence continues at coordinate 18,415,057 of JAKZAO010000011.1, read as the reverse complement.
TATGCGACAGTGCTCCCCGCGTAAAACCTGACCCTTGCCAAGAAGGTACGAAGTATCGCTGGATCAAATCTCAGCTGACTTACCCGTTTAGCGCCATCAATTAGCAGTTTTCAGTTGCTGATAAATTTCACAATTTCGACGACTGGAAACAAAAACAAAAACGTAGACAAAAAATTAGGCTTACCGGCAGCAAAGGCGTGACACGTGTCAATGCAAACTCCCACTCGCTCCTTATCTTTCACGCGGTCAATGATCCCTCGGATTTCGTGCAGAAATCCACCAACTGTGTTCCCCTTGAATAGAATAGATGTGTAGCATTAGGGAGTCAGAGAATCATTTATTGTTTAAGAAAGGATTAAAAAAAAAAATTTTTGTAATTAAGTTGGTGGTTTAAGGAAGGAGGAGTTAACGGGGAGGGAATTGGGGAGGTATAAGGGCGATTGAGTGAAGAAAGTTGATTTGCAGTGATTTGAAGACAGTTTTTGAATACAAAAAAAAATGAAGAAACTATGCTGACAAATAGTTTTTCGTAATTTGTTGTCCGTCTTGCACATGCGACGTGTTGTCACATATTAAGACGGACTATTGGTATAGGAATATGTTTAATGTTGGCTGTGTTCATGAACAAATTAAAAGTGAGAATTGATAAACGGTATTTACAAAAAGCCGACAGGGTCATGTACAAGACTCAAAACGCAAAGACAAAAATAAAGAAATATCGTCAGTGCAAAAAAACGTTATTAATACAAATTATTACGAAAATGTTGCAATTTTTTCAAGCCGCAACCTGACCTGAAGAGGGTACAGAAATACTTGAGCAAACAAAAGAAAAGATCCAAAGAATAACATTTTGTGGATTTAATTTGGATTTATTTTGTTTTAAATTACCGGTTTAGTTTAGTTTAGTTAGTCAGTGAATAGTACAAACAAATGAACAGCTGCCATCTCTATTTTTTTAACTTACCTGCTTGCTCATGTTTTCAATGACGGTCATGACTTTAGATGGCGCTGTCTGTTCGTGAACCCAGTTAAGACTGTCGGCGATATTCTGCAGACACTTTTCAATGGTGATCTCGCCGCACGTTGACCCTAGAAAAAATAAATAATAATAATAAAACAGATTGCGAGATCATCGGTGAAGAAAAGAAGATCTCTGTCTCCGTCAGAATAATAATACACTAAGCAACAGAAAAGGCTTTCGCCTCTAAATTGCTCTGAGAAAACTTGACAAAACCAAAAATAAAGTGGGTCCAGACTAATTTCGTCAACCATATTTTTTTTTCGGGCAAAATCCATTTTTGAAGCATCAGGATCGTGTTCTCGCTGTTTTCCGTACACGAAGTCCGCGTGGAGTGACTCCCTCTATTCTCACCGTTCCCCTTGATTCCCCGAGGAGTCCTCGGGGAACGGCGAGATTACGCCTTATGCGTGACTGTGCTGAGTTGTGTGAATGGACAATAAAGAGATTGCACCACCCGGAGAAAACTGATATTTCTATACGAACGTCGGAAGGGGTACAAACAAAATAATGTAACAATTTGCAATTCGCCATTACTTAAAGGAACAGAAAACTTGACTCAAACTTGACTCGGGGAGCTAGCTAACATATCAAGAATGTACCCTGAGTCGATATCGAGAGTAAGAAAAATTCTCGTTACGACCATTGCAGTTTCCGGGCAGTTTCCGAGAATTCGACTTTTGAGCAAAAGGTTTGCAAAAGCAGTTTGTGTGCCGCGACTAGGAATCGAACCCCGGCCGTCTTGTCGGGGAGGTCGTTAGTCTGTAGTCTACAAGGCGAACTTTTACAGTACAGAAGTGCATAATTACAGTGCATAAGGGGCAAGGGCCTGCCAGCTAGCTTTGGGAACACTAAGGAGGGGGTTCGAGACGGTTCGAGATAACAAAGAAGGGGGGCCTGTCGACAATAAGACCCTGTATATTTATCTAAGCCCCCCGGTCAATTCGATGTAGTCAAGTTTACTGTTCCTAAGATGTAAAAGTTGATAGGCATACACGTTTTATGAAAAAAAGAATAGTGAGCCAGGCCTTAGTTAGGCTAGGCAATGATGCGTATAAGCCAATAAGACCGATAACTATTTATTCGATTTATTCACCTGGATGGAAGTTGTAGTGCGTCAATCCAAGTGCTTCGCAGCGCTGGAGTTCTTCTAGGAGAAGCTGGCGACTTTTTTCTAGTGTTTCTGGGTTGTTGGATCCAAGATTCATAAGGTATGAGCCATGGGGTAGAATGAGATGAGGCGGGTAGCCAAACTCCTGTAAAATTGGGACTGTGAAGTAGACGAGGGGTAGACGACTCTCATTTCTGATGTACACCATTCCGGAATAACCGAATAATCCTGGCCATTCCGGATTATTCCTAACCATTCCATATCCTCCCATTCTTTATCGAGTTTGGTACTTCACCAACTTTTGTTTAGTCCGCATTTATTTCACCCCATTCGGTCTGTCCTGCGGCAAACGAGGGGTCGACGACTCTCATTTTTTATGTACACCATTCCGGAATAACGGAATAATCTTGACCATTCCGGATTATTCCTGACCATTCTGGATTATTCCTTCGGGACGTGTACACCATTCCGGGAGAGTCGTCGACCCCTCGGAAGTAGGCTTCGGAAAACGACGAAAGTCAGTGCAAAATTTAACCCCCCCCCCTCTCACACACACAAGACACACAAACCACCCTGCAACTACAACAACCTCCTTGAACTGTAACAATAATTACGAGTCAGACTTGTGAAATAAAGTTCAAGGCTTAAACGTTAATACGAAAAAGGTCAACAATGAGCGTGTTCCACCCTACTTACCGTAGTTACTACCCATGACGTCACGGACTTTGGCTTCTTGGCGTCAAGGCTGGAACGCATTTTGGTGTAGGAGATATAGGACTCTCGATATATCATGAGCCTGTAAACTGCTGGAAACGCTGATCTGACTATTTCTTGTTTGTAGAATTACCTTTTTGGAAAATAGTTTTCCTGAAAATGAGAGCTTGGAAGCTTCAGAGTTCGAAGGCCAATATCGAGTCTCGCATCCTATTGGTCGGTTATGAGGCGTTGACAAAAACCAACCAATAGGAAGCAAGACTCGTTTTTATAGTAGAGTTTGAAGCCTTTTTTGATGAAAATTTCCGACAAAGATGTGATTATACAATCAAGAAAGAGTCAGAATAACGTTCCCAACCGTGTAAAAGCTCCAATTAGTTATCAAACGTCGATAATTAAGTCTCAAAGTCAAAAGTAATATACTCACAATGTTTAAATTCTTTCCAAGGGGCTACTCACTCCTAACATGGCTGTACAGTAAGTGCGCGGTGCCCCAGCCGGTGCCTACGGAGGCTTGTACAATAGTGCCCAAGAAGAGAGTAACCCCTCGATTATTCGTTTATGCCCCTTTCCGTTTTCTTCAGGTAGGCTGCAATCGAGGGGTTACCCACTCTCCGGCACCTGCTGTACACCCTTTCCCGGCAACAGCCGAAATAGGCGGTATCGGCACCGGTGCCGACAGTAATTTAGGCGATTCTTCCTTCAAACGCTTCAAAAAATGCTTATTTTGATGTTTTTACACCGAAAAATCGGTGCAGGCTTGTTTCAGCCGGTGCCGACACCGACCGGGCATCGCGGCACCGGGCACTTGCTGTACACTAAAACCGAGAGTGGGAACCCATCGGCTGCAATCTCTCTACATTGGCCTAACTTACCTTTCGGGCTTTCACGAAATCGTCGATGGTTTTCTGCTCCATTGGTTTCGCCGACCACTGGCGCTGGCTTCTCAAAAAGAGTGCAAAAGATCTTGCTCCAATAGCTGCGGCATTGTAGATGGACTCTGAAAGACCACCTATAAAAGGCAGATGTCAAAGATAATTAACGTGATGGCATTTATAGTTTTCAAAACAGGTCTTTAAAGCACACCTCGCAATATTTACTCTTTATGTTCCAATATCCAAAACTATCTGAATACTGTAGAAATAAGCTCAGCTTTTAACAAATTATCTACGGCTTTAGCTGTTTTAAGCCTTTTCCCAGAACCATTGACTTCCAGCAAACACTTGGTAAAATTCAGATGACCGGTTTTACGCATCAATAGGGTGATACTGGAATACTCGTCGGGAGCATAACGCACGTGGAAAATAGTAGTAAGTAAATAAGTAATTTTATTACCCGAAAATGCACATGGAATTAGAACGGAGTATGAAAAGGAAAAAAGATAGAAAATCACACTACGGAACATCACCAAAAATATTTACACACTATGTAATGTAGCAATTACTACTGGCACTACGTAGCAAAACTACTGGCACAGGATGGCTAGCCACGGGTTCGCTCTTCCCCTAGCCTTTTCCAGAAAATTTTCAACGACACGGTTAACAAGTGAATCATGGCAAGTGCAAAGATTATTGAGGTGTCGTTAAAGTTTAACCGAAAAGGACTAGGATAGGACAATCTAGTTGTCCATCACTTATTCACTTAAATTAGCTTGAAGACCCGCTGAAAATGAGTTAATTCGTTGTTCCGCTATTCACGAATAATCGATTTTCAAATAGTGGAATTTCCGTGTGATTTGTGGTGCCTCTCTGCGCTTGTATTTTTGCTGTATGCCTTACGAGAAAGATTTATCATTTTATTTTTGTTCAGGCACTAAGCAATGTTCACCAATCTCACCACTGCCCACTGTGTTGCCCCATTTGTGTTGAAATTAAAATTTCCCGTGTCATAGTAGAATTTACGCTGTGGGGCGGCTGGAGATATTCTGAGGCTCATAGTTAGAGCAGATAGTGGAAAATCAAAAATCCCTTTGCAGAATCCAAACAATTCAGTGTATCCAATTAAATGACACACAAATGAGTTGGCTTTTCAGTTAAACTTTAAAGGGATCAGAAATCAGAATGTAACATATGAAATTAGGGTCTCGGGGTTTAAGAATGAACGAACGCAGTTAGGGGAGTAGGTTGCATTGGCACTATAGGTACGACGGGCCCTTTAAAAAGTGGAATGCACTACCTGAGCAGACTATTACGTCTGAATTAGTAGACAGCCTATCTTCAACGATCCACTGTTTCACCAACATTTTATTCTAGAGTTTATTTAGCCCCATTTTTGAAAACATAAGCCTAAGCTAAATTATTTTTCAATGTTTTGCCGTCATCATGTTTTCTAGAGCGTGTTTCACCCCTCTACCAATAGTAACTATTAGTTACCATTTCCGTTCCAGCCTCACGAAAAGTTACTACGCTGACCGTTCCAACCTTCTCAAAATAGTAACTAATAGTAACTATTTGCTTACCACGCTCGGGAGCGTAGTTAGCGTAGTAACTACGCATCTCTGCAATGTGATTGGTCCGATCAGCCCGCGGTATGATATTTGACGGAAAAATTCAAAAAGCGTTCCAGCCTAGCGTAGTAACTACGGTAACTCAGCGGTAACTAGCGTAGTAACTACGGTAAGTAGGGTGGAACACGCTCCTAGTGTCGCATGTATTCATACGTTCATTTATTGGTGTACTACACATACTGCACAACAACATATATAGCCAGAGACAAGATCCCCTGAACGTAGGCTACACAATGTATATTAGTGGCCACTCTGAATGATTTACCACTTTTGGTGATAATAAATAAATAATAAAATAAGGTGCATCATACAGAAGGATAAACCCAGGGGTCTATAGAGTGGTTAAGTAGGGGGATTCTTTGTTCGAATGTCAGATGAAATTTGTTTTGCTTGAATCGCACAATTTTAAAGTGATCAGAAAGAGATGTCGCTCTTTTGGAAAACTGGAAGTCTTACCGCCGACTTGGAACTCCAGCATCAGCTCAGTTTGGGTGTGTTCCAACCTCCTAACACAGTAGCTATCCAGATGAATTCTATAGAGAACCCCAGTCCGTTTATGTGGATGTCTTGTATACAAAAGACTAACCTTGTGCTGAAACATGGGCTCCGACGAAAAACTGGCCAGTGGAGCTTGCTGACCCATTCCATCCATTCTGCATTTTAGATCTCGGAGCATATTCAGTTGAGAATTTACAGTCGAGCTTCAGCATTATTCTTTCAAGCTGATTAACTTTTTCTTCATGTTTTTCAGCCTTTGACATTCGTGCCTTCTTTGGTGATCCCTCATCCACTTTTCTGGTCCTTTTAGCTGTTTTTACTTGCACTTCTTCGGACTTGACTTTCAAAGCTTTTGCATCTGTTGCGACTGCCTCAACTTTCTTGGTCCTTTTTACTTCTTTTTTCTTAGCCACTTTCTTTACAGATTCTTCTTCTGTAATACATAGGCTTAAGTTTTGGGAGTCCTTGCTGGGTTCCACTTCAATTTTTACCACACCTACTTTGGGCTTTTCAACTTTATTTTTCTTGCTTCTTTTACTCACGATCTCTTCTTGTGATTCAGTGATGATCGTCTTGCAACCATTCACGCTTTCTAGACCATTGTCGTATTTACCTCTCTTACGCAGGGCTCTTCCTACAGGCTGTACTGCAGTTGTCTGTCTGCTGTAAAGCTCTGCAAGATTCTCTATTTTTGGCTTGAGCTTTGGCATGACTGAAGAGAGAACTGAACGAAACAGCTTGCTCCGGGCTAAGAAGATCCTAAAAAAAAATGTTGATGCTACAGAGATTTTTCCACTCCACAGAAGGCTTGGCCTGATAAGAGTCAAAACTACTGTAGGCCTATTATGATATTTATCGACCTATTTTTTTTTTTTTTTTTTTTTTTTTTAGCGTCACCTACACTTTCCTCTATCTCTACATTTATTTTCTTAATTTCTTATTTTTATTTTTTACTTCCATTCTTTCTAATCTTTACACTTCCATCCTATCTTTACAACCTTAATAAATCCCTTCCTTTAAATTTTTTCTTTTAAAACTAAAACCTAATTTTCAAATTTAAAAAATACTTATAATTCAAATCTACTAGTATTAAACCCACCTCCACTCGTCTCAATGACATTCTTTACTTCTTTTTCCTTTACTCAAATTTAACTTTAATTTTACCTTTTGAGCAGTCAAACAATATAAACTATATCCATCTATATTATCGCCAACCAAGCTGGACAGTATTTCTCTTCACTAGTTGTTTTAAAATTACAGTATTATTAATATGGTCCCGGCCATATTCAGTGCCGTCTTTACCCTTAGGCCGGTTAGGCTTATGCTGGGAGGGGGGGGACGAGAGGCCAAGCGGCCGGTGCAAACTTTGAGAATCAGGCTACGGTTGCTAGCTGTGTTGCCTCATTCATTACGACCCAAGCGTGACCAGCTACGTTACTGTCATTTCATCATTTTCACAATCATTTACATTACCGAAATTATGCTCAGATGTGACTAGTGTGGCTCGACCAAGAGTCGTGCGTGAATGTGCTGGCTTTTTTAAATAAGTAGGCCTAAGTTAGACAAAAACTTGCTAGCAGGCTAATTTGATTGTCTTTCCAGAATATCATTCTTTTTAACACTCACAAGTTACACAACGGGTCACATGGCGGTAGGCTACAAATACTGACATTACATGACATTTTATTGAACATGTTTAGGAAAACGGCACAAACGTATTAATGTGCCCCTCTTTGTATGGATTTTTCGTTTCCGTTTTTTGCTTTTACGTTTCTGACTCATGAAAAGGGGCCAAAAACCATGGATGGCCTAGGGTCCATCAAAAGTAAAAGACGGTGCTGGCCATATTCACGTTTCATAGACAGTACCCAAAGGACAGCCTCTCTCCTGTTGCGTTCATCACCTTAATTGCTGATTCTAGTTTCACACAGCACAATTCAAGAGATCAATACAGCACCCTTGGGACTAGACTAAGGTCTTTAGATTCAGGCTAACTACAAGCAGAGATGGGCGAATCAGAATCGGATTCGAATCCAGGATTTGTCCTTTTGGCTGAATTTGAATCTTCTGTTCTGCTTGTCGGGCTGGATTCGGACTCGGATTCCAACCCTCAATCTTACGAATCCACTCAAATTTATAGTCTTCATCCTTCCAGTCTCCGTTTTTTCAGTATACACATTGTGGTTAGGCAATCCAGCAGTCGAACTTTGTGGTCTCCACCCCCAGCCTCTCAGTATTTGAAGATGGCACACCTCTGATCTTTAAACTATAATTTATGTGCATGAATTGATTTTTGGTAAGGTCGGATTCAAATCCTCAGCGTGAAATGGTGGATATGGATTCGGATTCGTATCTAGTCCTGGATTTGGACTTAAATCCTATAATGATCCGATTCACCCATCTCTGCCACAAGCCGCCTGCGAGATAAATAAAATGGTTAGTTATAAATTTATGAAAAACCCAGTTTTTCCTATTAGCCGTATTAGCCTACTTAGAGAAGTTTTCTAAGAAGCACATCTCTACTGTACACCGACAAAACGGCAAAAGGAAACCGACCTGATAGATATAACCTCTCTACAGCCCACCTGCTGTTCTTCCTTCCTTCAAAAATGACGTTGACTTGAATTCCACGGCTTTACCACGCTTAGAATTGATTTTGAATTTATCGTTCGCTAGGCCCAACAGCTGCCAAAGCATCGCTGCCACCTAGCGTTTTCTAAATACAAATGAGCAGTTCCCACTTCGGCGCTAGGTAGCGCGCTAGGGATCCCGCGAATATTTTGCTTTTACGCATGGTCGCTGCCAAGTTCCCGAGAGCCCGTTCTTTTTTTATGCGAACCGAAGGTCGATAAGGCGTGTCGAATTGCCATTCATAATTGCGCCTACTATCGCGTTGCGTACTAGGCCTGAAATTTCGCGATACGCGGTGTATCGGGCTGAGAAGAGTCCACGCGATAGTTTAGGCAAAAAACAAAATTCTCCATGGAGTAGAGATGTGCATAAGGTAAATATTTATAAATTGAGGGAGAAGTTTGTTTGTGCTTTTTTGGTGCAGTGCTGAAATTTTTGTGTAGGGATATGGATTGAAAATAGTAAAGCTTGAACTGCAGGTTAGCTTCGTGATTTTTAGGCTAGGCCTACTGAATTTTGTTTGTTTGTTTAGGCCTATTGCTAGGCTATTCACTATTTGTAGCCACAATCAGACATTCAGTTGATACTGTAGGCCTTGACTAATTCTTTAAAGAAAGTTCTGTGTCAGCTAAAACAAGGGGGAAGATGCAACTGTGCCTGTGGCTTAGCCAATTACTGGGAAAAAAAATGAGAACCATGCTTCCTTTGTAGGCCTACTTCGTTTTTTTGGTAGGATTAAAGTACAGTACATACTCAGTTGTCTATATTTTTTTTTTTATATTGCAAGAATATATATAGTTGTCGCTTGCATATGTGCTGGAAGATGAGAATAATCCTGCAAAGGCAGGGAAATTGGACCAACCAACTTTGTGACATCCCGGTTTGGCTTTTGATTTGCCTTTTTTGGCTTTGCTTTTTGTCTTTTAATATAATGACATACAAAAATCAGCTTGATTTATCTGAGGTTGTTGGTAATATAAAGTATATTTTTTTTCAATTAGCCTATTGATTTTTTAACTGTGGTAGTTGCTTTCTGCTCTTCAGGTTGATCCAGCTGAGGTAGGCTAATGTGTAATATCAAACAATATGTATTACGGTAGGCTGCTCCAACCTAGGTCAACATTAAGCATATGTAGCTTAGTGCAACTCCATGTTCCAAAAAGTGGGAGTTGTAAATAACGTCAAATAGTAGGCTATTATATGTTCATTATAGTATTTGGTGTTTTTAGAAAATTTAGTTGCTATAAAATGTTTATTCTCTCATGCTTTGCCGTAGAATCCAAGGTTTGCGGAATGTCACGTTGACTCTTATGAGAGATTTTGGATCCTATTTCACATGCAGTGCCAGGTAAATATTGGCCTAAAACACCACATAGGATCTGCATATGATAAGCCATTGTAAATATGTTTGGAAACTCCATAATTGTAGGCTAAATGAGCAACGTGAAGGTAATCACCATCTGTCTTCAATCTGTTCAGTAAGTTTTATTAGGCATGGTTGGCTTTCTGATGTTTTTTAGTTGACCAGTCATTGGTTGTTTGTCTAAACTCAAAACATCTGATGATAAATTTGCATCTCAAAAAACAAATCTCTACCTCATAGTTTTCTGTCTTACCATGTTGCAAAAAATAATATTAAAATCAAATGCAGAAGTTGTCAACTACGGTACCTATGAAATTCCATCAAACTGTATCACCTACTCATTACTAACAGGTCACCTTTGCCTGTTAAGGAGTAAAGAATAAAATTACCATTAGGACACATACTAGAGGTTTCAGATCCTTTTTTTGCTCTCATAGCAGTTCTGCAGGTCTGGTTGGTCCACTGTTGTATCCCTTTGTCAAATATGGTGTCTGAACAGCCTATCCTGGCTTTAAGAGCACTATAATGTGCAAATCATGGTTTATGGGCCATTGGCATTTTCTTGCCATATTGCAAAAAAATAACCTTAAAACCAGAGGCAGAAATTACCAACTAGCTGTGAAATCCCATCAAACTGTATCACCTATTCATTACTAAGGGTGATTTCGTTCAGTTGCACATTTTATGGTCACTTTTGCCTGTTAAAGAGTGAGGAATAAAATTACCATTAGAGCATCAGACTACAAATCTCAGACCTTTTTTTATAGCAGTCCTTCAAATCTGGTTGGTCCACTGCTGTACCCCTTTGTCAAATGTAGGGTCTGAACAGCCTATCCTGGCTTCAAGAGTATTGTAAAAATGAAGATATACGGTTATTGAGCATAGTAATTCCCATACAGTTTAAAGCCTATCATTCAGACAAAAAAAAAGTATCTTAGCTGCACACACAATTACCAATAGGCTGGGCTAATTGTGAAGGACATTTGTTGTTCTTCCATTGGTTTTTGGTGGATTTAAACTTGGTAGAACCAATAAACTAATTCGGCTAATAGTGGTCAGTAGCATTTACTTTGATCAGTTAATGCGTCATGCAGGTTGATTAAATTTTAAGTGTTGAGCATAAAACATTGACACAAGCTGGAAGTAATTGTTTGCAGTGCAGTCTATTTTTTGAGAGCTTGTCTGTAGCCTGTTGATGACGAAATGTATAAGCATATAAGATTTACATTGTCCATTGTCCTAGGACATTACATGTCCTAGTAGCTGTAGTTACAGTTACGAAAAAAGACTACAAGCTCAAATTTAACTTGCTAGAAAGACCTAGCGGTATGTTTACAATCTGCTGGTAGCCCCAGCTACAAGAAATGCCACTTCCGTCAAGGTAAGGTGTACATAGTAGTCCAAGAAACGCAATCTGTTATATTATAGGTCTACTTTCAGCATGAACTTTTCATGAGTAGGTACTTCTACCGGACTGTATAACTAACTTTACTGTGTTCATAATCTGTATTCATGAGAAACAGATATAACAAACTAGAAAGGGAAAGGAAAATCGTCGTGATAGTGTCAATCTGCAATGGACCGTGAACAATAACACCAGCTATGATTATATAGAGTAGTCTAAAATCTAAATGATACTTCCTTAGTCCAAACTTTATGCGACTGATTAAATTCAAGAAACCCTAACATAAGTCATAGTTGTCAAAATACAAAACAAATTTGAAACTCAAACCAAGTAGAGAATAATAACAGTAAATAGTACAAAACTGGATCGTCACTTTCACGTTTAATACTTTAAGCTCTACATCTCCGTGTTCGGGCAAAGTCCAAATCGGCGAAACACTTATGCTAGACCTAGGCCTATCTTCTCTTACACCGAATTTTGACGACACTACTTTTGCACCGAAAAGGCCGAATAATTCGCTAGGCCCCACCCCCTGGGCTAAATTGCAACAGATTCTTTGACATTTCTAAGGTCATAATTTTCGCTAACTGCTGAGGGGATCTGCCAACGGGAGACAGAGGTGGGTTAAAGTTCGCGATGGGTAGAAGGGAAGTGACGGTAGTTTGTTTTTGGCGGATTGAGGATATGGATGTGTCGGATTTGTGTGAGGAGTTGTTGCAGGAAGAGAGTGATGAAAGCAGGGTGGGTAAGGCTGGGGCTACTTGAACAGATGGCCAGGCTCCTGATCCAGTTTCGGTTCCTATTCGTTTCCTTTTGCTACGAGGCAGTTTAGTCCAGTTTAGCTTGCACAGTTTAGGGCTTCTTGGGATTAGTTATTTCTTGCTCTTTTAAATGAAGATTTGATTCTTGGAAGTTAAAGACACAGGCCTGTGTAGAAGAATAATCTGTTTATTTGTTTTTAAAATATCAGGTTACGTTATCTAGAGGTCGAAGAAAAAATAGCAATCATCGAATGGAGGAGACTTAGCCGAAAAAAAAAAACGAAAATACGAAAGAAATTAGAAAAGATGAAACGCCGGTTTAAAAAAAAATAAAAAAATGGTGTACCGCGATCAGATAAGTTTCATAACCCAGACTAGAATCCATAGTTCCGTCTTGGCACTGACATTTAAGTTGCGTCCACACTGAAAATCTGCTGAAACCGGTCCCAAACGTCTGTTATATATGCTCACCAAGATAGCACTGGTTATTATAAAGATGTCGTTCGTTGTCGTAGAAGGAATATACAGATCGGTGGTAGCTTTTTGTATCTACTTCTTGGAAGTTGGATATGAGAGCAATGAATGAATGAATTATTCTATTCCCAAAAAAGCCCATGGGCCGTGGCGGTAAAAATAACAACAAGAGCTGTAAGCTCATATGGCACTTGCATGTGTTGAGATGTTTTGTTTGATCAAAAGTATTTTTCGACTTGTGGTTAAAATGCGCACTTTAAGGGAGCTAGATAAAAAGTATTTTATTTTTGAACTTGGGTGTAATGATGCGCACTTTAAAGGCGCTAGAAATGCATCTGTATGCAAAACCCTTGAGCCAAAAACGATCACAGGCCCTTAGGGATCCTTGATGTATACCGTTTCGTCAAAAGTTTTTTTTCGCTTTTCATTTCAAATGCGCACTTTAAGGGTAACAGAAATAAATGTTTAAGCAAAACCCTTGTGGCACAAATGATCATGGGTTGAGATGTATTGTTTCAAATAAAGTACTTTTCGACCTGGCCGTTCAGATTCACACTTTAAGGGAGCTAGAACGTCATTTGTAAACAAAACCCTTGAGGCAAAAATGATAATGGGCTCATGGGGATCATGAAAATATGAATTTGGTTTAAAGGCGGTTTGGTTTGGTTTGGCGGTTTGGTTGGTTTGAGGCAAAAATGATAATGGGCTCATGGGGATCATGAAAATATGAATTTGGTTTAAAAGTATTTTTTGAAATTTGCAGTCAAGATTAGTACTTTAACGAATGGTCGGGTTTGGAAAGTGGCCATTTTTGAGTCAATCTTGTCAAATCTCTAATATTACAGCCAAGTTCCATCCTAGATTATCTGGAAGTACCTTAAATCGTGATCACCGGAATCCCGGACCTCCCCCCCCCCTCAAACTTCCCCACAGTCGCCGGAGCCAATCCGGTTCCGTAAGTGTCCCCACCCAATTGCTGTCGGATCTGTCCGTCAACAGAAACATGTCCTCTCTTCAATTACCAAATTTCACTCAAATCCGATCAGCCGTTTCAAAGTTACGCATGACTCAATATTCCGGATTCCCCCTCCCGTTACTCCCCCCACGGCTATCAGATCATGTAAATTTTTCTTTATAAGTCACTTTGATCGGGTCCCTGATTCGCCTCCCAAGATTCGTCGTGCAAATCCCCAAAACCGCCATAACCGGAATTTCGGGAAACTCCCCTCCAACCCCCCCCCCCTAATGTCATGATCCATCCGAAATGTATAAACGATTTATCTGGAGCAGATGCTTGTTCTTCCCAGCAAGTTTTAATCCAATCCCTCCATTCTAACCGTTTCCCGATATTTCCGGTCTCCCCCCCAACTCCCCCATAGCTGTTAAATCCGGTCCGGACTTCAAATGGGACATCAGAGGTATTTCATTTATTCAGTTATTAAGTTTCATTCCAATCCGACCACCCGCTCGAAAGTTACACAGTACTCAAATTTTCCGGATTCCCCAGCCCTCCACCCCGCAAGTGTCCGGATCCAGTCCAAATGTATAAACGATTTATCTGGAGCAGATTCTTGTTCCTCCCAGCAAGTTTCACTCCGATCCCTCTATTCTAACCGTTTCTCAAAATTTCCGGTCTCCCCTCCCAACTCCCCCATAGCTGTCGAATCCGGTCCGGACTTCAAACGGGACATCAGTAGTGTGCCATTTATTCAGTTATTAAGTTTCATTCCAATCCGATCACCCGTTCGGAAGTTACACACTACTCCAATTTTCCGGATTCCCCAGCCCTCCACTCCCCCCCGGGTGGTCGGATCCAGTCCAAATGTATAAACGATTTATCTGGAGCAAATTTTAGTTCCTCCCAGCAAGTTTCACTCCGATCCCTCTATTCTAACCGTTTCTCGAAATTTCCGGTCCCCCCCCCCCCAACTCCCCCATAGCTGTCGAATCCGGTCCGGACTTCAAACGGAACATCAGTAGTGTGCCATTTATTCAGTTATTAAGTTTCATTCCAATCCGATCACCCGTTCGGAAGTTACACACTACTCCAATTTTCCGGATTCCCCAGCCCTCCCCCCCCCCGGGTGGTCGGATCCAGTCCAAATGTATAAACAATTTATCTGGAGCAGATGCTTGTTCTTCCCAGCAAGTTTCACTCCGATCCCTCTATTCTAACCGTTTCTCGAAATTTCCGGTCTCCCCCCCCAAACTCCCCCATAGCTGTCGAACCCGGTCCGGAATTCAAACGGGACATTAGAAGTATGCCATCTATTCAGTTATTAAGTTTCATTCCAATCCGATCACCCGTTCTAAAGTTACACACTACTCCGATTTTCCGGATTCCCCAGCCCTCCACTCCCCCCCCGGGTGGTCGGATTGGGAAACTGAATGTTTCCAAGTTAGTCCGATCGGGTCCCTGATGCTCCTGCCAAGTTTCATCGTCCTAGCACATCTGGAAGTACTCCAATTCGAAAAAGAGTGACAAAACTCCTTAATTTTCAGAATTTCCCCGGCCCACCACTCCCCCCCAGATGGTCGGATCGGGAAACTGATTACTTCTAGGTTAGTTTGGTCGGGTCCCTGATTTTCCTGCCAAGTTTCATCGTCCTAGCACATCTGGAAGTACCCTAACTCGAACATGTGGGACAAAAAAATTCGGACAGACCGACCGACAGACCGACCGACGGACGGAATTGCGATCGGTATATGGCACTTGAGCCAGAGGCTGCAAGTGCCATAAAAATATAAAGCACTCAAACAAAAAAAAAGCAAAAAAAAAACAATCGCCATCTAAAGTAAGTGGGAGATGTAAGAGGGAGAGCTTCTCTGGTAGGCTACAGAAGCGGTTTTCCTACAACCTTTCCTTTTGTTTTTTGTGACATTATTTTTATTAAATACATCCAGGAGACTCAAAACCCTATTTAAAAACCCATTTTCAAGATGGACCGAGGCCAATTTTTTTTTTGACACTGTAAGGATAAACGCTGAACACCTCAGGGTGTCTGATTCCGTCGGGTCCTTTTCGGGACGGAAACAAACTTGAAAACAATTAACGGAGAAACAAAACAAAAAATCTCAAAGATCTCCGACTTTGTCGTCAGCAGTTAATTACATTTGTTGTACTTTCAGCCTGGTAACGGGGTAAAGAATAAAAAAAAAAGAATCGTAACGGTGTATAAGCACAAATCCTTTTGCGATTTTTCTAGCTGTGGCTCTTAATCTGTAGTAATTGTTTACGTCTGAAAGAAAATACATCTGAGGAGACCAGGATTTGCTTGCCTGTAAAAAGAGGTATACAGACAACTTGAGAATTATTTTTCGAGGTACCGTATCGTAAATCACATGGGGTAGGGAGAGGTAGGGTAGGTGCCTCAGGAAAGATTTATTTCTCACTAAATTAAGTCGGCAAGATTTCCTGGCGTAATCTCGCGACTGATGTCACCTTGTCAGGTGCTGGAAAATTGCTTTGTTAAAAGAATTATCAGCTTGGTCAAATTTGATTTTGAAGTTCGCCTGAGCCATGCAGCCTACGAGGGGTTGCCCGCTCTCGATTTGGTGTACAGCAAGTGCCCGGTGCCGCGATGCCTGGTCGGGGCCGGCACCGGCTGAAACAAGCCGGTACCGGTTATCACGTGTAAAAACATCAAAATAAGCATTTTAAGAAGCGTTTGAATGATGAATCGCCTAATTTATTTTCGGCATCGGTGCCGGCACCGCCTATTTCGGCTGGTGCCGGGAAAGGGTGTACAACAAGCGCCGGGGAGTGGGCAACCCCTCGGCAGCCTACTGTCTGTGGAGAGCTTGGTCATGAGAGTTTAATAAGCTGACTTCGAAGAACTTAAGAAGGGCTTACTCATATTAATGGAGAGCTTGCGGACTAGTTACATGCAACGGTCGACGTATTTAGTGCCGATTCGGTGCTACGAGTTTGTCGACTTTTTGGGATCCCAAAACGTTAGTGACGGATACCTATGACATCGCAAAAGTTGTCCGTCTGTCCGTCCGTCTGTCAGCACGATAACTCTCGAAGGGAATGAGATATTTTGATGAAACTTGGTGTGAGGATTCTTTGGATCAAGAGTAAGGTCAAGTTCGTAGATGGGCACTGTAGCCCTACATTTAGGGGTGGGGGAGGGGGTTTAAATTAAGGGGCAAACAAAATATTTTGAAACAGCTAATGTGATAGTCGATTATGGGGTAAGAAGACATGCTAAACACGATGGTGAAAACCATTTTCTTGCCGGACAAGTAGTTCGCCCGGAATCCGGCCAAAACCGGAAAGTTTGTTAAAAGTAAAAGTTTTATTTGAAGTTAATTAGATGTTCGATTTAGGGGTAAGAAGACATGCTGAACACGATGGTTAAACTCATTTTTTGGCCGGACAAGTAGTTAGCCCGGAATCCGGCCGAAACCGGAAAATTTGTTAAAAGCAAACGTTTTATTTGAAGTTGATTAGATGTTCGATTTAGGGGTAAGAAGACATGCTGAACACGACAATGAAAACCATTTTCTCGCCGGACAAGTAGTTCGTTCGCCTGGAATCCGGCCAAAACCGGAAAGTTTGTTAAAAGTAAAAGTTTTATTTGAAGTTAATTAGATGTTCGATTTAGGGGTAAGAAGACATGCTGAACACGATGGTGAAACTCATTTTTTGGCCGGACAAGTAGTTAGCCCGGAATCCGGCCGAAACCGGAAAATTTGTTAAAAGCAAAAGTTTTATTTGAAGTTGATTAGATGTTCGATTTAGGGGTAAGAAGACATGCTGAACACGACAATGAAAACCATTTTCTCGCCGGACAAGTAGTTCGCCTGGAATCCGGCCGAAACCGGAAAATTTGTTAAAAGCACAAGTTTTATTTGAAGTTGATTAGATGTTCTTTATAGGGATAAGGAGATGCGCCGAATTCGTTTCTGAACTATCTTTTTTTGGCTGGACAAGTAGTTCGCTCGGAATTCGGCCGAAACCGGAAATTTGGCAGAAGTAAAGCAGGAAGTTTCGATCAGTTTTGTCGAAATAAATATGGCTTATACAGGTATATCTGAACTTAATTTTCTCAGATGATTAGCCTGGCGAAGACTGGAACTGGCGTAGTCAAGACGTAGTCAAGACGTAGTCAAGACGTAAAAATATTAAATTTTTGGGATCCCATCGAAACCTTTGGTCTTGTTTTCTACCAACACTGTAAAACGTTTCTCCGAGTAAGGATTAAAGTTAACTACATTATTTGCTACTGGGATTAATCTTGTCTCTACTGGGATAAGATTGATCCGAATAAATAATCTTATCTCAGTAGAGACAATATTAATCCCAGTAGCAAATACTGCAAGATTTGTTTTACTGTCTTTTCATGGTTTAGAGGAATTGCACAAAAAGCATGGGTAAAGAGTACATGAGTAGAGTCTGAATATTAACTTGTTCAGTCAGGTTGACTGAAACGTACCGTTTGCCCATCTCCCTCAAAATATTTTGTCTCCTTAAAATATTTCCCCCGTCTTAATGTGAGTTCAGTAACAACGAATCTAGGGATTGTGCCAGGGAATAATGCGAATGGTCATATGTCCGCGTTATTGACGTTACTAGTGAGGGATGGTCTTTTTTGTGAATGTTTACGATTGAGGGCGGCTCATAAGGTGCGTCTCGGGGGGGGGGGTATTGGGGACTTTATACAGGTAAGCAACCCAAAGCAGCCAAAAACCCTCACACATGATTAATGTTTTGGGATTCAGTCTTAGAGAGAAACTCAATCTGTACCAAAAATCAGGCCCGTGTCTTAAGCCATCTCGCTCTTGTTAAGGGGGAGGATTGATAGAATGGCTAAGGAACAGAAACTTTTATTTAAGTCGTATATAGCCACGGTGCAAATAAGAACGATAGCGTTATGTGCTTTGAGAACTCAACAGCTGTGTCTTGGACCAAGTACAAGTACAGTAGTCCACCTCTCACTAGAGTGTGGTAATGTAGTACCTATGATGTTCGTCTATCCAGAATTACTTTTTCAGATCCATGAACAACGCCCGGATCTGGACCACCTCCTAAAAATGGGCACAAACGGTCAGCAATACTGCCTTCGCTGGAACGACCACCGGTCCAACCTCCTGACCGTGTTTGACCAGCTCCTTCAAACAGAAGCCTTCACTGACGTCACACTCGCTTGCGGGGGCGCTTCCATAAAATGCCACAAGATGGTGTTAGCCGCATGCTCGACCTACTTCCAATCCCTGTTTATGGAAAACTCATGCTCCCACCCAATAGTTGTGTTCAAAGATATCCAGTACGCGGAGATACGCGCAATTCTGGAGTACATGTACCGCGGGGAGGTCAATGTAGAACATGGACATTTACCATCCTTATTAAAAGTCGCTGCGGCGCTTAAAGTGAAAGGACTAGTGGACGAGGATGGTATGGCCGAGCCGGAAGTGCTACCCCGCCCGCCAGTGGCCGACCCCCCTCGCCCTCCCCCACAGTCTACCTCAACCCCTGCCAATACGAAGCGACCTGAAAGCCCGCCTCGAAACGACACTCAGCACCCCAGACCCCCATATATGTACAACAATATAGTAAGCCCGAATAATACCGATCTACCTCTACCCGTCTGGTCCCCGTTGATGATGCCACTGCCTATGGGTGTCTATGAGTCAGCAATGGCCTCTTTGGCTGGAAATGGGGTGAAGCGAAAACGCATTTCCAGTACGGAAGATGGCCGGCCTCCCATTGGTTCCCATGGAGTGATGGGCGATGGCCCGCCACCACAGGGCCCGCCCCCTAGGTCGGAGATTCTGTCGGATGAACGATCGCAACCGCAACATTACGGGTATCGACATTATGAGGTAAGAGTTCATCGTTAACCCACTCGGTTCTTCCTCTTCAGGATTGCATTTATTAAGTTTTCCCCCTCTTTCAAATTCCATGTAATTATTTCATTCCTTCGAAGTTATTTAAAATGTTTTCTTACCTTGGCAATAAGACAGGCGCTCAGAAATGGCAAGGTAACACAAAATGGCGGGGGAGTATCATCTTGTGGATGGAGATGGGTTAGGCTACTAGCGTTTCTGATCGACCGACATCGCTTTAAGGCCAGTGTGAATCTAAAATTAAATTGTATATTTATCTTGATATTTCCAATGAACTTCCTTTTGTTTATTTCTCTTAATTCGTCAAACTGTCTGTCTAGCGTTCCTGTTGGATTGATTGATTGATCAATTGAGACATCAACTCAACTCTAACACTTGAAATAATATCGTAATTCAACTAGTGTTCCGGTTTAAAACAAGGGGTCTTAGCTCCCTGTGTGAGCCTAAAGTTTAATTGATTAAAACTGAACAATTGAATAAACCTGAAGTTTAATCGATTAAAGCATCAATTAAACACATACAATGTAAAACATGGGGCATTAGCATCTCGAAGCAACAATTGAACATATAATTATCGTAATTCAACTATTATGCTGGTTTAAAACAAGGGATCTTAGCATCCTGTGTGAACCTGCAGCTAGACAGCACCATGCCCCTTAGGTTCCACGTATGTTCAAGATTTATTTTTTCTTCTCATAACCATAAAAAAACGAACGGTTCTTCTTTTCGCATAGGCATGAGGTTAGTCGCCAACCCGCGACAACATGCGAATGCATGACGGAACGTAATCAACTACTGTTTTATTGTTACATGTTTTATTTGCGGCTGAACATGTCCGACCGCAAAAAACGTAAACGAGACGTGTGATTATAGATAATTACGTTACAAGTTTGCGATTTCTTATTTGAAATTAGGCGAGAAAATAATTGCATCTAGGTCTCCTACTGTGTGGCCGAACGCAGTTCCGGACAGGCTTACATTTTTTGTCACCTGGCAACTATTAATTAAAAGACAAATTTTAAGTTTTTCTTTGGAATCTTAAATACGGAGGGAACATGCGTGCGAAGTATGGATCCGCTTCAAATAGTCAAAATTAGGTTCTGCAGTTCAGCTTGGGTAAATAATACTTACAGGCAATTACTCAATTACAATTTGGCCAACCATTATAACAAAAGTGTATTTATATATTATATACGCTTATTTAGTTTGTGACCCACCAAATGCAAACAATGCGACTGTGGAGTAAAAGGAAAAATAACACAAGTAAAAATCGACACAAAGCACGATAGTTTAGACTAAATTTCTAACTGGGCCCAACAGATTCATGAAAAAAGCTGGATGAATAGATGTTTTTAGTAGAAGCGCCGACGTCCTCTACAGTGACTGAATAACATCTTGCACACCGAACTTCTGAGCTAACTTACAGTTACGATACGAACGAGGGAGATACATCAAAAATTTATAGTGATGGACGTCTTGAAAATCTTAATGTCTTTTTTTCCGCAGAATGTGGTACACATCAGAACAGTACAGTCGATACGTATTTAAAGCACATACGACATAAGAAATGATTTATTTCATACTCCATTAGCCATTCAGGGGCTCTACAGTATCTCATGAACTGGCGAAACTGGAATAATTCGGGTCTTCTGATCCTAAGCAGTAGACACCTCTTGGTTCTAAGCGGACTGCGGTAAATTTAGGCGTGGCTTTGAGTTTGTCCAATCTCGCGTCGGTACGTCACATAGGCTAAGTTACGTGAAGTCACGAGGAATTTGCTTGATGAAACTGGCTGTGTAATAATAAAGTAAGTTTTGTTTGTATATGCACATGTTTCATATACATCGTTATAAAAAGTAGTTTGTATATTAATGCTAGGGTGCCAATCGTTTGTGAAACTAACAGGAATACACAACTAAGGTCATGGAAGCTGTGAGGCCATAACTAACCTAAAACATTGCACATTTTGTGCCGTTTGCATTTTGTGTTTGTTTTTATGGCACTTGCCTTCCGGCCAAGTGCCATATACCGATCACTTTTCCGTCGGTCGGTCGGTCGGTCTGTCGGTCTGTCGGTCGGTCGGTCAGTCCGGTGATCGCGAGTTAGGGTACTTCCAGATGTGCTAGGACGATGAAACTTGGCAGGCATATTAGGGGCCCGACCAAACTAACTTGCAAATAGTCACTTCCCCGATCCGACCACCGTGGAGGGAGAAGAGGGCGGGGGAATCATGAGAATTTAGTAGTTTTTGTAAAACCCCTACCCCTTTCTTCACACTAGTAGGTCTGCGCGCGGCGTGACGTCACTCTTTGCATCGGATCACTCTGTTAACATTGGAAAGAGCTAGTGCATTCGAGGGTCAAAGGGGTTAGTATATGTGGTGCAGTGCGGGGGAATATGGAAAATTGAGTGTTGTGTAACTTTCGAACGGTTGATCGGATTGGGAGGAAACTTAGTACCTGAATGAATGACATATCTCTGATGTTCCATTTGAAGTCAGAACCGGATTCGACAGCTATGGGGGAGTTGGGGTGGGGGAGACCGGAAATTTCGAGAAACGGTTATAATGGAGGGATCGGAGTAAAACTTGCTGGGAAGAACAAGAATCTGCTCCAGATAAATCGTTTACACGTTTGGACTGGACCCGGACACTTGGGGGGGGGGGGATGGAGGGGAGTTTCTCGGAATTCTGGTGATGACGGTTTTTGGGGTTTTCACGACGAAACTTGGGAGGCGTATCAGGGACCCGATCAAACTGACTTGTAAATAAAAATTCACTCTATCCGATAGTCGTGGGGGGATCGGAGGGAGTGGGAATCCGGAATATTTAGCCATGCGTAACTTTGGAACGGGTGATCGGATTGGAGTGAAATTTAATAACTGAACAGAGGGCGTGCCTGTGGTGATCTTTTTCATGCCCGGACCGGATCCGACAACAATTTGGGGGGGGGGAATACGTGACCGGATTGGACTGGAGAGATCGGGATGGAACTTTGTGGGAATAACAAACAAGTCCAAAACCGAACCGGATTGGCTCCGGCGACTGTGGGGGGAGTTTGAGGGGCGGGTCCGGAATTCCGGTGATCGCGAGTTAAGGTACTTCCAGATGTGCTAGGACGATGAAATTTGGCTGGAATATTAGAAATTGGACAAGGTTGGCTTAGAAATCGCCACTTTTCAAATCCGACCATTCCTTAAAGTACTAATCATGACCGCAAATTAAGAAAAATACTTTTAAGCAAAATATGCATTTCCATGATCCCCATGAGCCCATTATCATTTTTGCCTCAAGGGTTTTGCTTTCAAATAAAGTTCTAGCTCCCTTAAAGTGTCATCTTAACCGCAAGGTCGAAAAGTACTTTTTATCAAACGATACATCTCAACCCATGATCATTTGTGCCACAAGGGTTTTGCAAAAAAAAAAATTCTAGCACCCTTAAAGTGAGCATTTCACCCGCATTAGTGAAAAAAAAAAAATTTGATCATACGTATATATCAATGATCCCTAAGAGCCTGCTATCGTTTTTGCCTCAAGGGTCTTGCTTACAGATGAATTTCTAGTGCCTTTTGCATCATCACAGCCAAGTTCAACGATAAAATACTTTTTCTCTAGCTCCCTTAAAGTGCGCATTTGAACCGCACAGTCGAAAATTACTTTTGATCAAATAATACATCTCAACCCATGCAAGTGCCATATGAGCTTACAGCTCTTGTTATTTTATTTTTTATCTCATGTTCAGAGTACAGGCTGTCTGAGGTTTGGCCAGCCAGAGATTATTAATAGGGAGCAATGACAATGCTCGAACGTTAGGGCACCGTGCCCTTGAAGAAGGGTGGTGCACACGCTCAGTTTGCAATTCAACAGGTTGTTTTGAGGGTGCTGTGCGTATGTTGCAGGGCATGGTACCCTAACGGATGATCACCGGTGCTCTAAATTTGGTACATCGTTGCAACACTGTACACAAAAATTGAAGATTGACTGAGAAAATACGACCATATTTGAAGAAGTATAAAATCGAGTCTTTATAAGAATCAAATTGAGTCTTCATGCCTCAAATTGACACAGTACGAATACTTAATTTGCTCCTTTCTTATAGTAGTATTTTTTCGTAGTACTTCGACCCTCCAGTTTTTTTGAATTTAGTGCGTTAATACCGTGAAACGCACATCAACCATTGAAAGCTTTTAACTGTCCAGAATCATTATTCTTCTGTCGAAGGTCGCTGGATACAAACGTAAAATTTCTTTGCCTGACTGTTTTTCATTAGCTTGGGTCTTCGGATGGAAAAAATGTCGCAATTCCTTTTGTAGTTTCAAATTAGTTGGCTGTGCGAAAAGGACCGATGAGGTGCCAACTCTCTAGCGTAAAGTTTTACAGTGGTGATTACGGGTTTATCGTGCCTTAGTACATCTTTAATTCAACTTGTTTACAGCCCAACGTGTCTATTGACGGGCTTGTCTTTATCGACTTAACTCTTTTATCTGCAATTAACACAGGAGTAAAAAAAACCTCGGCCATCGAGCCCATCCATATTTGCGGGGTGGTAGAGCGTGTATGGTTTACACGTAGATAAGCAAAAACACAGACTACATGTTATTTTACATGAATAAACGCTCTACCGTACAGCACAAATATTTTATCTGAAAAGGAGATTTGCGAAAAGGAAGAACCATAAAGTACGCTTTTTACGTCGACTTAACGGTGGTAAAGCCGGGTCTCGGTGTGAGGGAAGGACGTAATAGTTTTTTTCAGTCTGACCTTTATTATATGTTCAGTTTAGTGCGTACAAAGGACTTGAACACTTGCATAGATCAAGTTCAAGTTCTTTTAGTTTTGCAATTTTTCAAAAAATAAATACAGCACTGAGCAGAGAGATGCACTCGGTCCACACATGCACTAAATTAGTGTTGGACGATATTCGATATCGATAACGATGTATCGATATCGAATGTCGAAATATAAATATCGTAATCGAAACCGATATTTTTTCGTTCATAAACATTGTAAATAATCCAACATAAGTTACATTTACATATCCGAAATTGAAGTAAAATGTTCTTCGTAAGTCATTTTTATTTATTCGAAGTTTGAGTGCATGCAAGACGCTTTCTTACGATAATTTTGCTTTTAAATTTTGGCGAAACAAGACGTATACTATAGCGAATCATGGAACCAAAATATCGATTATCGAATATCGAAAGTGAAAATATCGACATATCGATATATCGAAAAATCCAAATATCGCCCAACACTACACTAACTACAACATTATATTTACACAAATATATTTACTGCTCCAGTTCCCGTCGCCCAGGAGGCTCGGTCAAACCATCAAATATAGCATACAAACGCTGCGCGAATAAGAACATATAATAAACACGGAAGGAACAAAATATGAAAAAAAAAACAGAAAAAAGGCTTAGGCCTATAGCTAAATGTTTTCAGTAGCATGTATTACGGTGGAACCCCTTATACACGATTAAACGCAGTTTCATGCTCTTTTGGGTACACCGAATTCAGTCCTTCAGCCATTGTTTTATTTGCGCAAAATGTCACTGTAGCGAATTGGGCTCTGGGCTACTGAGCTCAAGCGTTGCACGTTTTGGCTTTAGGCCTAAAGGAAACTGAAACTACTTTGCAACTTTGCCCACCATCAGTGAATCTCAATCTTTGAACATTATAACGGAATGCCTTGCAATTTCTTGGAGATATTTTGTTAATGGGGAACAAAGTGAACAGGTGTGAATTGAGACCGCTTCGCAAAGCTTTACAGTAAATAAAGTAAGACGGTAGGGAGATCACCGACAAATACATAAAACCTTTGGAAAAGTTGCGTCAGTCGTGCTCGATCTGATGCACATAACAGAGATTCCAAAGCAGCGGTAGGCTGAAAAAATCTTCGACGGAAGGCCATAAGGTTTAGAAATGCACCGACGAAAATGCAGTAAAAATTTGCCATTCCTTCAAAATTCCAAATTGGTTGCCGCAAAATTATGAAATCCTGAAACCGGAATCGGAAACTATATCTGTTTCAGTATTCTGACATTCGTGACCCCTTCGAAACTCTGCTGAGTTTCTCAAAGATCTGTTCCGGCTGTTTTCGGCCTCGCTCGCCCCTTTTGAATTTCATAAGAAACATGGAAAAACTTGCATAACCGCTACTTCTGACCATGGGGCTTACGGAAGCAATAAGCGGGAGCCTGATCCGCCTCTAAAACAGTCAAGCACAACAAATTTTTAAAATCAACGTAGTACCATAAGGGATCTCGGAAATGAGAATCGATGGAACGATTAGCGACGTATAGTGAAGCATCAATTTAGGTAAGACGGGTCCTGTAGAAACGGGATTACTCCCCACGTAGCCCCCACCCACCGTAGCTGTGAGTTAACAGTAGAGCCGGATAAATCCGGAATACCAGATTTCGGAACTTCGTTTTAAACCAAATCTTTTGACGTTGGAAAAATTTAAGATTAGGGAGGTAAGTGAAGCAGCAATTAGGTAGGACGAAATTAGGTAGGAAGAACCGAATTTCAGAACTTAGTCTTAAACCAGCTCTCTGACCTTAGTAAAATATCGAGAGTGCATTTTTTTTTTACTTTTTGCCTTGCAACTAGCCTATACATGAGATTATCTAGATAGGTTTTCCATCCCGTTTCTATGCTCAACCTTGGCGTAAAGCAGGTATTTTGACCTTCATAGAATGTCGAGAACGCAGTATTTTACTTTTGCCCTGCAACTAGCCTATCCATTAGATTATCTAGATAGGTAGCCATCCCTTTCTACACTCAACCAACTAAAGCCAGTGCTTCCTTAATCAACTCTTCCCCCACCCCCTCCCACGATATCGTGCTAGTAGCTGACCAGATCGATATGAAACTGCAAGATAGGGAATGTTTTCGGCCTAGGCCCGTTTCCAGGCCGAAGGATACTATCAACATTCCCTGAAGTATTCGACTCAGGGATGGATAGGCCTCGTGTTCTTTGAGAGGTTCCCGGGAGAATAGAAAAAAATCTAATAAAGGAGTATTTGGTATACGGTAACATCTGAAACTTTGCGCCTAGGTTGAAATTAGATCCTTTGCTAGGCAGGAGCGATTGGGATACTCGGAATGAATCAGAGATCAGTGGGATTGCGTAATAGATGCGTTTCTTTCGTCTTTTCCATGCAAGCTTCGTACAAGTACTGGTGCTTAACATACTTAGCTGGTGCGGTGTAGTTTTTTCTTCTTTATTGATTTTTTTTCCTCAAGTCTACACTGAAAAAAAACTCCCGCTTTTAGATGAACTTAATATACAGTATTTTGTATTCTGGGGTTTCAATCCTCCATTGGATTTTAACTCTCCGAATTTGGAACAAAAATCTCCGAATTCGGTGATGCACAGTTACTGAGTGACTTTTTACAGCAAATCGAGATTTGCCATTTAGCTTGAGAGAGAGAGATATAGGTTTATTTAAACAACATCATAGCTAACAGCTAATTTCCGTTGCTTCCTCGCCATGACCTATTTCTCGCCGTACAAATAAAGCCACAACTAACTTGTTTAATTTACGAGTATGTTGAAAGCTAAGTGTCTTCTGGAGAGCTAAAATTATTTTTTATTTTGTACGGTATGTTTAGTTATGGATCAGGGCGAGGAAGCGAATGGACGAATTGCTATTCGTGTAAAAACAAAAATGCTCCTTACGCTAAAGCTTCGTACGAGTGTACATGATGCGTAACAAGTTTTACACGGAATGAAACTGGCGCTGTGGTTTTCTTCCTTTTCTAATTTTTGGTTCCTGAGCCTAAAGCAATACAAAACCGTGAGTTCTGCAGTGAAATAAACAGTTTGAGGCCTTTGTGGTACGGTATGATTTAGTCTGTAGAAACTGACAAGTCTAGCAGGAGTATAAGCTTATCAAGTGTGGTTCGCTCTGACTGCGTTCCTTTTCAAATTTTGAGCTCGGCACTGTACATCGTAAGCTGTTACGTAGCTTCATCGTAACGATCAATTCCGCACTGTGCTACTAAATCTTCGAATTCTTTGTTATGTCGTATTTTGAGACTGTCAAAACGACGTTTTGACTTCTTGAGAGCCACTTTCACGATTCTTTTTGAATTGTTAGGAGTAGATCATGACGCCAATGCAAGTTGAAGGAAGGGAAGGGCGAGAATGTGGGGGTGGGATAAATAGCTTCCTGATCATGATCAACTCCCCATTGTTCAAATTGTTTGTACTGCAGCATTTTTGCGAATGGGTCGAACAACGCTGAATACAGTATTGCAATATTGTATTTAGTGTTGTATTTATGTCTATATAGCCTAAATATTGTATTTATCAATATTATATTTCTGTCAGTTTGCTCCTTTTTGCTCCATTTTCAACGATTATTTTTGTAAATCAACGTGAGGGAACAATTTGACGAATCGCGATTTGATCATC
Organism: Branchinecta lindahli; assembly: GCA_023053555.1. Taxonomy (NCBI): domain Eukaryota; kingdom Metazoa; phylum Arthropoda; class Branchiopoda; order Anostraca; family Branchinectidae; genus Branchinecta; species Branchinecta lindahli. The sequence continues at coordinate 18,387,298 of JAKZAO010000011.1, read as the reverse complement.
ACAAATTTTTTTTTTTTTTATTCTAAGCACTTTGCTTCACTTTGTCTTTACCTCCTTATTGTCTAAAGTCCGCATTCTGTTGTCCTGAGAGTAAGGGGAGGGGAGAACAAGGGGTTCTTTTTACTTTGCCAATAAGCAAGAAGTCTAAGCCTACTCAGCAACTTTTATAATTGGACGGGCCTAGGAAAAGTTCGGGGGGATAGGCTTCAATTGTCCAGTGAAAAGTTTTTCCTCTTGAACTTTGTTATTGACCTCTAGGGGAGTATAAAAAGTCTAACATTCGTTTCCGGTATGTTTGCTGTAGGCCCGTGCTTTTTTATGATGGAGATTTGTGATCCTTAAAGGATCTGTAACACTAGATAGAGTTTCTCTCCCAACACTTAGCGAGTGGGTCGAACGACGTAATGTCAATTTGCTACTTTTGAAGAGCCATTCTGGCGGTTCTTTAGAATGGTTGTATAGATCACGGTGATGGTGATTTGTGATCGTTAAAGCACACCTCACGCTACTTACTGTTTCTGTTACAGTATTTAAAACTATTTGAGTATTATACTGTAAAACTAGACTCTGCTTCTAACAAATTTTCCACGGCTTTGGCTGTTTTAAGCCTTTTTCCCAGGTTTATTGACTTCTAGTAAAAATTCGGCAAAAGTCAGATAACCGGTTTTACGCATCATGCTACTCAAACACTCGTCGGGAGCATAATACGCATGGAAAATAGTGAATCGTGGCAAGTTCAAGATTAGTAAGTTGTCATTAGCGATCCTATACTGCAACATATGAAATTTGGGTCTCCGGGCTTAAGAATTAATGAATGAAGTTACGGAAATAGTTTGCATTGGCATTATAGACACGACGGGTCCCTTAAAGGACACCAGATATTGTTTCGCTCTCAACAGTCTAATATCTTATCTTAAGTCACATCTTTCTGATCGTTATATAGCTCGTTAACATGTCCTTATAACACCTATATAATCAATATCTTAGATTTAATTCGCTTCATTGCAAAAATTCAGGAAAGAGGTTGCATAATCAGTTTTCACGTCGATTTGTTTTGAAGATAGTCGTTTCGAAAACGGTCGGTCGTGGTAGACATAAAATCCATCAAGTGTCGTTCAGGGAGATAGAAAATAAACGTATGAAGTTGAAAGTTTCGGGAACAAGAACTGATCAAGCAATTAGTGAAGTCTTTGAGATGACTTGGTAGCCTGCTCCTTCAGTCCCAGCCGACTGCAAACCATGTTCTGTGCTGATTGTATCAAAAATCTTATTTTGAGGACGGTGATTCTTATTTTGAGGACGGTTTGCAGGATGTGCAACAGAAATATCCGAAAATCTTTCGCACATCATCTTGGAGGGATAACTGGCTTACCAAGAAAAAAAAACCGAAAATCACGTTTTTCTATTTCTTTTGCAATGAATGGTCAGCTTGGCTTCAAACCTTGTATGCGAAATTTCGGTCCCTCTTGGCAAGGTTTCTGTTTCTGGCTAGGCTGTCGTTTCCTGTATAGAAGTAGTTTATTACACTAAAGCCTTGCGGCTTTGGTAAATCACAAAACAACAGAACAAAATTTACATATTTTACAGTGATGCAATGCAAACGGGAAACGGGGCAAAACTATAGAACGTGCTCACTGAGCGGCATTCTCACATTCGCGAACCATCCAAAATTTGTAATTCCTAGATAAAAAAATTTCTCCCAACCTCTGTATCAACCATTCCCCCCCCCTTATTCCACCCCCAAAACCTCCATCCTTAAAGGACCTGTCTTATCTATAATACTAACACAACCTACTTTAGTAAGCACTCCACCCATATCTAAACTTGGAGACCCGAATTTCGGTACATTCTAACCCCTCTTGCACAACCTCACTGATTTTCTCACTTGCCGTGGTTTGCTACCTTCGATGCGTATCACGCTTTCGACAGTTGTCTGCGAGACATCAGAAAAACCGGTTATTTAGAGTTCTCCCTGTTTTCGCTACAAGTCCATGGGTCTCGAAAAAGGGCTTAAAACAGTTAAATCCGTGGGTAATTTGTTGAAAGCAGAGCCTAGTTATAAAGCATTAAAAATACTGGAAGTTGAAGAGTAAATAGTGCGAGGGGTCCTTTAAATCTTTTAGTTCTTCGCAGTCATTCATAAAATGTTCAGTATTTTCTAGCGCCTGCTCCCCTTGTTGTCGGGACTGACGCGGTGGGGTTTCAAGAAGTGATTTTTCTTTTTTTGTTAAGAGACATAATTTTTCTTCTTTAGATAAGTGCTTGTTCATTTTCGAGTGGGCATGTTGGCAATTCGGGGATGCGCCGGTTCCTTTTTTATTTTATAAATCATCAATCAATCTTTAAGCCTCTACTGACAATCTAAACAATTGATCGTTGGCTTGAAGTATTTAAATACAGCCTTCTTTTGACATCGGTTAAAGTATCCCTGAAACAATCAGGCTTCAATCTTTTTTCGTTAACAAACTGAAGCCCTGGTCGTTTTGCTATTTGAACTTACCAAAATTCTCGGGAAAAAAATTAAATGTCGTCAATAAAACTAGGCCTTATCATGACTTATTTGGACAATATCGTAGAACGGCCTTCTATTTGCTTTTCTGATATCACCTGTGTCTGGCGATAGAGAAAGTTTGCATATTATTTTTTTGGCTACGTTTCAAGCATGATTTTGTACGCCATGTTTTCTGATGCCTCACAGTTCCGAGATCGAAATTTTTCTATAATCATAAGAAAGAATGCCAATGCGCCAAATAGCTTGATATTGTAAGCTTAGCAGATCTTAAGAGCGTAAATTGGGATGATAGTCAGTTCAGGAAATTGGAATCTGGACACCGACACTTTTTCTATTCATTCATAGGAATAGAACGTCAGTGAGAAATAGCTTTCATTATTTTAGAAAAAAGCTTCGGAGATTATGGCAGCAAAAAATTGGGAGGATAGATAAGTTCAGAATCAGTTCAAGAAATTTAGGGATCTGAACACCGCATTTTTTCTGCATTATGAATAAATGGGTATATTCTAACCAAAAAACACCTAAAACATCAACATTAACAAATAACTTGAAAAAAGGAATGCCAACAAGCTTAAAAAAATAGATTATTGGTTGCAAGTTGCAACAAGCTTCGCGAGTTCTCAAACAATAAAATTTATTTCCTAAAATTGATTCTGCAAAATCCCTCCAAAATATAAAAAAACATCTTTCTCAAATTCTCATTAATAATTTTAAGAATAAATAATTAACAGTTAGAGATTGGTTGTATTTCATGTTTATTTATTTTTTTATTTTTTTTCCTCTGGTGATGCTGGTTTTCAGTTACCCTTCCCCCATTTTTGTTGTTGTTTTTGTTTGGATTGATTTCGCTTCGTGTTGGCAGTGTCGTGCGGTGATCGTTCTACTCAGCGTTGGGTCGATTTTGTTTTATTGATTTTTATGAAAGGGTTTGAACCATTCGATGTTTTTCTTCTCTCCGGTTCAAACCCTGAAATAATTGTAAGTGCAGAGTATCGTATTTTTAATGTTTATGTATCAGTTAGAGTTAAGAATAAAAAGCCTTGAACCTTGAAAGGATGGCGTGACAAGAGATCAATAGAATGCCAGTGGGCCAAACAGCGTTTATAAAAGAGATTTTATTTTTTGAACCAAGCTTCGTAGATTCTGACACAGTAAATTGGGAGGATGGGAATAATTAGAAATTCTTTAATCAGTCCAAGAAATTTCATGGATGGGGCAAACCTTTCCAGAGGCGAAAAACTAAAAAACAAAGGCAAAGCTGAGGCGTCATTGGGGGGGGGGGGGGGGGGGGTCCCCTGGCTTTCCGAGGTAGACCAAAGCTACCCATGAAAAATAAAAAAAGCCTGCAAGAAACAAAGTGATTTGACAAAATTATGACTGGTGGCTGCGAAAGAGGTTTTGAAGAATGTCTCTCACCAAACTTTAATATTTTAACTTAGCTTACGACGAACGACCGAGGGGTTTCGCACTCTCAATTTTAGGGTACAGCAAGTGCCCGGAGCCGTCACCAGTTGCCACATGTTAGGACATCACAGTCTACATGTTTAGAAGCGTTTGAAAGATGAATCGCCTAATTTATGCCGGGCACCGCTGGTTTCGACCAGTGCCGGGAAAGAATGTACAACAGGTGCCTGGGGTAGGTAACCCCTCGCGTACGACGCCGCTGCCCCCCCCCAGGGTTTTTGCAAAATAACGCCCCTAAGGCAAAGATGATCTATGCCCGAAAACAAACTCTGGCGTCTGAAAATTTTAAATTCAGTAAAAACCTATTTTCCGCGGGATAAATCGTGAACATTCTTCGTATCTAAAAATAATTCTTGAGTTTTGCCTCCCGGTGCGTGTTAATAGCCATCGCGAAAAGACCCAAAACCTTTTTAGGAGCCAGCTCACGCATCATAACCTTCAAGCGCGAAAAACAGGTTTTTACGCATTTCGCCCGGAACGGTACATGAGCCCTATAGGCCAGCGCGCCAAACCCAAGAAAATTGATCTTTTATTAAAAATGCATGTCCTATGCCTCATCCGGTTTGCATGTCTCATCTGCTGTTAGCGTGCGGGCCGAAAATGCTAAGCCTACGACCAAATAATTTTTTCTTCGTAGGCATACCATCTGGGCCATATTATGTCACGGAATCGGTAAAAAGACATACATATTGATATTTGTTGCGTTTTTGCAGATACCATGGTATCTGTTACCACGGTAACTGGATCTGCAATTAGTCGTTTCTACGGTTACCATGGTATCTGATATACGGTTGCTCTGCAAAAACGACAATTGCCGAATTGCACTTTTCAAAGTCATCCCAAAAGAAAAACTGAAAGTGAGATGACTTTTTCAGATACCACGATAACTGAAAAAACGCCCTTTGACCGTGGTATCTGATACCACGGTAACTGCGAAAACGACTTTAGACCGTGGTATCAGACACCATGGTATGTGCAAAAACGCAACTACTGTTTCCCATATGTTGAAGGATTGGGCGAACGTTCTGCTCTGGTTCTGCTTAACCTGTTTCAAGTTAAAACCTCACCACCGCCTCATTAGATTGTTTTAGTTGTTTTCTCTCTTTCTTCTTATTTACTCCACGATTTGTTTGTGTCTAACCTCCAGTGGATACTTACTGACTTAATAATAACTGTTATTTGTTTATCGCTTTGTGTAACTCATACGAAGAACAGCGTCGCGGAATCATTAAAATAATATTTCAGGAAAAGAATTTCGACCAGAATGCAATTGAAATTTGTTTAGATAGGGTTGATTTGTCGCTTCTTGGCATTCTCCGTACTGTTAAACAAATCGTGATTAGCCTACTCGAGTGGGAGTGTCGATTGAAAAAAAAAATCTAAAAAAGGATAGCGAGCACCCGACCGCACCAAACTGGGCAGGGGGAGGGGGCACTCACCCAGAAAAGCTAAATGGGGGGGCTGGCAGTACGACCAGAAAAGTCAGTACGGGAATCAGTCCCTAGTTTTGCTCTGGTAGTAAGCATCGCCTGGCATGTGTGGTGTGCTGATGCGGACTCTTTAAGGTCCGTTCTGTAACTCGCTCTTCTTCAGTTGTCAAATTCGAAGACTTGTGATTGTGTTATTTGTGTGGTTGGTAATCGATCACGGCAAGGAAACAATTTTTTTTTCATATGCGTGCTGTGCAGATCGTTCATTAATCTGTTTTCGGAAGATTAGGCGCTAAGACTTTAAATCGCGTTCTCTGTTCCCTCCGACTTTTTATCTCGCTTATTTGCTTACGACAATATGGGCCGAAAAATATTCAAGTATAATTTTTCGCCACTTTGTTTGATCACCCTCGCCATAGCCTATAGTAATTGGACTACTAGAGACTTGAAAATCAGCGCCAAAAACTGCTCGGCGAGTCGCGTTAATGCTGGAACCAAAGTGGGAATGGAACCGACAGATTTTCGTTTAGTGTTAGGGATTGGTTTATTCGAATTAAGAGCCTACAGCATTTTTTTTTACTGTTAATGGATAATAAGTATCATAGAAAACCTGGGAGTGAATAACTAAATGGTTGTGGTTGTGGGTTGATTTCTGTAGTCGGTTACTCTTTTTTCTGTTAATGGATAAGTAGTATCATAGAAAACTTGGGAGTGATAAATCGTTTTGGGTTGATTTGTCTAGTCGGCTTCCGCGTGTAAAAAGTAAGGCGCTGAGGTCTTTCTCTCTACTCTCGACACGCCGGTGATCCTAAGGAAGAACAAGAGACGTGACCCATACAAATCCTCAAAATTAACTTAAATCCTATGTAAACCAATCAATAAGTCGATTCTTCGTCGGCAGGAAGAGTTAGTCAATAGTTGGAATCAAATCAGGGGTACTGCCCGGAGTTCATGCCATCAATCTCCCGTTCCACGGGCAGGGGCGTCACTATGGGGGGGAGGGGGGACTCCCCCCCAAAGGTCTTGAAAAAGTAGTTTCGTCGGGCGAAGCCCGGCGAAAGTTCACTTGTTTGTCGGCGCGGAGCGCCGGCAAACCCAGAAAAAATAAAATTTTGCATGCTTTTTGTCGGGCGTCGGTCGACTCTTCGGAACATCGGGGTCTTTTTATACACAAGAAATTCAATTTTGTACGCTTTCGTTGGGCGTCGGTTGACTCGTCGGCACATTGGGTTCTTTTTACACGCAAGAAACTGAATTCGGCAAACAGTTGTCGGGCAAAACACAGAAGAAATTAACTTCTGTTTGCTTTTGTCGGGCGTCGGGCGACTTGTCGGCACATCGGGTTCTGTTGATCTGTGATAAATCAATTTCAGCAAACATTTGTCGTGCGCACATGGGAAGAACCGTGAAGTTCAATTTATCGTCGGCACATCGGGTTCTTTTGATACGGAAGAAATCAAATTCTGTAAACGTTTATCAGGCGCATCCTGAAAGTTTAAGTTTTGTCGGCACATCGGCTTCTGTTTACACGTACGAAATAAAGCCCTTTACAGTCAAGTTTAATTCCGTTCGGAAGATCGGAATCTCATTACACGTAATAGTTTTCCTTAGTTTCCCTAGTTTCCTAACTTTTTTCCAATCCCGAAAGTTATGTCTCGTCGGTAAAACGAGAATTTGTACACACAACTCACAAGAATCAACTTTGTGCCTACTTTCTTACGGATGGCCACTACTAAAGATCCTAAAGATCTGTGATTTCACTTTTATTTGGGATCGCTCATCAGCATTTCCACAAAATTTCGCCTGCGGCACATTTCCTAGTATTTTCTATTTGGAAGAATGGTGTTTCATTTAGTTGGCGTTTTAGGATTGAAGTTCATGGGGGTTGGAAACACATTAAAAGCTAGAAACTGTAAAGTATAGGCATAGAATAGCCTAAAATTTTCCGGAAAAAAAGACAAGTTACAAAAATTTCGCCTGCGGCGCTAGATTCACTTGTTCTGGACTCAGTCGTTGGAAAGCTTCGCTTTTTAGCGAAAGGTGAAAAGAAAATCCGATATGTGAATTTGAATATACGAATTTATATTAAAAGAATAATCTGAACTAACGCATCACAGTTAGTTTTACACAAAATTTCGCCTGCGGCGCACGTCGTAGTATTCTTTATATGGAAGAACGGTGTTTCATTTAGTTGGCGTTTAAGATTTGAAATTCTTGGGGTTTGAAACAGCTTAAAAGCTACTACTTGTAAGCTAAATTTAAAAAAAAAGGCAGTTTTAGAAACTTCGCCTACGGCGATCAATCTCACTTGTTCTGGGTACAGCCGTTGGAAGCTTCGAAAAATTTTCTAGACAAAAAGGCAGATTTTAAACAATAAACAGCCGAAAATGTGAATTTAAATTTTTATCGCGGCAATGGCGTTTTTTGTCGGCACATTTTTGAGTCCGTCGGCACAAACTGGACGTCCCCCCCCCCAAAGGTAAAAGGCTAGTGACGCCCCTGTCCACGGGACTTGCAAGTTGATAAAGTATAGGTGTGAACTGTGAATAAATAATAAAATAAAATACAGATTTCATTGATTATTTTGAAGAAACTATTAATAATTCATCTTGAGTTCAGTGTTTTTCCACAGAGTGTGATCAACGGAGTTCTCACTCTGACAGTAGGCTTACAATAAGCTCTATTATTATACTTGAATGCGTCATGTGGGAATCTCATCTCACCGCGAATAATTTTCTGGGCTTGGCAACGAAATGTACGCATAGGCTCTGTGGTTGGCGTCCAAATTTTTTTTGGCATGCCTATCGGCATAGAGATCGTTCCCGTTTTTGCTTTGAATGCAAAAAGCCTAGCTGGATAATTAGATACAAAAAAGAACTCGCTTTGTAGGCCATTGGACGGAGAACAATTTTTTTTTCGAGATATATTTTTGAGGGGTGTTTTAGGGGCTGTTCTGACAAGGGGAAGTATTTTGCAATATGCTGTGCGACATAGGAATGTAGCCTTTATACCACAGGCATTTCGTAAATATTATTGACGGCAATAACCGCGGTTAGGCCTACTAATTTTTTTATTGGGGGGGGGATTTAAATACGTTCTTGCCTCGGTTCTTGTGAATGTATCACGGTGGCAAAGCTCGTAACCGGGCCTAAAAAATATTCTTGACGTCCTCCAAATACTTCGTTTCTTTTTAAAACAAACTCTAGGCTACTCCTACTTTTTGATGCCTTCAAACTTTTCCACCCACGCAATTCTGCTTAAGTGTCGCAAACAGCGACAAAACCGAAAATACAATTGGCTGTTAAAATATTCATTCATTCATTTCCTTCAGGATGGTAATTATAGAGTAACTAATCCATTTGCTCGTAGTCTCCGTAGTCTGTGTTAGGTCCGCGCCGCTGGTATTTGCAATTAGGGTACCTCCATGAGCATAGTGAATCATCAGTGAGCAATTAGTAGCCTTTTGTTTTTTGGGGGGTTTTAGATACCAACTTTGCAGGATCGCGAAATAACGCTTTTAATGTACGTCATACCAGATGATAAATTTAGCCTTATTGTACGTTAAACGTCTTAAGAGTTTTAACGTCCTTGTGATAAACGACAACTAAATAAGTGGGCGTGCTGGGCTTTTAATTTACCAATGAGCCAAACACTGCATCGTCTGGAGTGAAAAATGTCCCCAAGTAGCCTCTACTGTACTACAAGAAAATCTGAATTTTTGACTTGCCTATTTTTCTGCCATCGTAGACCATCTATTCGTATCCTAAGCACTCCGACCTCAAACTGGCGTAGAACCCTTCTGATACCCCTTCAATGTACATTTTGTGATCTTTTATTAGGCCATAAACACAAAAAGTAGCGTTCGGACGTGATTCGTTTGAATGCCTAATTTTTTGGTCGGGGATTTAGAAACTAGGGCCCGACACTAACCGAAATACATTTAACAGAAAAAGCCGATATATTTTTGTCGTAATATATCGCGCACTGTTGAGTACTACGTTTCTTTGTTTTAATAAATTTCTGTGTGGGGAAGGTGCGTGAGTAACGCGAGTGTATCAGGATTTATATTTCCAGATATATGTTACGAGTACGTCTTTTCTGACGGGATTTGTTTCAGTTTTTGTGCGGCAGTTATGGCCCATGCCCGGGAAAATTACTCCATGAGCCCAACAGTAGGCTAATAGTACAAAAATTAATGTCAGTTCTTGTCTACAGTTAAAAGACCAATCGGGTAGGCTACTCCCAATTTTGTTATCTGCGTTTTATCGCCTAATTTCTTCACAGTAAAACCGAAGTAAGCTAAATGAGAATGCGGAAAACTCATTTGAAGAAGTTCATGTTACAGCGTGAGCCTGAAGAGGACCCTTGTCAAGAAGGGCCGAAATGTAGATATAATAAAATTCAGCTGACGTATCCGTTTAGCACTTTCAATTATGATTCGCAGTCAGCCTGGGCTGAAAGAATATTTAAAAAGAGGATTCGTGTCTAAAATGAAATCCCAGCACTAACTTTCATCTCCAGCAATCCTTAAGAAGTAACTTATTAAAATAGAAAAATTCTAATTGCTAGAAATTTCATTTGTTTTATCGCTGGACCGTTTTTCTTGCTTGAGCCTGAAGAGAACCCTTGCCAAGAATGTCCGAAATATCGCTAGGATAAATCCAGCTTAAAGGAACAGTAAACTTGACTACGCAACTTTCGGCCATCGAATCGCCCGGGGGGGGGGGCTTAGATAAATATACAGGGTCTTATTGTCGACAGCCCCCCCCCTTCTTTCTTATCTCGAACCGTCTCGAACCCCCTCCTTAGTGTTCCCAAAGCTAGGTGGCAGGCCCTTGCCCCTTATGCACTGTAATTATGCACTTATGTACTGTAAAAGTTTGCCTTTTTACATGTAGACTACATAGAAACGACCCCCCGACAAGACGGCCGGGTTCGATTCCTAGTCGCGGCACACAAACCTTTTGCTTTTGCAAACCTTTTGCTCAAAGTCGAATTCCCGGAAACTGCCCGGAAACTGCAATGGTCGTAACGAGAATTTTTCTTACTCTCAGTATCGACTCGGGGTACATTCTTGTTAGCTAGCTCCCTGAGTCAAGTTTGAGTCAAGTTTTCTGTTCCTTTAATTATCCGTTCGCCATCAAAAATGGTTCGCAGTCAGCTTGAGCTGAAAGAAAACTTGGAATACCAGGAGTACATAACCTCAGTGATATATAAAAAGGAAAAAAATGGAAGCATCTGTTCACTGCCACTTTTGACACATTACGGATTGTTGTAGCCAAGAGTCTTCCTCATTTCCTAGCAGGTTGCTCACTGAAGCGCAAACTTTGCAATAAGTTCCTAAGGCCTTCTAAAGTGATTGCATATTTCTGTAGGCCTAATGGATGTTTTGGCTTTCGTCATTAGATTAACTGAAGGCTTTTGCTTAGCAACTCAGGCCAATAACCCCTAGGCAATTCCCTTTGCTTCTCCCCTCTGCGTCCTAGTCAGGCTAAAGGATGAAGGTCTTCCGAATATAACAAGTCCCACTCGCAAGTCGCAATTCGCCCTTTTCCAGTTCAGCGATCCTAGCGGGATTAAAGTACGATTAGAACGCTCCTTCCGAGTTGACGAGTAAAACTCGTCACCAAAACAAGATTGTAAACTCAAGAACTGATAAAGTCCAACTAGGGTGATTGGTAAAACGGCTAAATAAACGAAAACTATAGTAAGCTAAAGCCCCGTCTGCATTACCGTAAACCGACCGTTTTACGGACGGTCCGTAGCCGCAAAAATGTGGTCTTCGTTAGGTCCGTAACCGCAAAAATATGGTCTACATTAGTCCCAAATAGGTGAATCTTGGGTTAAAATTTAAAAAAACAGTTTATATGTGACTTGAAAAACAGTTGAAAAACAGTTACATGGGACTTGGACAAAAAAGCAGTCTTCACTACGTCGGTTTTACGGTTACGGAGGGGTCAGTACCGCCGTTTTACGGCTACGGCCGTCCGTAGAGAAAGACCCGTCTTCACTGCCGTAACGGTCAAACGGTCGGCCGTAAAACGGTCGGTTTACGGTAATGCAGACGGGGCTTAACAATAACAGCAATTCAGCGCTCGTAGTGGAATTAAAGTAGGATTGGAACACTACTCCCGAGTTGACGCGTATAACTCATCACCAAAACAAGTTTGAAAACAAAAAAAGTGTGTTAAGTTCAGCGTAGATAATTGTAAAAAAAAATTTAAAGAAAACTGTGGCAACCTAGTAGTAATAATCAGTGAACCACAAAGATCACAATCACAATCAGAATCCCTCGCGTTAGCGAAGAGTTCCAGGCGTCTACTCGGAGTAGCGTCTTAGGACTGTGGTGTTTGAGTCGAAACCGAGGGGTTGTCCACTCTGGATTTTGCACCAAGAGCCCGGTGCCGGAAATGGGTGAACACCAAGTGCCTGGGAGTGGGTAACCCCTCGTTTGAAACTGCACAAATGTAGCACAACTCTGATCTCTTTTAAAACGGCTGTTTCGGCGGGTAATGCTGAGCACTTGACTGAACCCACCACGCCTTTTTGTTTTACTACTTTGCTCCCTGTTAATATTGAGATAACTAGCTAAATTTATTTTTTATAAACTTCTGTCGGCCTTATCAGGTTAGAACTTGTGGTATTTCAAACCTGTTTTGCTACACGTGCAGCTAACTGCATTTCACCGAAACTTGTTCCATTTAATTTGGCTTTTAAACGTAGCTGATCTGGAGATAGTTCGGAGTAACGCCCAGAAATTGTAAGAGGTCGTTTCAAGAGGCCTTGGACTATCTTCTTGTTTCTCTATAGGTACAACAGAACATTGTTTATGACTGTAATTTATGATAAATTACTAAATAATGATAGAACACACAGATCGTTTCGCAATGACGTGACCGCAACTCTTCCGTTAATCAGCGCGATAAAAAAAAGTCCCCCCCCCCCCCACCCCAGCCCATGACGGTAGATGGTATAGAAACTGAAAATGCAGACAGCTCTTCGAGGGTACAAGCTCTATAGTCTCTACAAAGTATATAGTTCTTATGCTTTCCAGTGGAGCTATAGCACTGTCACAGGAAACCATCGCACATGAAGCTGCAAATTAATCCTGTGACTGTTATTAATTTTTGGCTAGAAGTCAATGAACTTTGTTCTGCATGAAATTCTAAATTTCGCTGATTTTGATATTTATCCGGTTTACTGGCCAGTGCTCGACGCCCTTGAGACGAAGGTAGTTTCCGCATGTTATCTCATCACAGGCATCACACGTAAAAAGCTTTCACACGGGATCTGTAAGGTCTTCTGTTTCTTGAAGTCTGTGTTGTACCAATCCTGATTCAATCTTCAACATTCAGCTTCTGCTTAACACACAACCCTAGCCCATAGCGATCGATGCCTATAGGGGTTATTTTTATCTTACTGCTATCCGTCAAAATCGGCGATTACATTACAAAAAAAAGGCTGAGAAATATCAAGAACAAATAATCTGACAGAACCTGCGTCTCCCTATCTCTGTAATATGACTATGCGGAGTCGAATATTTCCATATAACCTGTCCGCTACGAACTAGCGGAGGTTAGTAGCTTCGCGCCACATCACGTTTCTTGACCTCTAGAAATAGCTAAATCGCCGTGAACCCGCCGTGAGGAAAAGTAGGAGTCAAAGCCGATTGGTTCTATGGACGCGCTCCAGAGCGGGTGAGCGCGCGGAGTACGCCTCCTGCCAGCATCCTTCATCATTTTTTCTGCGACAAGCAACGGCGAAGACGGAAGATGAGTAAACGGGTATCAACATCAGCTCAAAACTAGACTAAAATACCTCTAGGTCCGCTCAGTTTTGTCGGGGTATGCATGGTCGCTGCATGGGACTAAAGACAGAAGTTCTGTCAGATTATTTGTTCTTTGAAATATGTAAACAATTACAACAATGGATAGCCTACGCGTATTCACATATATATCAACAATAAATCTCATAGAAACACTATAATCCTAAATACATCATAACGGTGACAACTATTTCAATACAATGGAGCCAAATTATTGAGTAAATATTTGTTTAGGATTTTGTTTTTTCGTGTTATTTGCCATGACCGTTGGGTTTTGGTACAACTTAAATCTTATCATAGTAGCCTATTCAACCATATGCCAACTTCAAGAAGCTGAAAATCGGAGATCACAGCCGCTGGACCTTTTGACACCGTGGACCCTTCCGAACGTCAGTCGTCCTACTCTTAGTGTCCCGGCATACAGAAAGGGGCGAGGGTCCCATAGGCCTGTAGGCAAGGATTCAAAATTTAATGGAATATTTAATTTTATGTACCAACGAACCAGTATAATGAAGACTGGCGTCAAAATGTCAAAGCAAAAGTTTGTAGGCTATTGTGGGCGAAGTAAAAGATAGAAGTTGAGTAATTACTTAAGCTGGAAACAAGTTAAACTTGGTAACAGTTATAGAAGGAAGTTTTGAGTTTTATTTCCCAGTTCTTCCATATATTAATAATGGCTGAAATTCTTCGATCATTCCTCCAGTCCAAGAATAAGTCGAATGACCGTATTTCAGAGAAAATGATTGTTCTTTAGGTCACGCTGACTGGGTTTGTCGGACCGTATGACCTGTTGAGCTCGTTGTCAAACTGCCAAAGCAAAAAAAAATTATTAGAGACGTAGCAGTCATACACGAATCCTTATTTTTAAGCATGGTGCTCCCGAGGGGCTGCCCACTCTCGGTTTTAGCGTACAGCAAGTCCACGTGTTAAAACGTTAAAATAAGCATGTCATGTTTAGAAGCAAAATCACCCAACTTATTGACGACACCGGTGCCGGAGTATACAGCAGGTGCCGGGGAGTGGGTAACCCCTCGGGTGCTCCAGCGTCAGGGCATGCCCCAACTAATGGGCATGCTGCTCATACGTTGGGGCACCATGCCCCTTGCTCCATAAAATTATGTTTGGAAGGTAACTTTCCATTTCATATCCTCAATTTAACAGATTTTTATGGGGGTACCATGCACTTCCTTCAGGGCATGGTCCCCCAACGTAGAAGCACCATGCCCATATGCTGGGGCATGCCCAGACGTTGGGGCACCATGCCCAAAAATTTGGAATTTGTGTATGACTGGGACGTAGTAACACATAGAACTTGAATAATTGGGCATGGCAATGTTGGGCATGGCAAATTTCTAAAGTTTCCAAGTTTCGTTTCCGGATTCTGGAAAGCCGGATGAATTCATGCAGTGCCATTGGTCTAATTTTACGGTGCCTCTGCAATGATCAAAAATGATAGAATGGGGAATATAATTGCTTTTTACAAAAAACAGTACTCCAGTGCCCAGACTAGGCTAGCCTGTGGGGACTAAATAATCTAAACGACGACGAAAATACACTATTTGAAAAAAGGAAAGAAGAAAGAGAGCTTTACTTTACCGATCTGGGACTCCTCAAAAACACAACAACAAAATTTCAAAAGAAGACACTGCTAGCCATCCCCCCCCCAAAAAAAAAAAATTTAAGGTATAATTCTACCGAAAATGGTAGTAACTCCGATGACATAAATGCAACAGATATGCCACTGGCAGAGAAAAAATGACGCTGTGTTAATTAACTAAAACCCTAGCCGGATGCATTAATATTTAATACAAAACAAACCAAAAAAAGCACGAGAGTATAAAATTAAAAAAACGGCTGGGATTACCGCATTCCTTCTTTCTTCTCACATTCCATTTTCGATCTACAACAGAATACCGTAGTCCTCGGTCCGTATCTCCAACCGAATAACACAGTCCTTTGTTTATAGTCCTATCTTTTCTTTTTTCATTTATTGAGCGTGCCCCGTGCCCAGCGTATTATCGGAATTTGGCCGCATTTCCAGTGCGTCCCCGCAAAAAAAGTCCCTTAGAATTTTTTCTAGAGCCTGGCGTAGCGTTACTATCCAGGCCTAGATTCGATTCTCAGTTTGTAATTTTGTCCACGCGAGAGCGGGGAAATAGGGGAATTCCGGTAAAATAGGAAGGAAGAAAGATAGGAAGAGAGTTCGAAAGGAATTCAGTATCCCGTGAGCAGGGCCGTGTCCAGGGGGTTGGGAGGTTCAGCCCCCCCCCCCGAAATATGAAAAAATACTCGTTTTTATAGGCTTTAACCTCTGATCTGTGTCTTTTTTGTACCTTTTGGTCCGACCCTCGGGCAGAACCCCCCCCCCCCCCGAAATAAATTCCTGGATACGGAACGCCGAAGCTGGTGAACAAGTCACTAAAAGAAATGGAAATCCGGCAGACTTAAACGGACTTAAAGCACCGAGGACAACAGAACTGCGCTCTTCCTACTCTACCGAGATTTCCAAGCTCTATAAAACCATGCCCGAACTCCAAAAATTAACGTGAAACTTTCGCCTTATTTTAAGCAGAGACTCTTTGTTGGTTTCTCCGAAAATATCTAACTTGTTTGTTTATGCCCATATCTTACGCAAGTCGCCCGACCAGGGATATACAGATATGAGCAAGGACAGATAAATATCTTAGAAAAAAAACCATATAAAATACTCCTTTAGCCAAAGCTGACTGGGAAATATGTTCAAACAATGGATAAAACGGTCAGCTACGCGATGCTTTGATTTTCCTTCGCACCTGAACTCAGGGCTGCTTAAATAAATAAATATATTCGCAAATTTGATGGCAGGCCGATAAGCCTCTAGCGGTGCTCAATGTCCAGGATCTGACACAAATTGTCCTAGCAGTGAAACTTGATTTAAAACACACGAAGATTTAGCTTAAACTTTTATACAGCAGCTTAAATTCTCTTCGGAGGTTCGTTCGGCTCCGCGATTTCAAGCAAAGCCACATAACACGTTTTTAATTAGATTTTCATTTACGGATATTGGAAGCAAATAGAAAATATGCTAGCCCGTAGTCTGCAATTAACAAACTGGGGATTTTTGTGTTTGTGTAGGTCTACTGGGAGTTGGTCACTATCCGACATACATCGAGAGACACAACACAAGTAAGCGTCCCCTTTGTTGGCCTTGCAACTACCTGCAAGAGGTCCTGTCTGTTCTCACATCTTCCTTTCCATGCTCTTGCCTTTTCTCTCTGTCGAATTAGTGACTTCTTGCCGAGGGGTTACCCACTCCCCGGCACCTGCTGTACACCCTTTCCCGGCACCGATGCCGGCCATAGATTAGGCGATTCATCTTTATAACGCTTCTAAAAATGCTTAATTTAATGTTTTAACACGAGGCAACGGGTTCCGGCTTAGTTTCAGCCGGTGCTGGCACGGGGCACTTGCTGCACACTAAAAATCGAGAGTGGGAAACCCCTCAGTTACTGCCAATTCTGCATAATCTTATATTTTTAAATGATCTTTATTAGTGCAGTTTGAGGAACCCAGACTGTTTCCTACGAAGTTTCTTTAATCCTTGCTCTTTTTTCTACCGTAAACACCATCCATTTTTATGTACAAGCCTAACCCTACATATTTATTAACGCAGGTTGATTCTAGAGCTGTAGTATGCCCTGCCTTTCTACATTCCATATACTCTCGCGCTTTTCTTCATTTACTTGATTCACGCTTAGGCCTGATTAATCGCTTTGCAGGGCTTCTCGTGGGCCTATTGATTCGCATCCCCATAAATCCCAGCGAATTTCTCTCCTCCCGCCACCGTCCCAGGCCTCCTGCACTTTTCTTTTCCTAAGAACCGTTTCTCTGGATCTCGTCACTGGGCCTCTTCCTAACAAAGACATAGTATAACATCGTCCCGCCAAGGGGGATCGCCGCCGTAGAAAGAATGCAGTGATTAGATTTTCTCAATGTTAATTGCGAAATTTAGCAGGCTTATCCAGTTTCTTCAGAGATCAGTACTATGTCCACAAAACAGACAAAACTCGGGTGATAGAATTGACGTCAGGCTTTAAGGCGCACCTGACACTGGTAGGGTGAACCGGGGTGAACGAAAATAGCACTTGGTTAGAGAGATAATAGCATTAGGTAGATGTAGCCTACAATGACTATTTCATAATTCAGCGACAAAAGTTCTGGAAAATGAGTTAAAAGGAAATACGGCACTGATTGAACTCTATCCAGCTTTCTAAATAAAACCTTTATCCTAAACAGTTTGCTAACTACCCGAGGCACGTCGCAAACCCGGTCTTTCCAGAGTGTGACTGGAGATATGCGTGCCGCTGGAGGCCGAAAAAGAGTCGATTGTTGTAAAAGCTAAGAATTGAGTCAATATCATTAGGATGGGTAGGACAGATCGTAGGAAACTTAAGCCGCGTTCACAAGCATGCCTAGCCAAGCACAGATGCCTAGGCATGTGCCCAAGCTTAGCCATGCACCGAGTTCTAGAGCCTAGAACTCCCGAGAGAACTCCATGCCTAGCCTAAAATCTGTGCCTAGGCATGGGTTTGAACGGTGGTGCTAGGCACGTGCCTAGGCGTCCGTGCTTGTCTAAGGCATGCTTGTGAAAGGGGCTTAGAGTTTTAGGAATAAGAAAGGACTGAGCAAGTAAGGGAGAATTCGGGAGTAGTACTGCATGTCCTACATTTCCTTTAAAACAGAAGTCGTTAAGTACTAAAAGATAACAAGGCCCATCCCGGTTGTTTTCAGCCTCGCTCGGTCCCCATGGCTTTGATGAGAGACACGGACAAACTTGCATAACCGGTATTTCTGACCAGTTAGCTACTCACAAGCAATAAGCGGGAGCCTGATCCGATTCGAAAAGAGCCGAAGAAGGAAAATCCAGAAATCGGCTTTTTGCCGTTTGGTTGGGACAAAACTAACGAGGAAGGGAATCTTCGAAATGAGTATAGATAGAACGATTAGGGAAGTAGAATGAAGGTCCTCGAACCATTCGTACTGTACCCGTCTATTTTCCTATTTAATGGCTAAACGGATTAGTCAGCTGATTAAAATTCGTATTTATTCCGCTCATCAAACGTGATTTGCAGTCAGCTTGGGCAGAAGGAATTCTTCTCTTTTTTCCATAAATCAGTTCCAAAAAATCAGTAATGTTCGCCTATACCTTAAGTGTTCAACCTATATTGTGCTAAAACAACGGGAATAAATCTATACCCCGTGGTCAGATCTCTGATTTTGTTAGGTCTGTCTCTCTTTATTTGTTAAGACATGCAAGCTCTACGGTTCCCATCACTGAACATTGAGCCTCTGCCTAAAGTGTGTATGCGAAAATGCGTTGCGGACCGTAGGATCAATAAATTTGATGCCGAAACTTTTCGGGAGTTAAGCCCGAGGTTAAGCCAGGGCTTGGGAGCAATTTCAGGACGAGACGTCTATATAACCCGGGGACGGAAATTTGAGATATGATTTTGCGAATACAAAAAAATGGCATTCCGTAAAAAAATGGAGGGGCCAGTTATGATGCTAAAACGTTTCGGAAGTTGAGCTGGGGAACAATTTCAGGACGAGACGTCTATATAACCCGGGGACGGAAATTTGAGATATGATTTAGCGAAAACAAAAAAATGGCATTCCGCAAAAAAAATTGGAGGGGGTTAAGATACTAAAACGTTTTGGAAGTTAAGCCGGCTGGGGAGCAATTTCAGGACGAGACGTCTTTATAACCCGGGGATGGAAATTTGAGATATGATTTTGCGAATAAAAAATGGAATTCCGCAAAAAAAAGTGGAGGGGGTTATGATGCTAAAACGTTTTGGAAGTTGAGCCAGGGCTGGGGAGCAATTTCTGGACGAGACGTCCATATAATCCGCGAGGGGTTGCCTACTCTAAATTTTAGTGTACATCAAGTGCCCGGTGCCTGATCGGTGCCGGCCCCGGCTGACATCAGTCAGCACCGGTTACCACGCGTTAAAACATCAAAATAAGCATTTTTAGAAGCGTTTCAAAGATGGATCGCCTAATTTATGGTCGGCACCGGTGCCGGCACAGCTGATTTTGGTCGGTGCCTGCCGGTGCCGGGAAACAGTGTACAGCAGGTGCCGGTAATCCGGGGCGGATTTTTGAGACATGACTTTGCGAATCGGACTAAATGACATTCTGTAAAACAAAGTGTAGAGTGGGGTTATTGTTGAAAGCGATTCCGGACTCAGACGGCTGCATGATGGAATAACATAAATCCGATCATAAGTCGTGATGAGAAAGGGCCAGGGCAGAAGTGGAGGTTACTATTTCTGACCAAGGGGTCGCTCACTGGCCGACATGGTAAACACGAAGAGCCACGGAGACTGACCGACTACACGGGACATTGTCAACCAAGGTGTAAAAGTGAGTATACCCACTCGGTCGTGATGCTAGAACAAAGTAGGTCTAATAATCTTCTGTGAATTTTGGGTAAAGACTCTGGGTTCGGAAAGATTTAGAGAATATGACAAGATTAACTATTTCAAGTAATTGGCTTACATCAATACTCCTATTTAAGCAACTATGAATGAATGAATGAATTTAATCCCAAAAAAGCCCGTGGGGCCATGGCGGGAAAACAAAATAAACACAAAATAACACGAAAACTCAATATATACAACAAGAAGATAGAACGCCTTACCCCAAAAAACGCTCCCGATATATCCGTAAAGCATTCCTTCAGTACAAGCTGCTGCGAATCATATTTCACTGCGTCACACAGATAATAAGTCAGCTGATATTTATTTCAGCGATATCTCGTCCTTTCTTGGGAAGGGTCCTATTCAGGCCCAAGGTAGAAAAACGAAGGATTTTTATGGATTCAGCTGCGGGCAAACTGTCTTCCAGTCTTGGGGAATATTTGGGATACTAAAAGGGCAGGGACAACGGCAAAGCCGAGTTGTCAGTTTTGTAAAGTTGAGGTAGGTGATCTGGACCATTTGCTTTACAAGTGTCAGGAGTTGTCTATCCTGCGTGAGAAGCTTATAAATGGTATAGTTACGCCAGTAAAGGATCTACTTAATAGTACAAACCTGGTACAAACCCCAGAATTATATGTAGGATTGGTCTATATCTGGATCATTTAAATAAGAAAATTAAAAGTATGTGAGGTTAGATTGTCGTTTGGGGGAAGGAGTTTAGTTTAGTATTGAAAGTTCGCCCGTACACTGAATGTGAAGTTGGTATATTGTAGTGTTTTAGTTTTGTTTTTGTTCATGGCCCAAGGGCTTAAATAAACATCCATCCTATCTATCTATAGTATACAAGTTACCTGCGAGTTACCTGTTACAGATAAAACCCAGTTATGAAACGACAATGAACAACAGAGAGAGTTGCACAACGAAAAATAAACATAAACGGTAATACAGTCGAGGGGTCGACGACTATCATTTTTATGTACACCAGTCCGGAATAACGGAATAATCCTGACCATTCCGGATTATTCCTAACCAATCCATATCCTCCCATTCTTTATCGAGTTTGGTAATTCACCAACTTTTGTTTAGTCCGCATTTATTTCACCCCATTCGGTCTGTCCTCCGGCGAACGAGGGGTCGACGGCTCTCATTTTTTATGTACACCATTCCGGAATAACGGAATAATCCTGACCATTCCGGATTATTCCTGACCATTCCGGATTATTACTTCGGGACGTGTACACGATTCCGGGAGAGTCGTAGAGCTTAAGAAGATTAGTCCTACTGTGCTAAACATACAGCAGATCTTTCTGCAAAAGAAGGGCCAATTTTACGGATAGTGTAAGAACTTAAAACAGAAAGTACTTATTCTTATAAACCCTCCCTGCCAAGATTTGTCACGCCAAATATATCGCCAACCTCTAAGCCGAATACCCAACCCTGAACGCGGAGAACACGAGGCCTAAAATCTGGGGCAAGGCCTTTGTCAATGCCCTCCCAATAAAACAAAACAACCCTATGCAATTCTGTCAGATGAGAGTAACATATTTCTCCCCCTGTTCTGATGCATCCCCTAGCATGGAAACCGCCGAGGCTCAGAGCGTAGTGCAAAACCCGCTAATCAAAATTGCCTACCCATAAAAAGCCGTAAACATTTCATTACGGCCTAAACCATATAAGGAAGTGCCTGTCGCCGTTTTTGCTTGCATTCGATCCATGAAATCTTTTTTTGTGCCAGAAACCCGCCATAAGCAGCCTGTTCTCGTGCGAGGGGTATGAGACGCTTGTTTGTTTTTTTGGCGCGTTTATTTTGGGGAGGAAAATGGGATACCGCGGAAACTGCTGGCTTGACAAAATAGCCTAGGCATAGCCTACCGAAAATATAAAGACATACAGATGATTCACATGCTTTGAAGATCATGAGTCGCCCGGTTGCTTCCTCGCCCTGTTCAGTTCACGACGATACACGAGCGAAGATCCATGGCGAGATCCATGGCGAGATCCATGGGTCTTCAGAAATAGATATCGTCATTTTGACCCAGTCGTCAAATTCTTCTGAAGAAGAAACAGTAGCCTGTTGTACTAAATGACCAAGGGAAGGAAGATATATGACGACTTCTTTTTCGATTTTATTTTTCTTGTATGTCCAAAACTTCAGATCAGAAATTAGTTATTCCCTTTAAACTCCGAAATAATACGGAAGTCGAACTATGGAGCTGCGAACCCCTTGAATTCAAGAGAAGTTTTCGCAAGGCAATGGAGCGCACCAAAACTTGTAGAACCAGTTGGAAATAGCAGAAGCTTCGGATTGGCTCTAAGGACAGCCAATCCCGTAACACTAATGGCAGTAAAAAATCGCGAAATAATAAAATTGCCAAAAAAGTAGCGACCGTGTAACCGGCGTCGCTTAGTATTGGTTTACTTGGTGAATTCGCAAAAAAGGGCAAGGGAGATTTTCGCGAATGGGGGCTGAGACCATGATTCGCGCGAAAAGGGCGGAGGATAGTGAAATGCGGTGACAGGGAAGAATTAATTTAATAAGCGATTGCACGGGGAGAAATTTTGTACTTTGGGGTTTGGTATGAAAAAATTAGACACAAATCGTCCCTGTCCTTGGATAACCAAGGGGAGTAGAAGCAAATCATAGCATCCCTTTATATTTTTATTAACTTATTTATTTAGTTATGACGCGCTTCTAGGGTACAGCGGAGTAATGTAAAAGAAAAGTAAAAGGCAGGAATGAAAGCACCTTAGATTATTTTCTCGGAAAATTAAAAAAAACGCCAAGTTAACGCACGCAGTCGCAAGCCGGCGCGAAAAAGACGAAGGGCACGATCCCTGTTCTTCTTCCTTAAAGTTGAGAGACAGTAGCCTGTTCCGGTGCAATTGTTCTCCTTCTTCCTTGACAAATTCCGAAAATTTCGACGTTCCGAGCCTTGTTCTAGCCACGTTAACCTCATCGACGAATGAGGCCCCGACTAACGAGACTTGGTTCATAATGTAAACTTGATTTGTAACGTGGTTGGAGAGTGTGTACTTGAACATGCCACTGTTTCAGCAGAGTCCGGTCTGTTAGAATATTTGAATATTATTATTATGCTCTTATTTCAGCCAAGGATGAATAAAAATAAAAAAAACTAACAGAGAAAAAATAGAAGAAACCGAGGGGTTACTCTCTTGTTGGGCACCACTGTACAAGCCTCCGTACAGGCTGGGCACCGGGCACTTACAGCCACTTTTGGAGTGAGTAACCCCTCGGGAGAAACTGTCCCTATTGCGAATTGTGCTCTAAGCGTTCAGTCGAGGCAGCAATATTAGTTTTTTTTTTTTTCTAGCGCGGTGACGATGATTCAAATGTTCCTGATGGGGGTGCAGCTTCAGACGACGATCGCTCAGACACGGCTAGTGAACTCCACCATAGTAGTGTGCCACTTTCCCCAGGAATAGATCGACGAGGTAAGTAGACAGGCGGTTCGGCCTAGTAAAAGGGTGTCGTTTAAATCTAGGCGGAAAACCGTACAGTCGTGACGTAAATTGTTACGTCATGAGATTGAGGAACTTGATTGTCCCTAGGACGGTCTGTAAATGTAAACGCGGCCAGCGCCTCTTCGGCTAGCGTGATTTGTCGGCGATCTCTAGCCCCCTTTACAAGTTTCTTCGTTTTCCGCTAGATACCGTGACAAAGAGTAATCGGTGCTTTGCCCGTTTGATTTTGGAATATCGGTTTGATTTTAGAAAACTGATTTGATTTATTTTCTCACTCGCCAATGTAGTTGAGGGAAAGCTCTTACCTTGCCGTCTCGCATTCGGAGGATTCGATCTCCAGCTCTGATGCCATCTAGCGGCTGGTTACTGTAAAAATATCATTCATTCAGTCGGAGGTCAACGACTTCCAAGTCTAGAAAGGTTATAGAAATCAGCTTGGTAAACGAAAAGCCTAGATGTAAGGACAACCCACGCTACACATCCTGAGGTATCAAATAGGCCCCTTGATTCTGTGGGACTTAGTTTCTTCTGTAGTCACCAGTTTGAAGACACGTTTTTTGCTGCTTATTTCTGTCGAAAGATGGCACGGAAGCTGGAGCGGTTTAAAGGCAAATTGTCATCCTTGATAACTGATTCATCCGAGGGGACTCCCAAAATGGTTGTACAGTGGTGCCCGGTGCCCAGGGAGGGTGTACAGTGGTGCCCAGCGAGTGAGCAGCCCCTCGGATTCATCAGAGAAAGGCGAATCGACTATCTCAGGACTCAGAATACAAAACGACAATCCGCCGATCTTGCTCCGTTGCAAGATTCCCGAATCGACGATTCAAGAACGAATACGGATTGTCAGAGAAAACGATCTTTCATAATCTGGATTGTCAGAAAAAACAAAATCCGGCTTGTGAATCGTCAATCTAGATTGTCACGGGAAAACGCCTTAAAGGAACAGTAAACTTGACTACGCAACTTTCGGCCATCGAATCGCCCGGGGGGGCTTGGATAAATATATAGGGTCTTATTGTCGACAGGCCCCCCCTTCTTTGTCATCTCGAACTGTCTCGAACCCCCTCCTTAGTGTTCCCAAGCTAGCTGGCAGGCCCTTGCCCCTTATGCACTGTAATTATGCACTCATGTACTGTAAAAAGTTCGCCTTTTTACATGTAGACCACAGAGTAACGACCTCCCGACTAGGCGGCCGGGGTTCGATTCCTAGTCGCGGCACACAAACCTTTTGCTTTTTGCAAACCTTTTGCTCAGAAGTCGAATTCTCGGAAACTGCCAGGAAACTGCAATGGTCGTAACGAGAATTTTTCTTACTCTCAATATCGACTCAGGGTACATTCTTGATATGTTAGCTAGCTCCCCGAGTCAAGTTTTCTGTTCCTTTAATAGACCAGGCCCTTTCCTCAAAAGACCATAACAGTAGGAAAGACAGGAATCTCTGCTGCTGAAACCGCGGTGTGGAAAACGAGCTGCCCGACACCTAGCGTTTGATGTTTGTCCTACTTTAAACGATGAAAGTAAAAGCAACAAATAAAAAATATAGCAGACCAAGAGACTTAGCAAGCAATAACACGTAACACCTGCGTAACACAGTTTGACGATGATTTCGCAGAACGGTCGGTCGAAATGTCCACAGAGCGAGTGTTTTAACGACAGACCAACCGCTAGAGAGCGTTATTGTCGCGACGCGTTGGGCTTATGGGAGTTTCCTGTCTTTCCGCTGCTAACGACTAGCCTTTCGGAAGAGACAAAAAATACTGTTATGGATATGCTACACGAGGCAGAGACGTTATTAGCCAATTTTATTTTTTTTTTGGGGGGGGGGACATTTTCGGACTAACCAGAACCTGGTCGGCAGGCAGGTTCGAACTGAGAAGTAACTGGGAGATGGTGGGACAAAAAATATCCTTTAGAAGAGAAACCAAAGTAAAAAGCTGCTAGGAGTGCCACGAACGCGATTACAGTATCTTAGCCAGGAGATCTAAAATCCGGCCGGCGAAGCGACCATAGTAACCTGTAACCACGCCTGACCTATCAAATTGACTCAGTTTCCATATTCTCGGAGTGTTTGTGGACATTTGTACCGTCTTTCGTGAAATTTGTTTAATCTTTATTAGTTTGACACAGCAAAACGGATAAGTCAGCTAGATTTTATATTGGAGCTATATTTCGGCCCTTCTTGGCAAGGGTCCTCTTCAGGCTCAGGCCGCTCAAGCTGGAAAATGAACTTATAGAAAAACAGTTAAAGATTCGTCCTTAAATATCTGATTTTGTGCTGTTTTCTTTTCCAGCTTTAACGCCAAGCAGTTTTACGGCAAGAAGTTCACAAAATCAAATAATTAAGGACGAATCTTTAACTGTTTTTCTACAAGTTCATTTTCCAGCTTGAGCGGCCTGAGCCTGAAGAGCACCCTTGCCAAGAAGGGCCGAAATATAGCTCCAATAAAATGTAGCTGACTTATCCGTTTTGCTGTGTCAAATATGATTCGCAGTCAGCTTGGGCTGAAGGAATATCTTTATTAGTGTTTACATTTGTATATATTGACGATTTCGACAAATTTGGCTTTTACCGTGATAGTTCGAAAAGAATAAAAGTGATATCTATCTATCTACTCTCCGTTCCTGAAAAAATACGACCTAGGGGATCTGTATTTGTAAATGTAATAGTAGGCTAACTGAATGTTGATGTGGGAATAGATTCGCAAAATGTTGGCTTTTGACCTCTCGGCTGCCTCGGGTGTTAAAGCCAACCTTTTCAGATATGCGTTCGAAAATATCCTTTTTTAATCGCTTTATACGTAACTTGACGTAATCCGATATTCGCTTATTCTTTCTTTTCAGATACAAAGTTTATGATTAGGGAACTGCTATGGCTTCGAACCGTGTTCGTGTAAATTGCATTTCACTTACCCTTTCTTGAAATACTAACACGTATAGGGGGGATTCTACCGAAACTGGCAAGTCGCTTTGTCGTCTCGTGCCGCGCGAATTTGTTTAAACGCTATTTCTGGGTCAATAAAGTGCGGTGTTGACGCAGCCACGTGTAATAGAATTGAGACGTAAGGCTTTAAAGCACACCTGACACCGTTTTTCTTTTTTTTTTAATCTCATTTTTGGTGGCTTCGTAGCCTAGATGCCCTTGGTCGGCTTGATCTTGCTATCTAGTACCAAGAAAAAATAATCGGATGTAACTTCTGTCTTTAGTCGCATGCAGCGACTATGAAAACCCCGACAAAACCTGCGGACCTAGAGGTATTTACTCTAGCTTTGAGCTGATGTTGATACCCGTTTACTCCTCGTCTTCGCCGTTGCTAATTGCACAAGCAATAGTGAAGGACGCTAGCAGGAGGCGTACTCCGCGCGCTGATCCGCTCCGGAGCGCGTCCATAGAACCAATCAGCTTTGACTCCTACTTTTCCTCTTCAGCAACTTAACAGCGATTTAGCTATTTACAGAGATATCGAAACGGGATGTGGCGCGAAGCTAGTAACCTCCGCTCGTTCGTAGCGGACAGGGAATGGGGAAATATTCGACTCCGCATAGTCATATTACAGAGATAGGGAGACGGAGGTTCTGTCAGATTATTTGTTCTTGCTAGTACTGATTCCTAATAATTGAGTCTACCACTTGAGGAGTTTTCTCGCGGTCCCACGAAGAGTTTGTGGCTCCAAAAGAGTGTTTCCGCGGTCGTTTATGTGACCCACAATGACATGTCTCCCCGTAGGCACACCTAGACCTAGCTGGTACACTGTTTGGTCTAAACGCATAACTAAATACCTGTTAGTGCCGTTTATTAATTTTGCCGTTCCAGTGATACAAGGGAGGAACGAGAAACGTCACCCGAAGGAATCCTCAAAATTTACTCAAATCCTATTAAAACCAATCAACAACGATTGTTGTGCTGACGTTTTTTAATCTTCGCTTGGCAAACGGCGATTCTTAATCGTTACAAAGAGTCTAGTCATCAAGAGCGTTCAGTTTGCCAAGAACAAATAATCTGATAGAACCTCCGTCTCCCTATCTTTGAAATACGACCATGCGGAGTCGAATATTTCCCCATACCCTGCCCGATGCAAACGAGCGGAGGTTAGGAGCTACATGGCACATAACGTTTCGTTACCTCTACAAATAGCTATATCGCTGTGAAGCCGCGCAGAAGAAACTTTCAAAGTAAAAGCCGATTGGTTCTCTGGACGCGCTCCAGAGCGGGTCAGCGTGCCTCCTGCACTTCTTCCGATGCTACGAGCAAAGGCGAAAACGGAAGTAGACGGGTAGCAACTCCAAGCTAGAGCAAGTAACTCTAGCTCAGCTCAGTTTTGTCGAGGTATCCATAGTCGCTGCATGGGACCGAAGACGGAGGTTCTATCAGATTATTTGTTCATGGTGTTGCGTATAATATGTTGCTGTGCTTTGTATTTAGTGAGAGAAGTGGTAGCTTATCTACTTATATTCTATGAGTAAATAAATATAAGTAGTAAACTATGCGTCTTCCTGTCCACCAGTCTTCTTCCCAGAAAGCGCTTTAGCTGGGTGGTGTCTTCGGTTCATGAGCTTGAAGTCACAGCCAACGATCTGACGTGGTTTCTCACTGATATGGCCTGATACTGTCGTGGAACTGCATGTGTTCTGTCTTTGAAGTCTATTACATCATCTCTTTCTCTTTTAGGCGATACTAACAACGTACGACTTGCTCCCTACGTTCCGACGCAAAAGCTGGAATGGAAACGGTACAAACAATACACCAACAACGATATTACTGCTGCCATCGAAGCCGTTAAAGGCGGTATGAGCGCTCTTCAAGCTTCCCGAAAGTTCAAAGTCCCCTCCCGGACCCTTTACGACAAAGTAAAAAAGATGGGCATTGCCACCTCCCGCCCATACCACCGGTCGACAGGACTGCCACCAACTCCTATGCCTCAAGTCGCTCTGTCATTGGTTAAAAGAGAAATGTACGAAGGCCCACCACCAACCAATGGAGAAGATGAAAGCTCGGGGGAGGATAAAAACGAGGATGACTATCCCAAATATCCAACTGACCTCTCAAGGGGGGAGTGGCGGGAGGACGACCCACAAGTCAGGAGTCCGAGGTCGATTATAGTGGGGCCATATGGGAGGATCCCCCCTCCAATGTATACTGCTCCGGAGGAAGCTGGAAAGAGCACATAGTGGTTCTTGGAAACCCTAAAAGAACGCGTGAATTTTAGTGAAGTGAGTTGAATGTGGATATGGTCCGTTACGAATCGGGGCCCGGCAAATGTCCGTTGAGAATAGCGTTCGAAAGCGCCCATTCGCTGCCAGATAACGAACGCGACAGTTAGTGTCCGTAGCGGTATTTGTCCGTTTCTATTCTCCTAAGGTAGCCCCAGTCGTTAAAAGTACCGACCCAGGTATCTGTTCGAACAAAATCACCCGTTTGAACGTTTCTACACTGCCATGTTATACCGTCGACGAAAAATACCGTTAGTCAACGTAACGGCCAAATGTAACGGATTCCTGTACCGTTGGGGGATACATCCCTTATTGTAACGGGTATCCACAGTCTACAATGTTTGTTGATGAAAAATACGGAGATGTGCGATTTGCTCAATGACAGGCTACAATAACCCCTTCCCCTCCCAATAAAATAGGTTGTAAAAGCTCACATGCTAACCACAGATTACAGGTAATTGCTCAGGTCTCAGTGTTGTATACAGGCTCAGTTGTACAAATTAGCGGGTCGACCCCGCTGTCTCCCTACCTCAACTGTTCAGCATCTCGTTAGTTAATGTTATATACGATATGTACCAGTGTGACTGATGTGACTTCAGTCTCGTTTTGTTTTATTCGTCCCATACCATCCACCAGCCAGCCCCACCGTTCGTCCGGCGTAAGCATGGTTACTCTTCCGACACCAGCTTTCGGTACTGCAAGATTGTTGAAAAGAAGCTCTCGAAAATTAAAACCATCCATATGCTAACGAATCCGATTTCCTGGAGTTGAGTGGCTGGTATGGGTATCGCCAGG
Source organism: Branchinecta lindahli (assembly GCA_023053555.1). Lineage (NCBI taxonomy): Eukaryota > Metazoa > Arthropoda > Branchiopoda > Anostraca > Branchinectidae > Branchinecta > Branchinecta lindahli. Next base: position 18,358,120 of record JAKZAO010000011.1, on the reverse strand, counting down.
AACAGATAATGAAATCTCCGGAGAATGTAGGGTGTCCAGAAGCATAATGGTTGATACTGACTCCCGCGACTTTTACAGAAGGCCATTTGCTTTAAACTCCTGCACTGCGTGTTCAGGAGAAAGTCGATGTTTGGAACGATAATTGGACATTCTTAGGAAGATTCATACTTATCTATTCTTGGTGTGGTTGTAGAGCGCGGCGCTTCGGGTATTCGATAGAGCTTCCCTGGGCGTTACTACTCTATAACTCAGTACAAAGAATCCGTGTGGAGTAGAATGTAATCGTGGCTCCGGATTTTTACTTGCGTTGTGACGTGCTTGAAGTCGAATCATCGACTGCATATCGGAAATTTTGTGGCAAACTACGCTCACTTTGAAAAACAAAGGTTCCGCGGGGATTCGAACCCGCGGGCAGCATCGCTGAAATTCAGGAGAGACTCAGAGCGTAGTTTGGCCCAGAAGCTCCGACATGCTCTCGCGTTTCTGTACCAGTACAAAGTGTGATTGTTGAATGTATTGGTTACAAAAATTGCCAATGTTTTTGGGGAGTTCACCGTTTAGTAATTTTTATGGAATCGGCGTACCGTATAGAGCTGAACTCCCCGAATATAGTGGCAGGGCTGCCGTCGAAAGAAGAAAGTTACTGGAATGAGTTGAGAAAAGTCAACCTTACAGACCACAGTGGGTTGCAGTGAAGAACTACTTTTTGGACCGAAAAACCGGTGAATTTTGGAAGTTCAAAATTAACGAAAATACGTAATCTTGCCTGGTGATTGTGAAAAAAAACACCCGGTGAAAAATTTTGACCTTTTTGGCTTTAAATTTCGTCCTTTATGCAGTAGTGTCTCTGTAAGGTATAGTTGTTGTAAGGATTGTTTGGTGAACCGAGAAGTTTTTTAGGAATTTTAGGCTTTAAATTTTAAGTGAGCTCTACCAAAGCTAAGGCGTTATCTGCGATCCGGCAACGACTCTAGCCCTCAAAACGCGTTTTTCAATCACCCAACATGCCAGTTACCTTCGATCAACTGTTCGCAGAGCTGGTGATCGTGTTCACACAAACCGTGGGAAACATGAAGCAGCAGTTCGAGGGTAAAGACGCCCGGTGTTACCCCTATGTTTCACCCCATTAAAACGGATTTGCAAATATTTTTGGAGATGAAAACAGAACAGTCGATAAAATAGTGCTGAAAAAAAAAAATAGTCGTGTTTCGGACACGTATTCATTAAGGGCAGTTGATCTGCCGTTGGACTCCTTCTTCAAACTCAAATTAAATTTAATTTCAGTGGCCTGTTCTCTAGAGCCCAACGGCTTATTTTAACATTATATTTTTATCATTATCAAAAAGGGCTACTTTCTTCCCCCTTTACTTCCGGTCACTGTTGTCACGTCAGTTTTTTATTTGTACAAAACGGTAATTGTCGCAGCTACTCCCATCTACCGGGAATAAAGGAAACTCGAAAAGGGAGAAGAAAAAGTCGAAAATGACGTTGTGGGCCATCTTGCGGCATCATGGAGCCGTGACCTCAACATGGTTTGTGTGAACTAGGGTTAAGCATGATTTTGGGTGGCCGGCGTGTTCGTTACATCTCAGAAAACGTCTTGAATTTCAGAATGGCTATGACGGGGTATTTGCGGTTGGGACCGTGGGTCTGTACGGCATATATCTGATTTGGCAGATGTTTGGAAAAGAGTAATATGTCCCCGGCACTGGGAGCTATTACTAAGTTAAATATTACTAAAGAGTCTACTGGTAATAACTATCTGTTTCTGCCACCGTTTCGTGCACCCTATTTCCGACCGTTTTCTATCTCCCGAAAACAAAAAACAATATTACGTTCGTATTTTACGCTCGGATTTCCTTTCAACTGCTGGGTGGCGACAGTTTCGTCCTCATTCACGATGACGTTATAGTTAATGCAGGCCTCACTTTCGTGCAGCTGAGTTAGCGAAGATAAATAAAGCTGCAAAATATTGAACCAATGAGACTATTCGGTCGGTTTTCGGGAGTGCGCCGGAATCCGGTTGGCTGTGCCATTCAAGATTTGCAATTGAATTTTTATTTCCGCGGTCTCTGTGATTGACCCCTGTTTTTGAGTTGTGAAAAGTGAGATAGCTCAGGTTTTAATATTGTAGATGACGGCTGCCTGGTTGGTTAAGTTAGGTTAGGTTGCTAGATAGTGTTGGTAAGATTTTTATGTGGATCTTCGAACGATGACGTCGGCCTGACGGAAAAAGCTCGACGACGGAGCCCAGTTCGTTGAGGGACTTTGGACTCCCCTTGGAGATGTCAATCAACGAACCCGGCTCCGCCCCCGACTTCGGACTTAGACAAATTTGAAGCCGGTTCCTACACTTAAATTTTCACCAACGAATCCTGCTTCGACCCCGACTTTGGGAGAATTTCAATCAACGACTTCCAAACCCATTTGGGTGAGATCGCTCAGTGTTTTAACTGGAGTTGGGTTCCACTTAAATATCTGCGAATGCAGTTTTATCCTTGTATGCCAGAATTATTTGTCATTTCCTTGATCTCCAGGCAATATATTTACAACGTAGATGCTGGAACTATCAAACTAAAAATAAGTAACATTTGTCATATTCACTCGAGTATTCCCCCCTCCCCCGGTCTAGAGAAGGACTAGTCATAATTTTTGTGGAACTAAAAATTAGTAACATTCGTAAAGAAGAAACGAAATTCGGCATCGGACTAGTAGAAGTTCGTCAGTTATTTTCCGGCAGGCCGAGCGTGGGATTCTGTTAGTGGGTGCCTTGTTCGCATGGGAGGCATTGGGCTGGATTTAACTGTTTTTGTGCACCATTACTGCAATTATGCTCGGTACTACCTCAGGTTTGCAATCTGTATCGTATGTATTTTGTTAGCGTATTAACCTTGTCACATGATCATCACCACTTAACCCGCGGATAGCGGAATCGTGTGTAATTTCCGGATCCGGCTTTATACTTTCCTATCTACCAGAATTGTAGGCCGTGTCACCGAGAATCTCCGACCCTTGAAACAGAATCAGGATTGTCGGAAACTGGGATTTTTACTCTCGGGATTCCCTGGAACGATTACTGGCACCGGATTTTCCGCGAGTCGGACCGGATATACTAGAATCTTGGTCCTATTTCCTGGGAAAATTCAGTTTGAATCTTGTTCTTTGTGTCGGTAGCGAAAAGCATGCTTCTTGGTGGAATCAAGGGCCCATGTTTTTTTTTCATAGCTCGCAACTCCTAAAGGCAGCTTACCAGCATGCTTCCTCGGTGGTCTCTTCCCGCCGCAAAATATTTTCTTAACGCGCAGCGGCAAGAGCGCCACTCAAGATCTCGGACAAAAGAGGAACTATATTAGGGTTGAAAGAGATCGCTTTATTAAATCAAGCCTTTGGGAATCGCCTGCGAATGTACCCAGGATCAAAGATGTTATCAGTGGAAAGACAGGGCACTCTCATAAACCCCATGAGTCGCGATAACTATCGCATTCTAGCGGTTGGTCTGTCGTTAAAACAATCGCTCTGTTGACATTTTGACCGATCGTATTGCAAATCAAACTAAACGTGTCACGTGTTGCTGTTTGCAAATCCTCTTGGTTTGCTTACTCTTGAGTGTCAACCGTGCTCGTCCAGACTCGTCGTGCTCGCACTGGCTGAAACCTCAAATGGCCGCTTACGACACGTTACGATGGCTTCCGACACGTTACGATATCCACTTTACTTTCATCGTTCAAAGCTGGACAAAGATCAACGCTATGATGCGAGCAGCTCGATTTTCCACGACTCGGTTTCGGCAGCGTTTCCGTCTTTCCTGCTGTTAGGGTCTTTGCGAACCAAACCTCGCCTGGACATTCTGTCATTCTAGTATTCGCAGTTTTAGTTCCTTTGTTTAGCCAACGACAATCCGGTGGCGCAAACAGATTTTCTGTTATTCGTTTCCCTGCCCTGCCCATGCCCATGATTAACCAAGGGAGACCCCCAGATCGGCCATGTGACGGGGACGCTTAAGGTGGTTCCCGGTAAGCGACATGACCGGCTCCCGTTATTGGTGTATCTATATCGCCCGGTTCTTTTTATTCAGAAACTCTGTTCATTTGACGGTCGCCATTTCAAATAATAATGCCCGCACCTTGTCTCGCAAGTTGTACTTATTATGTATATTGGAACGCTGCTTCGTCCAGGATTTCAGTGTTCTAGACATCTAGTATATAGGCTCTTAACACCTTGCTACTTGTATTTCTATATTCTATTCAAAGACATAAGAAAGTAAGAAATAAACTTCCTTGCTCAGGACAAATTTCAAACTAAGATCACAAAGGTCAAAGGGTGAATACCCGTTAGTAAATTATTATTCACTTGATGAAATAGTTAATTTCAGGAGGTGGTGAACCGTCTCTCTCAGGGTCGCTCTTAAACCGGACACCCGACGTAGATACTTAACCGACTAATTTGCTAAGCTATCTCTTCCAAGCCCCAATTCCTGCTCCATTGGTCACTCATGGGACTCGAAGGTCCATAAGGTTCCAGCGGTCCGTAAACACTATAATATCCCCAAAAGAGATGTCCGGAGCTAAGAAGTAACCGCCGGAATTGTATGAACTGAAAATCTGCCCCCTCGCCCTCTGAACCTATCCCCTCTCGCAGAGCCCTGAAGTATCCACATTGTACTTCTGGTGATGAACTGTATACGTAAAGATTTTGTCTTTATCTCGTTGTTGTTTTTTCTTATATTTGATTTTTTAGAAATACGTTTTTATCAGAAAACCAGCGTTAAGTAGTTGGAATTACACTTAAGTGCGCAGACGGCGTGCAACAGTTTTATGTCGTAGAGCTCGAAGGATAAATCGCTTTTTGGTGTTCTAAAAACAGTGTTTGCCCCTTTTGGATTTCAAAAATGTATTCGCATATTCAGAAATATAGTTCTTTGCTTGTTTGAAAATGGCACTGTCCATCTCCAGCTCTAGGTTTTAGCTTCAGTTAGAAAAAAAAGGGAATAGCATAATGTGCGAAATTACAGGCAACAGAAGACATGCGACAAAAAAACACAGATATGTAGGAACGGATAGGTACAATTACTGCAACGCACAGTTATTATTTGGCAGAGATTGGGCATCAGACACAAAGGAAGCAAAAAAGAAACAACGGAGCAGAACTGGTGTACGTAAACCGAGGACAAACTGGTAAAAGTACTAGGCATAGCATAGGTTATGCATGTTGACGTGGCTGGTGACGAAGGGTTAACTGAGTGAATTTTTGTGTGAAAAGCTTGGGGGCAGAAAGGACACGGCGTACTTATGATAGTAACACTAGTTATCATTTCTCCTCTATTACTGAATATCACGCTTGCCACGTTCGTTCTCTTTACGTGACTTATCAGGCACCCGATCGTTGTTTCCAAGAAGCTGATTGGTCAGGAGAACGGTTATGCAAATTTTGCCACGTAGGCAAGGGACATGAAAGTGTCTGAAAACAGCCGAAGCCTTGTGTAATTTGATGTAAGCATAGCTAAGTTTTTAAGTAGTCAACTATCTCAGAATATCTTAGCAGAAACACTACGAGCGTGTTCCACCCTTCTAACAATAGTAAATATTAGTTACTATTTTCTTTCCAACCTCATGAAAAGCTACTACGGTGACCGTTCCAACCTTCCCGAAATGGTAACTAACAATAGTTATTTGCTTACGACGCTCGGCAGCGCAGTTAGCGTGATGTCTCTGTGACGTGACGTCGTGTGTAGTAACCACGGTAAATAGGGTGGAACCCGTTCCATGTAGTGCGAAATGTTCTTTAAGTGAGTTTATGTGTCTGCACTCGCGAAGCTGTTAGGAACCCAAGCCCAAACAGTGTGACGAGGTTCATTTTGATATCGATCAGTTCCTCAGTGAAAATCGATAACCGGCTACAGTGGTCACAATACTGCTGACGTCCTGGAAACTAATGTGCACTGAAAATGACCTAACACTTGAAAGGCGTATCGCACAGGATGCCGGCCGTAACCACACCCTGGAAAATAATAGTCATCCCGGATCTCGAAATCAACCACGTTTTATAACCTGGCGCCAAGTCCTGTGAGCTCTGTCACTCATTCCTTCGACCAACATAACAAAAAGTCACAGTGAACCAAAGGCCCCTTCAGACTGACACACTGTTTTGAACGCTCTTATACTATTTCCAGCAATACTTCGCCATGTGCCTACCGAAGAACCAGAAACGTCACCACAACAACCGTTGATTGGTTTGGATTTGGCATAGGGAGTCAATCCCAAGGGTTTGTTTGGATGACGTTTCTTGCTGTTCACTAGGATCACCGATCTGTCTCGGAAGAATATACGAATGTTTTCCCTCATAAAGTTCCATTACCGATGATGCGGGCTCTTGCCAATTGTCAAGTTCCATGTGACCCGTATCACTCGCTCGTTCGAGAGTTATGCATGTTACAAGATTTCCGGGACCCTCTACTCCCCCTAAATGGTCGGATCCGAGAATCGACAATAAATCTAATAGGTTAGATTATTTTATTGCTAAATAATCTAAATAAATTCAATTTCAATTCAATTTAACTTTAATTTCATCAAACCTTAAACAAACAGAAAACATACAGAACGCTCCCAAGAAGGGCGCAACCGTGTCCTGTGCGGGAGTGCACAACTTTCAATAAAATAAGGTCCCTGATACGCCTGGCAAGTTTCATCGTCCCGCCTGGAAGTACCCGAACTCGTTATCACCGGACAGGATCACCGGACAGACCGACAGAGAGACCAACGGAAAAGCGATCGGTATATGACACTTGAGACGAAGACTGCAAGTAGTTCGAGTAAACCCCCTCCCACAGAATGAGCTACTGACATAAAGCGAAAAAATGGTCAGTAATCGAGTTGAAAGGAGAGCAACAAATGACACATCCGATTCCAGTGAGAATGCTGGGTGATAGGAGCAGATGCCCCAGATTGCCATTTACGTGTCCAAACCGCATCCGGCTTCTGGGCTCTACGTGGGTCATTTAAAGATCCATGCCGAATCGACCTCGGTGGGAGGAGTTGGAGGGGGTACCGGACATTGTCCGGAAATGCTCCGATTCGAGTGTGAACGCTAGATGCGCGGAGGTCGCATCGGTTCGGGCGAGGCTCACCACATGTGACTAAATAGTACGATGCAGTAAAGGCAGGGTTGCCACATGTCGAACGATAGTGTGAACTGTCACTGTATTTATTTATTTGTCACTCTTGTCCTACGTATGACATAAAATTAACTCGATTTCAGAAAACGTCCAGAAGTGTCGAACAATAATGCTTGTGACAATTCCAAAAATCACGAAAAATACGCTGCTGTTTGTTGCTAACTGAGGAGATTACGTGCTATGTACTATACCATGAACTAGAAGCGCGTCGGAATTACCGTAAGTAGTCTTGCGCACTTGCGCCTACTTTTCGTTTGGATACGCTTTTATACGCTTTTCATCTCTTGTAATGTCAGTCCTATTAGCTTTATGATACTGGATAGTCCATAATCTGTTTATACAGCAGCCACAAATTGAGGTCTGAGAGAGAACACAAAAACTTGAATTTATTCGTACTCATCATGCTCAGTAGATTCCGAACGATTCAGACTCCGCTGGAGCATATTTTGCAGCGCAGTGATTCCCACAAAAATTCACATTTTTCCAGGATAATAAAATTTCAATCCCAATTCACTCTCTGTATTAGGCCAAGAGTCACTCTATTGAAATCCTTACATGTGACTACCCTGAGTAAAGGTTAGGGCATGAAGGGTAAATAATGTGAAAACGATTTACGAACGGTAGAGAAAACATCACAAGTTTCTGTCTATAGTTGTCGTCTTTGTCAGTGTTGACATCGTTATAGGGCTATTTTAGGATGAGAAACAGTAAGGCACCCCCTTAAGGATTTTGATAGATAGTATCGAAGATGAAAGATTTGAAGTATCGATGACAATCGGGGATTATTTTGGGTTTCGCAGTGTTTACCCGAAAAAGCAAGAGGTACGGGCAATCGTTACATTATGGTAAATATTACGAGGTGCAGTTTTTTTTTATCCCCAAACTAGTAACGCTCCTTTCTGCAACAAACCGGATACTGAGGATTCCCCTTAAAGTGCTGACACACCACTAGGGCCTGATGCTCGCGAATCAGGATTCTTGTCGGAATCATCAAAACATCCGCATCCGCCCGGGGAAACGCAGTATACGCTCTTCATAAAATTACATCCAGACTATTTTGTTTTAGGCCGCTAGATGCGCTGGCATAAAGTAAACAATGACATGTAACTTCGTGGTATACGTTTATCGGATTTGTTTGGCCATTTCCAAATTGTCTTAGGCCTAGCCATACTTGAAACTTCATAAAATGCCTCTACCTCTGTTTGTTCTCAATCCAACTCTGTTTTATCAGTCTACATCAAGTTTGTCAATTTTGGCTTCCGACATCATTGCTGACTGCTGGACCACTTTCCGAAGGGGCTAATTAGCGGGTCGGTGTGAGCCGAAAGCCTAATCACTCATTCTCCATTCCGATAACTTGTCCCCCGCTCTCACGTGTGATTGTTATTGTTCCTCTAGCACATCTGGCGATAATTCGGTATTGGATTTTATGAAGAGTGTATTAGCAAAATAGCTATAGCTTTTACCGTGCCTATAAATTTCCCTGAGAAATTGAGATGCAACTTATAGTTAACCGTATCTTTTGAGCTCCCGTAGTTTATCCATCAATGCTTCATGCAAATATCAGTCGTCGTTTCTTTGCATTTCCGGGATATCTTCCAACTCCACGAACCGAAGTTGGATCCGGCCCGGATCCCAAAAGAAACGGCTCAAGATCAGTTTACCGCCCAAGTTTCATCTCACTCCCTCCACCCAATTGGTTCCTCCAAACTCATCAAAAATAATCCAATCCATGACCTCTTCATCATCGATTCAGCACAGCGAACAAGAGGTCATTCCAAGAAAATCACGAAGCTCAACGCCCAGAAGAGGGAACGCCACCATTTTCTTACCAACCGGGTTGTTGATCTGTGGAACTCCCTAAGCGAAGACACCGTATCTAGCAAGACCATCGAAGAGTTCAAAGTCTCCCTTGACAAGGAGTGGAGCAAGTAGCCATGGAGACTGGAATGGGACGCCCTGGAGTCCCAGACCAGAGCATAAGGTCAAGTGAATCTACCAACCCAACAACCAACAGAATTTCCTAAGTTATCCACGTGGCAATTTCCGAAGAAGTGATGCTACAGGATGGAAAATCCTTCAGTTGCTCCAAGCTGCAATTTAAGGTATTTAAGGTATATGTGAAGCAAAATATCCGGTACCCACTTCAATCAGATGCTGTCGCCCCATAAGTAGCACATCTAGGGTATTTGCTTCTATGAGCCATCAAGTTTCGATGTTTGACTGGACTCCATATCGCCCGTTCGCATGGAAAACTGAATTCCTAGCCAATGTCCGGCATCCCCTCCGAAGGGTGGGAATGAATACTCCTTGAGCACAAGCTGACTTGGGAATATATATTCAAAAGTGCTTAAAACGGATAGCCTACGTCAGCTACGATGCTTTGGCATAAACCGAGGCATAAGCCCACATAGAGCGAGTACTCCCTACTAGAAATGTGGAACGGTGGAAGAAAATTTTAACCTCAGTCCCTGTCCCTTATACAAAGCCGAAGTTGATCAAAATGCGGAAAAAACCTTTCCTGCCATCGCCCCAATCGAGCAGCACAAACAGCAGCTGTGTCAAAAATTAAATCTCAGCACTAGTTTTTTGGGATCCCAAAACGTAAGTGGAGGGATACCTATGACATCGCAAAAGTTGTCCGTCTGTCCGTCCGTCCGTCCGTCCGTCTGTCCGTCCGTCCGTCCGTCTGTCCGTCCGTCCGTCTGTCTGTAAGCACGATAACTCTCGAAGGGAGTGAGATATTTTGATGAAACTTGGTGTGAGGATTGTTTGGGTCAAGAGTAAGGTCGAGTTCGTAGATGGGCTTTGTAGCCTTACATTTAGGGGCGGGGGTTCAAATTAAGGGGCAAGCAAAATATTTTTAAACAGCTAATGTGATAGTCGATTATGGGGTAAGAAGACACGTTGAACACGAGTATAAAATTCATTTTCTCGCCGGACAGGTAGTTCGCCCGGAATCCGGCCAAAACCGGAAAGTTTGTTGAAAGTAAAAGTTTTATTTGAAGTTGATAGATGTTTGATTTTGGGGTAAGAAGCATGCTGAACACGAATATGAAAACCATTTTCTCGCCGGACAAGTAGTTCACCTGGAATCCGGCCAAAACCGGAAAGTTTGTTAGAAGTTAAAGTTTTATCTGAAGTTGATTAGATGTTTGATGACGGGGTAAGAAGGCATGCTGAACAAGAATACGAAAACCATTTTATCGCCGGGCAAGTAGTTCGCCTGGAATCCGGCCAAAACCGGAAACTTTGTTAAAAGTTAAATTTTTATTTCAAGTTGATTAGATGTTGGATATAGGGGTAAGGAGATGCGGTGAATCCGTTTATGAGCTTTAGTTTTTCGCCGGACAAGTAGTTCTTGAATTTCGCCAAAACCGCAAAATTCACAGAAGTAAGCTAGGATCGTTTCGATCAGCTTCTAGAGGTAAACGCACATGCTGAATCCATACCTGAGCTTGGATTTCTTAATCATTAGCTGTTTGGCCTGGCGAAGACTGGTTCTGGCGAAGACAAAACCTAATTGTCTGGATCAAATATTGAATTTTTGGGATCCCATCGGAACCTTTGGTCTTGTTTTTTCCGCAGTGGTACCCAAAACTGATTTCCCCGAACAGGATATTTATAGTCGATAGTAGCTTCGGTTCAGTGTTGCCACCGGCAGTAATATTTTACTAGATCTAGTAAAAAAAAAATCTAGTAAATATAGAGGATCTAGTAAATTTCATTTTGATCTAGTAAAAAAATCCTAATTTCTAGTAAAAAAAACAAAAAAAACGGTCTAACCCAGAACTTGTGTATTCTTTCATGAATTCTTAGGAAATGTACAAAGATATTAGGAACCACTCTTGCTTCTCCCTCTCTGCAGCTGGCCTCATTCACATGCATAAGCCAGAGCGGCATTTCTTAATTTCGTCTGTCAAGGTTTGTGGCTCTTTGACCATTGTGTTAAGTATTTTGTCCCTGACGAAAATGATTGAATCAACTGCTTTCGGAAAAATCGACTGTTTTTAAGATAATTTGACCTATTTTAAGAAAAAATCGACTGTTCTTTTTGGTCGACAATGTTGGGGGAGTTGACCGCCATTTGTGACGTTTCGGCTCTGGTTAACCAGGTAGGCTACTGCATTTTTGGGATCCCAAATCGTAAGTGGAGGGATACCTATGACATCGCAAAAGTTGTCCGTCTGTCCGTCCGTCCGTTTGTGAGCACGATAACTCTCGAAGGGAATGAGATATTTTGATGAAACTTGGTGTGAGGATTCTTTGGGTCAAGAGTAAGGTCGAGTTCGTAGATGGGCTCTTGTATTTTTAAACAGCTAATGTGAAAGTCGATCATGGGGTGAGAAGACATGCTGAGCACGAATATGAAAACCATTTTTTCGCCGGACAAGTAGTTCGCCCGGAATCCGGCCAAAACCGGAAAGTTTGTTAAAAGTAAAAGCTTTATTTGAAGTTGATTAGATGTTTGATTTAGGGGTAAGAAGGCATGCTGAACAAGAATATGAAAACAATTTTCTCGCCGGACAAGTAGTTCACCCGGAATCCGGCCAAAACCGGTAAGTCTGTTAAAAGTAAAAGTTTTATTCGAAGTAGATAAAATGTCCGATTTATACTGAATCCGTATATGACAATAATTTTTTAGCCGGACATATAGTTCGTCCGGAATCCGACTGAAACCTGAAAATTTGTTATAAGTTAAATTTTTTATTGGAAGTTGATTAGGTGTTGGATATAGGGATAAGGTGATCCGCTGAATTCGTTTTGAGCTTTATTCTGTCGCCGGACAAGTAGTTCTGTAATTTCGCCGAAACCGGAAAATTCGAATAAGTAAGGCACACACATGCTAAATCCATATCTGAACTTGGTTTTCTTAATGATTAGCTGTTTCGCCTTAATCTGTTTCTAAATTTTAAGAGTAAAAATATTCAGATATCAGAATATATTGAATTTTTGGGATCCCATCGGAACCTTTGGTCTTGTCTACAGATCAGAAGTGTGTATATGTAGCATTATATTAAATTCGGTTTTCGCGGCGATAGGCGCGAACATTTTTGGAGTTAGTAAATTTTATTACAATCTAGTAAAAAAATTCTGCGGAGTTTAGTAAACTTAATTTTGGTCCGGTGGCAACACTGCTTCGGTTATTTATTGCAGGTTTGTTTCTTACCCAACGTTGTCTCTGACAGACTGACGAGGACCCTTGCAAAGAAGGGCTAAATACCCCTGCCAAAGCATCGTAGCTGACCTATCCGTTGCATGCATTGTTTGAATATAGGGGGGAATGATCTAGTCCTGACCCCAAAATGGCATATCTAAGGCAAATGACCTTTGTCCCGTCCAAATTTTATCCCAATTGCTTAACCCGTTTGGCCCCTAAGCATGCCATAACATCTACTGTACCCTCCCATCAAATTCCCCTTACGTGGAAAGATGCGGTTCGAACGGTATAATGTATGAAACACACAAATAGGAGCACCCACTACTGATTTTCTCTTCCCGCAAATAGGCGTGCGACAAGGTCCTACCCCTCCCTCAACGGATTATCCTTTATACAAGTGCCAAGTTTCATATTCAGCAAGTGCCACACTGTCAGAAGTTTCATAGCAGATCGCGCATAGCACTTTCAAGAATAACACCTTTTCACTTAAAAATAAAGTGTTATGACCAATTAAGTTTACACTATTTCGTGCCTAGATCTCCAACAACACCTTCAATTGGTAAAAAGCGCGGTTTCAACAGATAACACTTTGGGATGTTATCTGTTATGTTTCTTTCATTCTCGTTAGTATTTTTATCAATTGAAGGTGTTGTTGGAGCTCTAGGCACGAAATAGTTGAACTTAATCGGTCATAACACTTTATTTCTAAGTGAAAAGGTGTTATTCTTGAAAGTGTTATGCGCTACCTGTTATGAAACTTCTGACAGTGCATAAACACAATATGGTACGTTTAAGCATTGAGTAAATCCGAGCGTATTTACGCAGGTGTTTGGGCTTGAAAAGCTCTCTAGCAGTGCGGACGTTTCTGAGAAATCGAAGCGTTTTGTTTCTAAATACATCCGTGCTGCTATAGATCTTTTCAAGCCAAATACGTGCGTAAAATACGCTCAGATTTCAAAATACGCTCGGATTTTGCGCAGTGTGTAAACCCACCATTACGTCTGACATGTTTCACCCGCTTCAGCTAAGGATACAAAGTGTTTTGGCAAATTCAAGAATATTTCTATTCCTATGTGATTTGTACCTGATGAGGGACGCCAAGTTTGGCAGTTATGTTGTGAAAGTTCGTTCTTAAAACAAATCATCAATAAATTAGTCTCTTCCTGTTGGTTGGTCAGAACCATATAGGGTTATTTTTTACTAGGCGTTGAAACTGTTGTTGTTTTGATGGGTGGGACCGTCGACGAAAGACGGGAAGTATTGCTAGTTCCGATGACAACAGTTGCGTTTTTATGGCACTTGCAGCTTCGCTCAAGTGCCATTTACCGATCACTTTTCCGTCGGTCTGTCTATCGGCCGGTCTGTCGGCTGGTCTGTCTGTCGGTCGGTCCGCTGATCGCGAGTTAGGGTACTTGCAGATGTGCTAGGACGATGAAACTTGGCAGGCGGATCACGGACCCGACCAAACTAACTTGGAAATAGTCATTTGCCCGATCCGACCATCGTGGGGGGAGGGGGAGACGGCGGAATCCGGTATTTAGGGGCATGCATAGCTTTCGAACACGTTATCGGATCTTAATGAAACTTGATATCTGGATCCGGACCGAATCTGGTGAATGTGGGGGGGGGGAGGGGAGTACCGGAAATCTTGTGACACGCTTGGAGTGGAGCGATTGGGATGAAACTTGGTTGGAAGAACAAGTACAATCCCTAGATATATCAGTGACAGGACCGGACCAGGTTCGGGCACTGTGGGGGGAGTTGGAAGGGGGGTCTGGAATTCCGGTGATCGCGAATTAAGGTACTTCCAGATGTGCTAGGACGATGAAACTTGACTTGGAAATTAGAGACTTGACTAGATTGGCTTAGAAGTTGTTAGGTTCCAGATCCAACCAGTCCTTAAAGTACTAATCCTGATCGCAAAGTACAAAAAATCCCTATGAGCCCACGATAATTTTTACCTCAAGGGTTTTGCTTACTTCTGAATTCCTTAAAGTACAAACAATACTTTTGAGTAAAATATACATTTTCGTGCTCCTGATGAGCTCACCGTCATTTCTGCTTGAAGAGTTTTGATTACAGATGGATTTCTAGCGCCCTGAAAGTGCGCATCATCACAGCCAAATGCATTACCAAACGATACATTCTCGTGATTTCCTTATCTCAAGGGTTTTTCTTACAAATTATCACAACAAACCCACGACGGTCATACTCTGACCCAGCCATGCAAGAGCCATATGAGCTTCCAGCTCTTGTTGCAGATACCATGGTATCTGTTACCACGGTAACTGGATCTGCAATTAGTCGTTTTTGCAGTTACCGTGGTATCTGATACACGGTTGCTCTGCAAAAACGACTATTGCCGAAACTGCACTTTCCGAAGTCATCCCAAGAGAAAAACTGATATCCAGTTACATCACTAAGTGCTAAACTTCTTTCTCTCCAATTTTAACAAAATTTGACGAGTATGAGATTACTTTTCAGATACCACGATCAGTTACCGCGGTCGGACCATGGTATCTGATCTGAATATCAGATACCACGATAACTTCAAAAACGCCTTTTGACCGTGGTATCTGCGAAAACGACTTTAGACCGTGGTATCAGATACCACGGTATCGGCAAAAACGCAACTAATGTTTCCGTGAGTTTCGCAGGGTTTACCCAACAGAAAAAAACAACAAGACGCGAGGCATGTCTAAGATGCCTGGGGTAGCGTCACGAACTATCGTGATTCGATGAATTGTTGTTTCGCAGCATTTCTTAGGATTTCAGATACAAATATAGATAGTTCTTCAAGTTAGGTCAAGTGAAGAAAACAACAATCTACGTAACTGCCTCTATCGAAATATCCGTTTAAAGGTCTTCGCGTTGTCACATCGTGTATTTCTTTGGATTTCACACTACACAAGCAAGAGAGTGCCACCATGATTTCGTTACATGGCACGAGAACACAGAATTACATTAAATCTTTCGAATGTGCCATCTGCTGCTCCTGGCCCTTTATATTCGTGATTCCGGTTCCCGTGAATGAATGAATTTATTACATGCAGCATATTTAAAGTTTATCCGAAAAGGGCTAGGATAGGACAATCTAGTTACCCATCACCTATTCACTTAAATTGGCTTGAAGACCCGCTGAAAATCAGTTAGTTCATTGTTCCGCTATTCACGAATAATCCATTTTCAAATAGTGGAATTTTCGTGTGATTTGTGGTGCCTCTATGCGCTTGTATTTTTGTTGTATGCCTTACGAGAAAGTTTTGTCCTTTTTTTTTGTTCAGGCACTAAGCAATCTTCACCAATCTCACCACTGCCCACTGAAAAGCCGCATTTGTTTTGAGATTAAAATTTCCCGCGACATAGTAGAATTTACGCTGTGAGGACGCCCGGAGATATTCTGAGCCTCATAACTAGAGCAGATAGTGGAAAATAAAAAAATCCCTTTGTACAATCCAAATAATTCAGTGTCCAGTTAAATGACACACAAATAAGTTGGCTTTTCAGTTAAACTTTAAGGCATTTGCACAGTAGCCTACATACATAAAAAAGGGAACTTTAAACTGTTGAACTTTTATAGTTATCACACAGCTAAAGAGATTGTGGTTTCTAAGCTGTGATTTTAGAAAGTTGACTTGGGCCAGAAAATTTACTTTTGAACTAAGGTTGATACAATTTTTTTCGCCGCTGACTGACATTTGGACAAATTTCCTTCTTGCGACATACCAATTTTAAAGTTTCCGGTGGTTTACAACTTCGGTGCTATTCTAACACACATTCAAAAATAGTCGAAAAAAACTGTGCTGCCATCTACTGTTCCTGGCCATTTATAATGGTGATTTCTGCTTCCCCTGAACTTTAAAAGTTATCTTACAGCTGAAGAAATTGTGGTTTCTAAGCTATGATTTTAGAAAGTTGACTTGCAGCCAGACAATTAACTTTTGAAGAAAGATCGAATGACGGGCCTAGTTGTTGCAACGCGTCATTTGATTTTATTTTGTTTTTTAACTGTAACTTGTGAACATGTTTCTGTTTTAATTTTATGGCATTTGCCCTTCGGCCAAGTGCCATATAGCGATCGCAATTTCTGTCCGTCCGTTGGTCCGGGTTTTGCTAGTTCGGGCACTTCCACATAAGCTAGGACGATGAAACTTGGCAGGCATATCAGGAGCCCCAAATGATTAGGTTGGAAATGGTCATTTTCCCAATCCGAACATCATGGAGAGTGGAGGGAGGGGGAATCCGGAATATTTAGGAATTTATAACTTTTGAACGGGTGATCGGATCTTAATGAAACTTGGCATTTGGAAAGAAAATCTGGACCGGATTCGGTGACTTTGGGGCGAGCTGGAGGGGGGGAGCCGGATATCTTGGGAAACGCTTGGAGTGGAGGGATTGGGATGAAACTTGGTGGGAAGAATAAGCACAAGTCCTAGATACGTGACTGACATAACCGGACCGGATCCATGTCATGGACCCGAACAGATTGACCTGAGAATAGTCGTTTCCCGACCCGATCATCTGGGGCGGGGGGGGTAAAGGGATGGGGAATCCCGAAAAGTGAGGTATTTTCAACTTACGAGCGGGTGATCGGATCTTAATGAAACTTGATACATAGAAAAACCTCGTGTCTCAGATGCCAATTTTAATCCGGAACGGATCCTATGGCATTGGGGGGAGTTGAAGGGGGGAACCGGAAATCTTGGGAAACGCTTAGAGTGGAGGGCTCGGGATAAAACTTGGTGGGAAGAACACGCACAAGTCCTAGATGCGTGAATGACATAGCCAGGCCGGATTCGGTCACTGTGTTCAGACTTGAGTGAAACTGCATATCCTATTTATAGGTCCGAACCGCATTTTTGGATGGCGGGTGTAGTTTGTGACGTTCTTATCTTTCTTGTACCGCCTACTCGTAACAAGGGCCATATGAGGTCGTAGCTCGTTTTTTCTGGATGATCAATACTTCTTTTTGAGAAATTGAAGCACATTACCAACTATCTCTGACATAAATATTCCTTGAGCCCAAGCTGACTTAGGAATATATTGGGAATATACACATATAACACCAGCACACCATGCACTCCCATGATATCAGTCCTATCCTACCCAGGGCCAAAATTTTCTGGTATTGCCCTGATGTTACAAGAGCCAGCCGTGCGGTAAAAACTGAGCCGGGCGGTAAAAACTGAGCCGGGCGGTAAAAACTGAGCCGGGCGGTAAAAACTGAGCCGGGCAGTAAAAACTGAGCCTGGCGGTGAAAACTGAGCCGGGCGGTAAAAACTGAGCCGATCTCCAAAAAAAAATAATAAAAGACATCACTTTCAGGAAGAAAGACAAAAAACACTAAAAAATAATACAGTAAACAAAAATGTTGGAAAACGTTGTAGAAAAGTCTTTAAAAACTGAAAAAAAAATGTTGCTTTCCTAGCCAGCCAACCTGGGTACCTTGTTACAGTCACATTCCCACTGGAAATGGAACTTGTCAACTGAAACAACATTACTTCCAACTTACTCTAACTTGTTTTCCTCTAGTCTCCAGAAGGCAGCTATTGACCAATTCCAACAGTATTATTTTTATTTTTTTTCTGAAAAACAGTCCATCAATATCCAGTGTTGCCACTTTTTCTGATGGAACCTGTGACTTCGGTCAGAAAAAAACAATGATATTTTGGCACCTACGAAAGTACGTCTTTTTCACAAACTATTAACAAGAAATCTCGCTATATCATCTTCACAATTACGCCTTAACTTTTATACTTAATTTTTGCATTTACTGCTAAGGAACCAAGTCGCAGAGTTCTTGCTCACTGTGTCAAAGAAACGAAAAAGTATGACACATTGCAGAATTCTGCAACCAGCGGCAACACCGGTTTGAGCTTTATCAATTCTATCTACCCTAAGAATTCCGCCGCTAGATGGCATTTACTTCGCCACAAATGAAAGACTTTTATATGCCTGGGACACAACAGTAGTCGTTTTCACATTTCAACAGTAAGCTAGGGTTGCCATTTCACTAATCAGAAATACAGAAAAAGACGCTGCTCAGCCAACCCTTTAGCGACAACCTTGTGAAGGTTAAAGATAGTTGATAATGACAATGGATATATATTTCCTGAAACAACATCCTACTATCCCATACTATTTTGCGTTACTAGTTACTAGCAACGTTAGCATTAATTTTTAAAAAAAGATTGAAATAAAACAGTTGCTTTTTTACCGAATTTCCCCCAGGAGGTATCATTGTTCTGCACAGTGTACTAGTGTTATAATCATTATCGCCCTTGCTTTTCTTCGGGCGATATCGGAAAAATTTGGCCCGCGGGCAGCACGATAGGCTGATATCGCCCGAGTGCAGCGAGGCGATAATATATAATATTCAATGAAACGCTTGGAGTGGAGGGATTGGGATGAAAGTTGGTGGTCAAGTACTAGATACGTGAATGACATAAATGGAACGGATCCGGTCACTGTGGGGGAGTTGGGGGGATCCGAATTTCTACTGATCCCGCGAGTTCGGTACTTCCTGATGTGCTATAGGACGATGAAACTTGGCAGGCGTATCAGGGACCCGAACAGATTGACTTAAGAATAGTCATTTCCCGATCCGATCATCTGGGGGGGTGGAGGGAGGGTGAATACGGAAAAGTGAGGTGTTTTTAACTTAAATATTCCTTGAGCCCAAGCCGACTTCGACTCATATATTCATATAATATACACAAAAACGGATTCGTCAGCTGTGATGCTTATGAAGCGATATTTCGGCCCTTCTTGGCAAGGGTCCTCTTCAGTCTGTTATTCCTCTGGGCCAACGCTGGGGAAGGAAACAAACCTGCAATCATTGCAGGTTTGTTTCCTTCCCCAGCGTTGGCAATCAATTGCTCCAATTCCAGTCGAACTTGATGGACGGGAAGAGGAGATGTCAGGGATACGACTTTTATGTTTTCAAGTCGCATTCGGCCACAGTAGGGGGAGTCCCGGAAATTTTGTGTCTCGCATTGGGGGTCAAACGAGTGCAGCGATTTAAAGATGTCTTGGAATTTAGAGTAAGCATAATATATGCCCTGGATGGCATATTTTACTGTCCGAACCGGATCTGACCACGGTGGGAGACCGGAAAACGCTCAGATTCGAGTGAAACTTGATGGGTGGTGGCCGAGCCAAATTCGGCCGCGGCAGGGCCAGTCGGAGGGAGGTACCGGAAACCGTGTGGCACGTGTAGGGATCAAACAAGTGGTTTTATTGGGCTTAAACTTGGAAGTTACAACAGGCATTTGCCCCAGATGTGGTGGTTCCCAAAATCACCACGATCTTTTTGCCCACTCTCACAATGCCCACGCTCAGAATGCCCACGATCAAAATGCCCACGGTTCAAAATGCCCACGATCAAAATGCCCACAATTAAAATGCCCACGCCTCAAAATGCCCACGACTCAAAATGCCCACTACTCAAAATACCCACAATTCAGATGTGGAACACCTGAAATCGAAATCGTCCGAAATGCTGGCGGCTTAAAAATGCCGACAGTTCAAAATGGTCACAGGAGAGGCTAATATCTTCCTGGTTCAAAATGCCGACGGCTGAAACTGTCCACAGGGGAGGCCAATATCATCCTGGGAATGCGGACTAGGAGATTACAAGGGGTAGGATTAATAACGGAAATGTTTTGAAAGGAATTATTTTATAGTTTCTTTAAGAACGATCCAAAAAGACCAGCAAGTTAAAGCTCTTAAAGAAAAGTTCCAAGGGGGTTCCTAATCAGGCAGAGGCTTCCTCGAGAAAGCACAGCGCATTTGCGGCAACTAAGCACGAGCCAATACACATGTTTCTTGTAAATATTTTACCAGAATTATATTATAATTGAGATTATACCAGTTCAACATACGATCATCGTCATTCTGATACTCCGTCTATTATACTCTTGTTGCTCACTCACCCCTAATTAAAGTTTACTACGTTCTAAACACCTCAAATATTCCAATCGTGGGCATTCTAAACCGTGGGCATTTTGATTCGTGGGCATTATGAGTCGTGGGCATTATGAGTCGTGGGCATTTTGAGTCGTGGGCATTTTGAGTTGTTGGCATTTTTAGTGGGCATTTTGAGTCGTGGGCATTATGATCGTGGGCATTTTGAGTGTTAGCCGATGATCTGAGTCGGTGCCAGAAATGCTCAGACTTGAGTGAAACTGCATATTCTATTTATAGGTCCGAACCGCATTTTTGGATGGTGAGTGTAGTTCGTGACGTTCTCGTCTACTTTCTTGTACCGCCAAAACCATTTAAAAGTTTTCAGGGGTTGAAACTCCAGTGTTAAAAATGGTAGTAAAGAAACTATGCTAAAGTGTTGTCCGCAACACTTATAGTCGGTGAAGCTGACCAAAGGTTGCTGCAATGCAAATATCTTCAAAGGATCCATTGATTCATCAACTTTGACAGTGCAAAACGAATACGTCAGCTGAAATTTATTTGAGCTATATTTCGGCCCTTCTTGGCACGGGTCCTGTTTTCCCCAGGGTTGGTCACCAAGAACCAGGGTGTACGAGTTACTTACTTACTTCAGGATACTTTGGGTTACTCAGGGTTACTTTGGGTTACATTGGGTTACTTTGGGTTACATTGGGTTACTTTGGGTTACATTGGGTCACGAGTCTTGCGCACAAATGGCGTACATCACGTTTGCAATTGTCTCAAAAGTATCCCAAAGTAACCCAAGTATCTCAAAGTATCCCAAAGTAACCCAAAGTAACCCAATGTAACCCAATGTAACCCAAAGTAACCCAATGTAACCCCTCGTGCGCAAGACTTGCGTGGTGACGTTTCAAACTTTTCGCCAGACGAGACAGGCGCCGATTGCAATATCTTGACACTGATGCGAAATTCGTTCATGAAACAGTTGAAATTCACGGAAACTTAGAGATACTTTGGGATACTGTGGGTTACTTTGGGTTACATTGAGTTACTTTGGGTTACATTAGGTTACATTGGGTTACTTTGGGTTACATTGGGTTATTTTGGGTTACATTAGGTTACATTGGGTTACTTTGGGTTACATTGGGTTACTTTGGGTTACATTGGGTTACTTTGAGATACTTTTGGGTTACTTTCCAGGGTGTACGAAGTTACTTTTGGTGACCAACCCTGGTGTTTTCCACAAGTTCGTTTTTCCAACTTGAGCGGCTTTGAGCCTGAAAAGGACCCTTGCCAAGAAAGGACGAAATACAGCTCAAATAGAATTCAGCTGACGTATCCGTTTTGCACTGTCAAATACGATTCGCAGTCAGCTTGGCTGAAGGAATATTTATCAACAATTCGTGCATTTGTGCAGACCCATTTTTGTCAACTTGAGTCCAATTCAGTTTATTGTCTTTGTTCTACAACTGCTACGTTACTAGTGCCCTACGTTTAAGTTGTATTCATCAAGTGACAACTACTTTTGATGACAAAATAAATAAATACTACACGATGCTGAAGAAACTGAAATACATCATTATACAGTGATAGTTTTGGTGGAAAGAAAAGTCACAGGTGTCAGTAAATTTCGTTTTTTAAAGTTCGTTTTAAGCAGAAACAGCGATTTGGAGACCGTCTTTAAACAACAATAACGTTATCCTCGCCTTTTTTTTTATTATAGTGCTGATTGTGATGTAGGTTGATTGAGATTCATGTGTAGTCTAAGTTATTCCTTTTATTATACTGTCTTGTGTCGCCTAATTCGAGAGAAACAAACAATAATAACAATTATGATGGAGAACAATTATGATAATAATAATTATGAAGGATTTTTAAGCAGGAATGATTCAACAACATAACAAATTACTGAAACAAGGGAACACTGCCAAGTGTTTAGTTTTTTTCTCTTTTAAATATTCATAACAGGCAAATATTTTGTCTTTCTCTTTGATTGAAAGCGAGGTTGGGAGATGCCTGATTCTGAACACACCACTAGATGGTTCAACGGTCGTAGGCTATACCGACTCCTGCTTTGGACTATCGTTTTTACTTTCTATTATTTCTACTAGTGTGCATGCCACTGGCGTGTCTGGCCCTTCCCTTAATCATAGTGTTACTTCCGTTGTAATAAATTATACCTTATCTTACAGCGAGTGATCAGGGTTACCAAGAGCTCGACACATAAAAGTCTCACAATCGCTGAGGAAAAGGTGCCTTTTGACATCTCGATTTTTGTATGCATTCCGCTGCACAACGCGCAAAATGCGAATATTTGGTAGCCAAATAACTGAATTTGTCACAACATTTTTCAAAACATTTCTCAACTGTTACATCACAGTTTTGTAACAAAATTTAATCGGAAATGAGCTGTATTTAAGGCTTCAAACTGTTTTTACGTACTAACTCAAATTAAAGTACATGTTTTGGCAGTGTTGTGGGGGCGGTAATGCGTCACTTTAATAAAGTAAATGACAAAGTGCTTTTCTGACCTGGAACATGACATTCGTAAAAAAGGTGTCACGTTCAGAGAAAGGGTGTCACGGTGTCACCCAGAGGCAAAAAGTGTCAAAAACCACCAACAGTGTCACAGTTGGCAATACTGCGAGTGACTCAGACACTGAACGCTTCCAAGCCGATTAAGGAACTGACGTATTGCGGTTATCATGACAATCGCGGTGTTTACCAGAAAATAAAAGAGACCTGAGGCACTGTAGGTTCCCGGCCTCCACAGCTGCTCCCTTGAATCACGTATGCATGTTTGTAAGATCTGTCGCAAAGAACACCCTGAAATCCTAGAATTACTCAAACAAGTGTTATATAAGTACATGATTTATAATCTCCAAAATCCCACAAGTCACCGTTGACACGAAGATACTTTATACTGGGTCGACGAAATAAAATTCAGGAAGAACGCAAGAAATATAATGTTATGTAACGCATCAAGAGGGATGGCTTCAAATATACCTAAGAGGATTAAAACAACTAAGTATAACACATGTGGACGTTTAGATATGCTGGCTGAAAGAGTACTTCTAACTGTTAAATGTACATTCCAGAAGCAACGGTGAACGCAAAGAAGAAGAAGAGGACAACGAAGACGAGGAGAAAAATGCGGGCTGGGAAAGAAGAACTACGGGGAATAAGGAATTGTCTGTAGCTGCTAAAAGTACTATTAAAAAATATCGTTTCATTGTTGCTTGCGAATTAGTAGTACGCGTTCCTCCTGCCCCGTGTCGTTCCGTTCCAGATTTTAGTCGATCCCGGAATCTTGTGGCAAGTTGAGAACGGGTGATCCGATTGGAGTGAAACTTGGTGACTGGTAAGAGAAGGTGCCTCGGATCCAGTTATGCGTATGAACTGATTCGGCCAGTGCGGGGGAAGTTGGGGGGGATTTGTGTGGATCACCTAGGGGTCAAACGAGTTGAGCGATTGGAAAAAAATATCGAGACACAGAAAGTTCATCTGCCCTAGATGATCCATTTTGGCTCCGGACCGGATCCGATCACGGTGGGGGTATCGGAATTTCCTCCAAAATGCTCAGATCTGACCTAAGGGGCTTACCTTCTTAGGTAAGCCCCTAAGAAACAGTAAGTATTTAGTAGAATGAAACATGTCCAGAAATGCGGATGGCGCAGTTCACGTGCATTGCCCAATGGAATTGTCATATTTCTTTTCATACTTGGTTTTTTAGAGTTGCTTAGTCAGTCTGTCAACATACTAGGTATTTGTGAGTCGTTTATCACTCCGAACAGCTATCTTCCCGAGGGGTTGCGCACTGGTGCCTCATGGTGTACAAGGTTCCTGCCTCATGCCTGCCTCACGTGCCTCATTCCTGCCTCACGTGCCTCATGCCTGCCTCACGTGCCTCATGCCTGCCTCACGTGCCCCATCGCCCGTTCTGGTGACACGTTCTACGTAAAGTTGTGTTTTCATCGTGTCTGCCTCATGCCTGCCTCACGTGCCTCATGCCTGCCTCACGTGCCTCATGCCTGCCTCACGAGCCTCATGCCTGCCTCATGTGCCTCATGCCTGCCTCACGTGCCTCATGCCTGCCTCACGTGCCTCATGCCTGCCTTACGTGCCTCATGCCTGCCTCACGTGCCTCATGCCTGCCTCACGTGCCTCATGCCTGCCTCACGTGCCTCATGCCTGCCTCACGTGCCTCATGCCTGCCTCACGTGCCTCATGCCTGTCTCACATGCCTCATGCTTGCCTCACGTGCCTCATCGCCCGTTCTGGTGACAAGTTCTACGTAAAGTTGTGTTTTCATCGTGTCTGCCTCATGCCTGCGTCACGTGCCTCATGCCTGCGTCACGTACCTCATGCCTGCCTCACATGCCTCATGCCTGCCTCACATGCCTCATGCCTGCCTCATCTGCCTCTGCCTCATGGTGTACACGAAATCGGCCAGTGCGCAACCCCTCGTATCTTCCGTCTTACACTTTTCCAGGGTATCAACTAGCATCAAAGTCCCGTACAAATAATACGTGATACGTGATGGTTGACAAAAGAAAATACCCCAGATAACCTTTTTATGTGTATATTTTTGTAGATAACCCTTTACTTACTTGATACACCTACTCGTAACAAGAGCTCGTAACATACACTGTAAACATTTCTCGTATATCGGACTTTAGGAATCACCGAATTCGGAGATTTTTAGTCCGAGTTCGGAGAGTTGAAATCCGATGGAGGATTAAAACGCTAGTATACAAAATACTGCAGACTAAGTTATGTGAAAGCGGAGAGTTTTCTTTTCCACAATGTATGAGCTTATAGCTCTTGTTTTTTACCAGCCGTTGAGGGTGGGGAATTTCAAGCGCCTGTTCGGTTGTTTTGTTGGATAAGATCGTCGATTAAAGATTGCTTGGTGACACAGGGTGTAGCCAAAAAAAAGAAGCTTGATGGCGGAGAAAACAAGACCAAAGGTTTCGATGGGATCCCAAAAATTCAGTATTGGATCCAGAAAAATAAATGTTTTTACTTTTAAAATTTAGAAACAGATCAAGGCTTATAGTGGGGGTTGAAACCACATTCGAAACTTGTCCAATCCGCAGGGAAGACCCCTCCGAAACCGGTCCCTTGGAATCTCACACCAAAATGTATCCTTACCCCAATACCGAATCTCTAGTTGACTTCAAAACAACTTTAGCTTCAACCAAATTTCCAGTTTCGGCTGATTCATTTGTCCGGCAAGAAAACTAAGTTCAAATATGAATTCACTGGGCCTCGTTACCGTTACCCCTTAAAACTAGACTTCAGAGAACTAAACTGATCGAATAAACTTTTTGTTTATCTTTAATATGTTCGAAAGCTGCAACGTCAAGACTCCTCACCCTATATTGACTACTATGTCATTAGGCTCTAAGAGTTCAAGCTAAATTTCTGGATTCCAGGCGATCCACTTGCCCGGCGAGAAAATAATTTTCATATTCTGATTCAGCATGTCTCCTTACTCTTGAATCAAACCTCCAATCAACTTCAGATTCAACCAGGCCCGTATCCAGGAATTTATTTCGGGGGGGGGGGGTTGCCCACGGGTCGGACCAAAAAAGACATAGCCTGCCAAGTTAATAAAAGACATACTTTTTGCAAGTTTTCCGGTTTTTGCCGGATTCTGGGTGAACTACTTGTCCGGCGAGAACATAAATTTCCTATTCGAATTCAGCATGTCTCCTTAGACCTTCATCAAATATCTAATCAACTTCAAATAAAACTCGACCCAAAGAACCCTCACACCAAGTTTCATCAAAATATCTCATTCCCTTCGAGAGTTATCATGCTTACAGACGGACGGACAGACGGGCAACTTTTGCTATGTCATGGGTATCCGTCCACTTACATTTTGGGATCCCAAAAAGCGACGTGGTGCCTGGGATGGCCTAGGTGGGTTACAACTGTTTCCACAAGTTCGACGAATTGTTGTTTCTCAACGTTTCATCCGATGGCGGACACGAAGATGTCACTTCCAAGTTTGGCCAACCTAAGAAGATAATAATCTGTTCTCGCTTTTACCTAAAAGCTTCCGTCGAATGTTTTTTGCCTCTAGGCTATCAGATACACGTGCACGAGGTCCGTCTATACGTCAGAAACATGGCATCTCAACCAAGAACAAGAGAGGACAATTCAGTCGTGTGCCTCCGTAGACTTCTTGGCATCCATTTGATCCATTGGACTATTGGACCCAGAAGGTAAAGGACGAGCACACAAGAAACATCACAGGTCAATCGTCCCTCATCGAGACTATACGAAAGCGTAGATGGATTTACCTCGGACAGGTGCTGTGCGTCACGTGCGTGGACTATTCCAGAATCCCGAAGTCTATATTTTTCTGCTTACCCAAAGGCATCCGCCGGAGAGGAAGACCCAAAATACACTCCGTCCGAGGGGTCGACGATTCTCATTTTTTATGTACACCATTCTGGAATAATCCCGACCATTCCGGATTATTCCTGGCCATTCCGGATTATTCCTAACCATTCCATATCCTCCCGACAGCAACGACCTGCGGCACTTTCATGCCTCAATACAGCCGGAATGGGAAGACATCGTCGCAGCCGCAAGTTTCAGAGACGACTGAGACTCTTCTTGGACGCCCTGGGCGCCTCTGGAGGCACAGGGGATCCAAGGTAAGGCACGAGGTCCGTCACTACGCCAGCACGATACAACACCAGGAATATCTGACACTACTGATATTGGTTTACTGGTAAATAAAATTTAAAGCATACCTCGTTCTATTGTTTATGTTCGAATATTCAAAATTATCTGAATACGGTAAACTAAGCTCACTGCTTTGGCTGTTTAAAGCCTTTTCCCAGACCCACTGACTTCTAGTGGAAACTTGTCAAAATTCAGAAACCCTACGCATCAATAGCATGATAGTCGAACCCTATTCGGGAGCACAATGCGCACGGAAACACCAGAGAAGCACGGCAAGTGCAAAGATCAGTGAGGTTTGTTAGCGGGTTCGGAATGTAACCTGAAATTTGGGTCTCAGGGTGTAAGAACTAATTAGATCTACGTTGCCTGGGCAGCGTGAAGTGTTGCAGCAACCATTGTTCGGCTTCGCCGACATCCGCAACACTTTTTTGTTTCGTCGCTAACGATTAAGCACTGAAGTTGTCAACCCATCGAAATCTCCAAGAAGATTTTTTTATTTCTTAAAAAAACAACTGATGACACAGAACCACATAAGAACCGAAATCAGAAGCGAAGTCCAACAAACTATAGATATTCCGATTCCCCTTTTTATAAGCTATCAGTTGGTTATTTTTTTATGGCACTTGCAGCTTCGCTCAAGTGCCATATACCGATCACTTTTCGGTCTGTCGGTCTGTCGGTCGGTCGGTCTGTCAGAACACTCATCTCGAGTTACGGTACTTCCAGATGAGCTAGGACGATGAAACTTGGCAGGCATATCAGGGACCCAACCAAACTAATTTGGAAATAGTCACTTCCCCGATCCGACCACCGTGGGGGGAGTGGAGGGATGGGGAATCCGGAATATTGACGTATTTATAACTTTTGAACGGGGAATCGGATCTTAATGAAACTTGATGGAAAGACCTCGTGTCTCAGATGTCACATTTCAAGTCCGGAATGGATCCGGTGACTTTGGGGGGAGTTGGAGGGGGGAGTCGGAAATCATCTGACATACTCAGAGTGGACGGATCGGGATGAAACTTGGTGGGAAGAACAAGCACAAGTCCTAGATACATAGTTGACAAGACCGGACCGGATCCAAGCACTGTGGGGGGAGTTGGAGGGAGGGTTCCGGAATTCCGGTGATCACGACTTAAGATACTTACACAGGTGTTGGGACGATGGAACTTGGCAGGCATATCAGGGACCCGACCAAACTAATTTGAAAATAGTCACTTCCCCGACCCGACCACCGTGGGGGGAGTGGAGGGATGGGGAATCCGGAATATTGACGTATTTATAACTTATGAACGGGGAATCGGATCTTAATGAAACTTGATGTTTGGAAAGATCTCGTGTCTCAGATGTCACATTTCAAGTCCGGAATGGATCCGATGACTTTGGGGGGAGTTAGCGGGTGGGGAGTCGGAAATCATGTGACAGATTCAGAGTGGACGGATCGGGATGAAACTTGGTGGGGAGAACAAGCAAAAACCCTAGATACATAGTTGACAAGACCGGACCAGATCCGAGCACTGTGGGGGGAGTTGGAGGGAGGGTTCCGGAATTCCGGTGATCCCGACTTAAGATACTTACACATGTGTTGGGACGATGGAACTTGGCAGGTATATTAGGGACCCGACCAAACCAACTTGGAAATAGTCATTTCCTCGATCCAACCACCGGGGGAGATGGAAGGAGGGGGAATCCGGAATGTTTACGTATTTATAACTTTAGAACGGGGAACCCAATCTTAATGAAACTTGACATTTGGAAAGACCTCGTGACTCAGACGTCACACTTCAAGTCCGGGATGGATCCGGTGACTTTGGGGGGAGTTGGGGGGGGGGAATTGTTTGACATGTTCAGAGTGGACGGATCGGGATGAAACTTTGGGGGAAGAATAAGCACAAGCCCTAAATACATAATTGACAAGGCCGGACCGGATCCGAGTACTGTGGGGGAGTTGGAGGGAGGGTTCCGGAATTCCGGTGTTCCTGACAAGACGCTTAGACATGTACTAGGACGATGAAACTTGGCAGGCATATCATGGACTTAACAATTTTCACTTAAGAACAGTCGGATTTTGCTTACAAATGATCAGAGCAAACACACGCATTGGCGAATTCCTAATTTCATCTTTTTACCAAGTCTTGCAAGTGCCATATGAGCTTACAGCTCTTCTTATGGCACTTGCAGCTTCGCTCAAGTGCCATATACCGATCACTTTTCGGTCTGTCGGTCGGTCGGTCTGTCAGGCCACTCATCTCGAGTTACGGTACTTCCAGATGAGCTAGGACGATGAAACTTGGCAAACGATGAAACCCGACCACCGTGGGGGGAGTGGAGGGATGGGGAATCCGGAATATTGACGTATTTATAACTTATGAACGGGGAATCGGATCTTAATGAAACTTGATGTTTGGAAAGACCTCGTGTCTCAGATGTCACATTTCAAGTCCCGAATGGATCTGGTGGCTTTGGGGGGAGTTGGATGGGGCGAGTCGGAAATCATGGACATATTCAGAGTGGACGGATCGGGATGAAACTTGGTGGGAAGAACAAGCACAAGCCCTAGATACATAGTTGACAAGACCGGACCGGATCCGAGCACTGTGGGGGGAGTTGGAGCGAGGGTTCCGGAATTCCGGTGATCCGACTTAAGATACACATGTGCTTGGACGATGGAACTTGGCAGGCATATTAGGGACCCGACCAAACTAACTTGGAAATAGTCATTTCCCCGATCCGATCCCACCGGGGGGGGAGGGAGGGAGGGGGAATCCGGAATGTTGACGTATTTATAACTTTTGAACGGGGAACCGGATCTTAATGAAGCTTGATATTTGGAAAGATCTCGTGTCTCAGACGTCACACTTCAAGTCCGGAATGGATCCGGTGACTTTGGGGGGAGTTTGGGGGGGGGGGAAATTGTTTGACATGTTCAGAACGTGGATGGATCGGGATGAAACTTTGGGGGAAGAACAAGCTCAAGCCATAAATACATAATTGACAAGACCGGACCGGATCCGAGTACTGTGGGGGAGTTGGAGGGAGGGTTCCGGAATTCCGGTGATCCTGACAAGACGCTTAGACATGTGCTAGGACGATGAAACTTGGCAGGCGTATCAGGGACTTAACAATTTTCACTTAAGAACAGTCTGATTTTGCTTATGATCACAGAAAACATACGCATTGGCGAATTCCTACTTTCATCATTTTACCAAGCCTTGCAAGTGCCATATGAGCTTACAGCTCTTGTTTATTTTTTTTAACTTACTTATTGGGATCCCAAAACGTAAGTGGAGGGATACCTATGACATCGCAAAAGTTGTCCGTCTGTCCGTCCGTCTGTCTGTCTGTGAGCACGATAACTCTCGAAGGCAATGAGATATTTTGATGAAACTTGGTGTGAGGCTTCTTTGGGTCAAGAGTAAGGTCGAGTTCGTAGATGGGCCCTGTAGCCCTACATTTAGGGGTGGGGGAGGGGGTTGAAATTAAGGGACAAGCAAAATATTTTGAAACAGCTAATATGATAGTCGATTATGGGGTAAGAAGACATTCTGAACACGATGGTGAAAATCTTTTTCTCGCCGGAGTAGTTCGACCGGAATCCGGCAAAAACCGGAAAGTTTGTTAAAAGTGAAAGTTTTATTTGAAGTTGATTAGATGTTCGATTTAGGGGTAAGAAGACATGCTGAACACTTATGTGAAAAGTATTTTCTAACCAGACAACTTGTTCACCCGGAATCCGGCCAAAACCGGAAAATTTGTTAAAAACACAAGTTGTATTTGTAGTTGATTAGATGTCTGGTTTAGGGGCAAGAACAGATGCTGAATCTGTAAATTTTTTGTCTCTAGGCTATCAGATACACGTGCATGACATCAGTCCATGCATCAGAAACATGGCATCTCAACCAAGAACAAGAGAGGAAAATTCAGTCGTGTGCCTTCGTAGACTTCTTGGCATCCACTGGACCCGGAAGGAAACGAACGAAGACTGAATGACGAAGACATGACCCAATTGTTTTGAATCAAATGTAAGATTTTTGGGATCCCATAGAAACCTTTGGTCTCGTTTTTCTTACGAAAGTGTTAGAAACCAAGAACAAGACCAAAGGTTTCTATGGGATCCAAGATGGAAAAAACGAAACTTGTGGTTTTCACAAGTTTCGTTTTTTCCATTTGAGCGGCTTTGAGCCTGAAGAGGACCCTTGCCAAGAAGGGCCGAAATATATCTCCAATAAATTTCAGCTGACTTATCCGTTTTGCACTGTCAAATATGATTCGCAGTCAGCTTGGGCTGAAGGAATATTTATTATTTGATCCAGACAATTGCGTCTTATAGATATCAGGTCTTCACCAGACTCCTTGAACATTTTTACTCAACAATTTAATATTTGATTCAGACAATTGGGTCTTGTCTTCGCCAGATCCAGTCTTCGCAAGGCTGAGAAAACCAAGTTTAGATATACCTCTATAATCCATATCTATTTTGGCGATACTGATCGAAACTTCCTTCTTTACTTATGCCAAATTTTTTTACCTTTTTTTGCCTTGTCCGGCAAAAATAGAAAGTTCAGAGACGAATTCAGCGTATCTCCTTATTTCTAAAAAAAACATCAAATCAACTTCAAATAAAACTTTAACTTATGAAAAAATTCCGGTTTCAACCGGATTCCAGACGAATTATATGTCCGGGTAATTATTGTCATATACAGATTCAGCATCTCTTCTTACCCCTAAAACTGTCATCTAATCAATTTCAAACAAAACTTTTGCTTTTAACAACCTTTCCTGTTTTGGCCGGATTCCGGGCGAACAAGTCGTCCGGGTAGAAAAAGCTTTTCACAGAAGTGTTCAGCATGTACCTAAATCGAACATCGAATCAACTTCAAATAAAACTTTTACTTTTTAACAAACTTAAATGTGATTAACATTTTACTTTCACACTCCTGCACGTCTGAGCGCTTGCGCACTTGTTAGCCTTTCTTTAAAGTAATGTCTGAAGAAACCCCAGGACTAAATCTGTCAACCCTCGCAGAAAACTCAACCCGACTCGAAGGATTATCTAACGAAGAAGGCGTTTCCTTACACTGACAATGTAATATTCAACAATAATACCCACATCTGATATCCCAACTGATACACGCAGGTCTGGTCACTCAAAAATATTGCACAATCTCTCGAAGAAAAGTTGTTTGAATCGGTTAAGAGATACTCCGGGATCCAGTGACGGTCGGCGGGGGGGGGGGGGGGCTCAGTTCTCTTCTCGAACTGAAGAATGGTAGCCTAATTACCAACTCACACGTGGCCGCTTTCTGCGGGCGTAACAAAGAGGGAACAGAATATGGGGCTTGCGTTCGCTGTTGCCAGGATCGCTACTTAAAGCACCCCTCGCAGTGTTTACTGTTTACGTTTCAGTATTTTACAATGGCTGAACACATTAGAGCATGTTCTACTTCAAACAAAATACCAACGGCTTATGCTGTTTTAAGCCTTTGTCCAGCCAAGTTGAATTCCAGCAAGAGCAGGGAAAATTGACATTCTCGTAAATAACCGTTGGAAGCATGATACGAATCGCAAGCGAAAAATTTTGGGGACCTTCGTCGGCTGGGGAGGTTCCTCAAGCAGTCCATGGAGCATCGGGAGCGTTTTTTGGGGTAAGGCGTTCTATCTTCTTGGTGTATATATTGAGTTTTCGTGTTATTTTGTGTTTATTATGTTTGTTTTCCCGCCATGGCCCCACGGGCTTTTTTGGGAGTAAATTCATTCATTCATTCATTCATGGCAAATGTGAAAAGCAGTGAGTTGTCGTGAGGGGGGTTAGCATGTACTATGTGAAATCATGTCTCCTCGTATAAGAATAGATGAAGTGATTACGGAATTAGGTTCACTGTCAGAAGTTTCATAACAGATAGCGCATAACACTTTCAAGAATAACACCTTTTCACTTGGAAATAAAGTGTTATGACCAATTACGTTTACACTATTTCGTGCCTAGATCTCCAACAACACCTTCAATTGGTAACAAGACCAAAGGTTCCGATGGGATCCCAAAACTTCGATATTTGATCCAGACAATTAGGTTTTGTCTTCGTCAGATCCGGTCTTCGCCAGACTCCATGAACATTTATACTCTTAAAATTTAGAAACAGATTAAGGCCAAACAGCTAATCATTAAGAAAACCAAGTTCTGATATGGATTCAGCTTGTGTGCTTACCCCTATAAGTCGATTGAAACGATCCTGGCTTACTTCTGCGAATTTTCCGGTTTCTGGCGGAATTCCAGAACTACTTGTCCGACGAAAAACTAAAGCTCAAAAACGAATTCAGCGTATCTAGTTACCCGTATTTCCAACATCTAATCAACTTCAAATAAAAATTTAACTTATCACAAATTTTCCGGTTTCAACCGGATTCCGGACGATTATGTCAGGCAAAAAAATTACTGTCATATCCGGTTTTAGCCGGATTCCGGGCGAACTTCTTGTCTGGGGAAAAAACGGTTTTCATATTCGTGTTTAGCATGCCTTCTTACCCCTATATCGAACGTCTAATCAACTTCAAATAAGACTTACACTTTTAACAAACTTTCCAGTTTTGGCCGGATTCCGGGCGAACTACTTGTCCGGCAAGAAATTGGTTTTCATTCGTGTTCAGCGTGTCTTCTTACCCCATAATCGACTATCACATTAGCTGTTTAAAAAAAATTTGCTTGCCCCTTAATTTGAACCCCCACCCCTAAATGTAGGGCTATAGGGCCCATCTATGAAGTCGACCTTACTCTTGACCCAAAGAATGCTCACACCAAGTTTCATCAAAATATTTCATTCCCTTCGAGAGTTATCGTGCTCACAGACGGACAGACGGACGGACGGACAACTTTTGCGATGTCATAGGTATCCCTCCACTTACGTTTTGGGATCCCAAAAATACTAACGGGAATGAAAGAAACATAACAGATAACATTCCAAAGTGTTATCTGTTGAAACCGGGCATCGTTCTGTTGTCGTTATGTAACTTCCGACATTGTAGTATTTTTAGTGGAGTGTTCCTTGGAACAGTCCACTATTGCGAGCGCTGTAGCAGCTTTCGGTTTCCGGTTTTCGGTTTTGACCGTATTTTGTGGAGCCCATAACTCGTGAACCAGTGCAAGTATCAGTTCAAACTTGGTGCACTTGTGAATAATGGGGTCTAGTTGTGCCTTTTAGGGGTCCCACCCCCCACACCCACCCGGTTCAGGGGCAAATGGGCCCAGATTGCCCAATGAATAATGTTCATAACTTGACCAGACCTGGGCACAGGACGATGGAATTCCTTGTACTTGTAGATCCTAGGGCTGTGAAATTACTTTCAAAGTTCCACCTCCCCCACCCAACCCGTCCAAGGGCAACTGGGCCCAGATTGCCCAGGAGTGAAGTTCATTACCCGTGACAGGAATCAACAGGTATCAAGGTGAAACTTGGTGGGTTTGTGAGCATTGGGGTCTCTTTTTGCTTTCTGCGGCCCCCAAACCCCACCCCCACTTTGTACAGGGGAAAGTGGGCCCAGTTTGCCCATGAGTAAAGTTTTTGACCCGTGACTGGAATCAAACTCGAATCAAACTGGAATCAAACAAAGTTGGTATAGACGATAATATTTAGGTCTATATATGCAATTTGATTGGTCCCGACCCCCCCCCCACTCTCCTGTTCATGGGTAACTGGGCTCAGATTTTCCGTGAATTAAGTTCGTTTATGACATGTCTCAAGCTCAACTCTTGTGTACTTGTAGATTTATGTGTATAGATGCGGATTTTGGTGTAACAGCAACAAATAAGACCACGCGGCATACTTTAATCCTCAATCATGAGTTGGAAACTGGACGGTTTTGTCACATGATCGATGATATGCCGATCTTAATGAAGTTGTGACAAGGGGGGTATCAGGCAATAAAACGATTTGGTTTTATTACACTTGTTATTGCCTTGCTAATGTAAAAGAGGGTTAAAGTGTCGGACTGGCTCAGTATTGAAACATACACCGTTCTTACAAGATTTCGAAGATCTTCTTTGGATTTCTAAATGCTGTTTCTTTAAACTTTTAAACTGGGATGATTTCACATTAGGTTATTTGAATATTTGTTGGCTATTGGGGATGTGAAACGTCCTGGTTCTAACTCTTTTTGTATATGAGATGTGATAAACATTTTTCTTTCACACTCCACGTTTGAGCGCTTGCGCACTTGTTACCAATTGAAGGTGTTGTTGGAGATCTAGGCACGAAATAGTGTATACTTAATTGGTCATAACGCTTTATTTCTAAGTGAAAAGGTGTTATTCTTGAAAGTGTTATGCGCAATCTGTTGTGAAACTTCTGACAGTGTTGTATTTGGCATTATCAGTACGGCGGGTCCTTTAGCTCCCACACCGTATAGTGTCAACCACCCCTTCACCAATGTTTTTGCCTGTGCTGCTACGAATTCTGCCACTATATGATCTAACTTTGTCTGGAAACTCTCCCTATTTGTGACCCAGACAGACGCTCAGGGTCGAATCGGTGGTAGGCATGGGCACTGTTCCTATTTTCTGTTCCTGTTCCTGTTTTTTCCTTCCTGTTTTCTGTCTTAAGAAAAAAAAACGGCTGGGTTCAAAACAGCTGTTCTGTTTATTCTTGGATCCCTAAAACAGAAAACAGGAAAAAGTAAAACCGAAAGAAAAAAACAGGAACAGGAACAGAAAACAGGAACAGTGCCCATGCCTAGTCGGGGGTCCCCGATTCTTGACACTATCATCAATTCTGTGCGGAAAAGTTGAGACTTTGTTCAATCTTACAATACTTTTCGATAGGAGGAACGGTGGATCGGAGGACGGGAGGAGACACACTCTTCCAGTCTTACACCAATTTTCGGGCATGGTGCCCCAACGTCTAGGCATGTCCCAAAAATATTATGGGAATGATTATCATACATTGGGGCACCTAGCCCTGCAGCAAGGGCATGGCTGGGGCACGCTACCGCCAAACAAATCTGTTCGCAACGCAATTTTTATTCACATACTCACTACAACAGATTTGTATAATGGGTACTATGCCTTTGCTGCAGGCCATGGTGCCCCAATGTATGAGGCCCCAAATTGTTAGGATTTGTGTATGAATGCACCCTTACCCTCATTGTAAGTTGTAGGAAGCTAATCCAGCCCACTTCCTCCTAGAGTACCAAGCGCTTTCGTATGGAGGGTAAAAAAATTTGGAGGTGGATAGCTCCCCGCATCGTGAAATCAAAAACTTCAGCCTCTTCGAGGAAGTTTGTAAATATGGGCTTAAAGCGTTCAAAGTCCGAACAGAAACTTTTTTTCTTTATGTAAGATGTAACAGTTTATTCTCTGTGATATGATACATGTCTTTAGTCTTGTCTGGCCTTTCGGCTAAATAAACAAACATAGCCTATAATGCAGACAATTTGCCCTGGAAGATCTGATTGTTCGTCGGCGCCATCAGAATTACATGACGTCACCGTTAAACCAAGGAGGAGCCAAAACAATCTCGTCACTCATGACGAAATATCTTGGCAACATAAGGGGCTCGCGAATGCGTTCACTACCGGATGACTCGCCATGATCGACCAAAGATGATAGGTAGTTCCTCTCGCCGTATATTTCAACATTCATGCAAGGGGATGGTTTTCTTCTTATCAGTCCTATCATCCTATTCGTCTGTATCGTTCTAGTCATCGAAGGGGATGTTTTCGTTCCATCAGAAAGCAAAACGGGAATCAGTTCACGATACTAAGCTCAACTGTCAAGACCTAGCTCGACCCAGAAGTTGAGAGTTCCGACAACAGAAAAGCAAGTTTTGTGTTTGTGTTACCAAGCAAGACTAACAAGAAGACTGAGAACAAGAAGCAAGAACCAAGTAAGAAAGAGGTGTGTGTGAACACGTTAAGGGGCGTTCCCATCGAGAGCGCAACACCTTTGCGTTGCCCTCGTGAATTGGCCTTATTACAGTTCAGCGCTCCAAGTGGACTAGTTTTTATTAGTCCCCCATTGCCTCATAACCAACCCTTGTGTAGGTAGACATAGTAAAAAGTCGGATCCATAGGGTAATGGGTCACTTTTACTTTCTGCTGCTGAGACATATGCAAAACCTCCATTACCTGGGACACCGATGACAGGTTCTCTACTCACTAACCTGTGGATCTATTTTACCATGTCTGATCCAAGTGCTGATGGTGAGGCATAGGGGGATTAACAGAAACTAGTCCGCTCGGAAGCGCTGAACGGGAATATGGCTAATAGTCCGCGTTGCGTTCGCACAAAAGCGAGTTCTGATGAGGGTACAATATTAGTTTTTGTGCGGTCTGTACAAGTATACATTTTAATGTTGTGTACATGTATATTGTTTCATACAGGTTAATATTTATTTGGGTTTGCGATTCTTTACGGGATTGGCGAGGGGACTGGTTGCGCTCATACACAGACGCAGCGTGCCATCTGCGTAGCTCAGTGTGGCTCAGTAGGCTGTAGGCAGTGTGGCTCAGTAGATGTGGCTCAGTTATTGAGCGGTAACTCAGTAACCGCTCAATAACCGTGCTCCCAGACCCGGCGTGATCTCATTGGCTGAAAATCTGGCGGTTATGATACGGACGATGGCTTCCGACAGCATACGATTGCCAATGGAGACCCCCGCTTCAGCGTCAATGTGAAAGCAGTATTAGGAACTTGAACGAGGAGAAGAAAAAACTTATCCGAGACGAAAGTAAGAACTCCCAAGGGTTTGCAGACTTTCACAAAACCGACACTGTCGTCGCTGGGGCTTTAATTTCAACTAAGGGTTTTTCTCAGGGTATTATGCGCAGTAGAGTAGTATAAGGACGCATGAGAAATATTCAATGTGAAAGCAGTATAAGGAATTTTACGATAAGAAGAAAAAATTTCTCCTAGGCGAAAGTAAGAACTCCCAAGGGTCTGTAGACTATCACAAAACCGACACTGTCGTCGCTGGGGCTTTAATTTCAACTAAGGGTTTTCTCAGGTATTATGCGCAGTAGAGACAGTAGAGTAGTATATAAGGACGCATGAGGAATAAAGAAAGAACCGGGCAAAGATCCAGCAGTTTGTTTACATTCCGTAATACTGCACGCCACCGAATGAGGATCTCCTAGAAGACTGATGAGTTTATCCGGATAGAGTTTGAAGATAAAAGGTGACGCGACCGAATTTATCTTTTATTTTAATTGTTAATACATTTAGCGTCAAGCACTTTTCGTTGCAACCACACTTATCACGTATAAACTTAACTGGCATTAGTCGACAAGGAAGGAAAAAAAATACAAATCATAGGACTATACAAACTCCGAGGAAATACTGTGAAAATGCTGGGAAAACGACTGCACAAGCCTTTCAAAAATTCCAGGTTAGTCACAGGCTTAGCAAGCGTGTTCTCAAAAAAATATTTCGCCTGCGGCACTTTACTTTGTCCTGGGCACAGCCATTGGCAACGCCGTTTAATGGCAGTACATTTTCAAGTCCCGTTGGCAAAACTGCCCCCCCCCCAAATTTAAAAGGCTAGTGACGCCCCTGCGTTGTAGCATCGCCTAAGTCATCTAGCTTCTAATAAAGCACAAGCCTGCCAAGAGAATTAAAATCAAAGAGGAAGAATCCGAGCTTGTCTTTGAATAAATAGAAAAAAGCTAACAGTGTACATTTCTCTCAATTAATTTGTTGTGAGGTTTCATACCGCTGCTTAAAACCTGCAACATTTTCCAGAAGAAAAGGTGTGCCCATTAGGCGCATCCAATGCTATCGAACTAGTGAATAATTAAAGAACCGGCGAAGGGATGGACTCGTTTATGCTAAACCGTAAAACAGTTAATTTTCCAGCTTGAGTGTCTTGAGCCTGAAGAGGACCCTTGCCAAGAAGGGCCGAAATGTAGCTCTAATAAAATGTAGCTGACTTATCCGTTTTGCATCGTCAAATACGTTAATTTGGTTTCTCTTATCTGTAAATAATGTTGGATGGTATGGTGTTAGGATTTTGCACAAAACAGGTTAAAAAAAAGTATCATTCCTACTGACCGGTAATGGTTTCTCCCCGAGTGGGTTCCCACATTGGAGAAGTTACAGATTTCGTATGCAATACAGTCGTGTATGCCTCATTATCCCAAAATGCGGGATTTGTCATCTCGGGAAGAGGCCTGCCTGTTTTTTGCCCCTTTTTGGGCTACCTGAAAAGTGAGATCGGATTGACAGTTCGCAGTGGTTTTCTGCGGGTGGAACAATGAAACAATTTTGAATGTGTGGAAGCGGTAAGAATCGTTCAATTACTTTCTTGAGCTTTTTACTTTATACTAAAAAATATTCAGATGATTTTGTTTTTATCAGCCCCCGGCTTTTTTGTGCCATCTTTTATATATAATATTTATTGTATACGTCAAAATTGGGTAGGCGAATCTGGTGATGCAAACAGAAATAAATTACCACTAGTGGTGATTCTGATCTTACGCTGACTGTCGTAAGGACGGCTAAGATGGAATTCGTAAACTCTTTCGCGAAGTTAGTAAACATCTTTTCGTAAACCCGCTTAAAGTCATTTGCGGCAGTACGCAAGAAGTTCTTTGGTTAACCTTTTCCGTAAGGTTCATCAGGTTGACCAACAGGAGAGGAGATCCAAATCAACGTTTTAAAATAGTAGCCCACTGAAAACGTGGTACCCAATTCTTATAAAACAACATTTTAAAATGTATTAGATAGGTATTACTTCAGCCCAAGCTGACTGTGAACAATGTTTCGCGATTTAAACCGATCATTCAGCTGAAATTTCGCGGGGGAAATATTTGGGCCCTTCTTGGCAAGGGTTCTCTTCAGGGCGTAGAGAACCTTCTTAGACTGTATTGTACTCACGAAAGGCACAATTTAATGTTTTATTAAAAAGTTGCCACAATTCTCCTTCGCGTAACCTCTTTCCCTGTTTCAGAAAATCAAACATGATAAGATACAAACATGAGCATTTATATAGATCATTTATACACTATCCTATTAGCCTGTTAAAATTTTAACCGAAAAGAGAATTAAGAGAGTCTAGTCTAATCTTAATTTTCTAATATAAATACTTACCGCCATTCTGTTCCTCAGGTCTTCAAGGTCCTTTTTCATTGCAGCATTAGTACCAGCGATTAGACCCAGTCTATCGGCCATGGCGTCGACATCAACGACTGCGTCGCGCCATAACGCTAGTTCTTTCCGTAGAAGGATCTCAGTTTCGTCATCATCGCACTAAAAAAAGGTCAACAAATAAATTAAAATGGTCATGCAACCTCCTAATATTAAGCTCAAGGCGGTTAGCTGAGGTGCATTTGCAGGCACATTCTAAACGTTTGGTAAAAGCCAGGCTTGAATTTCTAGTCTGCAGTTCCAGATCACCAGATACCGGATCCTGGATATGATAACAAATATTATAGCTAATTCGCTATTGTTCCGAATTTCGTACCTGTCCCTTTCGCTCACCTCTTCCCCCTCTCCCCGTCACGACTACGCATCACATAAAAAAAAATTTGCTACTCGGATTAATCTTATCTGTACTTAAACTATTTTAAACTATCTTTTTCAATGACCGACCTATACATTTAGCGTCACCTACACTTTCCTCTATCTCTACGTTTAATTTTTTTTTATATTCTTTCTTATTTCCTCTTTACCCTTATTTCTCATTTTACCAATTTCATCACATCTTTAAAACATTACAATTTTCGTTATTTTTTCCTTCCTTTAAAAAAAGAAAAGAAGACTATTATCTTTACTATTCAATTTCTATCACTTAGCATTTAGCTTAATATTTTCACCTTTACTTTTTACAATAAGAAAACTATTAAAAATCAAAGAAAACCATTCAAAAAGATTATTTTCTTACATTTCTTATCACCAGAGCAACCGGAAGCGACATCCGGTGCCAAAGGGATCGAACGCGGTTGTGCATTGACGAAACTAAAGAAAAGGTCAAACCACCGAAATAGAAATCGCAGCAAAATAACTATTTCACCATGTATTTCTGACCTTTAAGGATAGGCAAACCGCACAGGAAATATATGTATTCAAAGTAGCAAAAGTAGATATATAGATTCAAAAGTAGCAAAAATAGATCAGTCTCAGCTACCACATCTAGGATACCGAATATATCTTGTAAACAGATAAACAAAAACTCCCGGAAAAATAAACCGTGAAGAGGACAGGTAGGAAAGCTAATACTTTCGCTTATGTTGCTAAGGTTTTCCGCGATTTTTTTTTAATTTCTTCTGCGATACTTAAAGTTTAACTGAAAAGGGCTGAGAAAGGACAATCTAGTTACTCATCACTCGTTCACTTAAAGAGGCGTGAAAACCCGATGAAAATTCATTACTCCGTTGATCCGCTATTCAAGAATTATCGATTTTCATATAGTGGAATTTCCTGTCGGATCTGTGATACCTCCATTCTCTTGTTCCTGTGTTGTATGACTGACGCAAAAGATTCGTGTTCCGCTATTCACGAATAATCGATTTTCAAATTGTGGAACCTCCGTGTGATTTGTGGTGCCTCTATGCGTTTGTATTTTTGCTGTATGCCTCACGAGAAAGATTTATCAATTTTTGTTTGTTCAGGCACTAAGCAATCTTTACCGATCTCACCACTGCCCACTGAAAAGCCGCATTTGTGTTGAGATTAAAATTTCCCGCGTCATAGTAGAATTTACGCTGTGGGGACGGCTGGAGATATTCTGAACCTCATAACTAGAGCAGATAGTGAAAAATAGAAAAAATCCCTTTGCAGAATCCAAATAATTCAGTGTATCCAATTAAATGACACACAAAGGAGTTGGCTTTTCAGTTAAACTTTAACGGAAGTCATACAGATAGGGATGATACTTGGTACTCTTCATTCAGGTGTCCTTTAACTTACCGATAGTTATTCGCGAACTTATATGAAATATTTTTTAGGACCGACCACCATGCAAGTCTCCGGCGAGACATTCCGGGTGGAATGGAATGGCCACGACACAATCTTCCGCTCCATGTTCAGCCCTCTCCTGACCTCGAACTTACTAACCGACATCACTTTAGCGACACGAGGTGGCTCCATCCGTTGCCACAAGCTAGTCCTAGCGGCGTGTTCCCCTTATCTTCAAGAACTACTGGTGAACAATGCAAGTGACGTTACAATATTGTTGTTACACGAAATGGAGTACAGCCATATCCAATCAATTGTTCACTTTCTATATAATGGAGAGATGCACATACCCGTGGAAGAAATCGACACCATCACAAAAAGTAAGTATTCACTTCCTTCAAAAGTAAGTATTCACTTCCACGAGGAAAAGGGAGGGTGATTTGTCGCTCAGTCTAAAGGGTGGGGTAGGGGAGTAGTAACTTATAAGTAGTAACTTATAAGTGACTATAGTCACTAACAATTTGTCGGATCAAATTGGCTAGAATTTTTATACATAACAAGACCAAGGTTGTCACAACTAAAACATTTAGAGGGTGACTTTTGGCCGAAAACAGAGAGTGAAGTGGGAGTTCAGGTTATTTAATTTGAAAAATACTTCTTAACAATATATATCGATCAACGGGGCCGGCAGGCAGGGCCGTATCCAGGAATTTATTTCGGGGGGGGGGGGGTTTGCTCGCGGAATTTATTTCGGGGGGGGGGGGGGTTGTCCACGGGTCGGACCAAAAAGTACAAAAAATACATAGATTAGAGGTTAAAACCTGCAAAAAACTATTACTTTTGTGGGTTTCGGGGGGGGGGGGGGTTCGAACCCCCTAACCCCCCCCCCCCTGGATACGGCCTTGCCGGCAAGGATACGAGCTCGTTGGCTCGGCCCCATAAAGCGGCCGTGAAGAGTTAAGTTTTCTTTTCGTGAAAAAAACGTGAAACGGTAACTTCTGGTCAGAATCGCCGCTTCAAAAATGACACATATGAAAGGCGGTTCTGGCGATCTCTTGGATTCGCTTTCCGAAAAGCAAAGCGAGAATCCGCCGAGCGCAAGAACAAGCAAAAAGTCGTTGCGCCTTTACAACTCCTCGCTGACTTGCCAAAATCACTTTCCCCTCGCGAAGTGGATTCGCTTTGCATTTGCTCGCGGAAACTAGCGGAGCGCAAGAACAGCTCTGGAAAGCGAAGCGAATTTTAGCCGAAGTCGCAAGAACAGCCGGCGCATAAGCTCGCGGAGCTTTCCAGACCGCCAGAATCCCCCTTAATTTTTATTTACATGAAACAAAAATTAAATAGTCACTTCTGGTCGGAATCCCTGCTACAAAAATTACACATTTGAGCGTTTTCTGAAAAAGAGTGATTTTTATGTCATGCGCAGGACAAGAGTGAAAAAAAAAAAACATACTGATAATTCAAACTATTGTTCGACATGTGGCAACACTGACCAAAGGTTTCAGAAGGATCCTGCGGAACGGAACAGTCGGGGATCTTTCAGGCTAAGGGCTCAGGCTGGGATTTCAGATAACGAAGAATTTCAGGCTATAATAACCTAGAGGTTGTCCACTCTCGATTTTGGTATACAGCAAGTGCCCGGTGCCGCGACGCTCTCGGTGCCGGCACTGGCTGAAACAAGCCGGCACCAGTTGTCACGTGTTAAAACATCAAAATCAGCATTTTTAGAAGCGTTTGAAAGATGAATCGCCTAATTTATTGTCGGTACCGGTGCCAGCACCGCCAATTTCGGCTGGTGCCGGGAAAGGGTGCATAGCAGGTGCCGGGGAGTGAGTAGCCCCTCGATAATAATGCGCGCCACATCAGCCCAAGTAAACACTCTTTATACTTGAAATCTCTAACCTGTACAGAATAAGACCAAGGATTCCGGCGTATCCGAAATTTACTTTTTATGTTATAATATTCTGAAATAGTGGAATATGTAAAACTAGACTTTTAGCAAATTAAGCACGGCTTTGGCTATTTTAAGGCTTCACCCAGGCCAGGCCAGGCCCTTCACCCCCCCAAACAAAACACTGACAAATTTAGATAATCGTTTTTTTTTTCTGAAGAATGAACTCCTCGCAAACAATCGTCAGGAGCACGATAAGCATGGAAAATAGCAAAACGCGGAGAGTGTGAAAATCAGTGAGGTGTCTTGGGTGGATTAGAATATATCGTACGAAATTCGGGCCTCTGAGGGTCCGTCAAGGATCAACAGTCTTCAATAAGGTGGTTTCACACTGCAAAAAAACAAAAAAACGAGGATTTTCGGGTTTTTTTGTGGGTCAGCTTAATTATCCCTCTAAGATGTTATGCGAGGAATAAAGTCAAGTTCGAATATTTCGGCTGCACTTCCGACAATTGTCTTCAGCGAAGAACAAACTAAATTACATACTCTAACGCAACAGCAATAGAGGAGACGACGCGGAACGACAAACAATTTAAATGGTTATGCGACCCTTTCACATTTGCTGACTTAACTGACCGACGTTTTTTTTGTTCTCCAATACAAATGGAACATAACTTTTAGCTATATACAGAAAATATACTATATACCAAAAAATTTGCCAGAACAAATTTTAGCTGACTTACCCGTTTAGCGCCATCAAATATGATTTGCAGTCAGCTTGGGTGAAGGAGCAATCAATAAACTCGAACGCCTTAGTTTTGGGCGTAGGAATAGGTATTCTTTTGTGTGTCAAACTCTGCTATAGGCTACAGGTGATCTAACGACTGGACGAGGTCATAGGTGATCTAACGACTGGACGAGGTCATAGTTTATCATATTT
The DNA here is from genome assembly GCA_023053555.1 of Branchinecta lindahli. Classification (NCBI taxonomy): domain Eukaryota; kingdom Metazoa; phylum Arthropoda; class Branchiopoda; order Anostraca; family Branchinectidae; genus Branchinecta; species Branchinecta lindahli. The sequence continues at coordinate 18,313,466 of JAKZAO010000011.1, read as the reverse complement.
GTTTTTCTTCAGTCTGCACAAGTTTGGGTATCCGTGGGTTCAGTTCTGAACTGAAACCGGTCGAACCCCGTTCCACCACGAAGAGGTCAGACCATATTAAGCCAAGTCCCTCAGAATCTTCGCCCATGCACCATCTTTGTGGCTACGATTCATTCGAGGTTAGTACTAGTTATTTGCCGCAAGGTTACACTGTCAAAAGTTTGATAACAGACAACGCATGTTTGCATATCCGTGAGTTAAACGTCATGACAAAATATTTATTATGACTGATTTAGGCGTTATGTTTCGAGAAAAAAACTTCTATTGCGACATTTGAAAGGGTCGTAACATACAGATCATCACAAAAATTTAAAGTTGAACTGAAAAGCCAGCTGATTTTTGTATCTTGGATGTGAATTGACTGAATTATTTTGACTCCGATAAGGTATTTTTAATAAGTTTGTCTTGACCTCTAATAGTGACGTTCAGAGTACGCACTGCTTGCCCGACAAGATAAAGTTCTTCCCTATTCGGAGATTCTGAATTTCAACAGAAGCGTGCCTTTCAATGGTTAGTGAAGCGAAGCTCGGGAAATGTTCAATTCCATATTTTAAAGTCACTTCTGAGGAAAGCCAGCTATTGCGTCTACCACGAAAAAGGTTTATTTTTCGACAGTTGTGTGTCGTTGTAGTCGATAACTATTTCAAGCATAGAGATACAAGCACATAGAGAGGTACTATAAATCCGAAAGAAAAATTTCATTCGATGAAGATCGTTTATATGAACAGCGGAGCAATGAAGTAACGCATTTTCAGCGGGTCTTCAAGCCCATAATTAAAGTGAATAAGTGACGGGTATCTAGAGTGTCATATCTCAGCCCTATTCGGTTAAACTCAAGGATGTCCGAACATGTGTTATTTGTTATCAGACTTCTCACAGTGTAATCTGCTGAATAGGACAATATGAACTCCATTTCACATGTTTTACCTTAATCCGCACTTTGGAACGAATACGGTCCGCGACGGATCTGTTTGTTACGCTCTTGTTGTTGCGGATTTTGCGATGGGGTAGTAATCCTACCAGAAAACCATAGACTATACAAACTGAACGTGTTCTGTCTGGGTATGACCTTGGATTTGACGCACTTAAAAAGTATCGGCATTTCGATTCCTTATAGAATACGTTTTCTACGCAGATTGGGTTCCTGAAGGCTGCTAAGGCCATTGGCCGACCGCGAATAATTTCTTTAGATGTTGATTTTCAGTTGTTCTTGCTATTATACCTGGCTCATTCGTCTGAGAAATTTTCGTCGGCATAAAACTAGAGCGCTAAAGTAGATTGAAATCCTAGAGTATCCGTTTTCGTCACTTCTCAACACGCTACATTTTCCCAGAACGATCTGGTGCTTTCGTATGAACTGAAAAAAAATGTGGTCCGTTATCAGTGTTTCGTGCTTAAACCCTATTCAGTGAAACTTTAAGCTATTTGGGTCCTGATTCGTGTTATATTGCTCCAGTCGTACGTGTGCTTCATATTTATTTTATTTTTTTTCCCGCCATGGTCCATTCATTCAGTATATTTTGAGAGCCACCGTCCAGAAAGGAGCCCAAACCAAGAACAAATAATCAGATAGAACTTCTGTCTTTAGTCGCATGCAGCGACTACGAAAACCCCGACAAAACTGAGCGGACCTAAAGATATTTACTCTAGCTTTGTGCTGATGTTGATACACGTTTAATCCTCTTCCGCCTTCGCCGTTGCTATCGCACAAGAAATAGTGAAGGATGATGGCAGGAGGCGTACTCCGCGCCCTGACCCGCTCTGGAGCGCATCCATAGAACCAATCAGCTTTGACTCCTTCTTTTCCTCCACCGCGGGTTGACAGCGATTTAGCTATTTGTAGATGTAAAGAGATGTGGCGCGAAGCTAGTAACCGCCGCTCGTTCGTAGCGGACAGGATATGGGGAAACATTCGACTCCGCATAGTCAAATTACAGAGATAGGGAGACGGAGATTCTGTCAGATTATTTCTTCCTGCCCAAATGTACCATACTTGTTATATGCTGATAAACTACGAGGCCTGGATGGAACAAATTTTCCATTATCTGTTCCGGAAATGCAGAATATTCCAAAAGAACCACAATGAAGTATAAAGAACGACCAAAACGTTTAATGAGATTACAATACCGACCACAGTTAGACCGATAGGCCTATCAATCAGTTGCTTAGAATGTTTGTTGTTCCCAATATCTCCCAGCTGTAAATGCAGTCAAAAACTGCTCATGAACGTCGATAACAAAAGATGTTCATTCGAGATGCTCAATGAATGTGCTCGTCCATTTTAGAAGTGCATTTTTAGTTATTTTTCAATGCCACTTCCTATTTTTATTTTTTTGTTACCCGCAGTACAAAATAAGCGGGATTAAATAAATTATTATAACCACACTGCAATATCCAGCAGTGGACAAAAATGACGCTGGATCAGGAGGAATAAGATCACTCTTTTAAAGAGGGTCATAATACACTGCCTGCTTAAAACCGACTCCTCTCTGGGCCCTCTGTATAGCCTACTGTGATACCAGCATTTTTTTTTTTCATTTCACGACCACTATTTCACGGTCACTACTCGCAAGTGCTAAACCCTTTGTTCACCACCCGGACGCTATTCGGCGACGCCAGGACTCTTAATTTCCTCCTGAATAATTAGCGACGTAATATATGTAATATTTAAATATTAGCATGTAAGAATTTCATCCTTGCGAAATTATGATTTACGAGCAACAATTAATGATCACTAAATAACTAGCGAAGTAATATCTGTAATTTTTAATATCAGCATGTGTAATACCTTCACGCTAGATTCCATCCGCTGTCTCCTTTCACTTATATTTCTGTTCTTGCTGAAAAAGGGTTTCTATATCAGACAAGAATGTTTCGCGACTGAAATCCTGGCTAGTACTGATGGTGGTGATAAAGAAGAGAGAGTAGGTTTGCTTCAAGCAAGAGGCTTAAAGGACACGTCGTACTTATGAGTTCATTCATTCCAGAGATTCTTCAGCTCATGAGTGTATTTATCTCAAGTGTTAGCAACACAATGATTATCACGCTTGTCATGTTTGTTCTCTTTACGTGACGTATCACGCGCCAGATCATTGTTTCCGAGGAGCTTATTCGTCCGGAGACCGGCTAAGCAAATTTTGCCCAGACTGTCATCCAAGTCATACATATGGAAAGAGGCTAGAAACAGCCGAAGTCGTTTGTAGTTTTCTGTAATTTAGCTTAGTTGCAAAGTGGTCAACTATCTTGCAACATCTGAGCAGACACACTATGTAGTGCGAGGCGTCCTTTAAGATTGGACCAGGTATGTCCAGGTCCTTGTGAATTAATATTATCACCTCACTGCTATTACTTGGATGTTTCATGACTTTTCTTCCTTTTCAGCGCAATAAGGTGCGCCATAACAGCGAACACGATGATACATCAGGCTCAGAAACGCGAACACCTGATGAAGATATGGTGAGTATATTACTCAATATAATAATAATAACGTTTGTTTATTCAGCCAAAACGCCATACAAGATTGAATACATGCATAACCACACAAATAAACTGTTCCACCTGTTACATAAACTAAGCTAAACTTCCCTTGAACGATTTAACTTACATACTTGAATACTTCTATCATGAAGGTGCGATTCGTATTAGTCCAGCACTCATCATTCTACAACGTCACAAGTTCCAAAACAGTTGCAAAAGAACGCAGAATTTGAAGATATATCAGATAACACAAAATTTCTTCAAACACAGAACAAATAAAGTTTTGTATGCTTTGCCTGGCGTCGGTCTATTCGTCGGCACATCGGGTTACTTTTTATACATAAGGCCTATCTTTTGACCTCGCTTTTGATGTTGCTGAATATTTCCGTTGTGACGTTAAGGTCTAATTTTTTATCTAAAAGTAACGTTGCTGTAACAGAACACCATGTTCCTGTAACAACAATCAATAGTGTGTTTTCTCAGAGCTGTTGAAACTGCACCTCAAATATTTGTGAAAAACACTTTTTGTTTTGTTTTGTTGCATGATGCAAATAGATCATTCATTCATTCTCATTCGGAAACTTCTGACAGTGTAAGGTTCAGAAAACGGCATAGAAAGAAGATGCGAGGTTGGATGGAGACCAGTACGATCCGGAAAATTTTCGTTTGCAGAACTACGTCAGACTGTACTGTTATCGCAGATTAGTTTACGGCCAACCCCCATAAAACTCTACATTGGTCCGAGTTGCCTCAAAAACGTCGTAAACTCAAACCGGCCTATTGAGTAGAGGATGTAGTATGCTAATTTGGTTCTTTAGCAAAAGACACAGCCAATCTCTTTCTCTCATTTGGGTTCTGGGTTGCAATCGCTTTTTTTATTCCGGTTGTTTGGTGATTTAGCGCGGCTTCAGAGAGGCTATATACTTTGAAGGACAACAAGAGAAAGAAAGAAATCCAAGAGAATAACAAATGGAAGAGAGGTAAAGATTCCATGGGACAGTCGAACTGGCCGCTCTTGACCAAGAAAAAAAATGTTATATACGCAGTTTCAACAGATATTACTTAAGGTTCAGGTTCAGGTACTTTTCAATAATAAACTAAATAACAAAAGGTCCAGAGCCCGGCTGAGAAGACAAATTCGTAATGCAGGGGACTTCTTTAACTAAAGACTTCTTTAACTAAATACAACATTTATAATTCACTGTTCTCCCGTCAGCACCCGGTCCCCAACACCACCCGTTGACACGTCCAGCGAAACCAATAATAAAAAAAAAAAAACTAAAAGATAACAAGAACCGAGGAAAAGTGATTTCAGTCCAAGGAAAGATCCTGGACCGAGTATTCACAATCCCCCAGGTCCACTGTCCAGTATCTTCAAAAACCAGATAAAATGGGAACAACTTAACCTCCCGAAGGCAATCCGCAATCCATAAAACACTATCTGTTAACGTTACGGAAAAGTTGTGCTATGGTACACGTTTCTGTATAATATAACGCTAGACACGGTTTGCATCGTCACTTTTAACGACAATACAACATTAAAAGTGTGGAGAATCAGAAGAGTGTCTTTAGAGTGGATAAAAATGACATAGGCAGCTCGAAACCTTGGAAATGAGAATGGAAGAACGCAGATTTCCGCAATTTCCGCGACACTTCCGAGGACCCCTCCCCCTCAATTTCCGCGGCGAATTTGTTCCTCTAGCGACGCCGATTTCGCCTACGCAAATGCGAAGCCACATTCCGTGGACGCCAAGCTTTATACGAATTCGGGTTGGCAACAGGAAATTCTCCTTCGGTCTGAGCTGACGATCCCTGCTGAGCACTATTTTCACGCATCCATTTGTTATAAATATTCCTTGAGCTCAAGCTGACTTAGACTCATCCATTCGTCATCTTGGAAACAAGAAATTCCGGAGGTCCTCAACTATCATCTGAGACAGACAGGTATCCGGATTAGACCGAATAAGCTACTATAGAATATTCATGAGACTTCGCGCTTATCAATGCGCAGACTTCCCGTTTAGCAATCTGCACTTTGTACAATTTTCCGGCATTTTTTGTATGCCCGAAACTTCGCCAAACCGTGCAAAATCTGACGCTTGCAGGATTCGTGCGAGAAGTTTCGGCAGAAAAAACGAATTTGCGGGCTCAACTTCTGCGCAAAAATGCTAACACGGGTCTCCTAGATGACGGAAAGGGACGATTCGCAATAATTGAGGAAGACGGGTAGCTTCGCGATTATTTGCTCTGGAGAAAAAACAGTGGTCTTTTTTGGCAGTGGTAAATATGCTGCAAATCGAGGGACGATAGTGAATCATTGTGGGCAGAATATTTAGCGATAATGCTAAAAGGGTCATCGGATATAGGAACGGCACGATTCGCAATAAGTGGGAAAGACAGGTAGTTCGCGATTATTTGCTCTTGACAAAAAGTGGAATAGGGTAGTGAATTGGCAATAATTGCGGGTTTCGGGACAGTGGTAAAATGCTGCAAATCGAGGGACGACAGTGAACCATTGCGGGCAGAATATTTAGCAAAACTGTTATAAGGGTCATGGGGTTATGGAAAGGTGCGATTCGCCATAGCTAGAAAAGACAGGTAGTTCGCGATTGCAGTGGTAAATATGCTGTCCGTCGAGGGACTACAGAGAACATTTACGGCAGAATATTTCGAAAAAAGTGCTAATAGGGTCGTCGGATGTCCCAAAACTGCGATTCGCAATAACCGGAAAAAACACAGAAGACTTAACAAAAGTATAATAGGGTCGTGCGTTGGCAATAATCGAGTTACTCAATGTTTTAATTATTTTTCTTATGTCAGCCATGGCCTCACGTGTTTCATGCTAATTAGTTACTATTACAAAAGGCTAAAAGACTTTCTTTTGCAGGTCACACCCACTTTTCCGGCACAACCTACTACAGCTTTCACAGAACAGAACGTCTACTGCCCAAGCACAAGCTTCCTAGGAGACCTGAAAGGTGAGCATTCCCCTATTCCCAGATATTTATTCATTCCCATCCCCTCAAGGACACCAGCACCGAAACTAGAATAACAAACGCAGGAATAAAGTGGTCTTACGATCCCTGTCATTGACCTTTTTTTCAAAAGACTATAGAAAAAAGTCCCGGGTTCAAAGAACAGAGACCCTCGGTAATCGTGAGTTAGTCTACAAGATACGCCCCAAATCCCAGAAACCGCAAGCTGGATCACCGATTCGTTTTGCCAAATTCAGCCTGAACAGGAATCTTTCACAAAAAGGGCCGAAGTATCGTTAGAATAAATCTCAACTGACTTATTCGCTTAACGCCATCAAATATTTTTGGAATTTTGCCACCACTCTTAGCCTCACAAATCTGAAATAACTATCTTCAACTGAAAAAGCGTGTACCTGCTCTTAAAGAGGTCACGAGTACCGTTTCCCCTTAATCTGTCTAAAGATCCTGGTTTCACAAATCTTTAAAAATGACCTGGACCGGCCTTTCGACCCCAAATAAACCCTTTTAAATCCGGGTTCGCCCCAAAGTCCTTGGCTGACAAGGCACTTTTTACTTATCCCTATCAAACGTCCAAACGTCGTGTCCGCTCAATCTTTTTGTAGATCTTAAAAAGTACAAGAAAAGTATAAAAAGTTAAAGTATAAAAAGTAACAACGGCGTATTATCGGCCTCACCGCGGTTTATCCGTTTGTTTTATTAATGTTATTGTAGACTTTCTTTTTTGTTTCACGTCTTTTTCCGTTTTTTCCTTCAAGTTTCTACTCCACTATTTATCTTTTTCATGTAAGTGGGTAATAAATAAATATTATTATTATTATTATAAATGGGTATCTTGGCCCCCACTGTGGACTGGTGGATACTATTTCCCCTTGCGGCGTTTTTGCACCATCCCACAAAGAGTTTGTGCAGAGAGCATACTGAATCACATTTGACTAGTCGTTACTAGCCAAAATGTTTTGGGGGAGCAAGGTATTTACCGACTGCCTGGTAATTTTTACCGACTGTTTTTGCATTGAAAACAACTGCTTTCAAGAAAAACAAGACCAAAGGTTTCGATGGGATCCCACAAATTTAATATTTGACCCAGACAACTACGTCTTCTCTACGCCAGATCCAGTCATCGCCAGACTAATCATCTGAGAAAATTAAGTTCAGATATACCTGTATAAGCCATATTTATTTTGACGATACTGATCGAAACTTTCTGCTTTACTTCTGCCGAATTTCCGTTTTCGGCCGAATTCCGAGCGAACTACTTGTCCAACCAAAAAAAGATGGTTCAGAAACGAATTCAGCACATCTCCTTATCCCTATAAAGAACGTCTAATCAACTTCAAATAAAACTTTAACTTATAAAAAAAATCCGGTTACAACCGGATTCCGGACGAACTATATGTCCGGGTAAAAAATGATTGTAATATACAGACTCAGCGTATCTTGTTACCCTTAAATCTATCATCTAATCAACTTCAAATACAAATTTTACTTTTAACAAATTTTCCGGTTTCAGGCGGATTCCGGGCTAACTACTAGTCCGTCGAGAAAATGGTTTTCACCATCGTGTTCAGCATGTCTTCTTACCCCTAAATCGAACATCTAATCAACTTCAAATAAAACTTTTGCTTTGAACAATTTTTCCGGTTTCGGCCGGATTCCGGGCTAACTACTAGTCCGTCGAGAAAATGGTTTTCACCATCGTGTTCAGCATGTCTTCTTACCCCTAAATCGAACATCTAATCAACTTCAAATAAAACTTTTGCTTTGAACAATTTTTCCGGTTTCGGCCGGATTCCGGGCTAACTACTTGTCCGGTCAAAAAATGGTTTTCACCATCGTGTTCAGCATGTCTTCTTACCCCTAAATCGAACATCTAATTAACTTCAAATAAAACTTTTACTTTTAACAAACTTTCCGGTTCTGTCCGGATTCCGGGCGAACTACTTGTCCGGCGAGAAAATGGTTTTCACTATCGTGTTCAGCATGTCTTCTCACCCCATAATCGACTATTACATTAGCTGTTTCAAAATATTTTGTTTGTCCCTTAATTTAAACCCCCTCCCCCACCCCTAAATGTAGGGCTACAGTGCTCATCTACGAACTCGACCTTACTCTTGACCCAAAGAATCCTCACACCAAGTTTCATCAAAATATCTCATTCCCTTCGAGAGTTATCGTGCTTACAGACAGACGGACAGACGGACGGACGGACAGACGGACAACTTTTACGATGTCATAGGTATCCGTCACTAACGTTTTGGGATCCCAAAAAACCTACAGTTTCAACTACCTTTTTGTGAAAAAATCGACTGATTTTGAGAAAAACCGACAGTCAACTGTTCAACTGTTTTGACGAAAAATCGCGGCGCTGGTCGGTTATTTTTTACCGACTGGCCGACAACATTGGGGGGGGGGCTCCCCCTAGCCGCGACGTCTCTAGAATTTGACAGTGCAAAACGGGTACGTCAATGGACTAATGTTTTTTCCATTTTGTCACAAATGGTGGGCAGCAGCATTTCTTATGTCGAAAACAAATTGTAGTTCCAGGGTATTCGAAGGGAGCTGGATAACGCGTCAAAGGCAAGTCACGACTGTGCCAATTGCTCTTGGAAGTTGGAACGCAGTGTGGCGCTAGTCGTAACCCACCGTGGTTCCAGCTTGAGCCTTAACAGGAGCCTTGCCAAAATGGGCCGAAATATAGTTCTAATAAAATTCAGCTGCCGTATCCGTTTTGCACTGTCAAATATTTTTATTTATTTATTTCTCACCCGTCATTCCAAGAAGAAAAAGGACGGAGTATAAAAACGAAAAGAAAAGCGATATGATTCGCAGTCAGCTTGCGCTGAAGGAATATGCATACTGAATCATCACTGAATAGCTACCACTGCTACCAGTATCACAATTTAAGCCTATCAAATACCAAAATGTATCCAAGTTCGTCCAGACAAAAACTTCTTTCATTTTTATTTCTATTCTTGCGCGAAACTTGCTACTACGTAGGAGAACAACGTTTCATGCCAGTAATCTTGGCTGAATATTTATTTAGCCCAAGCTGATAGTGCCAAACGGATTAGTCAGCGGAATTTTAGTAGAGCGATATTTCGGCCCTTTTTGGCAAGGGTCCTCTTCAGGCTCAAGCTGGAGATGTACCTGTGCACTTGGCTGGTATTGATGATGACCCACAAGAGATGGTGGTTTTGTAACAAGCAGAAGTCAACGATTGGATTAGGATTAGTAGGTTATATCAAGGTTTTGATATGGAGTTTGATCTGTCTGAAGATCCATGTTTCTCACAGGACGACCCGGACCTGATTTCCGACCGCAGATAAACCCTTTTAAACCCAGGGTCTTAACCGGGCTAAGCAATTGATGATGAAAATCTTCGACCCAAAGTACATCTTCAGAGAGTGTGAATTACGTGATGATTGTAGTCGTGAATTCAGCGGTTGTTTGTCAAACGTTTAGTCCGGTCACTTTAGATGGTCTCTTAAAACCACGTACAGCCATCGGTCAGAGGTCAAAATTCAAGAGTCATGTAATCAAAAGAATATTTTATAATGATTCAAACTTTTGGCTATTCCAAATCATCACACTCGAACTCCTAAGCCTTACAGATCAACCAAAGAAGCAGTTGTATTATATTCTCGTTGACTGCTGGCTGTACCACAGAATTGTCTCGGATTACTGAAAATTACATAAGCAACAAGTAATCCTTCATAATCTTCATAAACTTCAAGATATTCTGGTCCTCCATAATCACATTTCAGTTAATTGCCACCAGCCTACTGGAAGATATCCTGTTACTGTTAAAAATCAATGTACTAGCGAGGGTCCACGATTTAGTACTTTATGCTTATAATAGGAACATAAGCTCATGAGAACATTCAAATTTATATACGAATACATCAATGTTTTAAACATTGAGGTTTTCACCTTCAGACTGTCGCGCGTTTGCCTACAGATCTAGGGATGCTGGGCAGTGGTGTTATTTAAGTAAGCCTTGGGGTGGGGTACGATCAATTTTGAGCCCCAATCGCTGGTTTGTTATACAGGCTCAAAATTTGATAATTCTTTTTGGTAAATTGAAAGTAGCTTTCGAATACATCTTAGAGTAAAGTCATTGCTTCGCACTATGCCTTTTTAAACCTATTAAGCGGCCACAAAACAGAACCAAGGACGAAAATTGTTTGAATTTAGTGGGGCATGCCCCCACCCTCGAAGTCTCTGACGCTGGATCAGCGCGTGTCATTTCACTGGTCAGGCTGAGCGAATGGTCTCGGCGCCCCCAGCAACGATCAGTAGCGGACTTGAAACTGGGCAACTGCCTAGTACCCCAGCCTCGGAAGGGCCTAGGTCAGGGGCCGAAGTGGTAAATGATAAACATAACGTGTACAAAAAAGTATAGTTGCAACTTTTCTATTTCATTTCAAAGTATGCTTGTCTGTTTTCCAAATAAAAACCAAACAGAAAAGTTTGTTATTATAAATCACCAAAAAGGGAGGCTTTCGTCTCGGTTAACTACCTAGGGGCCCTGGATCTCTATGTCCATGCTTCTCAATGTTGATGGAAACAAAGAAGGGTAATTTCGGTAGAAGAACCAATCTCTCCATGGAGGAATGAAAGAATGAATATGCAGCCATAAGGCTATCATGCAACAAAAATGGTACCAACACAATATCACATACTTATTAAATAGTTTTACGTACACTAGACTACATAGACAACCTCTTCACCAGGCGAAAAGTTAACTTGAAGAAATTCCCAAAAAACGTTATTCGTGTAATTTTTAATCTCCAGTATTTTATTAATACATTTCTTATGAATCCCTCTACCCAAAAAATCTCCCTATAGCTCTTCAGGACAAAACTATGGAATAATGCTTTTAGTCAGTAAACTTGTTGTCGGGCAGATTAACTGGAAACAAAATTTAAAAGATCCTCAACTGAGCGCAATTCCCTACAGCTCTTCAGGAGAAAACTATGAGGAATAATGCTTTTAGTCAATAAACCTTTTTTCGGGCAGATAATATGTATTCACTGGAAACAAAATTTAAAAGATCCTCAACTGATCGCAAAGGGTAGCCTGTCTCACTACGGAATCGTTCCTTTTCGTAACGCCTTGAGAAATACCCTGTTGGAGTTACCAGATTTATTATTAATTTATTATCAGTTACCAGATTTCACGCTGTGGAAAACCACTAGAAATCCAGACAGGACTTGTCGTTAGGAAGACCTTTTGTTGTGTAACGTCTTGTGGGCAAATAATCTGGGAAGATGTCGTCACCCGATAAGAAAAGACAACTCAAAGGCAACAACCCTCGAAATCTCCGCCCTATTTCTGAAAAGGCTCCACAGCCGGTGTGAACACTGGCACAAACCTCAAGCCACGACTCACAATTATATAACAAAGGCACATGATCGCGAAGATTCTCAGCTCCAATGGTTTTTCCTTTTTTTTAAAATAAACAATGTTTTTCAAAAGACATTGTACATATGTATCTCGCCTTATCACATTTTATAAATGTATAAAGTATTACACTTTAGATGACACCCAAAATACAACAATGGTTCCTCCTTGATTTCCATCTACCTCAACAGACCTGATGACTTCTTTGAAGTCCCTGTCCTTCTTAAGACACATGAATGCGTATAAAGATGCGTATATAGATAAATGCGAAAGGATCAGGCAGTGACCTTCCAAGCGGGCTAGTTTCTGTTAATCCCCCTATGCCTCACCGTCAGTACTTGGATCAGACATGGTAAAATAGATCCACAGGTTAGTAAGTGGAAAACCTGTCATCTGCGTCCCACGTAATTGAGGTTTTACACACGTCTCAGCAGCAGAAAACGAAGGTCACCCACTACCCCATGGATTCAAGTTTTCACTATGTCTACACAAGTGTTGATTGTGAGAAAATGGGGGACTAACAAGAAATTAGTCCACTTGGAGAGCTGAACTGTAATAAGGCCATATTGGAATATTCGACGGCAATAGCATAGCAATCTATTTTCGATGCGTATTTGTAGTAATGGCCGCAAGGATTTAGTGTAATAAACTACTACTACTACTACTACTATCATGCTCCGACGATTGTTTGCGATCAGCTCGCTCGTCGAAAAAAGGTTTTCTGAATTTGTCCGGATTTTGCTTGAAGTCACCGGGCCTGAAAAAAGGCTTAAAAAGCCAAAGCCATGTGTAATTTGTAAAAAGCAGAGCCTGATTTGAAAGTATTCAACTACTTCAGAACATTAGAACATTAACAGTAACAGTTCGAATTGTCCTTTGGCGGTGCGATGGATATTAAATAATAATAATAGTATTTTTAACCCACTACAACAAACAAGAAAAAGTGGAGTAATAAAGAAAGAAAAACAACTCAACTACGAGAAAAACATTGGAGAAGACCACGGAAAGGCTCAAGGTTCGAAATTGCAGACCCGGACTGAGGCTGAGGTCAGGTTTTAGGTTAGGACTCGCAAAAAAAGCAAACTTTCGCATGCAAACCGATTAGGGTTCGCGTAGCGCAGGTGCCGATCTCCTGATTCTCTGCCCTCGGCCGGGGTGCAATGCGTGGTTGGGGGCAAGTCATCCGACGCTTTCCCTTGCTTTTCCCTAGATTTCTCTAGGTACCCATTTGAAGCTGGGTGGACTTTTGGCTTGTCTTATGGGGAAACGCCACTAACCCTCGCCCTAAACCAAACGGTCGGCACAACCGAGACTCGAACCAGCGACCCTTCGCTCGTGAGTTCGGCACGATAACCATTCGGCCACGGACGGACACTTCAATAAAAGACGGTACTTCAATAAATCGAGATTTCGCTGTGAATGTAATAGTGCAGTTAAAATTCCAGCATTTATAGTTATTTCATTTTAGCAGAATTTGGCCATGGTTTCGGGATGGACGGACCGAAATCCCGCCCCCGTACGGAGCTCAAGCGTTACCGGCAGTACACGGCGAACGACATTACTTGCGCCGTTGACGCTATCCGGAATGGTATGGCCATCGCCCGCGCTTCACAGAACTACGGCGTCCCGTCACGCACTCTCTACGACAAGGTGAAGAAAATGGGAATCCCTACCCGCCGCTACCCCAAATCCCGGTGCGGCTCGAATACGGTCCTCGACGACGAAGATACGAACGATATCGACGGCTTACGGCGTAGCGTCACACCTAAGGCCAACAATGTACTAAACCGCCTACGAATGTCAAAGTCGGAAGATCTGCATGCAAACAGCGACGAATGCCATATGCCGCCGACAAACCCTGGCCTGTTCCAAATACCTAGAGAGTGGACCGACTGGCGCGCCTGGAACCGACACCCGATTAGGCATACGGCGAAGGATGATAGCACGGAAGAAACGAAGGAAGTTCCAGTCAATCCCGAATGCGTCGGCGTGCAGGACATTGACCTGAAGGTTAAATACTATGGAACCACTCTGACTAGACGGGAAAGCGAGTCAGAAAGTCAGGCTACAGAAGTAACACCGATGGACCTTTCCCCAAACGTTCTCATCAAACAGAAGCTCGATGGAATGATTACAAATAGCTAACCTAGGAGACAGAGAAGGTTATAATTAATCTTGCGCCAGCAGTGTTTCAACTGGCTAACCAGAAGTGCTGAAAAAGCCTGCTGACTACGATAGGTTAAAAAATCGTGCCTGTCAATGTGTACAGTAGAGGTACGCTTATTCGAACAGTTACTTAAATCTGAACAGTGCATTTTTGACTAAATGGTAGAATGAAGATCCAAAATACCTACTCACGTGTTTTTCGGGGCCCTTAAGTATCCCCTTTGGCTAACTGGTAGTTGACTTTAGTCAAAGCAAGTTCTTGAAGATGACAATGTTCAAAGTCAACAAACGTTCAAATAAGCATACCTATACTGTACAAATCCATCCAAGCTCTTGCAGTGAAGTAAGAATCGGGATTACGGATGTACAACGGAGACTAATGGCCGGAAAAGGATTTGAACCATCCGAGATTACAAATGGTCCTTAGCCCATTTCATGTCAAACTAAAAATAACAGGCTTTTAACCTAACGGAATCGTGGTCGCTCCATTTTTGTAGGAAAGGAAGTCCGGCCAAAATACTTCGGATGTCAAATAACGTCACTGTAAAGGAAAGCATCGGATTATTTAAAAAGTTGTTTCTGTTAGATGCGGATGTTGTCCGCCGGAAAATTTCCCGATCTCACATTCGGAAAATATCACAGTACCGGATACATGCGTACAGCGGCTATAGCACACAAACTGGTTAGTGACCGGAAGGAAAGAATGTGCACAGACATTACCGTCCCTGACACTACGTGATTTAAACTAGACGTCGGAACTGGTAATATAATATGTGCCTCAGACTATTTCTGAAAGTATTTGACTTCAGACCGACTTTAGACCGATAGTTTCGGGCCATAATTTGTGATTTAATGAAACGATGTATACGATAAAGTTGTTGGTACAAACATAGTTGCCTTAGTATAGTTATATTTTGTTGGTGTTTGTAACCTGTAATTAATTTTCCAAATATGTGCATCGAGTGACAGGACTTACGAGGAAGAACGAATAAGCCTTCAGGAAGACTGGTGTATTCAGCCGACTGACGTGCTAATGCTCCTGATAAAATCAGATGGCTTTTGAAAAAAAAAAACAGAACAAAAAAACAGTAACAAACGCTCTAGTTCCGCTAAAATACAAATAAAAAATACGGACCAGGTACGCTTCTAATTCAGATTTCGAATAATCTACGTTCGAACAAATCGATATCAAGAAAATAAAGAGTAATTAAAATAAAACTGAAAAACTGTTTTAGGCAAAGCGTTCTTAATTTTTGCGGATGCTAAAAGAAGGGATACTGGCTTCAAAATTGGCGCACAGCTGTGTGCGATCTCGTTATTTCACTAGGATTAAGCACGACTAAGATTAAGCAGAAACACCGTTTGCGACGATAATAATAACAGTAGCCTATAGTAGTTTCGGGTATTGTATTAGCGTTCATTTATCTTTTAATATCACCTGTTTTATACGATGCAATAATGTTTGCAATGCAGGTACCGTAGGCTAAGTATAGACGAGCTTTAAAATCAGGAACTGGTCACTGAGAAAATTATTAGCCTACTTTGCTGCACAAATTACGTCAGACTATAGGCTACAAGTTAAAAAAAAAAATAGTTTTTAGCTTTCCCGTTAGGGAGGTCGAGGAGTTGAAGACTCCTTTATCAATGTAGTTCCTTAGGCCTGCTTCGCAGATCTTGAAGGTCATAAACTACATCCTATTTAGTAGCTTGCAACCTGTGGTAAAAGGTAAAACTTCTTAGTGACCAGTTGCTATAAAGAGCCACCGGACATGTAGAATTACTAGTCGATCTGTTTAACACGAAAATATTATTGTGACCTTACTATGTATACGATTTTTGTGTAACGTTTTAAAATTAAGTTGGATTTTATGTCACTGCGTTTCTACCGCCAATGAACTTCCTCTCCCGATCTCGGCTCAAACTAACTTGCCGACAGTTTAACCTAATTAGAATAGTATTCTCTCATGCAGAGCCGTCACTACTGGGGGGGGGGACGCCCCCCCCCCCAATGTTGTCGGCCAGTCGGTAAAAAATAACCGAGTCGGCGCGAAGCGCCGCGATTTTTAGAAAAATGGTGGATTTTTTTCTTCGAAATAGTAGTGTTTTCTGAAAAACAATCAAAAAACAGTCGGTTTTTCGTAAAAATGGTCGATTTTTTCTTAAAAATAGTCGGTTTTTCTTAAAATCAGCCGATTTTTCGTCAACACAGTCGTTTTTTTCCCAATAACAGTCGTTTTTATCCGCAAAAAAAGTCGGTAAAAATGACCAGCCAGTCGGTAAATACATTGTCCCCCCCCCAAACATTTTGGCTAGTAACGCCTCTGCTCTCATGTAATACTTTTTGTCTTATAAGCATGACCTCCCTGCAGTCAAGCTGATGGACAAACTGCAGCTAAAGTCAGTGTGATTGCAGGCAACGAAAACACAGGCACACAAAGTAGGCCTATGCAAATGAACATAATATTATTGGGCTATTCTCTCAAGGGCTTATTTTGCATATTTGTTTCCTGCTGCAGTTCTGTACCAAAATTCTATATTATGTGGCTACAGCAGAACTAAAGCCCTAGGGAAGTTTGATCATTTATGTCACAGAATACTGCCTCATTAAGAGCCGACTTAAGCCCCGTCTGCATTACCGTAAACCGACCGTTTTACGGCCGACCGTTTGACCGTTACGGCAGTGAAGACGGGTCTTTCTCTACGGACGGCCGTAGCCGTAAAACGGCGGTACTGACCCCTCCGTAACCGTAAAACGGACGTAGTGAAGACTGCTTTTTTGTCAAAGTCCCATGTAACTGTTTTTCAACTGTTTTTCAAGTCACATATAAAGTGTTTTTTAAATTTTAACCCAAGATTCACCTATTTGGGACTAATGTAGACCATATTTTTGCGGTTACGGACCTAATGAAGACCACATTTTTGCGGCTACGGACCGTCCGTAAAACGGTCGGTTTACGGTAATGCAGACGGGGCTTTACTCCCTGTGTTCCGTGCGCAGTAGATACTGATTTTCCTATTTAAAAAATAGGAATACATGAGGTTTCGTAACGTTAACAAAATATTGCACAACTCCAACAGATACGAGACAACCACACTGTCCGCTGCTAAAAAAAAATGTGTTGTGTAAAAATATTATTAAATAAATGTGTTATGTAAAAATATGTCTAAAAACATAACATAAAACATCGCTTGCCACGTTACTTTTAGGGGAAAATAACGCTCCGAAAAGGTCATAACGGAAATATTATGTAACCTCAGCAGATGGTCTGTTTCCTAGTGTATATTGAAACTAAACATTCTTGTGAAAATGTTACGAAACTTCCGATAGTTGAGTAAACACAAAATGAGCCAATCACAGAGAGGAAAACTCGCCCGCCAGATTTCAAAAAGGTTTGGTTACCAAGAACCACGGCACGGAAGTTACATTGTTAACAAACATACTTTAAATATACTTGCATACACCGAGACACTTAGAATTACTTTGGGATACGTCGATGACTCATCGAAGACACAGAGATACTAGAGGTACTTGGTTACGTAGACATACGTCAAGCTAGAGGCGTATTCTCGCCGTTCCCCGAGGACTCCACTTGAGGAGTCCCCGCGTTTTTGTTTGTCCCGGGGAACCACTCCCCGTATTCTCGCGAGGCTCCACGGACGGGGAATGCTGCGATTATCATCACCATCATCAAAAAAGACTCCCTTTCAGATTCGGAGGAGAATCAATTTTTCTGGTGTTGGTGCAACGTAAAATTAATTAAAAACAATCATGATAAACAAAACCAAAAATAAAGTCGATCAAGACTGATTTGGTCAACCGCAAATTTTTTTTTCAAACAAAATCCATTTTGGAAACATTCCCCATGTTCTCGTCGTTTTCC
The DNA here is from genome assembly GCA_023053555.1 of Branchinecta lindahli. NCBI lineage: Eukaryota > Metazoa > Arthropoda > Branchiopoda > Anostraca > Branchinectidae > Branchinecta > Branchinecta lindahli. The sequence continues at coordinate 18,295,504 of JAKZAO010000011.1, read as the reverse complement.
GTACGCGGAGTCCGCGTGGAGTGACTCCCTCTATTTTCACCGTTCCCTTCGATTCCCCAAGGAGTCCCGGGGAACGGCGAGAACACGCCTTAGGCGAGGATTACAATGTCTTGGGCTAATGAAGTACGAAATTCCTTCACGAAAATGACGCGCATACATTCACATCCCACTTCCCTTTGCTCGTCATCTGGCTGTGGGTCGGCGACGCCTGGATTTTTAACTTCCTTCCATGAGCACAACGAATCATCACTGAATAATTAACGACTTCATATCTGCGAGTTTTTAACACCAGCATGTAATAAGTTCATCCTTGAGAACAATGTCTATGGCTCCTTCATTTTTATTTCTGTTCTCGCTCGAAATTTTTGCTGTGTTCGACAAAAACATTTCGTGTCTAAATCTTGGCTGATAATGATGATGAATCACAAGAAAGGATAGGTTTGTGTCGAAAAGAAGCAACATTGGATTAAGACTAGCATGTCGACCAGGTTTTGGTACGGGCTTGCAATAAGACCCGACAGGAACGGACAAAATCTGAAAGGACACCTCACACTACATGGTATTTTCTGCTCAGATGTTCCGCAATAGTTGACCACTTTACAGCTAAGCCATGTTTACAGAAAATTACACACCGCTTCGGTTGATTTTAGCCTCTTTCCATGTCCCTTGCCTTGGTTGACAATCTTGGCAAAATCTGAATAACCGGTCAGCCGACGAATAAGCTCCTCGAAAATTATCAGGCGCATGATACGTCACGTAAAGAGAACAAACCTGGCAAGCGTGATAAACAGTGTATGCTAATCGACGAGATGGAATACACTAGTGAAGTGAAGAATCTCGGGAACAAGAATGGATGGCAATACTATCGAAGTAGAATGAATTACTATCATAAGTACGACGTGTCTTTTAAGGGGAATTAACTGAAGCCAAAAGAAATCGAGTTGTTACAATAATACTCATCCGCACACCGGATCCTGCTGACATTGAAGTCCCGAGTTGTTGACAGTCTCTGTAATTTTTGGTCTTCATACCGTTCTTTCCAGTCCCGTTTGAACAGCGACAGAGGGCAGACCAAACAGGGCTGAAAACGTGCTAATCAACAAACTGCAAACTTCCAAATAGCACAGGAGCCCACTTACACAAGTGAACGAATTAACAACGTTTAAAAGTCCGTATCAACAGGGTTAATCATAATAGAATCTTTAGCTTCTCCATGATACAAGCCTACCTTATCCTGTTGTACACCATCAGTAGCAACCAAGATTTCAGGCACTAAGCATTCTTCTCCTTTATAGCAAGCAACACGTCTCCCTCACAAGTCTCACAACGGAAATGAAAACTAAAAGAGACATTCAAATATTCATCCTGATACAATATATATGGTTGAACGTATTACATGATGATATAAAAAAAACCTCAGGCTGCTAATTACTCACCGACGATTCATTTTGCTCATGGAAGGATTTTACGGAACCGGACATCGCCGACTGTCTTCAGGGGCGAGCAAAGGGGTTAGACCTGGGTTGGACAGTGGTAAGTAACAACCTGACGAAAGTGAACGTATGTGCATCTGTGTCAGTGTTTGTGACATTTTCGTGGCATGTTGATTTTAAGCAGGAACATCATTTTTTAGTCCTTCTTTCATCAAACAGGACTGACAAACAACCGGGCTTGATGAATTTATTAATTGATTTAGCCTTACGGCATTTCACAACTAACGAGGGGTTGGCAACTCACCGTCAGGGTGTACGAGTGCCACACAGTGCCACACAAGTGCCACACAAGTGCCACACAGTGCCACACAAGTGCCACACAGTGCCACACAAGTGCCACACAGTGCCACACAAGTGCCACACAGTGCCACACGGTGCCACACAGTGCCATACAAGTGCCACACTGGAGGGTGCCACACAGTGCCACACAAGTGCCATACAAGTGCCATAATGGAGGGTGTACGAGTGCCACACAGAGTTGCCAACCCCTCGACAACTAACAAAGAAACAAAACTAAACATCTAAAATAAACTACAAATCACATAATTTTATACATACAATCTAACCAAACGAAAGAACAAAAAAAAAAACAAAAAAAAAAACATCTAAATAATACACACTGAATTCCATTATTAGACATAAAAAAGCCACATATTTTTAGATAAAATTATAACTCCAGATCCAAACGTTTAGTTTTTCTTATGTATTCCAACAAAACATTTCTAACGTTCCTAAATTTAAAAATCAAATCAAGATGAAACGGAAAAGGAACATTGATCCTATTAAGGTGAAACATCAAATCTAAAGGTTCACGAACAAAAATAGGGCACTCAAAAAGAAAATGGGAACATGTTTCATTTGGGCTTAGTGAAACGGATTTAGGCTGGCGTAACAATTTCGGCAAATAAAACGCGGCTTTTCATTTTTCCGTGTGTTCTTGAGGTAAATCACGGTTACACAGTACAGCTACGGCCGACTTCGGGTGAGGGAAGTTCGGGTAACTCCGCCAGTCAGACCGAGAACTTTATATCTTCAAGTTGTCTTTAACGTGTTCTTCTTTCTTTTTAAATAAAACTGCTTTTTGTTGTACAACTCAGCGGGAGTGACAAAGTGATGCAACGCATGGATCACCCCCATCCAAGTAACTAGATTAGCATAAACCAGGACTTGATTAATCAAATCAACCTATGATCAGGGACCCATAATAAAGGACCCCATCCTATGCTTCTATATTGATATGATGACCGAACCATCCGGTTTCCCAAAAAAATCGAACTACATTCCGACGATACATAGAACTACATTCCGACCGGTCAAGAGCGCATCTGAAATCTCTTATTGACATGCCCTCTGTAAAGGAAATTTATGGGTCCCTGCTTTGATTAATCAAATTTCGCCAAGTTTTCTTGTAGGTTAGTTTCTGTGGGACAACTCTTTCAAGAACAAGATCATGGAAACTTTTTTTTTTCAGCTTTGAAGCTTCGATAGGCCAACAGGTCTATGTTGTGATTCAGATTCCCTTTGGCTTTCCCCTTGATAACCACCACACACAATTTTTTAATATTTTGTGTGTACAAAAAATTTAATCGTCATACAGTAATATTTTGTATGGCGAGAGCAGGAAGCCTGGACAGAGTCGAAAGGCGTCCACAAGAAAATCGCCAATTTCACAGGGCAAATGGCAAATATTTACTCATCATGGTCTGTCGTTCCTTGAACGCAAGACACCAGTTCCTTTTAGAATATTTTGCCAACTCCATTTATGAATTTTGATACTCCATTTTGTTGTTCTTGACAAAAACTCGATGTGATCTACTTGGACTTTTATTGGTACTTGAGGTATTCAAGTACTCGGATACTCTACTTAAAGGAACAGTAAACTTGACTACGCAACTTTCGGTCATCGAATCGCCGGGGGAGCTTATATGAATATACAGGGTCTTATTGTCGACAGGCCCCTCCTTCTTTGTTATCTCGAACCATCTCGAACCCCCTCCTTAGTGTTCCCAAAGCTAGCTGGCAGGCCCTTGCCCCTTATGCACTGTAATTATGCACTTAAGTACTGTAAAAGTTCGCCTTTTTACATGTAAACCAGACAAACAACCTCCCCGACAAGATGGCCGGGGTTCGATTCCTAGTCGCGGCACACAAACCTTTTGCTTTTGCAAACCTTTTGCTCAAAAGTCGAATTCTCGGAAACTGCCCGGAAACTGCAATGGTCGTAACGAGAATTTTTCTTACTCTCAACATCGACTTAGGGTACATTCTTGATATGTTAGCTAGCTCCCCGAGTCAAGTTTGAGTCAAGTTTTCTGTTCCTTTAAGTATCAAGTATTAAGTACTCTAGAAAAGTTGTACTTCGGCAAAACCTAAGTCCCGACACTGGTGAGGTATCATTATAGCGGGCTTAGAATGTGCCATACAAAATAAGTATCTCCGGGGTTAAGAATAATGAATGCAAATACGGACATAGTTGTATTGCCATTATAGACATGACAGGTCCTTTAACCCAGCAACAAGAGATCTTTACCGACTTTACTTTTTTTCGGATTCAAAACACCTAGAATGCGATGCTGGGCGCCATCTATTTCTGAAACGCAACACAGGATTTCCTTTTAGAGTTTCTAGATGGCTTCCCACAGCCGATGAGTAACGGCCGAGTATGTAACTCCGAGCTTTCGAAAGAAAAACAGAGTTGCTATCAATGGCGGGGAAGGAGTTCTCAGTTACAAAGCTGACTGGGAGAACGGAAGCCGAGCAAAACAGCACTAGGGAGTAGCGCGAAGACTTGACGAAATTGGCACACACTCGAATAGCAGCGAAACTAGCACCACTAGAGATAGAGAACGTCCCTACTGAAACTGATTTGGTCTTTCACCAGCGCTGGCTTAGTTAACTGTTAACTTCTTATTCTAAACACATCAAAAGATTGGCGCAACCTCCATTGTTTCCTTGGTGTGTGCAGACTGCATCTTTGCTTTACTAGAAACCAACAAATTTGTCTCGCTTGAAATGCCGCAAGCGTAGTGAGCGGCGCTACGAGTATGGCCCGTTTGCAAAGCATAGGTCTTGGCGCTACTCCCTAGTGTTATTTTGCTCTGAACGGAAGGAACTAAAAAAAACTCCATGGTCGTCATTTCACCTTCAGCAACAGGAGATCTCCGTTAGTTTTCCGATTCAAAAAGCCTAGGAATCGATATCGCACGCCATCTAGTCTCCCAAACAAGCCGAGCATAATATCCTCCCTGGGCGCTAGAGAGCTTAGGAAGGCAGATTTTGTTAGGCTGATATCTGAACTTACAATCCCTTGTGGTAATACAAACTTTGAGGGTCCAATCTTGAACGGGGATTCTTGTTCGAAACATGTTATTATGTAGGTTTCTAATGTTTCCTGCTTGAGTTTTGATGTTGACCCCCAAGAGGCCACTGGAATGTGGAAAGGAAAGGATAGGTTTGCACCAGGTGACGAGGAGAAGCTAAAGATTGGATTCGAATTAATTAATCTGTTTTTTATGCAGATTTTAATCAGTTGTAATCTGAACAAGGAACCAAGATATTCGCTGCTGACATGCCTGTTGTGCATTGTTGACAGATTTTGGCAGCATCTTGGGTCCTTGTGCCTTGTAGTGACAAGGAAATCTGAACGTTTTTTCTCAATTACTTATGTCTCTTCTGCAAACAAATATTCCATCAAAAGCATTGAAACTGTTAGAAAATGCTGCTTACCATCATCAGACATTCCTTCCCAGCTCCTATTTGCTCTCGAACTCAGAAATATCCAAGAAAACCACTTAAATAACACATTTGTACACTCACCTCTTGTGCCGACACCTACTGGCAGTAAACTGAAATACAAGGCTGAGGCCCGTGACGCCACAACTTGACAGCGTGCTAGCAGAGAAAGAAACAAGATTGAACTTGTCCAGCCAGAGAGATGGCGTCAGCGTGGTAAGTGCGACAAAATGTTTGAAAAGATTTGGGAGGGAAAATGGATTGTACACTGGTCAAGCTGTGATGACCGAAAGTATTGTAGTACATATATGTATATGCTGTCTCACCTCAAGAATTGATAGGTGGAACTGGTGGAAGAATTTGCGTCCTAGTCTTGTGGTGAACTATTCAGTTCTGTCGACTGAAGAATTTTGTGAAAGTCGGTTCTCTTGATGTTGTAGTAAGGACACTATGCTTAGCCTGGAACAGCCTAGGCAGTGAACGTCCATAACGTGCAACGAAAGGTGGTCACATGAAGGTGACAGGATGACTGATTGGTCTAGAGACACCAGAGGAATCGAGAAACAGAAGGTCCGAGAAGGTCAGCAACAGGTAGGCTACCGTGTATGTCTTTCATTTCTTTACTTTGCCCCAGGAGGCTACAGCAGGGCTACAGTCCTGTTGCGTGGGATGGAATATCTTCTTGCTACCAGCGTGGCATCGAATAACGATGTCACGCGCTATTTCGGAATTATCGATCCAAAGCAGGAGGGGACTGGTATGAAATCTGAGGACCCTAGCTGGGGTCTTTTTCCCAAAAATCGCAGATTTTATTTGGGTAGGTCCCCTTGGCAGATTTTTTTTTTGTACATAGATCCGAGTAACGTATCATTCAACAGGAAATCACATGGCCGAAACAGCTGTTACAGTTGATTTCTATACTGAACACTCGAACTCAAGCCTGCCATTCATTTCACAGTATAGACTCCTAAATCCTTAGCCACTCCATAGGCAACCTCACCCAAAGCATATCTGGCGGTGCCCCTGATTTTTATAACAGTATTTTTGTGTCAAAAGCTATTAAAGCCTCAAGTGCCACTGAAACACGGCGCTGAATCCGGGGTTGAAGTGTTTGAACTGTAGTTGTTGTACGCAATCTTGCACTCAGTTGTACAGACAAGAGCTACGAGCTCACATGGCGCTTGATACGATTAGGTTATGCAAGAAAGCATTTGAGGACGTCACAAAACACCCCCTCCAACCCCCTAGGATCGGACTGGTTCCGGTTCCGGCATCGCCTCGGATCATCGAGGGCAAATGACTTTTTCTACCTTCGAATTTTAGCCCAACTCTTTTGATCCCTATACGTGCCACACTATTTCCTGTACCTCCGCTCCGAATCCCCTACCGCGGCCGAGCCTTGTTCGGACATATATGATGATCTAAAGTACGAAAAATTTGGACAATTCCTGTACCCCACACCACCTTGCTTGGATCCAGTTAGGACCCTAAAATATGTCATCTAGGGCATATTATCTCTCTACTTTCCAAACTTCATTCAAATTGCTCCACTCGACTGACTAATAAGCGAGGACTCCAGCTCCCCCAATGTGTCAGACAAGGCTACGCATCTCTGGCATCCCCTCTTCCCGCCCATCAATTCTGACTCAAATCGGGGCATTTCTGCAACTTTCCGGTTCCCGCTTCATCCTCCTCCTATCGGGGTCGGATCCGGTCGGAAATCAAATAACAAACCTCGGCCGCATAAAATCTCCATCTTGCATCCCATTCGGCCCATTTGTTTGGTTTTTGTGCGTAGGCCTATTACTACATTTCCGGACCCCCCCCCCCAGCTCTCCCAACCATGGCCGCATTCGGCTCGGACACATGTCTTGCATATCTAGGCCCTCAGCTCTTATCACCCATAAAATTTCACTCGAATTGGACCACTCGTTCGCAACCTAAGGAAGTCAGCAATTTCCGGATTTCCCTTCGCTTAACTCCCCTGGAAATGGTCGGATCCAGGAATGGAAGTTTTCCTGGGGCATCGCGACAGGTCTTTAACTCTATTTGGTCGGGTCTCTAATATGCCTGCCAGTTTCATCGTCCATAGCACATCTGGAAGTATCCTATCTCGCGATCACCGGAATTCCGAGAAACCACCTCCAACTCCCCCAAAGAGTCCCGATGCGATCTGGTTCTGTGAAGAAAGTATCTAGGGCTTATGCTTGTTCTTCTCGCCAAATTATATCATGTTCCCTCGACTCTAAGCGTTTCACGAAATTTCTGGTGCCCCCCTTCCCCCCCCCCCACAAGTCTCGGATCCTGTCCAGACTCCAGACTTGGCACGGAACATCTGAGGCGATAGCTCTTTTCACTTGCTAAGTTTCATTCAAATCCGGTCACCCGTTCAATCGTTAAGCATGCTACTGGATTCCAGATTCCCCATTCCTCCACTCCCCACACGATTGTCGGATCGGGCAAACGACTATTCTTAGGTCAGTCTTTTCGGGTACCTGACATGCCTGCCAATTTTCATCGTCCTAGTACATCAAGAAGTACCGAGCTCGCGGGACCACTAGAAATCCGGACCCCCCCCCCCGCCAACTCCCCCACATGTGCCCGGATCCAGTTCGGTTATGTCATCGATGTATCTAGGACTTGTGCGTGTTCTTCCCATCAAGTTTCATCCCGATCCTTCCACTTTCCGGCTCCCCCCTCCAACTCCCTCAAAGTCACCGGATCCGGTCCATATTAAAGTGGGTCGTCTGAGACGCGAGGTATTTCAAATATCAAGTTTCATTAAGATCCGATCACCCGTTCGAAAGTTATACATACCACAGTTTTTCGAATTCCCCCTCCACCCACTCCCCCTCAGATGGTCAGATCGGGGAAGTGAATATTTTCAAGTCAATCTTTTTGGGTCCCTGATGGCCTATGCCTGCCAAGTTTCATCGTCCTAGCTTATGTGGAAGTGCCCGAACTTGTTCAAAGGGCAAGTGCCATAAAAACTGACTGTCCACCTTGGATATGATATAGCCCACTAGAAACTAGTACAGGCAAGATTATTGGTTTCTATAGGTGGTTGTTACGAGGGTATTGATATTTTATGTAGAAAACACATGTGGTGCAGAACACATCTTCTGCAAACATAACTTAACATGGGATATGGATTCAGGAAATTAGAACTTGACAGCCTACCTGGCTTTCACTTTGTTATCTAACTGGACATACCACGGTCAAGTTGCGCATGAACGAGAAGGGCGGGAAAGGTGCAAAATGAAAAGTCACTTCTAGATTTTCACCGACCCACTCCGAACCGTTGACTTAACTCATTGGGCCGCATTTGCCCCTGAACCGGGTGGGTGCGGGAACCGGACTCCTAACAGACACATCTGGACCCAATGCAAAAAAAGCATACCAAGTTTCAACTTGAAACCTGCAATGGTTCATGAATTATTAACTTCCACGTTAACTGTGAAAACAGAAAACCGGCTAGTAGGGCCGCTATGGTTGATTGATACTAGAAATCATGAAAACCCTAATGCAAATCAGTCAAGTTTGCTCAAAATATGTGGTTATTGGGATAACGTTCGTTCTAAAAGACAGATCAAGTAGAGAAAGCTTCTATCCATACGATTTGCAATCGAACGATATACTACTCACCCCTCCTTGGGGGGTGGGGTGAGTAACTTTTTTCTTTTTATGCAGATTTTTTTAGGATTACTGGGGTACCCCTCAGCAGTTACAGATTTCATACCATCCAGAGGGGGGTGGGTGGGTCCTTTTTCCGAAAAAGTCCAGATTTTAGGCTAGGTGTCATCAGATTTCATACCAGTCCCCTCCTGATCCAAAGTGTGTTCCTCGGCGTGTTCCACCCTACTTACCAGTATGTAGTTCCGTAGTTACTACGTATGACGTCACGATTCCTGGCTTCTTGGCGTCAAGGCTGGAACGCATGTTTCTGTTTTCAGCAAAACATCGTGCTGATCCGGCCAATCAGGTCAAAGATATTTGTAGTTACCCGTGCCGGGCTGATCCGGCCAATCAGGTCAGAGATATTTGTAGTTACTACGCTCCCGACCGTGGTAAAATAGTTACCATTAGTCGCCATTAGTTACTATTTTGAGACGGTTTGAACCGAGGCTTGAACGGTCAGCGTAGCAACTTTTCACGAGGTTGGCACGAAAATAGTAACTGATAGTTAGGCTACTATTTTTAGAAGGGTGGAACACGCTCAAAGTGTGAGATGGTAGAAAGGCAGGCTTCTTCACTGGCCTTCCTTTTCTTTTTTTTTCACTGGCCTTTAAGTATCTGGCCAGTTTACGCTGACCCGCCTAATGTTCTAATGATTAAGTGTATCTAGGCGAGTCGTGAATCATTGTTTTTTTGTTCTTTTTTTGTCGTTTTTTTCCTTTTTGTAACTCCGTCGTGTACGGGCTTAGCTTAATAATAATACTAATTTAGCTTTGAACGGTTTAGTTGTGCAATGTCCCTGGAAACCTGAACAATGAAACCATACTTCAACACACCATGGAGAATGCATTTACAGACATGGCCACGGAGAGCATTCTTCTCCAGAGCGTGACGTTTTCAAAATAGCGATGTTCGTTTCTGGAGGTTTGCACATGCAGACTCCAAGGCAAAAGCGCAATTCTTTCAAATCTTGTACAGCGCTGGCCGGATCGTATCGGAATTTCTTCTAGATATACGTTTGGGCTTGACTGGTTAAAAAATATTCCAGAAGAAGGGTTGATTGGAGACATTTGTTCATTTCTAAAATTGTTCGGTACTGAAATAAGGACAGATGCAAAATGGAGAAAGAAATCATAGCTTGGAAACACTATTTCGTATCTGGATTGGGTTTTCTGCAGGCAATGTTAACGGAAGTCATCCAGATGGGTGATACTTGGTACTCTTCATCCAGGTGTCCTTTAAAAAACGTTCGCAGCGACATATTCCCACGGTGATACGTCTTCATGACAAAACGGCCCCATTGCAGAACGTCTCCATGACCAAAGATCCCCATGACCAGACGCGCCCATGACAAAACGTCCCCAACGAAACGTCCACAAGCACTTATTTTGCAGTTCGCCTTGGGCGTCCGGTGCATGCCGTGCGTTAAAGGAAAAAAAAAACAATTTTTTCGTTGCAGATTTAGGGACCAATTCTTATAGGCAGAAAAAGACAGACCAGTTGCTTCAGATAAGCACCGTTTCAGATCCACTGTGCCACGCTACGTGTCTTATTCTTGGCTCTGACTTAAGGCGTTTTTCCGTGCTCCCACAAACAGTTTGTGGGGCGATTGTGGCTCGAAAAGAGTGTTTCCGCGGCCTTTTGTGCGGCCCACAAGTGTGTTTCCGCGACCAACAAGATTTTCGTGGCTCACTTTGTGGCTCAAATTCGACAAACAACTGCCGAGGCTCAATTTTGGCGGGAAATTCAAATTTAGCAGCAAAACAACGTCGAAACAATAAAATTAAAAACTTTCTCAGGTATGTGGACATAAAACGGAAGATCCTTTTTGCAAGGAATGGTAAGGACGAAAGCCTGGAGTTCTATTTATTGATATTTTGCATGATTTTTATTTATACATTCAGACGTTTGAATTTACCGCCGAAAAAATAGACAAAACGGCGTTTCCGCGAGTTTCAACTTGTGGCTCGACTGTGTGGCACACAATCGTGTTTCCGCGAAAAACACTCAGAAGTGTGTGGCCCACAATTGTGTCACGAAAAAACGCCTTTAACCATTAGCAATTCGTGGTCGTTCAACAAGACCAGTTCGATATATCACAACAAGACCGAGATTTTGACGGGATTGCAAAGGGGAATATTTGTAGAACTTCTTCATCCAGACTGTAGTGTCTTGTGGGCTTCTGGTCTTAGCCTGGTCGCGTAAACATTTTATTTGTCCATAATAGACCCCTTATCCAGGTCCCTCAGGTTCTGTCTTGAATCAGCCAAGATTACGATCGGAGTATCAGTGATATTGGAAGACATCAGATTCTGGTCGTACAATTTACCCTGTGGGAATGCTAAGCATACAGACCAGTCTTCTTATTATCCTTATACCGGCACGAACAATTGGACGAAGACATTGTGGGAACTGACTAATTTCCTCGCTTTCGCCGGATTCCGACGAGTCCGGCCGAAATATAGGCTTAATAGGAAAACGAAACCGGAAGATCGATTTCCTGTGTCTTCTGGAAATCTTCAACTAGACTAGTGAACGGATCATCTAAAGCATCTTCTCTCACCACCTATCAAGTTTCACTCGAATCTCAGCATTTTTCGATTCCCTCCCCCCACCGTGGTCGGATTTGGTTTGGACAGTAAAATATGTCATCTAGGGCGTATGCTTACTCTGCATTCCAAGTCTCATTTAAACCGCTGCACTCGTTTGACCCCTATGCGAGCCACAAAATTTCAGGGACTCCCCGGAAAAAAGTCGCATCTTTGACATCTCCTCTTCCCGTCCATCAAGTTCGACTGGAATCGGAGCGTAGCCTATCCAGTCCCTCGACTACAAGTATTTCACGAGTGGCCGCCTCCAACCCCCCCCCCACAAGTATAGGATCAGATCCGGACTTGACATTGAACATCTGAGACGACACTTCTTTCCACTTGCCAAGTCTCATTAAAATCCGATCACCCGTTTAAAAGTTATGCATGCCACTAGTTTCCGGATTCCCCATCCCTCCACTCCCCCCACGATGGTCGGATCGGGGAAACGACTATTCTCAAGTTAGTCTGTTCGAGTCCCTGATGTGCCTGCCAAGTTTCATCGTCCTAGTGCATCAGGAAGTACCGAACTCGCGGGATTGCCAGAAATCCAGACCCCCCCCCCCCAAGTCCCGCACATTTCCCGGATCCGGTCCGGTTATGTTAGTGGCGTAGCTAGGACTTATGAATGTTCTTCCGACCAAGTTTCATCCCGATCCCTCCACTCTATTACAAATACCTCAAGATTCCGGATTACCCCTCCCTCCACTCCCCCACCATGCTCGGATCGGGGAAGTGACTATTTCCAACTTAATCATTTGGGGTCCCTGATATGCCTGCCAAGTTTCATCGTCCTAGCTTATGTGGAAGTGCCCGAACTAGCAAAACCTGGACAGACCGACGGACGGACAGAAATTGCGATCGCTATATGGCACTTGGCCGAAGGGCAAGTGCCATAAAAAAACGTCCTTTAATAAATAAATAAATAAATTTGAAAAAATTTAAATAAAAAAATTTGAATCTCAGATATGACATTGCTAATACAGTTATTCATTTTCGCATGGAAGGAAGATAACAATCCCGGGATTGCCGAACTGCATCCAAGTGGAGAGAATAGAGTAGGCTAGTAACCTGAATGAAGTGAACATATGAACAAATGCAGGGAGGAGTTGATCTGAGTAGAAACAGCGTATCTTTAGGTACTCTTTAAACAAGTTTTTTCAGGCATATTTAGAACATAACAATCACAACTTGGCGAAAAGGCCACCCCAAATAAGTCTTGCCAGAACAGTACACGCTGGTCGATACTAACCAGCCATCTATTGAAAATGCACAATCGAATCTGACTAGTCAATATGCCGCTGGAAATGCCGCTGTCTCCAAAGGGGAGGGGTTGTAGCATCTGCCGGAATAGACACGATTTAATGACAAAACGTTATAACGATAAATATACAGAATTCTCCCTTCAGTCGTCGCAACCGAATGTGTCATCTGAAATGCACTTGACCCTGTCGCCGTGTAAGCAGGTTCACGTGACTTCGATATCTGAAAAAAAAATCACACTTAGCACTTGTCAGTGTTCTACGAAGACCTCCTGCTCCCACGATCCTTAAAGTTTAACTGAAAAGGGTTGAGACACGACAACCTAGTTACTCATCCTTATTCACTTAAAGGCACAGAAAACTTGACTACGCAACTTTAGGCCATCAAACCGACCTGGGGGGCTTAGATAAATATACAGGGACTTATTGTCGACAGGGCCCCCCCTTCTTTGTTATCTCGAACCCTCTCCTTAGTGTTCCCAAAGCCAGATGGCAGGCCCTTGCCCCTTATGCACTGTACGGTAGTTATACACTTATGCACTGTAAAAGTTCGCCTTTGGCCGTGTTGACTAACACACCGGGATAGTAGTCAAGAGGTCGTGCGTTCGATTCCTACTCCCGGCACACAAACCTTTTGCTTTTTTTTTTCTACTAACTCAAAAGACGAATTCTCGGAAACTGACCGGAAACTGCAATGGTCGTAACGAGAATTTCTCTTACTCTCAGTATCGACTCAGGGTACATTCTTTATATGTCAGCTAGCTCCCTGAGTCAAGTTTGAGTCAAGTTTCTGTTCCTTTAAGTAGGCTTGAAGACCTGACAAAAACGCGATATTTTGTTTCCCCGCCATTCACGAATAGTCGATTCACGAACTACGATGACAAAAAATTCCCAGAAAATATATAGTATATATAAATAAGAACTATACTAAAAATGGTAGATTGTGAGTTTATATTTGCAACATCTGATATCTACAACGTCTGATATTTCATTCCTTAGCCACGAAACTCGACTTCGGTCAAAGGAGAGGCTAGAAAAATCACTTTTGTTCTCTTGCTTAAATTTAGCGGATGAGCTATGGACCTGGTCTTTGTCGTGAGGCAGTCCATATTTCCAACGTCCCTACTAGAGCGTATTTTGCCGAAACAGAAAATCTTTCAAGAGAGTTAGAATATTTCAGTGTATTTAAAATAATATACAAAAATAAGCTGGCTTTTCAGATAAACTTTAATGCGTTTTGAATTTTGTTTTCTTCTGATTCTCGCGTAGTGTTTGTCGTGCGGGAGTGCGCGCCGCAGCGTCAGTAGCCTACATGAACATCACAGGTCGGTCCTTTATGAAAGGCTTGTGTTAAAGCATTTCGTATGGGTTCATTACTTCGTATAAACTTACCGATTTGAGATGTTTCGCCATGGACCACCCGAGCATTTCGTTCCAGTTCAGAATCGCTTAGGTCTGGATTTGGGTTGGTTTTCGTTGGGAGAGTCTGCTCACGTGATCCTCCAGCAGCCAATAGCTCACGCTCCTTCGAATTCCGCCACTTCATTCGTCGGTTCTGGAACCAGATTTTGACCTGAAAAAAAAACAGACTTAAAGCACCGCTGAAGGTCTGAAGTTGTTGTCTTTTCTCAACACTGACTCTTTATGGTTGTCGTCACGTGTTTAAATGTGGTTTCAAAGTATGCTGTTTTTGCTTAACACCAACTTTAATTTCCATTTCGATTCCACCAAAGTGTCAGAGTATTATGACAAACCGCGAGTACATTCACTTCCTTCATTTGTTAATTGTAGGGTCTCTAACCACCTTGCTCTTCGCTTCTCACTGATTTAGAACGACTGTTTGATGTAGGGATTTCTTACTTCCAACGATGAGTAGTAAAAATCATCTGTGACAAATTAGCAACAGCATATTTTTGATTTTCAGACATGAACTAGTGAACAGTTAATGCTTGCAAAAATGGACGTCTTCATTTTTTTTTGTTTTCCGTCTTCATCGAGATGGGTTGCCGTTGAGGACAGGAATGTTTGAAATGTGAAATTCTGTCTCCCCTGGTGGTGACCCACCGTGGATTTCAGTGAAGCAAAAGCTGAAGATTAGATTGGGATTAACAAGTCCATGTTTGTATACGGACTTTAATACATGTGTGCTTTACCAGTCGGGATTTTCGCTGGACAGGCTGGAAATGCAGTAAAGTGGCGTGCGCATATTCCTGATGTCTATCCTACATTTATGTTTATACTTAGTGTTAGTGCCTGTACTATTTTTGGGAGAATTCTGAGCTTACAACAAGGCCCCACTCTAGATTTTCGCCAGTCACTTTCAAGCAGAAAGAACCACACTGTCAGAAGCTTCAGAACAGATAAAACAAGGATGCGCAGTTTCGACAGATAATGCGTAACGGATAACACTTCGGATGTTATCTGTTGTGTTTCCAGACGTTATGCATAATAAGCGTTACCATCAGGAAGAGCCGAAAAACCGCCAAAAAGCATCTGCTGAGTTTTCAGACATCATGACGATAAACAATAAAGTCATTAGATGCTTTTTTGGCTGTTTTTTTGCTCTTCCTGGCAAAGCTTGTTACGCATAACATTTCATGCATAACGTTTTCAAACACAACAGATAACATCCCAAGTGTTTTCTGTTACGCATTATCTGTTGAAACCGCGCATCCTCGTGTTATCTGTTATGAAACTTCTGACAGTGCAGTTTTTATGTTCTTGATCACTTTCATATATTTATTTTATTTCTATTCGCCGAAATCGGCGAGTACGTTACGAAGAGAAAAGCACAAGAATGTGCATACAAATACAGCAGTACGTACGCATATTCATATACAAATTGAACTACAGACTTCAGAAAAACGCTACGGGCGTAAAAATTTGTCATCGATGATAATCATATCAACACAACGGTGCCAAAATTATTACTTAAAGAAGCAAACCCCGTTTTGAAGTTTATTTTCTTTTTGATTTATAACAATTGTCAAATCTTCAATATTATAATCATTTATCATTACTGTTTTAGATTCGGAACCGTTAAACCGACAAGCAACTTTCCAGAAGCGAAATAAGCGTACGAATGCTTGATCTGTATACCAATCCGCAAAAGTTCGGACAGCGGGGAAGCAATTAAAGCATTTGGTAAAATCGCAGTATTCAAAACTTGAGCTATCTTTTTTTTTCTACAAAAATATCACGTAAATGAACCGATTTTCCAAATTTCGGCAGATAGTCTACACTCGATCGACTCCACAACGACCGCCCGGGTGCGGACCAGGTCCGAAGCGTACGGCAGACCGAGATCTCTTGGTGTTAATTCGTCTACTGCTTTTCTTGACTTAACCGACATATGATTTTCTTCCTCCAGACATGAAGCAGTATTTACATTCGCGACTACTATCCCACGTCCCTATGCATTATTTTTGTTAAAATCTGTACTACTTTTGGCTAAATTGTCAGCCTATAATGAAAAAAAAAAAAACTCGACCGAACTTTCGCCGGACACCTGGAAGACGAACGCAGCTTTGACATTACTGATCAATATCCTAAAATCGTGTACATTCCTTCTGTTAAAGTTTAACCGAAAAGGGATGAGATAGGACAATTTAGTTATCCATCACTTATTCACTTAAATTGGCTAGAAGACCCGCTGAAAATGCGTTACTTCGTTGTTCCGCTGTTCACGAATGGTCGATTTTCAAATAGTGGAAATTCCTTGTGATTTATGGTACTGAATTTTTTTTTTTTTTTTATGCTTTACGAGAAAGATTTATGATTTTTTTTTGTTCAGGCACTAAGCAATCTTCACCAATCTCACCACTGCCCACTGAAAAGCTCCGTTTGTGTTGAGATTAAAATTTCCCGCGTCATAGTAGAATTTACGTCGTGGTGACGGTCGCAGACATTCTGAACGTCATAACTAGAGCAGATAGTGGAAAATAAAAAAAATCCCTTTGCAGAATCCAAATAATTCAGTGTATTCAATTAGATGACACAAAATTAAATCGGCTTTTCAGTTAAACTTTCAGGCCTGCACTACTTTTGGCTGAATTGTCAGCCTGTTGTAACAAGACCTCGACCAGATTTTTGCCGGAAATAAAACAGCTTTTACATTTCTTGATGTTTATTCGCTACTGTTTTCCCTAACTTTGCCGGCACATTCATTTCTTCTTATCGTCTCGATCTTGGTCTTGGCACTGACGCCCCAATCTTATACTTCAACAGTTATGCAGTCATCACTTCAGGGGCTGTCAGTCCCAGGACCTCAGACCTTAGCAGATTGGGACCATATGAAAGGGAAATCGGACGCCGCGCCGTGTAATCATTCTCCGCAGTATTCATGAGCCAATATCGCCTGCTAGTGACGGCTAGCGAGAAATATTAGCATCGTGGTCTAAGTGGTCGTGCCATTTTGAAAAATTCATCGGAGCTACATTTGGCACTAAGCCAAACCATGCAGTTTGGATTAAGGTTTAACTGAAAAGCCAGCTTATCTTTATTTAATTTGGATTAAAGTTTAACTGAAAAGCCAGCTTATCTTTATATAATTTGGATTAAAGTTTAACTGAAAAGTCAGCTTATCTTTATATAATTGGGATTAAAGTTTAACTGAAAGCCAGCTTATCTTTATATCTAGGATTTGAATGCGCTGAATTATTTTGACTCTGCTAAAGGATTTTTTTTTTCATCTTAGGCATAATGACGTTCAGGATATGCACTAATTGCACAACAAGACAAAAGTACACCCCAACACGTGACAATTTGAATTTCAACGAAAGCGCGCATCTCAACGGCTAATAAAGATGAAGCTCAGGAAATTTTCAGTTCCAGATGGAAAGGTTACTTCTGAAAAAAGCCCGCTATTGCGTGTGACCCTAAAATTAACAATCAAGCATCAGAATCGACAGCCGTTTATCGATTAAAGCACCATTATGCGACAACCATTGAACAGCTTCCGAAATGACCACAGCCGCTCCTTTGACACCACGGAACAACTCAGACAAGACCATAAAATCATTAACTCTGAATGTTAATGTCGGAACAACCTTTTTATTTATTCGATTTATTTTTCGACAGTCGATTCCCGTTGTAGTTGCTCAATAGTTCAAGCATAGAGGTGCAAGCGCATAGAGGTACAAGCGCATAGAGGTACCGCAAATCCAAAAGAAAAAGTTCATTCGATGAAAATCGATTATATGAATAGCGGAGCAACGGAGTAACGCATTTTCATCGGATCGTCATGATGGGTAACTTGACTGTCGTATCTCAGCCCTTTTCGGTTAAACTTTGAAGGCGGACTAAAATTAAATAGAGAGCTAGAAGTTTCAACAGCTACTGTTGAAACTTCAGCTACTGTTGAAACTGTGTGTGGGGAATGCTGTGTGTAGTCCTGAAAGAACGATGACTGACTCAGGGGCTTGACCACTTTCCTTTCAGCCACCTTTCAGCAATCCTATTTATTGTCGAAAATCTGGTCGCGAACCTTAATTATAAAGATGTTGAACACCCCTGGATGGGTATTATTTTTTGATAAGATTCTTTGTTTTGTGATTTTCTATTTAGGTTAATGGTGTTTTTTTTTTGTTTTTTTTGTAATTGTTGTTTTCTTTTCTTTTCACATACTCCATCTTTTTTTCCGCTGTGTTGTTTGATGGGTAATAAAATACTTCATTCATTCATTCATTATTATTATTATTTATTTGAATCCTTCAAAACTGAAGAGTAATTCATAAAAAGAGAGGACAACATGTCAATTAAACTCACACGCACTTCAAAGATAGTACACAGACAAACAACTGACCGTTAAAAAAAAATTCGCCTACTAAATCTAAATAGAATGCAAATGAAAATACAAAAAGAAAATATGTTTCGGGCGGATTTTGACAGGTTGGAGCGAGGGGTCGACGACTCTCATTTTTGATATACACCATTCCGGAATAACGGAATAATCCTGACCATTCCGAATTATTCCTGGCCATTCCTGATTATTCCTAACCATTCCATATCCTCCCATTCTTTATCGAGTTTGGTAATTCACCAACTTTTGTTTAGTCCGCATTTATTTCACCCCATTCGGTCTGTCCTGCGGCGAACGAGGGGTCGACGACTCCCATTTTTATGTACACCATTCCGGAATATGGGAATAATCCTGACCATTCCGGATTATTCCTTCGGGACGTGTACACCATTCCGGGAGAGTCGTGGACCCCTCGGGTTGGAGCTGAGAGAGGGATTTCCTGCCAGAACTTTGCAATGCTGCGAGCTAGTTCATCTTCCTTGAAAGTCTTGATAAGAACACTTCGTGTTGTAGCCTGCTAATGTGAGCTTGGTACCCACAGAACGCGGATTCACATTTGCCCAGCGAATTCGGCGTTGCAGGCAGTTAGGTGATCTTGATATTTGAAATTACATTGGACAACCATAAATTTGAAAGATTTTCCACACAAATAAAAAATCGTTATTCGGGAACAGTGGAGCAACGGACTAACGCATTTTCATCGGGTTTTCAATCAGTTAATAAGTGATTCTGAACCGGAATTTCGAATTTATATCTAGTGAACCTTTAAATGTTGTATTCGGCACTAAACTTTCCGCGAAATTTGCCATATTGCCCATATTCCCGTTCAGCGCTTCCAAGCGGACTAGTTTCTGTTAATCCCCCTATGCTTCACCATCAGCACTTGGATCAGACATGGTAATATTATAGATCCACACTTTAGTGAGTGGAAAACCTGTCATCTGTGTCCCAGGTAACGGAGGTTTTGCATATGTCTCAGCAGCAGAAAGTGAAAGTGACCCATTACCCTATGGATCCGACTTTTTACTATGTATACACAAGGGTTGATTATGAGGCAATGGGGGGCTAACAGAACTAGTCCACTTGGAGCGCTGAACTGTAATACGGCCAATTCGCCTGTCCCCTGTAGCTGCCGCATACAGTTCGTCTGCATATTATGACTTTTCTCCTTGGGGAGAATCTGTGGTTGGGTACTAATTTAACCATTCTCTTCTTCACTCTCTAAACATTTCCAGATTAGGCCAATTTGTCTCGTCCATAAGCTACAGCTGGCGACCTCAATAAAAGCGAACCAGAATGGCCTGGAAATGAGCCCCTATTGGATTTTATTAGTTCTCTCCCCACGTGGTGTCAACGCTTACAGCTTCTTGGATGGAGAAGAGGGTGACAATGGAGGCAGCGGTAGCATAACTTTAAAAGGCAATCAGTAGGCCTGCAATGCCAGAAGTTTGGTAGCGTTTAAAGTATCTATAAGTAGTAAATGAAAGACAAAAATACTCCTCAACCGGGACTGGGACCCTCCGCTCTCAAGGCGAGTGCTCTACCACTGAGCTACCGATGGCTCCTGACGTTTTCGTGGCCTGGCGAAGAAAAAACCTTACTGTCTGGATCAGATACTGAAATTTGGGATCCCATCGGAACTTTTGGTCTTGTTTCTTCGCCAGGCCAAATAGCTAATCATTAAGAAAACCAAGTTCAGATATGGAATCAGCATGTATGTTTGCCCCTATAAGCCGATCGAAACGATCCTACCCTACTTCTGTCAATTTTGCGGTTTTGGCGAAATTAGCTCAAAAACGAATTCAGCGTATCTCCTTACCCCTACATCCAACATCCCAACTTCAAAGAAAAATTTAACTTCTAACAAATTTTCCGGTTTCAGCCGGATTCCTGAAGAACTACGTGTCCGGCTAAAAAATGATTGTCATACAGATTCAGTATCTTTTCTCATCCCTAGGTCTATCATCTAATCAACTTCAAATAAAACTTTTACTCTTAACAGATTTTCCGGTTTTGGCCGGATTCCGGGCTAACTAATTGTCTGGCGAGAAAACAGTTTTCGTATTATTGTTCAGCATACCTTCTTACCCCTACATCGAACATCTAATCAACTTCAGACAAAAAATTACTTTTAACAAACTTTCCGGTTTTGGCAGGATTCCGGGCGAACTAGTTGTCCGGCGAAAAAATGGTTTTCATATTCGTGTTCAGCATGCCTTCTTACACCATAATCGACTATCACATTAGCTGTTTAAAAATATTTTGCTTGTCCCTTAATTTGAACCCCTTCCCCCACCCCTAAATGTAGGGCTACAGGGCCCATCTACGAACTCGACCTTACTCTTGACCCAAAGAATGCTCACACCAAGTTTCATCAGAATATCTCATTCCCTTCGAGAGTTATCGTGCTTACAGACGGACGGACGGACGGACAGACGGACGGACAACTTTTGCGATGTTATAGGTAAAAGAGACTATATCAACAGTTAAAAGGGTCGTAATAGAATTTCTGTCTCAAAAGACAACACTTAAAGGACTCCTCTTACTCATTCTGCTTTTTGGGATCCCAAAACGTAAGTGGAGGGATACCTATGACATCGCAAAAGTTGTCCGTCCGTCCGTTCGTCCGTCCGTCTGTAAGCACGATAACTCTCGAAGGGAATGCGATATTTTGATGAAAGTTGGTGTGAGCATTCTTTGGGTCAAGAGTAAGGTAGAGTTCGTAGATGGGCTTTGTAGCCCTACATTAAGGGGTGGGGGAGGGGGTTTAAATTAAGGGACAAGCAAAATATTTTTAAACAGCTAATGTGATAGTCGATTATGGAGTAAGAAGACACGCTGAACACGAATATGAAAACCATTTTCTCGCCGGATAGGTAGTTCGTCGAGAATCCGGCCAAAACCGGAAAATTTGTTAAAAGTGAAAGTTTTATTTGAAGTTGATTAGATGTTTGATCGAGGGGTAAGAAGGCATGTTGAACACGAATATGAAAACCATTTTCTCGTCGGACAAGTAGTTCGCCCGGAATCCGGTCAAAACCGGAAAGTTTGTTAAAAGTAAAAGTTTTATCTGAAGTTGATTAGATGTTCGATGTAGGGGTAAGAAGGCATGCTGAACAAAAATCGAAAACCATTTTCTCGCCGGACAAGTTTTGCTTTTGCGATGTTATAGGTAAAAGAGACTATATCAACAGTTAAAAGGGTCGTAATAGAATTTCTGTCTCAAAAGACAACACTTAAAGGACTCCTCTTACTCATTCTGCTTTTTGGGATCCCAAAACGTAAGTGGAGGGATACCTATGACATCGCAAAAGTTGTCCGTCCGTCCGTTCGTCCGTCCGTCTGTAAGCACGATAACTCTCGAAGGGAATGCGATATTTTGATGAAAGTTGGTGTGAGCATTCTTTGGGTCAAGAGTAAGGTCGAGTTCGTAGATGGGCTTTGTAGCCCTACATTAAGGGGTGGGGGAGGGGGTTTAAATTAAGGGACAAGCAAAATATTTTTAAACAGCTAATGTGATAGTCGATTATGGAGTAAGAAGACACGCTGAACACGAATATGAAAACCATTTTCTCGCCGGATAGGTAGTTCGTCCAGAATCCGGCCAAAACCGGAAAATTTGTTAAAAGTGAAAGTTTTATTTGAAGTTGATTAGATGTTTGATCGAGGGGTAAGAAGGCATGTTGAACACGAATATGAAAACCATTTTCTCGTCGGACAAGTAGTTCGCCCGGAATCCGGTCAAAACCGGAAAGTTTGTTAAAAGTAAAAGTTTTATCTGAAGTTGATTAGATGTTCGATGTAGGGGTAAGAAGGCATGCTGAACAAAAATCGAAAACCATTTTCTCGCCGGACAAGTAGTTCGCTCGGAATCCGGCAAAAACCGGAAAATGTGTTAAAAGTGAAAGTTTTATTTGAAGTTAATTAGATGATAGATTTAGGGGTAAGAAGAGATGCTGAATCCGTATATGACAATCATTTCCTAGCCGGACATATAGTTCGTCCGGAATCCGGCTGAAACCGGAAAATTTGTGAGAAGTTAAATTTTTATTTGAAGTTGATTAGATGTTGGGTATAGGGGTAACGAGATACGCTGAATTCGTTTTTGATGTTTAGTTTTTCGCCGCACAAGTAGTTCTTGAATTCACCAAAACCGCAAAATTCCCAGAAGTAAGGTAGGATCGTTTCGATCGGCTTATTGGGGTAAACACACATGCTGAATCCATATCTGAACTTGGTTTTCTTAATGATATGCTGTTTGGCCTGGCGAAGATTGGACCTGGCGAAGACAAAACCTGATTGTCTGGATCAAGTATTGAATTTTTGGGATCCCATCGGAACCTTTGGTCTTGTTTATATTATCCCTCGCTCCCTTAATGGACCTTTAAGCTTCAGCGCTTTTTCGACCGAGCCGAGTTTTACCAGCCACGTAACGCAAACTTGACTACATTCCGGTCTGATTTGCATTCGAAAAGTGGGCTAATTTTCTTCGACTTCGCTACCGCGTTTAGTCACTTGATCATAACCAAACTGGGCCAACATTATCTTATTAGGCCGTCTAGTCCTTGTTGTATCGGACATCATGGGCCTCTTCTGAGAGACGTTAGCTCACCGACTCTCCGTCATCCGTAGCTGCACATTCGTTTTCGATCATTCGTTGCGAATCGATTGATCTTGTTCGAGGAAAATTGCAACGAATCTAGAATAAATTTTTTGTTGCACGTACGCTCACTTGATCCTGCAGGCACCACTAAGCTCGTCAAGAAATAGGTCTCCTTACTATTTCGTCCCGGAACTCCCCTATTTTCATTTCCTTCCGACTGTCAGTAGCAGACGTAATAAAAAGCGTCACTTTTTGGTCTTTCGATTCCTTTTGAATACAGGATTCAATATAAGAGCAATCACGGGAAGTCATAGGAATAGAAACGTGGTCACAGCTGGGACAGACAGTCATAATATGGGAAGGATAGATTTTATGGAAGATCGTGCAAGTGCCAGCAGGCAGAGATCGTGGGCGGTCTCTTGGAACATGCTATGGGGATACTAATATTACTAAGTCAAGGCGGCGGATACGCCACCCTAACTGTATGACCATCATAAGCATTCAAGCACTTGCAACGTCTAGAACCCCCCCACCCAAGACCCAAGATGAAGCCACGACTCGATCCGACCGCTGGGTCATCTAGTGGCGCGGGTCGGAAGTGGCCGACATGAGGAGGCTGGGATCATAGTTTGACTATGGATCCAGCAGAATGTTTTTATTGTAGCAGGCATATGGAAAATGTGTAGAAATTCAAACTAGTTATTTGCATTCCACTGGCAATCTGTAACTCCACTCTGTAACTCCACTGGCAATCTGTAAGGCCTGGCCCCCTCCTTTCCCTTCGTCTGTGCATCGGTCCAAGAGGAATACTGGCAATCGGTTTTTATGGTATCCTACCAATTCGCCAGCTAAATTCTTACACAACTTCGTTCCAAAATTTGTTTCCCGTCATTTGTAGTTAAGTACATTTATATTTGTAGTATAGTCATTAATCTGTTGTCTTTTAAATGTATTTTGTAAACATTTCGCTGTTTACCTCTTCTAGCTTAAGCTATTTGGGATTAACGTTGTTGATTGATTGATAACTGTGCTCGTCCGGACCCGGCGAGCTCTGATTGGCTGAAAATCGCCAAAACTGGCGGTTACGATAATTTACGGGGGCTTTCGGTAGATTACGATTGCAAGTGGAGACCACACTTAAGCCCAGGCAACAGTTACGCCACCGTGACTCTATGACTGGTTATGGAGGTGGGGGAGGCTCGAAAAAACATCCCTTCAGCCCAAGCTGAATGCGAATCACAGTTGACTGCGTCATACGGATCCGTCAGCTCAGTTTTGTTCTAGCGATATTTCGGCACTTCTTGGCAAGGGTCCTCATCAGGGTCAAGCTAGAAAACAGACCTGTGACCACAGAAATATCGCCAGATTAAGACTCAACTGACTTATCCGTTTCGCAGTGAACTAAATGGGCTGGACGCAGGCCGGTATCCAGGAATTTATTGGGGGGGGGGGGGTTGCCCACGGGTCGGACCAAAAAGTACAAAAAATACACAGATCAGAGGTTAAAGCCTACAAAAAGCTATTACTTTTGTGGATTTCGGGGGGGGGGGGGGTCGAACCCCCTAACCCCAGACAGTTGAGTAGGTGACAGAGTGAGTCCTGAGCACATTGTATTATATACCGATTTCTCCGGGTCTGTTTCGAAATGGATAAAAGGCTAGGAGTCTTTTTTTTTATAATCCTCATTCATCATATAGGCCTGGACTCCACTGGAGGTGTAAAACGAGAGAGGTTCAGAAAAGGAGACTTGCTTGGGTAAGTGACAGAATATATCGAGTAACGCTTTCTCTGGATCTATTCTGAAATAGTAATATTTGTCTTAAAGGATCCGTCGTACCCGTAATGCAAACGCAGCCTAAAAATTCCGTCATCGCTCCATCCTCCTTAAACCGGGAGACCAAATTTCATACGACAAATTCTACTCTCCCCCCAACGATACCTAATTGATTTTCACGCTTTTGCTATTTTCGATGGGTGGCCTATACTGTGCTCTGTGTATTTTGTTGCGAGAAGCTCACTCGTCAGATAATCCGGTTACGGTATCTGATTTTTTGTTTCCTCTTTCTAGGAAGTCAACGGGACTGGGGAAACGGTTAAAACTGCCAAATCCGTGGGTAATTTGTTAAAGCACCCCTCGCACTGTTTAATATTTATGTTCAAAGTTAAAATAGTCGAATACTTTAAAAAAAACTTTAAAAACAACGGCTACCAACGGCTTTGGCTGTTTTAAGCCTTTGTCCAGGCGGAGCGTCTCGCAAACAAGCGTCATATAGGACCACGGTACGCATCGAAAATAGCGAAACAAGGCAAGTGTGAAAACCAGTGAGTTGTCGTTAGGGGGATTAGACTTGCCGAGTTCAGTTCAGGTCTCCCGATTTAAGTGAAGAAAAGATAAAGTGAATACGGAAATAAGTCGCATTGGCGTCATAGGTATGGTGGGTCCTGTAAAAGCAGAGCCTGGTTTTTAAGTATTCAACTATTTCAGAATATTGATAAACATTTAGGCTACTGTGAGGGTTGCTTTAACGAAAAATAAGCAGGGATGCAATAAAAAAAAAACATCATAACGTATCTGACCTTAAAGTCGGGCTTCACTACCCAGATTTTTCGCCCGGATTCTGGGTTCCCGTTTTCTTCGGTATCGGTTTGGGTAATGAAGACAGGTCTGAAAGCACCCCGGACGCGTCCGGGAATCTGGTTGAAAAATCTACCAGATTCCCGGGTTCTGGGTGAAAAGAAGCGGAAATTTGAAAGTAGTTTTCATTTGACTTGGACAAATTGTGTTGAGATGGTAAAATCTAAGAAAATGACAGAAGTGCTGAAAAATGCCTAAATGTGGGCTGTTGAAGACGACTGGTTTTCGGGACCGTCTTCACATAATCCGGACCCCAGATTCTGGGGCGTCTGGGTAGTGAAGCCCCACCTTTACTCTTTACCCTCCCTCTCCCTACAGCCCGCTTCTTGGCGCTTGGTACTGTTTATTCCCATTAGTTGCCAATGTTTAGCGTTTCCCCAGGGCGACAATTGATATAACTGCCTGCATCAGGCGCCTTTATGAATGAATTTTACGCCTCCTTTCACTCGCCTATTACACACATCGGCGCTTCCATTAACGCCCCCCTTCTCGGTTTCATGATTCGCCTATGCAAATGACAGATATGCTGGGACAAATTATGTTTAATCGAGGACTGTCTTCTCGTCGTTGGAAATTAATCGTCTTAATAAGGTTGGGGTACATCTCACGTCTGTGGGTCAGTTGGTCGGTCGGTCGTTATGTGACCGAGCGGGAGCCCTGGTTCTGGTTATCGCTGAGGTTAGCACTGGAGATTCTCAAGGGCACCGTACTGCAATTAGTTCTCAAGGATCTCGATTTTACTTCAATTGACTTCTTTTAGTTCTAGGGTAAATGACTTATTTGAGACTGTTATAGAACCGACATCGTTGCCTACAGACCGAGGCGGACCTGGAGGTACTTTATATGTCTGGTCGGTTGGCCGTTCAACGGATGAATACCGAATTTAATTGTGGGGAGGGGCGGGGGTCAACATATGATGAAACTCACCTGAGAATCTTTTCAGGCCAAGCTTCTCAGCCAACCTGTTTCTATCCGGTTTCGAGATATATTTTGGGATGTCGACCCGCCGCAACCAACCCGCGGTGCTGCAGTTCGGACACAAATCCTCTCCACATCATCCCTCTCCGCGGTCTGGCAGGTAGGTTACCGATTTGATTTTGTGGTGGTGGGGGGGGGGCTCAACGTATGCTGAAACTCACCTGAGAATCTTTTAGACCAAGCTTCCCAGCCATTGCAGCATCTTCCTATCCGGTTTCGAGATATATTTTTGGGATCTCAAAACGTTAGTGACGGATACCTATGACATCGCAAAAGTTGTCTGTCTGTCCGTCCGTCTGTGATCATGATAACTCTCGAAGAGAATGAGATATTTTGATGAAACTTGGTGTGAGGATTCTTTAGGTCAAGAGTAAGGCCGAGTTCGTAAATGGGATCTATATATTTAGGGGTTTGGGCTTAAATTAAGGGGCAAACAAAATGTTTTGAAACACCTAATGTGATAGTCGATTATGGGGTAAGGAGACATGCTGAACACGATGGTGAAAACCATTTTCTCGCCGGACAAGTAGTTCGCCCGGAATCCGGCCGAAACCGGAAAATTTGTTAAAAGTGCAAATTTTTTATTCAAAGTTGATTAGATGGCAGATTTAATGGTAAGAAGAGACGCTGAATCTGTATATGATAATCATGTTTTACCCGGACATATAGTTCGTCCGGAACCCGGTTGAAACCGGATTTTTTTTTATAAGTTAAAGTTTTATTGGAAGTTGATTGGATGTCTTTATACGGATACGGAGATGCGCTGAATTGGTTTCTGAACTATCTTTTTTTTTGCTGGACAAGAGGTTCGCTCGGAATTTGGCCGAAACCGGAAATTTGGCAGAAGCAAAGCAGGAAGTTTCGATCAGTATCGTCAAAATAGATTTGGCTTATAGAGGTATATCTGAACTTGGTTTTCTCAGATGATTAGCCTGGCGAAGACTGGATCTGGCGAAGACAAGACCTAGTTGTCTGATCCCATCGAAACCTTTGGTCTTGTTGGATTTGGAACCGCCGCTACAACCCGCGGTCTGCAGCTCGGAGAAAACCGCTCTCAGCATCATCCCTCTCCGCGGTCTGGCAGGTAGGTTACCGATTTGATTTTCTGGGAGGGGGGGGGGTCAGCATATGCTGAAACTCACCTGAGAATCTTTTAGACCAAGCTTCTCAGCCAGCCTCTTTCTATCCGGTTTCGAGATTTATTTTGGGATGTCGACCCGCCGCTCCAACACGCGGTGCTGCAGTTCGGACGAAAATGCTCTCTACATCATCCTCTCCGCGGTCTGGCAGGTAGGTTACCGATTTGATTCTGTGGGGGGGGGGGGCTCAACGTATGCTGAAACTCACCTGAGAATCTTTTAGACCAAGCTTCTCAGCCAGCCTCTTTCTATCTGGTTTCGAGATATATTTTTGGATTTGGAACCGCCGCTCCAACCCGCGGCGCTGCAGTTCGGAGAAAACCGCTCTCCGCATCATCCCCCGCCGCGGTCTGGCAGGTCGGTTACCGATTATGTAGGTCTGACTAGTTGTCGCCGCCATGACTGAAGAAACGACGTTGGGGTGCGGGTAAGGCTCTTGTTTGCCACCTAGGGAGGAAAAAGGAACGATAATCCTATATGCTTGTTTCCAAGGTCGAATCAAGTTATAGCGAAATTCCATACAAGCGTGACTTCACGCCCATTTGATCTATTTTACCTTAGAAAACGAAAAATTGTAGTTTATTCCTGCCAGAGCCGAGGGGCCAGCGAGGCGCCGATCGCAATAAAACGACCTAAGGATAATCGATTCCGGTATTGGGCGCTCAATCGCGTGACGTCACTATTTCCGTCACTACTGTATGGAATTCCGCTATAAGTTAGTCAGCACCGTTTTGAATACCTTTCTCGATTTAAGGTGGGTCTTCAGCTGGCAATCGTAAGCTGTCGGAAGCGATCGTAACGCGTCGTAAGTGGTCATTTTGAGGTTTCGGGCAATGAGAGCACGTCGGGTCCGGGCGAGCACGGTTACGACAGACTTTAGGCGTTTTTCCGTGCTCCCACAAACAGTTTGTGGGTCGATTGTGGGTCGAAAACAGTATTTCCGCCGCCTTTTGTGCGGCTCACAAGTGTATTTCCGCGACCAACAAGGTTTTCGTGGCTCGGATTCGACAAACAACTCAGCCAGGTGATTGTCGATTTTGTGGCTCGATTTTGGCGGGAAATTCAAATTTAGCAGCAAAATAACGTCAAAACAATCAAATTGAAAACTTTCTCAAGTATGTGGACATAAAATTGAAGATCCTGTTTGCACGGAATGGTAAGGACGACAGCCTGGAATTCTATTTATTGAGATTTTGCATGATTTTTATTTATATATTCAGACATTTGAATTTACCACCGAAAAAATAGACAAAACGGCGTTTCCGCGAGTTTCAACTTGTGACTCGACTTTGTGGCACACAATCGTGTTTCCGCGAAAAACACTCAGAAGTGTGGGGCCTACAATTGTGTCACGGAAAAACGCCTTAAGTTATGGTGAAATCCGGTACAAGGGTGACGTCACACCCATTACCCATTTGATCTATTTTACCTTAGAAAACGAAAATTTTTAGTTGATTCCTATCGGTGAATATATGATTAGTGCAATTTGTTGGTTCGTGACCATGAACAACATCCAGGGTTGCCAAATGTCGCACATAGTGTGAATTGTCACTTTATTTTGTTTTTGTTACTCTTGTCCTACCCCTACGTAGGACGTACAAATCACTCTGTTTCAAATAACGTCCAAATGTGTAATTTTTGCAGCAGGGATTCCGACCATAAGTGACTATTTCAATTTTTTCATGAACATAAAATTATGATGTGTAATTTTTACAGAGGCGACTCCAAACAAAAGTGACTATTGCACGTTTTTTCATGAAAGTATATTTTCACTCCCAGTTCACTCTCTGTTTTGGGCCGAAAGTCACTCTCTAAATGTTTTGATGTGGCAACCCTGACCACAGCAGAGGGTGAGTTGGTATGAAGCAGAGGGTGAAGACGGGATTGGGATCAATAAGTCAAGGTTGTTGATGCTCATACGTTTTGAAGACTCAAAATTTAATTACACTTTTTGGTACATTTAAATTTTCAAGTATACCTTAAAGCAACGTCGTTGCTTAGCTTTTGCCTTATGAAGCCTATTTAGTGGCCAAAAATATAAAACAAAAATAAAAAAATACTCCACCCCAAATGCCGCGTCTGTGCAAATGCGCGGTTGTGTTTGTATTCAAATAATAATTCGAAAAGTTCGAACACTGGGGGTGGCTGGAGGGAATCTCGAAAATGTGTGGCAGGTAGGTCCGTATTCAGCAATTTCTTCCGGGGGGGGGGCCGCAGGTCGGACAATAAAGTACAAAAAAGAAGTAGATCAGAGGTTAAATCCTATAAAAACGATTATTTTCGTATGTTTCGGGGTGGGGGTTAAACCCCCTAACCCCCCCTGGTTACGGCCCTGGTGGTAGGCCTAACTTCCGACGGGTCGCGCGGTGGAGCGGGACGACCATTTGATGGTAAACCCCTTAAGTCCGGTCTTCACCTCCCGGAACTTCCGGAATCTGGGCTTCCAGATTTTTCTTTGACTTCTTCTGTAAATTGCATCTGGAAGATGAACCGGTCCGAAAGTACATCAAAATAATCCAGAAAAAAGGGGCTTTTGAACTTCCAGATTTCCGGTATTTTCAAGTATCGCAGAAGAAATTCAGAAAAAAACACGGAGAATCTGGGAACCCAGATTCCGGAAGGTGAAGACCCGACTTTACCGGTATCCGGGTTATTGATGCATTAACGTTAGCACACATCGAGCGTGCCACCGCGTCAGCCATCAGCTCATTTCAATCACAGTCCTTAATTTGCTCACATCTGTTCTAACCAACTTGCTGACACACGCGTATCAGATACTAAACACATATTCTCGCGCCACAAGATACAGATTCATTGTTTATGCGATGAGTTCCGGATTGTATATTTTTCCGGCTTTAATATCCACTGTGCTAATGGGGGAGACGGGTGATCAAAGGGCAATTAGCAGAGGGATGTTTGTGTTATCTGTGGCCAGAAGAGGTTTAGTAAATAGTTTAGATTGGGAGACGAGAGGGCCATCGGGGCTTTAAGAGATTGTGTTTCAATGCAAACGGAAGGAAATCGTTTTCTATTTGTGGCCGTTCACTTTGGTGGAAGGTAGTTCGGACGACTGGAAAGCCCTCGTGTCAATACTCTATATGACTAAGTCCAAAACACGCCAGTGATCCTCAGGAAGAAGGAGTAAACGTCTCCGTAACGACTCAAATCCTGTGTCAAACAGTCATGGCGATCTTTGGGAGCAGCTGTGATACCACTTCTGCCTTTCTTCCGCTAGGTACCCGGAGAGGCCGGAGATTTTGCATCGGCAAGGAGAGATAGTCATCAAGAGTATAAGGGGTGCTTAGCTCTTTTTGAGGGGATCAGGCTCCCACTTACTAAGCTGCTTCCGAGGAGCTTATTGGTCACCAATCCCGGCTTTTCAGGTCTTTCTCATTAAAACCAAGGGTGCCAAGCGGGGCTGAAAGCAGCCGGGACAGGTTTGTAATCTTTCAAAGAAGTCACGCATGTCACAATATTAGGATATATACTTAAAACTTCGGACGGTCCAGAAATATCGTTTGCTGAATAAATCATTACTTGTCACGTGAAATAAGCGGCTTTCTTTCGACTCCGTCCAGGCTTCCCGCTCCCAGAAGCGGAGGTTTGATGCAAAATGTTTAGAAACTGTGCGTGCCGTGGTAAAAAGTTAGGAAACCAGCAACAAGCAACACAAGATCGACCTGTTTTGCTACTAAGTCTTCTAAAGTGAAAAGCAAAATTCAAAAGCATCTAATGCTTTTACTTTTTAAAGTGTGGTCGGCGGACCTTGAACCTTCCGGTGGATTTTGCGCTGTGTGACTGGGAAACTAGGCTCAACCGGAAAATCGTTAATGGACACCTCGCAATACACAGTGTTTCTGCTCAGATGTTCTGAGATAGTCGACCACTTTACAACTAAGCTACGCTTACAGAAAATTACACACAGCTTTGGCTGTTTTTAGCCTCTTCCAATGTCCTTGCCTTGGATGACAATCTTGGCAAAGTTTGCATAACTGGTCTTCGGACGAATAAGCTCCTTGTAAACAATGATCGGGCGCCTGATACGTCACGTAAAGAGAACAAACGTGGCAAGCGTTCTAATAGAGGAGGATACACTCATGAAAAGACGAATCTCGTGAAAGAGAATGGATGGAAATATAATGAATTACTATCATAAGTACGACGTGTCCTTTAAAATCTCGTGGGTGCAAAATGAAACAATGGCGAACGGCGGGATTTCAAATAAGCTTAGAAGGGAGCTAAGGATAATATAAAAGGCACAGTAAGTAATATGGGTCATTTAAACTACTGCAGTAGAAAAGTTTATATATCGTTAAACAGTATGTGGTTCTTACTTGTATCAGGGACCCATAAATTTCCTGTCAATAAGAAATTTCTGATGCTATCTTGAGCGCACGGAATGTAGTTCGAGAAATACCCACGGTCCAATGACGTTCAAGACCACATAGACAAAATTTGGGATTGGCTGCTGGCGCCTTGAGGGAGGAGTCTCTTTGGCGCAAACGCCCAATGAGGCAAACAAGAATGCCGATCGACTCAAGCGGGGATTTTTGGAAACTGGATGGTTCGGTCATCATAGAAGCATAGGAAATGACAGGCCCCCTGTAAGGAAATTTATGGGTTCCTGATTGTATTTATAATCATGACCATACCTTGTAACAAGAATCGGTCTTGTTCCATTCTCTGTGAAATAGAACTGTAGAAGGGACGAAGAAACGAGTCGAAGTACTGCGTCTGCTGAAACATGAGGGGCAGCATAGGATCAAGACCTGAAAAGATGCCGGATTTAATTTCTGGGACTCGGGTTACTGCAGCGATTCTCCTTTCGCGGCGGACAAAGAATCAGTACTGGACAGAAAAACAACGAAGTGGAAACGCAGCTTCGAGTGGAATGAAGGAGTTCCAGCACCTCTGAAGAAATTTTTCCGAATCCATGCCGAAGTTGAAGTTTGGAGTTGCGGCAATCCTTGGGTTGGATGAGAAGACGAAGAGCGGACAGACGCGAGAGGATTTCCTTCAGTTTTCCGCACTTTTATCAATACCGTAGGGGAGGTGGGGGTTGAACCGTACGTTTTTAGTTTTCGGCTAATAATTCAATTTCTGTAGAATTTTAACAAGGTAATAAGATAATAAGACTAGCTATGTTCGGTAATTTTTTGAGAATTTAATTTCAACTGGTTTTGGCGCCACAGTTTTTTCTTTTTTTCAAAAAATCGTCCGGTTCAGCCCCTCCGGTGGGGTTGGTTCGGACGGGTGGTGTTTTGAACCGGACATGTTAAGATGAGCTCTGAATATGACCGAATAAATGGTACAACCAAGTGCTAATCAAGTTTTCACTTATTGGAGAAGAGTTAAACTATCCAAACATACCACTTAACCGAAAATTCTTGGAAATTCGAACTCAAAAGAAAGTGATTGTTGAACTTGACTTTTTCCACCGAAAGCAATTAATTTAGAAAGCTTGGGTACTGCAGCTTTACCTTGCTTTCACAACTTCGGAAATGGTAAATATTTTATATGGACAGAGCGGGGTTGGACCGGACCTCTAGAATAGCGTCCGGTTCAACCCCCCAGAACGTGTCCGGTTCAACCCCACAGAGACCATTTCTAAAAAAAAATTAACACCAAGAAAAAACAGAAAGTAGTAAGAACCCCGCAATAGGCTAGTAAGATGAAGAAATGAACCTACATTGGTCTAAGCTATCACCAACTCCCCAAAAACAGCTAATTTCTTCTCTAACTGAAAATGAAATTGTAAGTACGTTTTGTGCGATGAAAAAAAAAACAAAGTCGCCTGGTTGGGAATCGGTTCGCAGTTGAGAGTTCAAATTTCGTCCCATGAGTCAGAACTTTGTTGCCAGCCTCAGTTAATTATTTCACGATTTTATAACTTTGGGTCTGCCCACACTTGAAACTGTCCGGTTCAACTCCGACCTCCCCCACGGAAGGTGGAAATTCATCTAACTTTCCGATCTCGATTTTAGAATCCGTTAGGACACGGAAACAGAAATTTACGAAATCTAGGCTACAGTGACCATTTATCCAGTGGATGATTTATAAAAGCCAGAATATGAAAACGAACAGTCCTTCCTTTGGATTGGGTAAGAAGATGCTACGCGGAACAAAAACTAGTATTGAAGCTTAGAAAGAGACACAATGTGAGAATTTAAGCTTGGTGGTCTTTTCGGTCTCTTCTCGGACTTGAAGCAACTTACCAATGACTTGGAACTCGTAGGGTTCAAGCTCATATTGTGTTTGATACAAATCCAATTAAAACCAAAATAGACAATCTGGCAGAGAGGGCTCGTGGCCAAATGGCAAATGGCAATTGGACGCGGAATATTTGCTCAGTCGACTCTGAAACGGTCAGGCTAATTAAAAAGTTGATGATGCTGGTTTGCGACGATGCGTTGTGCGATTTGGTGACAGGAAAAAGCCCGGAGCTTCACTCCAGTTATTTCAGGCGAGACTCGTCTCGGTCCAACGCACACCACTAAATTTGCCTCAAATCGATCAGACTTTGTGGTGTAGACGGTGTTCCGTTAGAATTGCGGCTAGGAAAAGCCCAAATAACTACAGATTTAATCTCTACAGCTGGCACATTTGGCACACTGTCAGAAGTTTCATAACAGATAGCGCATAACACTTTCAAGAATAACACCTTTTCACTTAGAAATAAAGTGTTATGACCAATTAAGTTTACACTATTTCGTGCCTAGATCTCCAACAACACCTTCAATTGGTAAAAATACTAACGGGAACGAAAGAAACATAACAGATAATATCCCAAAGTGTTATCTGTTGAAACCGGGCATCCTTCTGTTGTCGTTATGTAACTTCTGACAGTGTAGTATTTTTACCAATTGAAAGTGTTGTTGGAGATCTAGGCACGAAGTAGTGTAAACTTAATTGGTCATAACACTATATTTCTAAGTGAAAAGGTGTTATTCTTGAAAGTGTTATGCGCGATCTGTTATGAAACTTCTGACAGTGCATTCCTGAATTTATGGTACAACCAGTTCCTGGTTTCTTACCTTGTCGATGATTGCTGTGTATAAAACTGAGCCAGTCTCGCGCGTCTGTCCGCTCTTCCGTTTTCTCATCTAACCCAAGGATTGCCGCAACTCCAAATTTCAACTTCGGTCCACATGGATTCGAAAAAACTTCTTCGGAACTGCTTGAACTCCTCGATTCCACTCGAAGCTGCGTTTCCACTTCGTCGTTTTTACTTCCAGCAATGACAAATCTCAAGTCTTTTCGTTCCGCATTGACAAACCTCAAGTCCTTCGTTTCCGCACAGACACGCATCAAGTCATTACGCTCACTATCAACAGACCTTTCACTACCGAGGGATCTTAGGCCATTACGGTCTGTCCCGACGGACCTAAAACCACTGCATTCACTATGAAGAGATCTTATGCCATTCTGTCCAGCCTCAGCAGATCTCAGGACGTTGCGCTCTGTGTCTTCAACCGACCTGAGGTCGTTGTTTTCGTCCTCAACAACCCTTCGACTGTTCTCCAAGAATCCATTGCACCTTGGATGGTATAACTGCCAGAGATATTCACTTGCCGGCAGCATGTCACCGTTTAGTCGGAATTAGGGAACTCCGGGGATACTAATCTCGGGAAATTTGATGGGGTTTCATTGGATGGGAGTTCTAGCCAATAGCAGAGATGAACCATTGTTGATGGAACGGAATAGAAGAAGGGAGCACAATACTAGATGCGTGTGAGGGACAATGTGGTTGATACAGACATGACTAGGAAGCTAAAGTCACAATGGCTTGCAGTATGGGGCTTTAGTTGAAAATTGGCGCTGTGCATTAAATAAACTGGCCTGACGGTCGTTTAAACACGAAATGTCACGATAACTTGTATGTTCTAAATTGTAAATTTAGTCAATTGTTAATACCCGAGGTACTACCATGCGTCACGAGATTAGACAAAAATTGCGTAAAGGTGGAATGTTACCCTACTGAGACACAGAACCTTGGATAAGTCCTGCAAACACCGAATTTGGTGCATGGGCTGGAAAAAAAAATCCACAAAGAACCCAGATTTGTTTTGAGGCCCCCATCCCTACCCAACCCCCACAGCCAAATGTGCAACAGGTTGCACTTCGGGTTCCAACTTTCGTCCTTTATTGTAGCATAACGGGTATTTTAAACAGCACAAATATTACATAATAATAGTAATATAATAACACAAAGCAACAGAAAAGGCTTTCGTCTCTAAATAACTCTAAGAACCTTTGAGTAATCGAACTGATCATTGTTAAAAATCCCATTAATAATGCATTTGAAACTACTGATCGATTCAGCGTTAACAACATAAAGAGCTGCAGCCGTCCGGTCTGCATCGGATGAGATAGGCCTGTTCGGGACGCAGGGGCGGTTCGAAGTGCTTGGGCATTGGGGGGGGGGGAGGGTGAAGCTATGATTTTTGCTCCATTTTGCATCTGTCCTTATTTCAGTACCGAACAATTTAGAAATGAACATATGTCTCCAATAAACCCTTCTTCTAGAATATTTTTTAACCAGTTAAGCCCAAACGTATATCTAGAAGAAATTCCAATACGATCCGGCCAGCGCTGTACAAGATTTGAATGAATTGCGCTTTTTGTCTTGGAGTCTGCATGTGCAAACCTCCCGAAACGAACATCCCTATTTTGAAAACGTCACGCTCAGGAGAAGAATGCTGTCCGTGGCCATGTCTGTAAATGCATTCTGCATGGCGTGTTCAAGTATGGTTTCATTGTTCGGGTGTCCTTTAATCCGACTTAATGTGGCTCAAACCCCAAAATCTCTCTAAAGTCCCAGCTAAATGACACACCCTTCAGCCAAATAGAGAAAAGGTTACTATACGAAAGGCGCCGCAGGCGAAATTTTTAAAATACGCTTTTGTTCTGGCTTCAACTGCTTCCCAGACAAATTAT
The DNA here is from genome assembly GCA_023053555.1 of Branchinecta lindahli. Classification (NCBI taxonomy): domain Eukaryota; kingdom Metazoa; phylum Arthropoda; class Branchiopoda; order Anostraca; family Branchinectidae; genus Branchinecta; species Branchinecta lindahli. Next base: position 18,258,662 of record JAKZAO010000011.1, on the reverse strand, counting down.
AGCATTTAACGTGGCTAAAATCCGAAGCCAAAACCTCACCTAAATGACGCGCCGCTCGACTAAATAGAGAATAGGCTACCATGGAAGACGCTGCAGGCGAAGTTTTTGGAAACATTTATGATCAGAGATCTTTTAGATTCCAAACGAAAGTAAGGGATGTCTATGATATCACAGATTTGTCTGTGGCCCCAAGAACTTCCGAACGGAGTGAGCTGTTTTGCCGAAAGTTGGTACATAGCAGCGCTTCCACTCAACCCTTTCCGAAGAAAGAGAGTGGACACTGGCCATCCAGAATAAAATAAATACAAAGTCGATTATTGTCTCGTCAGATATGACTTATAGAAAACCTCTATGTAACCATCCGACTAGAAACAGGTTTCGAGCCAAAACTCACGATAGGCAAGCTCCAAACCTACGTCTGTCATTCTGTCAAGCTCAAAACTTACAACTGTCTCGCAATATACGACTAGAAAATTTGTTCGCAAAATACGACAAGTAACAGGTCATTCGCAGGTAAAATTCGCACGATTTGGTTTCGCTCTGGCAAGCGTGAATTAGTGATCTCAGAACATACGACTGTCATTCTGAACAAGACCAAAGGTTTCGACGGGATCCCAAAAATTTAATATTTGATCCAGACAACTAGGTATTGTCTTCGCCAGGCTAATCATCTGAAAAAACAAGTTTAGGTATACCTCTATAAGCCATATCTGTTTTGACGATACTGATCGAAACTGCTTTACTTCTGCCAAATTTCCGGTTTCGGCCGAATTCCGAGCGAACTACTTGTCCAGCAAAAAAAAAGAAAGTTCAGAAACGAATTCAGCATATCTCCTTATCCCTATAAAGAACATCTGATCAACTTCAAATAAAACTTTTGCTTTTAACAAATTTTCCGGTTTTGGCCGGATTCCGGGCGAACTACTTGTCCGACGAGAAAATGGTGTTACCATCGTGTTCAGCATGTCTTCTTACCCCTAAATCGAACATCTAATCAACTTCAAATAAAACTTCTACTTCTAACAAACTTTCCAGGTTTGGCCGGATTCCGGGCGAACTACTTGTCCGGCGAGAAAATGGTTTTCACCATCTTGTTCAGCATATCTTCTTACCCCTAAATCGAACATCTAATCAACTTCAAATAAAACTTTTGCTTTTAATAAATTTTCCGGTTTTGGCTGGATTTCGGGCGAACTACTTGTCCGGCGAGAAAATGGTTTTTACCATCGTGTTCAGCATGCCTTCTTACCTCTAAATCGAACATCTAATCAACTTCAAATAAAACTTCTACTTCTAACAAACTTTCCGGGTTTGGCCGGATTCCGGGCGAACTACTTGTCCGGCGAGAAAATGGTTTTCACCATCGTGTTCAGCATGTCTTCTTACCCCATAATTGACTATCACATTAGCTGTTTCCAAATATTTTGTTTGCCCCTTAACTTAAACCCCCTCCCCGACCCCTAAATGTAGGGCTACAGAGCCCACCTACGAATTCGACCTTACTCTTGACCCAAAAAATCCTTACAGCAAGTCTCATCAAAATATCTCATTCCCTTCGAGAGTTATCGTGCCCACAGACGGACAGACGGACAACTTTTGCGATGTCGCATAGGTATCCCTCACTTACGTTTTGGGATCCCAAAAACTCATACAATTGTAAATCTGAGAAGCTCAAAACTTGTGACTAGAAAATCTCTCCCTAGTCATACGACTAGAAACAGGTCATTTACGGGCAAAATTCATGTTTGGTAACTGCATTATGTCATTCTGGCAAGCTCAGAACGTACGAGTGTCATATAGGCAAGCTCAAAACATACGACTGAGAGTACAACTCCCTGAAGCATATGGGGGGATGTGTCACCCCCGCCCCCCGACGGGCACTAGATGATTTTGGTCTGTTAAAGTTTAACTGAAAAGCCAACTCATTTATGTGTCATTTAATTGGATACACTGAATTATTTGGATTCCGCAAAGGGATTTTTTGATTTTCCACTATCTGCTCTAGTTATGAGGCTCAGAGTCTCTCCAGCCGTCCCCACAGCGTAAATTCTACTATAACGCGGGGAATTTTAATCTCAACACAAATGCGGCTTTTCAGTGGGCAGTGGTGAGATTGGTCAAGTTTGCTTAGTGCCTGAACAAAAACAAATCGATAAATCTTTCTCGTAAGGCATACAGCAAATATACAAGCGCATAGAGGCACCACAAATCACACGAAATTCCACTATTTGAAAATCGATTATTCGTGAATGGCAGAACAACGAAGTAACTCATTTTCAGCGGGTCTTCAAGCCAATTTAAGTGAATAAGTGATGGGTAACTAGATTGTCCTATCCTAGCCCTTTTCGGTTAAACTTTAAATTGGTAGTATCTTTTCAGTGACGAAGATCCTCAAGTCAAGCAGCTGCATGTATTTTGGTTGCAGTGGTTGAGTTGCCTGCAGATGTCAACACCACCCATCCTGTCATAGCTTCGCACTAACTGGGCTGAAAATACATTCTACAAATGTCTTGGAAGGTCTGTCGTATCTCGCGATTGTCCCACGCCCTCCAAGGACAAAAGACATCGCCTCCATCAATCGGCTACGAAGACAGCAAGCCGTGCCTGTCATCCCCGTGGAAGCTTGCACGAGTCTAGTAAGTTGTTCAAGTCTGGCAACCCTCAAGTATATCTCACGAGCCAAATGAGCAACATTCCCGGCTGAATGGATGTTTCATAGCGCTGAAAGACGGAAAGAGTGGCTTTGAATCTGAAGTTCAAATAAACAAAAGTTGACGATTCTCGTGGATTGATCGTATTAACCATGGGCTGAAAAGGGCCACCGTTAACAGCGCTGACGCGTCGCAGAGGATGTATAAATGATCTCCGGATGGTACGGGAAAAGAATACATATTTTATTTTCAAAATGTACTTGACAATTAAGCATAGCCCATATAAACAAAGCCCATCTCAAAAGGGAACTCGAACATTACACAGCTAAACAGAAACAGAAACTTACACAGAAATGTAAAGGTGTAAACCACAAAAGAGTTGAAACGATGAGCTATATTTAAAAAAGCAGAGTGCAGTTGGACGCTTTACTTAGGATCTGTCTTTCTAGGAGGAGCATCCCAGTGATAATATTGCTTTCTCATTCTCTACTTTGTTCCGCCCGCTATCATTAGTATTTATCAATAATATAACATTCTGGACACGATATTCTTAAGGCTAGCTATTCTTAAGGCACTGGACATAATATCCTTAAGGCACGCACGTTGAGAACTTCAAGGCACTTTCTCAGGTAAACTAGGGTTTTCAAATTCAACTAAGGTATTCAGAATGGCTTACTACTTTTTCAAAGTCATTTCAGGCGTCTATAATTTATCTTCACTCGCTCAGTCGCTTGACAGACGTGTTCGGGGAACAAAAAAATATTCATTTTGTATGGAGGAATTTTACTGAAAGGTGAAATTCCCAACTAATCCAACTCGATATCTTTATTTTAAATCGTGGAACCAAAAAATGCTATATAATGTAACTCTGATCTTTATAATTTAATTTATTTATTTATCTTTATTGTTATTTTTAAATTATAATGATGTGGAAACGAATGAACAAAATTATGATAAATATTAATCCTAGATCATGGCATCCAACGAGGTCGAAAGAACCATTATTCCTCAAAGTAATCACGTGTCTCAGTAAAATGTTCAATTCAACAAAAGGAACTGAACTGAAGTTGAACTGAACTGAATCATTGAATGTTAAGAAACATTACATAGCCTACCTGAAGTTGAACTGAATTGAATCATCGAATGTTAAGAAACATTACATAGCCTACCTATTGGCAACAAACTTTGAAATATGTTGTAGGTTTAGTATACTAATTTGTACTATTTATAGTAGGCTACCTCAAGTTGGCACTAAAAACTGGCTAAAACAGAGTTGAAGGTCCCTCGGTCAAACATCAGCAAAATCAAATAGAGATATTATGACGTGAAAGGCACAAAATATAGGAATGAGAAGCATACTTCAAATACACACGATAGAATTAGCGACTCGGTCTGATTGGAACCAATAACATCTGAAAGAAAAGAAAAACATAAGAAAAATATCGCTAAACAAGACAGCTAACTACTACAAACGGCTTCCGCTCGCATTGCTGGGAATGAGTGTACACCGGGTGCTGGAGAGTGAGTATCCTCTTGGGGAAAAGCTTAATAGGGTTGGCTTTTCTCTTTTCTTTTGCTATACTGTATCAAATGTTTACTATATCTGGATTCATTAATTTTTTTTGCGATGTATTACATGTGCGCATTGAAATAAATATGGGTCTTGTTGCAACCCATCCCCCAGATGACATTAATTATTTAACCATCTTATTAAGGGTGCTGGAGAGTGAGTATCCTCTTCGACAAAAGCTTAATAGGGTTGGGTTTTCTCTTTTCTTTTACTATACACTGCTTTTGTTTACTGTATCAAATATAGTGGTTTAAATAAAACGGATTCATTAAAAAAAATTTGCGCTGTACTACATGTGTGCATTGAAATAAATATGGGGGGAAGGCCTTGTTGCAACCCATCCCTCAGATGACATTAATTATTTAACCATTTTATCTACTACCGTCTTAATGATCGGACCGCTTTCGTGCGGAAAAACAAAACAGAAGTATCACGTATCACCGTTAGGTGGTCCACACAAAACAAATAGTTTTAATGAATTATTAAATGACGCCCCAATGGTCAGTGAAATATATATTTTTTTCATAAGCGGGGGGGGGGGGGGGGGATAATTCGGGATGAATGGTACCCCTTCAGCCTAAGCAGACTGGGAATCATATATAACAAAATGATGCAAAATGGAAAAAGTCAGCTACGTTGTTCCTCAGGGAAATTTTGGTCGTTCTTGGCAAGGGTCCTCGTCAGGCTGTTGGTGTATCAATCTCAATACCAAAGAACAGGAAAAATCACATCCCTTTCTAAGCCAAACTACACGGAAAATTCTCTCAACGGTAAGCTTTCTCTGACTCCTCCCACCATTCCCGAAATTCCTATCCGTAGAATTATAATTTTTTTTCCCTGAAGTTCCAAGTTCTTAATGTACTTTAAGATATCGTCCCAAGTTGGAAGAAACGGACGACGTTGTAAAGAAACGAAAGAAACGTTGCAAGGCCGTATCCAGGGGGGAGTTAGGGGGTTCAACCCCCCCAGAAACCCACAAAAGTAATAGTTTTTTGCAGGTTTTAACCTCTGATCTATGTATTTTTTGTACTTTTTGGTCCGACCCGTGGACAACCCCCCCCGAAATAAATTCCGCGAGCAAACCCCCCCCCCCCCGAAATAAATTCCTGGATACGGCCCTGCCAACAGCCATGAAGGGCCAAAATATCCCTGAGGAACAATGTAGATGACTTTTCCGTTTTGCATCGTTTTGTAATGTCTGAAAGGTACCGTACGGTACTGAGAGGCTGGTCCGGCTGGCAGTGCTTACTTACCACAACGAATTTATTGCTTTAAAAGCCAGAGGGCCGTATCAAAGATCAATAAGGCAAAACACATAAAACCATAGTGGCGTTTTTGATCGCCGATTAGTTCGACGATAGCGTAGCCGTCTGATTTTTTGGTGTTTTCGACGTTCGCCGGAAGCCGATGTTTTTGTTCTGATCGGCTAACATTTATCGCCTAAATTCTTTTTCATCGCCGATCGGCCTAGAACTCGCCGTTTGCCGTTGACGTCCGGGATTTCGTTTAAGGATTTGGTGGTATTTTCAAAACTAAAAACTCGTTTTTGCGCACCCAGAAGCAACGGCGAACGCCAACGGCTATGGGCTATCGAAAACAATATTAAGCACGAATCGGCAAACTCGCTTCGTCTACTGGTCAAATTTGATCGGCGATCAAAAACGCCACTAATCATTGAAATCAATGTAACTGGATACGCTTAAAGTTTAATTGAAAAGCCACCTTATTTTTGTGTCATTTAGTTGAATACACTGAATTATTTGGACTCTGCAAAGGGATTTTTTTGTTTTCCACTATCTGCTCTAATTATGACGTTCAGAATATCTGCGGCTGTCCCCACAGCGAAAATTCTACTATGACGCGGGAAATTTTTATCTAAACACAAACATGGCTTTTCAGTGGGCAGTGGCGATATTGGTGAAGATTGCTTAGTGCCTGAACAAAAAAAAAATCATAAATCTTTCTTGTAAGGCATACAACAAATTAGAGGTACCACAAATCACACGGAAATTCCACTATTTGAAAATCGATTATTCCTGAATAGCGGAACAACCAAGTAACGCATTTTCAGGGGGTTTTCAAGCCAATTGAAGTGAATAAGTGATGGGTAACTAGATTGTCCTGTCCCAGTCCTTTTCGGTTAAACTTTAATTTCAAAGAACAAATTCCGTTTTCAAATAATATCTTCTACTTTTTTGTTGCTACGACCCGTGGGCTTTCTAGTTTCTTGGCATTTCACATGACAAGATGATTTAAGTTTTCAAGTACCCCGCTACACTCCGATTACCAAGCCCTAAATTTACGCCGAAACCCGGCCTCCCGCCGTCTGTTTGGCAACAAGGAAAACTGATCAACATCTGAACAAACATACCACTATCCCTTGCATTCAATTTGTTACATGATTTGCCCACTTGAAAGCCCAATCCCAGGATTATTTGGCCTGAGAAAACATTCCTAACTGAATAATTACTGGATAAATCGCGGTGGATGGATGGGTGGGTGAACCGTCAAATGAACCAGAGTGGGTTATATAAAGAACTGATAAGCTAGAATGACCAATTGCGGCTAAGCTTCTGCTTCCGAATGAGAATCAGCTGTACACAAGCGATTTTACTTTCTATTCGGTAACGAATATTCCATGTAGTTTCGGAAAGCGCGATTTTCAGTGAATTACCTTCCTCCACAGACCAGCTCCGATTCGGCGAATTTATTTGAGTTTTTTGCCATTTTCGAGGAAGTTTCGCAAATCTTAAGCGCAGACAAGACAACACGAGACATTGTTCTGTCGTATTGTCTAAGGGCGTTCACCCTCATTTATCCTGCTCTATACCCCCCCCCAAACAAAAATCGAATTTGAACACTAAAATTCATAAAACTAAGTGAGCACTGACGACCATTTCAAATTTCAAACTTTGCACGAAAGGAGGGACAATCTTTTTCTAAATTTGGGTCCAAGTTTAACGAACACCCCACTATACTTACCCTCCACCCACCTCCCTCCCTTCGAAACAGAACGTCCGCCGGCCTGAACAGAGTTTGTGCCAAGCGAGTTCCAAGAGTAGCGTTGCCACACTGGGCGACACTGGAACAGTTTTGTCCCGATCTGCTGAAACTAATGACAAGACGCTACAGTAAGGGTATGATATCGGTGTTGTGTTTTAGTTGAATTGTTCAAATTTCATTAACTGACGATCACGATTATTTTTTGTTTAGCACAATATTACATTATAATATTTTATACACGCGACCCGGCTGTGTGCCAGGACTGGTGGCCTATGTTCTGAATACATGAATCAATCAACTAATTAATACACAAGGAATTGAGCACGGCATGGAAGTTTCCTAGATTGTGGATATCTCGTAGAATTACCACGACATACCACTGGTTTTGCAATAAAAATTGTCCATACCTTCGATACGTAGTGCTCAATGAGATATTATTTTCATGACACCCCTCTTCTCGGTTTTGTCATTTCTACTGCAGTCATAAGTCACGTAACGCCCTTACCCTTCAAACATATCTAATAAATGACCTGACCGTAATATCGATAAAAATGGAAAAATGTTATTTTTGTGGGTTTGACCGAAACCAAATGAATCGGAAAGAAAGGGGGAAATATAGGGGAAAGGGGTACATTTGTTCCGCGACATGTGTTTCCGAAAAATAGGAAAATAGCTATATGCCATTGTTACGTTTTTAGTAATTTTGCTATGCGAGGGGTGTAGAGCTCCAGTACTGTATCGGTCGGTTCAGTCGGCAACGGTTCTAGTCTTTATGTAAGTTCAAACGCAGAAGGCCATGTTTAAGTTTAAAATGTTGTGGAAAAGATAGCTAAAGACTCTCACCGCCATTTTTTCTTATCAGCGGATTAAAATTAATATAGTAAATAAACTAAACTATAATACTATTATTATTATTATTAATGTGGTTTTCTTTCTATGGTTCTTTATTTTACTTTTCATGTACCTAGTATCTCCATTATTTTACATTTCTTGTATGACTGGTAAGAAATAAGCAAATATTATATTACATTACAAACATCGGTTCTAGACGATCGGGAAAAGGACACCTCGACCTCGCACTACGTAGTGTTTCTGCTAAGATGTTCTGAGACGAGCCCAACTTTTTTGTACAACTACCATACAACTACACAGTCGAAGAATTTTTCAGTTGACTACTTTCTATGCTTACAGAAAATTACACAAGGCTTTGAATGTTTTAGGCTCTTTCCATGTCCCTTGACTTTGATGACTATCTTGGCAAAATTTGCATAACGGGTCTCCGTACAAATAAGCTCCTCGCAAGCAATAATCGGGCGCATGATATGTTACGTAAAGATAACAAACGTGGCAAGTGTAATAATCAGTATATTGCTAATAGAGGAGATAGGATACACTTATTAAGTGAAGAATTGACCTTATTCCAGTTCAGCGCTCCCAAGTGGAATAGTTTCTGTTAGTCCCCCATTGTCTCATACTCAACACTTGTAGGTCTATAGACATGGTAAAAAGTCGGACCCATTAGATAGTGGGTAACTTCCACTTTCTACTACTGAGACAAATGCAGCATGCAGCACCTCCATTACTAATGAAGCAGATTACAGATTTTCCACTCATCAACCTGTGAATCTATTTTACTATGTCCGAGACAACTGGTGATGGTATCGCATAGGGGTTAGCAGAAACTAGTCCGCTTCGAAGCGCTGAACATGGCACATTCCCTCAGCTTCTCCTGACCCACCATACCATTCCCAAAATTATTTTCCTTAGAATTAAGTCCCCCCCCCCCCCTTAACTCAAGTTCGTAATGTACTGCCAAAAATTGGGAGTACAATAACTACAGCGCATGCATTTCCTTCACTTATTCTACTTTTTACAGGCATGTCAACATGACAAAACCTATCCTCTTTTAAACCAATTTACACGGCACATTCCCTCCGCCATAGCTTTATGTGATCCCTTCCACCATTCCAAAAACACTCCCTAGAATTATATTTTTTCCACCCGCAGTTCAAGTTCTTAATGTACTGCAAGATGTCGTCCAAATTGGGAGTACAATAACTACAGAACATGCATTTTTCTTCACTTAGCCTACTTTTTACAGGGATGTCAACATCGAACAACACCAAAAAACCTATCCCTTTTAAACCAATTTACACGGCACATTCCCTTCACCATAAACTTTATGTGGTCCCTCCCACCATTCGGAAAATTCCTCTCCTTAGAATTCCAGTTTTTTCCTCAATCCAAGTTCTTAATGCACTTTGCTATAGAGGCAGATGCGATCCCGATATGTCAAAAAGAAAAAAAAACTTCTCGGTTGTTAGTTATAGGTCATAATGGGAGGACACACATATTTCATTTGTCACGCCCAGAGCTGTCCCTGCCAAAAAGAGAATTTCGACTGAATTGAACATTGAAAAGTGAGGTAGGAGCTAAGGTAGTGTATTGTTGCGAAGAAACTGTAGGCATAACACTAATACAAAACAAACAAGACCAAAGGTTTCGATGGGATCCCAAAAATGTAATATTTGATCCAGACAACTAGGTCTTGTCGCCAGGCTAATCATCTGAGAAAACCAAGTTCAGATATACCTGTATAAGCCATATCTGTTTTGACGATACTGATCGAAACTTCCTGCTTTACTTCTGCCAAATTTCCGGTTTCGGCCGAATTCCAAGCGAACTACTTGTCCAGCAAAAAAAGAGACCTCAGAAACGAATTCAGCGTATCTCCTTATCCCTATAAAGAACATCAGACTAATCAACTTCAAATAAAACTTTAACTTATAAAAAAATCCGGTTTCAACCGGATTCCGGACGAACTATATGTCCGGGTAAAAAATGAATGTCATATACAGATTCAGCGTCTATTTTTACCCTTAAACCTGCCATCTAATCAACTTCAAATACAAATTATGCTTTTAACAAATTTTCCGGTTTCGGCCGGATTCAACTACTTGTCTGGCAAGAAAATGGTTTTCACCATCGTGTTCAGCATGTCTTCTTACCCCACAATCGACTATCACATTAGTTGTTTAAAAATATTGTGTTTGCCCCTTAATTTAAACCCCCTCCCCCACCCCTAAATGTAGGGCTACAGAGCCCATCTACGAACTCGACCTTACTCTTGACCCAAAGAATCCTCACACCAAGTTTCATCAAAATATCTCATTCCCTTCGAGAGTTATAGTGCGCACAGACGGACGGACGGACAACTTTTGCGATGTCACAGGTATCCGTCACTAACGTTTTGGGATCCCAATAAAAGTACACAAAATATCGGCCATGAATTTCTACAAGGTACTTGTACGTGTATTCTTCACTACCCGTTACATTCACACAGATCAAGAAGGGAGTAAATGAAAGAAAAGTTAGCGATCTACGTCAAAATATATCTATTACATTCCAGACGAAAACGCCCGGGGGGGGGGGGGGGTAATCATTGGTCATCCACTGGGCACGATTGGTAACCACGGGTGTGTGGCCGTTACAAGAACTTTCTGAACTAGCTTTTCCACAGTCTCGGTTGCACTGTCAGAAATTTCGTAACAGACAACAGAAGGATGCGCGATTTCAACAGACAATGCGTAACAGACAACACTTCGGATGTTGTCTGTTGCGTTTGGAAATGTTGTGCATAACAAGCGTTGCCATCAGGAAGAGCCGAAAAATCGCCAAAAAGTACTGCTGAATTTTCTGACATCGTGACAACGAACTAAAGTTGTTCCTGGCAATGCTTGTTCAGCATCACATTTCATATATATATATATTCGCAAAACTTGATGCTAGGCCGAAGCCTCTACAAAACAAAAATCTTAAATTAATTTTTTTTTCTAAATTTGCACAAGGAGAAAATGTCACTTGATAATATTCATCAACGTTTTCCAACACAACAGATAACACCCAAGTGTTGTCTATTGCACTGTCTGTTGTAACCGCGCATCCTTCTGTTGTCTGTTGTGGAACTTCTGACAGTGTAGGTTCTTCCAGTCCTTCCAGACCAAATTTTCTAACCAAGTAGCCTATCTGTTACGCGTCAATGGTGGCATTTTTATTAAGTATTTTAAATACAAAAGCAAACAGCGACCTGATTCGAGAGTATCGAGACTGCTCGGTAGCCGTGAAAGTTGGTGATTTGTTAGCAACACTGTTCGATATACTTTCTTACGGCCCATAGATTGTCAAGGAATTCTTCAAGGCATTTACAGAATCACACATTACGACCATCGAACTGCGTACTTGTAGCGGCGAGTGGCCAAGTTGATTATTTTTGTTAATTTACTCCACTATTTCTATTTTAAGAGGGCAAGCAAATATTCATTCATTCATAGCACATCAAGGAACCGTGCTCACGGTCTTGTCGTTTGCCTGCAGTGTGATTATTTAATTCTGTTAATTTACTCCACTATTTCTATTTTAAGTTGGTACTACAAATATTCATTCATTTACTCAACATGGACCCTTGCTCACCGTCTTGTCGTTTGTTTACAGTGTAATTGTTTAATCTCCTTGCTGCTGATTCTTCTCTTTATTTTTCTTTTGTTGATTTGCTCCACTATTTTTGTTTTCAAATGGCCGATTCAAACATTCACTCATTTACAGCACACCGTGAACCCTTGGTCCAAGGGACACGGTCTTTTCCATTTGTTTGAAGTATAATTACTTATTCTCATCAAAATTGTTTCTTTTCTTCTTCTTTTTTTTAATATACTCCATAAGACTATTTCAAGAGGGCAATACAAAACTCATTCATTCACAGCCCATCGTGAGCCCTTACTCGTGGCCTTGTCCGCTTTTTTGGGTGTAGCCTAATTGCATATTCTCATTCAAGTTGTTTATTTTCTTTATTTTTTCTTTTGTCAATGTACTATATTATTTCTATTTTAAGAAGGAAGCAAATATTCATTCATTCCCAGCTCATCGTGGACCCTTGTTCACGGTCTTTTCCGTTATTCGAAGTGTAATTATTTATTCTTATGCAAGTTGTTTCTTCTCTTTATTTTTCTTTTGTTGCTTTAATCCACTATTTTTTAATACAAATGGGAGATACCAATATTTGTTCATTCACATAAATCATGGGCCCTTGCTCAAATGCAAATGCTATGCGGCACCACCCAGATTTCCCAGTTTCCAAAACAGTACCCAGCATGCAAAGTCCATTCTAATTCATGGACGGGCGAGCCGTGTGGTCTGCTTTGGGAATCGTATTCATCCAACCATTCCATTAGAATAACATTTGAGGGAATCAGGATTGGTTCTATGTAAATCCACTCGGAAGGGTTTTCTGATGGGGACTTAACTGGGGCATGGACAGAAAATTAGGTTTCAGAAATGATAATAGTCAAGCTTAACCGTGTGTATGGAATGAGCCGCTTTGAATGCAATAATCCGTCCCATTGATTCGAAAGATTCTATCGACGCAGTAAAAGGGTTGCGTCAAATGCACCTGTCCAAATTTAAGTGGAAATCTTTTTATGGAACTTAATTTGGTCCTGAATCAGAGATGCCTGGAAAAACTACACTTAAGCTCTTGCGGAATTTCTTAGAAGTCTGTTCGGCAAAGTTATGTTCGACATTCTTTAAGGTAGGGCTTCACTACCCAGTTTTTTCACCCGGATTCTGGGTTCCCTCTACCAGATTCCCGGATTCTGGGTGAAAAGAAGCGGGAATTTGAAAGTAGTTTTCATTTAACTTGGAGAAATTGTGTTGAGGTGGTAAAATCTAAGAAACTGACAAAAGTGCTGAAAAATGCCCAAAAGTAGACTGTTGAAGAGATATTTGATTTGATTTCTGTTTGGGACCGTCTTCACATAATCCGGACTCCAGATTCTGGGGCGTCTGGATAGTGAAGCCCGACCTTAACTTATTCTCAAATTTCTGCCAGTTCAGGACGAGATAAAAAACAAGACAAAAGATTACAAACACTAAATAGAAATTTTGCTTTTCATCGAGCCAAAGCACTTCTCAGGTAGAGCCGGAAAGTTTGTAACGTCATGAATAGTCTAAATAAAGAACACGTTTCGGCGGACTGGCTTTCAACTATGGATTTCAACTATCGGAATATCTACTCAGTCTGTATGACGCATTCACGCAGGTAGTATGCTACTTCATTGCTAGTACACTGTAAAACAAATCTTGCAGTATTTACTACTGGGATTAATCATTGTCTCTCCTGAGAAAATATTTCTCTAATTCGGATCAATCTTATCTCGGTGGAGATAAGATTAATCCCAGTAGTAAATACTGCAGCTAACTTGAATCCTTACTCGGCGAAACTTTGTACAGTGTAGGCTAAACTCAAGAGTAAAATGTTCTGTGAAGAGTAATGTCTTTCGACTTGTTTTTTGGGATCCCAAAACGTAAGTGACGGGATACCCATGACTTCGTAAAAGTTCCCCTCTGTCCGTCTGTTAGCACGATAACTCTCGGAATTGCCTGAGATATTTTGTTCAAACTTGGTATGATAATTCTTTGGGTCAAAGTACAGGTCAAGTTCGTAGATGGACTCTGTTAGCCATAGGCTAAACTCAAGAGTAAAATGTTCCGTGAACAGTGATGTATTTCTACTTATTTTTTTTGGGATCCCAAAGCGTAAGTGACGGGATACACATGACTTCATAAAAGTTCTGCCTCTGTCCGTCTGTTAGCACGATAACTCTCGAAAGGGGCTGAGATATTTTGTTCAAACTTGGTACGATAATTCTTACGGTCAAAGTACAAGTCAAGTTCGTAGATGGACTCTGTTAGCCATAGGCTAAACTCAAGAGTAAAATGTTCCGTGAACAGTGATGTATTTCTACTTATTTTTTTGGGATCCCAAAGCGTAAGTGACGGGATACACATGACTTCATAAAAGTTCTGCCTCTGTCCGTCTGTTAGCACGATAACTCTCGAAAGGGGCTGAGATATTTTGTTCAAACTTGGTACGATAATTCTTACGGTCAAAGTACAAGTCAAGTTCGTAGGTGGGCTCTATTAGCCCTACATAAGGGAGGGGAGGGGGTGTTAAATTAAGGGGCGGAATAAAATAGTTTTCAAAACCAATGAGATAGTCGATTTAGGGATAACGAGACATGCTGAATTCATATCTGAAACTAATTTTTTCGCCGGACAAATAGTTCAACCGGAATCCGGCCAAACTGGAAATTTTGTGGGAGTAATTTTCTTTTTTCAAGTCGATTAGACATTTGAAACAGGAGAGACATGCTGAATATTTTCGAGCTTTCTTTTTTTCGCTGGACAAGTAATCCGCACGGAATTCCGACCGAAACCGGAAATTTTGCAGTTTTAAATGTTTTTGCTGAATTGGGGTACAATTTCGAGAAAGGGTTAAATAGACAAGTAGATCGCCCGAACTCAGGCCAAAGCCGGAAATTCGGTGGAAGAAAAAAAAAATTCCGAAGCCGACTAAAGGTTCGATGTATAGAGAAAATACCTGTTGAATCGATATCATAAACTTATTTTTTATCGTCGGACATATAGCCTAATTCGTTCAAATCAGGCAAAACAGGGGAATTGTACAGTTAGGTTGTCCCTCTTGTTCTCCGCGTAACATGCAGCTTTCCAAAATGTAATTTCAAATTCATCAATCCGGCCTAGGTCCACACTTACCGTAAAATCCGCAGAGGTTAGACCCTTACCACTTTCTAGGCAAGAAGCTGGAGCTAAATACAGGAACGACGGCAGTGTTAGTACTTAGGAAAGGATGAAATCTGAGGTCTGAGGACAAGTTCAAGTACGCAGGTAGAGAAATTGAAGTGAAAGTAAAATGGATGTATTTAGGAATAAGGTTTAGAGCTAAAGGTAAGACATTCAGTGAGCATATTGAAAAGAGTGTAGAGAAAGGAAGATTATGTTCAAATTTGATTCTGAGGAGTGAATTAAAGGATATTAGGAATCTCCGTGTCCATAAAGAAATATTTAGGTCAAGGTAGTAATGCTTTACGGGTCTGAAGCATGGGGTTGTGAGAAAATAGATAATAGAAGTTTTGCAGCTAGTGTATTATAGAAGGTGGTTAGGGGTTAGTAAATTTACAAATAGTGTGGTGATTAAGGGTGAGTTAGGTCCAACATCGTTGAGAAATGTAAGATTAGTGATTATGGTCAGATTTTGGGAAAAAGATCGTTGGGTGGTCATTTGTTCGAATATTAAAATATTTAGAAGCGTCGGAAGATGATTCGTCTTATTCATGGCCATATTTGTGTTACGACGACTGGATTTGTATCTGAAGGTGCACTCTCAACCTGATGTTATGGCGAGGGGTGTAGTAGGCCGGACATATGATGGTAAATGTACAGGTGTACAGTCATCAGAGTCAGGATGGCCTAGGGCGTCAAGATATCCTACTACACGTGCAAAAATTCACGGGTTCATTATGGATTCCCCAGGTCGATTCACACTATGGTTTGCAGACCGAACACACAACAGGCTATCAACCACCCATCATACACTAGGCCTTACAAGCCAGCCCACTCTAAGGAGCTTTAAATAAGACTCATAGAAGTGACCTATGGTCCGTAAATAAACAAACGGTTTTATTCACTGGAACTGTACTTACAATAAAATAAAATAACCCTTAGGTCAAAAGAGTTGCTGCCCGGTCGGGTTCCGGAAAAGAAGTGTAGATAGATGACTCATGATCATGAGATGAGTCATGATCACGAGTTAATAAATAATTAAAGAGTACGGACAGTATAAAAGAATAAACATAGTCAAAGGAAAGGGAGTAACGCTGCCTAGCGGCGGCAGAAGTAAACAGTGCGGGGTACAGATGGCACCACCATAACATTTGGTTAAAAAAAAAGATATTGGAAGAGTTTAGAACTGGTGAAATGTTGAACAATGGAGTAGGAAATGAGGAAGGAGCTACCAAGCTAGTGGAGTAAATTTTCAAGAGCCAGGAAATTTAGGTTTGGCACGTTCAAAAGGATCAATCCGAATCTTTGAGGCTTTATGCCGCGGTAAGGGAGACATGGGTTGAGAGTATAATATTTAAAGCGGGTCTTAAGCGGGAGGAATTAAAGATATTTATTGAAATCTTGGCGGATACCCTGCCAATTGGGGCTAGAAGACGATATATTGGTAATTTCAGGCAGAAATCCGGTCCTTACTTCTGTCCGATGTGCGGGTGTGAGAATAAGAGTTTGGTTCACGTGGTTTGCGAGTGTATGGAGCAGAGTGAATGGAGGAAAGAACAGTACGGTGTGGGTGAGTTTGATGAAGAATCGTTAGTCAGAGTTGTTAGGAACGACGGTTTTGCTACGATTAATTTTTGTTCAGTAGATTTTGGAGAGTATTTTTGGAGAGTAGATTTTTGGAATAGGGAAATATCAAACAATGTGTCATTACTCATTAGAGAAGAGCAAGATTATGCAGGAGTTTTGTCTTTCTTTTTTTGTTGTTTTTTTGTTTTGTGCGTTTTTTCTGGTATGATATTTTTTTATGATTATGTGTTGCCATGGCCCTCGGGCTGCTCAGCATTCGATAAATCTATCTATCTATACTCATAGCGTTCAATACAAGGATGCGCAAACATGTGAATTTTTTTTTATGATTATTTGTTGCCATGGCCCTCGGGCTGCTCAGCATTCGATAGATCTATCTATCTATACTCATAGCGTTCAACACAAGGATGCGCAAACATGTGTTGTCTGCTATCAAACTTCCAAAAGTGTCAATAATTAATCTGATACTTTACGAAAAATCGTCGTAGGCTATTTTAGACAGGACGGCGTATCAATTTGACAGTAGTGGGGCATCCATGCCCCTATCGTTGGTTTGTCTTTTCCCGAGAGGTTACTCAATTCCATAATGCCTGTGCAGGTACAGTAATTGCCCAGCCGATGCCCACGGAAGCTGCACAGCGGTATAGCTTGCCCCAACGAGTGATTAACACCTCGAGTTTTCCAGAACTTTTTAAGTCTGTTTTGCTTTCTTCTGATAAGACGCGGGAGCTAGAAGCTGGAGAGACAAGGTATGTCCGATTTACGTAGTCGGATGCGAATTTTCTCGTTCGCTCCGAAATTTTGACCCATCGCATGAAGATTTTCCATAGTGACGCGAATTTCGCATACGTATTTTCGGATGCGAAATCTTATCGGACTGTGCAAGCACGCAGAGGCGTCACTACTGCGGGGGGGTAGTCGTCTTAGAAATAGTCGTTTTTTCTTAAAAACAATCAAAAGCAGTCAGTTTTTCGGAAAAATGGTCGGTTTTTATTAAAAATAGTCGTTTTTTCTTAAAATCAGCCGATTTTTCGTCAACACAGTCGTTTTTTCTCAATAATAGTCGTTTTTATCCGCAAAAACAGTCGGTAAAAATGACCAGCCAGCCGGTAAATACCTTGAAACATTTTGGCTGGTAACGCCTCTGCAAGCACGTAGTTGTATACTAGTTTCAGCCCTGTCACTTACCTGATATGGTCTATGGCAATTAGGTCTGGAATGAAACTGGGAATAAAGTTTACGACATCTGCAATACACCTGCTCCGCCGCCAAATCCGTAGCCTTTCGGTCCAAAGTTCTTCCCATAGCAGGCTGAAATAAATGATTAAAATAAACATCTGACCGTTCCACTGCTCATCCGCACATCTTGTTGTAAAGGGATTCGGGTCTTGTTGTTCTGTTGTAACAGTAGAGGCATTGGCGGAAGGAGGAAATAGGGGAACAGAAAACGAATATCTTTAATTAGTTGCGTTTTTGCATATACCAGGGACCCATAAACTTCCTGTAATGACTCGCCATTCAGGGGGCTTGTCATTTCCTATGCTTCTATGTTGCCCGAGCCTCACCTAGTTTCCAAAAATTCCACTTGGGTCGAATCGGCGTTCTTGCTCAGATAGAGCCAATCCCGGGCCTCCTTGGACGTGAGACCAAAGAGACTCCTCCCTCAAGGCAATATTTTATCACCGTGGGTATTTCTCGAACTATCTGACGCTCGGTCAAGAGCGCATCAGAAATCTCTTATTGACAAGCCCCCTGAATGGCGAGTCATTACAGGAAATTTATGGGTCTCTGATATACCATGGTATCTGACACCACAGTCTAAAGTCGTTTTTGCAGTTACCATGGTATTCGATTCCACGGTTAAAAGTTTTACTGACCATGTAGCCAGTTATCTGAAAAAGTCCATCTCACTTTCATCATATCACTCCTTAGTTTTGAGGAATAGTAATAAAATAAATAAAACAGGTTTCTCTCGTTCAGGTAGACCGTAGACGTGACTATCTTCAGCTCATACGGAAACGACGGAATATTCGTGAAATCTTCAAGGATTTGGAGGACAAGGATCAAGGATTGGATCCAACCAGAAAATCAACCAGAAGCGGAGCATAACAGATCAATCACGGACCTTGTTCGCTCTGAAGTTCGAATTCAGGTAATTAAGGTAATTTTCTAGCATTAGGAGGTTAGGCAAATTTTATCCTAGCCTACAGCAGCCACCTAGCAACACGGCGCTGTGCTTTTTGCTTATCCGGACCATCCCCGGCACCAATCCGGTTTCCGGTACCATGTTCTGGATCTTTCTTACAGTTTTACAAAAAATAGCTTCGCTCCCATTCAAAACTTCATTGTCACATCTAGCACAGCATTGCAGTAAGCCTCGGGGTGGGGGCAAAGGTCAATTTTGGCCCCAATTCCAGGCTTATTAGAAATACTTAAAGTTTAACCGAAAAGGGCTAGGATAGGACAATCTAGTTACCCATCACTTATTCACTTATATTGGCTTGAAGACCCGCTGAAAATGAGTTACTTCGTTGTTCCGCTATTCACGAATAACCGATTTTCAAATAGTGGAATTTCCGTGTGATTTGTGGTGCCTCTATGCGCTTGTATTTTTGCTGTATGCCTTACGAGTAAGATTTATCATTTTTTTTTTTGTTCAGGCACTAAGCAATCTTCACCAATCTCACCACTGCCCACTGAAAAGCCGCATTTGTGTTGACATTAAGATTTCCCGTGTCATAGTAGAATTTATGCTGTGGGGACGGCTGGAGATATTCTGAGCCTCATAAGTAGAGCAGATAGTGCAAAACCAAAAAACCCCTTTGCAGAATCCAAATAATTCAGTGTATCCAATTAAATGACACACAAATGAGTTGGCTTTTCAGTTAAACTTTAAAATCTAACTACTCTTTTTGTATGTTTCAAGTAGTTCTCGAATGTACCTTGAAGTAAAGCTTTGTATTTTGAATTTTGAAACATACTTAGCGGCCAAAAAATATCACCAAGGAGGAATATTTTGAAATATCATGGAAATTTTTAAAGTTCAGAAAGCTTTCCTTTTACGTCAAAGGAGAATAGACAAACGGTGGTCAAATCTGCAAATTACGTCGTCTTTGGTTTCGACACACCTGCACTCCTGCAGACTTCCTGGCGAACCGTAAAAGAGCTGCCATCTAGGGAGTGTTTTCTCGTTGGGTGACAGACTTCCTGACAAAGTAGATGACGCTCCTGCTGTGTGTTGGTACGAGACATATTCAATAGCTCTAATCTACGAATCTGTTCACATTGTCTCAAAAGTAGAGAGAAACATCACTATACAAACCGCGAAAACAAAACCGCGACGAGCGAAATCGCGAAAGTCATTCCAGGGACAGGCCATGGGCACACGAATAATATTTTTAAAAATATCAAAACTTTAATATTTAAAATTTTAAATTTTGATTCCGTGTAAGAGATACGATGTTTCGCTGTGTAGAATCGAGCGGTACATATTCTTCAACAAAGAGTGCGGCGCGTTTCATTTGACTCGAGTGGGGCCGCGAAATTCGAAACAGCGTCATAGCATGGTGAATCGAAGCGTTACTTGTGTCAAATGAGCGCGGCCACAATCTTGACGGTCTGATATGTCACGCTCCAATACGGTGAAACATTACCGAAGCAACATTTTAAAACTTCTCTTCGTTAAACTATTTAATCTCTAGATTCAAGTGTTTATATTTTCAACCTGCCAAGTGCCGATACGTGGTTTAAAGGACCCGTCGTACATATAATGCCAATGCAACGTACCTCCGTAATTGCATTCATTAATTCTTAAACCCGGAGGCCCAAAGTTCGGTAGCGTTCCAGCGACGTAATATTAGTTACGATCGATACTATTCTTGTTATTATTGCCGTTCCAGAGACTGCCGTAATAAGTAAATTGGCTCCTCCCACTTCGTTCCAGGACTGTTACGATTTCGTTATGATGGCCGCGAGCATCATAAGTGATAATAACTATCGGTTCTGCAGGAACTCCCGTAAGAGTGATGACGTATCAGACGTATGTACGCGTTGTTATTATTTGCGTTCCAGAGAGCGTGATAATTACCGCAATACGACGATCGCCCCTCCTCTTATCATCGTAACTTGTAATAACTTCACTGGAACGCTACCTTCACTTCTTTGCCTCACTAATCTTTGCACTTGCAATGATTCACTATTTTCCATGCGCATTCGGCTATGTGCATTGGGAGTGTTCGCATATTACGCTATTGATGCGTAAAACCGGTTATCTGAATTTTGCCGAGTTTTTGCTAATAGTCAATAGGCCTGGAAAAAGGCTGAAAACAGCCAAAGCCGTGTTTGATTTGTTAAAAGAATAGCCTAGTTTTACAGTATTCAAATAGTTTTGGATATTGGAAAATAGTGTAAAGGTGTACTTTAAAGTTTAACTGAAAAGCCAGTTTATTTTTATATTTTGGGCTTAAATACACTAACTTATTTTGACCATGCTAAGGGATTTATCTATTTTTTCATCTTGGGCTCCAGTAGCGACGTCCAGAATATGCACTGCTGGTCCGAGAAGACAATTTCACCCATACGCGTAGAATTTGAATTTCAGCAAAAGCGTGCATTTCAGTGGCTAATGATGCGAAGGGCGGGGAATGTTCTGTTTCAGATTGTAAGGTCACTTCTAAAGAAAGCCCACTATTTACACAAAAACAGTTATTTTTCGGCAATCGTTTACTATTGCGGTGGCTAACATATTTCAAGCATAAAGGTACAAGCACATAGTGGCACCACGAATCCGAAAGATTCAGGCCTATTTAAGTGAATAAGTGAACAGATACTGATACTTTATTGTAAAACGAAACTTTCACAGCATTGGATTGCCGAACTTGTCGTTTTCGTCAGGTACATCATAATTACAAAACTAAGGTGGTTATACATAATAAAGCAATAGTCAAAAAATGATCAAACAGAATAAAAACCCTAGACAATTAAAACATTAAAGGGAAATATTTGATCAATTGTTTAAAACTTCAACAAAAGATGGTACAAAGCTCTTTCTGTAGCGTTCGGTTCTTGTACAAACAGGGTTAAGAACCGGAACTTTTTGTGCTACAACCCGAGGTAGTCGAGGTTTTGGCGGGCAATATGGGGTAGGAAATAGGTGCTCAAAACCTGAGTGGGAACGCAGACTGTTCCCGAAACTAGTACAAAGAGTAAGACGTCGGGCTGCTAAAGTAGGGAGGCGGAATTCTTTGAGGAGGAGGATATAAGGCACTTTGCCCTGGCGGTAGATGATTCTCAAGGCTCTCTTCTGAATAGTTTCAAGCCTATCAGACTGATCTACTGTCAGGCCAAAGTGCCAAACCGGACAAGCATACTCAAGTAGCGGACGGATGAAAGTAACGTAAAGGCGGAGAACATGTGATTTAGGGCACGAAAATTTGGAAAACAATTTTAGGAGAGACAGAGACGCACTGGCTTGTTTAACAATCGAACAAATGTGAGCCTCCCACTTCAAATCATTCGTCAGTGTGATCCCCAAAAGTTTGGTCTTTGTTGTAAATATTTCATTTGGTATTGGAGTAGTGAACGATGGCTTTGATTTAAGAAAACTTATGGTCATGATATTAGATTTCTGGGGATTAACTTTCATTTTCGACTCGGCTGCTTCGGCAGCGATATCGTCAAGTATTTCCATTGCGGTACTCTTTATGTTCCTTCTGCACCTTTCAAGTAATGTCATGTCGTCCACAAACTTCCAACGATCGGCTGATTCGTTAGCAAGATTGTTAATCATTACCAAAAATAATAGAGGACCCAAGAGCGTTCCCTGTGGAACCCCACAAGAAATAGGAAGTGCATCAGAATAAATGTTTTTATACTTTACAACTTGACTTCTATTTGACAGAAAAGATGCAATGATATTAACTAGAAAAGGTGGTACTTTAAAATCATTTAATAATTTTTCAACTAAAACATTGTGACTAACAAGATCAAACGCTTTTTGGAGGTCAACCAAAATAAGATTCAGCCATGTATCAGGCTCATCAAGTAGTTTATATACAGTGTCGAGAAGGCTAACCAGATAATGTGTCGTCGATAAACCTTTCATGTTACCGAACTGGTTTTCATCTATTAAATCAAGGATCGTTTCTTTGAGCCAATCTGCTAGAAAACTCTCATACATTTTGGAAAATATCGGTGTAAGAGTGATAGGACGGACTCCACTAAAATCCAGTTTAGCCCCTTTCTTCTGTATGGGAGTAACGTACCCTTTTTTCCAGCAATCAGGGAATAAACCGCTTTTGGTTATCGTGTTGAAAATATCTGATAAAGGTTTTGATAGTTTGTCGGGAAATGCTTGGACCAAATCAATCGGAATATCAAGGGGGCATATTGAAGTTCTCTTTAGTTTACGGATTTTTGCTTCAACATCCACAGGTAGTATTTCTGGGATAACGTGGTCTGGTAATGGGGGAAAAGAGGTATTACTTGGGAGAGGAGGAAGAGTTTGCACAATAGCCGAAAGGTGTTTATTTAACGAATTAGCTGTGGTTTCTGGCGGTTCATCAAGGTTGAAATCAACAATTTTGACTGTTTTACCGCTAATTTTCCTGACTGTGTTGTACCACTGCTTTGGTCGGGATTTGAAGAGTTCGCTTACTTTATTACGGTAGTACTCGGATGAAGCTTTTCGGATTTGCTTTTTTATACCTTTTCTTAATAGGTTAGCTTCTTCAATTTTTCCTTGACGGAATAGCCTTAGTTTTTGGCGGATTAAATTTTTCAGTGCATCGTTTACGTACGGCTTATCATTGGAACATCTTTTCTTTTTAACTTCTGGGAAGTGAAGGACATAATGATTAAGAAGCTTTTCCTGAAAAATTTCGGCCTTCTTATTAGAATCATCAGCAGCAAGGACATCATCCCATTGCTCTTCTGACAGCCATGCCCCGAACTTAAGCAGACCACCATCAGTAATTGGACGGTATTTAAATTCATCAAATTTGTACTTTGGAATCAGGCCTTGTATTGGGTTTAGTGATAACGTGAAATGGTAGCTTCCGCCAAGCGGGGGGAGGGAATTGGGTTTTTGATAAAACTCATGCATGTTTGTGCATATTATGTCGAGTGAAGTGCCACCTTTTGTCGTTGGAATATTAACGATTTGTTTTAAATTTGCTTCCCG
This sequence comes from Branchinecta lindahli, assembly GCA_023053555.1. Classification (NCBI taxonomy): domain Eukaryota; kingdom Metazoa; phylum Arthropoda; class Branchiopoda; order Anostraca; family Branchinectidae; genus Branchinecta; species Branchinecta lindahli. The sequence continues at coordinate 18,235,033 of JAKZAO010000011.1, read as the reverse complement.
ACAAAGGTTACTGAGGTTTAGCTCATTCCCGTCCCCTGAAAGCAGGATCCCAGCGTTAGGATGTTTTGACTGGAGGTAATCAAGAGATGCATGAAGTTTGTCCAAGAAATCTTTTCGCTGCTCTGATTTTTGGCCCGGTGAATAATAAAAGCATCCCACAATAATGTTACTGAAGGGGCGAGGTAAAATTTTTGGTTTAACTTTTATCCAAATCATTTCATCATATTCATTAATTCCAGGAACTTTTACTTCGCTAGGTGACAAATTATTACGGCAAAAAATCAAAACTCCTCCACCCTTTTTACCAAGCTTATGGTCATGTGGTCGAAGTTTAACAAACTCATGGAAATCAGCCATCTTCAAAGTTTCGGTGTTCTGGGATTGAACCTCAGTAATGCAAATTAAATCTGAGGCTAAATTTTTTGCAGTAAGTTCAAGTTCAACAAGTTTATCAAAGTTAAGGCTTTCTGCATTACTTAATAAGAGGCGAGGGAAGTGATACCGTTGATTATTATTTGTATGCTCCCGGGTGGGACTCCCAGGACAACCCTTTTCATCTGGCGAACGATTTGACGCGGAAGTTGGAGGACGCGAATGGGATTTAACAGATTTTCCAGGAAGCTGAGTACGAGGGATGGGTGAAAAACTGTTTTCCAAAACAATCGGGCAAACAGGAGGAGGTGCCAAGGAATTCCGGCTCCCAACCGTAGGAATCATGATATCACTGTAAGTGAGGGGCTCAAATCTATTTTTTACTGGAATTGATGAAACGAGCGAAACTGCGTCCTCGCCAGTAGTAGAATTATGATGGGTAACTAGACTGTTCTATCTCAGTCCTTTCGGTTAAGGTCGGGCTTCACTACCCAGATTTTTCGCCCGGATTCTGGGGGACGGTCTGAAAGTACCCCGGACGCGTCCGGAAATCTGGTAGAAAAATCTACCGGATTCTGGGTGAAAAGAAGCGGGAATTCTAAAGTAGTTTTTATTTGACTTGGAGAAATTATTGTGCTGAGGTGGTAAAATCTAAAAAAATGATAGAACTGACAGAAGTGCTGAAAAATGCCCAAAAGTGGACTGTTGAAGAGACATTTGATTTGATTTCTGTTTGGGACCGTCTTCACATAATCCGGACCCCAGATTCTGGGGCGTCTGGGTAGTGAAGCCCGACCTTTAAACTTTACGAAAACTCAACGCTGAATGCAGAATGCAGACCACTATTACTATGCTACTAATGCTGCGAATACACGATCAGGGTTTCCCGGCAGGATTTTCTGCATTTTCATCAATAATGCGAAGGCGAATGCGCAAGATAAAAAAAAATAAGAGAAGGAAAGCCTGGAAATTCCACCCGCGAGCACCCGATCCCGATCGTCTGTCCGCAGAATAAACCTGCAAAGTTGTTCCTTCATGGATTACCCCGTTTTTGCAGTGCTACAGAGCTATGCGCTGATATTTGTGTTTTGAATTTTTATCAACTGTATTACGCTAATAGAGTCTCTCTGCGAGAAAGGCTTTTAGTATCTGAAAACCAGTTGATTTTAGCGCTTAGTTCTCCGCTATTGCGTTTGTCGGTTCCAGTTTGGTTGAATTTGTATGAGCTCATCAAGAACGGTTAAACGTGTGATTGTTCCTTTTCTTATTTTTGTTGTTTCTAATTTGTTAGTGATTAATTATGGTCTTTGTCGCCGGAATAAAAGTAGGCTACTGAATTGAATTGAATTGAGACTTACTACGACAATACAGGTGTCCTTCCCTCTCACAAAGGGTCGTTGATTCTAATCGCTTGGAACAACAACTGCACAGGAAACAGGAAATGTGGTAGGCGTGTCCCCCTCCAAGCATCTTCTCGGCCATATAGACGTTCTTACCTAGACAGAAAAATACTATCTATTTTTGTTGTCGCAGGTAGGCAGTGACTGCACTGTCAGAAGTTTCATAACAGATAACGCGGTTTCAACAGATAATGCATAACAGATAACGCTTCGGATTTTTTCTGTTGTGTTTCAAAATGTCATGCATAATAAGCGTTGCCATCAGGAAGAGTCGAAAAACCGCAAAAAAGCATCTGCTGAGTTTTTCCGACATCATGACCACAAACAAAAAAGTCAGTAGATACTTTTTTGGCTGTTTCTTGGCTTTTCCTGACAAAGCTTCTTATGCATAACATTTCATGAATAACGTTTTTAAACACAACAGATAACATCCGGAGTGTTGTCTGTTACGCACTATCTGTTGAAACCGCGCATCCTCGTGTTATCTGTTATGAAACTTCTGACAGTGTGGGATTTCAGAAGAACTTTCCCGTGTGTCCCCCTTTCCCGGTTTTCCATGCACATTGTGCTCCCGACGAATGTTCGCGTATCATGCAATTGATGCGTAAAACCGGTTATCTGAACTTTGCCGAGTTTTTGCAACAAGTCAGTGGACCTGGGAAAAGACTTGAAACAGCCAACGCAATATTTTTGAATGCTGGAGCTTAAATAGTGCGAGGCGTGCTTTAACGCTCTTGTTCGAAAGTATTTACTATTTAGGATGTGAATATCTAATCCCTGAAACATTATCTCGCCTTGACCGTGGACCACAACCGAGGGTGGGTTTGCATGAAGCAAAACCTGAAGACTGGATTTTGACTACGAAGTCCAGGCTTGGATACGAACTTTAAGCGACAACATGAGAAAATTGAGTAGCGAAAGCACGACAACGACCCTCTAAAGAAAACCGTGACTGGTCGGGAGGTACGCCTTCAGGTATGCTTTAAAGGAACAGAAAACTTGACTCAAACTTGACTCGAGGAGCTAGCTGACATATCAAGAATGTACCCTGAGTCGATATTGAGAGTAAGAAAAATTCTCGTTACGTTACGACCATTGCAGTTTCCGGGCAGTTTCCGAGAATTCGACTTTTGAGTTAATAGAAAAAAAAAGCAAAAGGTTTGTGTGCCGCGACTAGGAATCGAACGCACGCCGTCTTGCCCGTGTGTCGTTTGTCTGTAGTCTAAACGTAACAAGACCAAAGGTTCCGATGGGATCCCAAAAATCTTCGCCAGGCCAAACAGCTAATCATTAAGAAATCCAAGCTCAGATATAGATTCAGCATTTGCGTTTACCTCTATAAGCCGATCGAAATGATCCTGGCTTACTTCTGTGAATTTTGCGGTTTTGGTGAACTTCAATAACTACTTGTCCGGTGAAAAACTAAAGCTCAAAAACGGATTCAGCGTATCTCCTTACCCCTATATCCAACATCTAATCAACTTCAAATAAAAATTTAACTTCTAACAAATTTTCCGGTTTCAGCCGGATTCCGGACGAACTATATGTCCGGCTAAAGAGTGATTGTCATATACGGATTCTGCATCTCTTCTTACCCCCAAATCTATCATCTAATCAACTTAAAATAAAACTTTTACTTTTAACAAATTTCCGGTTTTGGCCGGATTCCGGGCGAACTACTTGTCCGGCGATAAAATGGTTTTCGTATTCTTGTTCAGCATGTCTTCTTACCCCTACATCAAACGTCTAATCAACTTCAGATAAAACTTTAACTTCTAACAAACTTTCCGGTTTTGGCCGGATTCCGGGCGAACTACTTGTCCGGCGAGAAAATGGTTTTCATATTCGTGTTCAACGTGGCTTCTTACCCCTAAATCAAACATCTAGTCAACTTCAAATAAAACTTTTACTTTTAACAAACTTTCCGGTTTCGGCCGGATTCCGGGCGAACTACTTGTCCGGCGCAAAAATGGTTTTCATATTCTTGTTCAGCATGTCTTCTTACCCCATAATCGACTATCACATTAGCTGTTTCAAAATATTTTGCTTGTCCCTTAATTTGAACCCCCTCCCCCACCCCTAAATGTAGGGGTACAAGGCCCATCTACGAACTCGACCTTACTCTTGACCCAAAGAATGCTCACACCAAGTTTCATCAAAATATCTCATTCCCTTCGAGAGTTATCGTGCTCACAGACGGACGGACGGACGGACGGACGGACGGACGGACAGACGGACGGACGGACGGACGGACAGACAGACAACTTTTGCGATGTCATAGGTATCCGTCACTAACGTTTTGGGATCCCAAAAAGGCGAATTTTTACAGTACTTAGTGCATAATTACAGTGCATAAGGGGCAAGGGCCTGCCAGCTAGCTTTGTGAACACTAAGGAGGGGGTTCGAGACGGTTCGAGATAACAAAGAAGGCGGGGCATGTCGACAGTAAGACCCTGTATATTTATCTAAGCCCCCCCGCCCCGGGCGATTCGATGGCCGAAAGTTGCGCTTTCAAGTTTACTGTTCCTTTAACCACCGCCAGCTTCACTGCGAAACTTCGAACGTCCTGTTTTCACTTACCACATCGTCCACAGAGATCAGCGCCTCCTAGCTTCTTGGGTCCAGTAGGTTTCGGAGCAGGTGGGCCCAGTAGGGGAGCTATGTGTACTTGTGCCAAGTGTGAGACGTTAGATGTCACCGGTCCGTTCTGAAAATAGTTCAACGTCAGCCTACGATCAATACAATTATTTGATTATTTAATTCAATGATTATTGACAACAGAACCCAACCAGCGCACGACCTTCTACACTGCTTCCTTGCTGAAGATTGAAAATTAGTGTCTTTTTCTGTGTTTTTATATGTTATGTTTATTTTATTTCATTTACTCCGCTTTTTCAAAATGGCGGGTTACAAATAAATTACTTACTTATTTAATACCATAGTGCAATATCAACATCTATGTTGCCCCTTTGGAGTCAGTCGAGAAAGTGCCATGAAATCATATGAAATGGTCTCGCTTTAGACGTCGCGAGCGTAGTGGGCGGCGCTACGAGTAAGGCCCGTTTCCAATGAATGGAAAGCATGGGTCTTGTCGCTACTCCCTAGTGTGATTTTGCTTTGTTAATACTGTATTTTAATATGTAGCTCATTGTCTGACAGGTATGCCACAGCACAGCTTCAACCTTTCTCTGATCACCTCATCCATTCTTTGTCAGGGTAAGTGTCTACCTCCTCTCATAAGTGCTGTATTGGTAACACATAGAACCAGGGGCGTCACTATGGGGGGGGGGACTACCCCCCAAAGGTCTTGAGAAAGTACTTCCGTCGGGCGAAGTCCGGCGAAAGTTCACTTGTTTGTCTGCGCGGAGCACCGAGAAACACAGAAGATATAAAATTTGGTATGTTTTTTTTTTGTCGGGCGTCGGTCGACTCGTCGACACATCGGGTTCGTTTTATACGCAAGAAATCAAATTTTGTCGTGCAAAACACAGAAGAAATCGACTTCTGTATGCTTTTGTTGGGTCTCGTGTGTCCTCGTCGGCACATCGGGTTCTTTTTATACATCGGTCGACTTGTCGGCACATCGGGTTCTCATTATACGGCATAAATCAATTTCAGCAAACATTTGTCGGGCGCACCCGGGAAGTTCAAGCGTCGTCGGCAACCCGTTTTACTGCAGGCCTAAGTGATATAAAAAGGTAATTTGGAATAGGGGATGGAGGACTCTTACCTTGTAGCCAGAACCGTCATCCATACTTAAAACTCCTGCGCCACCGCCATAGCCATAGCCCTTCGGTCCGAATTTCCTTGAATAGCATGATTTGCAGAATAGTTCATCGTCGTGTTCAGCAGCGGTGGTGCTATCTAGCATCTTACGACAGGCAGCTACAAAAAACGTGAGACTGAAGTACACTAGATGAACTCGGGTCGCACTTCTTCCAACTTCAATACTCTTGATGACTAACTCTTCGGGCTGACGAAGAATCGCAGTGTGACCAGCGAAGAGCCAGAAACGTCACGACAACGATTGGTTTGCACAGGATTTGAATGAATTTAAAGAGTTCGATTGGGTGACTTCCCAAGGTGTACACCTCGCTGGTACCGCCCATTCTCGAAATGGCACTGCTCAGTTCGACCCTTTTACAATAGAGACATTGATGCCCTCGAGACTGTTCAGCGGCGGCTTACGAAATTCCCGCCTAAAGTAGGACATCTCCCATACTAGCAAAGACTTGGAAGACTTAAGGGCGATTCTGGCGATCTCTTCGATTCGCTTTCCGAAAAGCAAAGTGAGAATCCGCCGAGCGCAAGAACAAACGGAAAGTTTTTGCGCCTTCACAACTTCTCGCTGACTAGCCGGAATCACTTTCCACTCGTGAAGTAGATTCGCTTTCCAAGTGCTGGCGGAAACTTGCGGGAAGCGAAAACAGCTCTAGAAAGCGAAGCGAATTTTAACCGAAGTCGCAAAAACAGCGGCGCATAAGCTCGCGGCGCTTTCCAGACCGCTAGAATCGCCCTTTAAACTCCCTACGCTGGCATACCGTTTCCACAGGGGGGGGGGGGGGGGCTCACTGAGACATAGAAGCTATGCCATGGTATGTATGAAAACGTCGAAGCTGATGACATCCTCAATTTCACCTAGACCTACGTTGCCTGGGCAACGTGAAGTGTTGCGGCAACCTTTGTCCGGCTTCGCCGACTAAAGTGTTGCGAGAGCAACACTTTGGTTTTGTTTCTTCGCCATAGGTTTTAAATGCTGGAGCTTCAGAAATCGCGTGCCTCTGCCCTCTTCACTGGATTCAACTGCCAGGAGAAACAGCAAATTGCCTCTCACTGAGTCAATTCGAGAAAAGAAGTTGACGTAATGTTTATTACCCAAGTGTATGACCCTATATATTTTAAAAGAATTTTGTAGAAGCTTTGCGGCCTTACTGTTTTTGTAACATATTGTTATTATTATAATTATCATTTTTATTACTACTTCTGATCGCTCTTCTCATTCTACAGTAATATCATCCATTCTCGTTCCCGAGATTCTACACTTCATCACTGTATCTCTACAGAATCACGCTGATTATCACACTATTCACGCTTGCCATGTTGGTTCTCTTTACGTGGCGTATCATGTTCCCAAGATCTTCCTAGATTCAATAAAAAGAAGAAATATAACGCATAAGAAAGGCTTGCGTTCTACCAGGGACCCATAAATTTCCTTTACGGGGGCCTGTCATTTCCTATGCTTCTATACTGATATGATGACCGAACCAAATCCAGTTTCCAAAAATCCCCGCTTGAGTCGATCGGCATTTTTGTTTGCCTCATTGGGCGTGCGCGCCACAGAGACTCCTCCCTCAAGGCGCCAGCAGCCAATCCCAAATTTTGTTTCTCTGGATAGTCGCGTATTCTACCACCGTGGGTATTTGTCGAACTACCGGATGGTCGGTCAAGAGCGCATCAGAAATCTCTTATTGACAGGCCCCATGTGAAGGAAATTTATGGGTCCCTGGTTCTACCAAGGGATTTAAACCATGTTTCAGAATTGGCGATTGAAAACTCCATAGGTAACTATTGAAATTAAAAAATTAAGCTTACCACATGTGAAGCAGAGCTTATGCCATGACTTTCCTAGTGCAATCTTCTCTTCGGCGAAGTATACATTTTTCTCACATCTTCCACAAACGCCGGGCATTTTGTCTGTCTGTCCTTCTGCAAAAAGAGCACACCCAGTCACACAGCAAACTACCAAACGAAAACATCCCCATACACCAAGACATAAAATTAGGGTCAAACTATGGACAACAACACTAATTGCTCATACGAATAGTTTACAGCCTTAGTTATTCATGATTTATAGATGGGATTTTTAACTCTGATCAGTTTGATTTCTAAAAATTTCGCAGAGTTATTTAGAGGCGAAAGCCTTTTCTGTTGCTTTGTATTGTGAGCCTTCACTACCTATCCTTCAACATGGCGGCCTCCTCTCCCTTTTATTCAGGCCCACTGCTTGGTCAGTGGCTCCATTTCAGTAAACCTCGCGGGGGAGGGGGCAAAGATCGATTTCGGGCCCCAGTCACAGGTTTATTACACGGACTCAAAATTAAATTACTGTTTTGGGGGCAAATTTGAAGTAGTTTTCGAATATACTTTAAAGTAAAGTCACTATTTTGCACTTTGCCTTTTGAAACCTATTTACTGGCCATAAAATAGTACCAAGAAAGAAGATTTTGAGATCTAGGGCCTATGCCCCACCCCCCATAGCGCCAATGTGCCTGGTACAGATCTGGAGTTCACTATAAGAAACAGCGCGGAGTCTCCGTGAATATGGGGGAAAATCTTCGACACCCTGGCCTCGGCTCTTTTGAAGAATGGTCGGTCAAGACACTCGGATGATTTTACTGTCATTCCCGTCGAGAAGAGAAACCCACTTGGGAACTCATGAGTGCTGCGGCGCCGCACAGTATCTTGAAAATCAGGAATCTACATCACCGTAATTCACTGTACCGCTGGGCCCTGGTCATTATCGAGAGTGATACGAATCCTCAGAGACCAATTTTATAATCATTCGGATGAGACAAAAGGGGATTCGGATGAGATCTCTACGTCAGGGACTGCACGCATGACCTTCTGGCCAGTAAAGGAGGTAGCTCTAGAGCTAGCCTGACTGTCAGACTCGATGTGGACAGTGCCGGATTAAACTCTGTGGTTTAATGTTCTCGTAATGTTAATGTTACGGAAATATAATGTTTTCCGTAATGTTACGGCAAAATAACGTTTTCCGTAATGTTACGGATACATAATTTTCCCGTAACGTTGCATTTTCCGAAGCGGGGCTCCCAAATTCTGGAGCCCCGCTCCTGGTAGTGTGCACTTCGGCCGCTAGATAGGAAGGGTCATATTTTACATCCAGACTTGGTTTAAATGAATGAATGAATCATTTATTTAGCCACTGAACTACATGAGGACCGTGTTTCATATTTTTTCCCTCTTCTTATTGAATTTGTGTTATCTATTTTTGTACGCATAATACTATTGTGGCAATTTTTCATTAAACCTTAAATATAACAAATAAAGGAAGAAACGCAAAACTCGTGAACAAAAACAATAAAACCCAAACATATACGCACTGAAACAATTTAAAAAGATTGACTATAACTTTACTGAAGGTCGAATCAGCATTACCTTGACCTACTCATGTTGGGGCCCTGAAAGGAGCGGGGTCATAGCAAGAATATTTATTATTTCTTTTATTTATTCCCTTATTTATTCTTGCTCATAGGCAGGTAGCATCTCTGCTCTCTGTACAGAACTTCTACGATTCTGGAATAAATTAGGTCAAGGATGACCCCCAGGGTTGCCACACCAGACAAAAATAGTTCTGAAAGTTCTAAAAAGGGATCATCGAAAAATCACCAAAAGAAGAAATCGCGGTGAAGCCGCCCGCAAATTCGAGTTTTGTTCATTTTTCAATTCTGCGATTCTTGAGGCATTATTACGTGAAAATCACCAAAATTGAGTAATTCGATGATACAACCAGAAAAAAAAAAGTTTGGTGACGAATCGTGGCAACCGTGATGACTCCTGCGGGAAGCCGAATGTAACGTCTAAATTTACAAACAAGAGTAAAACTGAAGACCCAAGTGCTAGACACTCCGAGAAAACCACCACTCTGGTAAGCTCCAGACACCAGAACAACGGCACAACTGGCTCAGAAGATTGGCGTCTGGGATTTTGGTCATTTCCCTCTCTGGTTCTGGTGCCCGTCGCTCCCACCCTATGGAATTCTTTGAAAAACCACAATGCATTCTTTGTACAATCATCAGAGCAGAAATTCTGAGATGCAAACAGACAGTGGTCGGAAAGCGTGAACCCGGTCGGAAGTCAAAGTTTGTGTCAACGGAAAAGATCCTCACAAATGGCAATTAAACCGTTAACACATGTGAAAATCTCTTCAAAAATCTCCGAGGGGCTTTGCATTCTCATGAGAAGTGAACCAACGGTGGAAATTGGGATAGGGAAGGATAGGGATAGGGAAGTCTGGAGCTCGTTTCAGCTTGGTTTTGTTTTAGGGAGGTCTGGCCACGAATATGGCAAATGATACGAGCTAAATAACGGGAAAGATAATGTCTTTCTTGACACTAAAGCTCCCTTCACATTGACTTAAGAAGCTTAAGTGGGCATTTCACACTGGCCTACTTAAGAGTCTTAAGTGCACTTTAGCTTCTTACGTGATACGTAACGTAAGAAATTTGTACTTAACGTAGCCACTTAAGAAAGTTGAAAAAAGTTCAACTTAGTATAAGAACAGAGTATATTTTCTCCAAGATATAATAAAATAACTATAAATAAGATATAATAAATAAGAGAGAGAAAGTTACTTTACAATACTAAATGGTAGAATATGTGAAAAAAAATGCCTGAGCAAGCTTTGCAAAAAACTAAATGATGGCATGGGGAAAACATATACAGACAGGCTTAATTTTGCTTTTAATAATGATTAGTTTCTGGTAGTTTCTTTTCAGATACCAATAATATAGCAGCCACGCTTCACTGTTGAAATTAAATGAAACGTTTTAGGATACAGGTACATTCTACCAGCACAAACCTCTGATTCTTTGAAATCCTATGCCGGCCGTTGGGTATGTCTGGTATTTGGGATAAATGAAAACTGTTCTACCTTTTTGGGATCCCAAAACGTTAGTGACGGATACCTATGACATCGCAAAAAGTTGTCCGTCTGTCCGTCTGTCCGGTCTGTAACTTTCGAAGGCAATGAGATATTTTGATGAAACTTGGTGTGAGGATTCTTTGGGTCAAGAGTAAGGTCAAGTTCGTAGATGGGCTCTGTAGCCCTATGTTTAGGGGTGGGGGAGGGGGTTTAAATTAAGGGGCAAACAAAATATTTTTAAACAGCTAATGTGATAGTCGATTATGGGGTAAGAAGACATGCTGAACACGATGGTGAAAACCATTTTCTCACCGGACGATTAGTTCGCCCGGAATCCGGCCAAAACCGGAAAGTCTGTTAAAAGTAAAAGTTTTATTTGAAGTTGATTAGATGTTCGATTTAGGGGTAAGATGACATGCTGAACACGATGGTGAAAACCATTTTCTTGCCAGACAAGTAGTTCGCCCGGAATCCGGCCAAAACCGGAAAGTTTGTTAAAAATAAAAGTTTTATTTGAAGTTGATTAGAGGTTTGATTTAGGGATAAGAAGACATGGTGAACACGATGGTGAAAACCATTTTCTTGCCGGGCAAGTAGTTAGCCCGGAATCCGGCCGAAACCGGAAAATTCGTAAAAAGCAAAAGTTTTATTTGAATTTGATTAGATGTTCGATTTAGGGGTAAGAAGACATGCTGAACACGATGGTGAAAACCATTTTCTCGCCGGAAAAGTAGTTCGCCCGGAATCCGTCCGAAACCGGAAAATCTGTTAAAAGTAAAATTTGTATTTGAAGTTGATTAGATGATAGATTTAAGGGTAAGAAGATACGCTGAATCTGTATATGACAATCATTTTTTACCCGGACATATAGTTCGTCCGGAATCCGGTTGAAACCGGATTTTTTTTATAAGTTAAAGTTTTATTTGAAGTTGATTAGACGTTCTTTATAGGGATAAGGAGATGCGCTGAATTCGTTTCTGAACTATCTTTTTTTGGCTGGACAAGTAGTTCGCTTGGAATTCGGCCGAAAACGGAAATTCGGCAGAAGTAAAGCAGGAAGTTTCGATCAGCATCGTCAAAATAAATATGGCTTATACAGGTATATCTGAACTTAATTTTCTCAGACGATTAGCCTGGCGAAGACTGGATCTGGCGTAGAGAAGACGTAGTTGTCTGGTCAAATATTAAATTTTTGGGATCCCATCGAAACCTTTGGTCTTGTTCCGAAAGAAATCGTCGTAATCCTAGGATGACTGAAAGCTATCTTCTGAGTAAACTTGTATTAACCTGTTTTGAACTAGATGACCCATTTGGTTTGACTGAAAATTTCCTAATAGCAGTTGGTCCTCTTGAGAGGTAATATCTCAGTGTCTTCAGAGGTCATTTCCCCAAGGATATCTTTGCCCTTTAGCAGAGTAATCTCGACAAAGGCTACTTAACGTTAGAAACTTAAGCCGTAACTTAAGTACTTAACGTAAGGTCTTACGTATTCAATGTGAAGGGGGCTTAAACCTTCGATGTTTTAACCATCGTTATGCGAGGCATGAACTTTGTTACTATTTTCTTTTCCTTCTTTCTTAACAGTTGAGAAACAGGAGCCCTGTTCTGGCGCTATTATTCATCTTCTTCCTTACATATTTCGAGGTTCAGAGCCTTGTTTTGAACCATCGTTATGGTTCAAACTCTGTTCCAACCGAGGGGTTACCCATTCTCGATTTTAGGGTACAGCAAGTGCCCGGTACCCGACCGGTGCCGGCTGACACAAGCCGGCACCGGTGGCAGCGTGTTAGAACCGAGGCCAAAACGTTAAAATCAGCATGTTTAGGAGCGTTTGAAAGATGAATCACCAAATGTATGGCCGTAATGGCTGGTGCCGGAAAGGTATACAGCAGGTGCCGGGGAGTGGATAACCCCTCAGCGGGAAACGAAATGAAGCTGCCATGTGTGAATGGATGTGTTGATGATGCTGTTAACAATCTCTGGGAAATTCTACTCTAATCACAGTTTTAGGTTAAGCATGAACTATGGGGGGTCTATATCTTCGCGTAATCAGTTACCTTAGCCACTACGTGTACACCTGTGTCGAGAATGTGCAGTCCTTCAAAATCTGGTTCTAAGCTGAAGGCGTGTCAACGAATAAACACCTCCGTGACTTCATTAAAGTCACTTTCCGTCCGTAAAAAGGAGCATTTAAAAGTACGCAAGGGCTCTAATTATGACTAGTTTAGGATATAGTAAAGTAGAATCAGCGGAAAAGGGTAATTTAGGATTGTTCAGCCACCCTTTTGGCCGAAGAAGCCGACGACGAGGCTAAATAAGTACAAAGTACTGACACATCCTTCTACTGTGTTTCTTGCCTGCTATAATCAAGCTACAATTTCGTTTATTAGTAAAAGTTAGTGTAATCTATAATAACACCAGTACACCGTGCAGTCCCATGATATCAGTCCTATCCTACCCAGTGCCAAAATTTTCTGGTATTGCCCTGATGTTAAAAGAAAAAAGTTCCAACCGGGCGTTATCAAAATAAATAACTCCCGGGCGTTATTTGTTTTGATAACGCCCGGCCAGCCATGCCATATCAAGTGAAAACGCACGGTTGGAATTTTGTTCTTTTAACATCAGGGGAATACCAGAAAATTAAAACAAATGTACTAGTGTTATAATCATTGTCGTCCTTGCTTTTCTTCGAGCGATAGCGGAAAATTTGGCCCTTGGGCAGCATGATAGGCAGATATCACCTTCGCTGCGCTCGGGCGATATCAGCCTATCATGCCACCCGCGGGCCAAATTTTTCCGCTATCACCCTCAGCAAGGGCGATAATATATATTATCAAGACGAAAGGTTTCGATGTGATCCCAAAGGGAACTATTTTTTGGACTTCTTCATCCAGACAATCGTGTCTTGTAGATTTCCGTTCTTCGCCGGTTAGTATGTTATTTATCCCTAATCAATCGTTTAAAAATATACACAATATGATGATAGTGGTGCTTTCTATCGGATTACGAGCAAACGATTATTCCACTGAGAAAACCTTGAACCTGAATCCAGATATGGATTCAGCATGTACGTGTACCCCTATATCGCATTCTCTAATCGAATTTAGAAAAATCCGAAGTCTAGTTTTCTATCTATCTACTTTTACCAAATTTCCGGTTTTGGCCGGATTCCGTTCGAGCTTGTAGAGCAAGAAAGTAAAGTGAGTCAGCAGAATAAGACAGACGTACAAACTTTACGAAGCCGTTTTGGGATCCCAAAAAGCAGTAAAAGTTAATCTGGTCTATGTCACACCAGCAATATTCCAGGATTTGTCCGTGGTTGGCCACAAAACGTTAGAACAGCGATGATAACTTAAATGTGGGAAAAAAATGGGATCCTATGTAAAACGTTATTTACAAACCACCCAAGCTCTATTTAAGGTCGGGCTTCACTACCCAGATTTTTCGCCCGGATTCTGGGTTCCGTTTTCTTCGATACCGGTATGGGTAGTGAAGACAGGTCTGAAACGGTCTGAGAGCACCCCGGACGCATCCGGGAATCTGGTAGAAAAATCTACCAGATTCCCGGATTCTGGGTGAAAAGAAGCGGGAAGAAAAATCTACCAGATTGGACTACGAGTGAACATGCTTGTAATAAACCTTAAGAATACACAGGTGAACAGGACCCCACAGACCACAGAGGCCAAACCTGGCAACCCATGACGGTTTTCACTCGCCCCAGTCCACTGCAAAACCGCCAGCCGCCGTAAGATCATTGGAGGAGGAAATATCGGCTACCGGCAAGGACGGTGAGTCAGTGGAAAGTGATGAAGCCCTAAACATTAGGCTGAATCAAGTAATTTCAGCTCAGTTAGAAATGATTGAAGGTCTAAGGAGGGTAATTCAAGAAAAAGACAAAATCATCGAACTCCAACAGATCCAGATTTCTGGGCTCGTCGGATGCCGGTATCAGAAATTGAATGCTAAAGCGTGCCGTACTGACAAACACTGCCTATTTTCCCAACAGGATGTGTCCTGTTTTACCGAAAGAGGTTTTGTCGGTATCAGAAACAGAATGCTGAAAGACAATCGACATCACGAATTCTACAAAGAGAATGGTGATTCACTCACAGCTGACGAAATTAATCATCATTTCGCTGAAATCTGTAGAAAGCACCCTGGTCTCTCTGCGATCCCTGCATTACCTGACGTCACTGACATACCTATCATTGAGTGTCATCAAGTATTTGAAGCTCTCTCCGACCTGAACAGTAACAAATCCTCGTTCCCCGGGGAGATTCCAGTCCAGATCATCATAAATTCCGCGGCTGAACTTGCCGTCCCTCTAACGGCAGTATTCAATCAGTCCTTGGTCTCCGGACGGTACCCTCGTCATTTTAAAAGGGCAGTCATTACGCCAATACCAAAAAAGCAAAATCCTAAGGGTCTGGATGACCTAAGGCCAATATCGAAGACATCAACGTTTTCCAAAGTCTTCGAAGGATTTCTTTTCAGATGGCTATATTACGACATTAAAAACAACCTTGACCCGATGCAATATGGATTCAGACCTGGCTGCAGTACAGTTCACTATCTGGTCAAGCTTATACACGTAATAGCCCAACACCTCGAAAATGAAAGTGCCTATGTAGACTGCCTCATCACAGACTTTGTCAAAGCCTTTGATTCACTCTGCCACAGTGAAGTAACGATCCGAGCAAAATTGATGGGAGCAAGAGACATCCTTGTGAGAATGTTGGCCAGCTTCCTCTCGGATAGAACCCAGTGCGTTCAACTGGCAGTTGGCAGTCTTTCAGGGCTTGAGAAAATAACGTCTGGAGCACCACAGGGAACCAGGTTAGGCCCACTTGCCTTCCTAATTGTGGTTAATACACTGATGACGAACCTGAAAAACAGATTCAAATTTGCTGATGACATGTCGCTACCAATATCCCGTACTCTTAACTCCACGTGTGAATCCAAAACACTTCTCAGTGAGATACTGGATGACCTGGTGACACAGACTAACAACCTGAAGCTCGAACTAAATCTGAAAAAAAGTTCAGTACTCAGAATCTGCTTTCTAAAAAAGGAAACACCAACGACTGAATCAACAGCGTTACAACACGTCAAAAGTGCAAAAGTTCTTGGCGTGACTATTGAAAATGATTTGAAGTGGGAAAATCACGTGAACTCCATCTGTCAGAAAGCTAACGGTGCCATATCTCTATTTTCAAACCTTAAACGATTTGGTTTTTGTACAAAGGTACTTTTTGTTCGACCACTTACCGAATACGCCTGTCAAGTCCGGCACCCTGGTCTAACCCAGAATCAGTCCTCGAGGATCGAAAAAATTCAAAAGCGCGGTCTCCGAATCATTCTTGGGGACAAATACTTGGACTATGACTCGGCACTGGCGAAGCTAAGCCTAACATCCCTTGCCGATAGAAGGCACGAACTAATCATGAAATTTGGTCTCCATTGCCTTGAATCCGACCAACACCGCACCATTCTACCAAACTTCAAACCGAATTGTACATATGAAGTTAAGACTAGACGTACATGTAAATATAATTCTGTGCAAAAGTTTGACGAGCCTCCTGCCCATTCATCTGAACGATTTTTAAAAACATTTGTGCCTTATTTTACAAAATTTTATAACGACATGTCCTGAATTTCAAATATTTCTTGTTCGTTTTGTATTGTGTCGACGTGCCAATGTTATAACTGCCATGCTTTTATATTATGGTGAATAAATCTGAATTGAATTGAATTGAATGCTAAGGCGTGCCGTATCGACAAACGCTGCCTATTTCCCATCAGGAAGTTTCCTGCTTTACCGACAGAGCTTTTATCGGTATCAGAAACGGAATGAGTTTCTGTCTAAATAACAAAATTAGCTACTTTGTAGGCTAAACTGAGGATTCTTCTAGTACAGAATGGCAAGTACATAAGCCTGAGGCTCTATTTACTGAGATTTTACTTTTGTTTTCAGACAATGAAATCGCCGCAAAAAAAATAGACTAAACAGCGTGTCCGTGAGTTTCAACTTGTGGCCCGACTGTGTGGCACAGAATCGTGGTTCCGAGAAGAAAAGGCAGAAATACGCGGCTCACAAATGGGACGCGGAAAAGCGCCTTTAGTCTCTACTGGTAGGAGGTTGGAACACACACACAAGAAGAATACCAACTGAACCACCAAGGATAACGGAAAGCACTCGCCTTACCTCGATATAATATGATAAACTAGACACATGTGATCGTGTAGGGTTATCAAGACGTCCGCACTTGTTGTACTTACCATTACAAAGAAAGCCACACTACTGTCGGAGGTACTAACAGCCACTAACAGGACCTACTACACAGCTTTCTTACTGTGGTTCGAAAAATTAAGAAGCTTATGCACTCTGAAACACCTCGACTTCAGTCTGGCTTCTTTTTTTGGTAGAATGGAGTTTGAACACGTTCAGTTATTAGGAGAACTTCCGTAGTCTCAGTACCTCGGGGTCCTTAGGACCAACTCTAGTTCAAAGGAGGACCTCACTGACTATGCCCCGGTATGTACGGAAATGCCGAAGCTGACGACGCCCTCATTTTCAATTATAACAATTTACGATGTCACGGTCTCAAACTCACAGGAGAAAGGTTGTGCAAAGACGCTGGTCGGTGGAGCTTTAAGATCGCGTGGAACAAACTACCCGAAGAAACAACACATTGCCCGTCACTGAGCCAGTTCAAGAGAGAAATTTAAAAAATGTTTACTACACGAATGTATACCCTACATGTTTGAAATAATTTTGTCGTGGCTTTTTCGCCTTATTGTTTTTCCAATATGTTATTATACTAATATTCTTGTTGTTTAAAGGTCAACAGTTTTTTCTTCTTCTGTACTACACTTCTTTTTGATGATGGGCACTAATAGTGAGTAGTAAGTCGGAAGGTGCCAACCATTAAATCAAATACTACAGAATACTACAGAAAATAAATAAGCCTTCATGGATTGCATCACAAGGATCAGCGCAATATGATTCGCACTTTTTCCATGGAACCGCGAAGCAACAATAAAAGTCCTCGTCCTAAATCCACCCAACGCCGGTACATTATCCGGATGATCCCTACATGAGTAATAGTAAGTAGCCTACAAACGCTTGCTCATATTAAGTTTTTCAGGATAACTGGGGTAAAGATTGGGAATCTTACGAGCCGCACAGGCAGAACACTTCGGTTCTTTCTAAGATGGAAATCTCGTATTTTGGCATTTATCACGTGACTTAAAAAAACTGATAATTTAGGGTCTACCTTGTTAATTTTATAGGTTAGTATAGAATTGTGCAAGAAGAAATCCTGGAGAGAAAACAAATCCACTACCTAAACCCTTACTTACTTGATAAATACTACGCCGTATGTATATGAGGAACAATCAGAAACTAAGGCTACACTGAGACACATAGGTCCTTGACGGATGCCGTGAGATGATGATCAACATCTCTCATCTCATGTAATCATGAGCTTCTAAGAGATACTCTCAAGACCGGATCAGACGGAGGCACGTTACGGTCTTTCGTCTCCCACGAGGAAAACTGCTAGGCGCGATGATAGCCATGATGTCGCAAGCACATTTACGCATTCACTTATGACACATTTGTTCACGTCCTTACTTTATGTTTTGTATTTTTCAAAACCGAGCAGTAACCAGGACAGTTTTCTAAACTCCTCTGCGGCCCTCTGGTTGTGAGAATTTGCAGTAGCTCTGACTTCTGAGACTAGTTTGGGCGCGACACATTCATTGTTAAAGAGGGGCCATGGGATATCAAATACCGAAATGAGATTCGCGAACGAAGTGGACAACCGTTGGCATTGTGAATAACAATGAGTATGTGACATAAACTTAATCTCTATCACCTAAAGATCAACAACTAATATTATTCTCTCAGGTATTCTCTTTATCATGCTGCTCAAACTGATTAAACCGCCAGGACCAAATTTGGAAGTAGTCCTGGAATTCGGCTTCACATGATTAAATTGGTTCTATATGCTTCTAAGAGAATCTGGTGATAAGAGAAACATATTTTCCCAGCCAACTCAACGACACATAGGCTACAACAAGCAGCACATATATCTGGGTATGGTTATTGTCTTGCACCCCACATCTGGGATCCGGGGAAATGGACAAAGCACCGGCAACGTCAGATAGTGGTGTTTTTTTAAGTTTAACCTGAGTTTAACCGAAAATACAGCTTAATTTTGCATCTGACATCTGCATACACTGAAATATTTTGACTCATCTCAGGGATTTTGTTTTTTTTTTTCACCCGGGGCTGTAGAAAAGTAGGAAAATGACTTTGGGATAGCCTGTGTCTTGCAAGGAATCTGACATTTTATTTTATTTTTCGGCAATGGCTTAAATTTGTAGTTCGTAAGTATTGCAAGCGTAGAGGGACAAGTAGGCTACATAGAGGTACCACAAATCCGAAAGAAGAAGTTCATTCGACGAAATCGATTGTCTGTGAATAACGCGCAAACGAAGTAACGCATTTTTATCGGGTTTTCAGGCCTACTTAAGTGAATAAGTGATGGGTTACTAGACCGTTGGATCTCAGCCCTTCGGTTGAACTGTAAATTTCCTGTCGTGGTTGCTCATTTGTTTGGTTGCATTAAGGTCGGGCTTCACTACCCAGATTTTTCGCCCGGATTCTGGGTTCCGTTTTCTTCGATATCGGTATGGGTAGTGAAGACAGGTCTGAAACGGTCTGAAAACACCCCGGACGCGTCCGGGAATCTGGTAGAAAAATCTACCAGATTCCCAGATTCTGGGTGAAAAGAAGCGGGAATTTGAAAGTAGTTTTCATTTGACTTGGAGAAATTATTGTGCTGAGGTGGTAAAATCTAAGAAAATGACAGAAGTGCTGAAAAATACCCAAAAGTGGACTGTTGAAAAGACATTTGATTTGATTTCTGTTTGGGACCGTCTTCACATAATCCGGACCCCAGATTCTGGGGCGTCTGGGTAGTGAAGCCCGACAATTAGTCATGTGTTTGCCAATAAGCAGATACAGATAAGCTAATATCCTATTCGAGAAGTTCAATATATTGTTGAAAGAAGTTAACTGTATCGTGGAAATCGCGAGGAACCATTACCAGTTCGATAGGAGGAGGGTTTACTCCTAACATTGCTTTAGCTTTTCTTTTTTCTGCATGTTTTTAAGACCAGCCACCATTACAGAACTAAGAGAAACTGAATCGACCCTTTTAACGAGTCAGTCAATCCCATTTGTTCAAAAATAGCCTTTTTCTTCACGAAAAAATGGCTGATTGTCAAGAAGAAATGACACAAAAACCTCAAAACAAAACAACTGAAAGAAATCAATACTGCCAAACAATTAGCTGTAATTTTTAGCGTTTTACCAAGAATAAATAAGGGATCCCTTATTTATTCTTGATTTTACCCATATACCAGCTAAGCTTTCTCTTTTTGTCAGATTTTCTTGTTAGGATTGAGCTTGTCCATGAGGGTGTTTGCGAACTGCACAACTATAGCCTACGCTACGACGCTTCTACCAGGTCCTGGTTTCAAGTGGCGACTTAAATGGGGTGATACTTTACATACCGCAGTCCGAAACACGCCAGTGATCCTAGGGAAGAACAAGAAATGTCTCCTAATCCAAATCCTCATAGGCCTATGTAAACCAATCAACAACGGTTGTTGCAGTGACGTTTCTGGTCCTTCGCTAGGAACACGGCGATCCTCCGTTGGCACGAAGAGCATTCGTCGAAAATACCCAGACCAGATATCGAAAAAGGCCAGAATGCTTCCAATTCAACTCCCGATTTAACCCGTGTGCTGACTTGATGGATCCCGTGTCAAGTTACCTGCAGTGCATACAATTCCCACACTAACGGAAATTCGGCATCAAACCTGTCAAATAGGCCACTAAATCTGGGGATTAACAACAGACAGCTTTATTGGAAGAAAATCTTTCATCCTGTCTCGTACAAACAGGCCTTCAGATAAATTTGAGGAAGCTTGTTCTTGTTCGGTACCTTCGAAATTTTCTGATACTTTGCAAAGAAAAAGTGCGAATTCTCGTCATTCTTTTCCAAAAGCTTAAACCCGAATTTTTCTAGAGCTCGCAAAAATACTGGAATATCGGTACATCTGCTGGTTATTTCTGCAATAAGCAAATGTCCATCTCTCTTTAGTACTCTGTTGGCTTCCATAATGAACTCTTTAAGGTTAGTACCCATCAGGGACAAGCAGAACACAGCAATATCCACAGAAGTATTTTTAAGAGGCGTGTTAGCCATGTCACAAACTGTGACGAAATCATTCGTAGCAGCCAGGTCGAACGAATGAACTGTTCTGTCCTTCAGTGTTTGAGCAAGGCGAGCGTCACCACAGCCAAAATCGGCGATCACCCCATTTGGTAACTTCTCGATACGACTTATGATGACATCTAGAGGGTTTTTTGGCCATTTTGTAATGTGGCTCTGGAATCCTGTGTGGTAGGCTTCATACGCATTGGGGTATCGTTGGAACAAGGTAAGAGAGTCCTTGCTGCTGGAGGTATACAGGTTTTCATTCAAGTAGCGGAACCTCGCAGAAGTTAGCGTTTCCATTAGGGCGGCAGCATGTGGATTGTCGACCTTCGGTTTCTTAACATCTGCACCTGTAGTAACAGGATCAAGCTTTCTCTTTTTATCCTGATTCCCCTTAGCTGCTACTACTTCAATCTTGGAAAACTCCAGCTGTTCTTTATCATCTATACTTTCAGTACTTTCCTCATGTTTTCTCTTTTTTCGTTTTCTCGAGACTTTCTCGATTTCGCCTTGTTTGGATGTCAACAAATCCACTGAACTGCCATTTTTACTTTTCTTGCTTTTCTTTTTCTTCTTGCTGGTTCCAACCAAGCTTTCTGATTCTACACGTGTAGCTTTTTCATCTAGTTTACTTCCCTCACCCACACCAGCTTTGTCACTGCCTGCCTTCTTCTTCAGTTTATTCCATCCTATTTTTGCACTGACCGTTTGTACAGTGATTTCAGCCATATTTTCAGTTTGTCCCTCTACTTTTTGTAAGACTTTCTCTATTTCGCCTTCCTTGGATGTCGAAAAATCCATTGTACTGCCATCTTTACCTTTCTTGTTTTTCTTTTTCTTCTTGGTGGTTCCAACCAAGCTTTCTGATTCTACATGTGTAGCTTTTTCATCTAGTTTACTTCCCTCACCCACACTGGCACTGCCTGCTTTTTTCTTCAGTTTTTGCTTTGATTTTCTTGCACTGACCATTTGTACAGAGATTTCTGCCGTGTTTTCAGTTTTTCCCTCTACTTTTTGTAAAAGTTTACCTGCCTTCTTCTTCAGTTTTTGCTTTGCTTTCCTTGCACCTCGCCTTCCTTTTTCATCTAGTTTACGTCCCTCACCAACACCAGCTTTGCCACTGCCTGCCTTCTTCTTCAGTTTTTGCTTTGCTCTTCTTGCACTGACCGTTCGTACAGAGATTTCTGCCATGTTTTCAGTTTGTCCTTCTACACCTGTCAAGTCATCTTTCTTCATATGTTGTACTGATAACGTTTCAGCAAGAACAGAGTCTTTCAAGGGAATTTTCTTCGAATCTTCAGTAGAAGTAGTAGCTGGCAGTGAAGCCAGAGAATATTCTGGCCAGTCTGGTATTTCAAGCATCGTCACTAAAAACAAATAAGCAATGCAGAGAGTATATTTTTATTTAGATCTCGCTGCACAAACAGTTGCACCACAGAATTTACAAGGCCATGATTGTCACCCCTCTAGCCCAGCTTGGACTTGGCTAGATACTGCACTTTATTCATGAATAGACTAGATCTAACCTGCCTTCGCTGAAACATTCGTCAACGACAGTGACAGGCAAAAAAAACATTTCAAGATACACAAACAAGAACAAAGAATCAACAACCTAATTCCCCTTTTACTGGGGAGAGACCAACTCAAAAAGGTACCAACTGATAAGCCTTGATGTGACAAGCACCCTTGCTTAAGCTGCAGCTAAATTGTGAGCCTCAGCTGCATGTCAGCTTAGGACCCTTAGGTGAGAGAAAAGGAAGGGTCTGTCCATTCGAATAAACTAAACCAACGAACATCACATCAAACGCTGATAGGTACATCCTTACCTGGTATTTTTTATCTAGTAACCATCAGCTATTGGTTTATTTTCTAAGTTTCTAGCCGGTTATAGGCTCTTCAAAAACACGGCACACGTTGTTGGCGAGTTTTGAAATTTCAACATTGGCAAAAAGAAAATGTAGAGCTTTTTATGGCTTTGGAACAGAGGGAACACAGTCTGCACCGTCCACAGCTTCTCGATCAACCGATTCTACTCTAATAAAGTTGCGTTTTTATGCATTTGCCCTTCGGCCACGTGCCATATAGCGATCGCAATTTCTGTCCGTCCGTCGGTCCGGGTTTTGCTAGTTCGGGCACTTCCACATAAGCTAGGACGATGAAACTTGGCAGGCATATCAGGGACCCCAAATATTAAGGTGGAAATAGTTACTTCCCCGATCCGTACATCGTGGGGGGAGTGGAGGGAGGAGGAATCCGGAATCTTGAGGAATTTATAACTTTTGAACGGGTGATCGGAACTTAATGAAACTTGAGACCTCGTGCCCCAGACGACCCAATTAAAATCCGGACCTAGAGGGGGGAGCCGGAAATCTTGGGAAACGCTTGGAGTGGAGGGACTAGTACCTAGAACGTGATTGACATAACCGGACCGGATCCGCTCATTGTGGGGAGTTGGGGGGGGGTACGAATTTCTGTTGATCCTGCGAGTTCGGTTAATAAAACTTGATATATAGAAAGACCTTGTGTCTTAGATACCCCATTTAAATCCGGACCAGATCCGGTGACATTGGGGGGCGCTGCAGGGGGGAACTGGTTATTTTTTTGGGAAACGCTTAGAGTCGAGGGTTCGGGATGAAACTTGGTGGGAAGAACAAGCACAAGTCCTAGATACATGAATGGCATAACCGGACCGGATCCAGTCACTGTGGGGGAGCTGGGGGGGGGGGGTCCGCGAGTTCGATACTTATTGATGTGCTAGGACGATGAAACTTGGCAGAAGTGTCAGGGATCCCAACATATTGACTTGAGAATAGTCGTTTTCCCGGAATCTTGAGGAATCTATAACTTTTGAACGGGTGATCGGAACCGTCCGACCATTGGGGGGGGGGGGGGCGGGACGGAATCCGGGGAATTTAGGTATTTTTAACTTTCTAACGGAAGATCGGATCTTAATGAAGCTTGATATTTAGATAGACCTTGCGTCTCAGAGGTCCCAGTTACAAATCCGGACCAGATCCGGTGACTTTGGGGGGAGTTGGCGCGGAAATATTGTGAAACGCTTATAGAGTGAAGGGATCGGGATGAAACCTGGTCGGAAGAACAATCATAAGTCCTATTAACATAACCAATCCGGGCATGATGGGGTCCGGATTTCTGGCAATCCCCCGTGTTCAGTACTTCCTGATGTACTAGGATGATGAAGCTTGGCAGGCATATCAGGGACTCGAACAGACAGGGATTCGAACAGACTTGAGAATAGTCGTTTCCTCGATGCGACCATCGTGAAGGGTGTGAGGGATGGGGAATCCGGAATCTAGCGGCATGCATAACTTTTGAACGGGTGATCGGATTTGAATGAAACTTGGCAAGTGGAAATATCATCTCAGATGTTCCTTGACAAGTCCGGATCGGATCCGATAGGTGTGGGTGGGGGGGGGGGGGGGTTGGAGGCGGGCACCGGAAACTCATGAAACACTTGTAGTCGAGGGATTGGATAGGCCACGGTCCGATTCCAGTCGAACTTGATGGACGGGAAGAGGAGATGTCAGAGATGCGACTTTTCAAGTCGTATTCGGCCACAGTAGGGGGAGTCCCGGAAATTTTTTGGCTTGTATAGGGGTCAAACGACTCAAACGAGTGCAGCAATTTAAATGAAACTTGAAATGTAGAGCAGGCATATGCCCTAGATGACATATTCTACTGTCCGAACCGGATCTGACCACGGTGGGGGGAGGGGCGGAATCTACCGAAAAATGTTCAGATTCGAGTGAATCTTGATAGGTGGTGAGAGAAGATGCGTTTAGATGATCCATTCACGAGTCCGAGCCAGATTCGGCCGCGGTAGGGTCAGTTGCAGGGAGGTACCGGAAACCGTGTGGCACGTCTACGGATCAAACCAGTGGGTTTATTGGGCTGAAACTTGGAAGTTACAACAGTCATTTGCCCCAGATGATCCGAGGCGATGCCGGAAATGCACAGACTTGAGTGAAACTGCACATTCTATTTCTAGGCATTTTTATTTATCTATTTTGAACCGCATTTTGGATGTCGTTTGTAGTTTGTGAAATTCTCATCTACTTTGTTGTACCGCCAAGTCGTAACAAGTGCCATATGAGCTCGTAGCTCTTGTTGCAGAAACCATGGTATCTGATATACGGTCTAAAGTCTTTTTGCAGTTATCGTGGTGTCTGATACCACGGTCAAAAGGCGTTTCGCAGTTGTCGTGGTATCTGGCCAGTTACCGTGGTAACTGATATTCAGATATTACGGTCCGACCGTGGTATCTGAAAAGTCATCTCACTTTCATCAAATTTTGTCAAATTGGTTCAGCACTTTAGTGATGTAACTGGATATCAGTTTTTCTTTTTGATGACTTCGAAAAGTACAATTTCGGCAATAGTCGTTTTTGCAGTGGACCGTATATCAGATACCACGGTAACTGCAAAAACGACTAATTGCAGATCCAGCTACCGTGGTAACAGATACCATGGTATCTGATACCACAGTCTAAAGTCGTTTTTGCAGTTATCGTGGTATCTGATACCACGGTCAAAATGCGTTTTTGCAGTTATCTTAGAATCTGGCCAGTTATCGTGGTATCTGAAAAAGTCATCTCACTTTTATCATTTTTATGGCACTTGCCTTCCGGCCAAGTGCCATATACCGATCACTTTTCCGTCGGTCGGTCGGTCGGTCGGTCTGTCGGTCGGTCAGTCCGGTGATCGCGAGTTAGGGTACTTCCAGATGTGCTAGGACGATGAAACTTGGCAGGCATATCAGGGACCCGACCGAACTAATTTAGGAATAGTCACTTCCCCGATCCGACCATCGTGGGGGGAGGGAGGGGAGCCGGAATCCGGAATTTAGGGGCATGCATAACTTTCAAACGGGTGATCGGATCTTAATGAAACTTGATAATTGGAAAGACGTCATTTCTCAGATGTCCCGATTCAGGTCCGGATCGAATCCGATTAATGTGGGGGGGAGTCGGAGGGGGAACCGGAAATCATGTGACACGTTTAGACTTGAGCGATCGGGATGAAACTTGGTGGGAGGAACAAGCACATACCCTAGGTACGTCATTGACAGACCCGGACCGGATTCGTGCACTGTGGGAGAGTTGGAGGGGGGTTCCGGAATTCCGGTGATACGGAGTTAAGTTACTTCCAGGTGTGCTAGGACAATGAAATTTGGCAGGCAAATCAGGGACTCGACCAGATTAACCTGAAAATAGTCAACTTCCCGATCCGACCATCGTGGGGGGAGTGACGGGAGGGGGAATCCGGAATCTTTAGGTATGTATAACTTCCGAACGGGTGATCGGATCATAATGAAACTTGATACGTAGAAAGATCACATGTCTCGGATGCCCAGTTTCAAGTCCGGACCAGATCCGATGAAGGTGGGGGGTCGGAGGGGGGAACCGGAAAACTTGTGACACGCTTGGAGTAGTGCGATCGGAATGAAACTTGGTGGAAAGAACAAGCACAAGCCCTATGTACGTATTGATCATTTTTGCCTTAAGGGTTTTGCTCACAAGTGATTTCCTTAAAGTACAAACAATACTTTTGAGTAAAATATACATTTTCGTGCTCCCGATGAGTTCATCATGTTTTTTACTTCAAGAGTTTTTTTTTACTTCAAGAATTTTGATTACAAATGATCACAACAAACCCACAAATTGACGAATTCCTACTTTCATCCTCTGACCCAGCCTTGCAAGTGCCATATGAGCTTCCAGCTCTTGTTTGTCAAATTGGTCGGAAAGAAATTTGGCACTTAGTGATGTGACTGGATATCAGTTTTTCTTTTGGGATGACTTCGGAAAGCGCAATTTCGGCAATCGTCGTTTTTGCAGAGCAAACGTATATCAGATACCACGGTAACTGCAAAAACGACTAATTGCAGATCCAGTTACCGTGGTAACAGATACCATGGTATCTGATTCAACGGTCTAAAGTCGTTTTTGCAGTTACGTGGTATCTGATACCACGGCCAAAAGGTGTTTTTGCAGTTATCGTGGTATCTGGCAAGATACCGTGGTACCTGAAAAAATCATTTCACTTTCATAAATTTTTGTCAAATTGGTGGGTAAGAGAAGAGGTTTGCCGTTTTTGCAGAGCAACCGTATATCAGATACCAAGGTAACTGCAAAAACGACCAATTGCAGATCCAGTTACCGTGGTAAAAGATACCATGGTATCTGCAAAAACGCAAATACTGGTTCAAGTCCTCATCATAACTTACTTTATGTTTTTTATTTTTCAAACCCCAGCAGTAACCAGGACAGTTTTCTAAACTCCTCTGCGACCCTCTGGTTATGAGAATTTTCAGTAGCTCTGAGCCCAGTTTGGGCATGACACATTTGGCCCACTTTTCCCGCGAAAACCCCGGATTATAATCCTTGATAACTGATTCATTGGAGAAACAGCGAATTGACAATCCCAGACTGTTCAAACGACGATCCGACGATCTTGCTCCGTTGCAAGATTCTGGAACCGACAATCCAAGCACGAATCCGGATTGTCACAGAAAACGATTTTTCTAATCTGGATTGTACGCATTTTAGAGAATCCAGACTGTAAAGCGTCAAACTGGATTGTCACGGAAAAATGCCTATTGTTAAAGAGGGGCCATGGGATATCAAATGCCGAAATGATATTCGCGAACGGAGTGAACAACCGTTGCTGCAGCTTTTCTTTCTTCTGCTTATTTCCAATACCAGTCACCATTACAGAACTAAGAGAAATTGACGCTTTTAATAGTTGCGTTTTTGCGGCTACCATGGTATCTGTTACCACGGTAACTGGATCTGCAATTAGTCGTTTTTGCAGTTACCGTGGTTTCTGATATACGGTCCACTGCAAAAACGACTGTTGCAGAAATTGCACCTTTCGTAGTCATCCCAAAATAAAAACTGATATCCAGTTACATCACTAAGTGCTGAACTTCTTTTTCACCAATTTGACAAAATTTGATGAAAGTGAGATGCATTTTCCAGATACCACGACCAGATACCACGGTCGGACCGTGATATCTGAATATCTGTTACCACGGTAACTGGCCAGTTACCACGACAACCGCAAAAACGCCTTTCGACCGTAGTACCAGATATCACGATAACTGCAAAAACGACTTTAGACCGTATATCAGATACCATGGTAACAGCAAAAACGCAACTAATGAGTCAGTCAATCCCATTCTCTCGCAGATTGGCCTTTTTCTCCACGAAAAAATGGCCGATTGTCAAGAAGAAATGAAATGACATAAAAACCTCAACACAAACTACTGAAAGAAATATATACTGCCACACAATTAGCTGTAATTTTTCACTTTTTTTCCGTATTCTAGCTTCCGTATTCTAGCTAAGTCTTTTTTTTGTCTGATTTTCTTGTTAAGATCTACTTTAAGCTTGTCCATTCGGGTGTTTCCGAACTGCGCAACTACAGCCTAAGCTACGACAATTCTACCGTGTCCCGGTTAGAACGACTTAATTGGGGGTGATACTTATGTGGTCCGAAACACGCCGGTGAGCCTAGGAAGAACAAGAAACGTCACACAAACAAATCCTCAGAATAGAGTCGAATCCTATGTAAACCAATCAACAACGGTTGTTGTGGTGACGTTTCTGGTCCTTCGCTAGGAACACGGCGATCCTTCTTCGGCACGAACAGCATTCGTCAAGAATATCCAGATATCGAAAAAGGCCAGAATGCCTCCGAATCAACTCCCGATTTAACCTGTGTGTTGACTTGATGGATACTGTGTCAAGTTACCTACAGTGCATGCAATTCCCACACTAATGCTCATTTTGCAATAAACCTGTCAAATAGGCTTCTAAATTTGGGGATTAACAAGGGACAGCTTTATTGGAACAAAACTTTTCATCTTTTCTTGTACAAACAAGCCTTCAGATAAATTTTGGGAAGCTTGTCCTTGTTCACTACCTTCGAAATTTTCTGGTATTTTGCAAAGAAAAAGTGCGAATTCTCGTCATTCTTTTCCAAAAGCTTAAACCCGAATTTTTCTAGAGCTCGCAAAAATCCTGGAATATCAGTACATCTGCTGGTTACTTCTGCAATAAGCAAATGTCCTTCTCTTTTTAGTACTCTGTTGGCTTCCAGAATAAACTCTTTAAGGTTAGTACCCATCAGGGACAAGCAGAACACAGCGATATCTACAGAAGCATTTTTTAAAGGCGTGTTAGCCATGTCACACACTGTGACGAAATCATTCGCAGCAGCCAAGTCGAACGAATGAACTGTTCTGTCCTTCAGTGTTTGAGCAAGGCGAGCGTCACCACAGCCAAAATCGGCGATCACCCCATTTGGTAACATCTTGATACGACTTATGATGACATCTAGAGGGTTTTCTGGCCATTTTGTAACCTGGCTCTTGAAACCTGTGTGGTAGGCTTCATACGCATCAGGATCTCGTTGGAACAAGGCAAGAGATTCCTTGCTGCTGGAGGTATACAACTTTTCATTCAAGTAGCGGAACCTCGCAGAAGTTAGCTTTTCCCTTAGGGCGGAAGCATGTGGGTTGTCGAACTTTGGTTTCTTAGTATCCGCACCTGTAGTAACAGAATCAAGCTTTCTCTTTTTACCCTGATTATTTGCTGCTAATATCTGAACTGTAGAACACTCCAGCTGTTCTTTATCATCTCTATTTTCAGGGCTTTCTTCATGTTTGTTCTTTTTTCGTTTCTTCAAGACTTTCTCTATTTTGCCTTGCTTGGATGTCGACAAATCCATTGTACTGCCATCTTTACCTTTATTGTTTTTCTTTTTCTTCTTGCTGGTTCCAACCAAGCTTTCTGATTCTACACATGTAGCTTTTTCATCTAGTTTACTTCCCTCACCCACACCAGCTTTGTCACTGCTTGCCTTCTTCTTCAATTTTTTCTTTGCTTTTTTTTCACTGACCGTTTCTACAGAGATTTCTGCCTTGTTTTCAGTTTGTCCCTCTACACCTGTCAAGGCATCCTTCTTCTTACGCTTTACTGGTAACTTTTCAGCAGGGACAGAGTCTTTCAAGGGAATTTTCTTCAAAATTGGTGCTAGATCGATTCTTTCTGACTTGGACTCGTTGCTTTGCTCAATCTTTGTTTTCCTATTTTTCTGCTTCTCAATTTTTGACTTTTTCTTTATTTCCGGGTTTTGCTGCAAAGTATAAGGATGTTCTTGCTTATTTACGGCCAGTTCTGCCGATTCAGGTTTCCCAAAATTACCATCATTCTTTGTCTTCTCCAAACCTTTCTTTACTAGTGGTTCTTTTTGGATTGTCAAAGGTCTGACTCCTTTTTTGCCTTTTTTCAGAGATGACTTTTTTCCGAAGCCAAGCTGTTTGGATGCATCTTCAGTAGAAGTAGATGCTGGCTCTGAAGGAAGAGAGTCTTCTGGCCAGTCTGGTATTTCAAACATCGTCACTAGAAACAAACAAGCATTGCACACAGTATATTTTAGTTTGATCTCGCTGCACAGACAGTAGCAACAAATAAATTATAAAACCATAACTGTCCCAGCTTGGACTTGCCTTGACAGGTAGGTAGGCAGTGAGCTATTTTCCCAGCAAGAAAATAATTCTCATATACATATCCAGCATGCCTCCCTAACACTATATAACCTCTAATCAACTTCAGATAAAACTTTTGCTTATAACAAATTTTCTAGTTTTGGCTGGATTGCAGGCGAACTATATTTCTGGTAGAAAATGATTGTCATATACGGCATGCATGTCCTCTTACTCCTAAATCGAACATCTAATTAGCTTGAATTAAAAATTTTACTTTTAACAAACTTTCTGGTTTTGGCTAGATTCCGGGCAAGCTATTTGTCAGATTTATATGTTTTCATCTGTTCAGCATGTCTTCTTACCCCTAAACCAACTATCTCATTAGCTGTTAAACAAATATTTTGTTTGCCCCATAACTTCAACCAGCACCCTAAATGTAGGGCTACAGAGCCCATCTGACAACTCAACTGAGGATTATTCCTTGACGAAAATAATCCTCACATGAAGTTTCATTAAAGTATCTCTTCCCTTTGACTTTTGAGAGTTATCTTGCTTAAAGATGGACGGACAGACAGACAAACTTTACGAAGTCATAGATATTCCTCCACTTACATTTTCAGATCCCAAACCAACTATAATAATAATAATAATAGATTTATTTCCCATCATAATGCACAAATGTACAGAAAGACGGAGTATAGAAGAAGGAAAAAAAGAACAAAGAAAGGAAAAAAGGACATCACTAGCAACAACAATAATCATAAAGGAAAAGGAAACAACACACATTGACATAATTTACACTGCGTAAAGCATCTGCTGAGCTATATTGAGGCTGCTCTTAAAGCTCTCATTAGCTGTTAAAAAAATACTTTGTTTGCCCTTTAACTTCAACCAGCACCCTAAATGTAGGGCTACAAAGCCCATCTAAGAACTCAACCTGTGCCTTGACGAAAATAATTCTCACATGAAGTCTCATTAAAGTATCACTTCCCTTTGACTTTTGAGAGTTATCTTGCTTACAGATGGACGGACAGACGGACAAACTTTACGAAGTCATAGATATTCCTCCACTTACATTTTCAGATCCCAAAAAGAAGAAGAGTAGCCTAGATGATACCAGGGGCGCCACTATGGGGGGGGGAGGGGGGGGACTCCCCCCCCCCAAAGGTCTTGAGAAAGTACTTTCGTCGGGCGAAGCCCGGCGAAAGTTCACTTGTTTGTCGGCGCGGAGCGCCGGCAAACCCAGGAGAAATAAAATATTGCATGCTTTTCTCGGGCGTCGGTCGACTCGTCGGCACATCGGGTTCATTGCATACGCAAGAAGTCAAATTCTGCACACATTCGTCGTGCACAACACAGAAGAAGTCGAATTCTGTATCCTTTTGTCGGGCCTCGATATTCTCGTCGGCACATCGGGTTCTTTTTAAACATACAAATTCAGAAGAAATTCAATTTTATATGCTTTCGTCGGACGTCGGTAGACTCGTCGGCATATTGGGTTCTTTTTATACGCAAGAAATCGAATTCGGCAAATATCTGTCGGGCAAAACACAGAAGGAATTGACTTCTGAATGCTTTTGTCGGGCGTCGGTCGACTCGTCAGTTCTGTTTATGTGTGATAAATCAGTTTCAGCAAACATTTGTCGGGCGCACCAGGGAAGTTGAAGTATCGTCGACACATCGTGTTCTTTTTACATACGTAAGAAATCAAATTCTGTAAACGTTTATCAGGCGCATCCCGAAAGTTTAAGTTTTATTATTGTCGGCTCATCGGCTTTTATTTACATGTAAGAAGTAAAGTCCTTTACAGTCTTGTCGAGCAAAACAAAGAAGAATTCGAATTCTTATGCTTTAGTCGGGCGTCGGTATTCTTGTCGGCACATCGGGATATTTTTATTCGCAAGAAATCAAATTCTTCAAACATTTGTCGGGCGTGGAAAGTTTAATCGGGATCGGAATCTCATTACACGTAAGAAATCAAATCCGTAACTTTTGTCCAATCCCCAAAGTTTATGTCTCGTCTGCAAATCGAGATTTTCTACACACAAGAATCAAATTTGTGCCTACTTTCTTCTGGATGGCCATACT
This sequence comes from Branchinecta lindahli, assembly GCA_023053555.1. NCBI lineage: Eukaryota > Metazoa > Arthropoda > Branchiopoda > Anostraca > Branchinectidae > Branchinecta > Branchinecta lindahli. The sequence goes on along the minus strand of JAKZAO010000011.1, from coordinate 18,202,700 downwards.
ATTTTGGCGGAAAGATCTGTGATTTCACAGGTAACCTTACTTTTATTTGAGATCGCTCATAAGCGTTTCCACAAAAGTTCGCCTGCGGCTTATTTCGTAGTACTTTCTATTTGGAAGAATGGTGTTTCCTTTAGTTGGTGTTTTAGGACTGAAATGCTTGGGGGTTGGAAACACATTAAAAGCTAGAACTTGTAAAGTATAGGTATAGAATAGCCTAAAATTTTCCAGAAAAAAGAAAGATTAAAAAAAAATTCGCCTGCGGCGCTTGATTTAACTTGTTCTGGGTTCGGTCTTTTTAGCGAATGGTGAAAAGTAAAGCCGAATATGTGAATTTAAACATACGAATTTACATTAAAAAATAATCTCAGCTAATGCATTACAGTTAGTTTTACAAAAAATTTCGCGTGCGGCGCATTTCGTAGTATTCTTTATTCGGAAGAACGGTGTTTCATTTAGTTGGCATTTTAGGATTGAAATTCTTGGGGTTTGAAACACCTTAAAAGCTAGAACTTGTAAGCTAAATTTTTCCAGAAAAAAAGGCAGATTTAAAATACTTCGCCTGCGGCGATTAATTTATCTTGTTCTGGTACAGTCGTTGGAACTTCAGTTTTTAGCAAAGCTGCAATGAAATCCCGAATATGAGAATTCAAATTTAAGAATTTACATTCAAGGACTAATCTCAGCTGATGCATCACAGTTAATTTTACACCGGTTCAATGTTGGCAACGGCGTTTTTTGTCGGCACATTTTTGAGTCCGTCGGCACAAACCGGACGTCCCCCCCCCAAAGGTAAAAGGCTAGTGGCGCCCCTGGATGATACAGATATTTATCTCATTTTTTAAAAGCTGTTAAGCAAGTGATATTCAAAGTTTGAGACTCATATTACGAATGTAGTTTTAACGGAACAACTCTCTGATCCTGTAATGGCTGTAACTGAATAAACAGAAGTGTCTGTTGTAGCCTAGCTAGTCAAAAAGTCTGTTTTTAATTATTTTGAACTGCTGTTGACATTCAATAGTAGCCTAATCAAAAAGATTACCAACTGATATTATCTTATGATTATCATATTAGATTTAGGCTTGTCAGTGATAAGCCTTGATGTGACAAGGACCTGAAGTACCCTTACTCAAGCTGCAGCTAAAACTGTGAACATCAGCTTAGGTGATAAAAAAGGAAGGGTTGAACTGTTGTTGAATCAATCTCACTAGCCTAGTTGATCTCATTTGTAATTTGATTCTCAGTTTATTTGTCCATAATAAGAATAGCTAAACCAATGCACATCATATCAAATGCCGATAAGTGAATCCTTACCTGGGATAATTTATCTAGTAGCCAGTTTATTTTCTCAGTTTCTTAGGCCCTTTAACAGTTTAAAACACGGCAGTGACGGCACACGTTGTTTGCGAGTTTTGAAATTTCACCGTTGGCTGTAGAGCTTTTTATGGCTTCGGAACAGAGAGACCACAGTTTCTCGATCAGTTCTCTGTCCACTGTCGGTTCTACTACACAGTTCCTTCTCGAGCTTGTCTTGAGCTGCTGGGCTATGTCATAGACCTCTGTTCATTCAAATGCTTAAAAGAAATGCTTTTTAGAAATAATATTTTTCTAGATTTACAGCCACAAACAAAAACTGTTTCTAGAAATTCGTGCCCTTTCCGGTTCCGGTCCAGAAGTCCAAATCTCCATCTTTATAGCTCTATGTGTGTGTTTTAGCCGTAGACAAGAAAAGAAGACAGTGCATCAAAAGTGAAAAAGTAGTAGCCTAGTGAAAAGAGATCAGAAGAACTCCAATATTCTCCCTCAATTTACAGCAGCAAGTAGTTTTGATAGGTTATACATCAATACAATGCCTGCTCCTAAAAGGAAAGCCCAAGTATATACAGACTCAGAATCCGACAAAGAAGAAGGATCAGCATCTGATTCAGATCTTGACTCTGGACTTCTCTCTTTAGCCAAAAAGAAGAAAAAGGACCAAGAGCAAGATGAGAGAAATACATCATCTTCTGAATCAGAAGATGAGGAAAGCGATGACAGTGCAGCCAAAGAGAAAGCCAGCAAAGCCAAGAGAGTGAGAGTTGCATCTGAGAGTGCTGACCAGGAAGAGGGAGAAGTCTCAGACTCCGAAGGCAGTAAAAAATCTGTAAGCTCTTCTTTCACTATGTTTACTTCGAACAGTCGCCGAAGAAAACAATTAAATCATACCAGGCAGATACCAGCAACTCTTACAGCAAAATACTGGTCAGAAACGTTAAATTTACAACTACAGGAGGGGTACCTAAGTCCTAACCTTGTTTTATGTGATCCTGTATCTCTGAGTTGAAATAAATAATAATGTGCACCTGAAAAGAAAATCTTAAAGCACAGCTCTTTCTAGAAATGGCTTTTTCACCATAAAATGGCCCGGAAATAGTGTTTTTTAAAAATAATCATACTTTTCTTTTGAAATTAGGGATTCTCTTGTTAGCACTTGTCAACTCTGGCCAGGCTTCGTTAGAAAATGTTGATTTTTTACTCAACAAATTTAAATTTGTCTGTTAAATGTATAGAAATGGGAGAAAAAATCCTGTTTTGCCACGCCTAAGAACAATGGAGCTCTAATGCGCACAAGTTATTGTCTGGCAAATCCTCAAAATCTCGGCTAGATCTGAAAAGCGAAAAATTCAAATAAAGTGACAAACATAGATTTTGTTAAAAAGCAAATTTCAGAGGTTAATAGACCATGCAAGTCGTCACTGGGTGTGTGAAAACAGGGAAAAGCAAGAGTTGTCCTGTAATGATTAATCTTAAAGAATATGGAGATGCAGAGTATTGGTTAGTCTGCAGCTGGTTCAGTCTACCTCAAACCCCTGATTTTGTATACCCTATGCTGAATGCTGGGTATGTCTAGCGTTTGGCATACCCTATGCCTAACGCTTGTACACTACGCCAAATGCTGGATACTCTGACCCAATCAGATTTTGATGATTTGAATGAAGCTCAGTAATCGTCCAATCAGAATTAATTTTTATTGGAGGAGGTCAGGGTTAGAGTACCAACAGGTATGCAGCATTTAGCATAGGGTATCCAGTGTTAGGCATAGGCTATGCTAAAATGATAGGTACTGGCTAGATATACCCAGTATTTGGCATAGGGTATCCAAAAATCAGGGGTTTGTGGCAGACTGATCCGGTTTTAGCCCCCTAAGCCTAGGCCAAATGCTTGTTGTGACAGTTTGAGCAATACCTGGGTCCTTTCTCAGGGTACGGACTGGAATAGCCATCAATACCAAAACCACTCACTTATTCATACCTATCTCCATTAATTGATCAGTAGGGCTAGCTAGGCTATTTGGATGGTAACTTGAATAAAGAAACAAGTCATTACCGTACTCATTGGTTTGGATGTGTCAGATGCCAGGGCACCTGACTTACTGCAAATGATTAGAAAGTTTTTTTTTTTTTTTTAATTCAAATTATACAAAACTCAAATATTTCAAGGGTCCAAAATGCATACCCGTACCATGACCACCTATTACGTATGCCTGTTGTTTAGGATAGTCTATTCAAGTATTAGGCATTAGCATTAGACATGTCTGAATTAGAAAGTGTTGAAAAATATTTCAAAATTTTAATTGGGAAGATGCAGAAGCTTTCTAGTGTTAAAGGACCCCTCTTGCTTATTCTGCTTTTTATAATACATCTAGCTCCCATACAGAATTATAAGCTTCTAAAATCTCCACCTTTCTCCATTGTTTCGTTTTGTGCCAACGAAATTTTAGCGCTTTTTTGGCCTTGCCGAGTTTTGCCCGTCACACAACGAAACGTTTGACGGGATCATAAACGTCTGCTGACAACTCTTTCACACATAAGGATCTCTTGCTTATTCTGCTTTTTATAATACATCTAGCTCCCATACAGAATTATAAGCTTCTAAAATCTCCACCTTTCTCCATTGTTTCGTTTTGTGCCAACGAAATTTTAGCGCTTTTTTGGCCTTGCCGAGTTTTGCCCGTCACACAACGCAGAATAAGCAGAATAAGCATTTTCTTTCGAGTAAGAGTTGTGCTTTAAGTCATGATATAACCTTATGCTTCAAAGTTATGTGTGGTATAAACTGTAGTTAAACATGGTGAATATCATTGTCATCAAGTAAAAAAACACAGGATTAGACCTACTGCAGGGTCCGCATGTGGTATGTTTGGTAGCCTATGTCACAGTAGCTGTGTTGTAATTAGGGCCAAATGTTTGACCTAGCCTATGGAGCTTTACAGAAAAGGATCTGTCATGTCTTTAGTTATTGCTGAAGGAATTGCTATTTTTTCTTTTTAGAACTCTGATGATAGCGACGTAGATGAAGAGTTCAATGACGGCTATGACGAGAACCTTATGGGGGATGAAGCGGACCAGGAAAGGTTGGCCCAGATGACAGAAAAGGAGAGAGAACAAGAACTTTTCAACAGGTGAGTCGGAAAGGAGAGAGGACGTACAGACTATAGTTGCATTTTTGATCGAAGTTTGAAGTTTTCTTCAAACTCAAAGGTCTCTATTTAAATACCGTTTTTGGTCGCCGGTCACAGTTTCTTTGTCCTTCAAACGCTGACCGTCGAACTTCTTGAGCTAGTAAGTTTGAAGTTTGCTTGAATCGTCGAAGAAACGTCGACCGGGCAAGGATCGCCGGGTTCGAAAACGGAAATTAAGCAACCGGCTAAGCCAACGGCGAACAAAACTTCGATCAAAACGCAACTTATTATGGTTGTTTAGTATTCCGAGGGGTTCGGATTCTCGCATGCTGTGTTTGTATTGGACGGCTTACAACTCCATTGACAGTAAGAGCGTGTTCCACCCTTCTTACATTAGTAACTCTGACCGTTCCAACCGTATCGGAATAGTAACTATATGCTTACCATGGTCTATTTTAAGTCGTTGGATTCATTGGCTTATGAACATTATATGGTCTACTTGCTCTGTTTGGAGTCTTTGTCCTGCTCCTGGGGGAACAGCAACCGACAACGGTCGTACATTGCTATTGCTTCCAATTCGGCTGCTCTTAAAGCGCACCTCGCACTATTTATTGTTTCTGTTCCACTGTCCAAACTATCTGAATTCTGTAAAAATAAGCCATGCTTTTCACAAATTTTCCACGGCTTTGGCTGTTTCAATCCTTTTCCCAGACCCATTGACTTGTAGCAGAAGCTCGGCAAAATTCAGAAAACCGGTTTTACGCATCAAAAGTATGATACACGAACACTCGTCAAGAGCATCTTGCGCATGGAAACTAGTGAATCGTGGCATGTGCAAAGATTAGTAAGGTGTTGTTACCGAGTTCAGAATGTAACAAATGAAATTTAGGTCTCCGGGTTTAATAATTAATGAATGCAGTTACTGAAGTAGGTTGCATTGGCATTGATGATGGTGGGGCTGATGATGGTGGATTGTAGTGATAGTCCCCAGGATATAACTCTGTGAACAGTAAATCTGTTATCATTGTTTCACATAACTCATCTGTAATTACATCTATGCTATTTTAAACATAACATAACTGTTGTCTGTTATCACACATAACTCTGAACGAGTTATGAGCTCCCCACCATATGGGGAGGTTCGTAGAGAAATTGATAATGGAATATATTTGACAGTGCAAAACGGATACGTCAGCCGAAATTTATTAGAGCTATATTGCGGCCGTTCTTGGCAAGGGTCCTCTTTAGGCTCAAATCCGCTCAAGATGGAAAAACGAAAATTATAACGAGGCTTGTACATGGATACTAAATGCCTCTTCTTTTATTTTAAAACTTACATCCGCTCTCATTTAGAATATGCTTCACCGGTTTTGCATTATTCTCTTTCTGCTGAGCTCTATGATCGCCTGGAAAATGTCTAAAAGAGAGCAGTGAGAATCATTCTGGGTGATCATGATATTTCATATCAAGAGGCTCTCATTAAACTGGACGTTCCTAAATTAACTGACGCAGAAATACTCTTTAAAAAAAAATTTGGAGCCAAGATAACGTTTTGTCCCCAAATGGGCCGTCTACTCGCTCCTCCCCTCCCGTGCGTCGGTCCGAGAGGAACACTGGCAATCATTTTTTGGGATCCCAAAACGTAAGTGGCGGGATACCTATGACATCGCAAAAGTTGTCCGTCCGTCCGTCTGTAAGCACGATAACTCTCGAAGGGAATGAGATATTTTGATGAAACTTGGTGTGAGCATTCTTTGGGTCAAGAGTAAGATCGAGTTCGTAGATGGGCCCTGTAGATTTATATTTAGGGGTGGGGGAGGGGGTTTAAATTAAGGGGCAAGCAAATTTTTTTTAAAGAGCTAATGTGATAGTCGATTATGGGGTAAGAAGACACGCTGAACACGAATATGAAAACCATTTTCTCGCCGGACAAGTAGTTCGTCCGGAATCCGGCCAAAACCGGAAAGTTTGTTAAAAGCAGAAGTGTTATTTGAAGTTGATTAGATGTTCGATATAGGGGTAAGAAGGCATGCTGAACAAGAATATAAAAACCGTTTTCTCGCCGGACAAGTAGTTCGTCCGGAATCCGGCCAAAACCGGAAAGTTTGTTAGAAGTTAAAGTTTTATCTGAAGTTGATTAGATGTTTGATATAGGGGTAAGAAGGCATGCTGAACAAGAATACGAAAACTGTTTTTATCGCCGGACAAGTAGTTCGCCTGGAATCCGGCCAAAACCGGAAAATTTGTTAAAAGTTAAATTCTTTTTTCAAGTTGATTAGATGTTGGATATAGGGGTAAGGAGATACGGTGAATCCGTTTTTGAGCTTTAGTTTTTCGCCGGACAAGTAGTTCTTGAATTTCGCCAGAACCGCAAATTCACAGAAGTAAGCTAGGATCGTTTCGATCGGCTTATAGAGGTAAACGCACATGCTGAATCCATATCTGAGCTTGGATTTCTTAATGATTAGCTGTTTGGCCTGGCAAAGACTGGATCTGGCGAAGACAAAAACTAATTGTCTGGATAAAATATTGAATTTTTGGGATCCCATCGGAACTCCCATCATATCCTGTTATTTCCTCTGCCCAGTTTTTACATAGTTTCATCCCATCATTTATTTCTGGTCATATCTTGTAAGTGTATTAGTTAATTTGTTTCATGTCAGCTATTTGGAAAACATTTGATTGATTTGATTTGAAAACTCTGGATTGGTGATTGTCGTTCCATTTTGTATTTACTTATTACTCCCCCTTTTCTTTTGTGCTGTGGGGGGAAAAATACACAAACAACAAATAAACAACCTACTTTGAATAGTCATTGTTTTGTTTTTCAGAAACGAACGTCGAGAATCTATGCGGACTCGGTTCGAGATAGAAAAGAAGCTGCGCCTTGCAAAAAAACAAAAGAAAACAGAGGATAGTAGCAAGCCGGTAATCCCGAAAGATGCCAAGGAGAGAGCCCAGGACAGGAAGAAGACCGTGGAAGAAAATAAGACCAAAAATAATAAGTTCCAGGTAAAACAGGGATTATAGCAAGGAATAGGCTGTTTTTTGCTCATACTCGATAAAATGCTATGTATGACATCGCTGCACAGCTTCAACAGCCCAGATTGGCAGTAATGATACAAGAAAAAACATACCTTGTTTGGGATCAAGCCAAAGCAAACAAAAGCAAACTTTCGCATGCAAACCGGTTAAGGTTCGCGTAGCGCAGGTGCCGATCTCCTGATACTCCGCCCTCGGCCGGGGTGCAATGCGTGGTTGGGGGCAAATCATCCGACGCTTTCCCTAGATTTCTCTAGGTACCCATTTGAAGCTGGTTGGACTTTTGGCTTGTCTTATGGGGAAACGCCACTAACCCTCGCCCTAAACCAAACGGTCGGCACAACCGAGACTCGAACCAGCGACCCTTCGCTCGCGAGTCAAGCCAAAGCCTTTGGTCTTCTTTTGCGGTAATAACTACGAATATTGGCATTCTCGTGTTTTGACAAACAAGAAAAGTTTGTTCGCCTCCACTGGCATATGCAAGAAAAGAAGAAAATGGTCGATTGTGCGGCAATCAGATTTGCGCTTGGAGATTACCAGAGAATTTCAGGACAAAGCAAAAGCAGATGAAGCAGTTGCATTTTTCATGCACCACTTCCGGAAGAGGGCATTGGCCAAGAAGGGCCGAAGTATCGTTGAATAAAATCTTTTGTCTGACTACTTCGTTTTGTGCCATTAACAGAACTACGGTGTAGCTGAAACCAAGAACTGTCTGTAGAGTTGGAACATTTTTGGATCATATAGCGACGAAAATTAAAAATATAACGAAGTTTGTCCGTATGCCTGTATGCAATCCGTAAATTTTGTATTGTATTGTTCACGGCCCAAGGGCTTCAGTAATCATCTATCCATCTATGTACCGCTAATGTGGTTACAGTTTACTCCATATCGGTTTACTCCATGACTGTTTACTCCATTTCACGGGCTCATCCGTTTGTTCTGTTGATTTTTGTTGTCTATTTTATTGTACTGCTGTTTTTTTCTGTTGTTTATTTTTTTTATTTCTCTTTTTCTTACTCCACTATCACATTGTTCTTGTGCAGTGGGTTATAAATAAATTATTATTATAATCATTATTAATCTTTTCTGCATTGCAGGCTATCAGCGCCCTCATAGCTCGGCGTGAGGAGCGTAAAGAACGCGCTGAAGAAAAAGAGAAGCAAAAACGTGAAAAGGAACAAAAACGGGCGGAGCGAAAATCGCGAGAAGAAGCCGAGCGTCAACGCGAATCATCGCCAGAATCGTCCAGCAGGAAAGAGAAACTAAAAGCCTCCGACGTCTATTCGGACGACAGCGGCTCAGATTCGGACAGTTCCGTAGACGAAGCCCCGAAGAAGGCCCCCAGCATCAAGAGCTCAAGTAGTGGCAGCTCTAGTAGCGATTCCGAAGATGACACGCGCTCCCGACCTAAAGTCCAGGCTGTTGTCACCAAAGAGCAAGTCGGCAAAATCCGGCTTTCCCGATTCCGGCTTGAAAAGTGGGTTCACGCCCCGTTTTTCCGAGATGTCGCGAGAGGCTGCTTTGTACGCATTGGGATCGGACAGCACGGGGGCAAGTCGGTGTACAGAGTAGCGGAGATCACGGACGTTTGCGAGACAGCCAAGGTGTACCAGGTTGGTGGCTCGCGGACGAATAAAGGACTGAGGTTGAGGCACGCCGCGCAGGACCGGGTGTTCAGGCTTGAGTTTGTGTCGAATCAGGACTTTACTGATACGGAGTTCGAGAAGTGGAAAACAACTTGTGCGGCCCAGGGAGTCTCTCTGCCAACCGTTGAGGAGGTTGAAAAGAAGTTTAGAGATATCGAGAAGGCGAAAACGTTCATTTTCCAGGTTTGTTGCTCTTTTTCTTGAACTTGCCCGGAGTTGCCGTTCCCGCAGCGTCTCGACGGGACTTCGTAGTTCCTGGTATCGTAAAGGACCCCTCGGGCTTATTTTGCTTTTTGTATTATCCCCAGCCCCGTGCCCCATCAGTTGGAACCATCCGGCATTCCTGCCCAGCGCCAGTGTTTCCTTTTGCACCTATGACTTTTTTCGGCATCTTAAGCTGGATTCCTACGGAGTGCAACCAGGCTCGGGCATAGAAGTCAAGGGCTGCTGGGTCTAGGCGAAAAAAAACCGGAGACCCCCCCCCAGGACACCCCCCCCGCCAACCCCCCCCCCGCCAACCCCCCCCCCCCCCCGCTAACCCCCCCCCCCCCCCGACCAACCCCCCCCCCCCCCGGTACCAAAACCCCCCGGCACCAACCCCCCCCCCTCCCCGCATAAGAAAAGACGGGTATGTAAGAGTAGAGTAACTGGTAGGTAGAGAGTAAGAGAAGAACAGAAAACCACCCCGGTACCAAACCCCCCTCCCCCGGCGAACCCCCCCCCCGAATCCTTAGACCCTCACACATATTCAGACTGGGATTTACGGGGCAACAAAACGAACAACCATGTGACAGTAGAATATTTCTGGGACTATCTTGAAGGTGCTATCACAAAACGAGCTCAACCTTTGCCTTGAACCAAAGGATCCTCCCATCAAGTCTCATCAAAATATCTCATTCCCTTCGAGAGTTATCCTGCTCACAGACGGGAAGCAGGACAACTTTTGCGGTGTCATAGTTTCTGGTATGATCAGGGATAACTAAAGAGCAATCAGGCAAGGGGAGCTTCACATTGCACCAATGGGTGGCATCCTAACTGCAGCTTCCTCGCCAAGAAGGGGGAGGGATTGGGAAAGGATTTGTTAGGGCATCGTTACACTGAGTGGAACTGGCTCTGATTTGATCGTTCACATTTAACACCTCACTGACAACAGCTTCAGTTGAATGCGGGTGTTTGGTAACTTCAGCAATCAGTCTGTCACCATAACCTTAACCTTCGCCTTACACTCCCTTTGTTTATCATTGTTCTGATACCCACTGTACTTCAGACATTATTGTACAGTCAGGTTTGCGAAAGAAGTTTTATTCTACTCTTACTCTCTACCTACCAGTTACTCTACTGACTCTTGCATACCCGTCTTTTTTTATGCGGGGGGGTTTTGGTATCGGGGGGTTCTGGTACCGGGGTTTTTTTGGTCGGGGGGGGGGGGGGGTGGCGGGTTTTTTTTAGCCGGAACCCAGGGCTGCTAGGGACTGAACGGAATCAGGTCCACCTTTTAGGTAATTTAGCGAAATACAAGCTTTATTTTTGAAAAATTACAACTTGCTTTATACCTTAGAAAATAGATAAGCAGGCTTGGAAATAGAATAGACAAGTACACTGTCAGAAGTATGATAAAAGTAACTCAACCATGCACAGTTTCAACAGACAACACTTGGAATGTAATCTGTTGTGATTCTGAAATGTTATGCGTAACAAACATTGCCACAATACTCTAGATGACTAGCTCTCCTTGTCGATGCAAAATCGTCGTATACCTAGCGGAAGCGGCACCACAGCTGTACCCAACGATTGCCGTGATTGGTTGACACAGGATTTGAGTTGTTGAGTTTGAGTCGTTAAAATGAAAGGAATACCAGATGGCGGTTAGCATTCAAATAAAGAGTGGCGCATGTCAAATAAACGAATAGATTCACTATTTTGGCAAGTATTTTGCAGCAAAAGTTGCCTTGTATGGATTGTAGTTTTTTCTTCGGCGACCGTTCACTGTTAAGCGACGTTCAATAAGCATACCTCTACTGTATTACAACGTACCTTACTCGGCTTACTCCTATGAAATATTGCTGTATTTTTTCTTCGATGGGGTGCAGTAGCCAGTAGATACGGTTTCTGCTCCAGTATTCTAACGTACCTTACTCCTTTGAAATATTGCTGGATTTTCAGTAAATTAGTGACGTCCGAGAGTGTTTTAGCCGCGCACGCTCCGTGTAGCTTTTGATAAAAAGAAAAATTTCGTAACTGGTCATTCTCTGACCCCCAGAAGCAAAAAGTGGAAGCCTGATCCGCTTGGAAAAGAGCCAGAGATCTCAAATTCATAAGTCGGTGTCGAGACCTTAGGGTGGATAAAAGTAATAAATGAAAAACAAAAAAATAATGTAGGTGCGACAGGTCCTTCAACAAAAAAATGTTTGAAAATTTCATTATTTTTTGTCCAGCTTTTGTTCTCAGGAATACTGTGGTTCGCCCGAACGTCAAATACGGACGTGCAGTGTTTTATACGTAGTATTGCCCCCCCCCCCCCCCCTCCCGTTGGCTATTTTTTAATTAAATAAAACGAAAGATATTAGTTGTTGTTGTTGTTAGTATGTATGGCTCTTTTTGTCAGTAAATCCGACATTTTCAATCTAGGAAGAGGATGTCGCAAAGATTATCGAAGAGAAATCCAGATTCCGTAAGAACATCGTCAACTACGCTGCCAGAAAAGCTCAGCTTATCAAGGAACGAGAGATCGCACTCGGGAAAGGAGACGAGGAGGCGGCAGAAAAGTTGACCGTGGCTCTTCAGGTATGTCTCTCGTATCTAGCTAGGTAGGGGTAAAGAACACAGGGCCTACATAGCGTTCAAAGAATCATAGCCAACATTAAAAGATTTAAGTACGGTACAGGGTGGCTTTTCCCGATTCCAACGCCATCTAGTAGTTTTGGATTAACATTAACAGTAATACATTTTGATAGTAGCGCTACCAGTTCAGTTGGTAGACAGCATTCAACAGATTCATGGCTTGTATTGTTAAATAATACAATATATAACAATATATAACATATATATATATATATAACAATAACATATATATATAACAATAAATAATACAATAATAAATTTTACATAATACATAACAATAATAAATTGTATTATTTAAATTTTAAAGTGGATTTCTAGTAATTTTAAGGTATACCTTTTCGGATTATTATTTTTTTTTTTTTTTTTTTTTTTATAGGTATATTCTACGTATATCGTAGCTTACGCTAAATTGTGCCGTGCCCCGCAGCCATAGATGTGGTACTACGCGCGCTGAAGCTGTTGTCCAGTTTGCCGCAGGACATACGTTGGCTAACCGTTTTTATCCAGAGCTTGCCCAAGGCTCTGCCGATGTTTTTCAGGACAAACGTCCCTAGTCCCCGTGGGGACTCGAACCCTCAACCTTCCGGTCAAGAGCCCGACGCGCTAACGACTAGCGCCATCGGATATAAATAATACAATTAAGATATGTCTAGGGTCTTCCCATCACAGGGCCTTATAACACGTTTCAAGACTACACAAGAGTATAAGAAGACGAGATGGAAAATGTTACCTCCCCCCACCCTCCCCCGGCCCATTTCAAGCCGGATTTCCACTGTGTCAATCTGAAACCCAGTCCGTTTGGATTTTAAATCTTATGCGAGTGAACGGAATCACGACTGGTCTTCTCTGTTGCTGTGATTGCGCAGACTTTCAAGTTCATTGTACAATTTTTTCGTTATGTGTTTTCATTTTTCTATCTCCTTTTGTTGTACTCTGTCATGTGGGCTTTCGCGTCTATCATCCATGATTTTGCAGGATCTCGAAGAGAAGGCCATCGAGTTGGATCGAGCTCGAACTTCAACCATCAGCTCCATCTCGTATATTAACGAGAAAAACCGCAAACGAAACATCGAAGATGCAGAAAGTGCTATTTTGGAAGAGCTGAAAGCCAGTCAAGGAAAGAAGTCGGAAGATCCTTTCACTCGCCGAACCACTCGCCCTCGTATGTTCACAAAAACGGTCGAGGCGACGTCCGTTATCACAGAAAACCCCTTTGCCAAGCCGAAGGAGCAGGAGGCCGTAAAAGAAGCCAAGTCTGAGACAAAGGAGGGCATGAAGAAAGTGCCGTCGCAGGCTGAGTGTCTGTTTTCGGCCCACGATTTTGACATTAAGATCGATTTGGATGTGCCTAATATTGATGCCCCTGTGAACACCATCACGAAAAGTTTATCTGGCCCGGCCAGAGAGGCGCCAAAAAGATCACTTAATCTGGACGATTATAAGAGAAAACGTGGCCTGCTTTAGATTGGGATCGGTTCCTTTTATCGTCGTGGCGTTCGGATTTTGTCTCCGGCCTTGCGGAATAATGTAGGACTATACAAAAAATATGTATACCGTCAATATATATAAATGCGAAAGTCAGTTACCACTACCGTAAAAAATAACTTGCCCAATGTATACTGGCCGTTTATTTGCAGTTTAGTACGGAGAGATAAAAATACAATGCAAAATGGACGACAAAAAAAGCCATTGGCCTCTATAAAGCTCGTCTAAAACGAAATTTGGCGTAGATTCTCGTGGCACATACGGAAAACATTTATAGAATCACCCATAACAACTCCAAATGCGCGTTCCAACAGTCCAGCACCCTGTTTGGGACGACGATCAGCCAGTAGTTGCGTTTTTTGCCTTCATTCAGTTAACCGACCTACAAGATTTCCCACTATAAGTCGTTTCCTTCCTCCGGTTAACCGCCCTAAGTTTTTATAAGCCGTTTTTTTGGCTCCGTTCGCCGGTCGGTTAACCGACCTGTGGACTGAGGCGGGAGCTCCATCCAACCGACCTACGCTCTTGGCACGGCGCGAAATTCAGAATTCTCATTGGAGAGATATGCGCCGTCGACGGGAAGACGCCATTTTTTCTTGTAAGCCGTTTTTTAGAGCTCAGTCGAACCGACCGAAAAAACGGTCAATAGTGGCAAATAGGTAGGTTAACCGACCTATGGAGAAAAGGCAAAAAACGCAGCTAATCTAAGATGCGGTTATCTATTCCCTGTATAGTCTGATTTTATGAATAGTGAATTAGAACTGACTCGGCCTACTTTAGACCGTTTGCGAGTCTCGTTGTTATCGAGGGGATGGCAATTCAGAACGGAAGGATGCTTGGTCTTTCAGAACGATTAGGACTAGTAAGAAATTTTTGAGCATGAGTTGATACCATTCAAGAACTTGATTTTCTGAATATTGGCCGGTTATTTGCCCTGTTCGAACAAAGGTCGCTTTATACCTCCTTTTGGGGTTTAGGCATTGTTTAATAGTGCATTGGAACTGACCCGATATTTCGCCCGCGGACTTCCGGTCCGACCGGAATCAAAATCCGAGAGAGAGAGATGTCTTATCTTCAGTTACAACCGTAAAGCAAGACAAATAAGCACCAGAACCTCCGTCTCCCTATAATACGACCATGCGGAGTCGAATAGATCCCTATACGTATTTTGACAGCATCCGGTCCTGTCAGAGACATGGGCCTGTCAATCAATCATTTATTTATACAGATTATCCATTGGATAGCGTAGGCTGACGACAAGATTATCATACACTAAACGACAAAAGAAACAATTAGAATAATTAAATACAGTTGATTTGTCAAAATAAACTATGCTAGATATAAGATAAAACACTAAAATATATATAGAGATGCGTCTGATCTTCTGTTAGCGCCGTAGATAAGATAAGATTTAATTGCACAAAAAGCCATAAGGCCATGGCAACAAAATAAACAAAACAAAAATACAACGATCTAAACAGAAACCTACTCTAAGCATAATTTTCGGTGTTGAAAAGCGACCCCGATGAATCTTGCCAGCCTCCTCACATCATCAGATAATAACTTGACCGAATATATAGTTTCCCTGTACAAACAAAGGTCGCTATCTTATCCGGGGGTTGCCCACTCTCCGGTACTGGCCGTACACCCTTTCCCAGCACCGACAGAAACCAGCGGTGCTGGCACCGGTACCGGCCATAAATTAGGCTGGTTTTAATGTTCTAACACGTGGAAACAGGCAGCGACCGGGTGCTGTACACTAAAATCGAGAGTGGGCAACCCCTCGTATCTTATTTTCTTCGTAGTCTAGGGATTGGTGATCGGTGCATTAGAATTGAACTGATATTTGCCCCGTTAGAGGTATGCTTATAGAGATATGTCTGAATGTAATTACCACCGTGAGATCCGAACGAACTATAAACTGGTCGTTTATTGGCCCTGTAGACAGAGGGGGGCGAATCCGATCCTGAAAGGATCCGAATCCAGGGCTAGGTACCGAATCCGATTCCAAATCCACTATGTCACGCTAAGGATTCGAATCCGGAATCGAATCCGACCTTAACAAAAATCAAATCGTATACATAGGTTAGGCTATAGTTTAAAAGTCAGAGGTGACAAAAAGAACTGATATCTAAGAATATCGTGATAGATTACTGAGGATAATTGGTGGTAGAGATCAAAAAGTTGGATTACCTTAAGCCCACTCTGTAAACATTGGGAAACGGAAACTGGAAGGATGTAGACTAGAAATTTGAGCGGATTCGTAAGATTGAGGAAGATTCTAATCCGGCCAAAAGGACGCAATCTGGATTCGGACTCGCCCATCTCTGCCTGTAGAACGAACACAGGTCTTTGAAATTCTTTAAGAAAGTGACTCTACGGACTTGAAGTGCCCCCTGTATTTATATTGGCATGAACGTATAAAACCAACTATTTCTAACGCTGTGATTGGCTGTTCCCATGAGGTCTGTACGCTTCATGACTATATCTCCTTGCCGATGCAAAATCTCCGGGTAGCAGCGGAAGAAAACAAGAAAAGGTGTCACAGCTGCTCCCGGAGATCGCCGTGATTGTTGCATCCAGGATTTGAGTCGTGGAGTCAGAGTCGTTACAGACACGTTTACTCCTTCTTCCTGAGGGTCTCTGGCGTGTTTATGACTTAGTCATATATAGTATTATGGAAGTTTGGGTTCCGAAAGCCGCGTTCACAAGCATGCCTCGCCAAGCACAGATGCCTAGGCACGTGCTCAGGCGTAGCCAGGCACCAAGTTCTAGAGCCTGGAACTCCGTGCCTGGCCCAAAATATGTGCCTAGGCATGGGTGTGAACGGTGATGCTAGGCGTGTGAACGGCACTTGTGGCAAGGAGCTTCGGAAGCTGAATGTTGACAGTATTCACTTACGGGAAAGGGGAATAGGACATTTTATTGGCTGTCCCTATGTCAGTGTATGTTCCTATACAATGCAGTGTCGTTTACCTCACTAGCGAAGACGAGGTTGATCGTGAGGTGGAGGTGGTCGAGAATCGGGCTAAATCGCAAACATTAGTTACATAATTATTATAATAAATGCTCCTTCAGCCTAAGCTGACTGGGAATTGAAAATGAACCAAAATAGAACGGATAGGTCAGCTCGGATATTTTCCAGCGATATGTCGACCCTTCTTGGCAAGGGTCCTCTTTAGGCTGTAGCCTATCTGGAAGAACTCTTGCCAAGAAGCGCCAAAATATGGCTGAAGTATATCCTAGCTATGAGTCATTTGTTCATAAATTGTTGTAATGTATAAATTATACAGAAAGTTAGGTTTTTTTTATCTTTCAGGTAAAGCTTAATTTTGAAACGTGATGACAAGTGTTGAGCGTTTATGAAATCTCAGAATTAAACAGTCTACCTTGTACGTATCGTTTAAAAGATTTTGCAGCCTCTACCTAGTGTCTATCCACTCTCCCCC
This sequence comes from Branchinecta lindahli, assembly GCA_023053555.1. NCBI lineage: Eukaryota > Metazoa > Arthropoda > Branchiopoda > Anostraca > Branchinectidae > Branchinecta > Branchinecta lindahli. The sequence continues at coordinate 18,185,799 of JAKZAO010000011.1, read as the reverse complement.
GATCGCTTGGTCCCTTGGCTTTGATAACGCGGAAAAAACATAACTGTTATTCCTGACCAGTGAGATCAGGGCCGTATCTAGGGGGGTAGGGGGTTCGACCCCCCCCCCCCCGTGAAACCCACAGAAGTAATAGTTTTGTTTGGGCTTTAACCCCTGATCTATGTCGTTTTTGTACTTTTTGGTCTGACCGTGCCCCCCCCCCAAATAAATTCCTGGATACGGGCCTGAATGAGATCCTTTGAAGCAATAAGCGACATCGATCCGCCTCTAAAAGAAATACGGATAATCCTAAAGTTCTGTACTTTTAATATTGATCCAATCTTTTTTCATCTGAATTTTCTACGAATTAAACAGTTTACCTTGTACTTGCATCTGAGTGAACCGAGTTCACCTCTCTGCTCATTGCTGTCATTCCTTTCCCTCTTTCCATGTCCCTTGCCTTGGATGACAAACTTGTCAAAATTTGCGTAACCGGTCTTCGGACCAATAAACAACTCGGGAGTCGGGAATAGTGATTGGGGGCGTGATAATCAGTGTAATGCTAAAAGAGGAGAAGGGATAAGCTACACTTATGAAGTGTAATCGAGAACGAGAATGTATGAAAACTAGTAAAGTAGAACGAATTACTAAATACCACGTACTCATTAGGGGGTCTGGCGAAGGTCGAAGGACCCAACTGTCTGGATCAAGAAGTCTAATAAATATTGAATTTTTGGGATTCCATCAGCACCTTTGGTCTTTTTCTTACGTGACGCAGCCATGATCAGTCGGCATCAACTTTGTCGTAAGAATTGGAGAGGTTTTAAGCCAAGTCCAGAACGTGATGCCTGGAGGGCGAATCCGGCGGAGTCTGGTTGGCACAATTCGCTTCATGCTGCTCTAACTCAAAGAGTTGGTAATTTCGCGGAAACCTATTGGTGGGCAACGGCTTGGTTCCGGGGCCCTTTGGCATTTACTAATGCAAATCTTACATGGGGAAGAGAAGTAATTAACAGCACGAAAATAAGCTATGTTCACAGGGATAATTGTATCGAAAAAGTGTCTGATGTAAAGAATGTGTTCATATAATGGCCACTGTTTCGGATTTGCTTCTGGTCAATCTGTCCATGTCTGTCTTTCTTGTCGATTGTATACTCTTTATGACTATCTCTCCTTGCCGATGCTAAATCTCCGGGTACCAGGGGAAGAACGAAAGAAACGGTGTCACAGCTGCTCCCAAAGAGCGCCGTGATTGTTTGACGCAGGATTTGAGTCGTTGAGTTTGAGTCATTACGGAAACGTTTACTCCTTCTTCCTGAGGATCACTGGCGTGTTTTGGACTTAGTCATATAGAGTACTGGTTGCGCATGGGTGGCTAGCGAGGGGTTGTCCACTATCGATTTTTAAGTGTAGCCTACAACAAGTGCCCGGTGCCGGCACCGGCTTACACCATCTGTCACCGGTTGCCACGTGTTAGAACATTTAAATCAGCATGTTCAGAAGCAGAATCGCATAATTTATGGAAAGCATCGCTGAATTCGGTCCGTGCCGTGAAAGGGTGTGCAGCAGGTGCCGGCGAGTGGGCAACCCCTCGGTAGTTCGGGAAGCCTGCGGATTCCTGTGGAAAGCTAGGGGTGAGCGAATATTAATGCGACGCCGACGACGAATTTGCGCAAGGGGCATTTTTCATGACAAAAAAAAGAAACCCAGTTTGAATTTTTGGCGTCAAGGAGACAGTGTCGGACACTCATATACAGTCCAGGGCCCACAAGTCGGGGCCTGGTGGAGAAAGCCAAAGAAGAACTTTGAAGAGGAATCATTTACATGGAAACAATTCTCTATGTGAGTCCGAAATGCGTCAGTAATCCTACCGAAGAAGAAGAAATGTCACCCAAATGAGTCCTCAAAACTGACTCGAGTCCTAAGTAAACCAATCAACAACGTTGGTTGTGGTGACGTTTCTGTCTCTTCGCTGGGAACGCGGCGATTCGTAATCGGCGCGAAGAGTTAGTCTTCAAGAGTATAGAAGGTACCAAACAGGCAGATAACTGCCGGATGGTGCAGAACACCTTCAAGTCACTAGGTGAAAGCCCGAAGGTTGCGGATTTAAATTCACCTTTAGGAACATTTTTGTTCTTTAGTTAGCTACTATTAGGGCTGACGCCCTGTTTCGATACTCTATAGCCCAAAATACGCCAGTGATCCCCAGGAAGAACGAGAAGACGTCTCACTAACGACTCAAACACAAAGAACGAGAAAACGTCTCACTAACGACTCAAACACAAAAACTCAAATCTTTTGTCAACCAATCATGGCGAACGTTGGGCACAGCTGTGGTGCCGCTTCCGGCTCTCCCGCTAGTCACCCGGCGATTTTACATCGACAAGGAGAGTTAGTCGTTAAGAGTATTCAAGTCCTGTTTTTTTCTGTCTCCTAGGAAATACATTTCGTTTTCGTTGGACGCTTAGTTTTATGCTAGTGATTGTCCGTACACAAACATGAACGTCTTAACCCCAATTTTATCACCGGCTTTTACTTTCAATTTGTTTTCAATTTCAATTTATTCTCAAAATTCCTTCACGGGCGAGCCGAACATTGGAATTTTCGTCATAAATATAACAACATTAACATCTTTGTCATAATTTTGTCCTAAATAATAAACTTATATACAATTCGAATCACTGTAAGTGATCATTTACAATTACACTTATATCATAACTAAAAATCAAATAACTATAACAAAAACAAGAGTTACGACGAATTATACATTTCGACGAATGACATCACATTACACATATATCAAAACTAAGAATCAAACAATTATAAAATAAACAAGAATTACGATGAGTTATATATTTCGACGAACGACGGTACGAAGCTTTTTTTGTATCGGTCATGAGATGCCGAAACAGGATGTAATTTAGGAATGGGCTGGGAAACCATTCGCGCAGGTCTGGGTCTAACGGGTTCAAACTCGGGCGGGAACATGTCTCGCAGACGAGGATTTTCAAGCGTCTTAACTCCAAAATTAAGGCACATTTTTTCCCGACGTTGAGCCAAAGATTCCAGCTTGAACCTCCGAAGAAGCTCAATGTATGGCACCTTTGGCGATTTAGGAGTAACAAAGAGGGCTCGAAGTTGCAACCTCTCCAGCGAATTCGACTGATCCCGTGTCAAACCGAAGTGCCATACCTGACAACAATATTCTAAAGTGGGGCGGATAAAGGACACAAAAGTTTTTAAAAGATGCTCGGTGGGGACGCCGTAACGGGATAGTAATTTTAGGGATCGGACTGTCATGTTACCCTTTTTAAGCATGCTGTCCACTTCTTTGGTCCATTTCAAATCATGGGTAATATGGATTCCCAGTAACTTTATGTGTTTCACACACTGGGCAGTGGGGAGGGGTGGGTGAAAATCCGGCATGCTTTTTAAAAAAGATATAGTTAGAACCACAGATTTATCCATGTTGACGACCATGTCGCCCATAGCTGCCTCATCACAGATATCATCGATGATAACCTTAGCACTGCTTTTAATATTTCTTCTGCACACTTCAAGCAGCGACAGGTCGTCCACGAATTTCCACCTATCTGCGAAAGAAAGAGCGAGCTCATTGACCATAACCAAAAAAAGAAGCGGTCCCAAGAGGGTACCCTGGGGTACACCGCAAAAAATAGGTAAAATATCTGAAAATACCGTTTTGTACTTAGTTTGTTGTGTCCGGTTTGACAAAAATTGTGCAACAATTCGTACCAGAAACGGCTCAATTTTAAATTTATATAGGAGTTTGGCAATGAGCTTGCTGTGGTTAATTAAATCAAACGCTTTTCTTAGGTCTATAGCTATTAAATTAATCCAAATATTTGGATTATCCAAATTCTTTGGATTATCCAAATTCTTACTAAACTCCACTCTCTAACGTGGGTTACCGTCAGAGCGGGACAAGATTTCATGTGTCAAACAATCCTGTTCCCAGTACTCTTGGTGGCTTAACACACATAATGCCCACGACTCGAAATGCACAATCGTGAAGAGCCACAGAAGTCACCACAACAAATGTTGTTGATTGGTTCACGTGGGATTTCAATCTGTTTTGAGGGTTCGGGTGACAATTCTCGTTCTTCATGAGGTTCGCGTGTTTCGGGTTAGTCAGATAGAGTACCTGTCGGTTGAGATAGAAAACAAAAATGAAAGAAGACGTCCACAATTTTATCAATGATTAGTTGTTTACATGTTCATATCTCCTTGTGCATTTGGTGGGTTATGAATTAAATATATATACAAGTCATTGTGCCTGTGCTAATTAATCGCAAATTCTTACTGCTGACGAAGGAATTTAGAAATCGCGACCATCCATTCGTTCGAAATGAGCGACTAGCAAGGGGTTACAGATTTTACAATCAACATCTAAAGGAAGCTACTGTGCTCGCAGTTTTGACAGTTTGCTGTAAGGAAAAGTTACAGGTGTGAAGGAACAGTGAGTAAATTTGGTTTGAATCAGAAACAGCGTATTTTGAGACCGTCTTTCGATTGAAATGGCCGGCAGGTTCAACACCGTCAAGACCTGCGCCGGTTTGGACATAGAGGTTTGGCAACCCCTCGATGGTTAAGTTTTACTTTCAGTAATCAAAAGGTCCTTAGCAGAGAGCTCGGCAGTTGTGCTAATAGTTGCAAAGAGTAACAGATGTCCGATGAGTCCTTGCGAAAAAAATCCACCATTTTTCATTCAGTCAAAGCTAAGACTTCAACAACCACTTTTGTCACGATTTGGGGCGGGATTAAACTCCGAATCCAACGGGATGCGCTTTTCTCTAGGCAGTGTGAAAGGGCATGACTTAAGGTTTTCACGCAGAACGATTTTCTGGCGAGATTTAACAGTTTTTGAGATCAGTAACTCTTCAGAGCTAGCGGAAATAATCTGTTAGGAATGTGCAGTTTTTAATGGCAATTTCGTTGATGGCTTGATGTGAGTGTGATTTGTGCAAAACCTAGCTCACTGCTTGAGCTTCAATTGGCTGCCGATTAACGTAGTATTTTTCTTCAGCTAAAACTGTGCCAAAGTAGACAGCGATTGTGTGAACAAACGTTCTGGAATTGATCGGGCTAAAGTTATATTGTGATCAGCACGTTAACACCTTCGATTTTTGCGAATACGTGTGTGTGACACCATAGCATACTTGATTTTCATAAACAGGAAATACTTTGTGCGCTAATAGTAACCTCGTGAAAGTGATCAGCACCCGAATATGAAACTGAATATGGTTTCGTCTCTGACTGCTAATTTAGCTCATTGATTATTTCTACAAGGAATTACTGATGGTATGGGTTTGTTCCGGAGGTTTAGCCTGCCCCGGAGAAAGTAAGTTTCATCTCGCATTTGTTTAGGCTGCAATCAGGGTCGTATCCAGAGGGGGTTCGATTCCCCCCCCCCCAAAAAAAAAAAATGCAAACTAATCATTGTTGTAAACCTCAACCCCTGATTTGTGTTTTCGTCTTACTGTTTGGTATTAATTAGGTCGGACCCACGGGTAGACCCCCCACCCCCCCCCCCCCCCCCAAAAAAAAAATCCTGGATCTGGACCTGGCTATGGCACCGACTATCCTCTGAAAACAAACCGCTTTTGTCGATTTCTAGCACCGTAGAGCCTGGCCAGCGGCGGTTCTTTATACACCCCCCCCCCCCCCGTATATCAGACAATCATAATCTCAGTCGTATGTTTTGAGCCTGTCAGAACGACAGTCGTAGGTTTTCAGCCTGCCAGAATGACAGTCGGACGTTTTCAGTTCGTAAGCCTCAGATAATCTACTCTTATGCATTGTTCAAATAGGTGTAGTAAGGTGTAATACGGCGTATAAGCTGTATTACAGATTCCTCTTTTCTTCGGAGCGCGCTGTAATAAGGCGAATAAGGAGAATAGAGCTCGGTCCTATTCTCCGTTATGCAGGGCCAATCAGATCACTTGGTTGGTTCCGCCAGCGGGCCGAGGAGAGGAGCAGCGTCGTCAGGGTTGCCAAAGGAAGCACGAAAGTTATATTTGTTGAAAGCTAAAGAAACAAATTTTCTTCGAAAGAACACGTTTTTGTTTTGTTACGACTGCTTATTGCTAGTTCGAGGTCCAATGCTGTCCATCCGATAACTGAATAGCTTTTTTACGATATAATGGGCGTCAAATAAGACTCCTGTACTTCAAGTAGTACTAAGAACCTTTTCTGATCTTTTTAGAGCTCGAAAAATTGTATCAACGTTGCAACACCGAACGTCACATTCATGAGGACCTCTCGGGTTGCCTATTTGAACGGGCGTGTGTATTAAGACGTAAACATCGCGTTTAGCGCTCTTAAGCTTATTACATCTATTTGAACAATGCTTTAGTCGTATGTTTTGAGCCTGTCAGGAATAGAGTCGTATGTTTTGAGCTTTTCAGAATGATAGTCGGATGTTTTTAGTATGTAAGCCTCAGATAATCGTTATCTCAGTCGTATGTTTTCAGCCTGTCAGAATGACAGTCGTACGTTATGAGCTTTTCAGAGTGACAGTCGGATGTTCTTAGTTCGTAAGTCTCAGATAATCATACTCTTAGTCGTATGTTCTGAGTTTTTCAGAATGACAGTCGTGTGTTTTGAGCCTTTTGTAATGACAGTCGGATGGTTTTAGTTCGTAAGCCTCAGATAATCTACTCTTAGTCGTATGTTTTGAGCCTGTCAGGAATAGAGTCGTATGTTTTGAGCTTTTCAGAATGATAGTCGGATGTTTTTAGTATGTAAGCCTCAGATAATCGTTATCTCAGTCGTATGTTTTCAGCCTGTCAGAATGACAGTCGTACGTTATGAGCTTTTCAGAGTGACAGTCGGATGTTCTTAGTTCGTAAGTCTCAGATAATCATACTCTTAGTCGTATGTTCTGAGTTTTTCAGAATGACAGTCGTGTGTTTTGAGCCTTTTGTAATGACAGTCGGATGGTTTTAGTTCGTAAGCCTCAGATAATCTACTCTTAGTCGTATGTTTTGAGCCTGTCAGGAATAGAGTCGTATGTTTTGAGCTTTTCAGAATGATAGTCGGATGTTTTTAGTATGTAAGCCTCAGATATTCGTTATCTCAGTCGTATGTTTTCAGCCTGTCAGAATGACAGTCGTACGTTATGAGCTTTTCAGAGTGACAGTCGGATGTTCTTAGTTCGTAAGTCTCAGATAATCATACTCTTAGTCGTATGTTCTGAGTTTTTCAGAATGACAGTCGTGTGTTTTGAGCCTTTTGTAATGACAGTCGGATGGTTTTAGTTCGTAAGCCTCAGATAATCTACTCTTAGTCGTATGTTTTGAGCCTGTCAGGAATAGAGTCGTATGTTTTGAGCTTTTCAGAATGATAGTCGGATGTTTTTAGTATGTAAGCCTCAGATAATCGTTATCTCAGTCGTATGTTTTCAGCCTGTCAGAATGACAGTCGTACGTTATGAGCTTTTCAGAGTGACAGTCGGATGTTCTTAGTTCGTAAGTCTCAGATAATCATACTCTTAGTCGTATGTTCTGAGTTTTTCAGAATGACAGTCGTGTGTTTTGAGCCTTTTGTAATGACAGTCGGATGGTTTTAGTTCGTAAGCCTCAGATAATCTACTCTTAGTCGTATGTTTTGAGCCTGTCAGGAATAGAGTCGTATGTTTTGAGCTTTTCAGAATGATAGTCGGATGTTTTTAGTATGTAAGCCTCAGATAATCGTTATCTCAGTCGTATGTTTTCAGCCTGTCAGAATGACAGTCGTACGTTATGAGCTTTTCAGAGTGACAGTCGGATGTTCTTAGTTCGTAAGTCTCAGATAATCATACTCTTAGTCGTATGTTCTGAGTTTTTCAGAATGACAGTCGTGTGTTTTGAGCCTTTTGTAATGACAGTCGGATGGTTTTAGTTCGTAAGCCTCAGATAATCTACTCTTAGTCGTATGTTTTGAGCCTGTCAGGAATAGAGTCGTATGTTTTGAGCTTTTCAGAATGATAGTCGGATGTTTTTAGTATGTAAGCCTCAGATAATCGTTATCTCAGTCGTATGTTTTCAGCCTGTCAGAATGACAGTCGTACGTTATGAGCTTTTCAGAGTGACAGTCGGATGTTCTTAGTTCGTAAGTCTCAGATAATCATACTCTTAGTCGTATGTTCTGAGTTTTTCAGAATGACAGTCGTGTGTTTTGAGCCTTTTGTAATGACAGTCGGATGGTTTTAGTTCGTAAGCCTCAGATAATCTACTCTTAGTCGTATGTTTTGAGCCTGTCAGGAATAGAGTCGTATGTTTTGAGCTTTTCAGAATGATAGTCGGATGTTTTTAGTATGTAAGCCTCAGATAATCGTTATCTCAGTCGTATGTTTTCAGCCTGTCAGAATGACAGTCGTACGTTATGAGCTTTTCAGAGTGACAGTCGGATGTTCTTAGTTCGTAAGTCTCAGATAATCATACTCTTAGTCGTATGTTCTGAGTTTTTCAGAATGACAGTCGTGTGTTTTGAGCCTTTTGTAATGACAGTCGGATGGTTTTAGTTCGTAAGCCTCAGATAATCTACTCTTAGTCGTATGTTTTGAGCCTGTCAGGAATAGAGTCGTATGTTTTGAGCTTTTCAGAATGATAGTCGGATGTTTTTAGTATGTAAGCCTCAGATAATCGTTATCTCAGTCGTATGTTTTCAGCCTGTCAGAATGACAGTCGTACGTTATGAGCTTTTCAGAGTGACAGTCGGATGTTCTTAGTTCGTAAGTCTCAGATAATCATACTCTTAGTCGTATGTTTGGAGCTTTTCAGAATTACAGTCGGATGTTCATACTTCGTAAGCATCACATAATCATACTCTCAGTCTTATGTTCTGAGTTTTTCAGAATAACAGTCGTGTGTATTGAGCCTTTTGTAATGACAGTCGGATGGTTTTAGTTCGTAAGCCTCAGATAATAATAGCCTACTCTTAGTCGTATGTTTTGAGCCTGTCAGAACAAAGTCGTATGTTTGGAGCTTTTCAGAATGACAGTCGATGTTCATACGTCGTAAGCCTCACAAAATCATACTCTCAGTCTTATGTTCTGAGTTTTTGGGATTCCAAAACGTTAGTGACGGATACCTATGACATCGCAAAAGTTGTCCGTCCGTCTGTCCGTCCGTCCGTCTGTGAGCACGATAACTCTCAAAGGGAATAAGATATTTTAATGAAACTTGGTGTGAGGATTCTTTGGGTCAAGAGTAAGGTCGAGTTCGTAGATCGGCTCTGTAGCCCTACGTTTAGGTGTGGGGGAGGGGGTTTAAATTAAGGGGCAAACAAAATATTTTGAAACAGCCAATGTGATAGTCGTTTATGGGGTAAGAAGACATGCTGAACACGATGGTGAAAACCATTTTCTCGCCGGACAATTAGTTCGCCCGGAATCCGGCCAAAACCGGAACGTTTGTTAAAAGTAAAAGTTTTATTTGAAGTTGATTAGATGTTCGATTTAGGGGTAAGAAGACATGTTGAACACGATGGTGAAAACCATTTTCTTGCTGGACAAGTAGTTCGCCCGGAATCCGGCCAAAACCGGAAAATTTGTTAAAGCAAAATTTGTATTTGAAGTTGATTAGATGATAGATTTGAGGGTAAGAAGAGACGCTGACTCTGTATCTGACAATCATTTTTTACCCCGACATATAGTTTGTCCGGAATCCGGTTTGAATCTCGGCAGGAAATGCGTTATTGACCCAACTTGCGCGCGTGGAAGGTATGAAAAGAATGGGTTTGAAACTTTATGACTTTCACATTATTGTGTTCGATCAGACAACATGAATCTCATGACTGAGTAAAGTAAAGCCACTAATATATGGACCAACCCTATAGTAGTCAAGGTTCAAGGTTTTAATTACACTTCATTATTGCACTTCTCATCTGATAAGCATACCAATCTGTCAAAGAAAATTCCTCTTTAAACTTTCCAACGTTATGTTGCTATTTAGAAAATGTTGAATAACCAAACAAACATAATCGAACGCAAGTGCTAAATCCATATCTGAACTTGGTTTTCTAACGATTAGTTGTTTGACCTTAATCTTTCTCCAAAGTTTAACAATAAAAATCTTCAACGAGTCTGGCAAAGACTGGATCTGGCGAACACAAAACCTATTTGTCTGGATCAAATATTCAATTTTTGGGATCCCATCGGAACCTTTGGTCTTGTTCAGAGTGACAGTCGTGTGTTTTGAGCTTTTTGTAATGACAGTCGGATGGTTTTAGTTCGTAAGCCTCAGATAATCATACTCTTAGTCGTATGTTTTGAGCCTGTCAGAACGGCAGTCGTATGTTTGGAGCTTTTCAGAGTGACAGTCGGATGTTCTTAGTTCGTAAGCCTCATATAATCATACTCTCAGTCCTATGTTTTGAGTTTTTCAGACTGACAGTCGTATATTTTGAGCTTTTCAGAATGACAGTCGGATGGTTTTAGTTCGTAAGCCTCAGATAATCATACTTTTGGTCGTATGTTTTGAGCCTGTCAGAACGACACTCGTATTTGGAGCTTCTCAGAATGACAGTCGGATGTTCTTACTTCGTAAGCTTCAGATAATCATACTCTCAGTCGTACATTTTGATTTTTTCAAAATGACAGTCGTATGTTTTGAGCTTTTAAGAATGACAGTCGGATGGTTTTGGTTCATAAGCCATAGATAATCATACTCTTAGTCGTATTTTTTGAGCCTGTCTCGACAGTCGTATGTTTTGTGCTTTTCAGAATGACAGTCGGATGTTTTTAGTTCGTAAGCCTCAGATAATCGTTATCTCAGTCGTATGTTTTGAGCCTGTCAGAACGACGGTCGTATGTTTTGTGCTTTTCAGAATGACAGTCGGATGTTTTTAGTTCGTAAGCCTCAGATAATCATACTCTCAATCGTATGTTTCGAGCTTTTCAGGATGACAGTCGTATATTTTGAGTTTGTCAGCGTATATTTTGAGCTCGTGGCCTGTTTCTAGTCGTATGGCTACAAAGAGATTTTCTAGTCGTATGTTACGAGTTACAGTTTTTCGAGGGCCGGACATTTTCCACCCACATTTCCAGTTTTATCGCTCGAATCCTTCAAGATCATAAACCACAAACACCTTTTATTATGTCTAATGTAATCTTCAAAACCCTAATGGGATGTAAACGGGCCGAGAACATGTTTATTACAGCCTGTTCTACAGTTTACAGGGTCGGATATTATCCTCAAATTTTGATGTGGATTCCATACCAAGTTTCCATTCTTTACCGGTTCTCGTCGAATCAGCTATCCGAGTGGAACAAGACCAAAGGTTCCGATGGGATCCCAAAAATTGAATATTTGATCCGGACAAATAGGTTTTGTTTTCGAGAGATTGAGTGTTCGCTAGACTTTTTGAAGATTTTTACTGTATTTTGTTTTACAGATTGGTATGCTTATCAGATTGGAAGTGTGAAACTTTTGCTTTTATAACAAATTTTCCGGTTTCGGCCGGATTCCGGGCTAACTACCTGTACGGCGAGAAAATGGTTTTCACCATCGTGTTCAGCATGTCTTCTTACCCCTAAATCGATCATCTAATCAACTTCAAATAAAACTTTTGCTTGCAACAAATTTTCCGGTTTCGGCCGGATTCCGGGCTAACTACTTGTCCGGCAAGAAAATGGCTTTCACCGTCGTATTCAGCATGTCTTCTTAACCCTAAATCGAACATCTAATCAGCTTCAAATAAAACTTTTACTTTTAACAAACTTTCCGGTTTTGGCCGGATTCCGGGCGAACTACCTGTCCATCGTGTTCAGCATGTCTTCTTACCCCATAATCGACTATCATATTAGCTGGTTCAAAATATTTTGTTTGTCCCTTAATTTAAACCCCCTCCCCCACCCCTAAATGTAGGACTACAGAGCCCATCTACGAACTCGACCTTACTCTTGACCCAAAGGATCCTCACACCAAGTTTCATCAAAATATCTCATTCCCTTCGAGAGTTATCGTGCTCACAGACAGACGGACAGACGGACGGACGGACAGACAGACGTTTTTTCGATGTCATAGATATCCGTCACTAACGTTTTGGGATCCCAAAAAAAATAACGTATCTTAATGCACGATGTTTCCCCTTAGGCAACCCCTTGGTAGTTTCCGTTTGTATGCGAACTCGAGTGTTTTCTATCAGATTTCAGCCGAAGTCTTTAGTTGACAAGTATTGAGATTTAAGTCGGGTCTTTACCTTCCGGAATCTGGGTTCTCAGATTTTCCGAGATTTTCTTCTGAATTTCTTCTGCGATACTTAAAAATTTCGGAAATCTGGAAATTCAAAAGCCCCTTTTTTCCGGATTATTTTGATGTACTTTCGGACCGGTTCATATTCCAGATGCAATTTACAGAAGAAGTCAAAGAATAATCTGGAAGTCCAGATTCCGGAAGTTCCAGGAGGTGAAGACCGGACTTTAGCTTGCTGTGTTACTCACAAATCCATCCCTATTCATTCCATACTTCGGGAAATAAAATTCATCCGTACATTTTATATTTTTGTCCTCATTCCGGCTAACCTATCCATAGGAGGCAAGAAAGGCCGAGGCGGCTATTGTTAATACCCAAGTTCAAGTTTCCAATCAAATTTACAAAAATAGTTTCCAGTCCATAGCTTAAAGGCGTTTTTCCGTGCTCCCACAAACAGTTTGTGGGTCGATTGTTGCTCGAAAAGAGTGTTTCAGCGGCCTTTTGTGCGGCCAGAAGTGTGTTTCCGCGACCAACAAGATTTTCGTGGCTCGCTTTGTGGCTCAAATTCGACAAACAACTGCCGAGATGATTGTCGATTTTGTGGCTCGATTTTGGCGGGAAATTCAAATTTAGCAGCAAAACAACGTCAAAACAATAAAAGTATAAACTTTCTCAAGTATATGGACATGAAACTGAAGATCATTTTTGCACGGACTGGTAAGGACGAAAGCCTGGAGTTCTATTTATTGAGATTTTGAATGATTTTTATTTATATATTCAAACATTTGAATCTACCGCGAAAAAATAGACAAAACGGCGTTTCCGCGAGTTTCAACTTGTGGCTCGACTGTGTGGCACACAATCGTGTTTCCGCGAAAAACGCTCAGAAATGTGTGGCCCACAATTGTTTCATGGAAAAACGCCTTAAGCCTTTCTCTAGATCGTCACCACCGTAAATATTGAGGACCAGCCGAATCACGAACTCGACCTCACTCGGGCCATCAAGAGTCTCTGTACCGACTTCCGTTCGGGAGTCATGGTGGTCACAGACGGACGGACAGATCTTTGATATCATAGGTAGCCAAGTTTATTTGAGACTCCTCTTTAAGACTCTCTCTTGATGTTTCGGAATGTGTTCCGTCATATTCTCTGTTTAGTGAAAGGACGCGTCATTTAAAGCTTTCGGATTGGAGTTTTGGGTAGTGTTCGGCGATATTCGATATTGATAACGATATATCGGACCAAATATCTATATCGAATATCGAAACGGAAATATCGGTATCGAAAACGATATTTTTTCATTCATAATAATTGCAAATAATCCCACATAAGTTCTTCGTTATTTAATTTGTATGTATTCGAAGTTTGAGTTGAGGCAACGACAATATTGCTCTTAAATTTGAGCGAAACGAGAAGTATACTATAGCGAAACATGGTACTAAATATCGAATATCGAAAGTCAAAATATCGATATATCGAAAAATCCAAATATCGCCCAACACTAGTTTTGGGGTTTGAACCACACATTTAAAGCTAAAATTTGTATGAAAATATTGACAATACCAATTAAACAGAAGGTGTATTTTTTTTGTGGTTACTAGTAGGTTACTAGCTACTCTCAAGCGTAGGTTCTATTTGCTTCTTATATTATTTGTTATAGTTAAAGCACGTATGGCCACCTGACACGTTGTCTGTGTATTCACTTGAACTGGGTAAATAAAAGAACATACCTGAAAAAAATTTAAATCAAGTTCCTCGGTATACGAGTTACGCGTTTTCACTGCGTAGAGTAAACTCGTCGTAGCAAGGACTTTGTAGCAACAGCTTCCCGCCATCGCGGGCTTTGGCAGAGAAAACTTCACGTGCCTATGGCTTTGAAAGAGTTCCTACTTCCAGTGCAATTTCGAAAAAAGCTACTATTAAGAGCCAAAAATGTCATATCTAGTGATAGTAGTGAATGTAGTGGCACATCACAATGCTCAGAGATGGATTTCGACTGCCTCCTGTCTTCTCATTGTCCTGGCTCCTTTGTTACAGGGTTGAGTGAAGATTGGTTGTTTATTTACTTGACTTGTCTTTCTCAACCTTGTGGTTAAGGCCCAATGTTCAGCACATCTTACTTCTACCAAATATGTACCAGATCTCAGAAGAGGAAAATCATTGTGACCAAAATGCAAAAATGACTCACAGAAAATGGGAATAAATAAGAAGCCGAAGGTTGGTGAAACTGATGGATCTACTATGGAGGTATGCTAATTTTATTTATGAACTTCAGCTGTGTACACCTGGACACCCCTCATTTGCCCATGCGTAATACCATGCATAGGCTTTGATTCTGGCTTTATAACACATTCAGATGGTGTGTTGAACCTTTACTAATTAATGTTTAAACAGAGCTTCTGTCAGGAAAATCAACTTGAGAGTTGTGTTTCTTTTTTGAATCTTGAAACTTCTTTTCGATTTTTTAGTGTGACTGATTTTGCAGCAAGGTAAAGTAATTCAAAAGGAGCCACCTGCTGATTTGAATTTAAATCTGTCAGTTGGAAAAAAAACTTGAATTATTTTTATTGTTGTTGATACAGTGTAAAAAAAAAAACCTTGCAGTACTGTATTTGGCTGGGATTAATCTTATCTCTTTTCAGAATAGATTATCTCTGATTCCGATTATTCTTATCACAGTTCGAGAAGTCCTGGCTTAGTCGGAGCCAGCCATAGCTAAAATTTGTAGTATTTCTGGCTGGGTATGCAGCAAGGCGTGCTGCGTTGTCGGGGAACTAGGACCCTCTGACCTAACTGAATTTATAGTTGTTTCATACAAAGGGAATGGCGGGTAAAAGTGACATTCATATGTAAAAGTAACAGTAGATCCATTTAGAGATTCACCCGTAGAGAGGCTGTTAAGGTTAATCCCAGCAGCAATACTGCATCTTTTTCCGGAGAAACTTTTTACGGTAAAGCCTCTTCATCCTTCTGGACAAACGCTCGCATAGCTAACCCCAAAAAATTTTATACAGACAACTAGCCGGCTGGCTAGTTAGGCCATACTAGTGAATTAACCAAGATTCATGCAATAAAGTCCAGTTTAACTGCTCTTGTCGACATTGGATGGCGAGCAAACATTCTGAAAGTTTCTTCTGAAAGAACACGAATCACTTGAAGAAAGTTTTATTGCTCTTTAGCTTCAACAGTTTTGAATCATTTCAAACCACATTGTGCTTCCCTAAATGTCGTTAAATCAGGTGCACTTCCTGGTAATGATCAACACACTTTTCCAGTGTGACTGCCACTCCAAAGAATACGAGTCAAGATCCCTATTCTGACAAGGCCAGGGATTTGTTTATTACTCTGTATAAAAAATCTTCCGTCCGAAAAATATTTGAATAGGGTTGGTGGTTAATTGAAGAGAACACACCTGGGGAAAGAGAATGCACTGAGTAGAAAGAATTTCTGTCATAAGTATGACTTGCCCTTGTGTGTTCACTGTCCATATAGAGACATCCATTGGCACACAAAACATTTTTTCTTTATTTTATATGTACCATTTTCAAATGTTTGCTTATTTGACTCTCTATTTTCAGTACCTTGTCTTTGTTTCTTCATTTTATAACAGTCAAATAGAAAGGGAAAGTAACAAACTTGTTAGCAATCTATCTGTCACAAAATCTAACTTGAAAATGTTGTGTTTACATAAATTTTAAAAAATCTTCTTCATCCATTTTCTGGTCTGAATGAACTAGCAGCACAGTAAAGAATTCGTAAAGTTCCTTATGCTGGCTGGGATGTGTTAACTATCATTACATTATAAACAACGTTGGGTGCGTAATATTTTGACAATAAGTATGTAATCCCGGACTGCTAGGTGCAGCTCTGTGAATGCTTGCAACCTTGAAAACAGAAACAGAGCCAAACAGAATCTAAAACATTCAAACTTTGGATGAAACCTGAGTATATAGGATATGAATTAAACATTTATGGATAGTGCTTAGCGTGAAAATTTCAAAGGATGGTTTAAATATTTTCTTCTGCAGCATTCCAACATTTGATAATAAATTCAGCATTTCTCTACTGTCTCATTTCATAAATTGTGAAGAGAGTAGACAGGCAGATGAATCTGGAAATGAATTAAATGTTTTGGCAAGTATTTTGCAGTAAAATTTGTTTAGATATTGTTTTTTTAACATTAGGCTACATTATGACACTCAAAACAAGCATAAATATACTGTCTAATTCCAGAAATCGTCAGGGAGATCAACAGGCAGCTATTTTCCTTGCCTAAGGGAATGTAGGGATCAAGTAACTTCTGGTGGTAACCATACCATCAACTTCAACCTCAGACCATTCGGAATGATCACGTAAAGTCGACTGAAAGCACTAATATCACTAATAGTGATATGTTTAAGGTTTAACTGAAAAGCCAACTCATTTGTGTGTCATTTAACTGAATACACTGAATTATTTGGATTCTGCAAAGGGATTTTTTGATTTTCCACTATCTGCTCTAGTTATGAGGCTCAGAATATCTCCAGCCGTCCCCACAGCGTAAATTCTACTATGCTGCGGGAAATTTTAATCTCAACACAAATGTGGCTTTTCAGTGGGCAGTGGTGAGATCGGTGAAGATTGCTTAGTGCCTGAACAAAACAAAATTGAAAAAATCTTTCTCGTAAGGCATACAGCAAAAATACAAGCGCATAGAGGCACAACAAATCACACGGAAATTCCACTATTTGAAAACCGATTATTCGTGAATAGCGGAACAACGAAGTAACTCATTTTCAGCGGGTCTTCAAGCCAATTTAAGTGAATAAATGATGGGTAACTAGATTGTCCTATCCTAGCTCTTTTCGGTTAAACATTAATAATCAGATGTTTAATAATCACAAATCCCTGATTTTGGGAAAGCGTAGCCTATGTCAAACGCTGGATACACTATGCCGAATGCTGGATACTGGGACCAAATTAAATATTGATGATTTGAGTGAAGCCCAAAAATTTACCAGTCAGAACTAATCTTTATTGTCTTTATATTTTTGCACATGTTTATTTTTTGTTGTTAATATTTGTTGTTAGTTGTCGGCCCAAGTTGGCCGTTTAATGGTTTAAATAAATAAATAATAATCTCTAGTGAGGTAAGGTCAGGGTTAAGGTGCCAACAGCTATCTAGTGTTTTGCATAAGGTATCCAAAAACCCAGCATTTGTGGTTGACTGCTGGTCGACTAGAGGGAGGAGCTTATTTGCTCATTACAGCGATCTTTGGAACAGGAATAAAACAATAATGTGGATGATGCTAGCTAATGATAAGTGGATAAGATGCTGGAACACTACCGGAGACCGGAGTAGGGTGTTAAAATCAGCATATCTCAAAGCCGTCTCTAAGTACCTAGGCTACTATAATGTAGATTAGTTTCACCAACCTTCTTATAGCCTAGTCTTGTATTGAAAAAAAAATAGAGGGGTTTTCAAAGGTATCCAGCTCAAGTGCATAAATAAAATTAGCATACCTCCATAGTAGATCCATCACTGATCCATCAGTTTCACCAACCTTCATATTTAATCCCATTTTCTGTGAGTCATTTTTGCATTTTGGTCACAATCATTTTCCTCTTCTGAGATCTGGTACATATTTGGTAGAAGTAAGGTGTGCTGAACATTGGGCCTTAACCACAAGGTTGAGAAAGACAAGTCAAGTAAATAAACAACCAATCTTCACTCAACCCTGTAACAA
Organism: Branchinecta lindahli; assembly: GCA_023053555.1. Classification (NCBI taxonomy): domain Eukaryota; kingdom Metazoa; phylum Arthropoda; class Branchiopoda; order Anostraca; family Branchinectidae; genus Branchinecta; species Branchinecta lindahli. The sequence goes on along the minus strand of JAKZAO010000011.1, from coordinate 18,167,897 downwards.
AGGAGCCAGGACAATGAGAAGACAGGAGGCAGTCGAAATCCATCTCTGAGCGTTGTGATGTGCCACTACATTCACTACTATCACTAGATATGACATTTTTGGCTCTTAATAGTAGCTTTTTTCGAAATTGCACTGGAAGTTAGGAACTCTTTCAATGCCCCATTGCCAGCCCATTGCTTTGTGTTTTTTTAATAGGCACGTGAAGTTTTCTCTGCCAAAGAGCGATGACGGGAAGCTGTTGCTACAAAGTCCTTGCTACGACGAGTTTACTCTACGCAGTGAAAACGCGTAACTCGTATACCGAGGAACTTGATTTAAATTTTTTTCAGGTATGTTCTTTTATTTACCCAGTTCAAGTGAATACACAGACAACGTGTCAGGTGGCCATACGTGCTTTAAGAACTTCATTTGACTCTTGAGGGATTTCTTTTGCGTTAGCACTCGCCTTTTCAAGCATTTACGCGCCAGTTTCAAACTTCAAATCGGACGTGCAACAGTGTTGTTGGCTTCCATATCTTTAAAGTTTCTTCTCCTCAGACTGATCTAGCCAGGTGTGTATTTAAATTTACTGACGAAGGGGTAATTAACTCTCTCAAAGTGATAAAGTAGATATTTCGACATACTACTTATTATAGTTTCTTGCAATTTAAGATACCGTAGAGCCTCTACTAGAGGCGTGGCGTAGAATGGGGTAACTTTGAACTAAAAAACGTGAAAAATCAAGGTTTTTTTACAATATTTATCTTATAATGAATTTTTCCTCGAAATCATTTTTGGCGTTTGGAGAACTCATCATTCTGCGTCGAATGGCACCTGTCTTAAGCTTGTAATCTTAATGATCTGAGAGGTACATCGACCCAAAAATGGTGTTCAAAGTTACCTAAGGGGTTGTCTAACTTTGAACATTTGAACACACACTAACTTTGACAGGTAACTTTGAACACTGATAAGTTCTATGTTTGATCTGGTCCAAAATTCCCAACTAGAACTGAAATCATTTACTGGAGCATTAATCTACTTATATAAAAAGACAGAGTAGTCAACTTAGTGCACTTACAGCAGACCTATGTCAAGGTCAAATATAAATTTGTTCATGCTTCTCGTTCATTCGGTGAGTTAGCGTCCCAAAGTATGTTTCTCTGAAGCCTGTTTCGAAATTATATAGTTCTCCTTTCTTTTTAATATTTGCATGTCCTCAAGAGCTTTTTTCATTGCTTCTGGAGTGCTTTCTTCATTTGCTTTTTTCATGTATGTTCTAGGCATCTGCAAAAATTGCTGATGAAAATACTTTTAGAACGAGATAACAAAGAAATTTCAGTTTTGGTAGATTAAGCTTAGCCTAGCCTGCACTGCCTTCGATCGCTTATTATCTGCCATCGTAAGAAGAAGCAAAATAGGCCTGACCAGGGGCGTCACGACTAGGAGGGGGAGGGGCGTACCCCCCCCCCGAATGTTGTTGGCTAGTCGGTAAAAAATAGCCAAGTAGGCGTGAAGCGCCGCGATTTTTCGTAAAAAAAAATCATTTTTTCTTGGAAACTGTCGATCTTTCTTAAAAACAGTCTTTTTTTTTAAATAGTCGAATTTTCTTAAAATAGCCGATTTTTCGTCAACAAAGTCCTTTTTTTCTCAATTATAGTCGTTTTTATCTGAAAAAAAAGTCGGTAAAGTCGGTTAATACCTTGCCCGCCCCCAATATTTTGGCTATGAACGCCTCTGGGCCTGACAGGATTAGAAAGTGGTGAAAATATACCCAATACTTGAACCAACTTGAAGAGTTGAACTTGATTCGGGTCTTCTTAGGCTCTTCAGATGCTTCATGGGCTCTTCAGATCTCGTAGAAGGTTCGGAGAAGAGCAAAAATCAATTAAATAGAAACTAATCACAATCGGCTAGCACAAAACGCTTTATTTTTCATTTTAGAATTGTACCGTTAATCCTGTACATACGAAAAATAATAAATGTTTGTGTTCAAAGTTACCCCGAAAAATCAAAATATTTCCGGGAAACATTGAACACTGCTGCCATCTTCGATATATGGAATCGGGGCAGGATTTCAGCAGAAAACCTAATCATTCAGCTTCTTAGCTACAGAAAAATATCAAAATGAATGCCCTGGCTTAGTTTTTCTAATTAAAAAAGGGCAACTTACTTTTGCCACTTTTGCAAGATTTTAGAACCATGGAATTACTTTACAATTACCAAGGTGTGGGGCGTACCCCACAGACGTACCCCACAGTGTGGGATCCGGAATTTTACACTACCAACTGACTCAGTCGCTTCCTAGGAACAATCTAGAATTAAATTCGAACACCTAGTTCGACTCCTGTCCGATAGACGACGCTTTATGTTCGTTACGGATTTTGTTCAAAGTTAACCCTCACGTTCAAAGTTACCCCATTCTACGGTAGCCTAGCCTAGGCCCAGCCTAGGCCCTAGGCTAGGCTATCCTATTTTGAGAATAACCTCGTAGAAATGACTCTCCTAGGTCTTTTTCTGTGATATTTAGTCCCTTCCTGGCAAGGGTCCTTTTCGTGAAAACAATCCTGCAATAAATGAAGTTTTTTTTATTTTTTTTTTATTTTAGGAATTTAGGTATTACTTCTTAGAAGTTGCTGTAGGGGAAAACTAGTGCTGAGATTTCATTTCTAACATGAATTTGTTTTTTTCTGCTTGGTCGATGACATGGCATGGGTTTTTTTCCACATTTTGATTGACTTCAGTTTTGTTGTGAACAAGGGCCTGCGGTTCAAATTTTCTTTTATTCTTTTAAGATACATGCTTCTGGTGTACCCTAATGTGTAAGAAATTTTCATTGCTGTTGCGGCAAAAATATCGGGCTGTTTTGAAGGCCAATTTTCTATAGAAGCTTCCGGGTTGCCTTATAGGCCTAGATATTGGCAACTCTTAAATTTCAGGTGTCAGACTCAACCCAGTTAAAGGCAAAAAGGCAGTCTGAGGCAGTTTCTTTGCTATGATAGCAATCTCCTAGGGGTTAGCTCAGCCATAGGGAGATATCACGTGTAGTGCTGGCTGTCTGATTCATATTTTTTTTTTTTTAAGCTCAGTTGTAGCAGGTAGCGTGTGTAGTGCTATCGAATAGGATTGATATCAGACAATCTAGTTTTTCTCTTTTTCACTTAAACAGGCCTGAATAACCGATAGAAATGAGTTACTCCATTTGCCCGTGGGTCCGACCAAAAAGTAGCATACAACAAGGACATAGATCAGAGGTTAAAACAAATAAAAAACTATTATTTTTGTCTGTTTTTGGGGGGGAGGTTGAACCCCCTAATCCCCCTTTTCTGCCTTTTTTGAAATTCAAATTTCTCAGTGTCTGGGTGAGTTTTGAGTTGTCGGGCAAGCAGCGCACATTCTGAACGTTATTACGAGAGCCTCGGGTTAAAAAAAAACAAAATCCCGTTTGAGCTGAGTAGGCAACATTGCCTACTTGCCTATGACAAGGTTGAGGTTAAACGCCTAGCGTGTTAGCTTATTATTATGATTCTCACCATCATCGTTATTTATTTATTACCCATTATAACAGGGCCAAAAGAAGAAAAGAAAAAAGAAAGAATTACCGATGAGAAAGTGGAAATATAAAATTCTAGGAAAGCAAGAGTCGCCCTAGTACATATAGTAAGATTTACAGTATAAGCTATAAACCATAATTTCTTAATTTGGTAGATAGGCGTATACTGGTAGAAAGTCACACATTCGAAGGAGGCCTACACGAATTTTATTCTAGAATCCTACTACTTCTCGCTTTCTAGCACAAAGCCTTTTTGTGGAAATATGTTTTACGGATTACGGATCCCAATGAAAGTGATGGGTACCTATGACGTAATAAATTTGACCGTCTGGCTGTCTATGACCTCGATAACTCCCGGTAGAACGAGGTGTATGTGTTCTTTAGGTCAATATTGACAAGTGACATGAATATGTTAGTTCTTCCATCTGTCCATGATCATGAGCGAGATATTTTGTTGGATTTGTAGATTCGTAAATTTTTTTTTAAACAAACAAATAAATGGGAATGTTCTTCAGTTGGACAGATTTTGGAAGTTTACCCTAACATTATCTTTCAAATAACTGTTGAAGTATAAATGTGAGTTTACTGTGACTCACCTGGGAAGCCCCTTCCTTGTTCGCTTACGTAAAGCTAACGACTTGCAACAGCCGCCAAATAAAATAGCTGACCTTGTACCCCCTCAGCGCTCCAAGTGGCTTAATCTCTGTGTGTCACCTTCGCCTCATTATCAGCATCAGTCACATTGAGATAGTACAGGAGATTCATGTTACTGAACAGAAAAGATCAACTTTCACTTTTTTAACTGAAGGATACCGTAGTGCAAAACTTTAATCAGTAGGGAGGTTTGCCCTTTTTTTGCTGATGGAATGAAATTAAACAAATATAATTCAATATTTTACATAAGCTTTCATGATGGTGAATAGCAGCGGCTACTAGCCAAATTTTTTTTTGAGGGGGAGGGCAAGGTATTTACTGTTGATTGTTTTTGCATAAAAACTTACTGTTTTTAAGAAAAAAAAACACTGTTTTGAAAAAAATCGACTGATTTAAGGAAAAAATACCGTTTTTAAGAAAATTTGATTATATTTACGAAAAGTCCGGGCGCTTTCCGCCGACTCGGTTATTTTTCACCGACTGGCCGACATCATTGGGGGGGGGGGGGTTTGCCCAAATTCTTTGAATAAAAAAAATGCCCGTTTCTCCTTTTTAGTTACCTAGGATAAGTACGGTAGATAGGCTTTCCTAAAGTTTAACTCATCTTTCCATCCACTCTTCTATCCTATGAAAATCGCTCTGCAAAAGTACAGCGTCTTCTGATACTGCTCTTTTGATTTTTATTACCCAGCCATCCCACTTAGATGGCAGGGTCCTTGGTCCATTCACTTCGCATTCGCAATTTCTCATTATTTGCAAATCGCTCCGAATTAGAGTAATTGAATAGAGGCCCTAAAGGTGTTCCGTCCTGTGTCTGCTGTCTCATGGTGTAGTCCAAGTTCGAACAGCAGTTGCGAGCTGGCACTGCGCCGTACCTCTGTGCTAGGGCTTCGCTTGTCAGTGTAGTGTCCTTTGGACTTTTTCAGTGATTCAGAATAGTGCAGGTTGAACAAATCTTTTGGGGGGAGTCCTGTGATTTTTATATCAACAAGTTATAAGTGTGAACTTAAGCTGTCAGGACGTAGGATAGCGTTGTCGCTCGAAGACAGATCAGTGAACATGGGAACAAAGGATTATCATTAATTGTGACCTGGGTTTTGGAGGATACAGTTTCTGTAGATTTGTGGATTGACAAGATTTAAGCCTTATTGCTGGGTTTGTGCTCATCTTGACTTGGCTGGAATTGGTGACACGGTTGACGAGTCGGCGCCACTTATGTTGCAGATAGAAACAAGCTAAAAACTTAGAAATTGAGCGTTTTTAGCTAAGTAGGTATGTCATGTCACAGTCTGAATTTAAATAGAGAATGTAGATGGTCTTTGACAGTAGGCCTACAAAGAAGAGAAAAAGACATGAAAGTAAGAAATGTTGCCCAAATAATTTCTACTCAGTGTAACACTAATCTATATATTTCATTATTTATAAACGGATGAGAACAGTGTTTATATTTCTAGTCCTAACTACACAAACGCCTTTACCATTGTAAACCATACAAGACACGATCCGAGGGGATACTCGCTCCCGAAACCTGTGTTCACCAGGTGCCGGAGAGTGAGTAACCGATACGATCTACATAAGAACAAAACAAGAACGAAAAACCTCGCGAAAAACGGGGAGAACTTGGGAAAGGTGCCACCTGTTCGACTTTCCCAAACAAATAAACCTTCACAGATTTTCTGTACACACACTCACACACATATTTTCTCACTTCCGCTCCTGCCATTCATTCCTCCCGATCACGTCCAGAGCTTACCTTCTTACTTCCTTAAAGTCCGTATCCAAACTTGGAATTTTAATCCCAGTGTGATCTTCATCTTTTGCTTCATACAAATCCACTCTCTGTTGTTGGTCAACATCAAGACAAGACAATATTTCACACACCAAACAGTCCTGTCCTCAGTAGCAACACACTTCGATCAAGTCAGAAAACAAAAATGAAAGAAGACATCCACAATTTTCGCAAGGATTAATTGTTTACAAGGTGGTGTTTAAATATCACAAATATGCCAGTGCTGGTTATTCACAGATGATTCATTCTGCTAATGACAGGATTTAGGAATCCCGAGCATCGCCGAATCGGGAGAAACGAGGGACTGGTGATGAACTAGGGTGTTAGAGACTCAGCAATTAACAACTGAAAGAAGAAAATGCACGTGCACAGTCATACTATTGTGACACTTTGGGGGACGGAAAGTTACAGATGTCAGGATATGGAATTAGGTTTCAGCAGAAACAGCGTATATTGATACCGTCTTTAAACTCTTAACAAACATTCATCATCATACATTTTTTCTTTAGTTTTGATTTTTGTCTGTGCTCTTTTTTCTCAAATTTAATGATTTATGTCATAGAAAGAAACTGGTCGAAACCCTTGATTGCATAAAGGCCTGAATGGGCCTGTGGGTGCAGTCAGAACAAATTTTATACATACTTTTGCTAAAAAAAGGAAAGAACACCGAAAGATAAGAAGAGAAACAAAGAATGGAAAGAAAACGGAAAGAATTTCGTTAATTCCTCTTATTTCACGATTATCATATTCCGTCACTTTTTCTTCGTTGTTTGAATGAGAAATAAAGATTATATTACATTTCATTCAGGTCTGTTCACGAGCGGTCAGTCGTCAGTCTTACCTTATCCGAGGGATGTGATACAAGTTCAAAGATGGCGACTAAAGAAAAGAAAGGCGGATTCTTTTCTATGCTGAAAGGTCATTCGAAGTCGAAAGATTTGGCTGATCCCAAGAAGTAAGTTCCCTTCCTTAAAGCGCAATGGACACAAATTATTTCAAATTTACCAAGGTGTCCGTCCGTGCCCCTTAAAACCGTGCCACATATTCGGACAAGGCCGAATTCTGGGTCCACGACTCGCATAACTCATCTTCCTCTTTGCTTTGTGGGATGTTTAGGTTGGATGTCTTTGTAGGATTCCCAAATACTTAAGCTGACTGGGAATCATATTTAAAAATGACCCAAAACGGAAAAGCCAGCTAGGATATTCTTCAGCGATATTTCGGCCCTTCTTGGCAAGGGTCCTCTTCAGGCCATAGCTGGAAGAAATGAATCTGCAGTCATTGCAGGTTCTGTAGCCTGTCTAGGTCTCCAAATTGTAGCGAATTGGTTTGTATTGAACCAAGAGGCGTAACAGGCTTATTTGGGGAATACATTACATTATTTGGGGAATACAATACATTATTTGAATCAGAACTCCTTTTATCACTGCATATTAACTCCTTTAAGGTTTCTCCTACAAAATGTAGATTATACTCGAGGTGTTGCCAGCCTAGAAATACATAATTCAAAATCGGCCTCCAAAATGCCAAAAGGAAATTTCTGTGCAGTCCTAGCTAGCTCATTCGGACTAGCTAGGTCATTAGGACCTAGTTAGGACTCCCTAGGAATTTTCTTTAAACATTTTTGAGGCCTAAATCATCATTGAGCCCAAGCTGACTTTGAAATATATATATTAAATAATGGCTAAAAACGGAAAGTCAACTGCGATGGTCGTCAGGCTGTTTGCTGAACTGGGAGAAAGTTGATTGCAGGCAGGGTTGCCACATGTCGCACGAAAGTATGAATTGTCACTCTATTTTTTTTTCTCACTCTTGTCCTCACGTAGGACACACAATTCATTCTATTTCAGAAAACGTCCAAATGTGTCAGTTTTGCAGCAGGGATTCCGACCAGAAGTAACTATTTCACGTTTTTTCGTGAAAATAAAATTAAAATGCGTCATGTTTGCAGAGGCGATTCCGACCAAAAGTGACCATTTTACTTTTTTTCACGAAAATAAAATTTCACTCCCAAGTCACTGTCTTGTTTTGGGCCAAAAGTCACTCTCTAAATGTTTTTGGTGTGGCAACACTGATTGCAGGTCCGTTTCTTCCAGTCCAGCAACAGCCTGGCAAGAACCCGTGCCAAGAAGTACCAGAATATCGCCGACGAACATCGTAGCTGAATTTCCGTTTTGTTGTACAATTTTTTAGGACAGTTTCGAGTCGATTTATTTCGAGGTTGGCCACCTCTCCTATACGTACTAGCCTATCGCACATGGATAGTATTTACCCCCTTGGTTCATGAAGGAGGTAGTCGCGCTCAAATCACTTGTTCTAGTCGTTCAGTCATATCATACCACCCATTTACCTGCTTAATTTGCTTGAAATTTGTCTAGACCGAATTGTACCGGTATAACTCACTTCCTGTTATGCCCAAATAACCAAAAATGGTAAAAATTCGATTAAGGTCGTTACTACTATATGTCTCTAAGACGGAGCTTCAAAAATGACAGAATAAATTATCCCTGTGCTTTATAGACTGACGTTTTAAACCTTGCCCGAGGGGGTACCAACTGTCGGGCACACTCTGTACCGGGGAGTTGGGCACACATCGGGCAAAGTCGGACACGTCAGGCACACATCGGGCATAGTCGGGCACCAGTCGGGCAAAGTCGGGCACACCTGTACCCCAGTTTTGGGAGTTGGCATCCCCTCTCCGTTGCCAACCAGCCGAGGAAAAACTGGTAAAATCCTGCGTTTTAACTAGCCACTGTGTACTTAAGGGGTGGAAAACTTCTTCGGTCAGGGTAGTAAACCAGTTCTGTTATGACTAATAGCATTCAGCAATGCTGGAATGTTTTCAGTTGTTTCTCACCATTATTATTACGCCTATATAATTACACCTCAGTTCGACAGTTCTGGTATTGTTTCTTAGCCAGGGTCAGTTCCCTGCGATACAACAAAGCTGAACAGTGTTTCATCTCCAGTTGTCAGACCGCGGAATATTTTGAAGACAAAGTCTGATAGTCTATTTACTCCCTCCAAAGATGTAACTTTTGCTTTTTGTATGATCGGAAATTGATCCTGCCGAGGAAGCTGTTTGACCACCCACGGTTTTCTTTGTATAGTCGGGGTATGCGTATGATTATTTGTACGTTAATTATATTTCCTTCCACTTGATCTGATAAAAGCCATATTTGGGCCAGTCCAGTTGTTTCTTACGGCCTCGTAATGATGTCTGAGTGGATCTTCTGTTTCATGTTTTACCATTTAGCAAAAAAAAATTACACTGTCTGAAGTTAGATAACCGCCCCAAGCAATTAAAGTGGAGGTAAGCTTCTTTGAATGTTCGTAGACTTTGAACGGAGCCATTTTAGTCCACTTGTTGTGACAGAAGTCAACTATTAGTCAGCCAAAATAGCTAATACTCTATATGACTAAGTCCAAAACACGCCAGTGAGGAAGAACGAGAAAATGTCTCACTAACGACTCAAACCCAACAACTCAAATCCTGTGTGAACCAATCAAGCGATCGTTGGGTAAAGCTGTGGTGCAACTTCCGGCTCTTCCGCTAGGTACCCTGCGATTTTGCATCGGCAAGGAGGGTTAGTCGTCAAGAGTATTTAAGGTCTTCCAGTCCAGGTACACGTGAATGGGTGTTTTGGGTCATCAAATTCAAATTCAAATATTTTGTTGACCTCCAAGATCGGAGAGTATAAAATGAAATACAAACAAATTGGCCCGATATGGAATACTACAAAAAAGCAATCTTTAATATACAAGTTAAAATATAAAAGAATACTAAATATACAAGAAAATAAAATTATACACACGCGTTAAACTATAATAACTTTTCTCGAACAGGTATGTAATGCATATCTTCCTATGCCCCCCAGGTTGTTATATTTTGACAATAAATTTCAGGGAGGTTCAGTAGGTTGGATGAGATATCGTATCAACCTCAAGAGAGGTTGATACGAAGCCGTATCAACCTCCGCAGATGTTCTTCGGACACTTTTCCTCAAATACTGAATTCATCGAGCACTTTACCTCAAATATGGAAAAGTAGAAGCTGACCTCCAAAAAATAAATTAAAAACAATACTTTCAATAAAAAAAATACTTAAAAAATATATAAAAAATGAAATAAAAAATAAAATAAATTTGAAAAATGACAGAACTTCTTACTCTTTTAGACAACCAGACTATGGCCCAGGTCATACCTTGTCTCAATCAGATTCCACTTAAAATACAGTTTGTCAACTGAAACAACATCCTACTATCCCTTGATTTCCAAAAGCTAGTTATTCAGCACTGAAAAAATGACAGAGCATTTTACGCTCTTGAAAACCAGCCTATGCCTTATGTCATACATTTTCACGTTCAGATTTCCACTCAAAATACAGCTTGTCAACTGAAACAACATCCTACTTTCCAAAATGGTAGTTAATGAGCACTTCACTCTGTCTCTGAGTGAGGAAAAATCTCAAACACCACGTGATTATCGCAATGCACGTTCTCACTGGATTTCAAACTTTTCGCGCGAAGCTATCAAGTCTTCTGCCTGGTATCAAATATACTAAACGCGTGTGAACACAGTCGGAATGTATTTAGACCCTTGGTCACACTAGGCTCATAAACGGCATAGAGTCTACTGTTTTGCGCAGATTCGCAAAACGTTGTGCGGTCGCCCGTGAGGATTTTAAACACCAATATTCATACTTTGGTAAATTTTCTTACTTTTTTTTCTGCAGCCCCGAAAAGCTTTTTTTTTTATCTACTTGTCTACAGACACTTCGGTGCCCTATTTTGCGCAGACAAAAGCCTAGTGTAGTTTGACCATGATCTTAGGGAATACGGCGTCAGTAGGAACAGAAAAACATTTTAAAAAAAAGTTATAAAGCATATTGTAAGTGTCAATACCTGTTCGAAAAAGTTATAATAGTTAACATACCTCCATCTCGGTTGATATCGGAATAACAATCTCGACAGCCATTCAAAAATATCAACCTCGCTCCGCTCGGCTGATATTTTTCATAACCTGCCTCGCCTTCGGCTCGGACAGGTTATTTTCAATGGCCGTCTCGTTGTTATTTTCGATATCAACCTCGATGTCTGAAGTTAACCTTTATTAACTCTTTAACCGCTAAATATAGGTTATGAGTAAGAGAAGACATTTTCGACAGAAATTTTTGTCATTTTACCATTTGGCCCATAACTGCACTGTTCAAAGTTAAAGGACCCCTCGTATTTGTAATACAAATGCAAACTGCTTCCGTAATCGCTCCGTCCATTCGTAAACTCGGGGGCCCGAATTTCACACGATACATTCTACCCCCCTAGCGACACAACACTGATTTGTACATTTTCCGTGTTTCACTGGTTTTGTTGCGCATCATCCTCCCGACAACTCTTCGTGGGGAGCGAGGGGTTCATCAGTCAGAAAATACAGTCACATACATTTTTCAGTCAGCGCGCTTGGAGGAAGGTTTAAGTTAGTTAATATTTGTTAAAAGAAAAAAGTAAGTAGGTATGCAATAAACGAGAAATAAAGCCTAGTTTCACAAGTATTCAGCTGTTTTGGAATACTGGAATATAATTTTTCTCGAACAGGTATTGTAATGCTTATCATTATGTGCCCCACAGACTTCTGGAAATCTACACTGACTTTTCTAGAGGTGGATAATACCCACCTCGTCAAAGGACTGAGAGATCATCGCAGAGTGAAACTAAACGCACTGTTCGCTTCTGTTCAAAAACGCTTCTGTTCAAACGCTTCTGTTCAAATAAATCATTACAGTTAACTTTAACTTTCCTCCATCGAGGCTGATATCTGAATAATAATCTTGGCAGCCATTTAAAAATATCAGCCTCGCTCCGCTCGGTAGATATTTTTCATAACCTACCTCGCCTTCGGATAAGTTATTGTCAATGGCCTTCTCGATATTATTTTCCGATATCAACCTCGATGCTGGAAGTTAACATTCAATTAACAGTAAATAGGTGTCCTTAAACTAACTTTCAAAGAAGCATACATCTACTGAATTTCCGTGTGTTGTAGACAGGCCCGTATCCAGGAATTTATTTCGGGGGGGGGGGGGGGGTTGCCCGTGGAATTTTTTTCAGGGGGGGGGGGGGGGTTGCCCACCTTTCGGACCAAAAAGTACAAAAAAGACAGAGGTTGAAGCCTACAAAAAGCTATTACTTTTGTGGGTTTCGGGGGGGGGATTCGAACCCCCTAACCCCCCTGGATACGGCTCTGGTTGTAAAGCAGTAAACGGAAACCGGCTAGACCTAGAATATTTCAAATGGAATTCAAACCCCTCACCCCTCCCCCTCGCGTCGTCATAAACATGTTGACCCGTTTTGACATTTTGATACGCTCAGTTGACATTTACTTTGCTTCTGAAAGTGGGGTAATCTAGCGTGAAAATATCGCGATGGAATTTTGCATGTTTTCGACTCTCCGTGGTCGGGAGGAACGTGAACAGCTGCTCCTGTATGATATGATATTTGTTTCACGAAAAACCCAAGGGCCATGGCAATACAAAACAAAATAGCAAACCAATAACTGAGTACCACTCACAAACTACAACAAAGTTTTAGCCACGTTCTTTATTGAAGTAGAAAACCCACTCTTCGACATTTGCCTCATCCATTCTTGATCGTACTAATTTACTCCAAATAGTTGCACTCTCAAATCATTTAATTCCCTCCATAGAAGATTCATAGCTAATCGAATGAGTGATTTCGGAATCTGGGTGTTGGTGAACAGTTTCTAATTCGGCAGCCAGTTCGCATTCTTCTCCTGCTCTCTGGTATCTCTCGGCTGAGTTTCATTTTATATCCTCCTCACTAATTTTGCCTCAAATTTGTGGAACCGTCTGTTTTTTTATTTTTAATTTTTAAGTAATGTATATATTTGACAGTGCAAAACGGATACGTCAGCAAAATTTTATTCGAGCTATATTTCGGCCCTTCTTGGCAAGGGTCCTCTTCAGGCTCAAAACCGCTCAAGTTGGAAAAACGAACCTATGGAAAAACATGTGTATCCGTTTTGCACTGTCAAATATGATTCGCAGTCAGCTTGGGCTGAAGGAATATTTATTGATGTATATATTTGTTAAGTATTTTGTAGGCTAGCTATACGACTTTAGAAGATGAGAACATGTAATAGTGCAATGATTTGAGTACACGTAACGGTAGGACAAAAACATAGAAGAATACAAAAAAGAAAAGAAAATTTCATGTTGTAGGGACGTTAAAATATAATTTTATTAATATAACGTTAAATATTCATTAAGTGGGCTGGTAGTACGAGTTCCTTCGCAATCAGTATGCAACCGCTAATTAGCTTTTATCAATTGCATGACATAGTTCCTAAGAATTGAATTTTCCTTTCTTCCCAAAAATAAATGTTCGGACTTCTTCTGCAAAAAAAAAGAGAAAATATTTGTCTCAGTGAATCCATATGCTCAGTAGCGGTAATTTTAAACTTCATTAAAAATTAAGCAAACTAATTCAAACAAATATTTGTCTAATCAGGCTGCTTTGTTGATAGCCAGAAATTTAATAATGCCACTAAAGAAGTAGGATTCGCAGCTGTTAAGACAGGTGCTCAGGATATCCGTGATGTGCCGAACATTAAGTTCTTTTCAACTGTAAACTTAATGGGCAAAGGAAGGAGGGAGTCAGGTGATAGGGTTGTGGTTTAGAGGTCTGCAAGGACGTTCATGCCTGTCTATTAATTATCAACGTTTCTCCACTCGCTCTTTCATATGGTGTCCATTTGGTGGCTGAGAAATTTGGTATAGTGACGACTTCGTCAATCAATAGTGTCATTGATTTGCTATTGAAAGAAATACGATTTTTAAATTTATTATGTTTTGCTTTTGCAGCCTTCTAAACCACAACCATACCACGTGATGATTCTCCCTCCTCTGAGGGGTCGACGACTCTCATTTTTTATGTACACTAATCCGGAATAACGTAGTAATCCTGACCATTCCGGATTAATCCCTGGCCATTACGAATTATTCCTAACCATTCCGTATCCTCCCATTCTTTATCGAGTTTGGTAATTCACCAACTTTTGTTTAGTCCGCATTTATTTCACCCAACATTCGGTCTGTCCTGCGGCGAACGAGGGGTCGACGACTCTCATTTTTTATGTACACCATTCCGGAATAACGGAATAATCCTGAGCATTCCGGATTATTCCTGACCATTCCGTTTTATTCCTTCGAGACGTGCACACCATTCCGGGAGATTCGTCGACCCCTCGGCCACCCCTCCCCCGATGTCCTTGATTCATGACTGGAATGCAGCAACTGTGTGCCCGTGGTTGGACATTGGAACGATAAGCTCCTCAGCGAACCTTTAAAGCCCGAATAATGTCATATTCCGAAGTGCTAATTCAACGAGATTCGGTTCTGACTCCCTACCTGAAACCTGCAAGACCTGGACCTTCAACTACCCTTTCTCCCTATGACCCATTAAATCTACAATTAGTTTTATTTTGTTTTCGTTTTTGGTTCCATTGTTTTTAAAACCTACTGTACTAAAGCCTCATTGTTTTCGTGCCTGGTTCCATTGTTTCAGTACTCTACGCCTCTTTGTTTTCTTTTCTGGTCTCATTGTTTTTAATACTGTACTAAAGGTTCATTGCCAGTACGTAGGCGTAGCCTAATAAAATATTCCATTTCGAAAGCCCATACAACTTGGCTATTGCCAACTATTGCCAGGGGCTACCTGTAACTTTAGTTATTCTCAGCGGTTATAATTTGATTATAAAACGGGGAAAACGTTGGAGAAAGAAAACAAGGGGAAAAGAAGGGCGCTCCAATCAGGGCCGTATCCAGGGGGGTAGGGGGTCCAAATCTCCCCCGCCGAAACATACAAAAATAATAGTTTTTATGGCACTTGCAGCCTCTGGCTCAAGTGCCATATACCGATCGCAATTCCGTCCGTCGGTCGGTCGGTCGGTCGGTCGGTCTGTCCGAATTTTTTTGTCCCACATGTTCGAGTTAGGGTACTTCCAGATGTGTTAGGACGATGAAACTTGGCAGGAAAATCAGGGACCCGACCAAACTAACCTGGAAATAATCACTTTCCCGATCCGATCATCTGGGGGGGAGTGGTGGGCCGGGGAATTCTGAGAATTAAGTAGTTTTTGTCACACTTTTTCGAGTTGGGGTACTTCCAGATGTGCTAGGACGATGAAACTTGGCAGGAGCATCAGGGACCCGACCGGACTAACCTGGAAATAATCAGTTTCCCAATCCGACCACCTGGGGGGGAGTGGAGGGCTGGGGAATCCGGAAAAATGGAGTAGTGTGTAACTTTTGAACGGATGATCGGATTGGAATGAAACTTAATAACTGAATAAATGGCATACCTCTGATGTCCCATCTGAAGTCCGGACCGGATTCGACAGCTATGGGGGAGTTGGGGGGGGAGACCGGAAATATCGAGAAACGGTTAGAATGGAGGGATCGGAGTGAAACTTGCTGGGAAGAACAAGCATCTGCTCCAGATAAATCGTTTATACATTTGGACTGGATCCGGACACTAGGGGGGGGGGGGGGGGCTGGAGGAGAGTTTCCCGGAATTCCGGTAATGGCGGTTTTGGGGATTTTCACGACGAAACTTGGGAGGCGAATCAGGGACCCGATCAAACTGACTTATAAATAAAAATTTACATGATCCGATAGTTGTGGCGGGAGTAGCGGGAGGGGGAATCCGGAATACTGAGTCATGCGTAACTTTGGAACGGTTGATCGGATTTGAGTGAAGTTTGATAATTGAGCAGAGGACATGTCTCTGGTGACCTTTGTCATGTCCGGACCGGATTCGACAACAATGGGGGGGGGGAATACGTGACCGGCTCAGACTGGGGAGATCGGGATCGAACTTTGTGGGAATAATAAAGAGATGCTCTGGATAAATCACTTACAGAACCGGATTGGCTCCGGCGACTGTGGGGGAGTTTGAGGGGGGGGGGCGGAATTCCGGTGATCGCGATTTAAGGTACTTCCAGATGTGCTAGGACGATCGAACTGGGCTGGAATATTAGAGATTCGACAAGATTGGCTCAGAAATCGCCACTTTCCAAATCCGACATTCCTTAAAGTACCAATCTTGACCGCAAATTTAGAAAAAATACTTTTAAGCAAATTATACATTTTCATGATCCCCATGAGCCCATTATCATTTTTGCCTCAAGGGTTTTGCTTACAAATGAAGTTCTAGCTCCCTGAAAGTGCGCATTTGAACCGCAAGGTCGAAAACTACTTTTTTTCAACAAACGATACATCTCAACCCGTGATCTTTTGTGCCACAAGGGTTTTGCTTAAAAATTTATTTTATCACCCTTAAAGTGCACATTTTAACCGAAAAGTTAAAAAAAAATACTTTTTACCAAACGGTATATATCAATGATCCCTAAGGGCCTGTGATCGTTTTGTCTCAATAGTTTTTCTTACAGATGAATTTCTAGCGCCTATAAAGTGCGTATCATTACAGCCAAGTTCTAAAACAAAATACTTTTTCTCTAGCTCCCTTAAAGTGCGCATCTGAACCGCAAAGGTAACCTTAAAAGTACGTTTGATCAAACACTACATCTCAACCCATGCAAGTGCCATATGAGCTTACAGCTCTTGTTTTTATAGGCTTCAACCTCTGACCTTTGTCTTTTTTGTACTTTTTGGTATGACCCGCGAGCAAACCCCCCTTGAATTAAATTCCTGGATATGGACCTGGTTCCAACCTATAACTAATTGTTATTGAGAAATCCCAACCTTCAACTTAGTTACTACAGAACCATATTTGAGTGGCCGTACACTGTAAGAAGTTTGATAAAAGATTACACATGTTTGCGCATCCGTGTGTTAAACGGTATGATAATATATATGTTATAACCTGAACTGTTATGTTTCGAGACAAAACTTTTACTATAGCCGTGTTATGTTAAGATAACAGTTAAAAGTGTCATAACAGATAGAAACAAGTATGTGCAGACCTGTATTATCTGTTATCCAACTTCTGACTGTGTAGCCTAACTCTGTCGGTCCCATTCAATGGATGTTGCTGCTACTCCTTCGTCACCTCGAGGATGACGTTGGATGACTTGGTGTTTCTTTGCAAGTTGTTCATCAGTTTGCGTATAGTTGTCACAACCAAAGACAGTAATAGTGGGAAAGACCGGCGACTCGGCCAAAATCGCGTCGTTGAAAATCGATCGTGCTGCTTCCTAGCGTTTGGTCTTTGTCCAATTTCAAACGGCACGTTTGACGTAATCAAGGCAAGATGGCGTTGATTGGCGCTGTGATTATTTGCTGTGAAATTAGTGGTTGCCCGTGAATTCAACACTTTTGTTCCATTAAAAAAAAAGTAACTGATTGTGTTTCTGCTTGCTTTTTATTCCAATTAAAGAGGAAATCTGAATGGAGAGTGGACGCTCATGGTATAGTCCGGGATCCAGACCGCGATACCGTTCAAAAACAGGGGGGGGGGGGTAGCAGACGAGCTGCAGAAGGTTTGAAGAACTTTTCTAGAACAACTGTTTGTGCTGAGAACGAAAATCCTACCGCACCACTCCGCACCGATGTACGTCACCGACTTTTTAGCCTATAAAGGCAGATTAGGCCTACGAAGACCAACACTATAAAAACAATTTTCCTAGCAGGACCGCATCAACTAAATCAAACAAACTATACATATTCTGAATCCTCTTTTTATCATCTATCAAATGGTATATTTTTTATTTTTTTAAACTTACATACTTTTCTTAGAAACGTCTTAGAAACCAAGAAAAAGCGAAAATTATTCAACTTTTTTAACTAAATTGTCATTTATCTCGGAAAAACTTCCAGCAAACTACATATTTTATTATTCAGTTAGAAAGATAAGCTCTATTCCAAGCTTCTGTATTCTGACAAAAATCAACAAAACGCGCTCTGACGATGATTCTGCTGAAGATGGAGGATAAATGTCAACAGAACAATTTTTTAACGAAAGACCAACCGCTAAACGGCGCTGATTGTTGCGACTCATGGGGCTTACGGGAGTCGCCGGTCTTTCCCACTATTATTGTCTTTGGTCACAACTTCGTCGTGGTGACATTGTGTTTCTATGCAAATTGTTCCTCGGTTGCGTACGTTTATCACAGCTTCGTCGCAGTTACATCTTGCGAGATGGATAGCTCAACCGTCAAATACTTTCCAGAGCTATTGTTTGCGAGTAAATCCGTTCTCACCACAAAAGGTTGCTAAGGTACAGACTTGAAAAGGTGTTTGCCCGATCCGTCGGATGTAGTTACAGCATAAAAGTATTAAAAGTCACGTTCGAGTGACTGTGGTAGCGCTCCGTTTCCTGCTCGACTAAAATCATAAATGGGCTATTATTTGCCTTCCCTCGTTGCCAGCAGGGAATCTAGCATTTAGTTAGTAGCAGTTGTTGCTTTTGATCATGGCATTCTGCCGCGGTGATTTTTAACGCGAAGTAATAGCTGCAAGACGCGCCGATTTGTCGTATCCAGTGAATCGCGTTCTTTCAGTTCAGCTTAATTTTATCCTTCATTTTAAATAAAACAACATACGTAACGCTCCAAAGAAGGGTATTCTAGCAAGAATGAGGTGACTGAGAGATCATCGCATAGTGAAACTGAACGCACGATTAATGGTTCTGTTCGAAAAAATCTTAACAATTAACTTGAACTTTCCTCCATCGAGGCTGATATCTGAATAACAATCTTGACAAATATGGGGCATGTACATGAGCAGAAAAACAAAGACAAAAATAAACAAATCTCTTCGGTATAGGTATCTGACGCTGAATCCCTCTGGAACAAAAAAAATGTCAACGAAGACTAAAAAAAAAAATATAAAAATAGATAGGCTACTTGGCGTAACTAAAGGCTACCAAGTCTTTTAAATTTCTTGTTGTATAGTCTTATCACCAATTTTATGAAAAAAATCGTTAATTTTTTAGGTAAAATCACACAAAATCTCCACATAGCAACAGATTTGGGGATAAATCACCACCCATGGCAACCCTGCTTCTAGCATTAAAGCTGTTTGCCAAGTCATCTAACTTTTTACTTCTTGTCAGACGAACTAACACATCCACATTGTTTTGCTTTGTCATCAGGGTCGCTAGACTATCTCCAAAGAAATTTTATGTCGTCAAAGTGAATGTTCATGCTCGCAGCAAGGACTGACGACCAGTGTTGCCACGCCTCTGACGGATTCTGTGATATTTGGCACATAGACTTTGAAACTCCGTCTTTTCCACAAGAGTAATCGAGAAATCTCGCTTTTTCAGCTTCATAATCATGATTTTCTCCTTTTTATGGCACTTGCAGCTCCGCTCAAGTGCCATATACCGATCGCTTTTCGGTCGGTCGGTCGGTCGGTCTGTCGGTCGGTCTGTCGGTCGGTCGGTCGGTCGGGCGGTCCACTGTTTTCGAGTTAGGGTACTTCCAGATGTGCTAGGATGATGAAACTTGCCAGGAGCATCAGAGACCCGATCCGAATAACCTGGAAATAATCAGTTTCCCAATCCGACCACCTGGGGGGGGGGGGTGTGGAGGGCTGGGGAATCTGGAAAATTGGAGTAGTGTGTAACTTTCGAACGGGTGATCGGATTGGAATGAAACTTAATAACTGAATAAATGGCATACCTCTGATGTCCCATTTGAAGTCCGGACCGGACTCGACAGCTATGGGGGAGTTGGGGGGGGGGGACCGGAAATCTTGAGAAACGGTTAGAAT
Source organism: Branchinecta lindahli (assembly GCA_023053555.1). NCBI lineage: Eukaryota > Metazoa > Arthropoda > Branchiopoda > Anostraca > Branchinectidae > Branchinecta > Branchinecta lindahli. Next base: position 18,148,172 of record JAKZAO010000011.1, on the reverse strand, counting down.
GGAGGGATCGCGGTGAAACTTGCTGGGAAGAACAAGCATCTGCTCTAGATAAATCGTTTGTACAATTGGACTGATCCGGACACTGGGGGGGGGGGTGGAGGAGAGTTTCCCGGAATTCCGGTAATGGCGGTTTGGGGCATTTTCACGACGAAACTTGGGAGGCGTATCAGGGACCCGATCAAACTGACTTATAAATAAAATTTACATGATCCGATAGTCGTGGGGGGAGTAGCAGGAGGGGGAATCTGGAATGTTTTGTCATGCTTAACTTTGGAACGGTTGATCGGATTTGAGTGAAATTTGATAATTGAACAGAGGACATGTCTCTGGTGGTCTTTGTCATGTCTTGATCTTTGTACACAACCGGATTGATTCCGGTGACTGTGGGTAGTTTGAGAAGGGGGCCGGAATTCGGGCGATCGCGATTTAAGGTACTTCCATTAGTGCTAGGATGATGAAACTTGGCTGGGATATTAGAGATTCGGCAAGATTAGCTTAGAAACCGCCACTTTCTAAATCCGAACATTCCTTAAAGTACCAATCTTGACTGCAAATTCAGAAAGATACTTTTAAGCAAAATTCACATTTTCATGCTCCCCATGAGCCCATTATCATTTTTGACTCAGGGGTTTTGCTTACAAATGAGTTTCTAGCACCCTTAAAGTGCGCATCTTAACCGGAAAGTTAAATAAATACTCTTCACCAAACCATATATATTCATGATCCTAAAGGGCCCAGGATCATTTTTGCCACTAGGGTTTTGATTACAAATGACATTCTAGCGCCCTTGTGTTTAATGTGTGTTTAATGTGTTTAATGATAAATAAGCGGATAAAAGTGCACATCATAACAGCCAGGTGCAAAAAAAAAAAACTTTTTTACATAACGATACATTCTCTTGATTTCCAAGGGTCCGTCTTCATACTTATCTCAAGGGTTTTTCTTACAAATGTTCACAACAGACCGACGAATTGGTGAATTCCTACTTTCATACTTTTACCAAGCCTTGCAAGTGCCATATGAGCTTACAGCTCTTGTTTTTTTTAAGGACTCGCCGTTCGCTGAGTTCTGGCTCGCTTTTTCGATAAAATCGAAAACGTGATAAAATCTGCTTTCTGGTCACACCGGTTCTCTTACTTAGAAACATTCTCCGTGTGGTGCGATGGTGCTCAGTCTTCTTGTTTTTAGTTTTCTTTTTTTCTACCTCTGTCTCTTTTTGTGTTCTCTTCTTCTCCTTTTAGTTTTATGACAGCGTACAAAAAAAACGCTGTGTTAAAAGTAAAATATTAGAAGTCGGCAAGAGGTCCGTTTTTTTTAGTTTCATTTGTATTCTGTAATGTTGACTATTGGTTTGAATATCATACTCCGCTCGAGACTCCGCTTTTTTCACGTGTAGTGGCTTAATAAAATGCATTCGTTCTCATCGCAGAAATCTGCGACCAGTGGCAACACTGCTGACGACAATTCATAAATATCCTGCGTCATTCTGGCTACCTTTACGGCTTGACTTTGTCACCCAACTATCATTTTAAGCTCGTTATGATCCGAGAAAACAATGGCCTAACCCAATTATTTCCAAATTCCATCCCTTGTGCGGTGTTTGGAGCTCATATCTGATTCTGAATTCTTTTGAAGGTCTCCGCTCGACGACTCTAAGGATTCCCTAAACGATTCAAAGTCCGTTAAGCGACGTGACTCGGCAAAGCTTCCGTCGGCATCAAAGCTCCTCCGTTCCCTCCGTCCGGATCGCACTAGTCCCGCTTACCACAGTGAGGGAAAGGGTCTTAGGAAGCGGAAGCAGGCATGGACGTCAGAACGGGATCTTCCACAGGGCGAATTTCGGAAGAAAACGGCGGAACGGAGCCGGAGTTTCAGCGACCGACCGAAATTCGAGTCCGCCCAGGATTTGACCATAATAAGTCAGAATGATAGCAATGTCTCATCCGATGTGTTCGGTTCGAGCAAGAATGATTCCCAGATTGATGAGTTCCTTGATGAAGCCTTAAAGTGTCAAGAACAGGAGACAGAGGAGGAGTCGGAACATTTTAAGAAGAAGGAGAGTGATTTAAAGAGGGAGAGACAAGAAAGAAAACTTACAAAGGATAGCGGGTATGAAACCTCCTGTTCCGATTATGCCAACCCTGAAGCGTTGAAATCGATTAGTGAAGTTGAAAATTCGAACGAATCGATTTATGCAAATTTGGAAGAGATCCAAGAAAGCGGATATACGGCTCGACAGACGGATTTTTTCGGATGTGAAGATGAGTCGTTGAAACCCAGCCCAAGGAATTTAAGGAGAACGGATGTTCCGGAACCGGAAAATAATTCGGTTCCTCCGAATCCGGTGAAGGAGGACCTAAAGCAGGCGGAAAGGAAAGAACCAGCGAGCAGGTAAGATTGTTGATTTTGGGGGTGCAGCTGACTCGGGCCAGATTTGAAGCGACAGTTATTTATTTATTTTTTTGACCCGGGCCGCAACCAAGAGGACAAGAGTATAAAAGAAACAAAAAGAAATGAAAAGTAAACAGAGTTCTGTTAGGTAACAAATTGTTGACAAAACAATAACATCCACAAAAGGAATCAGTTTAGCTTCGTCACTCCACACTGTGATCAGAGTAAACGAAGCCAATTAGGCTCAGCGTAATTATTATTCTACATTGTAAATCTTTGTTTATTTAGGCCTACTAACAAAGCGTCCTTAGTCCACCTTTTGAGCATTTGGTTTGCGAAGGAAAATTTTTGACCCACATTTTTAATTTTAAAATTGAAAACGAAGCCAACTATGCTTGGCGTAATTAAACAAGCCTGGATCCAAAGTGGGCTACATCAGCCTGTACCATTAAGGGTTAAGATTAAGACAATAACACCAAGTGATGTGGCATAAAAACGATTTGCGTTGTATCAACAAATCAGATATTCAGGTCATGGCAATTAATGTGGTTTTTCATGATTTACTTACTGAGTGTGACAGCTTGTCAAATGAGACTCTCGATTTATTGCAAGTGGAAGTAAAATTAGTACTCTATGAGCAACAGATGGGCGGTAAATTTGAATCCCCTTTCGGTAGACACGTGAATGGCTGGAGTTAAAATTGCATAGCCTAGGTTGCGGTCTAGAAACAAAAAATAGGTAGCCCATAAGGTTTAATAGATGTATAAGATAGATAAACAGATCTGAACAAAAATATTTGTGATAATTTGTTCAGTCGAGCCACGAGGGTCAAAAATTGTCTGTACAGTGTACAGTAATTTGTTTTGGGATCAACCCATTAAACTTGGTGACATGCAGACTGGCTGATGGCCGTTGTGAAACCGTAACAACCAAATTTTCTTGAGTAGTTTAGATTGTAGGGACGAAGTTAAGTACCTCAGCCTATAGATTGTCACGGCCGACCGATGAAATTTTCTCTTAGATTTTCACCCGGAAGCCTGAAATTCCGGTTTTCAGTGGATTTGGCTGGGTATTAGTCCAATTTGCTGCTAGTATTCTGCATAAGTTATGTGTTGAATAGAGTTCAGTTTCGGACATGAGTGATTTCTGAAATTTGTTGGAATTGATTCTGATTAGCCCACGGGGTGGGTAACACAGTGAGCTGCTGTTGTTGTTTAAAGGTTGACGTTTGGGCGAGTCGATCGCCCGTATACTTGCGTATCCTTTGTTCACTTCTTTTCATCAATGTGTTGCTTTCTGACCTCGTCACAAGTTGCCTATAATCTCAACTGAGGCCGTCTGGCCTTGTCAATCGTTCTAAGATTTGTGGGGGTTCGACAAAGACGTTGTACGGAGTATACTGGCTCAGACCAGTTTCCAAGTTCCTCCTTTCTTTATTTCTACCTTGGTGGTGGTCACTTCTCCTTTTCCAGCTGCTTCTTCTATTGATGTCGTAAGTTCATTGCGCATCATTTTCATCGGACTTGCGGAAGTAGGGGCGGTATTAGTCGCTTTTTACAATAATTGTTTAGTTCTGACCAATCACAAGCCAAGACAAGAAGAGTATAAAAAAGAGTATAAAAAATTAACCCCTATGTAACGGGCCACGGAGCTTTGTAGGGGTCCGAAATTTATTTTGTTCAATTATTTTTAAATTTAATAAACTGAACTGAACTGAACTGAACTGAAGAAAAAAATAAAGAATGTATGAAGTCCACTGAAGAAAAACAAAGGGAATTTTTTCGGTTTTAAGTACCGTATGCTGCCAGAAAAAGAATATACAAGGGTCACTCTTTCACTGTTCATTTTTTATTTGTCCAAAGGATTTGGCGAGATGCGTTTATTCGTATATTTATCTGCTGAACGAAAAAGAATAAATGCAGTGTATTGAAGGACAAACGTAATTTGTCTTATAATTCGATTCCAAGCACGGTGGCAAAGAAACAACACCAGGATCACTCTTAACCATTCATTTCAAATTTGTCCAAGGGACTTGACGAGATACGTTTAGCATATTCGTGTATTTATCGGCTGAACAAAAAATATAAATGCAGTGCACCGAAGGACCAAACGAATTAATCTTACAATTCGATTCTAAATACTGTGGCAGAAAAACAACACCAGAGTCACTCTTTGACTAGGCTACTCATTTTATATTTGTCCAAGGGATTTTGCGAGATGTATCTGTTCGTTATATTTATCTGCTGAAGTTTTCACTTGTAACCGGATGCATTGAGGGATGCACGATTTTAGTGGTCATTTAGGTCGAATACTTGCTTCAATAAATCAACTGTTGGACTATTCAGCATTTTTTGTATGTCTTGACGGAGATTCCATTGTTGCACGATTGATATTTTTCTCCTTTTCGAACTACACGCTCGAACTTTACTGATAATTTTTTACCCGGTAATCCATTGTCGTTTGGTCATTCGGTCGGGACGGGTGACTGAATGAATTTAGAGAAATCTTTGAATTTTCCGGTTTTAGCGAATTCATCTTATTGATGCGTGACGTTGGATTGAACTGGGTCGGCTTTTTGTTTTATTTATGATGGCCTGCTTTAGTTCTTTGTCGTAATTATTCTGAGATCTTGATTGAAAACAATTAAGTCGTGTGCCTTTGTCCGGGTTTTTGCGAGGGGTCGACGACTCTAATTTTGTATGTACACCATTCCGGAATATCGGATTATTCCTGGCCAATCCGGATTATTCCTAACCATCCCATATCCTCCCATTCTTCATCAAGTTTGGTAATTCACCAACTTTTGTTTAGTCCGCATTTATTTCACCCCATTCGGTCTGTCCTGCGGTGAACGAGGGGTGGACGACTCTCATTTTTGATGTACACCATTCCGGAATAATCGTGACCATTCCGGATTATTCCTTCGGGACGTGTACACCATTCCGGGAGAGTCGTCGACCCCTCGGGTTTTTGTGCAGTTCACTTAACGAGATTGAGTGTTTGCTCGATATAGGTTACTTTGTTTGGTCTCTTGGCTCAGTTTTGAGTCAGTAGTTTTTGTCAAAGCTTTCGCAGTTTATTTGGAAATTGTTTTCTGAAGTCTTCCGCAGATTTTAACAGAAATGTATGCCTGATTCAATCGAGGGGTTGCCCACTCTAGATTTTAATGTATAGCAAGTGCCCAGTGCCGCGGTGCCTGACCTGTGTGGCACGGGCTGGCAGCATCTGGCACTGGTTACCACGTGTTAGGACATTAAAATTAGAATGTTTAGAAACGGGAATCACCTAATTTGTGGTGGTACTGCTCGTTTCGGCCGGTGCCGAGGAAGGGTGTACAGCACATGATGGGGAGTGGGTTACCCCTCGGATCCAGTGTTGGATCTAAGCAGAACCAGCGTTTTTTTTTAGACCGTCTTGAGGTGTGGTATCTGGGACATCCTCAAATATTCCAGTAATTCTGTTTTAGGGTTTCTGTTTTAGGATCTTATTTGGTTCTTTTTCTGTTATTTTTTCTTTATTTTCCTTATACTCCTCATCGTGGAGTCATCACTCATGGAGTGAGAGCGTGTGGGAGTGAGGGGGATTATTGGGAGAATGAACGAGAAAAGTTTCCAGGCTATTCAACAGTTTGGAACGTTCCTCCGGATAGGATTAGCGCACAGGGAAAATTGTATATCCCCGTAGTTTCAAATATAGGTTTTTTGTCTTGTTTTTTTTGTGTTGCGGTGGCCTTTGTTGGCTTTTAAAAATTAAACCTATCCATCTATATCTGTCTATCTATATGCATGCATAAAAAAATAGTCACGGCTTAGTGCAGAGAAATAAATTTTACCCAGTGGCAAGGAACTGGTGGTGCCATTAACCACAGTTGCTGATTTCCGCTTGATTGTGTTCGTTTTTTTTTTATCTTGAAAGTTTGGCGTGAGAATGCCTCCGGGGCATAGTTGGCTGAATGCAAGGTCGGTGACACGATGTCATTTGTGACACCTCTAAACCCCAGAAATAATAGTGAAGAAGCGCCGTTTTGCCGGCAAAATTCTGCTTCAAGTTAGATGTAATTAGCAGTAGGTGTGGAAGTAGACAATCCCTTAAATTGCTTGCTTTGTTCGCACAGTATGTTTGTTTGACGTTCGAGAATTGGGACGTCAGTTTCGCAACTAAGCCTAGTGGCTATGCCAAGAACGGATAATAATAAGAACCTGTGTCTCTCGGCCTTGCGCCGAGAAAAAAAAATCCGCCGAGCTTCGTAAATACTGAGCAGATGCTTGTACCCAAGATCTTATGTACCATCTTTTTTGCATAGTGCCATAGGGCTAGTTTACTGAATGTTGTAGAGAGCACTGTAGAAAGTCTCTCCCATGTCGGACATTAGTAATTGTGCATCACCGGATTCGGAGATTTTTGTTCCGAGTTCGGAGAGTTAAAACCCGGTGTAGGATTAAATCGATAGAATGCAAAATACTGCAGATTAAATTATCTGAAAGCGTTTTTTTTTTTTTACTGTGAGGTGAAAATGCAGACGTTTCTTATAGGCTACAGTGACAGAGCTCGTTCGCGTCAGGAATTTCATGGTATGGTAAGGATGAACTAGGCTGCGAGAAGGAGAGACGAATCTTCTGGTACACAGTATTATAAGTTCTTGGTTAAACTCAGCGTTTGGTTCGAACGATTGACTTAGAAAGATCTAATTTGGTAGGGAGTAGAATCGATGGCTAAATTGTACAATGTCTGATACAATTTATATCTGATAAAAATGTGACACGTTGGTCCACAGACTTGTGTCCACACCAAGGGCTCTTGGTAGTATTCATTCTAGTTCAGATGAATTCCTGAGGGGTCGCCCAGTCTTTGAGTTTGTTGTACACCAAGTGCCCGGTGCCGGGAAAGGGTGAGTGGGCAACTCCCACGATTTTCTTGGTGGTGACCATATACAGTTTTGGCAAGCTTGCACCCCCTCATCTTTTCGGTGTTTGTCACTAGCCGTCTCATTCAAACCGATGAAATCTGTAAATGAAGGGTTGAAAACAGGTACATTTTCAACCTAATTGTTGTTAGTCATGACATAGACTCTGGTTTGCGAATTACATATGCGTTAGTCTTGATTTAATCATTGCTTGTCGCGGTGTAATTGTTATTATTTCCAGTCGAATTATCGCTGAAGACGTGAGTACTTACGCTACCTGTTGCTTGCAAACTTGTTTTGCACAATTGTGTGTCCGGGGGAGTGTTTTGGTCCTCTTCGGCTTTTCATTTCGTCTTGCACTACCTAATCTCGGATGAAAAAAAAAGATTCGATAAGACTTGTTTGCTGTAAGAGTGGAATGAAAAGTAAAAAATAAATTAAATAAGTATAAGCTTATAGAATTCCCTTTCTGTTGTTTTGTATTATTATTATTGTAATGATACAAATGATTTGTATTTGTTACCAGGGCCGTATCCAGGGGGGGGGGGTAGGGGGTTCGACCCCCCCCCCCCCCCCCCCAAAAAAAAATAAAAAAAATAATCGCTTTTTATAGGTTGCTCTGATAAAAGAGGGTGATAAATGTCCTCTGATAAATGTCTTTCTTATACTTTTTGGTCCGACCCGCGGGCACCCTCCCCCCGAAATAAATTCCTGGATACGGACCTGTTTGCTACCCAGCAACGAGCACAAAACATAACTGAAGTGAAAGAAAAGAAAAAGAAAACACTATAATAAGAGGAAAGATGGGGGGGGTAGCTATTGGTAGAGCTACCCTGAGGAACTTCGCCAGCTCTCTAATATTAAACTAGAAATCCATCTTTCATTCGGCAAGGTTTCATTCCCCCAAGTATATATACCCTACGAGGGGTTGCCCACTCCCCGGCACCTGCTGTACACTCATTCCCGGCACCGGCAGAAACCAGCTTTGCGGCATCGGTGCCGGCCAAAAAATTATAAATGTTTAGTAATGAAGGGCAAATCATGGGCCATTGGTCGTAGTTGTGAGGATTTAGCAGCTGACGTGTCGTTTCTCACTTGCAGTCTTTGGACTTCTTAAGCGGCTCTTTGCGTTCGTTACGGTACATGGCAGAGCGTCAACTTTGCCCTCATATTTTTGAACAAGCCCGGTGTTTGTCAGAAAAAAATTACGAGCATCCGAAAACATGTACTTCGAATGAAGAGATAGGTTATCTTCCAAACTGCGATGGTTTTGAGTGCTTCTGAACCAGATGTGCGTTCAAAGATAGGGCGAAGTTGTAGTTCCGTTCTTTTTGGAGTTATTGATCTTCTGGGGCTTGAAGGAAGTACTTCGCGCATCCAGTCTGGTTGTGAAAAATGTGGAGTTTCTTAGGATTAAATTTGACCACGTTTTGTAAGTCAGTTTTCACTTCCTTTCGTCGAACCCCCATTAGTTAATTATTTTATTTGGGTTGCATTTCTGCCGTAGTAAAAGGTTGTCCCCTTAAACTTTTTCGGATTGATTTTTCACGAATACGATTGATCCTTCGATTTCCCGGTATGAGGCTAAGGAATTTCTGCTGCAGTAAGAATTCACTGTTTTTTAGAGATTTGGTCGCATTTCGCTTTGAAAAGGGTCAAATTGATTAATTTTAAAAGAACATACCTATCCGTTGTTAAAGAACTCGTCTTACCTCTATTGCCGCTTCACTATACGCCCTAATCTCCATTCACATTTACAAAACTTACTCGAACTTTATATGCAAGTATTACCCAGCCCAATGGCAATACGCTGATTTTTGCTTTTGTCGTTTGGCTCTTTACGAGGCGGATCAGGCTCCAGCTTATTGCTTACTAAGAGCTCATCGGTCAGAAATACCGGTCGTGTAGGTTTTCCCGCGTTTCATATTAAAACCAAGGGGGCGAGTGACGCTGAAAATAGCCGGGACGTGTTTGTAGAATTTTAATAGGCTAGAGTAAATCATGATAGAATATTGGTATATAAGCTGAATATTATGAGAATTATGTTTGAACTCAGTTGTTTCGTGATTTGGAAACAAGGTCTGCTGCAAATAGCGGTTACTTGCCGTCTCATTTTAAAAAGGTTTTCACGAGCTGGACAGCAGAGTCGGAATCACTTTCCAATGGTTTTCGCGCTGCTTCGGAAAGTTGCCAAGTTTTCCGCACCGGTGTTCACGCTTTGGAAACCGAAGCAGCTTTCTCGGAAAGAGAATCCAGAAAGTTAGCTGAAAGCTCAGCTGAAATTTTCGGCGGGCGGTTATTATGATGTGGAAAAAACCCGGTAAGCGTCACTAAGGATGACGTCGTCTGAACATATGAGAATGGAAGGAATGTCCAGTGAACCATATTCATTCTAAAACGTGTGGGATTCAGCATTTTCCCGGCGATTTCATCTTTCCATGTGTTTCGCGATCAGTCCAACGGGAAAATGAATGAATGAATGAACGATTTCTGACGCACTGCCCAAGGGCAAGGGCAGTAGAGAAAGACAAAGAAAAGTAAATAATCAGAAAACACTCGAAAATATTATCCAGAAAGGTTATTCACTAATTTGGAATGAAATGGAAAGCAATTCCAGGAAAAGGGTTCCCACAGTTTTCGGGATTTGCTGCGCTCGCTGGAACGTGGTTCTGGAATCTCGCGAAAACCCTCCGTTTGTTTGCCCATGAGTCAGTGTGCGTTTTATGGTGTCACTTAATTTGTAGATTTGCAGTGTGCGGAACAAAGGTCAAACCTTGGATCAGGCGATTTATTCCGTTATCGGTTTCGAAAACTACGACAGGAGTCATTTATCAGTATGGGAACTGGAAGAATACGTGCACGAGAAGATGTTCTGTGTTGGACGCACAGGAAAAACGTGCCGGAAAAATAGGTAGGGCAGTGTCGTGATTTGATGAAGGACGAATATTTGGGGCTAACATGGGTCTCGTGAGGAAAATCGTGTTAAAATCATCATTCTATGCGTGAGAATCGTGCGCCAAGGGGTTGTCGACTTCCTGACGTCTGATCCAAGCAGATTGCTAGTTTAGATTGTTCCCTACAGCCTGGAAATGACCCTTGCCAAGAGGGGCCAAAAATAGTATTTTGGGGACCCAAAATATTGACCGTCAGTTCAATAAAAATCGCCCGCTGACGAATCTGTCTAGCAACACGAACACGATTGCAGTAGGCTTGGGCTAGGGGGATACCCTATCCTCGATACTATCTTCAAGTAGGCTAACTGAAAATCGCTGGAATTGTGTCTGCGTCCCACTGTCAGATTTAGTGGGGGGGGGGGGGCATTTTTTAAATTGTTTCTGAGGGCTTGCCCATTCTCGACTTTGGTGAACACCACATGTCCGTGCCGGAATCGGTTGCCGCGTGTTAGGATATTACGGGGATATTAAAATCAGTGTATTAGAAGCGTCGAATGATGCATCGCTAATTTATGGCCGGCAACGCTGGTTTCGGCCGGTAGGCCCACGGGCAGTGCCGTCTTTAGCCTTAGGCCGGTAAGGCCGGTGCTGGGGGGCCAGGGGAAATGAGAGGCCAAGCGGCCGGTGTAATCAGGCTACGGTTGCTAGCCGTATTGCCTTGTTCATCGCGATCCACGTGTGACCAGTTACGTTGCACCGTCATTTACGTTACCGAAATTATGCTCAGATGTGACCATAGTGTGGCTCGATTTAGAATCGTGGGTTTTTGACTCATGAAAAGGGGCCAAAAAACCATGGATGGTCTAAGGTCCACCAAAAGTAAAAGACGGCAATGGTGCCGGGGACTGGGTAACCCCTCAATTTTTTCAATATGTGATGGCCTCAAAGCATATGGATTGTCTGTGAACCATATTTGCGTAATGGACGTGTTATGACTTGCCCAATATCCGCCTTCATGACGGTGAATATATTGTGCAAATTTTTGGGTGACATTTTGTGACGTGTTACGTCAATTAAGGGTGGGCAGGGTTGTGGGGCGGATGATTTTCGACAGAATATGTCAATGGGCGGGAAGTCCTGCTTCTGTCGCACTTATGAGGGTAAGATGACGCAGGTTTCAGGGTGATAGGTTGTGTGATAACAAGCGAGTATGTACAGCTTCCATAATGGGTGCATTCCAACCTCCTCCTCTCTGGCGAATGTACACTGTCAGAAGTTTCATAACAGATAACACAAGGATGCACAGTTTTTACAGACAAGACTTGGGATGTTATCTGTTATGATTTTGAAAACGTTATGTCTTAAATGTTATGCATAACAAGCATTGCCAAGAAGACCCGAAAAACCGCCGAAAAAGGATTTGCTGATTTTTTGGTTTGTCGTCATGATATCGGAAAAGTCAGCAGATGCTTTTTCGGCTCTTCCTGGCAATGGTTGTTATGCATAACATTTTATGTATAACGTCTTCAAAATCACACAGACAACACCTCAAGTGTTGTCCGTTGAAACTGCGCATCCTTGTGTTGTCTGTTATGAAACTTCTGACTGTGTAGTAGTTCTGACTTGCAATCTCCTAGGTAGCGCAGTGGGTTAGCATGTCGAATCGAAGGTCGTGGGTTCAAACCCGACGGAGAGCATTTTTGTCTTTCACCCACTACTTATAACGTTTTCATCCCAAGGGCATTTTTTTGGTATTTCCGTTTTTTTTACATGTCACCCGGCCATTATGGCCCTGTGCTGTCTGAGGCTGGGGGTGGGTCGTCGGATTGCGCTCCTTCATCGCGAGACGTCAACTCGCGTCTCGACAAGTTGTCATATGTTCATTGAGGCGTGACAGAGGCACCTACCTTAATTGGGTGCATTTGTCACTTGTAGTTTTCAGTACTTGATGTATACTTACCACATTTTCCTTTTTTGTTCTGGCAAGTGACGTCTCTTTAGAAGGACGTCCAACGGCCTTTAAAGAAAGCTTTGTTTCTTTAAAGTTCAGTAACCTCTTAGGGGCTTGTGAGCCTTATTCTTGGTGTACTGATTCATTGTTGCGACGAAGGACTCTTTAGGTAGCGTGGACATCTTTGGACGTTTAAAGAAGTTCAGCGAAATAATAATTTGCTGAAAAAAAAACAGATACAGCCGTACGTCAGACGCTTAAGTCGCCATCAAAATATAAACTACGAAACGAAATAAGTTCCATCTTCAGCGACGTCCGTCAAGTTCGTGGATGTGCGACGTACCAGCTATTTTTGGTGTGGACAGAGGGGATGAAAATGAGTTCGTTTTCTTATCTGGATTTATAGGTCGGCCGGAAACTGGCCAAAAAATTGGTAGAGAAGTTTCCTGAGATTTATTTAGTACGGTTAGGAAGGGATGCCATCCGGTGTATCTGCTTCGTTTCCCGACTGAACCTGTCGGAAACCAAAATCCGGTATTTCCTTTTGACGGACGCGCTGCAACGAAATCCAGACGGTGATTCTGGCCCGTTTCAAGGGATCTGCCGAAAACCTAATATCCGCAACACGGTAGATCAAGAATGTTGGTCTTGTTTCGTTTGAAGGCCTTAGCAGGCGTATTTCCAGTTTTTTCGTAACATGAGAGCCTGATCCACGATTTGAGACTCCTCACAAAATACGACTCCATTTCTTCTCTTTTTTCTTGTTAGTTATTTTGCTCTGGTTAGATATATCGAAGATATCAAAAGAACTATGCAGTGGGCTCACCGAGAGGATACTCACTCCTAAAACCTGTGTACAACCGGGTGCCTGGTGCCGGGTAGTTCTGGAAACGAGTGTAAACCATGTACCGGAGAGTGAGTACCCCATCGCGACTCACTAGTGAATACTGGCTCAAAATACGGCGTTTCTGGCTTTGGTTTCTGAAAAATAAGATAATGAAACATTTTCGGTCTACTTTAAAGGAACAGTAAACTTGACTACGCAACTTTCGGCCATCGAATCGCCCGGGGGGGCTTAGATAAATATACAGGGTCTTATTGACGACAGGCCCCTCCTTCTTTGTTATCTCGAACCGTCTCGAACCCCCTCCTTAGTGTTCCAAAAGCTAGCTGGCAGGCCCTTGCCCCTTATGCACTGTAATTATGCACTTATGTACTGTAAAAGTTCGCTTTTTGGGATCCCAAAACGTTAGTGACGGATACCTATGACATCGCAAAAGTTGTCCGTCTGTCTGTCCGTCTGTCCGTCTGTCTGTCTGTCCGTCTGTCCGTCTGTTAGCACGATAACTCTCGAAGGGATTGAGATATTTTGATGAAACTTGGTGGGAGGATCCTTCGGGTCAAAGTACAAGTCAAGTTCGAAGATGGGCTCTGTAGCTCTATGTTTGAGGGTGTGGGAGGGGTTTCAAATTAAGGGGCAAACTTTTTTTTTTTGAAAGCTGTTTAGGTAGTGGATTTAGGGGTAAGGAGACACGCTGAATCCGAATATGAAAATTATTTTCTCGCCGGACAAGTAGTTCGCCCGGAATCCGGCCCAAACCGGAAAGTTTGTTAAAGGTAAAATTTTTATTTGAAGTTGATTAGATGTTTGATTTAGGGGTAAGAAGACATGCTGAATACGATGGTGAAAACCATTTTCTTGCTTGACAAGTAGTTCGCCCGGAATCCGGCGCAAACCGGAAAATCTGATAAGAGCAAAATTTGTATTTGAAGTTGATTAGATATTCGATTTAGGGGTAAGAAAACGTGCTGAACACGATGGTGAAAACCATTTTCTTGCCAGACAAATAGTTCGTCCGGAATCCGGCCAAATCCGGAAAATTTGTTCAAAGCAAAATTTGTATTTGAAGTTGATTAGATGATAGATTTAAGGGTAAGAAAAAACGCTGAATCTATATATGACCATCATTTATATTTTTTTTTTAGAAGTTAAAGTTTTATTTGAAGTTGATTAGATCTTCTTTATAGGGATAAGGAGATACGCTGAACTCGTTTCTGAACTATCTTTTGTTTTTGCTGGGCAAGTAGTTTGCTCGGAATTCCGCCGAAACCGGAAATTTGGCAGAAGTACACCAGGAAGTTTTGATCAGTATCGTCAAAATAGATATGGCTTATACAGGTATATCTGAACTTGGTTTTCTCAGATGATTAGCCTGGCGAAGACTGGATTTGGCGAAGACAAGACGTAGTTAATATTAAATTTTTGGGATCCCATCGAAAACTTTGGTCTTGTTACATGTAGACCACAGAGAAACGACCTCCCCGACTAGGCGGCCGGGGTTCGATTCCTAGTCGCGGCACGCAAACCTTTTGCTTTTGCAAACCTTTTGCTCAAAGTCGGATTCTCGGAAACTGCCTGGAAACTGCAATGGTCGTAACGAGAATTTTTCTTACTCTCAATATCGACTCAGGGTACATTCTTGATATGTTAGCTAGCTCCCCGAGTCAAGTTTGAGTCAAGTTTTCTGTTCCTTTAACGTGGTGTGGTTTTCGTGTGATTTGACTTGATTTGGCACGTTTCAGTTATTGGTTTGTTCTGGGTACAAAAAGCTCCGTAACTTCAATTTCGTCGTGCACGGTTTGCTTTTTCGTCAACTGTTTTTTTCACGCCTTTTGTTTCATCGTTACTGACTGTGCGTAAAAACGTTGATCTGATATGAAAATTTAATCTTTTGATAAATTAAAGAGGTCGGCGTTTTTGTTCGAATATCCGGGTGTGGATGTAGAGTTAGTAACGCTTATTGAATAGAGTGAACTAAACGAAGATCTGGTATTAGGATGAAGACGTGATCTGTTGGTATGATGGTGTCGGCATCTACAAATGATAGGGTTGCAAGCCAGCAAAGAAATTGCCCAGTCGCGAACGTTTTCGGCTGTTAAAAAGTCAGAGACAATTTGAACTTTTTGTCAGCATTGTCGGGACTTGGTCTTGGTGAGAAAGCAATTTGACGACTCATGAAACTGCAAGATCATGACTAAATAGAAATTGCAGTGTTACAGTACAAATTACTGTCGGTGGAATCCTTCCTGTTCCTTCCTCTCCCCTCGTGCAGTTGTATACCTTCGCTGTGTTGTGAGCGGTGTTGGGATGTAGCCTACTTTAAAGTTTAACTGAAAAGCCAACTTATTTTTGTATCATTTAACTGACTACACTGCATTATTTTGAGCGTGTTCCACCCTACTTACCGTAGTTACTACGCTAGTTACCGTAGTTACTACGCTAGGCTGGAACACTTTTTTATTTTTTCGGTCAAATATCAGGCCGCGGGCTGATCGGACCAATCACGTTGCAGAGATGCGTAGTTACTACGCTTACTACGCTCCCGAGCGTGGTAAGCAAATAGTTACTATTAGTTACTATTTTGAGAAGGTTGGAACGGTCAGCGTAGTAACTTTTCCTGAGGCTGGAACGGAAATAGTAACTAATAGTTACTATTGGTAAAGGGGTGGAACACGCTCTTTGATTGTGTTAAGGGATTTTTTTATTTTCACTAATTGCTCTAGTCTGATGTTCAGAATATCTACGGCCGTCCTCACAACGTAAAATTCTACTATGACGCAGAAAAACCGAATCTCAACACAAACGCGGCTTTTCAGTGGTCAGTGATCAGCTCGAGGAAGGTGGCTCACTGCTTGAACACTTATTTTTCGTAAATCGTTTTCGTCTAGCATACAACACAGACACAAGTAGATAGAGGTACCACAAATCAGAGGGAAATTCCACTATTTGAAAATCGATTATTCGTGAATAGCTAAAGAACGAAGTGACGCATTTTCATCGGGTCTTTAAGCCTCTTTAAGTGAATAAGTCATGGGTACCTGGATTCTGCTATTACACTCCTTTTCAGTTAAACTTTAAATACTAAGTACAAAATCGAAGTACCTGCATGGTTTGACTGAAGTAGCTACATTTTCCTGGAGTGCTTATTACATAAGCCAAATAACTAGATACGTGAAGCCCGTGATTACCAATACATTTTTTAAGTATTAAAAAGTATTAAAACGTGCAATATTTGGAGTACTGTTTATATAAGAGTCACGAACTTAAAACCGAAGTAGGCTACTACTTAAGTCATTTGTTGTCAGGTACTTATTATTTGAAACAAATTTAGAAGTGGTTGATACCTAAAACTTGAAGTACTGTATATGGAGGAGCGGGTGAAGATAATAAGGGCAATCTTATGACTAGTCAGTATGTTGGTGAATGGACAGACACTTTATGGATTTGATCTGGACTCCTCTAGGTTTTCAAAAATAATGTCGTTAACTCTTCGGATTCCATTACTTCAGGCGACTTGGCGCGCGAAACGACAGCTTGGGGGCTTCTCAGCATGGTACTGCATTGAGCGCCGGTAATGCTCGGATATCAAATTGTCTGTAACTACCTTGCAGCTTTTTCACTTTGTTCAAGCGATTTACCATGACATCTCATGTTTTAGGCATACATAGTGTTTTTCTAGACTTGATTCTTATGTTACATAAAACAAGTCACTGTTGATACGGTTGATGTTCCAACATATCCGAGTAACCCTGATCCGGTACAGTCGGAAAAATCCATCAAATTTTGGCAACTTTTGCTTATTTTGATAAAATAGCTAAATGTCCAGTGTTCTCACACCTTGTATATCTTAAACTATTCAAACGCCGCCACTCGTAAATATTATTTTTATTTTTATTATCACCAAAAATGGTAAGGTTTTAATGTTAATCTGGCAGTGTCTATGCAAATGAAAAGTAAAGATGCAGTTGGTTAGAACCAACAATGCTCATGTAGGGTGGCGTCTCGTCGCTGGTTTTGAAAGTTTTCTGTAGCTTTTCATATCCTACCTTTTGTAGCAACTATCTAGGTACTCATATTTTAATCGTCCACTAATTTACAATTCCATTAGTTCATATTTTAAATTAGGCACGTTTCTGAGGATCCGCCCTAACCAGGAAAACCTTGACTTTTGTACCCGTAAAAAAACCCTTTGTAAATTACCCAAAAGCACCCTATGAGATCTTCTACGCCATGTCATCCCATAACTTAATAGGAATTCAAGGTGGTGAGAATAGGGCTATTGAAGTTACGCAGCCAGCTGTGAACCCCTGTCTATCGCTTTTGTCCAGTGATAACTGACTATCTTTGATTTATTTGGTATATATATTGCCAAAATGTACTAAAGCGTATACTAAAATGAAACCTAGCATTATGTGAAGATCAGGGAGGGGATAGAAAGGAGTTCTTGCAGTATTTGCTACTGGGATTAACCTTGTCTCTACTGAGATAATCTTATTTCTAATTCGGATTAATCTTATCTCAGTTGAGATAAGATTAATCCGAGTAGCAAATACTGCAGTTGACTTTAATCCTTATTCGGAGAAACTTTTTACAGTGTATTCTTCTGTTAACAGTGACAACGGGTGTAGCGACAGAAGATGAAAAGAAGCTAAGCGGGAGTAAGGAATATGATTTAACAATTACAATTAAAAACGTTTTGCTAAGGTCTGTCCTCATTGTATGACAGCAGAATAACTTGAAACAAAGGCTGTCTGTTTAAGCCCTTTAGGAAAACAGATTATACGGCGATAGCAGACGACCGAGTCGACCGTCGACCGAGGGGTCGACGGATCTCATTTTTCTGTACACCATTCCGGAATAACGGAATAATCTTGACCATTCCGGATTATTCCTAACCATTCCATATCCTCCCATTTTTATCGAGTTTGGTAATTCACCAACTTTTGTTTAGTCCGCATTTATTTCACCCCATTCGGTCTGTCCTGCGGCGAGCGAGGGGTCGACGACTCTCATTTTTGATGTACACCATTCCGGAATAACGGAATAATCCTGACCGCGGATTATTCCTCACCATTCCGGATTATTCCTTCGGGACGTGTACACCATTCCGGGAGAGTCGTCGACCCCTCGCTATAAACGTGCCGAAATTTCGTGGTGGACGTTATAACGGTGCGGATGGGCGACCGGATTTTTCCGGTCGGAATATCTGAACTTTCATCCTGAAGTTGGAAAAATCTCTAATTTTCCGCACATAGTTGATGATGGTGCTGAGCATCCTGGCAGGAATTCTAGTTCACGACTACCAGATCCTTATCATTTTTTCCGATCGGAATATGACCGGGATATGTACTTTCATCCTGAAGGTCGGAATATGCGGTTTCCGGTCGGAATATGCACTTTCATCCTGAAGTTGGACAAGTCTCTACTTTTCCGCACAGAGTTTATGATGGTGCTGAACATCATGGCAGGAATTCCAGTCCACGACTACCAGATCCTTATCGTTTGTAGTCCGCGCCGTAACACTGAAATGATCGATGGCTGGAGTATCATTTGAATGTCATGTTATGTTCAATGACAAGATTATGTCGTGCTGTACGAAGAGCTTTTTCATGGCAGCTCTGGCGGTTGATCTGAAAAACTAGTTTGGCAGCGTTGTCGCTCTGGCGTGTCAGATCATCGTTTTTTGCTAATTTTGGTAATGCCTTATATATTGTACCAAGAGCCCAGGATTTACTGTTCAATGTTTCGATAACGACGTAAATTAAACGTGCTTGAGCAAAGGAGACTATGAAATAAACGGTGTTAATTCTGTTAAATTAAAATAAAATGTTATGTTTAACCCGTCCAGTGTACAGACGGGAGTATAGACAAAAAAGAAGGGAAAAGAAAGAACAACCAAAATAAAAATCCGCTAAACTGAACAATCATGGAGCTCTATGGGTGATCATACTTTAGCTTTAAGTTACGTAAACGAGAAGTAACGCCCTAACTTCAGTAAGCAAAAGGCGGCTTTATTTTTTTCAGCCGTAAAGGACACCTCGTGCTTATTCTGTCTTTATATTATCATTACCTCCCCTTTGGGATTACAAGCTTCAGAAATCCCCGCACGTCGCCATTGTTTTGTTTTGCACCTATGGGGTTTTAGCTCTTTTTCGACCGAACCGAGTTGTCCAGTCAATCAGCGTAAACTTCGCCAAAAGCTCTAAGGTTCGCTGACAACTCTTTCAAAAACAAGGGCCAAAAGGTCTGTTTTGTGTCTCGGGGGTCTGGAAAGGTCTGGATTTTCCCACTCTTAACTGCGGCGCGCGCACTTTCAAATGTTTTGCGTCCAGCATCCACTCTGGAAAGCGGGTGCCAGGATATTCGACAAGCTCCAAGAAGAAAACCGTCAATTTCACTGCGCAAATATTCTTATTTTCGAAAAACGATATTTTCTAAATCATTTTATCGTGACAAGAGCATTTCTAGTAAGAGTTGTGCTTTAAGAAGAATGGAGTAGTTGTCCAAAAAGAGGTTGATTTCGTGTTCTGTTCAAAAATGTTGCCTGGTGTAAGGAGTTTTCAGAAAATAGTTAGTGGTGTGGTGTCCACAGTAATCGTTCCCATCCGCTGTTAATGCGGATGGGGGGGGGGGCCCATTTCCTCCATATCAGCTAACTGCATTAATTTGGAAGTTATCGGAAACACATGCTTTGGGACACCTCCTTGTATAGGCTAGGTACTTGGGACAGAGAGCAAACTTGGCAACCGTCCAGAACTGACGACCTTTGCGTTCTCCATCACAGCGTAGTTTTCTTAATTAAGCTTAAGACTTTTTGTGTTATTATATCAAGGCTCCTTGGAACATTTTCCTGGCATGTGTCTCAAGTTGCCTTTATTTGGGTCTCAAAACACTCGGAAATCTGACTCTGTGTGAAAAAAATGACGCATTTATTTGGTTTGCAAGGCCGTTGTGTGCTAAGTCACGATTTTGTGTATATTAATACTACAGCTCTAGTTACTGTCGACGGGTGTGAGCCCCAGCCACTACCGCGAAAACTAAAACCGCGACGGTTGAGACGTGAAAGTAATTGCCGAAACGCCAACACGGCAACTGCCAAAACCGTGAAAGTGATTGCTGCGTCAGCTAAAAACCGCGACGGTTTACACCGTGCCTGTTCAAGATTTGTCTGTATTTACAAACGTATATCGTGTAAAAAAAAAATCTACTGAGAGGAGCTTGAGAGCACATGAAAAATAATTTTGACATAACTGATCATTCGCAGCAAAACAAATTTTACATCCTCCGAGAGCGAGATCAAGGCACGGTCACACCTAAAAGTAATTGATTATATAAAAAAGAAAAACACGGTTTTCACTCGACTTCGGAAAATTCACCAAGTTGTGACAGAGCCCCCCAGCTCGACAGAGACTTACACTTCCTAAGTGTCAAGAAGCAGAATGTCGTTGGACCTAGTCAGACGCAAATAAATTTTCTTTTAACACTTTAGAGGCCACTTTCGAGGTTATGTACATTCGAGGTTGGGTACCCCTCCTGTAAAGCAACATACAGATCAATAAGACGCTTTGTCGAACAGTGGCTTTCCCCAAGAGAATTGTTCTCGATTCTGAATTCCCGATTCTCGTACTTGCCGTTTTTGCTCCTCTCGCTTCTCCGTTGATCCGTTCTCGCTTTTGACAAAAATACTAATTTGGCAGCTCGTCTGCAACCCGGTATACCTGTTTATGCATATCGAACACCCGCACTCTGTTGACCAATCAGGGAGGAGGAGAATGGAGAGACGAGAATCGAGAATTCATCTTCGGAGCAACTTCTCGATTCTGCAGAATCGCGAGGCTTTCCCCGTTCTCGATTCTGACAAAAACGTAAGAAAAGGAGAATTTGCTTCGTCTGAATAGTCCAAAACCGCGAAATAGGAGAATTGCGGGGAGAATTTGGATCAAAAACGCAACTATTAGGTTTGAGAAGCCGAACCTATTAGGTTTTAGAAGAAACCTCCGTTGTAGCTATCGACAAGTAATCCTGGTCCATAGGAGTCCGTGTTAGGGAGCTGACACTTTCAGACACAGTACACCGTCTTTGAGAGACGATATTCCATTTGTTAGTCGGGTGTGTATCAGGTTCGTTTTGCATATCTGGAACCCTTTGTAAGGTATTCTGAAAATGTTGATTGTTCCTACTTTTTTGGCGACCTTCAGAAGCCTCCGGGGTGTCAGCTGGTGGACCAGCTTCTTACAGCAGAGAAACATGAACACACAAACACCAACAACAAGCTCAGTCTGGTCCGGCTGACTTGCTCGGCTTTAGAAAAGCAACGCAGAGACTCGACGAGCTCGTCAGAGTCGCAAGCCTGAAGGAGGTGGAGTGCTAGGTTGTGTAGTTCTTGGTGTGGCTGCCTGCTTTGGTCACATTATAGTTGTGAACTGTGGGCCGGTTTTAGCTTCTTCGGGTTCCGTAGGAGTGCGCCGATGGTTAGGATAGCTGATCAGTGTGGTTTGGAGCTGATGCTCTTAATAATGGACTGTGTGTGAATTTATCCGGATTGATTGATGTTGGTTAATGATCCGTGTTACAGTTTTTGTTTTCGGATTTTTTCTTTCCGCATGGCCGTTCATCAGATGTTAAACCACTGAATTGATGTGGTAAGTGATCTGGATGTAATTTGCGCGTTGAGTGACGTTGAGCTAATGATAGAGGATGTCTCTGATCGTCTTTGAAGATTTGAGTATTTGAGGCTGCCAAAACGTGGTAGAAGTCCAAAGCTTTAGGAGACTTTGGAAGATGTTAGGTAGGTGGGTGGATAGTTAATTTTGTGGGTAGTTGGGTAGTTAATTCTGTTTGCTAGTTCGTTGACAACTTTGAGGATTAGCATGTGAAAGAGAATGTCGATGGCTCTTTGTAGATCTAAGGTTGCCAAGATGTGCTTGGACTCCAAAGCCTTAGGAGACTTTGGAAGAGGTTTGCGGTCTCAGATTCCTGTGCTAGGCTGATGACGACGTCGTCCCTACCTGGGTCTTGCCGATGGTGAGAAAGCGCTCGTTTCCGTTTGCTCTTGGAGGACCTTCCTGGGTTATCGAAGAATTAGGGGATGTTGCTTGCAGTAGAACACTGAAAGACCATCTTCTTCGTCGTCCAGACCGTTTGTACTCGGCAGATAACTAAGGCGTCAGATAGCTTTCGCACTTAACGTGATCTTGGAGTTCTGAAGTTGGGAAGCTCCAGAAACAGCTTAAAGCTTTAAACGCAAGACCCAACGACGTCGAGGTTCGGCAGACGGTCTTTAGGACACGGTAGAGACATATCCTCGCGGAGGGTCTGGACATCGTCTTTGATGTTGATTTCTTGATGTTGGTTCGCTTTTAAAAGAACTATGACAAGCAATTTGGTAGATTTAGGAGTCTTCGGGACATGGTTGAGACGTGCTGGATCTCGCAAGGGGTCTGGACTCCGGACTTTAACTTGAATATTGATGTCTTCTTCGAAATGGTTAGATTTTGTTGAATGTCAGAAGTTGAAAGGGGGTATTTGAAGTTATTGAGTCTGTCAGTGAAATCGTCTATGGTGACCAAAAGAATGATGGAAGTGGACTTCTTTGTATTCCTTCAGCCCAAGCTGACTGCGAATCATATTTGACAGTGCAAAACGGATACGTTAGCTGAATTTACCCAAATGTGGAAAAATTTCTACCCTACCAACGACCCAATCGAGCAGCAAAAACACCAGCCGTGTCCAAAATGGAATCACAGCAACAACTTCAACTCCAAGCAACTCCCACTAACGAATTCATCAAATTTTTCCTTTAAGACTGACAACTGCCTACCGAAATTCTGCCATATACAAAAGCATTAAACTATGGTACAGTATTCCCACACATCTTCACCAATCAACAGATTTCAACACTTTTTTTTCAAAAATACCCGTACACACATACTCAGTTTTTCTTAATAAATCTCTTTTTCTTTTTTTCTTCCCCTTTTTCTTTTGTTATAATTTCCTCTTTTTTGTGTATTTTCGGTTGTGCTTTATTTCCTTCCAGTCGTTAAGTTGTAGTTTAGCTAGGCCTACACAAGTTTCTTTTCCTTCTAGGCCAATAGACCAAGTTGCTTGTCCAGCGTTGGTCTCATTTTAGTACGTTAATAAATACTTGAATACTTGTATTTGACAGTGCAAAAACGGATACGTCAGCTAAATTTTATTCAAGCTATATTTCGGCCCTTCTTGGCAAGGGTCCTCTTCAGGCTCAAAACCGCTCAAGTTGGAAAAACGAAACTTGTGATAACAAAACTGAAGGTTCTAGCTTAGTGTTAAATATCTAAATTGGTGAACTTCCTTTTGGAGAGTAGCTTGGAGTTAAAATGGTTGCTGAGATTTCATTTTGGACACGGCTGCTGTTTTTGCTGCTCTAATGGGTCGTTGATCGGGTAGAGATTTTTCTGCATTTGGGTTGACTTTGGTTTTGTTATGGACAAGAGCTTGGGGCCTGAATTTCCTTTCGCTGATGACGCCGTTCCATGTCTCTGGTAGTGAGTATTCGCCTGTGTCTCGGTTGATCCCAGAACGGTTTTTATGGCACTTGCAGCTCCGCTCAAGTGCCATATACCGATCGCTTTTCGGTCGGTCGGTCGGTCGGTCGGTCGGTCGGTCGGTCGGTCGGGCGGTCCACTGTTTTCGAGTTAGGGTACTTCCAGATGTCCTAGGACGATGAAACTTGGCAGGCATATCAGGGACCCGATATAACTAACCTGGAAATAATCAGTTTCACGATCCGACCTTCTGGGGGGGAGTGGTGGGCCTTGGAATCCTGAGAATTTAGTAGTTTTTGCAAAATCCCTACCCCTTTCTTCTCACTAGTAGGTCTGCGCACGGCGTGACGTCACTCTTTGCATCGGATCACTCTGTTAACATCGGAAAGAGCTAGTGCATTCGAGGGTCAAAGGGGTTTGTATATGTGATTCAGTGCGGAGGAATATGGAAAATTGAGTGTTGTGTAACTTTCGAACGGGTGATCGGATTGGGACGAAACTTAATACCTGAATGAATGACATATCTCTGATCTTCCATTTGAAGTCCGAACCGGATTCGACAGCTATGGGGAGTTGGGGGGGGGGGAAGACCGGAAATCTCGAGAGACGGTTATAGTGGAGGGATTGGAGTAAAACTTGCTGGGAAGAACAAGAATCTGCTCCATATAAATCGTTTACACGTTTGGACTGGACCCGGACACTTGGGGGGGGGAGGTGGAGGGGAGTTTCCCGGAATTCTGGTGATGACAGTTTTTGGGATTTTCACGACGAAACTTGGGAGGCGTATCAGGTATCAGGGACCCGATCAAACTAACTTGTAAATAAAAATTCACTCGATCCGATAGTCGTGGGGGGATCGGAGGGAGGGGGAATCCGGAATATTTAGCCATGCATAACTTTGGAACGGGTGATCGGATTCGAGTGAAATTTAATAACTGAACAGAGGGCCTGTGGTGATCTTTTTCATGTCCGGACCGGATCCGACTACAATTGGGGGGGGGGGGAATACGTAACCGGATTGGACTGGAGAGATCGGGATGGAACTTTGTGGGAATAACAAACAAGTCCAAAACCGAACCGGATTGGCTCCGGCGACTGTGGGGGGAGTTTGAGGGGCGGGTCCGGAATTCCGGTGATCGCGAGTTAAGGTACTTCCAGATTTGCTAGGACGATGAAATTTGGCTGGAATATTAGAAATTCGACAAGATTGGCTTAGAAATCGCCACTTTTCAAATCCGACCATTCCCTAAAGTACCAATCATGACCGCAAATTAAGAAAAATGCTTTTAAGCAAAATATGCATTTCCATGATCCGCATGAGTACATGATCATTTTTGCCTCAAGGGTTTTGCTTACAAATGAAGTTCTAGCTCCCTTAAAGTGTGCATCTTAACCGCAAGGTCGAAAAGTACTTTTTATCAAACGATACATCTCAACCTATGATCATTTGTGCCACAAGGGTTTTGCAAAAAAAAAAAAAATTCTAGCACCCTTAAAGTACGCATTTTACCCGCATTAGCGGAAAAAAAATACTTTTGATCATACGTATATATCAATGATCCCTAAGAGCCTGATATCGTTTTTGCCTCAAGGGTCTTCCTTACAGATGAATTTCTAGTGCCTTTAAAGTGCGCATCATTACAGCCAAGTTCTACGACAAAATACTTTTTCTCTAGCTTCCTTAAAGTGCGCATCTGAACCGCGCAGTCGAAAATTACTTTTAATCAAATAATACATCTCAACCCATGCAAGTGCCATATGAGCTTACAGCTCTTGTTCTTGATCTCAACGGCTTCTCTTATGGTTTGATGCAGTCCAGTGCAAGTTTTTTGAATACTTGAAAGTTGATTCTTAATTTATTTTTATGGTTAAGAATAAAAAATCAGATTAAGGCTAAGCTAGAATCTTTAGTTTTTTTTCAAGTTCATTTTCCAGTTTGAGTGGCTGGAGACTGAAGAGGGCCCTTGCCAAGAAGGGCCGAAATATAGCTCTCAGCTGACGTATCCGTTTTGCACTGTCAAATATGATTTCTTATAAATCGTCTTGAAGGAATCAGTTGAACCTCTCCGGTTCACTCCTACTTGACTACAACAAAAAATTGCGTCGTGCATCCTTCATCTATTTAAAATCAAGAACATCACTTTTCCCATTTGCTTGCCCTTTAGCCCATGTAACTAGCTTTATGAATGCTAATGTCCTAAACAATAGACTGATACGAAGTACTGACACCTACTTATGTTCTATCATGTCTAGCGTGGTCCCGACTTTGCAGACGACTTTTGTACTAAGAGTGCTGATTTTCGCTTTAATACGAACAAATGTAATTATATTAACCTTAAAGCAGAAGTGAAATGAGAAACGTTTTTTTTTTTTAAATCCGAGTTATTAAGTTAGTTACGATCCCGAGCAGCGGCATTAGCACATGTTTTCTTTTCTCTGGAATGAACACTTCCTTAGCTTTTAGCAGGCTTTCAGTAAATTATGGTGTGGCTTTCCCTTGTCCAATCAGAAGAAGTTTTCGTAGATATGTCAGACTTGGCGCATGTCACGAAGAAGAAACGTTTATCCTCGGCAGATAAGCTAGCAACTTCTTGCAAATGGAAAATTGCTAAGAAGGCAGAATTCTGAAGGAGCAGCTTTTTTGGGGCGAAGGCTAGAATACCAAGGGTCTTGTAATAAGAATAATAAAAAGGATTTTATTACCCACCGCACATAGACAAGGTGATGTTTACAGGAGTAACAAGGGAAAAGAAAGAAAAGTAGACACAACTGTAAAAATAGTCAAATACAAAATAAACGGGCGGAGAACAAAACCCACCAATGAGCCCGTGAGATGGAGATAGCCTTTTGTAAGCTCGAGTAGATAGTTTGTCATGAAGCCCCCCAAGCTTGCCAATGAGCTTTATGTTTTCGGAAACTTCTCTGATTCCAGAAGACAGGGGCAAATATAGCTAGTACCTACAGTATCTGTGCAAGCATCTACTCAATTTGCACAAGTCTGTGCTCTTTTTTCAACAGAATAAGTCTCAGTCTCATCACATCATAGATGCATCAAGCTTCACTCAAAAGAATTGATGCCATTTTGACTGGCATTATGGAACGCCACGCTGGATTTAGCCTCGGGAGATCCGACATGTCAGAAAGGGTTGTGCTAATGTATGTTACATTGCTTCCCGTTTGTTGGATGCTTCTGTTATTGTTCATGTTGTAAGCGAGTTGGGTCGCCGCGTCTATGGCCACTCGTTTGTTCATCTACGCCCGTAATCCAACAGTTCGCCAGTTCGGAAAGCTTCCTCAAAGCCACAGGAAACATGTTCCTGGAATCCCTTTCTACGCCTTCCCGTCAGTTCAGTCAAAACCGAAATCCGACAGTTCGCACGTTCGGAAAGCTAATCCTCAAAGCCGTAGGAACCTATTCCAGGAATCGCTTACCGTCTCTGCGCCCACCCGCCAGTTCACCCACTACAAAAATCCAACAGTTCGCCATTAATCTGTTGATGCCTGTGACATCGAGGGGACGATTCGTGAAGCGGTTTGCCGTACTGTTTCGCCGGTATTTCCTCTCTTTAATTAATGCTTCGTGTCTGAAATATTTGATGATCTGAAGTAGGTGTACCTATTGTTTTGCCATCGCTTAAGGTCCAGCAACCTGGACAAAGTGGGCATGAAGTTCAGCGACTTTTTCTTCATTATGGCTTCAAAAATAAATAACACGCCAAACTGGGGGGCCGGTTTCTTAATTAATAGCAATTCGTAATCTGTTCAAGCAGCTAGAGAGACGTGCGTGTTCAGATTCTTGACCCCTGTTGTTGCTTTGATTTGTTCATTTTTGGCGAGTCCAGACGCAATAATTTGATCAACTTCAAATACGGCATGAAGACCGTCTGCCACTTAAAGTCCATCTTGCTTTATGTGTGAGTCATCCGGGTCCATCCCCTGGCGTCGAATCCACGATTCGTCTTGTTGGGTGGCAGATAGGGTCGACTGAACTGCCGCCACTTGTCGTTCCAACGATGTCCGAACTTCGGGAAGCCACCAAGAGACACCCCTTTTTCTCTGGCCGGAATTTTGTCCTCTTCCCATTTGGTATGTTCTCTACTTCTTTGACTAACGCAAGATTTGCAGTCTGTCTGGCCTTTTATGGCCTGGTTTTCCTTTTCGTATGTCTTGTCAGTTTTTTATGGCTCTGCTATGTTTTAACTGGCTAATTACCTATCTCGCCTGTTTCGTTTGTGGCTTTGGGTTTTGTGGGAATCCTGACTACTCCCTCTCGGTACTTCCTTGATTGACGCAAGGTTTGCAGTCCGTCTGGCCGTCTATGGCCTGGCTATGTTTATAACTGACCGGTTAGCCATCTCTTCTGTATCTCCTGTGGCTTTAGATTTGGGAGAGCTTGGGATTTGCTTATTTCCAATACTCCTTGATTGACTTAAGGTTTGATGTCCATCTGTTCTTTTTTGCCAGCCTATATTTATCACTGACTTATTACCCATGGTTTTCATCTGTCTTGTCTGTGGCTTCGAGGTTTTTGAGGACTCATGAACCCTCTCCTCTTGCTTAGATCCCTACTTCATTGATTGATGAAAGGTCTGCAGTCCCTCTCGCCGTTTGTGGCGTTGGTTTTAGAGGACCAGTGACTCCTCTCTTGCTTAGTTCCAGTACTTCCTAGATTGACGCAAGGATTGATGTCCATCCGGCCTTTTATCGCCTAGCTACCTTTATCACTAGCTGGATACCTACGGTTTACATCTGTCTCGTCTATGGCTTCGAGCTTTGGGAGGACTCGTGACACCTCTCCTCTTGATTAGCTCCATACATCCTTGATTGACGCAAGGTGTTAAGTCCGTCTGGCCGTTTATGGCCTGGCTAAGTTTAAAAATGGTATCTCATCCGTCTCGTCTGTGGCGTTGGCTTTTGGTGGGACTAGTGACTCCTCCTCTTTTGCTTAGATCCAGTACTTCTTGACTGACGTAAGGTTTACAGTCCGTCTGGCTTTTAATCGCGTGCCTATATCTATCACTGGCCAGTTACCCATGGTTTTCATCGGTCTCGTCTGTGGCTTCTGGGAGGACTCGTGACCCTCTCCTCTTGCTTAAAGGACACCTGAAGGAAGAGTACCAAGTATCATCCCTATCTGTATGACTTCCGTTAACACTGCCTGCAGAAAACCCAATCCAAATACGAAATAGTGTTTCCAAGCTATGATTTTTGCTCCTTCTTGCATCTGTCCTTATTTCAGTACTGAACAGTTTTAGAAATGAACAAATGTCTCCAATCAACCCTTCTTCTGGAATATTTTTTAACCAGTCAAGCCCAAACGTATATCTAGAAGAAATTCCAGTACGATCCGGCCAGCGCTGTACAAGATTTGAATGAATTGCGCTTTTTGTCTTGGAGTCTGCATGTGCAAACCTCCAGAAACGAACATCCCTATTTTGAAAACGTCACGCTTAGGAGAAGAATGCTCTCCGTGGCCATGTTTGTAAATGCATTCTCCATGGTGTGTTCAAGTATGGTTTCATTGTTCAGGTGTCCTTTAAGCTTGCTTCCCCTACTTTCTTGATCGTCGCAAGATTTGCACTCCGTCTGGTCTTTTATGGCCTGTCTTGTTTATAACTTGCTAATTACCTGTGTCGTCTGTGGCTTTTGAGAGGACAAGTGACCCCTGTCCTCTTGCTTAGCTCCCTACTTCCTTGATTGACGCAAAGTTTGCATTCCGTCTGGCCTTTTATGGCCTGGCCATATTTGTGACTGGCTAATTACCCATCGTCCAGTTTTGTTTCAAAGACCTTGCCAGAAGTTGCTTTGTTGCATTGTATAGTGCAGTGAACTCTGGTGGAGCTTCGAATGGGCAAAG
The DNA here is from genome assembly GCA_023053555.1 of Branchinecta lindahli. Classification (NCBI taxonomy): domain Eukaryota; kingdom Metazoa; phylum Arthropoda; class Branchiopoda; order Anostraca; family Branchinectidae; genus Branchinecta; species Branchinecta lindahli. The sequence goes on along the minus strand of JAKZAO010000011.1, from coordinate 18,118,812 downwards.
TGGTTTTTGTGCTGTTTAATATGCGAGAGACGTTTTACACAAAAGCTAGTGTTGTTTTGGCTAGGGCGTGGAGACGACTATAATAAGACGCTGCGTTCTTTGGTGGCGGGATGCTATGGCAGGATGCAAATCCGAGCGTCATGCAGAACATGAAGTTCTTCTCTCGTTTGTAGGGTGTTGTCAGTTTTATCTCAGATTTTGATAAATAAGTTTGTCAAATAAGAGGCCTTTCGGCGAAAACCAGAAAAATTTGGAGCCATAAGTAGTCGACGACTGGAAAAAGGAAGTCTGTCGTCATGTAGAAAAGTCTTCTAATGAGTGTGCTCGTCGGGTTTGATTTCCCTGTTGCTGGAGTGTTAGAGCAAGTCTACAGCCACGGGGTCAGGCTGTAGGGGATCCTCATCGATGCTTATGGCCCCCATGTCTGGTTTTCGGTATGGGGTTTTAACCTTTCAAATCCGGCAGAGTTTCAAAGGAGCATGGTATTAGAATATTGCGATAGAAACTGCATGTACTGTGACTTAGGCTTTTTTTAATGTTTGTTAAGGCTTTTTTTAATGTTTGTTTGTATGTGTCTAAGTGATCTTAGCTTGCCTTTAGCTAATGTGCACTACTAACTAATTGAATGGGAGCTGTTGACTAGCCTACAGTGAACCTTGAATTGTATTGTTGATTGACCTTCAAACATTGATCCAGTAAAGTTGTCATATTGCTCTATCTGTATAAACTGACAAATTGGTAATTTTGAATGATATCGGCTTGGAAATTTTGAGAGTGAAACTCGTCCTCTGTCCAAGCTACTGTCGTCTGAATTCAATAGACTGGGTTAAAATAATAGTTTAGATTACAAAAAAGTTACGCTTTGTTTGGCTGTACTGTCTCTGCGCTGATTGCCCTTTTTTGGTGTTGCTCTGAAATAAATACACTGGCTATATAATAATTTAAGTGCCAAAACAGTACCTACGCTTTGTTCTTACTGTATCTGCTATGCCCTTATTTGGCGTTACTTTTGCTCTGGAATAAATATACTGAGTTATATTGCAAAAAATACAAGTTGCAGAAAAAGTCCGCATTGTTTTTTTGTAGTGTCTCTGCACTGATTGCCCTTAGTTGGTGTTGCTCTAGAATAAAAACACTGATTATAGATAATGGTCTAATTTACAGAAAAGAAATACGCTTTGTTTGGCTGTAATCTGTCGGCGACTGATTGCTCATATCCAGGTCAGACCACATGTTGTAGCCGTTGTAGGTACGACGGAGTGTATTTGTGGGACTGTTAGTCAATTGAGTTCGTATCAACAAGATTAAACTTGTTTTCCAACTCCGCTGCCACCAATGTTAGAGGTTTCAGGAAACACTTTTATTTCGCACTCTAGCCTAATTACAACACGCATTTATTCTGAGATCTCTCTCTGGCCATTGATACGGTATTGCCAATTCCTTCCATGTTAGCTTCTCTCCTCTCGTTGTGGCTATTTATCGGATCGCCTCAAGCGTTGTGAAGAGTCGATCGTAGCATGTGGAGAGTCAATCGTAACAGGGACCTCCTGTCCGACTGGTTGCTTGAGGTAGTAGAAGAACGTTGAGCCGCGTTCGATTCACCTACAGTCATCTTTCTGTTCTAAAACTACCTGTAGTCGTTCCAAAACCAAAACGAAAAAAAATCGTTGGGAATTAGGGATGTTATCCGACGGTTTGTAGAAAACCGCTACAGCGCCACGCTGCAGGTGAATAAAACGATATTTGCGACTGGGCGTCGACAGTACAATTATGCAGGAAATTAGAAAATATTAATAAAATCTGTAGTTTTGACTATAAGCACTTACGGGTTTTCCCTAGGCATGTGAGTGTGTGTGTGTGTGTCATACGCACACATGTCTAAATGTAAACGCGTGACGGCGGCTCGCTGGCCGCTCGCCCTATAAGCTAGAAAAAATATTATTTCCGAAATGTTATGGGGACGTCTAGATAATTATGTCCGATAAGGGACGACTGTCTGTGTGTGTGGGTTTTCGGCTGGGGGTTCGCCAGGGGGGGGGGTCCCGGCACCCACGGCGGGGTAGAGGAAGATAGGCAGAAGGTTGCTATTGATTAGGCGAAGCTTAATTTGAAGAGAGAAGATACTCGATCACTAAACTTGTTTAAGCCAGGCTTCTTAATTGATTCGTCACAAAAATATGAGAAGGTATGTTGACTATGTCTTTGATGTCAACTTGATATTTTCAGAGGCTCAGCAATCCAGAGTTTTCTTTAGGATCTGAATCATCGTATTGTAGGTCGGCCTTTGCAAGAATCGTTTCGGAAAGTTGGGCAAGTTTCTGGAGCAGCGCGAAAACCAACGGACATTTGATTCCATGTTTCCTATCAAGCTCGCGGAAACGCTCCTTAGTTTTTTTTTTCGACCTTGTGGCGATGATGTCATAAAATGACATGTAAAGTAGTGCGGTGGTATCAGATCAAAGCGTGCAAGTCTTATACCGGGTTTTATCTGTCGGGATCTCAGACGCGACAGCTTTTAAGTTGCCATAAGCAAAGCAGGCAGAGATTTGCTTCCTCGAAACCTTGGACCCCATGCTATCCTTTATTCATTTTCCCACCATCTTAGGAGAGAAAATGTAAGCTTCCAGAGAGAGGCATGTCAGGTAGACCTGGAAGCCTAATATGTCAATTCTTGATATTTTTTAATGATCTTCTTTGTCTCCAGCCAGTCTGTGCTTTCGTTTCCCATTCCTTCTGGTTGAATTCAGTTTCTTTTGTATTTATTTAAACAAAAACACAACAGATATAAAGCAGACTTACCAGTAGTATGTAAAAGTGGAATTCTACCCCCCCCCCAAACAAAATCCATCTTTTTCAATGAAATTTGACAACTTAAACAGCTTCAGTCAAAATTTACCTACTTTTTGAATAATATATTTAAGAATTAGTATATAGTTTTGCTGCTGCGAAATGAAAATAATATCTTTTCACTTCGCAGCACGTAAAATTGGGTTATATGTGTAAGAATAGTTAATTTTAAAAGACATTTGAAAGAAAAACACAAATTTGAAAAATATGGATTTTTATTGGGAGTTTGGGTAGAGTAAAATCCACCTTTTATTTTAGTCTTGTTTACATTAGTTGTGTTTTTTGTCTAAAATATAAGGTATCTTTTTTTCTTTCATGATAAAATTAAAGTTAGTGGCGCTCCTACGTTCGTTCTTACAGCTTCGTCCTGAAGAGGAACCTTGCCTAATAGGGCCGAAATATCGCTGGAACAGATCTCCGCTGATGTGTCCGTTTTAATGTTTAACTGAAAAAGGCTGAGATACGACAATCTAGCTACCCATCACTTATTCACTTAAAAGAGGCTTGAAGACCTAATGAAAGCGCGTTACTTCGTTTCTCCGCTATTCATGAATAATCAATTTTCATATAGTGGAATTTAGCTGTCGGATTGTGGTACCTCTATACCTATACCCTGTGTTGTATGCTTGACGAAAGCGATTTACGAAAAATAAGTGTTCACGCAGTGAGCTTCCTTCAGCAAGCTGATCACTGGCTACTGAAAAGCCGCGTTTGTGTTGAGATTCAAACTTTCCGAGTCAAAGTTGAATTTTACGTTGTGAGGACGGCCGTAGATATTCTGAATGTCATACTAGAGCAGATAGTGAAAACAAAAATCACTTGACGCAATCCAAATAATGCAGCGTATTCAGTTATATGATACAAAAATAAGTTGTTTTTTCCGTTAAACTTTAAGCACCATCAACGACGATTCGCAGTCAGCTTGAGCTGAAGAAATACCTATTTGATGATAAAATAAAGAGGGGTTGCTCACTCTCGATTTTAGTGTACAGCAAGTGCCCGGTGCCGCGGTGCCTGGTCGGTGCCGGCACCAGCTGACATCAGCCGGCACCGGTTGCCACGTGTTAAAACGTCAAAATAAGCATTTTCAGAAGCGTTTGAAAGATGAATCGCCTAATTTATGGCCGGCACCGGGAAAGGGTGTACAGCAGGTGCCGGGGAGTGGGTAACCCCTCGTAAAATAATGGGCCCTTGATAGCTAGAAGCTGGAAGGTGACACCTGGATTGTCGTTACTCGCTTGTGTTCCTGCTGAGTTAGATAAGAGGCACTTTAAAAGCCATTAACAAGGCGTCCAGCCTTTATAGACACTTGGTTTTATGTTCCAATCGTGCTGTGGTGTTTTGTGGTCTAACCTCTTCACTGTTTTCTCCGCTGATTGCTTTTGTCATCTGACCTGTGGCCGTCTCTTTCTTTTATGTCCGCGTGTGTCTGGTATATCTCGATTTGTACTTGTGTGCTGCTGGATTCGAAGGGGTTTACCACTCGAGTCACTGTGTGTACTCGTACCGGGACCGAACGAAAGTTCACAGGTCGTCGACTCTTTCTTTTATGTCCGCATGTGTTTGGTATATCTCGATTTGTGTGTTTGTGTGCTGTTTGGCTCTAGGGGTTGACCATTCCTGGCACTGGGTGTATACTCGGACCTGGCACCGGAAGAAAGTTCACAGTTGGCCGTCTCTTTCTTTTATGTTTGCATGTGTCAGGTGAATCTCGATTTGTATTTGTTTGCCTTTGGATTCGAGGGGTTGACCACTCCGAGGCACTGGGTGTGTACTTGGACGTGGCACCGAAAGAAAGTTCACAGTTGGCCGTCTCTTTCTTTTATGTCCGCATGTGTTTGGTATATCTCGATTTTGTGTGCTGTTGGGCTCTAGGGGTTGACCATTCCGGTCACTGGGTGAATACTCAGATCAGGCACCAACCGAAAGTTAACAGTTGGCCGATATGTGTCTGATGTCTCGATTTGTATTTGTGTGCTGTTCATCGGCTCAAGTAGGTCTACTTCAGTAACGGAGAAAGGCATTGCAGATTTTGTGCTCATGATTACAAAAGAAAAAATACAAAAGAAATGCATATATATATATATAACGATCACATACAAGGTGGCGCATTTCATCCCTGATGTTGAAGTTTCATGACGTGTTGGTCAGTTCGTCGTATGATTGAATGTTGGTAGCTCTTAGTAAATATTGGTTGAAGATTGGAACGCACCTTTATTGCGTCGAAACAATGTGAATTCTGGGCCTTAGCGGTGGAATGTTAGCAAATTTCGTTTCGAATTGGATAATTGATTTGTGTATCCGCGCATGAATAACAGGAAGTTCAAGCTTCCTGAACCCGAACAATAGTACAAGCAGGGCTTACAAGGTCTTGAATATCGGATGTCAGGCCATTCTCCTTTTCCTAAACCCTATTCGGCCTAACTGCGAAAGGGGGTTGTATAAAAACAGGAAGTACCAACAGGAACACAACGATGTTGTTTAATTGGTTAAAATCTAGGGGGTTACCAACGGTTACAACTTCGTTTCTTTGTGGCGAAAAGTGCGTTACGTCTTGATAACATAATTCGAAAACATAAATATCTTAACTTTTTGCCTGACTTTATAATTGAAAATCCCGACTGAACCTTCATCGTTGCCTATCATCAGGGGCGTATCCAGGAATTTATTTCGGGGGGGGGGGGGTTGCTCGCGGAATTTATTCCGGGGGGGGGGGGGTTGTCCATGGGTCGGACCAAAAAGTACAAAAAATACATAGATCGGAGGTCAAAACGTGCAAAAAACTATTACTTTTGTGGGTTTCGGGGGGGTTGAACCCTCCCCCCCCCGTGGATACGGCCTTGCCTATCATCTTCTTTATCTGAGACGGAGGTATTTGAGTGGTGCCAACAGAAATATCAATTTTTTTTCGATATTGAGTTTTGTTTTGCGATCCATTGGCAACATAAAACAAGGGGTTCGTGAAGGTGGTGAAGGAGCTTATTTTTCATGTGTAGGGTACTTAAATGGACAGTGAAAAAGAGAAAAGAAATTGTTTTTTTTTTCTATTCATCTTAAGCCGAATAGGCCGTCAAAAACGGATAAGAAAATAAAAAGTAGAATGCTTACAATGAAAAGGCCTGTACTTCGCAAAAAAAAAATGGGTCCTGAATTTAGTGTATGTTCGGTTTAGTACGAAAATAAATATACACATAAACACCGTACTAGCTCTAATAACAAACCGCTTGACTATAGCTTCCTAGAGAGAAAAGGAAATGAGAAAAAAGTGGCGATAACAAATAACATCATGTTGATGTTTTTTGTAATCCATTTTCCGTATGTCGTTCATTTTCCTCGTCCGTGATTGCCCCAGTCCCTATTATTGGTCAGGGCAATTTCAGCCAGATCGTTTCTTTATTTTCATCTTTTCTTGCAGAAATCATGATGAACATGACGAAGTCTATCGCCCGCCACCGAGGCAAGATGTGCAGTTGGCTGCGGGAATGACTGGGTCCAAATCCACCCCTAATTTGGATTCCAAGTCCAGGGGCTCGGAAAATCTGATTACTAGGTCCGGCTGGGATTGGTCCAATTCGGATGAGGAGTATGCCTCGCAGCTACGCTCCGCCCTTCTGGGGCATAACAGGCAACCATCGTCTTTGTCAAGTAAGTTCCTTTGCACTGAAAGCAAGAACAAATAACGACATAGAACTGCTGTCTTCCTATCTCGGTCATACAAACATGCTGAGTCGAGTAAAATACGGCCGACTCTGATGCAAACGAGCGGAGGTTACTAGCTTCGCGCCACATCATGTTTCGTTACCTCTACAAATAGCTATATCGCTGTTAAGTCGCTGAAGAGGAAATGTAGCAGTCAAAGCTGATTGGTTCTATGGACTCCAGAGCGGGTCAGCGCGCGGAGTACGCCTCCTGCTAGCCTCCTTCAGTATTTCTTGTACGATAAGCAAGAAGACGGAAGAGGAGTAAACGGACATCAACATCAGCTCAAAGCTAGAGTAAATACCTCTAGGTCTGCTCAATTTTGTCGGGGTTTTCATGGTCGCTGAATGCGACTATAGACATAACATAAGCTCTGTCTGATTATTTGTTCTTGCTGAAAGTCCGTGTCCAAACATGGACTTCTTAATCCAGTTCTGTCTTCAGCTTTTGCTTCATACAAACAAACCCAGTCTCTGCTGTGTGTCACCGTCAAGGCGGGACAGAAAATAAAGTGTTTGATAGTGCAAAACGGATACATCAGCTGCATTTAATAGACCTATATTTCTTTATTAGACCTCTCTTTTGTTTTGCACCGTCAAATATGATTCGCAGTCAGCTCAGGCTGAAGGAAATATTTGAAAAAAAAATGAAAGAAAACATAAAAACAAGAGCTGAAAGCTCATATGGCACTTGCAAGCTTTTTTGCTTGTATTCAAGTTATCGTAGTACGATGTGAATGGATAGTAGTGCTCCCCTTCCTCCCCCCACGATGGTCGGATCGGGCAAGTGACTATTATAGTGACTATATAGAAAATCATCTGTAATCAAAACTCTTGAAGCAAAAAAGATGATCATCAGGAGCACGAAAATGTATTTTGCTCAAAAGTATTGTTTGTACTTTAAGGAATTTTATTGTAAGCAAAACCCTTGAGGCAAAAATGATCATGGGCTCATAGGGATCACGAAAATGTATATTTTCCTTAAAAGTATTTTTTTGCACTTTGCGGTTAGCATTAGTACTTTAAGGGATGGTCGGATCTGGGAACTAACTATTTCTAAGCCAATCATGTCCAGTATTTAATTTTCAAGCCAAGTTTCATCGTCCTAGCATGTCTGGAAGTACCTTAACTTGCGATCACCGGAATTCCGGACCCCCCCTCTAACTCCCCCACAATGCCCGAATCCGGTCCGGTTCTGTCACTGATGTACATAGGGCTTGCGCTTGTTCTTCCCACCAAGTTTCATTCCGATCGCTCCACTCCAAGCACGTCAAAAGGTTTCCGGACCCCCCTCCGACCCCCCCCAGCTTCATCGGATCCGGTCCGGACTTGAAATGGGACATCCGAGACACGTTGTCTTTCTACATATCAAGTTTCGTTATGATCCGATCACCCGTTCGGAAGTTATACATACCTCAAGATTCAGGATTCCCCCTCCCTCCACTCCCCCCACGATGGTCGGGTCGGGAAGCTGACTATTTCCAGGTTAATCTGGTCGCGTCTTTGATTTACCTGCCGAGTTTCATTGTCCTAGTCCACCTGGAAGTAACTTAACTCCGTATCACCGGAATTCCGGAACCCCACTCAAACTCCCCCCACAGTGCACGAATCCGGTCCGGTTCTGTCAGTGATTTACGTAGGGGTTGTGCTTGTTCCTCCCACCAACTTTCATCCCGATCGCTCCACTCTAAACGTTTAATATGATTTCCGGTTCCCCCCCTCCGACTCCCCCCACATACGTCGGATTCGGTCCGAACTTGATATGGGACATATGAAGCATGACGTCTTTCCAAATATCAAGTTTCATTAAGATCCGATCACCCGTTCGAAAGTTATGCATGCCACTAAATTCCGGATTCCAGCTCCCCTCCTTCCCCCCACGATGGTCGGATCGAGCAAGTGACTATTTACAAGTTAGTCTGGTCGGGTCCCTAATACGCCTGCCAAGTTTCATCGTCCTAGCACATCTGGAAGTACCTTAACTCGCAAACAGCGGACTGACCGACAGACCGACCGACCGACAGACCGACCGACCGACAGACCGACGGAAAAGTGATCGGTATATGGCACTTGGCCGGTAGGCAAGTGCCATAAAAAATCGCAAGGAAGCTTTTAGCTTTTGAAAAGACGGTGCTCAAAAACTGACCAATCTGCCATCGCCGAATCGGACGATAAGAATTACAGGCGATGAACAGGGGGTTGCAGTCTCAGCGATTAACTGACTGAACGAAGGTGATGCATTTACTGTTTTTTCCTACTTTTATGACGGAAGGAAATGTTACAAGTGTGAGAAAGTAAAGAGCAGAGATGGTTTCAAACAGAAACAGAGCAAAATAACAGAAGGGAGTTGCGCCAAGACTTGAAAAAATTGACACACACTCGAATAGCAGCGATACTAGCACCACTATTAGTGACAGAGAACGTCCCTACTGAAACACATTCAGTCGTTCACCAACACTGTCTCCGAGAACTTCATATTCTAATAATTGCGAAAAAATGATATTGCCTCCATTGTTTTCTTGGTGTGTGAAGACCGCACCTTTGCTTTACTAGAAATTTCTAAGCCCGCAAGTTTGTCTCGCTTTAAATGCCGCAAGCGTAATGGGCGGCGCTAAGAGTATGGCCCGTTTGCAAAGCATGGAAAGCATAGGTCTTGGCGCTACTCCCTAGTGTTGTTTTGCTCTGAGCAGAAACATCGTATTCTGAAACTGTCTCTAAATTGTGATTATCACTGGCTAAAGAAATGTTTATTTTATATATTCAGAAGTCTGTTTTCATTGTTGTAGTTTACATTTTAGAGATTTCCTTTCCGCGCTCTGTGGGTTTTGATTTCCAAGTGTAGCCTATGGTAATATTCGGGGGAGAAGTTAACTTAACTCCTTGGCGCAAGAACACAGCCAGGGCCTAACTAGCAAAGTATAACTTTCGAGTAAAACAGCTTTGAGTAAAATTTACCTGATGTTTGAAATGTAAAAATGGAAAATAAAGAAGAAGCTAAATATATGGCAGTGCTTATTTTCTTTCAGTATTTTTATGGCACTTGCCCTTCGGCCAAGTGCCATATAGCGATCGCAAATTCTGTCCGTCCGTCGGTCGGTCGGTCGGTCTGTCGGTCTGTCGGTCGGTCGGTCTGTCGGTCTGTCGGTCCGGGTTTTGCTAGTTCGGGTACTTCCAGATAAGCTAGGACGATGAAACTTGGCAGGCATATCAGGGGCCCCAAATGATTAAGTTGGAAATAGTCGCTTCCCCGATCCGACCACCTGAGGGGGAGTGGAGGGAAGGGGAATCCGGAAAAAATAGGAAAAATGACTTATTTTTAACTTACGAGCGGGTGATCGGATCTTAATGAAACTTGATATGTGGAAGGACCACTTGTCTCAGACCTTCCAGTTTAAATCCTGACCGGATCCGGTGACATGGGGGGTAGTTGGAGGGGGAAACCGGAAATCTTGAAAATCGCTTAGAGTGGAGAGATCTGGATGAAAGTTGGTGGAAAGAACAAGCACAAGTCCTACATACGGGATTGATATAACCGGACCGGATCCGCTCACTTTGGGGGAGTTGGGGGGGGAATCCGGATTTCTAGTGATCCCGCGAGTTCGGTGCTTCCTGATGTGCTAGGACGATGAAAATTGGCAGGCATGTCAGGGACACGAACAGATTGACTTGATAATAGCCGTTTCCCCAATCCGACCATCCGGGGGGGGGAGGCTGGAGGAAGGGGAATCCGGAAAAATGAGGTATTTTTAACTTACGAACGGGTGATCGGATCTTAATGAAACTTGATATATAGAAGTACCCCGTGTCTCAGAAATCCAGACCGGATCCGGTGACATGGGGGGTAGTTGGAGGGGGAAACCGGAAATCTTGAAGATCGCTTAGAATGGAGAGATCTGGATGAAAGTTGGTGGAAAGAACAAGCACAAGTCCTAGATACGGGATTGACATAACCGGACCGGATCCGCTCACTTTGGGGGAGTTAGGGGGGATCCGGATTTCTAGTGATCCCGCGAGTTCGGTGCTTCCTGATGTGCTGGGACGATGAAAATTGCCAGGCATGTCAGGGACCCGAACAGATTGACTTGATAATAGTCGTTTCCCGGATCCGACCATCCGGGGGGGGGGCTGGAGGGAGGGGAATCCGGAAATGAGGTATTTTTAACTTACGAACGGGTGATCGGATCTTAATGAAACTTGATATATAGAAGTACCTTGTGTCTCAGACATCCCAGTTTAAGTCCGGACCGGATCCGGTGACATGGGGGGAACTGTAGGGGGGAACCGGAAATCTTGGGAAACGCTTTGAGTAGAGAGATCGGGATGAAAGTTGGTGGAAAGAACAAGCACAAGCCCTAGATACGTGATTGACATAACCGGACCGGATCCGTTCACAGTGTGGGGGGGGGGGGTTGGGGGGATCCGAGTTTCTAGTGATCCCGCGAGTTCGGTACTTCCTGATGCGCTAAGACGATGAAACTTGGCAGGCGTGTATGGGACCCGAACAGGTTGACTTGAGAATAGTCGTTTCCCGGATCCGACCATCTAGGGGGGTGGGGGTGGAGAGAGGGGGAATCCGAAAAGTGAGGTATTTTTAACTTGCGAACGGGTGATCGGATCTTGATGAAACTTGACGTCTAGAAAGATCTCGTGTCTCAGACGCCCCATTTTAAATCCGAACCGGATCCGGTGATATTGGGGGGAGTCGGGGGGGAACCGGAAATCTTGGGAAACGCTTAGAGTGGAGGGTTTGGGATGAAAGTTGGTGGGAAGAGCAAGTGAATAGCATAACCGAAATGGATCCGGTCACTGTGGGGGAGTTGGAGGGGATCCGAGTTTGTAGTAATCCCACGAGTTCGGTACTTCAGCTGATGTGCAAGGACAATGAACTTGGCATGCTTGTCAGGTACCCGAACTATTGACTTGAGAATGTCGTTTCCCCGATCCGACCATCGAGGGGGAATGTACAAAAGAGGAATCCGGAATCCAGTGGCAAGCTCAGCTATTGAACGGGTTATCGGATTTAACCGAAACTTGATATTTAGAAAGGTGTCTCGTAACTCAGACATCCCATTTTAAATCCGGACCAGATCCGGTGACATTGGGAGGAGTTGAAGGGGCGAACCGGAAATCTTTGTAATCGCTTAGAGTGGAGGGATCGGGATGAAGCTTGGTGGGAAGAACAAGCATAAGTTCTAAATATGTCATCTAGAGCTTTCAGATTATATGAACCTAGATATCCTAATTCTAGGTCCGAACCGCATTTTTGAATGGCGGGGTGTTTATTGTGAAGTTCTCTTCTACTTTCTCGTACCACTACTCGTAACAAGTGCCATATGAGCTCGTAGCTCTTGTTTCGAGATCCTTTCTTTTTGAGATTCTTATAATATTTCGCTCCACCTACGGTAACGGAATCCGGAACAAACCTTCGTAGTTGTAAAACACGCTTAACTTGTTTAGACCTAACGGTTTTTTCCTGCCTGTTACCGCAATTTGAGGAAAGCTACCACCTACAGGTTTTTAGCGACGATGGTGGCTTGAATTACCTATTGGTAGGAGGTTGGAATGCACCTTACGTTCGTGTTCATTTCTAACTGGTTTCTACGATTTCTGATGGATTTCTAACGGGATTTCTTCTTCAGGTTCTTCCAGCCACAGCCGACAGATCTCCTCGATCTCCGACGAGGGCATCCTCTCAAGCAGCGATCAGCGCAGTCGACCCCTATCCGAATCCCTCTCGCACCTCAGTGCCTCAAGCGGTGGAGACCGGTACTTCTCCTTTGACCACCTCGACGACGTTGGCCTCCCGCAGCAGTGGGACCCGATTCCTATCTCCCCACTACATCGCTCTCCCCCTCCACCCCCGGTTAGAGACATTTCGAGTCTCAAGTACGCTCGCTCACAGAGCCAAACACATGAGAAATACCCCTCTTGGCCAATGCCGCAAAGACCCGAAGGGGAGCAGCAGAGCCAGAGGAGCAGATCGTGGGCGGAGCATACGGAGTACCCGAAGGAGTCCCTGCCCGTGTACTCAAGGGCTTATAGCCGTAGGCCCCTACCAGGCTTTAATCAGCAGCTTAAACCAGTGATAGAAAATTTAAGCCATGAGCATTACGAGTCCCAAAGTCCGATTCCGTCCCCCGACCCCCCATCAAACGTTTCGCGATATACCGACCCGGACTATGCACGGTATGACGATTTAAGATCCTACTCACAGTCTGAAGGGTATTCGAGCTATGTCTCTTCAGAGGCTAGCTATGTTAGCAACAGTTCAAGCACCCCGTTGTTAGATAGACTCCGACTCGAATCCGAAGTTGTCCGACCGGAAGTTATCCGGAATAGCCCGAACTCTGTAAATGGACGAGAGTCCGTAACGACAGTTGTGACGAATAGCAGCTCAGGCAGCTCCAGCGACACGCAGAAAGTGCATGGATCTTACAGTGACCTTAGTGTATACAGTATGTCGAACAGACACGGTGTAGCACATAGTGCAAGGGTGCAGCTACCGCAAAGGCACAATTCGGAAAGCGTGCTATTTTACGCCCAGGATCAACGGCGTTTTGATGAAAAGAAGAAGTACCCTGATATCGCAAGTGACGGAATGCCTCGCTCGCCTGCTATTGATACAACAAAACTCGCCCCGGTGTCTGAACGAATTTATCAGTTAGAGCGACAGTCGAAATCTGTCCCGAACCTTATGGATAAATCTCCATCCAAACCGGTGAACTCTCCGAATAAGGAGAACCTGACCTATCTTGACCCCGAGAAAAGGATGCAAGTGGCTGAGCCTACCCTGAAGCAGATTCAGAAGCAAGCACTAATGAATTATTATGAAAGGAAAGTGTCGGACAAAAGCAAAGAGTATAGAAAGCAAGTGTCGTATGATGGATTAGCGAATTATCAGAATGCGGAGGTGTTTGTGAAAGATGATCATGAGCGGAAGCTGAGCTTAGAAAATAGACTTGCCCAGGTAAGCTGATTTTTCTATTTTTGCCAGTCGGATGCGAATTTTCTCATTCTCTTCGAAATTTTGACACATCGCATCCAGATTTCCGTACAGTTACGCGAATTCCGCATTCGTATTGCGGATGGAAATCGTATCGGACTGTGTTCGCACGTAGGGGGACATAATTATTGAATTATCATTAATCAGAATTACCCATAAGATAATTTTTTTTTTCAGAATCTCAATTCATGATTGAAGTAGGAAAGAATCCCCTCCCTTGTCCCCATCGTAGTCAAACTTGGTGTTAACTCGTATTTTTTTTCCTTTCTTGAATTCCTTGACCACTTACAAAAAAAACACAACCAACCATTAAACTCCCGATTTAGGGTCTCCTTTCTTTAAAAAAAATTATTTAAAACGATAAATTCCTTCAGGCCGTAACTTTGACTGCTCGTAACTCGTAATTTTGCTGTCCACTTGGAGTGAATTTCGCGTCCTGATTCGAACGTTCGTTGTCACACCCGGAAAATAGAATCCCGGAATATTGAGCTTATCCGAATATTGGAATCTGTGTGGCCCCAGCCGTACTCACTCATCGTCACGAGCGCTAACAAGTGACGATGAGGCAAGCCTTGCCTCACACCAACAAATAACGAGAAATGATATTCAAATCCTCGATAAACACGCGGTAAAAGGTTGGCAATGGTTCTGTCTTAGGTCAGCGAGGATTTTAACTTTCGATCCCGATATCTTTTCAGCGGTTGATGTTTTTGCCAAGTTTTCCAGTGGTATTTGGAAACGCAGTAAATCCACCTTGTATCACATTTATTTATGTCTTTTCCAAGGTTCAGTGTCCGCGAGTTTCGTTATCGAGAATCTAAAAATGTAGCCACTAGAATCGTTTTCATTTCTCCGTATATTCGTTCCTTCAGATTTTAGTTACTGGAAAGAGTATTCACATTCTAGTGTTGAATTCTGTGGGAACGCTGATTCTGTGAAACTAATCACGGTTGAACTGGACTGTAGCGACTCGCACTAACACCTGTTCGACACAAAAATACCAAATAAACAGAATAGCCTATTTAAAATATGTGCGTTTAGTATGAAATTTTACTTTAATATAGGGCTAACCACACAGACAGACCCTGAGTTTGAGGTTCCAGCCTCAACGAGCTCCCTACCTAAGGCCGTATCCAGGGGGGTAGGGGGTTTGACCCCCCCCCCCCCGAAACCCACAGAACTAATAGTTTTTGTAGGCTTTAACCTCTGATCTATGTCTTTTTTGGTCCGAACCGTGGGCAAACCCCCGAAATAAATTCCTGGATACGGCCCTGTCCCTACCTATCGGGTTCAGAAAAAAGACAAGAGCTGAACGCTCCTATGGCAATTGCAAGGATAGTTAGAATGTATTTCAGCTAATGGTCGCATTCGGTCCGGTTAAGGAAACATCTATGACATGTGCTCTCGCCAGATTTGGAATAATGATCGACGGATTGTGTGAATTCGGCGTTACGAGTTGAATCAGTAAAATATCTATCTATCTAATAATAATAATAATAATAATTTATTTGTGACCCACTATTTGTGTACCCATCTACTCTGTCCAGGGCCGTATCCAGGGGGAGGGGGGTTAGGGGGTTCGAATCCCCTCCTTTGGCAAGAGCGACCCACGGGTAAAACCCCCTCCGAAATAAATTCCTGGATACGGGCCTGACTCTGTGACAAGATTGATAACATACAACATAGGCCTATGTTTGCGAATCCATGTGTTAAACATTATTGGAGCATATCTGTTATGGCTTTTTTGAGTGTTTTGCGAATAGAGAACATGTGAAACGGTCATAATAGATATATTGTCATAGGCGTTTAACACAAGGACATGTTATCTATTTCCAAACTTATGACAGTGTATCAGAAGTGATGCCGAAATTACAGAGGTAACAGCATTCCTGTTTGGGACACAGATCGATCTGCCGTTCGACTCCTCCTTTAATAATCTCGTTAATAATAACGTTTATTTCCTGAATAGCTCATATAATTACTTGCTAGCATCGGATCGTCACACAATTATTAACACGGATAAAACTTAATAATCACTTCTCAATAATTGCCTTAAAATATTTACATGTATGTACAACTAATAACGAATATATTACAGTTCAGAATTAAAATAGTTAACGAAATATGGTACAAATGACGAAAGATACCGGTCAGTAGAGTGGATATCGGGGCGAACAAGTCTGGTGCAGTTACGGGTTGCAGCGCGAAGCCTTGTTTCAGGTCGAGTCGGGTTTGGATCTTCGTAATCCGGTAGGAGAGATCTATGAAGATCAGAGGACAAGCAACCGTTCAAACCCTGAAATATTCATAGCATTAACCTGTACTGGAACGGTGCCCTACTTGTGATTGCTGATGAATAGCTAACGTTCGGCGTGGAGAGCGACATTACCCGACCTTATTTTTTTGACAGATCAAGAAGTGTACGAGCCAATTTTGCAGGCAAAGTCTCCAGGTAATCTAATCGCGTAATATCGGCGGATGACTAGTCTCTTATCATGTGCTCGCTAACCGTGCCAAGTTTTAAAGTTCTCCGACCTTTAAAAACAAAAGATTACTCCTTCTTTGTCCAGGCAAGGCTTTACCCTGATACGCATGAAATAGGATTGTCCAGCAGTTGAATATCTGTAGCGCTGGGTTTTTACGAGGGGTTACTTCCTCCACGTTAACGAATTGTCACCTCTAAACACTATTTCCTGGGAAGGAGTGGGGGGGGGGGGGTTGTGAATAGATGTTTGTTTTGATTTGCTCAGTTTGCCTGGATACGGTGGAACACACAAGGGGTTGCCCACTCGGGGTTGCCTACAGCGAGTTCCCGTTTCCTCCTCTTACCGGGCGCCGACCCGTCCGACTCGTTCAGGTCATTAAATCATCAGCAACTCCAGCATTTTTACCTGATCGTCACCAGTTCTCTCTTCTCTAGACTAATGAGCGAAAACCGTTTCGTTGATCGATTGGTCGTTTACTGAAAACCTGTAATCTTTGCGTGAACACAGAAGGAGCAGAGAAAGCGAGGGGCAGGACTCCTGTTCCAATTTTCTTCTTCTTCTTCCTTGGAACCGACACGTCATCTTGGCCACAAGATTCCTGTGGCTTTTACCACATCGGTTTAGTCGGGTGGCTAAATATCGCTAGAGACCTCACACTTTTTGCACGTTTTACAGGATTCTCTGACTAGTGGAAAGGAGTTTATGCGTGAGCTTACTTTCTCGTTTTGGGGTTCAAACTGAACATCTCCTTAAAATTTATTTTTCGTTTATCCGTCCTACTTTAGAGTACTGTTGCCCTGTTTGGCATTTTGGCCTTACACGCGACCAATCCGATTCGCTTGAAAGAATCCAATACAGAGCGCTACTTGTTGTGTCTAAATCTCCTAAAGTCCCTTATATCAACCTTTTAAAAACTTTCAATCTTAGTACATTAGCGAGTCGTCGTGAAAAATTATCGGTAATTTTGGTCTAAAACCTCTTAAACACCCAATCCTCCGAAACATCCTCCCCCATGATTTTGAAACCGAACGGCCAAGACCTCCAAGACTAGTTGCAAACCCAATTCCAAAACTGCAACCTGTCCAATGCACCCACGTAAGATACAGTAATAGTTTTGTTCCGGCTTTCGTTAAACTGTTTAACGCTTCACCCTCCATTCAAGAGCCCTCATGATTTTATTGGTTTTTAAGTGCATATGTTTGATTTTTTAGGTTAGTTTGTATTTATATTGACGGTGGAATCAGTTAGTCGGCACACGCCGTGTGTAAGTTTCCTAATGAATAAACGATTTGATTTGATTTGATTTAGTAAAAAAAAATGGCTGCTGGTTAGAAGAGTCTGCAAACTTTGATCCTGTGAAATAAATGCGATATTTTTTGGCCTTGCTGCTTTAACTTCCTATGCATCCCTGTCATCCAGTAACCTACTCTCGAACCTAACTTCCCATACAGTTTCAGCGGGTAGCAAGGGGGTTTAGAATCATCACTGCTTCAGCCAAAAATGATTGGGAATAATAAATAAATAATAAATTAGGGCAGTTAAGTCAGCTAGGATATTGTTCAGCGGTATTTCGGCCCTTCTCGGCATGGGCCCTCTTCAGGCAATAGCTGGAAGAAACGAACCTGAAAATCACGAACCTTATCCGTTTAAGATTTATTCATTTGGGGTAGGCTAATTTCTTATATTATGATGATGATTTTATTTATAACCCGTCAAAATAAGCACAAAGCACGAAGACGGAGTAAATAATAAGGAAAAAAGAAGAACACGAAAGAGAAATAACTTACAAAATACACAATATAACATCTACCCTACCCTAAAACTTAAAGGACACCTGAATGAAGAGTACCAAGTATCATCCCTATCTGTATGACTTCCGTTAACATCGCCTGCAGAAAATCCAATCCAAATACGGAATAGTGTTCCCAAGCTATGATTTTTGCTCCATTTTGCATATTTCCTTGTTTCAGTACCGAGCAATTTTAGAAATAAAAAAATGTCTCCAATCAACCCTTCTTCTGGAATATTTTTTAACCAGTTGAGCCCAAACGTATATCTAGAAGAAATTCCAATACGATCCGGCCAGCGCTGTGCAAGATTTGAATGAATTGCGCTTTTTGTCTTGGAGTCTGCATGTGCAAACCTCCAGAAACGAACATCCCTATTTTGAAAACGTCACGCTCAGGAGAAGAATGCTCTCCGTGGCCGTGTCTGTAAATGCATTCTCCATAGTGTGTTCAAGTGTGGTTTCATTGTTCAGGTGTCCTTTAAGGCTTTACTAAACCAAAGGATTTCCAGTCGTGATCAGTATATGTTTATATTTGTTTCTCCACTGCTGTTAGTGGGTCACTAATTTGATAGCGACTGGAAATTTTCGAGTTTCTCGTCCAAGGGGGGAGGCGTAATATATATTTAGCAAAACGACAAAATATTGACCGGATTTGTTTTTTGTCCGGTTTGGTGAGATGGTGCCGTAAACAGGACATGAGGTAGGGCGATCGAATATATGGAGTTAGGATCTCCTTGGGTTTTTCCACGTCCTTGGGTATGGTCCAGAGGTCGGTGACAATCTTTTGTCCAGAGTTGTCACCAAGGAACCTGGTGCGAGAGGGAAAGAGTTTTTTTCAGAAAAAGCACTGAACCATAACATGTTTCTGACTAATTTTGGCTGATTAACTGATCACTTGAAAAGTTAACGGTTCGGGACAAAGGGGATTTGTAACGGCTCTGCCTGACATTGAGATTCTGCGTAGCGTGATTTAGCAGGAATCACGAAAGATTTTTTGTTCCGAAGCTGCATTTTTTGCGCAAAATTTTCAACTAAATTTAACTTTTGATGAAGTCATATTTGTACTGGAAATGAAAGTGGAAGATGTTCACGCTGCTTTGTGATTCTTCATACTGGAATAAACCTACCAAAAATCTGAATATTAGCTTAGTAGCCTAGCTTACGAACATGCAGCCTAGTTATTATTTTTGCATTTGATTTAAAACCCATTAAAGATTAAAGATTAAGCGAATAGGGCTAAGAGACTATAGTCTCCAGACAGGCTTGAAGACCCGATGAAAGTGCATCACTTCGTTGCTCGGCTGTTCATATTATCGATTTTCATCGTTGAACTTTTTCTTTCTGATCTATGGTACCTCTATGTGCTTGAACCTTTATGCTTGAAATATTTAGCAACCACAACGGGAAACGACTGCCAAAAAAATTCTTTGTTGGGTCATACCAGGGACCCATAAATTTCCTGTAATGCCCCGCCATTGAGGGGACTTTAAGAGATTTCTGATGCGCTCTTGACCGACCATCTGGTAGTTCGAGAAATACCCACGGGGATAGAATACGCGACTATCCAGATAGACAAAATTTGGGGTAGGATGCTGGCGCCTTGAGGGAGGAGTCTCTTTGGCGCTCACGTTCAATGAGGCAAACAAGAACGCCGATTCGACCCAAGCGGAATTTTTGGAAAGTAGGAGAGGGTCGGGTCGGGCACCATAGCAAAATAGAAGCACAGGAAATGACAAGCCTCCTGAATGGCGAGGCATTACAGGAAATGTATGGGTCCCTGGTCACACACAATAGCGGTCTTTCTTTAGAAGTGACCTGACAGGCTGGAATTAAACATTTCCCGAGGTTCACTTCATTAGCTAATGAAATACACGCATTTGTTGAAGTCCAAATTCTCCGCTTATGGATGAACTTTTTCTTGTCGGGCCAGCAGTAGCCTACATATTTCTAAACGTCACTACTTTTTCCCAAGAAAAAAAATCCCGTCGCTCAGTTCAGCGTATTCAGTTCCAAGATATAAAAATAAGCGAGGGGTTACCAACTCCCCGGCACCTGATGTACACCCTTTTCCGGCACCGGCCGAAACTAGCGGTGCCGTAAGTTAGGCGACCCATCTTTAAACATGCTAATTTCTATAGCCTATTCTAATAAGAACATTAAGCCTAATATTATATTAGTAACAATTTTAAGATCCCATGAATAAGGCGATTCCGTTTCTAAACATTCTGATTTGCCGACACGTAGCAACCGGTGCCGACACCGGTCGCGCACCGCGGCACCGGGCACTTGCTGGACACTAGAATCGAGAGTTCCAGTAATAATAATAATAAGAATAATAATTTATTTATAACCCACTGCACAAAAATAATGTGAGGATAGTGGAGTAAAAAAAAAGGAACAGAATAAACAACAGAAAAGAAACAACACTAGTACAATAAAATAAACAAGAAAAGGTCAACAGACGGATGAGCCCGTGATATGGAGTACGCCATAAGTTAAACTTTAAAGTTTAACCGAAAAGGGCTAGGATAGGACAATCTAGTTACCCATGACTTGTTCACTTAAATTGGCTTGAAGACCCGCTGAAAATTAGTTACTTCGTTGTTCCGCTATTCACGAATAACCGATTTTCAAATAGTGGAATTTCCGTGTAATTTGTGGTGCCTCTATGCGCTTGTATTTTTGCTGTATGCCTTACGAGAAAGATTTATCATTTTTTTTTTTCGGGCACTAAGCAATTTTCACCAATCTCACGACTGCCCACTGGAAAGCCGCATTTGTGTTGAGATTAAAATTTCCCGCGTCATAGTAGAATTTACGCTGTGGGGACGGCTGGAGATATTCTGAGCCTCATAACTAGAGCAGATAGTGGAAAATCAAAAAATCCCTTTGCAGAATCCAAGTAATTCAGTGTATCCAATTAAGTGACACACAAATGAGTTGGCTTTTCAGTTAAGCTTTAAGTAGTTGTTTCATGGTGTGTGTTCTTGCCGATCGAGTAGCCCCTCTGACCAGGTGGTACTCGCGAAGTGACGGTATAGTGAAATTGGGGTTACGGAGTGTTATGTTATTATAATACCCTGTTGCGAGGCTTCACTGGTACTGTTTTGTGCGAATGATTTGCCGTGACATGTCCTTGGGGTCGCGGATTTTTTGCGGAAGGTTGTGAGAGGAATTCCTGTTTGAAACTCGATATTTTCTCGTGCACTATATTGAGTTCATACGGATATTTTCTCCTCAGCGAATGGGTTTTGTCTGTCTGCCAGTACGCGTGACGAGGGGTTGCCCACTCTCGATTTAGTGTACAGCAGGTGCCCGGTGCCGCGATGCGCGATCGGTGCTGGCACCGGCTGAAACCTGTCGGCACCGCCTATTTTGGTTCGTGCCGGGAAAGGGTGTACAGCAGGTGTCGGGGAGTGGGTAACCCCTCGATGCGTGATTGGATTCCGCTCCAAGCGGATTAGTGTTATTTAATTTTTTCTCGTCTTCTTATTTTTTACGCGAAGGTTACTTGCTAGTTAGCCCCGTTCTTGGGACCGAATGGTAGCCTACTGATGATTAACACTGTGTTTTATTTTAACATATTTATTTATTTATTGTCACCAAAAGTGGTAAGCCAGTTAAGACTTGTCACTACAATACATTACATACAAAAGGCACTAGAAAACATACTGATTGAAAACAATGATAAACAAGTGATATGATATAACTAGATGGAATGAAACTTATATTACCAAGAAAAGATCTGCATATGCTATGGACGAGGCTATAGATGAAAATATATATATATTCATCTATAAATATATAGATGAAAAGAAAATAAAATTCCGGCGTGGTACCGCCTTTGTGTCGTTTTTGAGACATAAAGAATAATTTGAATTGTTTCATTCTATCCAGTTTTGAATAACGATTTTTTTTTTGTCTTTTTATCTTTTGGCCATCCGAACCTGCTCTTCGCCATGAACTGATTTAAGGTATTTGTTTATAATATTTGAAAATAAAATTAACTTGAACCTTAGTCTCCTTTCGCCTCATTTGAGCATCCATCACACAGAGGTAGTACCATACAACAGATCTGTTAGTTAAAGAACAGAAAAGAGAAGCTGTCACATTTTAAATTGAAGGGTAGCCTAGTGCAAAACTTTTTCTTGTCTTTCTTTCTTTTTTTTCAAAACCTTTTTTGCCGCTGAAGGAATATAACTAAACAAACATCCTACCATCTTTCTTTTTTTTCAAAACCTTTTTGCTGCAAAAGGAATATAATTAAATAAGCATCCTAGCAGATCTGTAGATGAACGTTGATGATGAGAGAGAGAGAGAAGTTGCATTTTTGATCGAAAGGTCTCTATTTAAATACCGTTTTGGTCGCCGGTCAGAGTTCCTTTGTCCTTCAAAATTCGACCGTCGAACTTCGGGAGCTAGCAAGTTCGAAGTTTGCTTGAATCGTCGAAGAAACGTTGAACGGGCAAGGATCGCCGGATTTGAAAAAACGCTAATTAAGCGACTGGCGAACTTCGACGGCATTTGAAAACGGAAAATAAGCAACCGGCCAAGCCAACGGCGAACAAAACTTCGATCAAAAATGCAACTAGAGTTTATTGAACGGATAATAATACAAACGACATAAGGGCAACCCCAGAAAGCTCTGGCCTGTCCTAGGGGTGGCCGGATCTGAACTACAAACACTAGGCTATATCGATATAGCATCCAAGTCGCAACATGAACTAACCGGAATGGTACAGAGAACAAAAACCCACAACAAAAAAAGGAAACAGCAGGGTAAACTAAGAAACTAAAAATCATATTTATTCAACAAACATTCTTTCAGTTGTATTTTAGAATCAGCGATCTCAGTATTTGTCTTTAGATCTGGACTCTGGAGCCAGTGCGTTCCAAGCTTGAGTTCCTCGATAATGAGTAGAATGATGATGAAGTGATGATAATCGGGGACTAATAGGGACCAAACCGTATGGTGGCTCTGATTGTGGAATATGGAATTTTCATTATTATTTTTTTTTCATGTCGAGAGGACAGTTGTTAGCGAAGAAAAAACTCATCAGTTTGTTTGCAGATTTTGTTTAAAGTCAGTGGCAGTAGCCAGTTACGTTTGTCTACCGTCGTGTACTGTAGAATAGAGGAAGGCTGCACTAACATGATTTATTTTTTGTTCCAGGAAAACTATTTGAATTATAACTTGGTCAGTCAACCGTACCCGATGAGAACTAGTCAAGATTCACTGCCCATTTTAAGGTAAGCCCTTAGCTTCGTCTTACATCCTTAAAGGACTGCGACGTCATTTGTGGGAGGCAAGCAGGAGCAAGTTTTGTTGGGGACCGAATAGACCTGTCATGCCTAGAGAGTCTGTGGCTGTGGGTTAATAGATCATCTTCCAAGACATATTGGCCCTGTAGCGTATATTCCGTACAGAGCGTGTTCCACCCTACTTACCGTAGTTACTACGCTAGTTACCGTAGTTACTACGCTAGGCTGGAACGCTTTTCGAATTTTTCAGTCACATATCAGGCCGCGGGGTGATCCGACCAATCACGTTACAGAGATGCCTAGTTACTACGCTAACTACGCTCCCGAGCGTGGTAAGCAAATAGTTACTATTAGTTACTATTTTGAGAAGGTTGGAACGGACAGCGTAGTAGCTTTTCGTGAGGCTGGAACGGAAATAGTAACTAATAGTTACTATTGATAGAGGGGTGGAACACGCTCATAGTTTCACATGGGATTTATAGTGGAAACCAGATTCAAACAAAATGATTGATACATGATAATAATAATAATGTACGGTAATGCAAAAAATAGGCCATTGTTCTGTGCAGAGCTCATCTAAAACACTTTTTTGTATTTTTTTTTCAGCGTATAGGTTAGACTGCCTAGGGAATTTTTGAAAGTTTTGATGGAATCATCACAACTTTAGATGGAAGGACGTTCCAACAGTCCGACACGCTGTTTTGGAAAGACCTTCTGCAATTTAGAAAATCACCAGCCACTCAGCTTGAACTCGTTTGTATCGTATTCATTACAGTTTTCAGGACATAGTTTCTTACGCCAATTTGTACTTCTGGTTGTATTCTCTCGCCCTCTGACCGACCCGGAAGGGTTGCCTTTTGGTAAATAAGTATACTCTTTATGACTATCTCTCCTTGCCGATGCAAAATCTCCGGGTACCTAGCGGAAGAAAGGCAGAAGCGGTATCACAGATGCTCCCAAAGATCGCCGTGATTGCTTGACACAGGATTTGAGTCGCTGAGTTCGAGTCGTTACGGAGACGTTTGCTCCTTCTTCTTGAGGATCACTGGCGTGTTTTGGACTTAGTCGTATAGAGTATTGGCCTCTGACTCCAAGAACAATGTCAGATGCGGTGGAAGTCACGAGTCCAACCGTGATAGCCCATGCACCTGAACCACAGTGAAGTGTGCCAATTGTGGGAGTTCCAAACACCCAGCTTACAGCTTCCGTTGTCCGAAAGTGGCTTACCTTACAAGCTTACAAGGCCTACGAGCCACCAACGCGGAGCCCCTTGATGTCACGCCTAACAGCTGATGTTACTCAAGTTATTTGGAATTCGTTATTTTTGTGTATTTCAGTTTATTTTGTTTATACATTCGCTTTTCTTGTTTTTTTTTATACTCCATCGTTTTGGCTTCGGCCAGCCGATGGGTTACAAATAAATAATAATAATAAAAATATCATGTCAAATAAACATCCGAGTAGCTGTGAGGTGTAGGCTAGCATTCAGAAGCTTAGGCGCTCTTGAAATCGCATATTGGAATCTATATCATCGCATTAGCCAATCACAACTCAGTCTGCGCCATCGGAGCCATCTAGGTCACTGGGAAACATTCCTTGATTTGATTCAAACAGGGGAGATGTCGCTACTAAAAAAAAGGACCGTTTGTCTACAGGGGATGTGTCAAGTGATTGAAGGAACAGAAAACTTGACTCAAACTTGACTCGGGGACCTAGCTAACATATCAAGAATGTACCCTGAGTCGATATTGAGAGTAAGAAAAATTCTCGTTACGACCATTGCAGTTTCCGGGCAGTTTCCGAGAATTCGACTTTTGAGCAAAAGGTTTGCAAAAGCAAAAGGTTTGTGTGCCGCGACTAGGAATCGAACCCCGGCCCTCTTGTCGGGGAGGTCGTTACTCTGTAGTCTACATGTAAAAGGGCAAACTTTTACAGTACATAAGTGCATAATTACAGTGCATAAGGGGCAAGGGCCTGCCAGCTAGCTTTGGGAACACTAAGGAGGGGGTTCGAGACGGTTCGAGATAACAAAGAAGGGGGGGCCTGTCGACAATAAGACCCTGTATATTTATCTAAGCCCCCCGGGCGATTCGATGGCCGAAAGTTGCGTAGTCAAGTTTACTGTTCCTTTAATAGAGAAGCGAATAGTTTGGATCGGGCAGGATACCAGGATATATTCGACTCCGCATGGTCGTATTACAGAGATAGGGGTCGGAAGTTCAGGTGCTTATTTGTTCTTGGTTGCACGCAGTAAACCTCATTCATTCAGAGTAGCAAAATTCACACAGGTTCAGGGAAACTCACATCTGTGAGATGCCTCTGAAGAGTGCTAGACCCCTTTAACTACGGCTGGAACTTGTCGCGAGTCTAATGTGATTACATTTAGTTTCTGTTGGTGATTAAACAGTTCGTAACCTGATCTATATCAGCCGACTAAATGACGTTTTTGTCACGAATTATGACAACCAACTTCATGTTTTCATCTTTGACTATAATTGCCAATTATTTCTGCATAATTCATTCAGGGGTCTCGCAGTCGTTGTTTGGTTATGTTGTCCATAGGTTGGCTGTTGATTTTTCTTTTTCCCGAAATCCTACTGTTGTCATCTTATTTTATAAGACCAGTCAACAACTTTTTTTTAAATGCAGGGTATAAGCTTCTTTTGTATCAGCTTTCGTCAGATTGTGATGTATAAACTTCTTTAGAAGATGTTAGCCAAGAAAGCCAACAACAAGTGATAGCCCGTTAAATCAAGATGCGCTATTTCTGGTATAAAAAAAAAACAATTGGTCCTTCCATTTTTTTTATACCTGCAACCTTTTCCGTCCACGGAAGTAGTATAAACACTGACAGAATGCACATACGTTCACTTTCTTCGTGTTGCTAAGTGCAGGTGTCTGACCGTTGTGTTCGCCACCTAGATATATTTCGGCGACGCCAGGATTCTTAACTTCTTTCCATGTTGAATGCTTAGTGAATAATTAGCAATGTCATATCTGAGACTTTCTAATTTCAGTTCGTCCTTACGAATATTTTGAGATCTCCTTTAATTTTAGTTTCTGTTCTTGCTTGAAACATGTATCTATGTAGGAGAAGCCTGTTTCAAGCCTGAAGTCTTGTCTGGTAGACTATTTGGCGGTGACCCACTAGAGAGGATGGGTTTGTATGAAGCACAAGCTGATCATGTTTTATTCCTCCAGGTTTTGACAAGGACTTTAAGTTTTGTCTGATGGTGATGGTTAGTCTTTTGTTACTCTTGCGGATAGATTGGTGGCATCGAATATCCACCCCTGGTATTACGTGTCTTGAACTGTAAC
The DNA here is from genome assembly GCA_023053555.1 of Branchinecta lindahli. Lineage (NCBI taxonomy): Eukaryota > Metazoa > Arthropoda > Branchiopoda > Anostraca > Branchinectidae > Branchinecta > Branchinecta lindahli. Next base: position 18,092,409 of record JAKZAO010000011.1, on the reverse strand, counting down.
GCGTGGCTGCTTTCTTATTAGTTATGCCTTTATTTCCAAATATGATTTCTTGTTGATCACGTTTTTTCCTCAAGAGTGATTCCTTTTTGCGCGTGAATGAACCTAAAGAATGAATACTAACAAGATTCATGCAAGATAACAGACAAAAAGTTTCCGCTACTGAAGCTACCAAGGGACCCCGAACTCTCTAGGGTCCGTTTTTTGTAGATTTGTTACACTCCGCGTCCGATTTCTAACAAATCAGTCGATTTCCAACGAAACATCATTCGTTTACTCGGTTATTAAAGTCATCTATGCATTTTATTTTTTAACTGATTGCGAGAAACGGCGATAATTGTTTTACTGTCAGTTATCAATGTGGATATTTTGAATGTCTTCTTTCATCAGTGTAAAAAAAAAAAAAAAAAAATCTCGTCAGTCAAAGGTCGTTTAAGGCAACATAGAACAAATCCGTCCTGTGACATGACGTGAAACACATCGGAGGCTTGAATTTCTTCAACCGTGTTCGTCCAAAAACTCGTCTTCTGTTGTGATCATATGCGGGATCTTGTAGCCAATAGCCCCTGACGTTCATGAAAGCGTTAAGGATTACTGTCTCTTCCGTGTCTGCAGTTCTGAATAGAGGGTGGGTCGGCTTCGGTTGCAGTTTTGAGTTTGATTTTTGGCAAGGTCTGAAACACTTGGCTACTTTCTTTGCGTTTTCAATATAGAGAGTTCAATTTATTTCGGCTGCTTTCTTTTGGGATGCTCATTCTAAGAGTGGGTGTAGCCGTGTAGGACAAGGCTTTCTCGTTCACCTTTGCTCCAGACACAACTGTCTATATGGAAGACTGATGGAATCTTAAAGTCCATTTCGAAACCTGGACGTACTAATCCTACCCTGGGTCACCACCAGTATCAGCCAAGATTTCAGGCATGAAACAGCTTGCCTTACAGAGCAACACGTTTCGGGTAAGAACAGAAATAATAATAAAAAGAGACATTCAAAATTAACATACAGCGAACTTAGATGCTGATATTCAAAAACTTATTACATACTGATGTTTAATATTCTTAGATTATAACACTGCTAATCTGCAATTATGGCTAATTATGTTCATGGAAGAAAATTAAGAACCCCGGCGTCGCCGAACTGTATCCAGGTGGCGAGCAAAGGGGTTAGGCACATTCGAGTAGCAACTTTAAGGAAGTGAACTTGTGTACAGCTTTGGCAGTATTTAAGATAGCCTACTCTGGAAGGAAAAGGTTGAGGGCAGGGTCGTAGGTGCAGGAGGGGTGTTAAAGGGTTCGACCCCCTCCCCCTCCGAAACATGCAATAATAATCATTTTTTTTTACAGGATTTAACATCTGATTTTTGTTTTTGTCTTATTGTTTAGTAAAGATTAAGTCCGACACGCGGGTAGACCCCCCCCCCCCCCCGAAATAAACTCCTGGATCTGGACCTGGTTGGGGATATCACGAAATGCAGAGCAGAGCCGATGATTTTAAGCAGGAACGGCGCAGCCTCTTTTACATTGCGGATTTAAGAAGAAAGTCCCCATCCATACAGCCATTTGTAGGCTACCCATCTTTTTTTCGATTTTCTAAGCCTAGGACATCGCTAGTTTCCTGGGGTTTCTTCTTGTTCTTCCTCAAAATAGACCTTAGAAACTGAGGTTTGTCGAACTCCGTGCGAGTCGAACTGTGAAGAATTCCGTTCCTGACAGACAGCGTCAGCGATATCATTCCAGCGCTTTTAAAATGATGAACGATCTGAGCCATCATCAACAAAATGTCAAGTAGTATTTTGGTTCTCATGAGTTATGGGATCGTAAATTTTGGGTGTTTATACCTGCTACTGGACAGAAGTCCCCTAAGTTTTAATGGCGATTGCCAGGTGGATAATGGTAGATAGTCTCTGGCCTTTATTTGGCCTAATATCGCTCTGTGGCAGGCGTGTGCAGGTTTTGGGAACATTTTACGACACGCTTATCTATTGCCAGCCTTATTTTAAAAATGAGCGGTCAAGTCGCACTTATTTCACTGTCATTACTGTCAAGAACCTCTCGTGGGAACTCATAAGAGCAGTGGCGGGGCGTAGTATCTTGAAATTTGAAAACCTACAACGCCGGAATCCCTTTGGCTACCCTCTACTCCTGGTCCTTAGCAAAAGCGACAAGAATGTTAGGCGACCAATTTATAACCTTGCTAATCTGAACTTGAATTTATTTAAGGTAAAATGGTCCGCATAAAGAGAATTTTAAATATTATTTAAAATATACTTTATATATTTTGTTTTTAAAATGTATGATAAATGGTAATAGGAATACAAAAATAATGTATGTTTATGATTGTTATAGAGGTTTTTTGTTTTGAGGATGAATTTTGTAATATAAATAATTTGAATGATGAGAATGATAAACGTGGAAAGATAATCATGTTAAAATTGTATAACATGATTGAAATGTATAGATAGTGGAAAGAGTAAAATATTGATATTGAATTTAGTTTTGTTAATTTAATTTTATAAATAAAGATAGGATGGAAGTTAAAAAAAAAATAACCTTGCTAATGTGACGAAGGTGATAGCCCTTCGATAGCTGGGGTCTAGCCGATAGTATCTATCGTAGGTTCACTCGATATATGGATGAATTGATGAACTTATTCCCAAAGTAACCCATAGGCCACAGCGGGAAAAATAACAAAACATCTCTTTAATGTCTCAAACCCGCGAAATGGTGGTTTATCCGATCATAGGGAGCAGCAAGGGCCCGTGATATGTTGTTCATAGTCCGTTCGCTCAAATGACCCTCCACTAGCAAGGTTTTGCGGCGATATTCCCCTCTTTTGAGTTTCCTCGATTTCCGATAGATGATGTGCACAACACAAATAGATGGTGCTGTGACCACTTTGGCTTGGACAGGTTCAGAATTGATGTCGTCTTATTGAAAGTAACAAAATAAAATGGACAAGAAAATAAAATGGACAAATACAAGGACGTTGAGGAAGCAAGATCGAGTAACTGCAGACAGTTTATTTTAATTTTTTAATTCAGCTGATAAAAGGCCATCAAGGGCCGTACAACTTTCAACAACAAATAATAATAAACACCAAACAGGGACTGGTAAAGTTACAATACAGCAACTTCCCATACGACACCCATATCGGGAAATAAATATAGTCGGGCTTTTGTTTGATCTTTTTCACTGTGCAGTCGACTTTTTTCGGTACCATAAAAGTTGCGGCCGTTGAAGAACTTGCGCGCTTCATTATGCAAAAGATGAATCAAAGTAACAAATGCGAATATCCGGAAATATCTCCCGCTATATTTTCTTGTCCTAGAAAACTTCTTGTTGACTCCTGGGTTTTTCAAGTAGACTTCGACGTAGACAGCAATTAGAGTCTTTGGATCTTTCGTTTCTTACACCCGCCAGAGAAAAATGCTTGACGTTTTCTTGCGTTTTAAAAGACAAATCAACCAAACACAGATTCCTGCGGGCACCCTTGTTTCACACCCGATTCTGGGGCACAAAACGAAATTGCACCCCCCGGAATCCCTTGTACCATCTGCTCCGATCGTCACACTACCATCTTCAGTATTTATGACGGCTGCCTAATAAATCCCGATCCCAGGGTGCCCATTCCCTTCGAGGGGTCGCTGGCTCAGTTCTAGTCGGGATTAACGGACAAAATTCAGCGAGCGCTGGAGGTTCTGTCGTTTGTCTGAGGGCTTCCCTGAACATTATTCTACGGCGGAATCTGTGTGGTGTATAGTAACTAATATTCTTTTGGTGTAGAGCGGTTGACGGTTGATCAGGTTGACATTGAACTCCAAGCTGATTTTGTAACACCCGGAGTTTCTTTACCGACCACTATGTTTGAGACTTCTTGGCTTTTGCAGGGTTTAGGTGAGTTATGGTTCAAACCTAGTCACAGAACGAACCAACAGGGATGTGACGGATGTCCACAAGTTGAGCTGCAACGTTCCAGCGCCCCCGCGTCTTTGCGGAGTCAGTCGATTGAATAGTCTGGCTTAAGCCTCGAGTATGCGAAAGTGTGGCGAAGCTTTCTAGGACTTCCTGTAGCGCGCGCGAAAGTTTTTCGGACGCCCTCGTTCCCATCCTACTTCAGCTGCAAGCAATAGGGACACCAATCCTTGACATGTTCCTATCTTCGAGTAGGAGGTTGGTTGCGTTCGAGAACTCGCTTTTGGTGTCCGTCTTCTCAGCGTGGCTGCAGATCTCTGTACCATCCTGGGAAGAGTTAAAGAAGGAGGCTTTCGACGGCTCCCCCCAGTTTTGTTCTTCGCGTTTGTGTTTGTTTATTCTTGCCCTGTTGGAATGTGGATTAAGTTAGAGGGATAAACTACTAAAACTGATTTATCTGATTGGTTATTCCACTGGTTATCCACCCAATAGGCCAATGTGTGATCGTGCGTAAGCGCCAATTCGTTGACGCATTCCTGATGACCCTTTTATCCTTTGATGGTCCTAACCAAGTCAGGGATGCAGACTTTTGAAAAATCTTGACGCGCGATGTTTACCGACAACTTTAGGCTTTCAACCCCTGAATACCCGTATACCCTGTCGTTCAACAAAGGCTGGCCACGTTCCACTCACAGAGGCCCGAGTTTGGTCAATTGTATCCGGATGAAACGGCTCGTACGTGCTCGGCAAATCATATGTGACGCAGTGGCAGAGCTTCGGTTTCATGGTCAGCTAACGCCAGAGAGTCAGTGTGTGTTGATTATCTTTGTTGAAAAGACCTAATGGATTAAGACAATGCCTCTTGTGAGACAATTGACAACTCATCGGCCCGTGGCCCCCAGGCCGCCACCACGGCCGTCAGTAGCGGTGACCAAAAGGCCGCTTACGTGTAAAGGGGACATGGCGATGAACCCACTTTATATTTGCAGGTAAGGCTGCTTTGCGAATGTGGATTATTACTAATAGATGTGGTATGCGAGCATCCAGGGTTGGTCACCAAGAACCGGGGTGTACGAGCTACATTGTTAGCTAATATTATTCAAAGATACTTCAGTCAGGATACATACTTTGGGCTACTTTCGAGATACATTTGTTATACTATTATATAACATATGGGGTTTATAAGGGAAAAAATAATAATAACTACAACACCCTCCAGAAGTTTGCACTTCACCCTACATAACACTATAAAAAAAAAGAATGAGATACTAAAATAGATAGCTACTTTATGATACGTTGGGATACTTCGGATATTTAGAAATACTTTGGGATACGTTCCAGGGTGTACGTAGATGCTTTTGATGACCAACCCTGGGGGAGTACATTGTTGCCGGTGTAGGTTACAGGAGGGGGTTTATCTGAGAGAATGGGCGCGGCGCTGGCATTATATATTCCATGTGAGGATAGCCGTGTGCGAGGAGTGTGAACACTTCTTCAGCCCAAGGTGAATGTGAATCACATTTCTGGTAGGGCTAAACGGTCAGCAGAGATATTTCGTCAATATTTTGGTGCTAACTTGCGATAATACAAACAACAGTTTTTTGTCAATTGAATTATTTATTTGATGTTTGATACTTAATTGATGGAGGGGAATTTTGTTTTGGTGTGTGCCTGGCAGTTTAGGGTGGGTTTTTTGTAGCGTAGTATGGCCGATATGTGAGGTTGAGGAATGGGTTGATCTGAGTGTGCGGATGTCTGGCGTGTTTTTCGAACATCAAGAAAATGTCGAGGAAAATGTCCCTGCCTGAGGAGCATATACACGATTCGGTTTTGGGTTTCGAGCCTATCTAAAGTCACGTGCCAGCTCGTCGCGAAGGATTGCTCCCTGGATTTGCGTGTGCACACTCTGATCGTAGTGGCCGATCCATCTTCGATCGTCGGTCTTTCAGATCTCGGTAAATTTTTCGAAGGTGCCAGGTTCGATGTACACCTGATCCGGCAGCGAGGAGCCCCTCTTCCCCGCTCTGCTACTTCGGTCGGGTCTCGCGAGTCTTTCGATGTAAACGAGAACAAACGTGTCCGTGGAATTTGATGTTTCTAGAGAGTTTCCGGTTTCTCCGGATTCCGGCTGAATCCGAGGCACGCCGGCAGAACTAACAGCATCCGTTGATTCATTGTGTTCTTCTACTCTACCAATGAATTATGGGGATTCGTGTCCCGTCACTTGATTCCAAGCCCGACCTAAATAATATCCATGCCATGTTTATGCAGTTGAGAGTTTAGCATGTGAACGGGCAGACGAACGGACGGACAGATTTACGATTTCATAGCCATCTTTCATTTTCGTTTGGGATCACATCGAAGCAACCTGACTGTTTTTGAAAAAAATAAAATTTTCTAGGACTCTGTTTATTTCTATCTCTGCATTTCTTCATTTTAAGAATAGACACATTTAATATCAGGAAATCCGGATGCTATATTCTTCCGGTTTGAAGTAAGCATTTGACGTTCGAAATGTGCGTCTTTCAGGAATCCTTGTTGTGGTTACTTTGCGGTTAGCTTCCTACCGTTCTCACATCCTTTCTCCGAATATGTTTTCCTCATTCTCGTAAAACCCAACTGACAGCAGGCATATCATTATCCGAGCCGTTTGGCATTCGTAGTATACTATGACGCGACTGTCATGGATCGAACCAAGCTGTTAAGGGGCCAGTATGCCCATTTGTTCAGTAAGGTTTACCTTTCGCTCCCTTCTTTCACGTCTCTAATTCTTTTTTGCTCTCCTTTCCACTTCCAGTCCCTTGTCGACTTTTAGCTTGATGCTTGGCCCATAACTGAACTGGGGCTTGCCCGGCCCCCCGTACCATGGGAATGGGTGTAATCTGTGAACCTTTAGGGGACAAGGCTGGTTGTTTTTTCAGTTCTTTAGCTAGGTCGGGCTTAACTCCATTGTTTTCTAAAGGGTTCTGCGGACTACCGAGCCCATACTATCGATTAACAGTGTATGATGGGGAATGGGAGACCCCCGCAAAATTCTTACGGAGTCCGTATAGCAAATTGCAAACACGGGGTAGTCTCTTCTTAATTTATTTAACTAATCAACGGCAATCAAGGGCCGTATAAACTTTCAACAAAAATTAACAACAAACAGTAGACTACTAAATCTAAACGGAGACTCGCGCAAAACAGCGTGCAAGATTGCAAAATAACAATCTCCCCACCAGGCCCGTATCCAGGAATTTATTTGGGGGGGGGTTGCCCAGGGGTCGGACCAAAAAGTACAAAAAAGACTTAGATCAGAGGTTAAAGCCTACAAAAAACTATTACTTTTGTTGGTTTTGGGGAGGGGCCGAACCTCCAAACCCCTCCTCTGGATACGACCCTGCTACCCACAACACCCGGATTGGGACCGTCAGCTTCATGTGCGACCCGGGTTCCGGCTAAAACCCCCCCGGCGAAACCCCCCCCGTACAAAACCCCCCCGCCAAAACCCCCCCGGCTAAAACCCCCCCGTGACCAAAACCCCCCCGACCAAAACCCCCCCGGTACCAAACCCCCCTCCGACCAAAACCCCCCCGGTACCAAACCCCCCCGACCAAACCCCCCCCGGTACCAAAACCCCCCGGTACCAAAACCCCCCCCGCATAAAAAAAGACGGGTATGTATGAGTAAAGTAACTGTTAGGTAGAGAGTAAGAGAAGAATAGACCCCCCCCGGTACCCCCCCCCCCGAATCCTTAGACACTCACACATATTTAGACTGGGATTTACTGGGCAACAAAACGAACAACCATGTGACAGTTTTACCATTGACAAGCACGAAGGTGAAGCGCTGATAGAATATTTCTGAGACTATCTTGAAAGTGCTATCACAAAACGAGCTCAACATTTCCCTTGACCCAAAGGATCCTCCCATTAAGTCTCATCAAAATATCTCATTCCCTTCGAAAGTTATCCTGCTCACAGACGGAAAGTAGGACAACTTTTGCGGTGTCATAGGTTTTCCTCCGCTTACTGCCCATCTTTGAGTTTCTGGTATGAATCAGGGATAACTAAAGAGCAATCAGGCAAAGGGAGCTTCACATTGCACCAATGGGTGGCATCCTAACTGCAGCTTCCTTGCCAAGAAGGAGGAGGCATTGGGAAAGGATTTGTTGGGGGGATCGATACACAGAGTGGAGCTGGCTTTGATTTGATCATTCACATTTAACACCTCACTGACAACAGCTTCAGTTAATGAATGCGGGTGTTTGGTGACTTCAGCAAAACCATCAACCTTCACCTTCGCCTTACACTCTCTTTGTTTATCATTGTTCTGATACCCACTGTACTTCAGACATTATTGTAGAGTCAAGTTTGTGAAAGAAGTTTATTTACTCTTACTCTCTAACTACCAGTTACTCTACTTATACCCGTCTTTTTTTATGCGGGGGGGGGTTTGGTCGGGGGGGGGTTTGGTACTGGGGGGGTTTTGGTCGGGGGGGTTGGTACCGGGGGGGTTTTGGTCGGTGGGGTTTTGGTACCGGGGGGGGGTTTGGTCGGGGGGGGGGGGTTTGGTCACGGGGGGGTTTTGGCGGGGGGTTTTTTAGCCTAGACCCGTGCGACCCAGCCAGGACAGCCAGCAACGGGTTCGAAGGCTCAAGAATCCACTCTCCGTAGGCTCGCAGGCTACGCTTACCCATGTAGCGGATAACTTCGGATAACTTAGCCACCAAAAACTGTTCAATGAAAGGGTTGGAAGAGGTGTACAGGCATACCCAACAAAGCTTCACCCCTCGCGCAATTATTCATTAGGGTTTGTAATTAGGCCCATATCCGCCAAAACTTTATGAATTGAGCAGGCCTGAGGTATGTGGGTCGAGAATGCCGACTCGGCCTTGTGACGTCACCACCAAAACAGCTCTTTCGCGACACAGAGGTATCTAAAAAGAAAACATACTAGAGAGCGTTTTATCATCTGAACAGGTGGGATAAGAACGCTTGATGGGGCTAAGAAGTACTTAGCGTATGTTGACATGGACCTCGTCGGAAAACACCATGAGCTTTGCACTAAAGTTGTGGCTTGATTTTTTGTATGTACATTAGCGAGCGAGTATTACGCCAGCGAGTATTTAGTAGCCTATCTTTACGAGTATTTATACCACTTCAGCGTTTTCGCTGTGAAAGTTACTTTTGAATAAATTTCCCGTCTCCATGGGTATATCGGTCTCCTGTCAACAGTGAAGTACAATCTTTTTAACAAGGACGGATTATGGTAAGAAACTCTGTCTCGACCCTGTGCCGAGCGAAAATCCGCAGTCGAGTTCCGTAATTACCGAGTGGGTGCTTATTCCTAAGACTTTGTTTGCTATTTATTCTGCATAGCACCTTAGGGCTAGTGTACTGTACGGTTGAGGGACGTGAGAATGCAGAAGTTTCGTTAGGCTAAAGCTGCGAACACACGATCAGGATTTCCGGCCGGATTTCCTGCACTTTCATCACCAAGTTGAAAAAATCACAACTTTTCCATATGGAAGTGATAATGGTGCCGAAAATCCGGGCACATATTCCGGTCCGGGAGCTCCCGATCCTGATCGTGTGTTTTCACTATAAAGCCAGGCTTCACCTTCTTCCGGATTCCAGACAGCCGTTTTCGCCGAGACGGATCTGGAAGGTGAAGCCAGGCGAAAAATGTCTTCAAGTCGTGTTGGACACCCGAGCCTGGATTCCGGAAATCTGGAAGGTGTCATAGAGGCAACACATCTGAGAGACCCTATAAATATGCAACTGAATGGAGTAGGAAAAATAGGGAGATTTATTGACAGCTGTGACTGGGGAGCAAATTAAGGGGACTTACAGGAAATATTGCAGGACATTTCGCAGCACCATTGTCATGAAAATTTGGAAGGGTTGGCTTGACTGTCTGGAAGCCCCAGATGTCTTGAGTCTGTTTTTTACAGTTAGTACTCATTTGTATCGGGAATTTCGTAATCGAAGCAAAGATGAACTACGAGAAGAGAGAAATGGATATTATCAGTTCTTGATTTTAGTAATTGACTTTTGAGAGATCAGAACACACTCATCGCAAGCCTGATAAGAATCGGACTCATGCTAAGCTGTCCTTTGGACTTTGGGCGCGAGATAAGATTTAGGATTATTCATCATCGCACTATTTTGCTTGGGATATGCAACTGATCCAGAAGCTTATCATGCTGAAAAAATAACAACAGTATGTTCAGAACAACAATGATAGTTTGCGGTAACAGCCGATAGAAGGTTGGACATACCCGATATGACGCAGGCCACTTGTCAGTTGGTGACAAGGACATCGAGATTAGAACTAATGAGGAAAGTGATTTTTAAATCGATGACTCACCTAATATGCCTTGTGCGTTTTGAACTGAAATTATATAGATAGCAAAGTGACGCACCCGACCGAGGATCCCCTTGGGGCGCAGGTTCGAGTCTCGATGGTGCCAACCATTTGGTTTGGGGCGGGGGTTAGCGGCGTGAACCCATAATGCTGCGGGCATACGATCAGGGCGGGGTGTTTGCGGACTGGAATTCGTGCCAGGATTTTTTGCACCATCGTGAGTTACGTACGGAAAAGTTGAGATTTTTATCAGCTTTATGATGAAAGTGCAGATAATCTGACCGGGAATTGACTGCCTATAAGACTAGCGAAAGCCGATCCCGATCAAAATGGACGCCTAAAGTAATCTGGGGAAGTTGATAGGAAGGGTGTGCGATAGCTCCAGGATGGCTTGCTCCCAATCGTCCATTACACTTCCTGGCTGACGGTAGAGAGTCGGAGATCAGCACCCTGTCAAGGCAGATGCTCGGGCAGATGCTGATACCTTACCGTCTTACCTTACCCGACTAAGGCAGACTTCGACTGGCCTGAAAGGTCAGCTTTAGGAAGCATTTGTTCTTAATACTTATGGTCTAGGCTGTTGAGCCTAAGGCCTTTGTTTCCAGTAAGCAACCGGCGATGCGAGTATTGGAATTTTCGGTTTCCTCAGGGAACTTTCGGACGACCAACGATTCAGGGTGTGTTACAACCCCTTGCCAATAGTTCTAATCTCAAATAAATAGAAATGCGGATTAACTGCGGATTAACGCTGAAAGCCCTAATGGGCCATGTTGAGTAAAAGATATAAAAAATAACTGATTTCCAATAAATAAATCCAGTGAATACATAAATAAATGTCCAACAATTTGATCCAATAAACAACCTTTATTGTTTAAGTCACCTTGACGTAAACCAAAAACCAACGAACACATCTACAGCTTTTTTCTCTTTCTGCCATACCCTAACTAACCAATAGGGGGTTTCCCCCCAAAATCGTAGGCTATCCCTCAAATACTCCTCACCCATTCCTCTCTTTTTAAACAACCCAAACAAATTTCTTGTCTCAACTCTTTAAACTCTTTACAAAAAAACAGAAATGTTTTTTTTTAATGGGTAGTTAGAAAATCTTCCCTTTTAGTGTACTACTCGCAGACAACTTGAGACGCCGGTGAGGTATGAAAGTATATGGAACGGTTTGCATACCTTCCGATTCCTTCTCTCAAACGCATACTCCGTTGAACCAACAATTGTGATGTAAATGACCCGTTTTTTCTGGTCAGGAATTTCGAGAATCCTTTCATTGAATCGGAAGCTTTGCGGCAGAATTAAATTGGATTTCATTGCCGAGTGTAGTGCTGTATTGCATTCTTTCTGCTTTCACGATTTTATGTTTGATTCAAATGTCAAAAACCTTCTTTTTTTTGCACGCGGATCCCGCCAAGAGAAGTCGTTAAACGTCGTGAAATTTGTCGTTTCTTGAAAGTATAATTGCAGGCAGTGAAGATTATTGTTTATTCTTCCGCTAGTCTTGAGCATAAATTAGGAAGGAACCGTTGCGTGTCCATTGTGTACCAGTTTTTGAAATTCCCTCACAGATTGCTTATGCCTTTAAGTAATTCCCAACTGGGTTCTGATTTAAGCCTTAAAGGACATCTTGCACTTCATAGTATTTTGAGATAGTTGACCACTTACAGAAAGTTACATAAGACTTCGGCTGTTTTTTGCCTTTTTCAGTGTCCCTTGCTTTGGATGACAAACTTGACAAAATTTGCGTAAACGGTCGTTGGACCAATAAGCTCCTCGGAAAAAATGATCGGGAGCCTGATACGCCACGTAACGAGAATAAACGTGGCAAACGTTGTAATCAGCGTAATGCCAATAAAGGACATATGATACACTAATGAAGTGTAGAATCTCGAGAGCGAGAATGGATTGGAATAGTACTGAAGTAGAATTGATTACTATCTTAAGTGAGGCGTGTTCTTTAAAGAGCCAATCCTTGCGAAACAAAAATAATTAAATGAATGACGTGCCCAATTGAGCTGAAACCCTCCCAACCTATACCTTCCCCCGGCGAGTCATTCAGATTCCTATTTATACACAGTCGGGAAATTGTAGCAATTTGGGCATCCACGACTTGCAATGTACGGCCGAGTGTACGGCTCTTTCAAGAAATCACAGTTCTGTACTCCCTGCTCGGGAAGTCTGGTTCCAGTTGTTGGGTCATCAACCTTACAGTTGAGTATCTAAACATGTTTGTGTATGAACCTGAACGGTCCGATGGCCAGTGGAGGCTGGTAGGGTCAAAGATCCCTCTATCTGCATGACTCACATGTCCTTTCCCCTTTCTCAACGCCCATGGGAGGACCGGTTAATGTGTGCTAATTAGTGCGGCTTGGTGGTTTGAGTTCATTTCCCCCAAGGCGTTGAAATTCGTATTTGTTTATACGTATGTTCTCAGTGTCCTAATATGATCATTTTATTTTTGCACACGTCATAAACAGCACACGTCGCAAAGACGAAGTAGAAATAAAGAAAAGGAAAAACATAAAGTATACTAAATAGGCTACACAACAAATATCCTGTCCAAAAGCGTACGACTTTATTAGGTTTCTAGTCGGGATATTTCGGCTAGTTTTTTATTACCTTAAATTACCTTAAATCGCACTGGCCGGCGAATAAGGTTGGGTGAACGTCCTGTAGATTCGCCGGTTGAGTGATGGAGGTGGAAGTGCGTTGACTAGTTCCGTTGAGTAGATCCACTGGCCTCCCAGTGTAGTTGGTTAGTGATCCAATGATTTGTTAACCTTTGGAAATTTTGAATTTCTGGTACATGCTGAGTAGCCTACGCGTATTTATATTCATCGATTGTTCGATTCGCCATGCAGTAATTGCTAGTGCGATGTTTTCCGGACACTTTACGACTACCTCCCCTAATGCTCTACTTATGTCGTTATGACATGGATAAACTAGTACTCATTGTATTCCTTGGCACGCCCATAGTTAAAACCTTCACTTAGTCTGTCAGATAGATAATTGTCTATCACATTTGTATATAATCCCATTTGCTTGTATAGATTGACAAATAGAGAAATTTGATGATATCTTGTTGATACGAACTCTGATTAATGAAGATGATCTGGAACACGTAATTGGTGGCCTCCACCCTTTTCTGTGCTTAGATATGACGTAAAGATTCCTGTATGTCGTACTCTCGGATTATACTTGTGTTTATAGACACCAAACAGTACATGCTGTGTCTTTTCAGATATTGATAGAGGATTGAATATTTTAAAACAATGAAGTTTGATAAAAGAAGACACGCTGTCAGAAGTTTCGTAGTAACACAAGAATGCGTACTCTCAACAGATAACACTTAAAGGAACAGAAAACTTGACTCGGGGAGCTAGCTAACATATCAAGAATGTCCCCTCAGTCGATATTGAGAGTAAGAAAAATTCTCGTTACGACCATTGCAGTTTCCGGGCAGTTTCCGAGAATTCGACTTTTGAGTTAGTAGAAAAAAAACAAAAGGTTTTGGGTGCCGTGACTAGGAATCGAACCCAGGCCGTCTTGTCCGGGAGGTCGTTTGTCTGTAGTCTACACGTAAAAAGGCGAACTTTTACAGTACATAAGTTCGAGATAACAAAGAAGGGGGGGGGGCCTGTTGACAATAAGACCCTGTATATTTATCTAAGCCCCCCCCCCGGGCGATTCGATGGCCGAAAGTTGCGCAGTCAAGTTTACTGTTCCTTTAAGATGTTAGTTGTTATGTTTTTCAAACGCTTTGCAACATTATGCATACAGGCAGAGCCGAAACACCGCGTGACAAATGTCTGCCGACTTTTTTGTTTTCATGTATATCGGAAACGTCGGCAGATGCGTTTCGGGCCGTCTTTCGGCTCTTGTTTGTAATGCGTAACGTTTGCAAATCACAACAGATAAAATACCAAGTGTGATCTGTTGCAACTGCTCATCCCTGTAAGGTAATGTAAGGTACAGTTTTATTGACAATTCTAGAAAAACTGCAATTGCATAAAAGCGACAAACATGCCAGTGGCATAAAAAATAACGCTTTGTTAATCCTGATTGAGTTGTAATTTTTGTTTAATAAAACGCTAGCCTAAGGTGTTAAAAGTAGCCCTGTGTTATCTGTTATGAAACTTCTGACAGGGCCTGGCCTCCACTACTGTTATCCAAACGACTAGACAGAAAACATATGTTTACTATCCTCTTCTCTTGCAAGCCCTGTGTTATCTGTTATGAAACTTCTGACAGGGCGTGACCTCCACTCCTGTTATCCAAACGACTAGACAGAAAACATATGTTTACTATCCTCTTCTCTTGCAAGCCCTGTGTTATCTGTTATGAAACTTCTGACAGGGCGTGGCCTCCACTACTGTTATCCAAACGACTAGACAGGAAACATATGTTTTACTATCCTCTTCTCTTGCAGTTCCACGTTTTCGGACATGGACCCGTTACCAGACACAGTCTTCTCTGGTAGCGAACTAGCTAAGGTGGTTCAACCACCCGAGCGCCCACCCAAGAAACCACATATGCGTCACAACGCTCCTCCCATTCCTGTTATCCCGCAACCACAGAGGGCCGCTCCGCAGCAGGTAAGATATACCAAGAACCCATAACTCTGCGAGAACATCCGTCTCAGCATTAGCCTACATCCATTCGACGACTTTAAAATACCCGACTTCTCTTCTCATTGAGTTTGTAGGGAAAAACCTGGCATTGGGAAATATCCGATGCTGCTCGGACCAAGACTGGTCAATATACAGTTACGAATTTTGGAGTTCGTAGTCAAACAAGCCTTAGCGATTCTTTCAAATGTTCTCCGTCAAAAACCTTGGTTTACTATGCGCCTTGAAAATTGTTTGTTTGTTTTCAGTTTTTTTTCCAAATTCTTTCCTGGCCATTGTCTGCCTCCAGTCATCGAACTTGTCTGTTTGTATATGAATCATTTTTTTTTTTGAAAATGTTGAAAAGGCTTTGTGAGGAGCGTGATTGGATACAGATGTTTGTGTTGTAGGAAGGAGCTATATACGGATGAACAAAAAATGAAAGATAAAAATTGAAAAATATTCATTATTCAAAATTAGAAATATTAACGGGAATTTCACGAATTCGGTGGGTGTCGGTTTGGTGCACTACCCTTGCATATACTGGGTCGTCACTGTAAACCTCTTTGACAGGAGGGAATATGTCCTAAGTTGCTATTAACATTTAGAAGCCAAGAAGAAAGAGGTTGGCAAAGAAGGGAATGGCAACTCGCCATATTCCAGTTCACCGCTTCAAAATGGACTAGCTTCTTAAAGTCCTCCATTGCCTCATTATCAACACTCGTGACAGAGATAGTGAAACAAATCCACAAGTAGATGAATAGAAAATCTGCAACCTGCTTCCCAGGAAATGGAAGTTTTGCTCTCTCTTTTGAGTAGAAATGAAAGCTATTATGTTCTGCTCATTACCTTATGTACTGTCTCTCTGTCACAAGTGTTGATATTAGTTGCGTTTTTGGTGATACCATGGTATCTGATATACGGTCTAAAGTCGTTTTTGCAGTTATCGTGGTATCTGATACCACGGTCAAAAGGCGTTTTTGCAGTTGGCGTGGTATCTGGCCAGTTACCGTGGTAACAGATATTCAGATATCACGGTCCGACCGTGGTATCTGGTCGTGGTATCTGGAAAGTCATCTCACTTTCATCAAATTTTGTCAAATTAGTGAGAAAGAAACTTCGAAAAGTGCAATTTCGGTAATAGTCGTTTTTGCAGTGGACCCTGAGTGGACCGTATATCAGATACCACGGTGACTGCAAAAACGACTAATTGCAGATCCAGTTACCGTGGTAACAGATACCATGGTATCTGCAAAAACGCAACTGTTGAGACAATGGGGGATAGTCCGCTTGGGGCGTTGAAGTAGAATAAGGCGAATTCTAGGTGATGCGTTCTTTTTTACAGTCTTTTGCCGTTGCTAGGCCGTACGGGATATTTAGATTACCCCGAAATGTAATAAGGGGGGGGGGGTGCTTGAGGGTTCACAGTTTTTCAATCTGACAAAAACAAGGGTTGGTCACCAAGGACTGGAGTGTACAAGCTACATTGTTAGCAAAGATATTAGATACTTCGGGATACTTAGATGATACATCGATGTGCTTGAGGATACTTCGAGACACATTGAGATATATTGGTGTACATTGGGATATACTGAGAAACGTTGGGAGACTTTAAGATATAGATAGATAGATTTATTGCCCAAAAGCCAGCACGGGCCATCGCAAAAATACAACTCAAAAGAATAAATAAATAATACAAATAATCGATCTGTACACTACTCAACATCCTACTATATTGCGTTTTACCTTATAAACTTAAACAATTTTCCCTGTGTCTCATCCCCAACCTCAGGAACCTTCCAATCGACTTAATCGTCCCAAAACTCAGCTGTTTCATTACCTGCACAATCCATATTACCTGCACAATCCATATTAGGTAGATAGATAGATAGATTTGTTCAGCTTTCGCCATAAACAATACACTACAGAAATAAAATAAAAATAAAAGTAACAGGGCTAAACAACAACATCCCAGCCATCACTCGAGCAGTGCTTGGTTTATCGTCAGGTTTGAGAAGAGTGGGTCAATTGCATGTTTAACTAGCACATTATCCGACTTGTGGAGTCTCAAAAATAGGCACTGTGAGGTATGTTGAGATACTTAGAGACCTATTTAGGGATACTTTAGGAATACTTATGGGAGTGTGTACGAAGATGCATTTGGTGACCAACCCTAGGACAAAAATATGCTAAAGGAAGTCGTGGGCAAGGTGTTATATGTTGAGAAACCGGGCATTAACGTGATTGTTTTGAACTATGTCTTGGCATGGTTTTCAGCGAACAAAGTGACTTACTTAATTGTTATTCCATCGGCACGTCAGAAATTTCTGTTTTTTCAGTTTAAGTAAGACAGATGGTGTCACGAATCCAAAGGTTTTTCCAACCAAGCAAGGAATGTGATCGTGCATATTTTGACTTCTTTTTTCCCCACCGAATGACATCAAAAGCCGTGATACTGCATTCGAGTTTCAAACGAAGTGTGAGAGCTCTTTTTTTGAGAAGTTGAACCAGTTCCCGTCCTGCATCTCCTATTTAATAAAGTAGTTTGTTGTCGTCGAATATTTTAATGAGAACCCTGGTAGATAATTAACTTCTAAATATACCTAAGCTGACTGCGAGTCAGGTTCGTTGACGCCATAGCATACAGATAAACTAGCTGAGATTTTGTTTCAATAACAGCCTATTTCGGCCTTCCTTGCCAAGGGTCCTCTTCAGGCTGTACTTAAAAATATGGACCTGCTGTGCTGTCTGAGCATGCTTATGCTCCGAGTTCGAAACACATAAACTTGATCGGAACCAGGCCCGTATCCAGGAATTTATTTCGGGGGGGGGGGTGCCAGCGGGTCGGACCAAAAAGTACAAAAAATACATAGATCAGATTTTAAAGCCTACAAAAAATGATTAATTTTGTGGGTTTTTGGGGGGGGGGGTCGAACCCCCTAACCCCCCTGGATACGGCCTTGATCGGAACTGTCATTTGCCACGTAGCTGCTGCCTCGCAGAAATCGAGTTCAGACTTTGTATTAAGACCTTTCATGATTGATTAGTGTATCACCAGTGATATGGTTTCAAGGGTGGTGCTTAAGGCTAGGTCTTGAATAGGGTCGCTGGGACCCTGTGGATAGCGTGGAAATCTTCTGTAGACCGGCGGGCCTGACCTTATTTTCCGCTCTCAAAACCAATCAGCAAACGAGGGGATGTCCTAGTAGCCTAGGGCCCAGACGCACTCTTCTCTTTCTCTCTCAAATAAATAAACGTATGCTTCTCAGTGGTATCAGGGACCCTTAAATTTCCTGTAATGACTCGCCATTCAGGGGGCTTGTCAATAAGAGATTTCTGATACGCTCTAGACCGAGCGTCAGATAGTTCGAGAAATACCCACGGGGATAAAATATTGCCTTGGGGGAGGAGTCTCTCTGGTCTGACGTCGAAGGAGGCCCGGGATTGGCTCTATCTGAGCAAGAACGCCGATTCGACCCAAGTGTAATTTTTGGAAACTACAAAATAGCAACATAGAAGCATAGGAAATGACAAGCCCCCTGAATGGCGAGTCATTGCAGGAAATGTATGGGTCCCTGGTAGATGGTAAAGTTAAGATGAATCATGGCTACCGGACGTGATGCTGATGACGGATCAGCCTCATCGAGGTAACGCTAGGTCACAAAGACGTTAAAGTTTAACTGAAAAGCCAACTTATTTTTGTGTCATTTAGTTGAATACACTGAATTATTTGGATTCTGCAAAGGGATTTTTTTGTTTTCCAACATCTGCCCTAGTTATGACGTTCAGAATAACTGCAGCCGTCCCCACAGTGAAAATTCTACTATGACGCGGGAAATTTTTATCTAAACGCAGACAAGGCTTCTCAGTGGGCAGTGGCGATATTGGTGAAGATTGCTTAGTGCCTGAACAAAAAGAAGTCATAAATCTTTCTTGTAAGGCATACAACAAATCAGAGGTACCACAAATCACACGGAAATTCCACTATTTGAAAATCGATTATTCCTGAATAGCGGAACAACCAAGTAACGCATTTTCAGCAGGTCTTCAAGACAATTTAAATGAATAAGTGATGGGTAACTAGATTGTCCTATCCCAGTCCTTTTCGGTTAAACTTTAAGGCACACACGCCATCTAACGGCAACAACTCGAACTTATTGCCTAGATGGATATGTGTTTACACCATGATTGGGAATGAAACGAAACTGGATGCGGCCTTCAAGCCACAACAGACCTGATCTACCTATGCAGGTGGTGCCGCTTCAAAAGGAAGCCTGAGTCACCTGTGCGAAAGGGTAGAATAATGACCGTAAAAATAAACTAGACCTACGTTGCCTGGGCAACGTGAAGTGTTGCGGCAACCTTTGTTCGGCTTCGCCGACTAAAGTGTTGCGAGAGCAACACTTTGGTTTTGTTTCTTCGCTATCGTTGAAGTTGTCAACCCGACGTTTTCAAAATTTTATGTTCCAAGAAGATTTCTGTTCCGGACTGATGACACAATCCCTAATCATACGGATATCCTTCAGCGTTGAAAAAAAAAAACAGAATATCGGATGTACGGACTAAATTCTTTGCAGCCACTTGAACTTTATCCTTTTCAATCGTAGACATCGTGCACGGTGAAAACTTGAAACATTGCCTTATATAACCTAGTTAGTATTACAAATCTATCCATAACTTTTCAGGATCAAAATAATGCGTAAACACTTGATTTAATTCTAAGATACAGTGATACACCATGGAGACTAATTTTGTTATCCTCAGATTTATAGAGATCAAATAAAGTGTGCAGCCAATTGCACTTTATCCTTTTCAATCGTGACGGACGAAAACTTGGAACATTATACACCCTACCACTTAAGTTGTCTACCCCTCAAAGACTTCATTCTAAGTTACAGTGATAGACCATGGAGACTAATTTTCTTACCCTCAGATTTATGGAGATCAAATAAAATGTGCATCAATTTGCACAAGTTTCTAGCCCCTTATGAACCCCTTCTAGCAACCGATTCCTCCTTACAAGTCCATCTCCCCGTGGTAGACATGGTAACAAACTTTTCTCAGCATCAAATACACCGGAAACAAATAATAGGATTAATAGGTACACCAACTAGCAAAAGTTGATAGCCCCTCATCGACGAAGACGGTTATGGTCTAACATCCGACTGTTGCTTACAAGTCCCCAACATATCTCACAATTGGGATGCGACTATTTTGGGTTTCGGTGTGTACCTTACTACTGAAGTTGTCAACCCCTCCAAACTTTCAAACTGTTGTACCTCATGAAGGAATTTTTCTACCAAAAAACGGATGACATATACTTTGATCAGCTCATCAAGATCTATCGATGGCCGTTGAAAAAAAAATTCTATCTGTATTAGTTCAAAAGTTGACTTTTTTTGCCGTAGGCCAACTTTCTAATATCACCACTTAGAAAGGAGCAAAGTATAAGCTGCAGTTTCTTTAGCAGTGAGAGAACTTATAAAGTTTAAGAGGCATGTGCGATACCATTTCTCTTCTTCAATCCCAAGTGTAAGAAATGGATTGATAAACTCAGCAGAAATCACGAACAGAAATGTGTATAAACAATAGATGGCAGCACTTTCGGACCCGTGGGAAAATGCCACTTTTTTGTTTCTGTAAATTTTTCTATTTATCACTCAAAGAAGATATATTGGTTGTGGGGCCGGGGAACTGCCGCACATATTTCGCACTTGTAGATTTTAGTCCACCTTCAATTTGAAAGTGGTGCCTGCCTGCTCGCCTGCTAGAACGGAGCTTTCCACTCGAAAGCAGAAACGTGGTTTGATGAAACGAAAGCTTGGCTGCATAACTTCAGATAGTCCTCTCTGACATAGGCTACACAACTCCACTTCACTTCACACACCGTAGGCTGTAGCTCGCGCACAAGGGAAAACAATCCTTTTTTGCCCCAGGCAAGAGCTCTACGAAGCTTTCCAAAATGTAATGTCATATTCATCAATCCGGCCGAAGGTCCACACTTTCCGTAAAAACCGCAGAGGTTAGACCCTTACCACTTTCTAGGAATAAGCTGAAATCGAGGTGCTAGGAAAAAAAAAAAAACAAAAAAAAACACGACAAAACCAAAGTGTTGCTCTCGCAACACAAATATGTGATGTTCATCAAAATACAAGAAACAACAACGAGATTTTTGGGGTTTTTGTAGATCAGTTAATTATCCATAAGATGCTATGAGAGGGATAAATGCAAGTTCGAATATTTCGGCTGCACTTCCGGCAACTTTCTTCAGCGGTCAAACTAAATTATATATCCTGCCACAATCTACAACAATAGAGGAAACGACGCGGCACATCATGAGGTTACCAGAAGAAAGATGCGGACTACGACAAAGATAAATAAAATATTAAAATGTGCGTGCTCAAAATATGTGTATATTCAGTTCCGTGATTTTTACAATTATTTGGTATGTACGTACAATTCAGTATTAGTTACAGTTATTTTCTAAAAAAAAATGCCGAAGCTTTCACTCAGAATTCCAGACATTTCTAAACCACATCGTATACTTTCCACTCTCAACAAACTCAGTTCATACGACTGTCAAAAAAAAAATCTCTTGTTTTTCTTGTATTATGAGTGGTCAGCTTGGATTTAAACCTTATATTTATTAAATTAAATTTAAACCATTAGGCGTGTACATCTTACTTACCTGACAGTCTCTCAGTCACTGGTTACCTTCCTTCCTTACCCTCCTCCGGGACCACCAGACCCTCGTAATTTACTATTTTTATCTTGCAGCCTGCATCAAGCAAGAGCAGCGCCTCCAGTCTCAGTCCCACTCGACTGGATACCAGACCGATATTGAAGAAACCCCCTGCCCCAGAACCCCCGCTCAGACCCGATGTCGAGTCGCGCGTTCCGCCATACCACGGAAGGTGGCATGACGATCTCTCCCCACGAAAACACTCTTCATCGGAGGAACCAGTCCTGCCTCGATTCCACGCACCCCCTCCCTACGATGCTCCACCAGCATTGCCCGTCCGGATTTCGCCCACCCTTCCGGAACAGATTTCCGGGAACGTTCGAATTTGTTTGAACTTACCAGAACCAGGAACCCGGATTCCCTCTGGTTTTCCGGAAGTGACAAGCTCCCGGATTCCACCGAATTTCCCGGAGCCCATCGTCGGAAACCACCGGATTTTGCCTAGCTTTCCGGAACCGACCTCGGGAAATTGTTTGAAGCCCACTGGATGTCAAGAACCGCCCGTTTTGCCTTCGAGAAGTTCACCCAGCGGATCGGAGACAAGGAGTATCACCCCTGAACTTCCGCCACCTCCTCCGCCTGTTGTTTCTTCCGATGTGGCCCTTCAGGATGGACCCCTCCCCCCACCACCGTCACCACTGTTAGCCAAGCAGCGCATTAGAAGGTGAGTTGTGTTAGAATTTCCACGACTTTTCTCGTTGTTAAAGCCCAACTCTCACTGTGTACTGTTTACGTTCCAGTATTCAAAACTATTTGAATAATGCAAAACTAGTCTCTGCTTTTAACAAATTGTTCACGGCTTTGGCTGCTTTAAGCGTTTTCCAGGCCCATTGACTTCTAGCAGAAACTCGGCAAGATTGAGATAAACGGTTTTACGCATTAATACCATGATGCGCGAACGCTCCTCGGGAGCATGATGTACGTGGAAAATAGTGAATCACGGCAAATGTAAAGACTAGTGAGGTCTTTGCGGGCCTAGAATTTAACATCTGCAGTTTGTGTCTCCGGACTTCCGAATCAATGAATGCAACAACGGAAGTAGGTTGCATTGGCATTATAGGCACGTCGGGTGCTTTAAAGAATCCCTCGCACTGTTTTACTGTTTATTTTGAAATAGTCGAATACTTTAATACTAGGCCCTGCTTTCAAAAAATTACTCACGTCTTTGGCTTTTTTAAGACTTTTTCCATGTCCGTTGAGCTCTAGTAACAAGACCAAAGGTTTCGATGGGATCCCAAAAATTTAATATTTGATCCAGACAACCAGGTCTTGTCTTCGCCAGATCCATTCTTCGCCAGGCTAATCATCTGAGAAAGCAAGTTCAGATATACCTGTATAAGCCATATCTATTTTGACGATACTGATCGAAACTTCCTGCTTTACTTCTGCCAAATTTCCGGTTTCGGCCGAATTCCAAGCGAACTACTTGTCCAGCAAAAAAAGATAGCTCAGAAACGAATTCAGCGTATCTCCTTATTCCTTTAAAGAACATCTAATCAGCTTCAAGTAAAACTTTAACTTGTAAAAGAAAATCCGATTTCAACCGGATTCCGGACGAACTATATGTCCAGGTAAAAAATGAATGTCATATACAGATTCATCGTCTCTTTTTACCCTTAAATCTGCCATCTAATCAACTTCAAATAAAAATGTTTGCTTTTAACAAGTTTTCCGGGTTCGGCCGGATTCCGGGCGAACAACTTGTCCGGCGAGAAAATGGTTTTCACCATCGTGTTCAGCATGTCTTCTTACCCCTAAATCGAACATCTAATCAACTCCAAATAAAACTTTTACTTTTGACAGAGTTTCCGGTTTTGGCCGGATTCCGGGCGAACTACTTATCCGGCGAGAAAATGGTTTTCACCATCGTGTTCAGCATGCCTTGTTACCCCATAACCGACTATCACATTAGCTGTTTCAAAATATTTGTTTGCCCCTTAATTTGAAACCCCTCCCCCACCCTCAAATATAGAGCTACAGGGCCCATCTTCGAACTTGACTTGTACTTTGACCCAAAGGGTCCTCCCACCAAGTTTCTTCAAAATATCTCAATCCCTTCGAGAGTTATAGTGCGTACAGACGGACGGACAACTTTTGCGGTGTCATAGGTATCCGTCACTAACGTTTTGGGATCCCAAAAACAGGGAAAAATTCACGTAACCGTGTACCAGGCCCGTATCCAGGAATTTATTTCGGGGGGGGGTGGTTGCCCACGGGTCGGACCAAAAAGTACAAAAAATACATAGATCAGAGGTTAAAGCCTACAAAAAACTATTACTTTTGTGGGTTTCGGGGGGGGGGTCGAACCCCCTAACCCCCCCCCCCTGGATACGGCCTTGCCGTGAACAATATGATACGCATATAAGGTAGCGAAACAGGGCAAGTGAGGAAATCAGTGAGGTGTCGATAGAGGGTTTAGAATGTTTCGTGTTAAATTCGGTCCCCGGGTGTAAGAATGGATGGAGCGGTTACAGAAGAAGGTAACTAATTCTGACATTCTAACAGGAGTAGCTAATGGCGTTTCCGTGGTTCTCGACGTAAGCAGATGGGAGTAGTACGTTCCTCCGTTTACTTGCGTCGAATTCCCAGCTGGCCTCATCAATCAGACTCGGTTCGACTGACTTGCCTTTTCCAACTAGTCAGCTGACCACCCGCCGATATGGCGTGGAACGTCCGCTTTTTAGACGCAATCGATCAGCATTCAGGATGTGACATGCGTCACGCTTTGTGTGGGAGGATAATTTTGTCAGCTGGTTGGTCGGAAAAAAAGTTATAAGTTTGGTTGAGATAGTTTGCCAATCAGGCTGGCTGGAAAAGATATTTTGTTCGATCGTCTTATTTCTTACGCTACTGTGTAGGCGAACAACAAGTCAAATACCTTACCTTACCTTACCTTAGTTCCTCTTAGACATCCAGAGGCTCTTCGGAACAATCCGACAGCCAACAAGAGTCTCCAGTCGTTACCTTACCTAAAAAAAATATTACTTTTAACTCGTGCATCAGAGACTCGTCAGAAACAATCCAGCATCCGACAAGAGTCTCCAGCGGGTCTCCAGTCGTTATTATACCGCTGATATCTTCCATTCGGAAGATGTGATGGATGCGTTGATCTTGCAGAGATGAAATGAAACTTACCCCGATCGGGGCACATTCACAATTTGTATAGTTAATTTAATCGTAAAGAAAGATAACGATATCTCGTTTCTGTTACTGAAACTGCAGCAGGATCTTGTCATAAGGGCTGGTGGAACAAGGTTCCTTGGGTCCCGACTGGACCGAAGACAAAACACGGCCATATTGGGGTCACGGATTAATTCCATGGCATGAAAAGCACTAAAGCCTGCCCTTCGACTAGTTAACTGAGAGAAATACCGAATGACCTGAGTCACACTGCCGGGAATTCAATGGTGATGATGAATGCCGATGACAAATACAGATAGGTGATCCGGGAGAGGGAGCAACGTGCTAGGGCTATCTCCATACTGGACTTGACCTCAGTCACCATACACTCCTCGGGATCACTTCAGTCGCCCTCTATGCGCGTGTTTCTTCTTGCATTCGTTCAGGTCACTGAACGATTCCGATATGACACGTCTTCATTGGCATCATTTCAAACGGATCTGACGCGCCGCAAAATATCTCGTCCTTGATGATCTATTTGAAATCCCCGCGCTAAGAGGAAGGCACGCCTTTAAAAGCGTTTAAAATTCTTTGTGACGAAGAAACATAGAAAGACTCCCAAAGAAAATAGAAGCTTGAGTAGGTCTCTTGAGGAGTCGGTGGGTAGAAACAAGTCTATTTGGCGTGTTGGAATGTCAGACGGAAACGGGGCATGTTACCAAAGGAGTGCTAGCTGCAAATTTGGAGTGTGTAACTGTTCCGATTTGACTCCAGCCTTGAACCAGTACTTAGTTTGACTAAGAATCAAGAACTTACAATATTAGGCCTTACTCTATAGCAGGCTATCCGTCTCTCTTCTCGCTTGTTCCGAACTAAAGCCAGGTTTCACCTTCCAGACTTACAGATACCCGGGGCTTCCCCACAGACAAGCAGACCCTTCCGGATTTCCATGACAATTATAATAGCTAATTGTGCTATTCTTCAGCACAACTTTGCGCACTTTACGAAAGCGGAACGCCGTCTGAGACGCCCTTAAGTCTCTTTCATGGACTCCTTGAATCTTACAGTCTTTTCAGTCTATTCCAGATAGGCTACTTGTACACTGTCAGAAGTTTCATAAGAGATAGCGCATAACACTTTCAAGAATAACACCTTTTCACTTGGAAATAAAGTGTTATGACCAATTAAGTTTACACTATTTCCTGCCTAGATCTCCAACAACACCTTCAATTGGTAAAAATACTAACGGGAACGAAAGAAACATAACAGATAACATCCCAAAGTGTTATCTGTTGAAACCGGGCATCCTTCTGTTGTCGTTATGTAACTTCTGACAGTGTAGTATTTTTACCAATTGAAGGTGTTGTTAGAGATCTAGGCACGAAACAGTGTAAACTTAATTGGTCATAACACTTTATTTCTAAGTGAAAAGGTGTTATTCTTGAAAGTGTTATGCGCAATCTGTTATGAAACTTCTGACAGTGTAGTTTCGTAATTAAAACAAAGTACGTTACGAACGCGGAACGCCGTCTGAGCCGCCCCTTAAGTCCCTTTCATGAACTCCTTAAATCTTAAAGTCTGTCAGATTCATTTTTTTCCAAATCACAGGCTGTCGAGACAGGCGTGGCTCAATAGACGCCATGCCTCTAATGAGTCAGTTAATCAAACTTTGAAGTCTGATCTGCTTTGCCTCATTTTTCCACTCCCTCTTGTCAGCAAAGCTCTCAACTGTAGAGTGACGAGTACGAGGAGATACCCACTACAGATTAGAAGGGACAGCAAGGGCCCATGATGCGTTGTTCATGGTTATTCACAAGGGCCTTCTACTAGTATGATTTTTTGGCAAATTCTTTAATCTTCCTCTTGTTTACGTTTCCTTGGGTGTCCGCTGTGTATCAGCATCGCTTAGGTTTGATCTCGGGTCTGATTGGTGGTTTTAACATCGATTTATATGAGTTGCCAAGTGAAGAAGTGAGGCCAACCTCCGCTGCTGTCGATTGGATGTAGCTATTAAGCCGCGTTTTATTGGATGTAGTTTCGGTGAAGTTTCTGTTTCACTGTTGTTTTCTTAGTGCGTCCAGAAATTTTGCTTCGTACTTTAGTATTTGTCTATTCCAGATAGGCTACTTGTAGTTTCGTAATTAGGACAAAGTACGTCAAACTACAGTGAAACTACACTTAAAAAACGCAACTTTAGTAATCAAATAAGTATTCGAGACAAATATTCCCCGTGTAGAAATAAATCATATAATTAAGGCATAGTTTTTATGTGGCATTCCCTTTGTTGTGTCGACTGAACTTTGTCGGAATATTGGACTGCGTTCCGCTTTTTGTAAACATTGTTCAAATGGGGGGGGAGGGAGTCGCTACGTTCGTCAGATATTTGAATCATGTTGTAATACTTCTTGATTCAAGTGTGAATCTGTTTTTTGTGCTAGAATAGAACAGTATCTTATTGGTACCCAAGTTGTTGAAAAGCCGAATAGGGTAAATTCTGGTCATATTTGAAGTCTATACATGAACCAGTATTCAGTATTTTGACGAAGTTTAGTTGAAACCTCCTATGGTAATCTGTTTTAGTCATGAAGATTAGCCTCCAATATCCAATATTCCCACTAAGTGTAGTTGAAATCTCCTTTGGTAGTCTGGTTCGACATTTCTATTCATCCATATTATGAATTCCCGCTTTTCATCATGTCGGCAAATATTCTGGCGAAGAGTGGTGAGTGGTGTTGACGTAGAAGGAGCTAACAAACGAACGGTCGTTCCAGCCTTTAGTTGGCTCTAGCTTTGAATTCTGATGTGTGTTAGTAGTGATGAAGAGACGAGATATATTCTGGTAGAGTTTTATTCCTTTCATTCAATCCTTGCTTTTCGGGAACATTTCATACGGTATTAACAAAAAATGGAAATTTGTCTTATTTTCAGGCATATTGTATAAAATCATGTTTCTAAATAGTCAAACAGTTCAGTGATTAAATAAAAACAAAAACTTCGAAGTATAACTGTGGGCTAGTAGGCTACGTCACGTCAGTAGCTTCGGCATCGTATAACAAAGTTATGGACTACCTGGGTTGGTAATGAGTATATGTCAGAGAAAAATTAATAGATTTTTCTTCTTTTATTGTTATATTATTGCCTTTTTTCCGGAAAAGATAATTAATGTGAATGCAGACACAATAAAAGTCAGTTGTCCAACTGCTTCAAAATACCTCGCTAACTCTACGGTTAATGTACTTTAAATTAATTTCTTCTCTGTTTGAAAGGCCCATAATTCACTTCTCGTTTCAACCATTACTATTCGAAGACGGTTTATATTTTACCATTTTAAAGGGGTTAGGGACTCTGTTGAACGCTAGCTGGGGGGATGACGGTAGATGTGTTGTATTTTGGACTGTTATTTATATATGTTATTCGAGCAACTAACATACCGAGTACGGTGTCTTTAAGATATTTAATTCGCGAATAGTGAAGTTTATTACGGTGTGTGGATGAGAATGGCACTGTCCGGAAAAAAAAATATCCAAAAAAGCATACCTCAACTATACCCCGGCTCATGATGAGTGCAGAGCGAGGTTAACGTTGTTCAAACAAGGCTCCTAATATTGAAATTTCACAAGGAAGAAGGATAATAGATACACCAGAACAGGGGTCCTCCCCCCTGCCAGGGGTCCTGGTATCCATGTATGTAAGGGTGGCCGTGAGTTGGTGGTCTGGTTTGATCTTTCTGACCTCCCTTGTTGAAATAGCTGTTCTGAAACACGTGAGTTCAGTTTATGTGGCTTTAGGCTTCGTCTCCCACGTTTTATAGCTTAGTAGGTCGCAAGAGAGGTGGTACCGGGGTCAGCACTTTTAATGGTGGCTGGTTGGTTTTGGTAGTCTGTCCAGCAACAACCAACCACCTCCTCGCTGTGGCTGCACTTTAGTTATCTGCAGTATTTTGCATTCTAGCGTCTTAAAGCACAACTCTTACTAGAAAAAAAAATGTCCTATGAAATGGATCAGAAAAAAACATTTTCAAAAATACCATTACTTTCCATCTGAAATTAGCGATTTTCTTGTTAGCGCCTGTCGACTATTTCCAGCCTTCCTGCTCTCCGACGCGGCGGCTGGGCGCAAAACATTTGAAAATTGATCGCGCCGTGCCGATCAATTTTCGT
This sequence comes from Branchinecta lindahli, assembly GCA_023053555.1. NCBI lineage: Eukaryota > Metazoa > Arthropoda > Branchiopoda > Anostraca > Branchinectidae > Branchinecta > Branchinecta lindahli. The sequence continues at coordinate 18,063,517 of JAKZAO010000011.1, read as the reverse complement.
GATTCTCAGATCCTTATGTGCGAAAGAGTTGTCAGCAGATGTTGATGAACCCGGCAAACGTTTCGTTGTGTGACGGGCAAAACTCGGCAAGGCAAAAAAAAGCGCTAAAATTTCGTAGGCATAAAACGAAACAATGGAGAAAGGTGGGGATTTTAGACGCTTATAATTCTGTATGGGAGCTAGATATATTATAAAAATCAGAATAAGCAAGAGGGGTCCTTAATCCTCCATCGGATTTTAACTCTCCGAACTCGGAATACAAATTTCCGATTCGGTCATGTACATTTACTAATGTCCGTAATAGGAGAGACTTTTTACAGTGTGGTAGCGATGGATTCCCAGATAGTCGGTTGGGCACATTTCGTAACTTGCGAACCATGAATGACTACGGTGAAACTTGGTATACTTGTTGGCATTCGGTCTAGTTGTGCATTTAAGGGGTCCGGGCGGTACAGTGTCCGTCGATCCACCGGACAAAACTTCTTATGACGGCTAGTGGGCCCGGTAGCCTGACCAGCAGCAACCATCCAGTTCTTTGTGGCTGGTATCGGTGGTTTCGGCGAGAAACATAATTGCATTTGTCCCGGTTGTATACGCCCACTTTTGAAAGCGGCTCGTGGGCTTGGTAATCTATCAAGCATCAGCCAACAAGTTTATCGCCATGGCTGATCGGTGATGTGACAATATTTCTCCGAGTACAGTGGTCAGCACATCAGGTTACGTCTGATGGGTTCTGTACAGCAGTCACCAACCAGCTCTTCGCTGTGGCTTATGCCCGGGCCCCACTATAGTCACATCTGGTAATAACGCCGGTAATGAGACCGTCTTACTGTCGAAATTGGGAAGAAAAGACGCTGAAAACGTAAAATAGACGAGATGGAAGAATCCATCTCCGCCATTTCGAAACGTAACGTAAACGTCTTTGCACCAATCACAGACCACTGTCACTGACTTTAGCTGGTTTTGTTTACATGTGAATGATGATGGTGGTAAGCAAGGCCGTATCCAGGGGGGGGGGTTAGGGGGTTCAAACCCCCCCCCCCCCGAAACCCACAAACTAATAGTTTTTTGCAGGTTTTAACCTCTGATCTATGCATTTTCTGTACTTTTTGGTCCGACCCGTGGACAAACCCCCCCCCCCCCGAAATAAATTCGGCGAGCAAAACCCCCCCCCCCCCCCCCCCGAAATAAATTCCTGGATACGGCCCTGGTGGTAAGGTAATATATCTTGAATTTCTCCGTCCCAGGTGTGACCAGGATGAAACGTAAGAGTCGGTACGCGTCGATTGGTTCAATTCCCAACACTTTTGATGGTGGCTAGTAGGGTGGGTAGCCTACCTAGCAGCTAACCTATCTCGCTTCGGCTGATGTTTTCCAGAAGCATGGTGGTTTTCCAGAAGCTTGGTGGTTTTCGAGAAGCTTGGTACCATTAGTCCTGGTTGCGAACATTGGCGGCTCCTGGACGCGGCAATCTTTATCCGTGGCTGATAAAGTGGTGGTTTCCTGAAACGTGGTCGCGTTTTTCCCGGGCATATATTGTGCAGCCCGGTGTTGAATGGTTTGCGCTTCGGTTACGTTTTAGTGCCTACCCCCTTGAACCCTGTCAATGCCCTTGCAGTGAAATAAATTGCGTACTGTGAACGTGAGACGTAATAAATTTGGTAGAGCTTGGAAGAGATCCTGATCGTGTCAGACAGAAACGACTTGATGGTTGAGATAGGCGTTTAGCTGGTTTCTGTTTTCTGTAAATTGAGATGGGATGAGTTGTCGAATCTTGGACTTATCTTATTTATTGAGAGCGATGAAGATGGTCAAGATACGGTAGGTTGCGAAATTGACATCTGAGTTAGAGATTGATTTGTGTTAACTGTAAGTGAAGTGATCAGGAATTGATATCCAGTGGTGGTCATTCGGATATTTGTACTAAAGAGATGCTTCTTTGGACGGTTGCTTTTAGGAATATAAGCTGTTTCCTTCATCGAAATACTTATTTTGTCTATTGGTTGATGGAAAAGTGGTTAAGCTGAAGCTTGTTTCACTGCAAAACATGCTAATCTGCTGGACGTAACACTGAACTTAGACTACAATCGATCATAAATAATGTTTGGCAATGTGACTTGTAAGACAGCAAAACTTGGCTGTGTAACAGTTTCTTCAGTTGACCCATTCCACAGTTGGCACACGTGGTATAAAAAATAAAATAAACTTTGACCGGTTTTCTTGCTTGTTTGGGTGGCTATAATATAAACGCAGACTTCTTGACACTGACATTGATATCTGCAGATTTCTTGATATTGTTAACATGAAACTGAGCGTTGGCCAGGTGACAGTCCACACCTGCTTGAAACTGATTTGCAGATTCTGCGTTCACAATGCTTCAGGGATTGTTGACTGGTAGACTGAGTAGTGGTCAGATTGACAAGTGTAGGGTACACGGTATAGTACAAACTAGTGTTTCCTCACAACCCCTTTCACCCATGTCCCATTACAGTACGCGAAATCTTCTGTAACAACCCAATAACTCCTGCCATGGCGCGTACATGTTCGCCGCTGTTTGAATTTCAACTTTCATCCCAACGATTTAATTTCCTTTACAGTTCGTATTCAGAGATGGAGCCAATGAGAGACCTTTCGCAGAAGATTGCTGATGGATTCCCCGGCCTTGAAACATCCACAACCCCCTCCGGTAAGCACACGCCCCGCGCCATCTAAGCCCCCTTCGATAGTAATCTGTTCCGTCACTGTTATCGCGAGTTTCCAAGTAGGGTTCTTGGCAGAACTCGTAGTAAAATCGTCAGTGTCTTGGCTTGGTCGCTTGTCCCTAAAGAAGAGCCAGTGATAGTATCGGGGTCTTAAAATATTCGCTCTATGATCGTCGAGGACCACAGTTTACCCCGTCCTACCCTCTTGGTAAATACTAGACACCTGATTTCACAAAAATTTTCCAGGCATCTTTGTCGGTCCTCAGTTAAGGGCGCTCACGGTAGCTTTAAGCCCCGTTCACTAGGGTGCCTACCAAGCACGTGCGCAGATTTTGGGCCAGGCACGTAGTTTTAGGCTCTAGAACTCGGTGCCTGGCTAAGCTTGGGTACGTGCCTAGGCATCTGTGCTTGGCTAGTCTTGCTTGTGAACGTGACTTAAGTGTAGCATGTAGTGTGATTTGTTCTTATTTTGTTTTCAACTTTGCACCCCCTCTGTTGTTGTTTGCGGGCTATACATACAAATAAAAATAACATTCGGAAACACAAACGGGTAAGGTCATTAATAGTCAAAAATAGCCTAAGATGTCTATCATTGCAGTATTTGCAGTAGTAAGTACTACGTCACTGTAACAAAAAAGCAGTCCTTCGTCTTGAAAAAATTCTTTGTTTTTACTTTCAGTGACTTTCACTAGAAGCATGATCTGCTTTTTCGAAATAATTGCCAGACGGCTCCATGTGTTCTGCCGTGCTCAAAAACTTCTTTTGTTCCATAAGTGCCTCTCCTCTACAATTTCGTAACCTTTGCCTTCTGAACGAGCATTGTTAGTATGTATTGCAGAAATTAGTGATACGATTATTCGCTCTCGTTGGTGTCCAGGATATCAATTTGGTAATCATTGAGCTGTTAGGTCATCTGTCCCAGATTCTATGAAAAAAAAAAGACTTTCACTTACATTGTTCGACTAATGATCTTCTCGCAAATATGTGTCTGACATGGCTTATTCGATTTCCCACGTTTTCTGCGCTACAGTAATGCGATAATACAAATTCATCAGGAAAAGCCACGAAGGCCATAGATCAATTATCTTTAAAGTTTAACTGAAAATTAAGCCAACTTATTTATGTGTCATTTAGTTGAATACACTGAATTATTTGGATTCTGCAAAGGGATTTTTTTGTTTTCCACTATCTGCTCTAGTTATGACGTTCAGAATATCTGCGGCCGTCCCCACAGCGAAAATTCTACTATGACGCGGGAAATTTTTATATAAACACAAACAAGGCTTTTCAGTGGGCAATGGCGATATTGGTGAAGACTGCTTAGTGCCTGAACAAAAAAAAAGTCATAACTCTTTCTTGTAAGGCATACAACGAATTAGAGGTACCACAAATCACACGGAAATTCCAATATTTGAAAATCGATTATTCGTGAACAGCGGAACAACGAAGTAACGCATTTTCAGCGGGTCTTCAAGCCAATTTAAGTGAATAAGTGATGGATAGCTAGATTGTCCTATCCCAGCCCTTTTCGGTTAAACTTTAAGGCACAACTCTTACTAGAAATGATCTTTTCACGAATAAATGGTCTAGAAATTTCGTTTTCGAAAATACCATAACTTGCCATGTGAAGTTAGCCATTTTCTTGTTAGCGCTTGTCGACTCTGTCCAGCCCTCCCGTTCTCCGACGCGGCAGCTGTACGCAACAAGTTTGAAAACTGAACGCGCCGTGGTTGAAAAGTGGGAAAACAAAGCAAAACAAAAGAGGTCTTAAATAGGAGACGGACCTGATATTTTTGCATATGTAAGCATATAATTCCATAAGGGAGGTAGGGATAATATAAAAGGCAGAATAAGTGAGAGAGGTCCTTTAAAGGACCCGTCTTTACCTAGCTTCACTTTGTCCCTAATCGTTTCATCGATTCTCATTTCTGATGTTTAGAATTTCCTATATTATTTTTACCATGGCACTGCAGTGAATTTATTATTTTCCGTGTTTGGCTCTTTTCGGGGAGGATCAGGCTCCCACATGTCATTTTACTGCACTATTTATTTTAGATATTGTTTCTTTGTTAGTTGTGAAATGCCTTAAGGCTAAATCACGTAATAAATTCATCGTACTGATTTATCAGACTCTCGACCATTGCTTCCAAGGAGCTTAGGCTATTGGTCAGAAATACCGGATATGCAAGTTTTTCCATGTTTCTCATCAAAACCAAAGGGACTGAAAACAGACGGTACGCGCTTATAATTCTAGAGAAACTCAGCAGAGTTTTGAAGGAGTCACGTATGTTTAGAATATTGGAATATTAACTGTACCTGCTGCGGCTTCTGCTTTAAAACATACTCGTAATTACAGGAAAATTAAAATTAGGCTATACACAGTATGTTCATATTCTGCCCTGTAAGTGTAACTTGGCACAATGAAATGGGAAAAGAGGCTGAGTGAATCCTGGTGTACAAAGGCCTACAAAAATAGCTTGAAAACGCCACTGCGGCTACTGGAGCTGTGAGATCAGTTATTGAAGACAGTTGGGCGCAAGTTGTTTGTGACCGTTAGGATAAATTTGAATTATGATTGTAGATGTACAGGTTTTATATTTAGTTGTTTTGTAATGAGGAAAAAAATGATTATCACCCACGTCCGGCTTCGGTTTTTTTCCTTCGACCCAAGCTGACCAGTCATATATTATATATATTATTATAGAAGAATTGACTCAAAACAAACCTGCAATGATTGCAGGTTCATTTGGTCCAGCTACAGGCTACTAAATAATTGAACAGCTACAGCCTAATGAAATAATTTTGAGTGCAGAGTATGGTGTAAATAATCTTTAGTGCACTATTTTAGTGTTAAGGATAAAAAAAAACTTAAATATCGCTGAAGGATATCCTAGCTGACTTATCCGTTTTGAGTCATTTTTGGTAAATAGACTTAGTCATTTTTGGTAAATTTGGTAAATAGTTGAGTACCGTAGTATCAGGGACCCATACATTTCCTGTAATGACTCGCCATTCAAGGGGCTTGTCAGTAAGAGATTTCTGATGCGCTCTTGACCGAGCGTCAGATAGTTCGAGAAATATCCACGGGGATAAAATATTGCCTTGAGGGAGGAGTCTCTTTGGTCTCACGTCCAAGGAGGCCCGGGATTGGCTCTATCTGAGCAAGAACACCAATTCGACCCAAGCGGAACTTTTGGAAACTAGGTGAGGCTCGGGCAACATAGAAGCATAGGAAATGACAAGCCCCTGAATGGCGAGTCATGACAGGAAATTTATGGGTCCCTGGTAGTATAGGCAGGGCGTCGCCCTAGTCAGTATATATCGAAGATGATGGGCCCTTTCTTAATAAAATTATATTACAGGCTGGGAAAAACAGTACAACATCCGCTCTAGTGGAACTACAGTCATCTTCACATCGGAAGAACTAGCCAAGATCAAGGAAAGACAGAAAGTGAACCAAAAATCTACCGAAAATACCTACCGAAGCGAGCTTATCATCTATCCAACTACCGAACCCGTTAGCCTGGAGATAACTCCATCTCTTCCAAAAGAAGAGCCTAGCTCTGTGGCAACAGTGCTGCGGGCCAAGCTACCTGAAGAAATAGAGTGTGATAAGCTGACGGAGGAGCTGGCGCACCATCTACCGGCGTCAGATAAACTTAAAGCAATCCTAGCAGGTGTGTTTCCACTTCTGTCATGTTCTTTTTTTGTCTCGGGGATGTTCATACATACTTTGTGTAAGATGACCGGATCTTCTTTCTGGTGCGGTCTACCGCTGTCGCTGTGGTACATTTCCTTTGACTCTGGGTCTTCAGTTTGGCCCGAAAAAGGGGCGGTTAGAGGAAATTACAAACCGGAATTCCCCTGGTGTGGGGTCTGAGTCCCTAGTACTTGAGTCTCATTTCCTGATTTTCTAGGCAGCTCGAGCGTGTGCTCATTCTGGCATCAGTTCTGGGTTTCCGGATTTTTCTTGCCGGAACAGCCACTTGGTAGTTGAAGCTTCACACTTCTATCTGGTTTGGTCACGTACACATTGGGCAGCGATGACCAAATCAGATTTCGTTTGTAGTCTGAAAAATAACGCGAACCGGATTTGTTGTATGGGTGGCCGGAAAAGCAACGGAAGGGGGTATTATAAGTTTTGGTATCTCTAGGTCCCGAACTGAAAACCACTTCCGATTATGTCGACAAGATCTTCGGCGTGCCGTCTGACGATTCTCCGATTGAAAATGGACACTCCAGTCCCGTCCCAGTAGAAGCTCGGAGCAACGGAGGTCTTTCATCTCCAATCAGGTAAGGTTCAGGTTCTTTTTAATAATAAATTAAATAACAAAATGTCCAGAGCCCGGCTGAGAAGACAAATTCGTAATGCACGGGATGGAAAGACTTCTTTAACTAAATACAACATATATGATTCACTACATGCCATTCATACTAATGGCAATATGCGTGTTCTCCCGTCAGCCGTTTCCCGTAAGAAAACTATTCCCGGCGTCTCCACCAGCATCCCAAGGTCTATTCGTGTTGCCACGACGAACTTGAGAGCTCGAACGGCTCCCCAACCAGGCTCCCGAATGAGGACGGGATTCCTTTTCAAAAAGGAGTTGCTAGCTCCAGACATCAGGACGGTGGCCATGGAGGTCGGAACCCGCTTAGGAGTGTGTAACAACTGACCTGCCGAAGCGAATTCGTGATATTGGGAGTTTGGAATTCGAATCAGGCTTGACAAGCAGAAGATTCGAATCTGGGTTCCCGGGGGAAAAGTTTCGAAAATTAGTCGTATGGAGTTGTACGAAAACGTAGCATGCAGTATTAACTGTTGCCACTGCATGCTACTACTAGCAAAGTGGATGCTACTACAGCAAGATTGGAAACTATCGGATATTAGTACTAAAGATTAACACAGAAAGAGGCATGTTAAATCAAACTATTCCATATTACTATAATACATGCAACTTTTGCAATTGCAATACATGCAACTTTTCGGACGACTACCATACAACTCCACAGTCAAAGAATTTTTCATCGGGTTTGCATCCGGTCACAAGGACAAATTCAGGACTCGAATCCGGATTCGACCATCTCTGGTTGCATGGTCGGAAAACAGTGACCTGGAGTAAGCAATGTGAACTTGTCTAAGGCTTTTTTTTCTATTCTCTGGTTCGTCGGCCTCGGCATATCGCGACCGTGTATGACCATCCACCACTATTTTTGTGAAAAGATAAAATGGAATTAAATTAATTATTATTATTATCATTAAATATTCCTTCAGCCCAAGCTGACTGCGAATCATATTTGACAGTGCAAAACGGATACGTCAGCTGAATTTTATGAGAGCTATATTTCGGCCCTTCTTGGCAAGGGTCCTCTTCAGACTTAAAGCCACTCAAGTTGGAAAAACGAACTTGTGGGAAAACAAAGTAAAGATTCTAGCTTAGCGTTAAATATCTGACTTTGGTTTTGTTGTAGAGAAGAGCTTGGGGTCGGAATTTCCTGCCGCCTTTTTCCAGCTTGCGCATTGCGCGGCTTTGAGCCTCAGAGGACTGTTGCCAAGAAGGGCCAAAATATAGCTCTAATAAAATTCAGCTGACGTACCCATTTTGCACAGTCAATTATTATTATTATAAATATTCTTCCGGCAAGGTGGCACATAGAGCTGATGCCTGGACCCAGATTGACCAGAAGCGTGTCAATAAAACGTGCCAGCATTTTCTAAATTCGCGACCAACCTTCATCACGACTGCCACTTCGGTCAATCCACCTTAACGAAAGGGAGTAGAAACAGCATGTACCGGAATTTTGCTTAATCACATCCGATTAGCCCATTTAAGTGTAGCTGTAAATCCGAATAATGGTCCGGAAACCGGTTTTGGCTAATCTATAAGAATCGAGGTGCGGTTGCTAAGTTGTCGGTTTGCAAAAAGCTGCTTGGACGCTTTGAATTACCTTTATTTTCTTCGAATTTACATATCTGCGAAAGGCCCGTATAACATTCGAAGTAATGTTGGTGGAATCTGGCACCGTTAGATTCGGATTCGAAGACGATGCAGCATTAGCATTGGCTAACAGAAAACCAAGTGTTAAAACTAATCCACATGTAAGTTGATTATGATTTGAGTTGATCTGTCGTCTATTTTATTTATTTTCTTGTACTCCTCTTGTGTTATTCGAGGGAAATAAACATAATACAGGAGATGGCATAGTATTTATTTTTGATCTTTTCCTTATAAGGGAGTTGGCTCCTTTCAAACAACGCCTCTGCTCAGACGGAGATTTATGGCTTCCGATGTAATTAATGTCCATGCAGTAACCAGGTTCAGCCTGTTAAATTACAAATGGCTCAATAGTTTATTCTTCTTTTACTTTACCAATGCCACCAAGGCTTTCCTTTCTAGGGTGTATTCCAAATTTATTATTTGAGTGTTCCTTGGAACAATCCACTTTTGCGAGCGCTGTAGCAGCTTTCTGCTTTCGGTTTTCACCATATTTTGTGGGGGTTCCGGCTAAAAACCCCCCGGCGAAAACCCCCCCGGACAAACCCCCCCCGCCAACCCCCCCCCCCCCCCCGGCTAAAACCCCCCCGTGACCAAAACCCCCCCGACCAAAACCCCCCAGTACCAAAACCCCCCCGACCAAAACCCCCCCGGTACCAAACCCCCCCGACCAAAACCCCCCCGGTACCAAAACCCCCCGGTACCAAACCCCCCCCGCATAAAAAAAAGACGGGTATGTATGAGTAGAGTAACTGGTAGGTAGAGAGTAAGAGAAAAATAGACCCCCCCCCCCCCGGCGAACAACCCCCCCCCCCAAATCCTTAGACACTCACACATATTTAGACTGGGATTTACTGGGCAACAAAACGAACAACCATGTGACAGTTTTACCATTGACAAGCACGAGTAAGGTGAAGAGCTGATAGAATATTTCTTGGACTATCTTGAAAAACGAGCTCAACCTTTCCCTTGACCCAAAGGATCCTCCCATTAAGTCTCATCAAAATATCTCATTCCCTTCGAAAGTTATCCTGCTCACAGACGGAAAGCAGGACAACTTTTGCGGTGTCATAGGTATCCCTCCACTTACTGCCCATCTTCGAGTTTCTGGTATGAATCAGGGATAACTAAAGAGCAATCAGGCAAAGGGAGCTTCACATTGCACCAATGGGTGGCATCCTAACTGCAGCTTCCTCGCCAAGAACGGGGGAGGCATTGGGAAAGGATTTGTTGGGGGGATCGTTACACAGAGTGGAACTGGCTTTGATTTGATCATTCACATTTAACACCTCACTGACAACAGCTTCAGTTGAAGGCGGGGGTGTTTGGTGACTTCAGCAATTAGTCTGTCACCATCAACCCTCACCTTCGCCTTACACTCCCTTTGTTTATCATTGTTCGGATACCCACTTCACTTCAGACATTATTGTAGAGTCAAGTTTGCGAAAGAAGTTTATTCTACTCTTACTCTCTACCTACCAGTTACTCTACTCTTGCATACCCGTCTTTTTTTATGCGGGGGGGTTTTGGTCGGGGGGGTTTTGGTACCGGGGGGGTTTTGGTCGGGGGGGTTTTGGTACCGGGGGGGTTTTGGTCGGGGGGTTTTGGTCACGGGGGGGTTTTAGCCGGGGGGGTTTTGGCGGGGGGGTTTGTCCGGGGGGGTTTTCGCCGGGGGGGTTTTAGCCTAGACCCATTTTGTGGAGCTCATAACTCGTGAACCATTGCAAGTATCAAGTTCAAACTTGGTACACTTGTGGGTATTGGGGTCTAGTTGTGCCTTTTGGGGGTCCCACCCCCCACACCCACCCGGTTCACAAATTAGGTAATTTAAATACTTGTTTGGTTATTGGGGATGTGAAATGTCTTTGATCTAACGCTGTTTATATATAACATATGAAAAACATTGGAAATGAAATAGACAACTACCAATTGTACTTTTTTACAAATTATAATTACCACTTAGGCAGAGGCGCCATTTGGGGGGGGCAGGGGTGGGCAAATGCCCACCCCAGATTTTCCAGGAGGGCCCAAGCTTCCACCACAAAGGGCCCTTTGCCGGCCATAATAATCCATTATGTCCAACATAATCCATTCTGTCCAATTGATTTGAAATTACTGCACGCCTATTAACCATTAACCTATTAACCAAAGAGCGTAATTACCTGAAGAAGAGTCTTCACTCGACTCATTGGGTCGCCGTCACTACGCCCACCCGTCAGTTCGCCCACCCGTCAACTCGCCCACTTCCAAAATCCGACAGTTCGCCCACCCGTCAGTTCGCCCACCCGACAGTTCGCCCACCCGACAGTTCGCCCACCCGTCAGTTCGCCCACCCGTCAGTTCGCCAACCCGTCAGTTCGCCCACCCGTCAGTTCGCCCACCCGTCAGTTCGCCTACCGTCAGTTGACCTAACCGTCAGTTGACCCACCGTCAGTTGGCCCACTCCTGAAATCCGTCAGTTGGCCCACTCCTGAAATCCGTCAGTTGGCCCACTCTTGAAATCCGTCAGTTGACCTAATTCTGAAATCCGTCAGTTGGCCCACTCTTGAAATCCGTCAGTTGGCCCACTCTTGAAATCCGTCAGTTGACCTAATCCTGAAATCCGTCAGTTGGCCCTTTCTTGAAATCCGTCAGTTGACCTAATCCTGAAATCCGTCAGTTGGCCCACTCTTGAAATCCGTCAGTTGGCCCACTCTTGAAATCCGTCAGTTGACCTAATCCTGAAATCCGTCAGTTGGCCCACTCTTGAAATCCGTCAGTTGACCTAATCCTGAAATACGTCAGTTGGCCTACTCCTGAAATACGTCACTTCGCCTAATTTAAAATTCCGACAGTTGACCCAACTTTGCGGGATCATTAAATCCACGAAAAAGGGCCGCGACCCCAGGGGAATAATCAGCCCAACTCAACCCTGTCATTAAAGTCCACGAAAAAAAGAAACGCAATACCAGGAGATTACTCAGACGGGGACGACCTTTCTCGGTTAATTAGGGTCAACACGAGTTGCCTATGGGTGCAACTTTTATGTTTACGTAAAGAAGGATATGACGATGGGTGGAAAAAAAAAGGTATTCAGACAGGTTGTATTAAACATTTGAACTTGGTAACGAGGATGTTGCTAGTTCATACACACGCACATTGAAAAGTTTTTTCAATGATGTGGAAACAAAACGAAACAAGAGCTACGAGCTCATATGGCACTTGTTACGAGTAGGTGGTACAAGAAAGTAGAAGAGAACTTCACAAAACACCCCGCCGTCCAAAAATGCGGTTCGGACCTAGAATTAGGATATCTAGTTTCACTCAAGTCACCTCCAAGTCATCGCCAGCCTTCCAAGTTTAAACTCAAGAAATCCACTCGTTATGAAATAGGAATAATAAAAAATTATCCCTAGGCGTGCCCAGGATTTCTGGTTCCCCCCTCCGGCTTCCGCAAAAGTCACCGGATCCAATCCGGATGAACTAGGTCGCCTGAGACTTGGGATCTTTCGAAATATCAAGTTTCATTCAGATCCGATCACCCGTTCGTAAGTTTTTTTCCGGATCCCCCCTTACTCCACTCCCCCCAAGATGGTCAGATCAGGGATCTGGTCCGGTCCCTGATATGCCTGCCAACTTTCATCGTCCTAGCTTATCTGGAAGTGCCCGAACTAGTAAAATCGGGACCGACTGACGGACAGAAATTGCGATCGCTATATGGCACTTGCCCGTACTTAGATTTAGTTAACAGTTTACTCTTACTGTGACAAATAAACAAGAAGTAGAATTTGTATTAAATTCAGTTGTCATTGAGAAACCAAGCCAGGGCCCTTATACAATCCAACATTAACTTCTGGTTTATTTTTCACAGTAATACTCTCTTGTATCAAATCCGACCTTTGCATTCAATTGATAAACACGATAAAACTCCGCAACAAGCATATGGTCAGATGTCCGTACCAAGACAGTCTTCTTGAGACACGTACTCGTTGTTTTAATTTTTGTTTCACACTCCGAAAGGGCTTAAGTTTTATGTATCCGATTTGCCGCCGCAGATTTTAAAACCTCAGAGACTGTCGGGTTAAATGGAACACTGGTCCCTAAGGTGTGAGAATTTAGTTGAACTATTTCAGTGTTTTTTTTTTTTTACCTTTCCTCAAAGGTTTCAGCCTATTCCCTCCGGTAAACACCACCGGCACCAAAAACTTCCTGCGACCCCTCCTATTGGCACGTTTCTAGACGTGCCTATAAACCTTTGGAAATAAAATACATTTTTGGGATCCCAAAACATAAGTGGAGGGATACCTATGACATCGCAAAAGTTGTCCGTCTGTACGCTCCATAACTCTCGAAGGGAATGAGATATTTTGATGAAACTTGGTGTGAGGATTCTTTGGCTCAAGAGTAAGGTCAAGTTCGTAGACGGGCTCTGTAGCCCTACATTTAGGGGTGGGGGGAGGGGTTTTAAATTAAGGGGCAAACAAAATATTTTTAAACAGCTAATTTGATAGTCGATTATGGGGCAAGAAGACATGCTGAACACGATGGTGAAAACCATTTTCTCACCGGACGAGTATTTCGCCCGGAGTCCGGCCAAAACCGGAAAGTTTGTTAAAAGTAAAAGTTTTATTTGAAGTTGATTAGATGTTCGATTTAGGGGTAAGAAGACATGCTGAACACTTATGTGAAAAGCATTTTCTACGCGGACAACTTGTTCGCCCGGAATCCGGCCAAAACCGGAAATTTGGCAGAGTAAAGCAGAAAGTTTCGATCAGTATCGTCAAAATAGATATGGCTTATAGAGGTATATCTGAACTTGGTTTTCTCAGATGATTAGCCTGGCGAAGTCAAGATCCGATTGTCTGGACCAAATATCTAATTTTTGGGATCCCATCGAAACCTTTGGTCTTGTTTCATGAGAATTATATAGTGACGAGCGGCTAGCGAGCCACCGTGTCACGTTTAGATTTAACTCACATGTCTAAGATAAATCCGTAACTGGTCGCATCAAAACTGTAGTTTCTAATGAGATTTGCTCATTCCCATATTGTGTACTTTTTTTTTGGGGGGGGGGGGGACAAAGGTACCGAGGGGGTCACCAGAGGATTGTTATCACCGCTGGGGGTCTAGCTGCCTCCTCTAAGCTTTCCAAACCATATTATATTTTCGTTTACGAAGCCGGTTGCTACTGCAAGAGCGATCATGTGCCTGACGTGCTTTGTTACTCAACTCCACGATGTTCTGGGTAGACTGACTAGAAAAAATCCGAGTCTGTTGCAGGCTAAACCTGAACCTTCTTGAACACCATCTTTCACGAAGATTACTGGATTTTTTTTTTCAAGAATATCCTCTTAATATATGGGATCCCCAAACTGGCATTAGATGCTGCAGTCAGCAACCCTAGGTTTATCCGTGGTTAACGGCACAAGTAGCTCAAGGTTGGAAAATTCTGTGCGAATCCGCGAAAATGCAAAGTAGCTTTTGAATATTCGGTTTGCTCGGTTGAAAGCCGTCGGCGAAAAAAAATGATAATTCTTACACGCCTATAATCTCATAATTTAGCTTAACACCAAATGTAATAATAAATAAATAACATTGATGACCTATTTAAATTCAGTTTGTGGGCTACGTAAATTAAGGAAAAAAACATTTTCCCCCTAACAAGAGGACACTTTTCGTATAGATTTGAGACTCGTACATTGCAGATAGCTTGCAGATATACTTGGAGGTGGTACACGGAAGCTTGGCACTAAAGTCTGCATTATATTATTTCTATTCTGCTTTAACTTTCCATTTCCGTGTGAACTACACTGTAAAAAATTTCTCCGAATAACGATGCAGTATTTGCTACTGGGTTAATCTTATCTCTACTGGGATAAGATTAATCCGAATTTGGGGTAATCTTATCTCTATAAAGACAAGATTAATCCCAGTAGCAAATACTGCAAGATTTAAGTCGTATTGCCAATCAGAAACCTTCACTGCTCGTTACTCTTATTTTACTTTTCTTTTCATCTAATAGATTTAGAATCTCGCAACAAGCTCCTGACAGATATTTACGTAATTTTCGGCTCCTTCTGATTATTCCCCTGGGGCCGCGGCGCTTTTTCATATAGCACCTTTTTTCCACCCATTGCGTAAACATAAAAGTTGCACCATAGGCATCTCTTGTTGCCCCTAATTAAACGAGACACGTCATCTCCGTCTGAGTAATCTCGTGGGATTGCGTCCCTTCCCGAAGACTGCCCGTGAATTCGTGTCACTGTCTTTTTTTCGTTGATTGTTTCCACATCATTAAAAAAAAAAAATCCAATGTGCGTGTGTATGAACTAACAACATCCTCATTACCAAGTTCAAATGTTTAATACGACGACCTGTCTGAGTACTTATTTTTCCACCCATCTTCATACCCTTCTTTACGTAAACATAAAGTTGCACCCATAGGCAACTCCTGTTGACCCTAATTAAACGAGAAAGGTCGTCTCCGTCTGAGTAATCTCCTGGGGTTGCGTCCCTTTCTTTCGTCGAGTTGGGCTGATTATTCCCCTGGGATCGCGGTCCTTTTTTCATGGATTTAATGATCCCGCAAAGTTGGGCCAACTGTCGGAATTTTAAATTAGGCGAAGTGACGGATTTCAGGATTGGGCCAACTGACGGATTTCAGTAGTAGGTCAACTGACGGATTTCAAGAGTGGGTCAACTGACGGATTTCAGGAGTGGGCCAACTGACGTATTTCAGGATTAGGTCAACTGACGGATTTCAAGAGTGGGCCAACTGACGTATTTCAGGATTAGGTCAACTGACGGATTTCAAGAGTGGGCCAACTGACGTATTTCAGGATTAGGTCAACTGACGGATTTCAAGAGTGGGCCAACTGACGTATTTCAGGATTAGGTCAACTGACGGATTTCAAGAGTGGGCCAACTGACGGATTTCAGGATTAGGTCAACTGACGGATTTCAAGAGTGGGCCAACTGACGGATTTTAGGAGTGGGCGAACTGACGGGTGGGCCAACTGACGGGTGGGTGAACTGACGGTAGGCGAACTGACGGTAGGCGAACTGACGTGTGGGCGAACTGACGTGTGGGCGAACTGACGGGTGGGCGAACTGACGGGTGGGCGAACTGACGGGTGGGCGAACTGACGGGTAGGAGAGTGACGGGTAGGCGAACTGACGGATTTTTTGGGCCAACTGACGGGTGGGCGAACTGTCGGAAAAAGTGGGCGAACTGACGGAATTTTTAGGCGAACTGACGGGTGGGCGAACTGACGTGTGGGCCAACTGACGGGTTCCCGACTCATTTCCCGTTTCATCGATCGTCGGACCGGCTAAAAATGACTTTTTGCCTCTGAAACTTGACACTAGATGGCGCGCTTTGCAATGCTTACGGAGAAGCCATTTTTCGTTTAAAGATTTCTTTATTTCATCAATCTCATAATTTCAACTACTTTATTCAGAAAACCAAAAGCATACAATCACTTAACCTCGTTGATTGTAATCTTCGTTGTTAAAATTAATCTTAGAGGTCAGTGTGGCTGAGTTCCACATTCGGTTACAGTACATTTCCAAGCAACACACGGGTGCTGAAAATGCGTTTTTACTTAGAATATTCGATCGATGTGCTGCCAAAACCCGCATTTTTTCTTACGCGACACGAAGTGAATCGGGGGGGGGGGGCAGATGGAGTTCATGCCCACCCCAAGATTTGGCCCAAATGGCGCCTCTGCACTTAGGCCCCTGGGGCGCCTAGTTTGTCTAGGTAGGAGTTTGTCGCTGACTTTCTGATAGCGCTGTCAGAAATTAGTAACGTCTGAGACAAGGATGCACAATCTCAGCAGACTACAGTAGAGACAAGAGACCTTTAAAAGCTTGGCGTATAATTATTTGTAATATTTGTTGCACCCTGCAGTAAGTATAATTTGTAAGCACCGTTGAAGCTGTCAGAACCCGGATGATACTGCACCCATCTGGTATATCGCTTTTCAATTCGTGCTCTGCTTTTTTTGTCTTTTATTTGAGTAAGCGACAATGCCGGCTTTCAATATTGGTAGAAACCAAAATCGTGTCCAGCATTTATGTTCAGTAGAGACGTAGCAGGTAACTTGGGGTCAGTAGCGTCCACACCATGAGGGTTTTTTGTTCTAGTGATTACTTTTTAAGTGTATGATGGGTCATTGAATAACTTATTATTATTATTATGAAATCATAGTAGAAAGAGGAAGATATCCAATGCCACTGATTCACTGTCTTGGGAACCACCCGAGTTTCGTGATATTTTCTTAGAGGCTGCTTAACCGTGAAGAAAGACAGCCACACCTCCAACAAAGATCGCATTAACCCCATCCCTACATCTCAAAGTGTACAGAAGAGGTACTACGTTTATTTTTAGCACTTGTATATATAACAAAAATAAAGCGATGGTCCAAGCCGGATTCGCAAAATTGGATGATGAAAACCTGGTACAAAAGTAAAAAAAATTCCTAATTTGATATTTAACTAAAGACACAAAGGATGAAGAAAAGGGATGTAGCGTCCATTTGAATTACGTACTTCCGGTATTGTAAATTCCTCCTCTACTTGCCAATTTGGTATAAAAACCGAAAAATGATAAATAAATTTTCAGTCACAAATATAACTGTCCAGCTTGACGAGCTGCATAGAAATCTGTCGGTCGTGGCGTTTTCAGTCGTTTCTTCTCATCACGGTCTTTTCTGGCTGTTTGAAATGTAAATTTGCATTCTAGTTTAACTTGTGTTCTTTCTTTTTTCTATGTACTCCACTATTTCTGTTTTGTAGAAGTGGGTAAATCAAATGATTCATTCACAAAAAATAATAATTTCCATGACTCACCACTTGAAGGGACCTTGGCAAAGACCGAACCGAAGACCCACCCATTAAACAAAACCAATAACCTAATAATAATATCTGTGTTGAAAAACCCAAAGACTACGCTATAAACAAACATCATGGAAAGAACAGACAAGACACAACACTTCTCAACTCAAGCGCTTTATGCACAAAAATACCAAAAGAAACAGCCACTCTTGGTGACGTATTTCGTGGGATACCAATGAGCTTCCCACTATTATATAACCAGGGACCCATCAATTTCCTGTAATGCCTCGCCATTCAGGGGGCTTGTCAGTAAGAGATTCTGATGCTATGTTTACAGATCGAAAGATAGTTCGAGAAATACCCACGGTCCAGTCACGTCCAAGGCCAGATAGACAAAATTTGGGATTGGCTGCTGGCGCCTTGAGGGAGGAGTCTCTTTGGCGCGCACGTCCAATGAGGCAAACAAGAATGCCGATGCGACCCAAGTTGGGATTTTTGGAAACTAGATTTGGATCGGTCAACATAGCAACATAGAAGCATAGGAAATGACAAGCCCCCTGGAAAGGAAATTTATGGGTCCCTGATATAACCAAGAGGCCACTGGTTATTTCACTGCCTGGACCTCTCCAGAAAGAAAGAAATGTATAATGCAGTATGTTACTTCTGTTGTTGCTAAATTAAGAGCCGTGTCGTGTTTGCAATTTCGGTTGCGAAATTCGGATCGAAAGTCTATTGAAAATTGTTATCGCATCTTCGACTATCGGTACCCCAAAATTTCCGTTGGACTGTATGTGCACTTCCAGTTGACACTGTGGAGGGTGGTTCCTTCTTTCTCTGGGCACGGGCATCCGAAGTGTTAAACTGCTCTTGTTATAGCATGCTGTAGCCGCAAAAGCACTTGGTTGAGTCATGACCAGTAAAACATTTTCTTGTCTGAACAGGTGTTTTTTTGTGCGCTGGTTGGGTTACTGTTTGAATACTAATTCCCCACATTGTTCAGCATTGCCATTATTACGTCATCGCAAAATTCGCTGCCCATACATGTGACTTCCGCAAAACGAATTGAGACTTTATCATAGGATCGATTGGGACGTGATTGAAAGCCCTTCCCTGCCCAGTGATTAGCCCCTGTGCTTTGTACAGTGTATGTACAAGACATGAGTTTCTGGATCTGAGTTGAAATTGCCGTCTTTTCTTCTTCTGCCTATGAACGTCTTGTAGCACGGCAGCCAGCTCTGGAAAATGTACCCCCCCCCCCCAACCCAAAATGTACAGTAGGTTGAAAAATCGACCACGCTGATTACGAAAACGCCGGGAAGGTATCTTCTCTTCTGCTCATTCTCACAGGGTTAGATATACAATACAATATGGTGTCATACAGTATTATGTATTATCGCCCTTCCTGAGCGTGATAGTGGAACAGATTTCCGCTATCGCCCGAAGAAAAGCAAGGGCGATAATGATTATAACACTACTACACTTGTTTTAATTTTCTGGTATTCCCCTGATGTTAAAAGAAAAAAGTTCCAACCGTGCGCGCACGGTTAAAAGAAAATTTTGGCACTGGGTAGGATAGGCCTGGTATCATGGGACTGAAGTAGTCAATAGTGGCGATGATTGCAGATGTGCGCGCTACCTATAGCGAGCGTTACTGAACTAAAACGGAATACTTTCCCTAAAAGGGTCTAAGACTCCCAAAAAGCAAGTATACGCGAAAAGTAAACGTGTTTCAGGAGTTAAGCCAGCGTCGGACACCAGCAAGCACATTCTGAATCGGGAATTTCTGGCCGACAAAATGGTGTCATCAGATAGACTGTACCTTTTGGGTTGAGTGTTTTCAGAACTAGGCGACTTTTGCCGACCGGGCGGGTCGTACTTAGTAGGAGGATTGCAGTTGCTTTGCGTTGAAAGTGGCTGGTAGCTCATGATACACTTCCTTACCCTCTTCGGTTGCAGCGGGTGTAAAGGTATGCACACACAGTCGCGATTTTGCAACCGGATGCGAATTTCGCCCTATGTTTCCGAAATTGTGCCGCATCGCATGTACGTTTCCCCATAGTGACATGAATTTCGCATCCAAATTTTCGGATGCGAAATCCAGGAGGACTGTGTCTGCACGTAGTTCAAGAGGCATTTGAATGGGAAGTGGCAGCTTCTGACTCCATGCTTTTTTAAATGTGCTTTTGCCTGTTTAATCATCCTTTTTTTGTTTTTAGGTCCCCGGTTCCCGATACGCCTGTGCTGCCATCCCACTCACCGTACTTTACAACTTCTGAGCCAAAGGCGAAGCTGCTCAATCAGTATTGTCAGGACGTAGGGAAGCGAAACTCGGAACAGCTAGAGCCATCTGTATTGCTTCAGAAGAAGGTAGGTAGTAAAGTCGAGTCTTCACCTCCCGGAACTTCCGGAATCTGGGCTTCCAGATTATTCTTCGACGTTTTCTGTAAATTGCATCTGGAATATGAACCGGTCCGAAAGTATATCAAAATAATCCGGAAAAAAGGGGCTTTTGAACTTCCAGATTTCCGGAATTTTTAAGTATCGCAGAAGAAATTCAGAAAAAAATCTCGGAAAATCTGGGAACCCAGATTCCGGAAGGTGAAGACTCACCTTAAGACCAGGATTTGTCACACGTTTTCTGCGGTCCCGTGCATTCTTTGGGTCGTTACCTGAGTCACGATTTCGGATGGAAGAGTATTTACAACTTCCGGAATTCTGTTCTCTGGGGACGTATTATAGCCTATTTTCCTGGGTGAAGCGTAAACCACTCATTTGGGAATGGTCTCGCAAAGCTGTTGAATTTTGGAATTATATGTGTCCACTAAAGAACAGGGCTACTGTCCCTCGTCGTTTTTCCCGCACTACATCAGATTAGATTAGATTATATATTATTACTACTACTTTATTGGGGTTTTATTGGAAAAAATACGATAAACTACAAAACCCTCAGAAGTTTTCACTTGTTAAAGGTCATCTGAATGAAGTCTAACACCCTAAATTGCCACTTTTACATACTGCTTACCATTTATCTCTCGAAAACCGGACTAAAATCGGATGAAGTTTCACCGTGCTATAATTTTCAGCCTTTTTTCCGACTTGTCTTGATCGTAACGCTCGCCGTAACAGTTGTAACAGTCCATGCGTAACAGTTCATGTTGTAACAGTCCACGCCGTAACAGTCCATGCGTTTATCCATCCATGCGCTGTTTATCCATCCATGCGTTATCAACGTACGTTTATCCATGCGATAATGACAGTTTAAATATTGGCGCTAAATTTGTCCTGGGAGGTCGTAACGAATCGCCATAGGGAGACTTAGAACTTCAAGAGTGGATAGCGCCGAAATCACGGAGCGAAAAAATTCTTCTTCTCTGTACCGGTACTGTGAAGGACGATCTGATGGGTTCATGGAAGTATGGTAGGATCGTTCAGGTGTCCTTTAGCCAACCCCCTTTGAAAATTAACCTACATACACTACTAATAAAGAAAAAAATGAAAAAAGAGAAGAAGATAAAAGAAATAATGCACTTACTCGGTTCCTGGTCGAATACCCATCGAAAAAAATATACACTCCAAAATCCCGTCTCCATAAACAAAAGCGTAGCATTCTTATCCTTTATTTCCTTTTAGGAGGACTTGGTCTGCCGCCTGGATCGGAAACTGGAAATCCTTCGCCTTGAGCGCAAAGCAGTCCAGGAGGACATCCTGTCCAACGATAACCTCGGGAAAGACGTCTCGTCCCGCGTAGCTTCTGTGGCTACGCCCGCCGAGCGAAACAAAGTGGCGCTTCACGTTGTTGAAGTCGAGAAGATCACCGCCCTTTTGCTAGGGTTGGCTGGCCGCCTTGCCCGGGCCCAAAACGCTCTGGCGACACTGCCTGACGACATAGACGCACAGGAGAGGGTAAGTTCTATCTCCCGCCCACGCCCTCTAGTTTGTAGCCTAGTATTAGGAACCTCACAGGATTTGACTGCGTTGAACGGATAGGTCCAGTCAACCACAAACTCTGATTTTTGGATACCCTATGCCTAACGCTGGATAGGCCCTGCCAAATACTGGATAGTGGAACCGAGTAAAATATTGATGATTTGAGTGAAGCTCAGAAATCAACCAATCAGAATTCATCCATAGTGGGGAAGGTCAGGGTTAGGGTACCAACAGCTATCCAGCGTTTGACATAGGGTATCGAGAGTTAGGCATAGGCTATGCCAAACGCTAGATATACACTGTCAGAAGTTTCATAACAGATAGCGCATAATAAG
Source organism: Branchinecta lindahli (assembly GCA_023053555.1). Classification (NCBI taxonomy): domain Eukaryota; kingdom Metazoa; phylum Arthropoda; class Branchiopoda; order Anostraca; family Branchinectidae; genus Branchinecta; species Branchinecta lindahli. The sequence continues at coordinate 18,041,743 of JAKZAO010000011.1, read as the reverse complement.
AATAACACCTTTTCACTTAGAGTGTTATGACCAATTAAGTTTACACTATTTCGTGCCTAGATCTCCAACAACACCTTCAATTGGTAAAAATACTAACGGGAACGAAAGAAAAATAACAGATAACATCCCAAAGTGTTATCTGTTGAAACCGGGCATCCTTCTGTTGTCGTTATGTAACTTCTGACAATTTAGTATTTTTACCAATTGAAGGTGTTGTTGGAGATCTAGACACGAACTAGTGTGTAAACTTAATTGGTCATAACACTTTATTTCTAAGTGAAAAGATGTTATTCTTGAAAGTGTTATGCGCGATCTGCTATGAAACTTCTGACAGTGTACCCAGCGTTTGGCAGAGGGTATCCCAAAATCGGGGGTTTGTGGTTGACTGGATAGGTCAGCTTAACTTTATTTGAGCGATGTTTTGGCCTTTCCTGACAAGGGTACTCCGGGATCGACAAAAAGAGGCACGGCGCGGGCAGGAGGTACGAGTAATAAAAGAGATTAGCAAGTAGTAGAAGTAGACAAGTAAGTGAGAATTCGTAACTCCAGAGCCTAAAAGAAGGCACGCCAGAACATTGTTCCTGCCCCTCGATCTGAAGCCGGAAAGGGCCCTTTTAGTTTGTGTGCTCCTTTTTACTACTCGTGCCTCCTACACTGTGTCGTGCCGTGCCTGGACATTTTGTTATTTAATTTATTATTAAAAGAACCTGAACTTGAAACTGAACCTCTTTTTAATCGATCCCGGGTACTTCGGCCTCTTTTTCTTTGAAGAGGACCCTTGCCAAGATGGGCCGAAATATCGCTCGAATTGAAGTATTCGTTTAACACAGTCAAATATGATTCGCAGTCAGCTTTGGCTGAAGGAATACTTAGAAACCCTGCGTATGGATGAAACAGTAAGGATGATAAGAAATGTGCAACATCCTGTGGTCTAACAAATTCCTCGGGTCTTGTAATGCAGTTTGGACGAACCAGCCCCCCCCCCCCCCTCGTCCCATCCCTGTCCATCTACCTTTTTCGTTAACTGCCCTGTTATTACCATGTAACATTGTTGCTGTACGACCCGTTTAAGCACGCTAGATCACGTGGGCAAATCGCACAAATTTAGACAATGGCACTTTCAGTGGAGTAAACGCGCGTAGTCTGGGCTTGATGCGCCATTCTGACGACGTGCAAGGAATAGTGGGAGTCTTGGAGTAAATTAAATAAACTTTTTTCCTCTAGATGACTCTGGAAAGCAAGCGCGACAAGCTAGCAGAGCAACTCGACGAGGCCCGTGCTTTGAAGGACAGTATCGACAAACGAAGCAGAAATGTATCAAATCTTCTTCAGAAATATTTTTCTGAGGAAGAATTCGCAGATTACGAACATTTCGTCACTATGAAAGCGAAGCTCGCAGTCGACGCGCGGGAAATCGAAGAAAAGATTAAACTAGGAGAAGAGCAGCTTTTAGCCCTCAGAGAAACGCTAAACGTAAGCTGAGCAGGGCAACGGCTCTAGGATCATAGTAAAACCCCGTAACGGGAGCTGTTGCCATCTCGACAACCGAAAAGTTGAGGATTACTTGAGCTATTCCCTTAAGAACCGTTAAAGAGTGGACGACCTGATCGCTCGAGCCACAGGGATTTTGCTCTACCGCTGTTTTGGCGTGATAACTGGCGAGGACTTCAAAACTTGTCAGTGAGGTAAACATAATTTGCGGTGAAGATAGTAAGAACCGTCTCGGTGCTTAGTGGTGATTTTGTAGAAGAAGCGGAATTCTTCGAGCGGGAAATTTGAAAAGTGCTTGTCATGCCACCTAGTGGTATTTAGGTTTAGCAGTTTGTGCTGTGCATAGATTGCTTCTTAGCTGAATTCGATTGGCTTACGAGATTTTTTTTTTTGTAGTATTTTGGCTTTTCGTGATAGTTCGAACTAGTCTTTCGACGAATATGTAGTGTCATAAAATGTGAAAGGATGCAGTACCATGGTGCAATTCTCGATTGAGTTGGTGAACATCCCCTCCCACCATTCTACCCACTTTGGAGGTAATTGAAACGTGCCTGACCGAAGTTAAAACAATGGACATGGGGAAGAGGTAGTGTAGTTCGTTGTTTTGAACTAGGTTGAGGCTCTGAGAACAAACACAACCTCTGGGGTCAGATTGTTGACCAGAGATATAACATGCTCCGTCGCATCTGCAGATCGCTTAAACGTGCGAATCCAGCTGATCTGTCTTCCTCGTTTACTTCAATCCTTGATTTCAAACATTCCTCAAGGATTTTGTAAAATCAGGTCAGTTTCGCATTTCATCGTGCATTGACTTTGTGCTTTTGTACGCGAGCCCGCTTTGCCAGTCTTGCTACCGAAAGCTTGTCGTCAAGCAGCCTGATGAGTGTGGGAATGAGTTTTCGGTAACAAGGAGCGAGTAGTGGCTAAGCGTTCTAAGGTTTAATGCTGCGATATAAATCTGTCAAAATCAAGATAATTCAAACTTGCAAGAATTCTCTGAGAAATGCTTTCGAATCAAGAATTCCAGAGCGGGGTAATGTAGGTCATTAGGAGGGATTACCGTTAAGGCGGTTGCGCAGTAGCCTATAAGACGATCATTTGTGCCAGTCGAGCAGTTTATTGGGGATGGTTGATCTGCTCCCTTTCTCAGCCTGAATACGAACAAGTGCTATAGGTATCTCCTGAGATGTATTTGCCCGGTTATTTTGTATAGTGCTTCTGTAGCGTTCACCCGTGATTTTCTGTTGGAATCAGGAATACTTCGATCCTGAGTGAGAATGGGAGTGGCTTCGGAGTGCCTTGTATAATGGAACCTAGCATTTCTGTACCGTAGGTTAAACCCTGCCTTCGTTACTGTTTTTTGAAGAACGCGCGTCTTACCGTCCCGTTGTCGTGTCACCTTATTCATACCATCCAGGAAGATACCCTTTGTTCCCTTCAAAGCGGCCTGTTAGACTATTTTTGATTGGCTGCCATATTCTATAGAGCCGAGCGGCTAGCGAGGCGTCGGACGCGTTTACACTCATAAACCGTTCTATTTACAATCAGTGGTGTGACAGGCCGCTTTGAAGCGAACAAGGGGTATCTCCCTGGATGGTAAGTATAAGCAAGAACAAATAATCAGATAGAACTTATGTCTTTAGTCGCATGCAGCGACTATGAAAAGCCCGACAAAATTGAGCGGACCTGGAGGTATTTACTCTAGCTTTGAGCTGATGTTGATACCCGTTTACTCCTCTTCCGTCTTCACCGTTGATTCTCGCACAAGAAATGTTGAGGGAGGCGTACCCCGCGCGCTGACCGCTCTGGAGCGCGTCCTTTGACTGCTAGATTTCCCCTTCAGAAACTTAACAGCGATATAGCTATTTATAGAGGTAACGAAACGTGATGTGGCGCGAAACTAGTAACTTCCGCTTATTTGCGTCGGGAGTCGGCCGTATTTCACTCGACTCTGCATGTTTGTATGACCGAGATAGGGAGACAGCAGTTCTGTCTCGTTATTTGTTCTTGGAATAAGCTGGTGTCATGGCCGCTGGCAGCGGTACCGGCGGGCGGCGGCAGAAGTCAAACGAGTTCACTGTTAATAAAAACGGTAATGAAGACAGCGCGTAGCAACGCCCATTCAGGGAATGCTTGTCCTACGGCAGATTTAAAGTGGTCTAGTTTTCTGACGACGTCAAGCCTTTAGCCCATTTGCTACTTTGATATTGTATAGGTGGTATTCGTACATCCGTGCTGTTTCGTTGCTCATGGTGAATGAAAAAAAGCGCTCGTTTCCAGACGGATTCGCGGAAAATACGCTTCCGGATAGAACTCCGGATTTTTGTGTAGTCTTTGCCAAGGCGAATTCGTCATTTCTCCAAAGTTAACTCCTCCTACAGTCAACACAGAGTAAGTAAACCAACCTGATCAATCAGCCTGACCCGGTAAAGTGACGTGCACACAGAGACTTTGCATCCGAAGATCGCGTCACTATGCCATTTTTTTCGTAATAATAATAATAATTTATTGAAAAAGCCGAATACGGCCATACATCAGACGCCTAAGGCGACAACAGAAATAATACCACTGAAAAAACAAAACAAACTTTTTTCTTCTTTTCAGAGCATTTAAAACGAAAAATGGCTTAATAATAACTGTTTATAGTAATTGCTAGAAACAGAAGGCAGATTTCGCCCTCGTTTAACATTTGCTCCGATAAAAGTGGAATATTGTTTCGCTCCCATTGGCTGAATTTTTCGGACCGAATCAAGCATGTTATACGTCCGAAATACCGAGCAAGGGAGGAAAATTGTATCCGACTGTGTGTGCACGTCGGTAAAACAGTTCTAACGGAATCCGGAAACGGAAAATATGAAAACTGTCCGAGAGTTTGGTGTCCGTCCGGTATGGAATCTAATTATGGATACCCTGAACCGGTTAGAAATTATGTCGGTGCCTGGAAACGAGCACATTATAACTGAAGTTTTCTAACGAGAGGCTAAGATTAAGTGCTTCAGGATATATTGTGCCATCTTGGAATTGTTGTCTTGTATAGCGTAAGATCTCAAATTCGGTTTGGCACTGGGAAACTATGGGGTGCAAGTAGGGCCCATGTGAAATATTTATGTAAGCTTTGTTATCTGATAATAAAATGTTGATTTATTTATCGCACTTTTTAGTTTTCTCTTTTTGGACGAATTGTGTTGTCCCACCCCCCAACGAGGCAGGTTCCGGCCAGGACCCCAAGATAGATCATCTAGGGCATACAGTCTTTCTACCGTCGTAGTCCCATCCCATGTGTGTTGAACTGAATCAGCGTAACGTTTCTGATCTAAATCTAAATCTTCTTTTGGAAATGGCGGGTCATAAATAAATTCCTTACGTACTTACTAACCTTAAAGAGTAAAGCCATGATCAAATGTTTTCGGCAAATTGAGGGCGATTCTGGCGGTCTTAAAAGCTCCACAGGCTTGTCCGCCGTGTGTTCTTGCGACTGCGACTAAAACTCGCTTCGCTTTCCGAGGCTGTCCTCGCCCTCGCGCTCGACTAGTTTTGGAAAGCAATGAAAGTGAATCCACTTCGCATATGGAATGTAGATTCGGCAAGCCGACGAAAAGTTGTAAAGGCGCAACGACTTTCCGTTTGTTCTTGCACTCGGCGGATTCTCCGTTCGCTTTTTGGAAAAGAAATCCGTGAGATTGCCTTTTTAGCCGTGGCTTTTTTGCGTTTTTGCAAATATCATGGTATCTGATACACGGTCAATATGCAAAAACGGCAATTGCCGAATTCACGCGTTTCTGCGATGTACAGACGACCAGGGTCATCCTGGGTTGATGATGAAAGTGACATGGCTTTTCAAATACAATGGTCAGTTACTACGTTCGGGACAGATGCCACGGGAACGGGCCACAGAGGCGTTACTAGCCAAAATGTTTTTTTTTTTTGGGGGGGCAAGGTATTTACCGACTGGCTGGTAAATTTTACCAACGGTTGTTGCAGAAAAACGACTGTTCTCAAGAAAAATCGACCGATTTTCAGAAAAAACGACCGTTTTATGAACAAAATCAACTGTTTTGACAAAAAATCGCGGTGCTTCGCGCCGACTCGGTTATTTTTTACCGACTGGCCGACAACATTGGGGGAGCGTCCCCCCCTCCCTCCCCAGCCGTGACGCCCCGGACTTGCCAGATACTCTGCTAAAATGACTTTGGGTCACACCGTGGTATCAGATACCGCTGTATTTGCAAAGGGGCAACTAGTGCCATAAGAACTAACATGTTAGAACAAATGGTATTGGATTGGATCAAACCTAATTTTACGTAAATAGACAGAAAACAAGAAGGCGACGTAATGTTCTTACTGCGGAACCAGGCAGGAGTGCTACCTGAGGCCTACCCGATGAAAAATATCCGAGAATTAGTCGTATGGAGTAGTACGAAAAAGTAGCATGCAGTAGTAACTGTTGCTACTACATGCTACTATTAGCAAACTGCATGCTATCGGATACTACTACATAAGATTAACCGAGTCGGAGGCATGTTTATCAAAGTATTCCAATACTACTACATATCACTAATCAAACTACTCCATACTACTAAATACCATTACATGCAACTTTTTCGTACAACTACCATACTACTACACAGTCAAAAAAATTTCCATCGGGTATCCTCGCCGTTCCTCGAGGACTTCTTTTGAGGAGTGACCGGCGTTTTTTTTGCCCCAGGTTCCCACTCCCCGTATTCTCGCGAGTATTATCATCACTATCATAACAAGAGCTGTAAGCTCATATGGCACTTGCATGGGTTGAGATGTATTGTTTGATCAGAAGTACTTTTAAGGTCACCTTTGTGGTTCAGATGTGCACTTTAAGGGAGCTAGAGAAAAATTATTTTATTTTTGAACTTGGCTGTAATGATGCGCACTCTAAAGGCGTAGAAATTCATCTGTAAGAAAAACTATTGAGAAAAAAACGATCACAGGCCCTTAGGGATCATTGTTGAGTACCGTTTGGTCAAAAAGTATTTTTTTTACACTTTTCGGTTGAAATGCGCACTTTAACGGTGATAGAAATAAATTTTTAAGCAAAACACTTGTGGCACAAATCATCGTGGGTTGAGATGTAATGTATCGTTTGATAAAAAAAAAAGTACTTTTCGACCTGGCGGTTCAGATGCACACTTCAAGGGAGCTAGAACTTCATTTGTAAGCAAAGCCCTTTGGCAAAAATTATAACGGGCTCATGGGGATCATGCAAATGTATATTTTGCTTAAAAGTATTTTTCTGAATTTGCAGTCAAGATTGGTACTTTAAAGGACCCCTCGCACTATTTAGTCTTCAACTTCCAGTATTTAAAAATAGTTGAATACTTTAGAACTAGGCTCTGCTTTTAACAAATTACCCCTCGGTTTTGGCTGTTTTAGGCCTTTTCCGAGACTCGTTGACTTATAGCGAAAACAGGGAAGAATTTACATAACCGGTTTTTCTGATGGAAAAAATAAGGGCAGACAGCCGTCGACAGCGTGATACGCATCGAAGGTAGCAAAACACGGCAAGTGAGAAAATCAGCGAGGTTTTGTTAGAGGGATTAGGATGTACCGTTCGAAGTATGGGTTTCCGGATATTAGAAATGGACGGAGTGATTACGGAAGCAGATTGCGTTAGAGTTATAGGTAAGACAGGTCCTTTAAGGAATGGTCGGTTTTGGAAAGTGGCGGTTTCTAAGCCAATCTTGCCGAATCTCTAATATTCCAGCCAAGTTTCATCGTCCTAGCACATATGGAAGAACCTTAAATCGCGATCACCGGAATTCCCCCCCCCCTCAAACTCCCCACAGTCGCCGGAGTCAATCCGCTTCTGTAAGTGATTTATCCAGAGCATCTGTTTGCCGATCTGACCAGTCTAAGCCGGTACGCATCCCCCCCCCCCAATTGTTGTCGGATCCGGTCCGGACATGACAAAGATCACCAGAGACATGTCCTCTGTCCAATCATCAAATTTCACTCTAATCCGATCAACCGTTCCAAAGTTACGCATGGCTCAATATTCAGGATTCCCCCTCCCGCTACTCCCCCCACGACTATCGGATCATGATTTTTAATATTTATAAGTCAGTTTAATCGGGTCCCTGATACGCCTCCCAAGTTTCGTCGTGAAAATCCCCAAAACCGCCATTACCGGAATTCCGGGAAACTCCCCTCCACCCCCCCTTCCCAGTGTCCGGATCCAGTCCAAATGTACAAACGATTCATTTGGAGCAGATGCTTGTTCTTCGCAGCAAGTTTCACTCCGATCCCTCCATTCTAACCATTTCTAGAGATTTCCGGTCTCCCCCCCAACTCTCTCATAGCTGTCGAATCCGGTCCGGACTTCAAATGGGACACCAGAGGTATGTCATTTATTCAGTCAGTAAGCTTCATTCCAATCCGATCACCCGTTCGAAAGTTACACACTACTGCAATTTTCCGAATTCCCCAGCCCTCCACTCCCCCCCAGATGGTCGGATCGGGAAACTGAGTATTTCCAGGTTAATTATATCGGGTCCCTGATTTTCCTGCCAAGTTTCATCGTCCTAGCACATCTGGAAGTACCCTAACTCGAAAAAGTGTGACAAAAAAAAACAGGACCGACCGACGGACCGACAGACGGAATTGCGATCGGTATATGGCACTTGAGCCAGAGGCTGCAAGTTCCATAAAATAGGACTCCCTTCAGATTCGGAGGGAATCGATTTTGGGAGTTGCTGGCTGACGTACTTATTTTTTGAAAAACAGACGTTAGAGATGGTTAATAATAATTTCTGAGATCAACATTGAGTTGGGCTATGTTAAAATATTGATTTTGAGAAAAAGCCATATTTATCCATGTGGTTGCAATTTTTTGTTTGTGAGTAAGAACAATGTAAAATTAAATACTAATTAATTCCGTCACATGAATATTTATTTTTCGAACAAATCCAATTATGAGGCATTCCCTTTGTTTCATTGTTTTCCGTCGTGGAGTCCGCGCGGAGTGACCATCTATGATCTATTCTCGTCGTCCCCCTCGGTTCCCCGAGGAGTCCCCGGGGAACGGCGAGGAAACACCTCTTGTTGAACAAGACCAAAGGTGTCGATGGGATCCCAAAAATCTAATATATGATGTTGATAGATCAAAACTTATTTAGAAACAGATCACCAAAGGTTCTAGCAACCGATTCTTACTTACGAGTCCATGTCCTCGTGATGGACGTGGTACCAATTTGTTCGTACCATATAAAGCACAGGAAACAAATTGTAGGTACACCAAGTAGACAAAACTGCTAACCCCTCATTGCCGAAGATGATTATGGTCTAACAGCCTATTATTAGACCATGAAACCATTAGAAATCCCCTACTTGTCTCACAATTGGGATCGGTCTATTTTGGTTTCAGTGTTCACCCTTCTACTGAAGTTGTCCAACTGTTATATAGCCCACAACCACCTTCTCTTTTAGCAACCCCAAATACCAACCCCTTCGACCTTCGAAAACAACTAGCTGTTAGGTTCATTGAGCACGCGCTCTGCGCAGAGCTATACTACTATGCAGAGCTTATATACTATTTTGAAGAAAAGGGGTAGCCGCAAACTGGTCGACACATTTTGTGTCCGGTTTTGGCCGGATTCCGGGTGAACTACTTGTCCGGCAAGAAAATGGTTTTCACCATCGTGTTCAGCATGTCTTCTTACCCCTAAATCGAACATCTAATCAAATTCAAATAAAACTTTTAGTTTTAACAAACTTTCCGGTTTCGGCCGGATTCCGGGCGAACTACTTGTCCGGCGAGAAAATGGTTTTCACCATCGTGTTCAGCATGTCTTCTTACCCCATAATCGACTATAACATTAGCTGTTTCAAAATATTTTGTTTGCCCCTTAATTTGAAACCCCTCCCCCACCCTCAAATATAGAGCTACAGAGCCCATCTTCGAACTTGACTTGTACTTTGACCCAAAGGATCCTCCCACCAAGTTTCATCAAAATATCTCAATCCCTTCGAGAGTTATCGTGCGTACAGACGGACAGACGGACGGACGGACGGACAACTTTTGCGATGTCATAGGTATCCGTCACTAACGTTTTGGGATCCCAAAAAGCTGGGGTACCTGTTGTCACAATTGCTCTATAGATGTCACTAGAATCTTGTAAATAGAAACCCGCGCTCCTGAATGAATCTCAGCTTCTCAGCGCTCTTGCCAGTTGGTGACGAAAACTTATCGTCAATCTCGTCCATCTGCATTCTGCTGTAGCTTTCTACTTTTCTAAGTCACAAAAACTTACAAAATGTTCAAAGAATTATATTCCCATGCCATGTTGTGGGTGTCTGGCACCAAACATTGCATACAGGAAGGCCTCTCTTCGCAGAAAACATTAACAGGTAAAGTTCCTTTCTTTTGATCATGGTACAGTGTTAGGGTAGCCACAAAAACACCTAGTAGCAAAAATTGGCAATTTTGTTGTAATGCATGCATAAATTGCTGTGAATTTTCCTTATCAGTTTTACCTATCTAAAACATCTCCAAAAAATATTTAAAAAATACCATTGAACTCAGGACAAAATTGTCTATTTAATAAGGCTAACAGTAAGATGTCCTAGCTATTTAATATTATTTCTTAATATTCAATGTAAATTTAGATGTAAAAAAAAGTAGCTGAACTTGCCTACAAAAATTTGTTGATACTAAGGAGGAAAAGTCAGCAGCCTATAGCAGCAATAGGTCTATTGGACTGTAACCTTGATGATCATATTCATATTTTCTCATCTAACTCACTTGCTGGGGCTCCCCATGCACTCAAAACCAGCTCAAAATCACCCAGTTTCATAGAATTTCATTGAAGCACATAGTTCCAAGCTGGTCACTAGATGGAGAAAACCCTAAAGTCAATGGATGAACATAGGCATTTCCTTATGTAAAATACTGTTTTCTAAAGAAGATTTAAGATGCTTAGAGACAAGAAAGAGAGGTGATTTTGGCCTCAAATCAAAGCTAAAAGATAGGAGAATCACATTCTGATCTTCAAAAGCTCAGGTTTGATTTTTTTTTTTTTTAGTGGCTACCCTAACAGTGTCAGTAATACTTAGTGTTGTAAATGGTAAAATTGGTCACGGTAAAATTCGGTATTTTACGTATTTTACCGTAATTTTACGGACCCCCGTAAAATTGGTATTTTACCGATTTTACTATTTTACGTAATTTACGTCATTTACGTATTTTACGGGTATTTTACGTATTTTACCGGTATTTTACGTAATTTACCCGTATTTTACTGCCATTTTTACACATGTTGACGGGAAAAACCACCCAGGGCCTGCAAGGTGGACTAGGAAACCGGTTTTCAAACATCATTTTACGAATTTACCCGTATTCCATTGACATCTTTACATCTGGTGTCAAAGCAAAACTACCCAGGGACTCCAGGGACCAGGGCGGCATCAGAAAGCAAAACTTGAGTATGACATCTGGTTTTAAAGGGAAAACACAGTGAATAGAAGGGCGGAATTTGGAAGAAAGTGACAGTAGTAGCCTACCAATTGTGCAGGTCTGCTATGACATGTTTTATGGGCAAGTGCTATGTTTTATTTTAACTTAGTATCGCCTAATTAGTGTTGTCATGTGTTATTGTGTTGCTACCTGCAGTATGCAGGCATTGACATGAAGCCCATGTCCAAAGAAAAGGAAATAATGCACAGAGATTAGGCCAATATGCCTTAGACTACTACTGAAAGTCCTGGACACACAGTATTAGAGGATCAACTGGTTGATTTGGTTACCGACTCCATGACAGCAAGTCTTTTTTTTAGCTCGATAGGGGGTAATAAGAAGAGAACGGAACAATTAGGAATTTCTTCGAGTTACTCCTCAAGTCACCTTGAGCTATTTTATTACTTTATTACTGTGATCAAAGTGTTAATGTCACTTTTTCTATTTGTATTTGGAACTTAACGAAAAAGTAAATTCTCTAAAGTTCCTCAAAATCAATTTTGCCAGCTGCAAATAATGCAATTGCACAATCATCCGAATTGCACTAGATGCAAATAAATATTTAATAGATAGATATTTTTACTGATCTAACTCGTAGCGCCGACATGACACTAAATACGTCGACCTTGTCTCAATCCAGGTCTGAATCCTGTGAGCTACTCTAAAACGTCAATTTTACCCTATATTTTCCATGGAATACCTTATTTTACCCTATTTTACCAATTTTACCTTATTTTACCAACTTTACCGATTTTACTTACCGAGTTTTTATTTTACGGTAATTTTACAACACTAGTAATACTGACCCAGTACTGACCTGTCCTGTGACACTGTAGGCCTAAGAAACAAGTAAGAAGGACAGAGACAACAGTTTTGGGATGAAGCCTGGGCTAAAAATTATAGCCCAGGCTTCATACTTACTCTGTCCTTTGGCTGTTTGGATTTGCCTAAACCTGATTGCTTCTAGATTGCTTTGCCTGTTTTGGGCTACGCCTAGACTTTGACTGTTTGACTTTGTGCAACTCTCAGAGTCATTTTGTTTCTGGCTTATTGGTAGCATAAAAAGGTTACATATCAGTTGAAAAGTTTTTAAACCTGTCACTTGAAAAAAAATTGCGACAAATTGCATTTATTTGCCAATTTGGCAAGGTCCCAATGTGCAGGTCCAACAAAAGAAGTTACAAACACAGGTCAAGTAAGAAATTTATTTACAGGAAATAAGTAGATACAAAAAATAAAGTCCCAATTGTGCCACCTGGTAAAGGAAGTCCTAGAGGGTCAGAGAGTGTGAACGGAGAGATTCCTTCAGCTCCTGTAGCTGTCAGCCCTTTTCGACCCACTTCCTTCTTCTTGTTAGGAGAGCCCTGGGAGAGCCCCCCGATGAAAAATATCCGAGAATTACTCGTATGGAGTAGTACGAAAAAGTAGCATGCAGTATTAACTAATGCTACTACATGCTACTACTAGCAAACTGGGTGCTATCGGATACTACTACAAAAGATTAACCCAGTCGGAGAAATGTTTATCAAAGTATTCCATACTGCTACATATCACTAATCAAACTACTCCATACTACTACATACCATTCCATGCAACTTTTTCGTACAGCTAACATACTACTACACAGTCGAAGAATTTTTCATCGGGCCTGCCTTTGAGTAGCTGCATTACGAGGATTATTTCACTGAATTTGCGGTCTATGATGATTTTCAGCAACTTAAAGTGTTGGGTGGACACATCCAACTCCACATTCAATGACCAATGGTGAGCTTGCAGGTAGCTATTCGCTTGAGGACCTGTGCTTGTGTGTTGGTTCCAGTGGGATGGTTGCATGGTTAGTGCAAATCAGTATCCAGGTAGTTTTTTGTTCTAGGACCTGTGTTTGTTCATATATAGGCCTACCAAACAGCCTCTACCACCTGCCTCCGAATTTATTCACATTTATTCATAATCTTTATAAAGCTGCCTTACCTTTGGCAGGATTGCCTAAACTGCACTTGTCCTGTAGGGACTTGCTGTTTGCTAAATTGCAGACTGCTTGACTGGGAATTGCTGAAATGGGAATTACTGACATGCTCCCCATAAAAGGGTGGTTCGTATGAGAAAGAGTTAGCCTACAGGAAAAAAGTATAACAGTTCCAAAAAAGTTAAGAAATTTTGTTCATGAAAACCAGGAGAATATAAAAGGGAAATCACAAATATATCAAAAGACCTGAAAAAACAGGAACTGTAAAAATTCTTGTCAAATGAGCCTAGTGATTCTTAGGCTACCCAGCCTAGGTATCACCTAGGAATCAGCCTATGTATAGGCTACTCTGTCATGAGTGCTTTCAGTGTCACTCATAAACTGATGGTGCTATGAATTTTTTGTTCCAGGTCTCAATGAATACAAGGGGGAGCTTGCCATTGTAACTGGCGGCAACAGAGGAATTGGTTTTGAGACTGTCAAGAGGCTTGTCGAACATGGTCTGAAAGTTATTGTTGGTAAGTTTCTCCACAGCTCTTTGCTATTGTTTTTAGTTATATTTACCTTAAATCGCATTTGCTAGTAGCAAGGCTGTGTAGCCTCGTGATGTATTCCATTACCATCACATTTTGTAAGTACAGTTGGTAAAATAATTTGTTTGTTATTATGGTTCGTGGACCAAAATAGATCAATAAGCTGAGATTTTCTTGGCAAGGATATTGACCAGACAAAATTCTTATCACCACCAGACACCAAAAACTCTGTTTAGCACAACCAGTCAGCTTGAGCTAAAGGAATACTGACATTGCTATGATTATTTGTGTGGAATCCATCTTTGACTCTTTAAATGTTCCAAGTCCATTAATCAGACTGAATTTAGAAAGCTCTGCTAGGCAACTCATTGGTTAGTTTGTGGTAGTGGGCTAGCTTAGAACTAGCATAGCTTGTATATTATTTATCTTCCCCTTTTCTGTGCTTAAAACTTGTGCTGCTGATAAAAATGAAGGAGGTTAAAGCGTCAATAACTGGAATAGTGTTTTCCCGATATTTTTGTTTCTCCTGCTAGCTTTGTATACTGGTAGTGACCTATTTTTTTCCCAAGAACTTTTTATAGCTGATTAATCCTTTTTCTTTTTTTGGGGGGACCCCAAAACGTAAGTGGAGGGATACCTATGACTTCGCAAAGGTTTCCCATCTTTCCGTCCGTCCGTCTGTTAGCACGATAACTCTCGAAAGAGTTTATTTTTTTCAAACTTGGTACAGGGATTCTTTTAATCAAAGTAGCCTACAGGTCAAGTTCGTAGATGGGCTTCGTAGCCCTATATCTAGGGGTGGAGGAGGGGGTCCAAAATAAGGGTCAAAAGTTTTTTTTTTAAGCAAATAAGATGGTCCATTTAGGGGTAAGAAGACATGCTGAATCCATGTCTGAAACTTATTTTATCGTCCGACGAATTGTAAGCCCGGAATCCGGTTGAGGCCGGAAAATTGTTAAAATTCAAAGTTTCGTCTGAAGTTGATTAGAGGTTCGATATCGGGGTAAGGAGACATGTTGATTCCATCTCTAAACTTAATTTGCTTGGCGGGCCAGTAGTTCGCCCGAAATCCGGCCGAAGCCGGAAAATTAGTAAAAGTGAAAGTTTTGTCTGAAGTTAATTAGAGGTTCGACGAATTCGGTAAAAAGTAAATTTTTTTCTGAGGTTGATTAAAGGTCTGACCTCGGGGTAAAAATACATGCTAAATTCATATCTGAAGTTTATTTTCTCACTGGTCAAACAATTCGCCCGCAACCCGGAAAAACAGGAAATTTGGTGGAGCAAGTTTATTAGAACGCATGCTGAATCCGCATCTGTGCTTTGTTTTCCCAACGGATCAGTCTTTTTGCCATGTTTGGAGAAAAGGAGAGCTTAAAAATACGGGGACGTTGAAAGTCATCAGTAAAAAATGGTGGAAGGTTGTTAAACCAGAAACAGACACTATGAGTCGGGAAACACTTTATTCTCGCCTTGGATGGACAGTCTAGTTGGATAGCCGGCGGAAGTTAACGAATCAACATAATTATCAGATATACTTTTTTGCTTATAATAGATCTCGATAAGGGATCTGCAAGTTTACATTGGAAGTTTACGGATTCTGGAAATCTGTCAGACCCACTTGTCTGTATCAGGAAGTTATTAAATATTAACTTTTGGGATCCCATCGAACCTTTGGTCTTGTTTATATTGCATTTACTCCATTATTGAAAGCTCAGTGTTATTTTTCTTTTTCTCTCTTTGTACTGAACAATTTCCTTTTCTTGTACAGAGCGTTAATCAAATTTATCATCATCATCATCATCATGTAAAAATAATGCTTTTTGCTCTTTTTGACTGGTAGCCGTCTGAAAACAAGTGTTTATTGGTCTGGAGCAAAGACCCTAGGTGCATATATTCTTTGGTCTGGAGTGAAACGCCAGGCCCCGTCCACTAATTGAATATGGCCATGCAGCTACAAGGCCCTTCTATAACAAGGGGATTATCGCCATTGAACAAGTTCAAAGAGAGCGACAAAAACAGTGCCAGCCATTCGCAATCTACCTTACGAAAGTCGGCTCGAAAAATTACGTTTCCCCAGTTTGACTTACAGATTTCTCAGAGGTGATTTGATCGAAACTTTTAAGATTTGTCATGGTTACTATGACAACATATTGCCTGATGATGTCCTCTCCTTCAACCGTAACAGTCTCAGAGGACACTTAAAACTGCGAGTTGAGATTTCGAAATGACATTGGAAAATGGAGCTTCAAAAACAGAAATGTTGAATAGGTACTGGAATCATCTCCCTGAAAGTCTCGCAAAGGCCGAAAATATTAATCATTTCAAAGCTGGTTTGGATCATCAAGTGGCCAAAATTCAATAATAATAATAATAATAATAATTTATTTATTACCCACAAATTCCAGAGGAAGGACAAGTGGAGTACAATAAAGAAAAAGAAAGGAAGAAAATACTAAAGTAACTAGCACATAAACAGGGGGGTAAGGGGGTGGTGTGATGAAAAACAAAGTGTCCAGAGAAATTTATAGAGGCGAAAGCCTTTTTGCTGCAACTATATTATTACATTATTATTGGGATCCCAAAACGTAAGTGACGGATACCTATGAAATCGCAAAAGTTGTCCGTCTGTCCGTCCGTCTGTGAGCACGATAACTCTCGAAGGGAATGAGATATTTTGATGAAACTTGGTGTGAGGATTTTTTGGGCCAAGAGTAAGGTCGAGTTCGTAGATGGCCTCTGTAGCCCTACATTTAGGGGTTGGGGAGGGGGTTTAAATTAAGGGGCAAACAAAATATTTTGAAACAGCTAATGTGATAGTCGATTATAGGGTAAGAAGACATGATGAGCACGATGGAGGAAACCATTTTCTCGCCGGACAAGTAGTTCGCCCGGAATCCGGCCAAAACCGGAAATATTTGAAGGAATATTTAGTCAGAACCGGAAAGTTTGTTAAAAGTAAAAGTTTTATTTGAAGATGATTAGATGTTCTATTTAGGGGTAAAAAGACATGCTGAACACGATGGTGAAAACCATTTTCTCGCCGGACAAGTAGTTCGTCCGGATCTGGCCAGAACCGGAAATTTGTTAAAAGCAGAATTTTTATTTGAAGATGATTAGATGAAATTTAAGGGTAAGAAGAGACGCTGAATCTGTATATGACAAGCATTTTTTACCCGGACATATAGTTCTTCCGGAATCCGGTTGAAACCGGATTTTTTCTGTAAGTTAAAGTTTTATTTGAAGTTGATTAGATGTTCTTTATAGGGATAAGGAGATACGCTGAATTCGTTTCTGAACTATCTTTTCTTTTTTGCTGGGAGAGTAGTTCGGTCGGAATTCGGCCGAAACTGGAAATTTGGCAGAAGTAAAGCAGGAAGTTCCGATCAGTATCGTCAAAATAGATATGGCTTATACAGGTATATCTGAACTTGGTTTTCTCAGATGATTAGCTTGGCGAAGACTGGATCTGCGAAGACAAGACCTAGTTGTCTGGATCAAATATTAAATTTTTGGGATCCCATCGAAACCTTTGGTCTTGTTATAGTTGCCAGTCGGCATGAAGACACACAGTGCTCCCTATAGCAAGCATCTTCAAAGTGCAAGTGATCCAGTCTTCCTTTCTCTTTCTCAAAAGATTACAAACCCGTCCCAGCTGTTTTTAGCGTCACTCAGCCCCCTTGACTTTGATGAGAAACATGGACAAACTTGCATAACCTGCATTTCTGATCAGTGAGCTCCTCGGAAGTGATTTCCGGAAGCCTTTCCGCCTCGAAAAGCGCCAAACATGGAAGTACAAGAATTAGTTTGGTGCTATTCGGGTTGATGGATTGCCTTAATTTGCTCCGATTTGCTCCAAGATTTGAATTCGCCCCGGAGTTTAGATTAGGGGATTCATCATAGTGTAGTGGGCTAATAAAGTACACTCATTCATTCATTCATTCATAGTTGGTACGAGCAGGATGGGATGTCCTTCTCAGTTTCCTATCTTCAGTGGCGTCTTAGTGGCCTCCAACTCCAGCCCGTAAAAGCACTCACAAACCGATACAGAAACTCTTTTGTTCCGTTTTTAGTGGAGTGTTCCTTGGAACAATCCACTATTGCGAGCGCTCTAGCAGCTTTCGGTTTTCGGTTTTCACCATATTTTGTGGAGCTCATAACTCGTGAAGCAGTGCAAGTATCAAGTTTATACTTGGTACACTTGTGGGTATTGGGGTCTAGTTGTGCCTTTTGGGGGTCCCACCCCCCACAACCACCCGGTTCAGGGGCAAATGGGCCCAGATTGCCCAGTGAATACTGTTCAAAACTTGACCATAGTTGGACATAAGACGATGAAATTCCTTGTACTTGTAGGTCTCGGGGCTGGGAAATTACTTTTAAAGTTGCACCTCCCCCACCCATCCCGTTCATGGGCAACTGGGCCCAGATTGCCCAGGAGTAAAGTTCGCTACCCGTGCCAGGAATCAACAGGTATCAAGTTCAAACTTGGTACACTTGTCGGTATTGGGGTCTAGTTGTGCCTTTTGGGGGTCCCACCCCCCACACCCACCCGGTTCAGAGGCAATTGGGCCCAGATTGCACATTTTTTATGTTTTTAACTTGACAATAACACTGGAGATAGGGCGATGAAATTCCTTTGTACTTTTGGATCATCGGGTTGGGAATATCTATGCGGAGTTGAATCACCCCCCACCCTCCCCGGTCATGGGCAAGTGGGCCCAATTTGTCCATGATAAATTTTTTTGACCCGTGACTGGAATCAAACTCTAAGTTGGTATAGTCGAGGATATTTAGGTTTAGATAAGCAATTTGACGCCCCCTCCTCCCCCCACCCTCCGTTCATGGATAACTGGGCCCAGATTTCCCATGAGTTACGTTCGTCTATGACATTGTCTCGAGTTCAACTCTTGTATACTTCTGGATATATATGTATATGTCCTCTGGCCACGAAGAACATCTTGAGACTGAACCTCCCCCACCCTTCCCGTTCATGGGCAACTGGGCCCGGATTGCCCATGATTTGAGATTTTGCAACGGGGCCCAGATTGCCCATGTGTTAAGTTTGTGAACGATGACACTCGTCAGAATTAAAACCTCGTGTAGCTGTACACAGTACTTTTCGTAAGATGCGCATTGCGCTTGTTTGGTTTCATGTTTCGCAAAGGGTTTGAGCTGTTAATTAGACACAACATGTGTTTTGGCGGAAGGATGGGAATGATGAAATGGGATCTGACACTTAATGACTGTGACGTTACAATAATGTGTTTGAGCAAGGTATAATAAACGAAATACATTTCAAGATTGATGAAAGTAATGTCAGTAGTGTATTGAAACAAGCCTACGGGGTTTATACGAAGCAATACTGGAAAGACAAAGATGGACAATACTGTGATTGGAGACCGAATTACGACTGACGCGAAGGGATTGTGTTTCCAAATGAACTAACATGTGTTCTCACGTGGAAGGTGTCAGATGAGACGCGCTTATGAAAATCTATGACTTTGACATTAGGGTGTTCGAGCCTGAGCCTGAGCCGTGGTTGGAGATTCTTTGAGAGCTCAATTGTTGGTTTCAAAAGTAACTATGCAATACGAATATTAAACGTTACGGGAAATTCAACGTTACAGTCCAATTCATTCTTTTACACTCCACGTCTGAGCGCTTGCGCACTTGTTAGTGGAGTGTTCCTTGGAACAATCCACTATTGCGAGCGCTCTAGCAGCTTTCGGTTTTCGGTTTTCACCCTATTTTGTGGAGCTCATAACTCGTGAACCAGTGCAAGTATCAAGTTCAAACTTGGTACACTTGTGGGTATTGGGGTCTAGTTATGCCTTTTGAGGGTCCCATCCCCCACACCCACCCGGTTCAGGGGCAAATGGGCCCAGATTGCCCAGTGAATAATGTTCACAACTTGACCAGAGTTGGACATAAGACGATGAAATTTCTTGTACTTGTAGATTCTAGGGATGGGAAATTACTTTTAAAGTTGCACCTCCCCCACCCATCCAGTTCATGGGCAACTGGGCCCAGATTGCCCAAAAGTAATGTTCGTGACCCGTGGGCCGTGACAGGAATCAACAGGTATCAAGTTGAAACTTGGCAGGCTTGTGAGCATTTGGGGTCTCTTTTTGCTTTTTGAGGGTCCCAAACCCCACTCCCACCTGGTTCAGGGGCAATCGGGCCCAGATTGCCCATTTCTCAATGTTTTAACTTCACAGTAGCTGGTGTTAGGGCAGTAAAATTCCTTGTGCTTTTAGATCTTAGGGATGGGAATATATCCGCGGAGTCACACCCTCCCACCCTCAACGCTCATGGGCAAGTGGGCCCAAATTGCCCATGATTAAAGTTTTTGACCCGTGACTGGAATCAAACTCTAAGCTGGTATACTTGAGAAAGTAGATATGCATTTTGATGGGTCCCGAGCCCCCCCCCCCCACCCTCCCGTTCATGGGGAGCTGGTCCCGGATTTCCCGGGAGTTAAACTCGTCTATGACAGGTCTCAAGTTTTACTCTTGTATACTTGGGGAGATGTACCTATAAATGAGGATTTTGGTGTAAAAGCAAAAAATAAAACTACGCGACGTATGTATCGATGTATATATCTTTAATGAACAGATGGAAACCGGACTGTTTTGTCATATGATCGATGACACACCGTTCTTAATGAGACGTGATGAGGGGGGTTTTAGACTGCTACTATTTGGCATATTGCACTTGGCATTACCTTGCTAATGGAAAAGATGTCTAAAGGGACGGACTGGCTTGCAAGGAAAGAACTCAAACTGTTCTTGCAAGATCTTCAAGATTTCTCTGGATTTATACTTGCGGTTTGTTCAATTCAATTCAATTTAATCTCAAAATACTTTTCACGGACATGCCGAATAGCAGTTTTATCGTCAATAGCCTATACAATAAAAACACAATCGTCAATTTGACCATAACTACAACAATTTAAAACTCAAACGTACAATTCAGTGGTCATATTCACAATAATTCGTCATGGGCATTAAAAAACTTGACGAACGAAGGTACGAAACTACGCTCGTATCGCGAGTGAGAAACCCTTGTTGGTGCAAGGTGTGGTACCATCTCAGCCACAGCTCGTTGTGGACGAACTCGTGTAGGTTGATGTTCTGGTGGGATGATATCTCGGTGGATAGGATTCGCTAGGATACTTTTACCAAATTTAAGGGACAACTTAAGGCGGCGGGTGGATAGGGTTTCTAACTTAAATTCTTGGAGGAGGCTTATGTATGGGACTTTGGGGGATTTTGAAAACAAGCAAGGCTCGGTACTGGATTCTCTCAAGCCGACCCGACTGCTCTTGCGTCAGTCCGAAATGCCACACGGCACTACAGTATTCTAGGGAGCAACGGATGAAAACTAAATAAAAGCGTAACAGGTGGTGGGGAGGTGTTCCATGACGGGATAACAATTTTAGGGACGCAATTCCCATGTTAGCCCTCTTAAGCATTGTGTAAACTTGTTCTCCCCGCTTCATGTCCGACGTCAGGTATACTCCAAGTAACTTCAGCTTGCGTACTTGACAGGATATTGGTAGGTCGGGCTGAAACGAAGGATCAGACTCTAGAAAAGAAACAGTTAAAACAACGGATTTTTCGAAATTTACGGTCATTTTACCCTCTGCCGCTTCCTTGCACACGTCACTCATTATCGTAGCGGCAGCACTTTGAGTATTCTTATAACAGAGCTCTGTCAACGAAAGATCGTGTACGAACTTCCAGCGATCTGGCATGTTGTTAGCTAGGTCATTTACCATGACCAGGAAGAGTAGAGGTCCCAATAAAGTCCCTTGTGGAACTCCACAAAAAATCGGTAGGGGACTTGAATAACTGGTCTTGTATTTTGTACGTTGAGTTCTATCTGAAAGGAAATTCGCTACAATTCTTGCAATAAAAGGGTGGATATCAAATTTATCGAGAAGTTTCTTTAAAAGTACACTGTGACAAATAAGGTCAAACGCTTTTTGGAGGTCTATTGCGATCAGGTTGACCCATCGTTCTGGTTCATCCAAGTGTTTTAGGATGGTATCCACCAGGCTTACCAGATAATGTGATGTTGAAGTATTTGGCATGTTGCCAAACTGCCTGGGGTCGATGTTCTTGAGTATGTGACCTTTCAGCCAGGTGCATAAGAAACTCTCGTAGACTTTGCTGAATATTGGGGTCATCGTGATGGGACGAACCCCTGTTGACATTGAAAGCTTTTAATGTGGGATGATTTCAAATTAGGTTATTTAAATACTTGTTTGGTTATTGGGGATGTGAAATGTCTTGGATCTAACGCTGTTTGTATATAAAATGTGTAAACATTTTACTTTTACACTCCACGTCTGAGCGCTTGCGCACTTGTTCGATCCGTGTATAACGTGAAAGCATAGCAGGTTTCTTTTCGTTCATTTGTATTTGTTATGTTTTATTGCTTATTATGAAACTGCAAATTAGCTAAATGCCACGATAGCTTTCAATCAAATCAGTCTCTCTCTCTGTCTCTCTATTTCTCCCTCTTCTCTCACTCTCTCTCTTTGTCCAGCGTCTTGGACATTACATAGGAAGTTAGAAATGAGAATAAATGGAACGATTAGGGGCCTGAGGTTAATCAGTACTATAGGTATGATGGGTCCTTTGAGTCGAAACCAGAAAAAAGGCTTCTCGGAAGCAAATGGGAATGATGCACTAAGAAAACATTAGAATATATCTTCTTATTTTCTTGTTATAGGCTGCCGTGGCGGAAAAAGCAAAGAAATTCTCATGGAGAGCTTAAAAGCCAATAACATTCCCGAAGACAAAGTGGAATGGCTGGACCTGGACGTAGGGAGTATGGATTCTGTTAGAAGTTTTGCAGGAAAGGTGTTGGAGAAGAATCAGCCAATAAGCATTCTAGTAAACAATGGTATGTAGTATCGCTTATTGTTTTAATTTTTAAACCTAGTGTTAAAGCATGTCTGAAAAGATTTCTTGATTGGTGGTCCAGAATTTATCATTCAGGTGACATTTTTTTGTAATTTTGCTATTTTTCGGCCTTTCTTGGCATGGCCCTTTTCAGGCCGCAGGTAAAAATAAAAATAGAACAATAAAAATCTGAAATTTTGATAAAGCAGATAAATTTTTGAACAAAAAAGCCTGATTTTTCTTTTGACGGCAAGCTGCGGCTAAATTTTTTCTAACGGCCTGGAAAGTGAGAGCTTGCGCTATGAGCCGTTGCGTGGCATTGAAGCGTACACATGGGATACACAACCACATTTGTCGAGTCCAGACTTGAAGAGCTGGCGCTAACCTGTAAAAATAATTTAATAAATAGATTTGTATTAATTTATGTTTTATCTAAATAGAATTGTAGTAGTTTAGATTTATTGCAGGTTCATTCTTCTAGTTAAAGCCTGAAAAGGACCCTTGCCAGGAAGAGTCAAAATATCGCTGGATCTGATGGCTGGGGCATTTAGCGCAATCAATCAGCTATTTGGGGAATGTTAGCTTGGCAGATTGAAAGCTCTTTTTTGATACGTTGGGTGGTGTGCATGGCGTTATTAGGTTATTAGGGCGATTTCTCTAGTTGATTTGTAACTAGTTGATATGTTTGGGAGGGGCAAGATATTTACCAACTGGCTTGGTAATTTTTACAGACTGTTTTTAAGGAAAACGGACTGTTTGAAAAAACGACGATTGTGTGTTTTTAAGAAAAATTGAACGATTCCTTTTTTTTTTACCGACTGACCGACATAATAGATAGATACATCTTTTTATTCGCCAAAAACTTGTCATGGCTTACGCCAAATTTGTTTGGTATCGTCATGGATACAGCCCATGAGCACACACAAAAATAATAATAGGCCTATGTCATAAATAAGTTATGAATTTAACTAACAGCTCAGCAATTTTACAAATTTAGAAAATTTTACAAATTTAGAAAAGAAGGGACACAACTCTTTGTGAACCTCTGGTTAACATTTGATTGGTTGCAAACCGCCGTTTTCAATCTTGCGAGGGAGCCTTTTCGCCAGCTTTTTGGAAGGGAAAATATTTCTATGGATTGGGTGATAGACTTGAAACCAAACTCCATGCAGAGTTTAAGCCTTCATTAGTGTAAGGGGGCGACCTCGAATTCACATAGCAACTCTTCATAGGACCTCTCGGCCACCTTTAACGCTATGATTGATTAGGGCTTTTTTTTTTATTTTCTCAAGTCTGTTCGACCTTAAGGCCGAAATGCCAAATGCTATTGTAAATTTGGTCGGATAAATGGAATGTAAATGCGGAACAAGTGCTTAGTGGGTGCCCACTTCCCATGCATGGACATTCCCTCGCTTGAGTTATTCCGGCATTCCCTCGCTTGAGTTAGGATTATCCCTAGGAGTTTAATTTCTGAAATTTCAGGTGAAAACTGTAGCTTTGAAAGGTAAAGAAGGAAATTGTCATAGTACACGATTTACTATCGTTCACGGTCATGAAGGGTGGGAGGGGGGGCTCTGATTCCAGTACGAATGAGACTTTGGCCTGCTAAGCAGGGGACATATCTCTGTGTACGTTATTTTCTTAGATGTACAAGTGGCATCTAGCGGTATGAACTGAACAGAAACATGTCAGTGGTTCTCTTGTATATCCTGGGCCGCACGCGCAGTGGCGAACTTCTGCCTACGCGAACTAGGCAGCTGCCGAGGACCCCAACATCGGAAGGGGGCCCTGGATCTCTATATCCTCACTTTTAGAAGTCTCATAACGGATAACACAAGGATGCGCAGTTTCAACAGATAACATTTGGGATGTTATCTGTTATGGTTTTGCTAACGTTATGCATTAAACGTCGTGCATAACAAGCATTGCCATGAAGAGCCGAAAAGGTATCTGCTGACTTTTCCGATATCATGATGACAAATAGAAAAGTCAGTAGATGTTTTTTCGGCGTTGTTACTGCTCGTCTTGTAAGCGTAACGTTTTAAGGCTGTTTTTGGGATCCCAAAACGTTAGTGACGGATACCTATGACATCGCAAAAGTTGTCCGTCTGTCCGTCCGTCCGTCCGTCCGTCTGTCTGTCTGTGAGCACGATAACTCTCGAAGGGAATGAGATATTTTGATGAAACTTGGTGTGAGCATTCTTTGGGTCAAGAGTAAGGTCGAGTTCGTAGATGGGCCCTGTACCCCTACATTTAGGGGTGGGGGAGGGGGTTCAAATTAAGGGACAAGCAAAATATTTTGAAACAGCTAATGTGATAGTCGATTATGGGGTAAGAAGACATGCTGAACAAGAATATGAAAACCATTTTCGCGCCGGACAAGTAGTTCGCCCAGAATCCGGCCGAAACCGGAAAGTTTGTTAAAAGTAAAAGTTTTATTTGAAGTTGACTAGATGTTTGATTTAGGGGTAAGAAGCCACGCTGAACACGAATATGAAAACCATTTTCTCGCCGGACAAGTAGTTCGCCCGGAATCCGGCCAAAACCGGAAAGTTTGTTAGAAGTTAAAGTTTTATTTTAAGTTGATTAGATGATAGATTTTGGGGTAAGAAGAGATGCAGAATCCGTATATGACAATCACTCTCTAGCCAGACATATAGTTCGTCCGGAATCCGGCTGAAACCGGAAAATTTGTTAGAAGTTGATTAGATGTTGGATATAGGGGTAAGGAGATACGCTGAATCCGTTTTTGAGCTTTAGTTTTTCGCCGGACAAGTAGTTCTTGAAGTTCACCAAAACCGCAAAATTCACAGAAGTAAGCCAGGATCATTTCGGTCGGCTTATAGAGGTAAACGCACATGCTGAATCCATATCTGAGCTTGGATTTCTTAATGATTAGCTGTTTGGCCTGGCGAAGACTTTTGGGATCCCATCGGAACCTTTGGTCTTGTTTTTATTGGTTATAAAGGTTTTTGGTAGGTGGGTGCTCAAAAAATCCTCCTTCTTGTTGTAAAAGTAGGATCTTTTGAGCGTAAATCCTATTTTTTCTTTTTTGGTGGTTTGTGTTTTTTGAAGTGGACTTGAAAATTAGGTTAAAAGTTTTTTTTTTAATTGAGTTGTAAGTTTGGGCCACCGTAAGGAGGGGTTCCCTAGGACGGAAGGGCACCCCTCCTGCGGGAGTTGCTTTTGTTTTATATTTTTTTATGGTTTGTTTTTGTAGTTTACCTGATTTGAGAGTCTGCTTTTTTCGCTGCTATATTTAAAATTTGAATAATATGGGTTTTTAAGTAGAAGGGAAAATATAGAGGAATTAGAGGTTAATTTTATTATTAAAGAAAATAGAAGTGATTTATGATATTGAAAGTTATTTGTTTAGTAAAGGTAGAAAATAAAATAAATATGGTTAGGGGCGGAGTGGAAGTTTTAAAGTTTATATTGAATTTCTTAGTATATAGATTAAATCAAATATTGTAGTTTGTAGTTATGGATTTGGAGTGTATCTGTAGTTCTTAGGGGCATCTGTCTGGTGGTGTTTGTTTGCTTTCTGTCGTGGTTGTTTTGGTTGGGATTAGAGTCTTTACGTGTAGAGGTGAGGATTCGTAGACAAAAAATGTTTATATTTGTATTGAAAAAGAGTAAATAATTATTAAGATTGGTAAATTTTAAATTTAAAAATAAATTGAAATGGTAAATGGAGTTTAAATTTTTAAAGTTTTGTGTTTGTTTGGAAAGAGTAGGTGACGTTAAAGAGTTTAAGGGAATGTTAACGTCACTGAGTGGAGGAGGAGCCATAGCCCAAAAATTAAAAATCAAAAAATTTGAAAGGCTACGCGGGTTTAAAAAAGTTTGAAAAACATAACAGCCAAGGTCCTAAGTGTTATCTGTTGAAACTGCGCATCCTTGTGTTTATCTGCTATGAAACTTCTGACAGTGCAGGCCTGCACACGCGCCCTACACTGCAACGAATCAGCGCGTTTCCCCTGTCTAAGAGGACGGGGTGATGCAGTCTAGTACACTAGGCCCTTTTTTGATACCCATTCACAAACGGGGTGGCATGCCCCCAGGTGTGAGTAGGGTACTCATACTTATGTGTACCCCTTCTTCCCCAGAGGTCTACCAGTCTACTACACTTTCTAAATCAAAATTAATTACTGCTTACCGACTGCTTCGCAAGGTATAAGGATTACAGCAATGAATAGCCCTGCTTTAGAGCTAAAAAATGATGTATTTTGACCATTTTTTTGTAGCTTATAACCAGGTAAAAAGAGGCGCCAAAATGGAGAGACAAAGATCGACACCAACTCATGAAGAATCGACGGGCCGTCGTGTTTACAAAGTGCAGTGCACCACCTGGCGTTGATATGCGCAAGGTTGCCAGATGTTAAGTTGCGTTTTTGGTCGAAGTTTTGTTCGTTGTTGGCTTATGCTATGTTTACACCTGCGTATATCCAAGCGTGTTTTGAAAAACGAGCGTATTTTACGCACATACTTGTGCTTGAAAAAGTCTCTAGCAACACGGAGGTATCAGAGAATTCGGTCCGTTTTGTATATGAATAGGTCTAAAGTCGGGTCTTCACCTTCCGGAATCTGGGTTCCCAGATTTTCCGAGATTTTTTTTTTAATTTCTTCTGCGATACTTAAAAATTCCGGAAATCGGTAGTTCAAAAGCCCCTTTTTCCGGATTATTTTGATGTACTTTCGGACCGGTTCATATTCCAGATGCAATTTACAGAAGAAGTCAAAGAATAATCTGGAAGCCCAGATTCCGGAAGTTCCGGGAGGTGAAGACCGGACTTAAATTATTTTTTTAAGCTAGGTGCCCACAGAACGCGAATTCGCGTTCGCCTGGGCGAATTTGACGTCGCGAGCGGAAAAAATTTGCGCCCCGCCGTTTCAACTCCAAGTCGAATTTGCTCCGCGCCGCGTGGCGGAAAAGATTCGCGTTCTGTGGGTGCTTAGACTTAATCTTTTTCTGGCTCAAATACGTGCGTGAAATACGT
Organism: Branchinecta lindahli; assembly: GCA_023053555.1. Classification (NCBI taxonomy): domain Eukaryota; kingdom Metazoa; phylum Arthropoda; class Branchiopoda; order Anostraca; family Branchinectidae; genus Branchinecta; species Branchinecta lindahli. Next base: position 18,014,360 of record JAKZAO010000011.1, on the reverse strand, counting down.
AAACATACTTCGGCTTGAAAAGATCTCTAGCAACACGGACGTATTTGAGAAATCGGTCCGTTTTGTATATTTGTATTTTTACGAATCCGTTTTACGTTTTGCGAATCCAGGCGATCTTCGACGATTGAAGCAAACTTAAAACTTGCTAGCTCAAGAAGTCGGCGGTCAGAGTTTGAAGGACGAAGAAACTGTGACCGGTGACAAAAAACGGTATTTAAACAAAGAACTTTGAGTTGGAATCTGGAGGTAATTCGGAACTTTGATCAAAAATACAACTTGTATATATCACCGCTGGATAGCTCTATCGCCGTTAGTTGCTTTTTCTCGTCTTCAGTCACAGTTTCTTTTTCCTTCAAACTCTGTGAACTAGCAAGTTCGAAGTTTGCCTGTAACGTGAAACGTTCGACGAAGCAGTGACCGGCAGGGATCGCCAGAGTCATAAAAAACAATAAATTAAGCAAATGGTGAACTTCGACGGCGTTTGGAAACGGAAATTCAGCAACCGGCTAAGCCAACGGTGAACAAAGCTTCAATAAAAAATACAGCTGGTACCCCTCGAAAAAAAACTGAAAAGGATTTGTGGAACCAAAAGCAATTTTTTGTAAACGAAAAGTCAGCAAAATACAATGTGCCAGGTGAGTCTTTCTTCTAGTTTCGTGAATCCTTTGTTTATGTTCGAAGTATGTGGTAAGTTCTACCTCCGAGATACACTGAGTTCTCACGGGTGCAAAATGTTTCTCACCACTGGAAGGGGGATCCGAGGGGCTATTCACTTCTATTGCAAGGTGTAGAAATCCCTGCTGCCTTGCCTCTTTGGTGTACGCTAAAATAGTATATTTTGACTAAAGAGTAATTGCGTAATCTTTAAAGAGCTGAAGGGTCAGTTGAAGCGGACGCTCGTGTTGGATTGAAAAGGGGGAAACGAGTTTGAGCATGAGTATGGCTTGCGGAAGAGTGGGAACGTTATTGTGACAAGATCGCTAATACGTTTTTATTCGGCTAGTGTAGACCAGAACTAAAGTAGGCCAGAACCGAAATCGAATGTCTCAGAGACACCTCTAGGAGGCAAGACGGGGTTGTCTGCGAAACGTATCCAATAGAAACGTCTCCGTTGCGAAATAAACGTCCCCAAGCATAGATTTTGAAGTTCATCTTGGTTCGCCCTCGACAGATAGCCCACTTTACACATTCGTGAAAAGATTAACGAATAAATTTGTAATGTCCGAGCAAGAGGATAGCCTCAAAAAGGGGCAAAATCATGACTTGTTGAACCATAAAAGAGTTGTACATTTAAGCTAGAACAAATCTATTAAATTTTTACTTGACGTAGGCAAGGATTCCATATGCTTTACGCGCTGTTTCACAAAATAATACTTTTTGAAGCGAACGGTGGCACAGAGTCTGGTTCCGAATGGTAGGCCCAAGTAAGTTGGAGACTCCATTGGTTACACGGGATGGCAGCCAATATCCACTTCTTCCACTTCAGTACGACCATTAAAAACCATGAATTCCGTTTTAGACCAATTAAACGAAAGAGTATGCGGAAATTTGACTCGATTCCTGTCACTGTATGACAAATATTTATTTCTTTTGCATAATCACTCACACATCCAGACCTAGGAAAATACAAACACTCATTACGATGTCTTTGCCAAGCCTCGACAAATTTTATCACATTGACAAGGCCACACGGACGGAGTTATAACTGAGAGAGAGTTATAAAAATACACATAGAAAAATGAAGCGAATTTCCTATGTCGAGGATACGCGAAAATATGCTTGCGAAATATACTGTACTACGCGAGGTTAAAAATGTGAGTTTACTGTCACTGCATTGCAATCTGTTAAGGCTCAGTGTCGAGCACTTGTTCAAGTTCTGGTTCCATCAATTTGTTAATTGGGTCTTCGTTCCAAAAATGCCTCTTCGATATGTTGTTTTTTCCAGTTTTTCCAGTCAAATTCCAGTCGGTACTGTGCATACCAACGACATGCAAGTCAAAAAACGTAACTTATTAAATACCATTTTGGTAGCCAGTCACAGTAGCTTTGTCCTTCAAACTCTGACCGTCGAACTTCGTGAGCTAGCAAGTTCGAAGTTTGCTTGAATCGTCAACCGGACAAGGATCGCCGGAGTCGTAAAAATAAAATTAAGCAAACGGTGATCTTCGACGGTGTTGGAAAACGGAAACTGAGCAAACGGCTAAGCCAACGGCGAACAAAATTCTGATCAAAAACGCAACTTTTGCTTCGTCTGGCACTCGCAAGATGCTGCGGCGAGTCTGTAATCGTACAGTGACATTTCATAGTTACGTTTCTGATCAGAATTTGAAGTTTGAACACGTCAACCGCGCAAGGATCGCCTGGATTCGCAAAACGTAAAACGGATTCGTAAAAAGAAAAAATTAAGGCGGCGTTCGAAAACGGAAATTAAGGAACCGGCTAATCGTGGGTTTACACTTTGGGTAAAATCCGAGAATATTTTACGCACGCATTTGAGCCAGAAAATCAGACGTATTCATATACAAAACGGACCGATTTCTCAAATACGTCCGTGTTGCTAGAGATCTTTTCAAGCCGAAGTATGTTTACGTATTTTACGCACGTCTTTGAGCCAGAAAATCAGACGTATTCATATACAAAACGGACCGATTTCTCTGATACGTCCGTGTTGCTAGAGACTTTTTCAAGCACAAGTATGTGCGTAAAATGCGCTCGTTTTTCAAAACACGCTTGGATATATGCAGGTGTAAACGTAGCATAAGCCAACAACGAACAAAACTTCGACCAAAAACGCAACTTAACATCTGGCAACCTTGCGCATATCAACGCCAGGTGGTGCACTGCACTTTGTAAACACGACGGCCCGTCGATTCTTCATGAGTTGGTGTCGATCTTTGTCTCTCCATTTTGGCGCCTCTTTTTACCTGGTTATAAGCTACAAAAAAATGGTCAAAATACATCATTTTTTAGCTCTAAAGCAGGGCTATTCATTGCTGTAATCCTTATACCTTGCGAAGCAGTCGGTAAGCAGTAATTAATTTTGATTTAGAAAGTGTAGTAAACTGGTAGACCTCTGGGGAAGAAGGGGTACACATAAGTATGAGTACCCTACTCACACCTGGGGGCATGCCACCCCGTTTGTGAATGGGTATCAAAAAAGGGCCTAGTGTACTAGACTGGGGTGATGGCTGAACCTCTTCAGTGGTAGGTAGGGAGATTGCAAAGATCCGCATGCACAGTGGATCCCTGGGCGTGCAAATGGTTACCTTACGTCGATAATGTCCCTGCCCTTTATACACACCACACCTAGCTCCACACTACTAAAATTTTCATGTTGTAGCTGGAATCATGTTTGTCCCTCACTCCCTCACCAAAGATGGCTTCGAACAGCATTTTGCAGTGAATTACTTGGGACACTTCTTGCTGACTCACCTCCTGCTACCGAAGCTCCAAGAGGCTGCAGCGAAGGGTGGTCGAGTAGCCAGAGTAGTAAATGTATCTTCGTCTGCTCACAAGTGTGGCAGCATTGAACTAGAGGACCTGCAGCTCCAGTAAGTATGACTATAGTGGTAAGACAGTAGTGGTTAAGGCGTTGCACTACGGCGGGTGTGGGTTCCGAGTTCGAGTCCTCGCCAAGGCATTTCGTTTTTGGATGGAATCAGTAGCTAGAGACGGATATTCAGGGTGGGCATTAGTGTCTCTTGTAAAGCATTTTATGTTTTAATTCATTGGCGCTTTACAAAAGATATGTGTCTCTCTTAGAACTTTATAAACCTAGCCTGACAAATAAATAAACGGATAGACTGGGTGGGTGTCGATAAAGCATAATAACTATTTAGAAATAATAGGAAGGCCCTCCAGATTCCCTTCAGTAATATTCGTCGTATACCTACCGTATATCTAAACAGGGGAGTATGTTCTGATAATAACAATAATAATGATAATATATTGCAAAAAATAGGCCATTGGCCTCAACAGTGCATGTCTAAAACACTTTTCGTCATACGTTTTTCAGCGTACAGGTTGCCCAGGGAATTTGTGAAGGCGAATAGTTCTCGAAGCTACTTCAGACGGGAGGCCGTTCTAGTAGTCCACCACTCTGTTTTGGAAAGACCTGATGTTTGTTTTTCTCAGGTACCCTCGGTAGTTCGTTTAGAAAGATCGCAGTTACGTACTGTCCCTTCATACGGTCTAGAAACGCAAATGGAACACTAGTTTTTCAGCTGAGAAAGTAAAGAACAAATGCGGTGTTAATTGCACGAGGTCCTGCTTTTAAAGAAAGTGGAAAGAAAATTGGCTTCCTGTGCGATTTGTTCTTTAAAGGACAAAGGACACATGACATTATATTTTTTTCGCTTCACCACTGTTTCCCAGAAACCAAATAACCGCATTTCCGCTAAGGCAGGAATCTCTCTAAACTTGGCGAAACTGACGTAACATCCTGTTCCAGTGGCAGTGGACTAACACACTGTCAGAAGTTGTATAACATTTACAGAAGAATGCGCAGTTTCAAAAGAGATGAGAAGCGTGTTCCATCCTTGTAACAATAGTAACTATTAGTTACTATTTTCGTTCCAACCCCATTTCTGGTTCTCGGCGTCCAGGAATGGACTGAGTGGTATGATTATGTGAGATTTATTTTCTATTTGTTAATAAACCCAATGAACTTGAACTTGAAAAGTTACTACGCTGACCGTTCCAACCTTCTCGAAATAGTAACTAATAGTGAGTATTCGCTTACCACGCTCGGGAGCGTACTTAGCGTGGTAACTACGATCTCTGTGATGTGATTGGTCCGATCAGCCCACGGCACGATATTTTGCCGAAAATAGGAAAATTTGTTCCAGCCTTGACGCCAAGAAACCAGAATCCGTGACGTGACACGCTCGAGGCAAAACACTATCTGTTGACGTTACAGGGTAATTCCGCTATGAACCTTTTAAGCGTCATTATTTTGCTAAAAGTAACGTTGCCCACTATATGATATGATGATATGATATTTATTGCAAAAAGCCAACTGGCCATAGCAACTGTCACAAAACAAAATCACAAAAACAAAACAACAAAAATAACTTAATAACACTTACATTAGATCCTCCCGATACTTCGCTGCCAACCGGACGAACACCGCCAAATTTCTTATTACTATAAAACACTTGTCTCCAATCGAATATATTTATTGTTCGGTTTGACAGAAACGTAATGTTTAAAAGATCATGACACACTTTTTCTTTAACGTCAACAGATAGTGTGATCCCACATCTGTTGAAACTGCGCACCCAGGTTTTAATGTGGAGACGACTTATCTTTTCTCGCCGGACAAGTAGTTCGCCCGGAATCCGGCCAAACCCGGAAAATTTGTTCGCTGGTGCTTCAACTCATATCCCTGTTGCGTATGTACTAATCGCCCCCCTCCCCTACGGTATTCCCTCCCTTATCCATTCAAGTTTTCCCCTTTCAGGAAAGTATACACCGCCCCTATGGGTTATGGCCAGTCCAAACTTGCTCAGCTCATGTCTTCCTTTCTTCTTCACAAAATGCTGTCATCCAAGGGTGTAAACGTTAAGGTCTATGCTGTGCATCCCGGATTCATCAAGACTAGTCTCTACGACCAGGCTTGGTATGCCAAGTTCATGGTTTTGACATCGAACTTCATGTTCAAGGTTAGTCTCGACACTGCGTGTATCAAGGCCGTATCCAGGAAAGGAGTTAGGGACCTAGGACCTCCTCCGAAATTGCCCCCAGAGTCGCTTTTAGCTTTGGCCAATTAAGCCGCGGCCATGGTCTCTTAAATGGGAGAGTGTAGGGCGGGAGGGGGGGGGGCAGTCTAGTACACTAAGCCCTTTTTTTATAACCATGCTCAGACGCTGGGACATGCTGGCAGGGGGGTGTATGGCATTTATACAAATGTGTACCCCCAGAGAGATACCAGTATACATCACTTTGGCAATTGGACAGACTAGTATTTTATTTTGACGTCAAATTTTTATATATTGGTACTTCTCTTTGGAACAAGGGGTAGGCCTACACATACATATGGACACCATGCAAACCCCTGCCAGCATGCATCAGCGTTTGAGTATGGTTACCAAAAAAAGGGTTTAGTGGAGTAGACTAGTCGGGGAGGGTTCAAAACAAATCACTACGTCCAAGACTTGAACGGGAGCGAGTATAGCTCTATCAGTTCTTTTTTTAACATTGCCGAAGGCGTCCCACTGATCCTCAAAAGTTCAAATTTTTAACCCTGTTTCTTTGTTATCTTTTTCGGTTCTGTTCAGCCCGGCCGGGGGATTTAGATATGGAGGATAGCCCACCTTCATCTAGAAAACGGCCTTTCTAACTTCTCCTAAAACCTTTAAAACTCCAAATCCAACCATGATTCTGGATACGACCCTACCGGAAGCGGAGGGAAGAGGTTTGCTTTTGCATGTTGCTTTCCGGGGGAGCAGTTCTTCATTACTTGGATTTTCTTGGTTCAGCTGAGCTGTCAGTGTTCCGTTCTTAGTGAGCCAAATTTATCTCATCACGAGCGGATAAATTCGTGTTCAGTTTACGTCTCTAATCATTTGTGCCCAAATTAGATATTCCTTTAGCCCAGAGCAAACACTAGGGAGTAGTGCCAAGACCTATGCTTCGCAAACGGGCCATACTCACAGCGCTGCCCACTACGGTTGTGTCAGCGAAACAAACTTGCGGGTTTAAAATTTTTTAGTAAAGCTAAGATGCGATCTGCACACATCAAGTAAACAGTGGAGGTTTTATCTTTTTTTTGCTGTTTTCAGAATATGAAGTTATTGGAGCCAGCGCTGGTGCACGACTGATTGAATTTTAGTAGGGACGTTCACTACCACTAGTGGTGCTAGTATCGCTGCTGTTCGAGTGTGTGTCACTTTTTCCAAGTCTTGGCGCTACTCTCTAGCGTTATTTTGCTCTGCTTTAGCCCAAGCTGACTGCGAATCATATTTGACAAAGCAAAAACGGATAAGTCAGCTACATTTTATTGGAGCTATAGCTCCAATAAAATATACGGAACTTCAAATAGCCCATACATGCCGCCGACAAGTATCCATCTTTGCTGGAAAGAAGGGGAAGAAACAGGTGACTCCATAACCAAAATGCAGAAGAATCTCCACACTTTCGAAGACCCAATCGAGCAGCAAAAACAGCAGCCGTGTCAAAATGAAATCCCAGCACCAGCTTTAACTCCAAGCAGATTTCCTGCAAGAAATTCACGAAATCATATATTTAAGGAAGAATCTTTAAAGTTTAACTGAAAAGCCACCTCATTTGTGTGTCATTTAATTGGATATACTGAATTGTTTGGATTCTGCAAAGGGATTTTTTGATTTTCCACTGTCTGCTCCAGTTGTGAGGCTCAGAATATCTCTGGCCGTCCCCACATCGTAAATTCTACTATGACGCGGGAAATTTTAATCTCAACACAAATGCGGCTTTTCAGTGGGCAGTGGTGAGATTGTTGAAGATTGCTTAGTGCCTGAACAAAAAAAAAATGATAAATCTTTCTCGTAAAGCATACAACAAAAATTCAGTACTACAAATCACAAGGAAATTACACTATTTGAAAACCCATTACTCGTGAAAGGTGGAACAACGAAGTAACGCATTTTCAGCGGGTCTTCAAGCCAATTTAAGTGAATAAGTGATGAATAACTAGATTGTCCTATCCCAGCCCTTTTCGGTTAAACTTTAAGTATTTTCTACAATTCCAGCTTGAGCCTGAAGAGGACCCTTGCCAAGAAGGGCTGAAATATAGCTCCAATAAAATGTAGCTGACTTATTCGTTTTGCTTTGTCCAAAACGTGCCCAAATTCTGTATCAGTAAATAAACTGTGCTCGCTTTGAGCTTTTTTTTCTTTTTTTTTTTTTTACCGAGAAAACTTCTGAGAAAGATTACGTGAAGGAAACCCACTCACCGTGAAAAAAGCCTAAGGTACCAAGATAAAATGTATAAATAAGGGAAAGAAAAAAACACGAAGCAGAAAAAGACAAATTTCTTTTGTTTGTGTACTTCTAGGAGGTGCGGGCTAGTAGCGTTTTCTTCCATTATCCTTTTGGATGATATCATGTAATAAGTAGGTAGCCTACATCGCACCTCTTCCATTTTGTAAGTGACAAACACGCGGTGTTCGGGAACCAACGAAGAGATTAATTTCGTTTATTAATATAAAATCAGAAGATGTGTATGATTCAGGTTCTTTTAATTTAAAGCAGTTGAAAACAATATAAGTCGATGACTGTGGGCTGGCAGGGATACAAGCTCGTTAGCTCCTCTCCATATAAATGTCAAAAGAAAACACTTGGATCCTTAAAAAAATATACGGTAGTCTAATGTTTGACAGTGCAAAACGGATACGTCAGCGAAATTTTATTAGAGCTATATTTCGCCAAGAAGGGTCTAAATATATTTATTTATTTATTAACTTTTTAACTCAGCTTTCGCCATAAACAAAGAAACAAACAAACAATTAACATAAAACAACACTATGGCACAACATTACGGGTCTCCAACAAATGCCTCCAAACTGGTAGATTGTGGAAAATGGGGTTTGCTGCCAGGAGAACAAGACAGTTCTCTGACCGCCATATCCTTACAACCAAAGATGACCGGGTTTTACGAGCAAGTTCAGCAAAACTGCAGCAATGGTTCTGGACAAATGCCTGACTTATGCTCTCTCGAGCCGGCAGACGAATCAGACGCCTAAAAATTATCCTGTAACAAGCCTCCAGATTATAGTATGACCTGTTAGTACACCTATAACATAAAGCTAACGCAAAGAACTGGTAGCAGTACGTCTTAAACAGCCTAATCTTAATTGCACTGTTCACAAAACCAAATTTCCATGTTATAGCTCTAATAAAATTTAGCTGACGTATCCGTTTTGCACTCAAATATGATTCGCAGTCCGCTTGGGCTGAAGGAAAATTTATAGTTTAATGCTCTTATTTGAAAAGATATATATGTTTTGTATGCCAAAAGAAATTTTGAAACACTTTGATCTTTTCCGATTTTAAGTTCTTAACTAATTATTTCCGTTCAACTATGTGAGGAGTGGTATAAACAAAAACAAGGTGGTTTGAAATTTAAATAGCCCGAAGCACACCTCTACTATAGCCTTCTGTCTGTACTTGCCTTACAATGAGATTCTAACCCTGGTCTAACTTTCAGGTGTGTGTACTCTCGGCCTCTTGGTTATGGGCAGTCCAAGCTCGCGCAGATTCTTTCTACTTTCTATCTTGATAAGCTTTTTAAGCAATCCGCTCTTACGGTGAAGGTCTACTGTCTCCATCCTGGTGTGGTGTATACAGATTTATACGAGCAGGTCTGGTACGCGAGGCTAGCTCGGGCTGCCACTGGCTGGCTGTTCAAGGTGGGTGTCATTTGTCCAGGGATAGATGTAATAAGGATGGTTTATTGAGTCCGTCTTTTCCAGCCTCCCTACCACATTGTTGAAATTTTCATATTTGCGTAAGGATGCGTAATTTGAAAGAATTAAAGTGTTTATGACCCATCTGTAAAGGAACCGTCGGACCTATAATGCCAATGCAACCTCCTTTTGTAATCTCGCAATCCATTCTTAAACCCGGAGACTCGAATTTAATACAGTATGTTCTAATACATAGATGGCATTTTATACAAGGGACTTTTACCGTGACTAATTAGTCACGGTAAAAGTCCCTTGTATAAAGTGCCATCTATGTATTATAATTTCCGTGAGTTGGGGATGTGAACTGATTAGATGAATTTGCCTTCAGCCGTGATCACTGTTCCTATGGCCGGTTTCTACCAGACTATTGTACTGGTTTCCGAACTCTGTTCACAAGCCCCTCGGTAGCTCAAACTGTTAGAGCGCCTGCCTTGTAAGCAGAGGGTCCTGGGTTCAAATCCCGGCTGAGGAGCATTTTTGTCTTTCAGTTCACTACTTCTAAAGTATATTCTAACCGTCCTGACGACAACTGAGTGATTCTCACATTTGCCTCGTTTTGCTATTTTCGCTGCGTAACATGCTCCCGACGACTGTCTAGGAGAACAACGAGAGAGAGAGAGAGAGAGAGAGAGAGAGAGAGAGAGGAGAGAGAGAGAGAGAGAGAGAGAGGAGAGAGAGAGAGAGAGAGAGAGAGGAGAGAGAGAGAGAGAGAGAGAGAGAGAGAGAGAGAGAGAGAGGAGAGAGAGAGAGAGAGAGAGAGAGAGAGAGAGAGAGAGAGAGAGAGAGAGAGAGAGAGAGACAGAGACAGAGGACAGAGACAGAGAGAGAGAGAGAGAGAGACCCGTAGGGAAAAAAGGTACCCGGATTCCCGTAAAGGTGTCCGGAATTTTGGAACAACATTCCGGGCACGGAAAACGTAACGGAAATCCCGGCTGGGGGGTTTATTTCCCGGAATTCCGCGTTAAACTGCGGAATTCCAGGAGACAAGACTCCCCCAGGCGGGATTTCCGTTACGTTTTCCGTGACCGGAATGTTGTTCCAAAATTCCGGACACCTTTACGGGAATCCGGGTACCTTTTTTGGGATCCCAAACCTTAGTGACGGATACCTATGACATCGCAAAAGTTGTCTGTCTGTCCGTCCGTCCCGTCCGTCCGTCCGTCCGTCTGTGAGCACGATAACTCTCGAAGGGAATGAGATATTTTGATGAAACTTGGTGTGAGCATTCTTTGGGTCAAGAGTAAGGTGGGCCCCTGTAGATGGGCCCTGTAGCCCCTACATTTAGGGGTGGGGGAGGGGGGTTCAAAATTAAGGGACAAGCAAAATATTTTTAAACAGCTAATGTGATAGTGGATTATGGGGCAAGAAGACATGCTGAACACGAATATGAAAACCATTTTCGCGCCGGACAAGTAGTTCGCCCGGAATCCGGCCGAAACCGGAAAGTTTGGTTAGAAGTAAAAGTTTTATTTGAAGTTAACTAGATGTTTGATTTAGGGGTAAGAAGCCACGCTGAACACGAATATGAAAAACATTTTCTCGCCGGACAAGTAGTTCGCCCGGAATCCGGCCAAAACCGGAAAGTTTGTTAGAAGTTAAAGTTTTATCTGAAGTTGATTAGACGTTTGGTGTAGGGGTAAGAAGACATGCTGAACAAGAATACGAAAAAACCATTTTATCGCCGGACAAGTAGTTCGCCCGGAGAATCCGGCCAAAACCGGAAATTTGTTAAAAGTAAAAGTTATATTTTAAGTTGATTAGATGATAGATTTTGTGGTAAGAAGAGATGCAGAATCCGTATATGACAATCACTCCCTAGCCGGACATATAGTTCGTCCGGAATCCGGCTTATCCGGATTAGATGTTGGATATAGGGGTAAGGAGATAAGCTGAATCCGTTTTTATGGCACTTGCAGCTTCGCTCAAGTGCCATATACCGATCACTTTTCCGTCGGTCGGTCTGTCGGTCGGTCTGTCGGTCGGTCGGTCGGTCGGTCGGTCGGTCCGGTGATCGCGAGTTAGGGTACTTGCAGGTGTGCTAGGGCGATGAAACTTGGCAGGCATATCAGGGACCCGACCAAACTAACTTGCAAATTGTCACTTCCGCGATCCGACCACCGTGGAGGGAGTAGAGGGCGGGGGAATCCTGAGAATTTAGTAGTTTTGTAAAACCCCTACCCCTTTCTACACACTAGTAGGTCTGCGCGCGGCGTGACGTCACTCTTTGCATCGGAACACTCTGTTAACATTGGAAAGAGCTAGTGCATTCGAGGGTCAAAGGGGTTTGTATATGTGGTGCAGTGCGGGGGAATATGGAAAATTGAGTGTTGTGTAACTTTCGAACGGGTGATCGGATTGGGACGAAACTTAATACCTGAATGAATGACATATCTCTGATGTTTCATTTGAAGTTCGAACCGGATTCGACAGCTATGGGGGAGTTGGGGTGGGGGAAGACCGGAAATCTTGAGAAACGGTTATAATGGAGGGATCGGAGTAAAACTTGCTGGGAAGAACAAGAATCTGCTCCAGGTAAATCGTTTACACGTTTGGACTGGACCCGGACACTTGGGGGGGGGGAGGTGGAGAGAGTTTCCCGGAATTCTGGTGATGACGGTTTTTGGGATTTTCACGACGAAACTTGGGAGGCGTATCAGGGACCCGATCAAACTGACTTGTAAATAAAAATTCACTCGATCCGATAGTCGTGGGGATATCGGAGGGAGGGGGAATCCGGAATATTTAACCATGCGTAACTTTGGAACGGGTGATCGGATTCGAGTGAAATTTAATAACTGAACAGAGGGCGTGCATGTGGTGATCTTTTTCATGTCCGGACCGGATCCGACAACAATTGGGGGGGGGATACGTGATCGGATTGGACTTGAGAGACCGGGATGGAACTTTGTGGGAATAACAAACAAGTCCAAAACTGAACCGGATTGGCTCCGGCGACTGTGGGGGGAGTTTGAGGGGCGGGTCCGGAATTCCGGTGATCGCGAGTTAAGGTACTTCCAGATGTGCTAGGACGATGAAATTTGGCTGGAATATTAGAAATTCGACAAGATTGGCTTAGAAGTCGCCACTTTTCAAATCCGACCATTCCTTAAAGTACCAATCATGACCGCAAATTAAGAAAAATACTTTTAAGCAAAATATGCATTTCCATCATCCAAATGAGCTCATGATCATTTTTGCCTCAAGGGTTTTGCTTACAAATGAAGTTCTAGCTCCCTTAAAGTGTGCATCTTAACCGCAAGGTCGAAAAGTACTTTTTATTAAACGATACATCTCAACCCATGATCAGTTGTCCCACAAGGTTTTGCAAAAAATAATTTCTTGCACCCTTAAAGTGCGCATTTTACCCGCATTAGTGAAAAAAAAAACTTTTTATCATACGTATATATCAATGATCCCTAAGAGCCTGCTATCGTTTTCGCCTCAAGGGTCTTCCTTACAGATGAATTTCTAGTGCCTTTAAAGTGCGCATCATTACAGCCAAGTTCAACGATAAAATACTTTTTCTCTAGCTCCCTTAAAGTGCGCGTCTGAACTGCACAGTCGAAAATTACTTTTGATCAAATAATACATCTCAACCCTTGCAAGTGCCATATGAGCTTACAGCTCTTGTTGAGCTTTAGTTTTTCGCCGGACAAGTAGTTCTTGAAGTTCACCAAAACCGCAAAATTCACAGAAGTAAGCCAGGATCATTTCGATCGGCTTATAGAGGTAAACGCACATGCTGAATCCATATCTGAGCTTGGATTTCTTAATGATTAGCTGTTTGGCCTGGCGAAGATTTTTGGGATCCCATCGGAACCTTTCGTCTTGTTTCCCTACGGGGAGAGAGAGAGAGAGAGAGAGAGAGAGAGAGATAGAGAGAGAGAGAGAGAGAGAGGTTTATTTAGACAACATCATAGCTAACAGCTAATTTGCGTTGCTTCACTATGCTAAATAACAAACTAACACAAAAAACGGAAAATATCACTCGGCTTTGTTTATCAAATCCGTAAAAAAAGGTACAAACGAATTTGCGTGGCGGTTCGTTCACGAAGCTACTGGAACAAGTTTATTTTGGTGACGCGTACGGTTGTTGGGAGGTGCAGTGGGTGGTAAAAATTGTTTTAAAAAACGATAAAACATATTTTAAAATTTTCCCCTGTTTCTGCGCGAAGTCAGTGGGCCAGGAGAGTTTAAGCAAAAGCCGTCGATAATTTGTTAAAAGCAGAGCTTTGTTTTAATATATTCAATACTTTTGGAATAGTGGCACGAAAACAGTAAATAGTGCGAGGTACTTTGCGTCCAGCCGCGGCGTCGGAGATTAGGAGGCTGGGTAGAGTCGACAAGCGCTAACAAAAGAATCGCTAATTTCTCGTAGAAAAGTAATGGTATTTTTGTAAACGATATTTCATCTCGAAAACATTTTCTAGTAAGATTTGTGCTTTCGGATGTCATAACGTAAATATTCTGGGGTGAAAAATTAAAAAATCCCTTAGATGAGTCAAAATAATTCACTGTACAGATGTAAAAAATCAGTTTCCTTTTCAGTTAAACTTTAATGTTGCGCACAGAAGGGCTCGGGAGGTTATTTTTTTTAAACTGCTCTTTTTTTCTGGTATAATTGGGAACACAGTTTCAATATTAATGTCCTTTACTTGTCTGTAATGTTAATGTAAGAGATGTCTGTTAGAATGTTAGGAATTAGGCCTAGTGCCGTTCCTTTATTTGACATATTCCAGTTCAGCGCTCTAGGTGGACTGATTTCTGAAAGTCCCTCGTTGTCTTAGTATCAACACTTATGACGGATATTCGCAAAATATGGATCCATAAGGTAATGACCAGAACCTGATAGCTTTCACTTCCTACTCCAAACAGTGCAAAACTTCTCATTGCTCGGGAAGCAGATTGCAGATTTTCTACTCATCAACTTGGGGTCTATTTTACTATAATAATTTATTATCGGCCCTTATATTTTATAATTGTTGATAATGAGACAATGAGGGACTTTAAACTCACTTGGAAGCGTTGTACTGGGATACGGCGAATTCTGATGGTTCTGGTGAAAATTGATGTAGTGGCGCAGTAGATCTTTCTGGTGCTCCCCGAAAATTCGAAAAATTTCACACAGTCCTTGCAATACTTATTGACACTGTAAATAAACTGTTGGCATTCACCAATAAGAGACCACCTGTTAGAAATTCACCAGTAAGAAATGATCAGTTTCCGTAATCTTTAAAAAACTGACTCGTTGCATTTCTTTCAAACCACTTTGGGCCTGTTGTCGCGCAGACCCGCTGCGGTCTTTTTCCGTAATGGTGTTGGTTGAGTAGTTTACCGTACTTTGTTTCTGTAGTTTAGTATTTTCGTGTTTCGTCTTTTCTTTTGTTCATATTACGCAGTACTCTTGTGTAAACTACTTAAAAGTTCAATCAGTCAATCAAAAGTGGCAGACAATTCGCTCGGACCCCAAAACAAAAATATGAACCAGAGCTCTTATTTTTCCTAGGTGGTGGTTCTTGTGGGGGTAAGGTCCCTGTTTGACTCTCGTTTTATAAACTTTCCAGTTTCCTCTGGAGATCATGTATAACAAGACCAAAGGTTCCGATGGGATCCCAAAACTTCGATATTTGATCCAGACAATTAGGTTTTGTCTTTGTCAGATCCGGTCTTCGCCAGACTCCATGAACATTTATACTCTTAAAATTTAGAAACAGATTAAGGCCAAACAGCTAATCATTAAGAAAACCAAGTTCTGATATAGATTCAGCTTGTGTGTTTACCCCTAATAAGTCGATTGAAACGATCCTGGCTTACGAATTTTCCGGTTTCTGCCGGAATTCCAGAACTACTTGTCCGACGAAAAACTAAAGCTCAAAACGAACTCAGCGTATCTAGTTACCCCTATTTCCAACATCAAATCAACTTTAAATAAAAATGTAACTTATCACAAATTTTCCGGTTTCAACCGGATTCCAGACGAACTATATGTCAGGCAAACCAATTATTGTCATATTCGGATTCTGCATCTCGTCTTACCCCTAAATCGGACATCTAATCAACTTCAAATAAAACTTTTACTTTTAACAAACTTTCCGGTTTTGGCCGGATCCCGGGCGAACTTCTTGTCTGGCGAAAAAACGGTTTTCATATTCGTGTTTAGCATGCCTTCTTACCCCTATATCGAACGTCTAATCAACTTCAAATAAGACTTCCACTTTTAACAAACTTTCCGGTTTTGGCCGGATTCCGGGCGAACTACTTGTCCGGCAAGAAAATGGTTTTCATATTCCTGTTCAGCATGCCTTAATACCCCTAAATCAAACATCTAATCAACTTCAAACAAAACTTTTACTTTTAACAAACTTTCCGGTTTTGGCCGGATTCCGGACGAACTACTTGTCCGGCGAGAAAATGGTTTTCATATTCGTGTTCAGCGTGTCTTCTTACCCCATAATCGACTATCACATTAGCTGTTTAAAATTTTTTTTGCTTGCCCCTTAATTTGAACCCCCTCCCCCACCCCTAAATGTAGGGCTACAGGGCCCATCTACGAACTCGACCTTACTCTTGACCCAAAGAATGCTCACACCAAGTTTCATCAAAATATCTCATTCCCTTCGAGAGTTATCGTGCTCACAGACGGACAGACGGACGGACAACTTTTGCGATGTCATAGGTATCCCTCCACTTACGTTTTGGGATCCCAAAAACCTTTTGTAGGCTATGTGATCTTGTCCACTTTGGCTTAAGGGGTGTTCTTTCTGGAGAAGGAGGTTTATTTTCGAGTTTTCAGCTCCTTCTGAGCGGTGTAGAGAAAGAAAGTGGTAGAATATATTGAACGATGAGAATAGAAGAAGTTGTACCGAAAGTACAGCGGAAATGGTTCGTAAAATTCTCGTATTCTACTGGTGAATTTATACTTTTTGATTTAAAAGCTCGCGTGCAATTGATCCGTCCGTCCGTGGCCGAATGGTTAGCGCGAGGGGTTGCTTACTCTCCCGCCACCGGTGTACACCTCGGCACGGCACCGGCACGGCACCGGCGCGGCACCGGCACGGCACCGCGGCACCGGCTCGGCACCGGCACGATACCGCCATGACTGCTCCGCTATCTGGTGCCCAGTAACGAAGGTACTTGAACGACAGAATTATCGATACATGCTGCAGAAGAAGAAGCAGAACTAGATATGAGGACCATGCTGTTGACCATGTTTTTGTGCTGGTTTTGGGCGATATTTGGATTTTTCGGTATATCGATATTTTCACTTAACGATAATCGATACATCGATATTTTCACTTTCGATATTCGAAAATCGATATATTGATATTTGTTTACCATGTTTCGCTGTAGGATACGTCTCGTTTTGCCAAAATTTAAGAACAAAATTGTCGTTAAATAACATCTTGCATCATCTCAAACTCCGAATAAATAAGAAATGAACGACGGAAAACATATTGCTTAAATTTCGGAAAAAAAAATTTAGGTTATGTTGGATTATTTACAATAATTATGAATGAACATACATCGTTTTGGATGTCGATATTTACTTTTCGATACCGATATTTGGTCAGCTTCAACATATTTTGCTTCTGGTGAAGGTAATTCCGAGAGTAACTCAGTGGAGACCAAACTTTTTAGTGGAGTGTTCCTTGGAACAATCCACTATTGCTAGCACTGTAGCAGCTTTCGGCTTTCGGTTTTCGGTTTTCACCGTATTTTGTGGATTTCGTAACTCGTGAACCAGTGCAAGTATCAAGTTCAAACTCGGTACACTTGTGGGTATTGGGGTCTAATTATGTCTTTTGGGGGTCTCAACCCCCCACATCCACCCGGTTCAGGGACAAATGGGCCCGGATTTTCCAGTGAATAATGTTCATAACTTGACGAGACCTGGACAGGACGATGAAATTTCTTGCAACTGTATATCCCAGGGCTGGGAAATTACTTTCAAAGTTGCATCTCCCCCACCCACCCCGTTCAAGGACAACTGGGCCCAGATTGCCAAGGAGTAAAGTTCGTTACAGGAATCAACAGGTATCAAGTTGAAACTTGGTAGGTTTGTGAGCATTGGAGTCTCTTTTTGCTTTTGCCTTTGTGCTTCTGGACCATAGAGTTGGGAATATGTGGAGTTGAACCACTCCCGGCCCTCCCCGTTGATGGGCAAGTGGGCCCAGTTTGCCCATGAGTAAAGTTTTTGACCCGTGAATGGAATCAAACTCTAAGTTGGTATAGTCGAGGATATTTAGGTCTAGATGTACAGTTTGATAGGTTCCGACCCCCCCCCCCCACCCTCCCGTTCATGGGTAACTGGGACCAGATTTTCGGCGAGTTTAGTTTGTCTGTGACATGTCTCGAGTTCTTGCATTTATACTTATATATGTAGAGATGCGGATTTTGGTGTAACAACAACAAATAAGACCACGCGGCGTACTTTAATCTTTAATGATCAGTTGGAAACTGGACGGTTTTGTCATATGATCTATGATATATCTTAATGAAGTTGTGACAAGGGGGGTATCAGGCAATACAAATTATTACACTTGTTATTACCTTGCTAATGGAAAAGGGGTTTAAAGTGTCGGACTGGCTAGCAAGATCTTCTTTGGATTTCTAAATGCGGTTTGTTTAAGCTTTTATGCTGCTTTCACATTGACGCGTTTATCTTGCGTAATCTGATGCGTACGCGTCGACGCAACGCAAGAATAGAGCCGCTTTCACATTGACGCGTTTATCTTGCGTAATTTGATGCGTACGCGTCGACGCAACGCAAGAATAGCGTTGCATCGACGTTGAATAAAATATCTCTATTCGCGCTGACAGACGGACAGACAGACAGACGGACGGACAGACGGAAAACTCTTACGAAGTCATAGGTATCCCTCCACTTACGTTTTGGAATCCCAAAAAAGAAATAAATACATTTGACCAAATGATACATATTCATGATGCCCAAGGGCCATGATAATTTTCGCCTCAAGGGTATTTCTTACAAATGAATTCCTTGAAGCACAACTCTTACTAGAAATAATATTTTTTTCCTATGAAATGGATCAGAAAAAAACATTTTCGAAAATACCATTACTTTCCATCTGAAATTAGCGATTTTCTTGTTTGCGCCTGTCGACTATATCCAGCCTTCCTGCTCTCCGTCGCGGCGGCTGGGCGCAAAACATTTGAAAACTGATCGCGCCGTGGTTCAAAAGTGTGAAAACTAAGCAAATAAAAGAAGTAATAAACAAAAGCATCTCAGATCCTTATGTGTGAAAGAGTTGTCAGCAGACGTTGATGGTCCCGGCAAACGTTTCGTTGTGTGATGGGCAAAACTCGGCAAGGCCAAAAAAGCGCTAAAATTTCGTAGGCACAAAACGAAACAATGGAGAAAGGTGGTGATTTTAGAAGATATTATAAAAAGCAGAATAAACAAGAGGGGTCCTTTAAATTACAGAAAAAATTTTGAGCAAAGTAAACATTTTCATGATCCCCATGAACCCGTCATTATTATTGCCTCAAGGGTTTTGCTTTCAGATGAATTTCTAGTGCCCTTAAAGTGCAAAAATTAATACCTTTTACCAGACCATTCTCTTGATTTCCAAGGACCCATGATCATTCTTATTTCAAGGGTATTGCTTACAAATAAAAACAAGAAACCCAAGAATTTGCAAATTCCTAAATTTCATCCTCTGACCCAGCCTTGCAAGTGCCATATTAGCTTCTAGCTCTTGTATTCAACCCAAGCTCAGGAACTTTGTAGACTTGCTTCATTCTTGTCCAAAATCTGCTGCAGTTTGTTTACAATGTAGCCTACCTCAGAAATCATGGTTTATCGCAATATTTGAATTTTAAGAAGAAAATACAGGGTACTGCAGTTCATTATTGATATTGACGGATATTGATATTATTGTTGGATTTTGAATGGATAGGGAGCAAGTTGCTAAATGTAAGGTAGTTTATTCTAAGCCTAAAAGACCAGTGCTGGTTCTTGCGATGTTCCCCAAGCACTGTTAGGGCCGTTAAAAAGAAGGATTGGAGCTGTTTGTTGTCGAATAAAGAGCGAGTTGACTATGGTTGAAACTGTAGGGTGAGAAGTATTGCAGTGTTGTTGTGCGGCTTTTGGATTTGCCGGTTCTCCGTGTAAGCTTCGTGAACTGGTGAACAGGAAACTTTCAGCTTGATTTAAAACAAATATTGCATCATTGAGAGAAAAAGCTACTATCTTCAGTAGTGCCTTCAAAAGGTTAGGCTCACTTCCAGGTTTCCGGTTCATCGAAGCGGATCGGGTTACATGAAGGTGCAGCCTATACGTCTGGAGGTCCGAGGTGTGCCCCCCCCCCAAGATTCCGGTTTGAGAACAGTGTCGTACAGGCTACACAGTTTAGAGACAAAATTAATATGCAAGTTGTCGTGGCAGAAGATGTTTGGATACAGAAGGGAGCATCTAGGGAAAGTAGAATTAAATCAAATGGGATTCATGGATCGTTTCGAATTTTTTTCATGACCGCACGGCACCGGCTTGGCACCGGCTCGGCACCGCGGCACCGGCTTGGCACCGCGGCACCGGCTTGGCACCGGCTCGGCACCGCGGCACCGGCTTGGCACCGGCTCGGCACCAGCATGGCACCGCGGCACCGGCACGGCACCGGCTTGGCACAGCGGCACCGGCACGGCACCGGCTTGGCACCGGCTTGGCACCGGCACGGCACCGCGGCACCGGCTCGGCACCACGGCACGCGCCACTTGGTGTACATAGTTTTTTAGAGTGAGCAACCCCTCGGGTTAGCGTGCCGAACTCGCAAGGGAAGGGTCCCTTGATCGAGTCTCGGTTGTGCCTACTGTTTGGTTTAGAGCGGGGGTTAGTGGCGTAACCCTGTAAGACAAGCCAAAGTCCACACAGCTTCAAATGGGTGCCTGGAGAAATCCGGGGAAGGTGACAGGAAGGGTGTGCGAAAGCACAGGATGGCTGGCCCCCAACCCCCCATTGCACTTCCTAGCTGAGGGCCGAGAATCGGAGATCAGCACCGCCAGCTAGGCCTGTCAAGGCTAGTGCTGATACCTTTACCTTTTTTTTTTTTTAACAGTTGGTCCCAACTATGTACCCGAAATCTGTTTTCTTTGGGTACGGCGAAATCTCTAACAGTAGGCTAAGTGTTATAATCGTGTTTCTTTATCCATGCCTATCAGTTAACTGAAGGGCTTAGACACAACCAGTCTCAGAGCAGAAATGTTGTTAGAGCCTGGTCACACTAAGCTCAATATTGCGCAGATTTGAAAAACAGAACAGGACTCTGCGCGGATTTCCCTGCTGAAAACGAGCCTAAGAGCGTGTTCCACCCTACTTACCATAGTTACTACGCTAGTTACCGTAGTTACTACGCTAGGCTGGAACGCTTTTTTATTTTTTCGGTCAAATATAAGGCCGCGGGCTGATCGGACCAATCACGTTGCAGAGATGCCGTAGTTACTACGCTCCCGAGCGTGGGAAGCAAATAGTTACGATTAGTTACTATTTTGAGAAGGTTGGAACGGTCAGCGTAGTAACTTTTCGTGAGGCTGGAACGAAAATAGTAACTAATAGTTACTATTGGTAGAGGGGTGGAACACGCTCTAATTCTAAATCTGCGCCGTTTTGATTCTAGTTTTGACTGGGCTATTAGTTCTTCCCTATCTTAAATTTTGAATTTGGCGCCTTTGTCCCTTAGCTGTTCAAATGCCTTTAACATAGGATTGGGGTCGGGGACCGGAATTCCACACTAGTATCACTTCCGCACGGAAAAGATGAGATTTTTAACTTGATATTGAAAGTGCAGGAAATGCAGCCTGGAAATCCTGATCGTGTGTTCGCGGTGCTATCTCAACAGTAATGTCTCTTCAAGACATCTTGCATCTGAAGGGTGTGAAAGGTGCTGGAGGGGGTTGAAAGTAATTTTTTCAAGAAATACCGCTATTCTTATCCTCTTTTCTTCTAGACTCCTGAGCAGGGCGCGGAAAGGACAATATACTGCGCCCTCTCCCCGGAAGTGGAAGACCTGAGTGGTCACTACTTTGAAAATTGTGCCGATACTCGTGCGTTGGGCGCTGCTTACGACGAGGAGGTGCAAAGGAAATTATTTGAGAAAAGCTGCGAATTGGTCGGTATCAAGAATTTCATCTAGTCTCGGTGTAGATTCCAGTTATCACAATCACTTATTTATTATGCTGTATCGCACATTCCTTAATTCCGAAAGTTAATGATTTCTAGTACTGGATACAGTAAAGGGGGTCTATTCTACCCTATTTGCACTCTTGGAGTTTTTCTTTGGTTTTAAATTGTTCAGCGTTTTGGGAATAAATGGTTTAGCTAAGGCTTGCAGTTCACAAATATGAACAACCGAACTCGGTCCAAGACCTGGTATACCCTGATTGAGGACAGGCCAGCACCGGCATAAGAAACCATATGTTATTTCCCTGCCTCCCCCTCCGGCTACCCCAGGATCCTGATTTGGCATAGTTCTTGGCCAAGGTCCCCTTTAGCAACAACAAATAACGAGAGAGAACTATCTCGGTCACACAAACATGCTGAGTAGAGTAAAATACGGCCGACTCCCGACGCAAACGAGCGGAGGATACTAGTTTCGTACCACATCACATTTCGTTTCCTCTACAAATAACTAAATCGCTGTTAATTCGCTAAAGAGGAAATCTAGAGGTCGACGCTGATTGGTTCTATGAGCGCGCTCCAGAGCGGATTAGCGCGCGGAGCACGTCTCCTGCTCGCCTCTTTCAATATTTCTTGTGCGAGAAGCAACGGTGAAGACGGAAGAGGAGTAAACGGGTATCAACATCAGCTCAAAGCTAGAGTAGATACCTCGAGCTCCGCTCAGATTTGTCGGGGTTTTCATAGTCGCTGCATGCGACTAAAGACAGAAGTTCTATCTGATTATTTGTTCTTGCCTTTAGATGGAAGCAAGAAATATAAACTTGCTGTCATGACATCCTAGCCCAGATGCCGACATCCGGTGGGTCCGCAGCGCGAGCTTGATGCCTGCAGTTCCTCGGTTAAAGCAAGAACAAATAAGCCAATAGAACCTCCGTCTTTGGTCGTATGCAGCGACTATGGATAACCCGACAAAAATGAGTTGAGCTACAGGTACTTGCTGAGCTTTTAGTTGGTACCCGTCTACTTCCCTCTTCGCCGCTGTGTATATCAGAGGAAATAATGCAGGAGGCGTGCTGACCCGCCACGACGTCACAGTGTTAGACAACGAATCGGCTACTTTGAAAATTTCTTCTCCGTGGCTTTACTGCGATATAGTTGTTCGTAGAGGTAACGAATTGTGATGCTCCGCGTAGCTCCTACCCTCCGCTCGTTTGCATCGGGCAGGTTATAGGTCGACTCCGCATGGTCGTATTACGGAGATAGGGGAGACGGAGGTTCTGGTGCTTATTTGTTCTTGATTAAAGGAATGTACTTTATATTCTGAGTTAGCAGGTTCTCATTCCCAGCTACGTCCTGGGGGTACTCTAGAGAAGAGGGGCGATGACACCGCCGACGCAAAATCTCAGCTACTTTCCGTTTAGCGCCAAAAAAATTATCCTCCGGACAACTGTTCCCTTTACTTCACGTATCATGCTCCTGATCACTGTTTCTGAGAAGCTTGTTAAAAAAAGCGCCTATGCAAATTTTGCCACGTTTGTCAACCAAGGCAAGGGACATGGAAAGAGGCTAAAAGCAGCCGAAGCCTCGCGCAGTTTGCTGTAAGTACAGCTAAGTTTTAAAGTAGTGAACTATTTCTGAACAGCTTACCAGAAACACTATTTAGTGCGAAGTGTCCTTTAACTGTGTCCCCATATAGCTCTGTACTCGTTCTAGGTCCCTCGGGTTCGTTTTTCTTTACACATTATTCGTAATTTACGACAGTCAGAGACTCGCAGCTAGGCCTATCTCTCTAAAAGTTGCTTATTTCAAATCTCGTAAATTTCCTTAGGTTAAGTCTTAGCAAGAACAAATAATCTGACAGAACCTCCGTCTCCCTATCTCTGTAATATGACTATACGGAGTTGAATATTTCCCCATACCGTGTCCGCTACAAACGAGCGGAGGTTACTAGCTTCGCGCCACATCACGTTTCGTTACCTCTACAAATAGCTAAATCACTGTTAACCCACTGCTGCTGAGGGAGAGGAGTAAACGGGTATCAACATCAGCTCAACGCTAGAGTAAATACCTCTAGGTCTGCTCAGTTTTGTCGGGGTTTTCGTAGTCGCTGCATGCGAATAAAGACAGAAGTTCCATATGATTATGTGTTCTTGGTCTTAGTAATAAAGAGCTAGTAATTAAATTCAAAGCAGCTAAACTCGATGGCGACGCTTTGCTAAAGCCGGCAGTAATTTTCCCATGCTATGATCTCTTCTCCTTTTTTTTTTAAAGGACACCTGAACAATGAAACCATACTTGAACACACCATGGAGAATGCATTTACAGACATGGCCACGGAGACCATTCTTCTCCTGAGCGTGACGATTTCAAAATAGGGATGTTCGTTTCTGGAGGTTTGCACATGCAGACTCCAAGACAAAAAGCGCAATTCATTCAAATCTTGTACAGCGCTGGCCGGATCGTATTGGAATTTCTTCTGGATATACGTTTGGGCTTAACTGGTTAAATAATATTCCAGAAGGGATGATTGGAGACATTTGTTCATTTCTAAAATTGTTCGGTACTGAAATAAGGACAGATGCAAAATGGAGCAAAAATCATAGCTTGGAAACACTATTTCGTATTTGGACTGGGTTTTCTGCAGGCAATGTTAACAGAAGTCATACAGATAGGGATGATACTTGGTACTCTTCATTCAGGTGTCCTTTAACAACAATGACCCGAAATGTCTTTTTTCTGTTCTTTTAATTGTTTCCATGCACTTTTAGATTTTCGTCATTTAGATTTTCTGTCATGTGGTTTCTTGCTTTTGTTATTTATTTTCTTCTTTATACTCCTCTGGTATATCTCGAGGGATAAAACAACAATAATAATAATTCAAGGAAGTTGAGATTGTTGGTACTTTCCCCGTAAGAACTACATCCAGCGCAGAGAAGCTGGCAGAACGTGTTCAAAATTGACCGAACGCCACGGCGAAAAATTTCGTCGGTTTGGTGTTGCATGTGTTTAATGTGGAGTCAAGAGTGTAAATTTAAAGTACAAAGCTCGATGGCGACGCTTTGCTAAAGTCGGCAGTAATTTTCCCATGCTACGATCTCTTCTCCTTTTTTTAACAACAATGACCCGAAATGTCTTTTTTCTGTTCTTTTAATTGTTTCCGTGCACTTTTAGATTTTCGTTATTTAGTCGTCATTTAGATTTTCTGTCATGTGGTTTCTTGCTTTTGTTTTTATTTTCTTCTTTATACTCCTCTAGTATATTTCGAGGGGTAATAAACACCAATAATAATAATCCAAGGAAGTTGAGATTTTTGGTACTTTCCCCGTAAGAACTACATCCAGCGCAGAGAAGCTGGCAGAAGTACGTGTTCAAAATTGACCGACCACCACGGCGAAAACTTTCGTCGGTTTGGTGTTGCATGTGTTTAATGTGGAGTCCACTTACAAAACAGTGCCAATCCCAATCCTGGGCCATATTCCATTAAACTTGGGCTTCTGGTTTCATTTCTTTATGCTAGTCAAGTTACGAAAAAGTGACGGAATGAAGAGCAGTTCGAGTAAAGACGTTTGATAGGATGGAGTGGTCTTGGGGTCACTACAAAGACAAGGTAAAAAAAAAATGGCTTTAGAAATTATACAGGGTTGCGGTGGGACATATGCCGCGTTCGATTTACACAATGTCAATTAACCATTAATCAACCATAGAGTTTACTTTTCTCCCTGGTATCGTTTTTGTTTTTTCGAATGACCATCTTTCTCGGTCGTCTAAGGTCAACTTTGTGTCGACCTGTAGTGTTGGGCGATATTCGATACGATAATCGAAATATCGATATTATTGTAAAATATCGATATTTCGATATTGACTTTACAAATATCGATATTTTCGATACTACTTACATTACGATCTACATCAGTTCTATTATTTGAGATTTTCGGAATAAAAGAATGATTAGGGATTTCAGACTTGAGCGATTAGGGAGGACTGAGGAGAAAGAGACTGAGAAGGAAAAACGTGGACGCTACTCTTTCTTAACGGGAATGTTTGATTTTATTATTTTAGTTCATTTTCGTTCAATTTTTTTTTTCATGAAAACCTGTTGCAGTATGGACAGTTTCAAGTACGCCAAATATCGGTTTCCGATAATCGAAAGAAATTATCGAATTTGAAAATATCGAAATATCGATATTTCGATATTCCTCAATATCGCCCAACACTATCGACCTGGATGAATCTAACGTTCCTAGTTAACCGAGAATTTCAAATAAACGTCAAAATGACGATTTCAGTTACCGGAAAAATAAATCGAACGCGGCTAAGTAAAGGAGAATGGTCTTCATAATAATAATAATATAATACAACAGAGAGGCTTTCGCCTCTAAATAACTCTCAGAAATTGGGTGTAGCCTAATCGTTAAAAACCCAATGTATAAATCCTATTCATGAGACCCGACTAACAGACTTCTGTAGATCAATCTGTTCGAATAAAATTACCCGTACAGAAGCAGTTCTCGCGCCACGCTTACTGAGCGCGAAAATCACGTTGCAGGAAAGTTTCCGTAGTAGCGCGAAAACCAACGGAAAAAGATTCCGGCTTTGCTTTTCACCTTTGAAAGCTCTCCCCCCCAAAAAAACAGTGGCCACCTAATTACGAAGTGCTGGTAGAGACTGGAGTTTTTAGTATATACTTTATTCTGAATTTCTCGCTTCAGACCACTAAGTTTGCAGAGAAATAAAGCAGATTCAGAATTTTGAAAAAAAAATCATACTCAAGCGCACCTTGAGTATCATCGTAGTCCAAAACACTCCACTGGTCCTCAGGAAGAACGAGAAAACGTCTCACTAACGACTCAAACTCTACAGTCAAATCCTGTATCAACCAATCACGGCGATCGTTGGGCATAGCTGTGGTGCCGCTTCCGGCTCTTCCGCTAGGTACCCGGCGATTTTGCATCGGCAATGCGAGTTAGTCATCAAGAGTATACGAACAGGAACGTGGGCTATGGTCGTTGGTGAGGCGAGGGCCTTGGATCTTAGCAACGTCGCAACATTCGACCACATTCTAAACCATATTGCACACATTAGACCAGACGTACTTGGAAGTAGGCCTATAAACCTGCGCTAAAAAATGACGAGGCTCATGCACATTCATCTGAGCGATTTTAAAAACATTAATGCCGTATTTTACTAAGTTTTGTAATGCAGTGTTGAAAAATGTGCCTAAAAGTTGCTTGTAGAGAGAGAAGCTTCGGCTTAACCTCTTTTTCTATTAATAAATAAATATCTTTTCAACAATATTTCTTGTTCGTTTTATGTCGTAGTGTAAGCTGGACGTACCAACGTTATAATTGCTATGCATTTATATTATGGCGAACAAATCTGAACTGACTTCCAACTCCAGGGATTTCTCTGTTTCGATTTACTTTATACACAATCGGAATAACAAACAATTAAACATGAAACTGGCGACATTTCAGGTATGCTCCACCCAGGTACCAACAGACACTCAAAAACTACCATGCCCCAGAGCAAGGAAAGTACTGCTAGCTTAAAAAATAAGGAGCTATAAATTAACATTTCAAATAATTAAAGTTGGCGGAGAACCACTGACTATTCAACATTTAAATATTAAAACTAGCTATTGATATTCTGTTATAAAGTAGTGGTATGCTTCTTTGAACGTTAGTTAACTTGGAACAGAGCCATTTTCATCCATTTTCTGTGAAAAAACTACCAGTCAGCCGAAGAGGCGAATTAAAGGCTCCTAAGAACACCTTAATGGCTGTTTTGGGTCTTTATTTTCTCCATTTAGCCCGAAACCGCACTGTTCAAAGTTAACTAACGTTCAAAGCAGAGCAAAATAAAACAAGGGAGTAGCGCCAAGACTAAGTTTCTAAAATAGATTGGAAATTATAAGTACCTGGAAAAAAGTGACACCACTCGAATGGCAGCGTCTCTAGCACCACCAGCGACAGTGAAAGTCTGAAACTCAATCAGTCGTGCACCAGCGCTGGCTTCAATAACTTTATGTTCTGAACACAGCAAAAAAAGATTCAACCTCCGCTGTTTCCTCGATGTGTGCAGACCGCATCTTAGCTTTACTTGAAATTTCTGAACCCGCAAGTTTGTCTCGCTTTGAATGCCACAAGCTTAGTGGCCGGCGCTATGAGTATTACCCGTTTACGAAGCAAGGAAAGCATAGGTCTTGACGCTACTCCCTAGTGTTGTTTTGCTCTGGTTCAGAGGAGCATACCTCTACTGTGTACCCTGCAAGAAATAATTATAACTTGACTACTACAACAAACAAATCACAGTCTAGTAGCCTTCTGATATGAATTTTTTCGCGTTCCCCTGAAAAATTTGTAGCCTGTGTAGTTATAAGATAAAGCCGTGTGTATTAATATCAAGAAGTATGAAGTACTTTCATTTAACTGTGTTTTAGTCGTGATAATCTTAAGCTGTAGTATCCAGTTATCCAGTCTTGCTATAGTAGCATGCAGTGTCAGCAGTTACTGCACTAGGCTATGCTACCAAAGCTTAAAACTTCATATAACCAATTTCGAAAAAATATCATCGTGTTAAGAGTTAACATAATTATCAAGACCTTGCAAAGTTTTGAGTGGTCAACACGAGTCCTTACACTCACAACACATCCTTATATGGGCCTGGGGGAATGTAATCCCTCGTCTCGCATCTTTATCTCTGGAAGATGGCAGCCCGGCCCCCAGTCCTTCAGTGACGCTACTTTACAAACACGATGACTAATCTTGTTCGTCACAACATACCCGGCAGAATCCTCTAAATGACTCAAAACAAGAATAACCTGCCTATGCAGGGGAGGTACGGAATCACACGTGTCCAACTTTGAGCGAGTGCAAACCACATTCATGCTGTCTGCGCAATCAGACTTGACATGGATCCAGTGGTCAGGGTATCGGTTTTCAACGACTATTATCATACCAGCATACCCCTCCCTCAGATAATACACAGTCATGCCATCTCTACCTGCATTTCGAACCCCTCGCGCTACTGCCACCTGAATCATCCCATCCGCCAGTATAAACTTGGGAGCTCTCTCCAATCTCTCCACCAAAACTTTCTTGGAGCTGTGCACAGCCAACGAGCATGATCTGGGAATACCACCCCATCGGTTGAACGAGAAGCCAACTACCAAATACTGGCCTGGCTCCAGGATGCAATAACATCCGACGCTACTTCGAAGCGTTCTGTTCGACCCTTCCACTAAAGCTCCTATCACGGGTGCGGCTGGGTCTCCATTCATTCTGAAGACGGATATCATAAGGTCGATGTTGTCATTTTTGAAGTGAGTTCGTACTCCTGTCTGGTAGAGAACTGCTTCAATCTGGGTCGTGGAGAACACACTGACTAGAAGAACACTCCCCCAAGGTTCTACCGTATCCGTATTGATCCAGCACTGGAATCTGTATTCATACCAATCTGGATGACACCGACACACATCCACAGAGTCGAAGTACTGGAGGAGGTCTTTAAAACTGATCCAAAATATCCCCTTTTCATCCGTATACTTTAGGTGCTTCCTGTATGTGTCGTTCCATAGTTCTGAGACATTCGACCAGTCTCCACACCAGTCGGATTGTCCCCAGGGGTTTCTCAGTTTAACAACTCGGTGGTGGTCGACCTCTTCTACATCCAGGATGGAATAGGCGTGGTTCTGGTTAAGCCCCACTTCAGTATACACACGAGCGGGATAAGCCATATTCCCACTTCCACAAGAAGCGCCCATGAGGAATTTCTCATTTCTGCAACTTATCAGCTGTGCCCATAGGAAATCAGGATCAACTTGGTCTTTTGCGTTGTCGAAAGTGAAGCTTTCACATGGTGAGCCAGTCAGAAAGTTCAAACCTTCAAAGCATCTTCCAGCCACTAGACTTTCATAGTTTCCAAAGTACTTGGCCACGCCTTTCTCAATTAGAGATACCCACAGCTGCTTATTTCTTGCATAGGAAAATGCGAAGTTTCTGTTATCTAACTGAGGTAACAGATCATCAATGATAACGCTGATTCTTTGTCCTTCAATGCACAAATTCACCACGTACACACCATATTGGGACAAAGTACTGGGATGTATAATATTCTGGAGTAACTCTTGCCTTTCAGCAACTACAGATAAGGCACTCATCAGCCAGCAATCTCCTAGGGATCCCTGTATAATATCTGAAGGTTTCGGCTTCTCAAAGACCTTCCACCCACCATTCAAATAATCTGAAGGGCGAAACCATCTAGCTACTCTTAAGGGAGTGGCTGGGTTGTTTCTAAGCTCCGGGCTGTCTCTCTTGCAAACTGATGTAGGAAGTGGCGGAAAGGTATCGTCAATGAATTTTTCTTTCAAGCTCTTACAGTTGGATATTATTTCATTATACTTCACAACGGCCTCTTCTGGGGTGTAAAATAGGACACTTGTACCTTGGTTCAATTGCTGTGAAGGAGCCTTCTGAAGTTCAGTCAGGCAAATCTCACAATGGTCTGAGCCTTCTCTGTTCTTGAAGGTGCACGCAGAACAGTCCAGAAGGGACATTTTACGAGCTGCTTTTAGTTTGACACCTCCAACCAAATACGCTCACCTAAGGAGACAAGCAAATTAGACCCTCTTTTTACGTTTGACATACAGTTTAAATATGTTACAAAAGTTGAGAAGTCGTATAAATTTTAAAATGAATTGTATATATCAATTATATTTTGTTTAAAGTAACAGTCCTATGTTATCATGTTGTAAAATAGATATTCAGGAACAAATACGATGACTGATTGATTGATTGAACATATGAAGGATCCATTATTTTTCAAATCATTACTCCCAGTATGGAGAGATCTCACAATAGGCTATACACCTATGTTCCAATGATGCATAACGTCAACAGTAAAGTGCCAAAACCTTTTCCCCTTCTTTAAACTTACTCCAAGAGTGTTGACTCCAAAACTGACCCCCATGAGAGTTGTAAGGGTAGGCATACACAACTTCATCTACTACAGTAGCTTATTTGAAACACCTCTCAAACTTTTTCCGTTTTGATTTTGATTTTGCCCCTAAAACAGTAAAAAGGGGAACAATAAACCTGACATCAGCTAAGAGCCAAGTGTTTCCTTTTTATTGATATAAGGGATGAAATCGAAATCCATTGATGTGATTTCTATTTAACATTATTATTACTTTTCTTCAGCTGGGATATCTTGGATGGCTATGAAAGTAATGCCAGTGCTACAGCTTTATTTTTCCATAAAGAAAGAAATCAAAATCTTTTGGTGCAATTTGTTATTTTTTTTAATATTATTTTTCTTCTGCTGGGATATTTGGACAGCTATGCTAGTAATGCAAGTGTTTCAGCTTTATTTATACATAAAGAAAGAAATCAAAATCCTTTAGTGCGGTTTTTTATATCTTTGTCAATGTTTTTTTCTTTTGAATAATTTGAACTTGAATGAATACAATACAAATGCAGAATATCCTGACCTGGTGGGGAATGGTTGCAGAATACGCTTAGAAATAAAAGAGAAAAACATTAGAAACAAAAGAGAAAAACACTGGAAATAATAACAGTCCTATAA
Organism: Branchinecta lindahli; assembly: GCA_023053555.1. NCBI lineage: Eukaryota > Metazoa > Arthropoda > Branchiopoda > Anostraca > Branchinectidae > Branchinecta > Branchinecta lindahli. The sequence goes on along the minus strand of JAKZAO010000011.1, from coordinate 17,983,199 downwards.
CAGTTTATTTGCTATAGTGCCTACTTACTATTACTATTTATAGGTTAGTTATGGCAGTCTGAAAAGCTCAGTGAGCTTAAAGGGCGATTCTGGCAGTCTGGAAAGCTCTGCGAGCTTACGCACCGGCTGTTCTTGCGGCTTCGGCTAAAAGTTGCTTCACTTTCCAGAGCTATTCTCGCGCTCCGCTAGTTTCCGCCAGCACTTGGAAAGCAAATCCAGCAATCGGCAAGTCAGCAAGAAGTTGTAAAGGTGCAATGACTTTTTGCTTGTTCTTGCGCTCGGCGGATTCTCGCTTTGCTTTTCGGAAAGCGAATCCAAGAGATTGTCAGAATCACCCTTATGTGACTGCTGTTTTCAGACTTCTACTAAAACTCACTTCACTTTCCAGAGCTGTTCTCGCGCTCCGACAGTTTTTGCTAGTGACTTGGAAAGCGAATCCACTTTGCGAGTGGAAAGTGATTTCGGCAAGTCAGCGAGAAGTTGTAAAGGTGCAACTAAGGCGGAACGACTTTCGGTTTGTTCTTGAGCTCGCAGATTCTTGCTCTGCATTTCGGAAAGCAAATCGTAGAGACCACCAGAATGGCCATTATATATAATAGCCTATATAATATTTGTAAAGATTTGCATGGATCTGCACTCAGTCAGTCAGTGCTGAGCATGAATATTTGCTAAGCCTAAGGTAGGGTAGCCAGTAAATTTTTTTTTAATCAAACCTGAGCTGTTGAAGATCAGAATGTGATTCTCCTATCTTTTAGCTTTGATTTGAGGCCAAAATCACCTCTCTATCTTGCCTCTAAGCATCTTAAATCTTCTTTAGAAAACAGTATTTTACATAAGGAAATGCCTATGTTCATCCATTGACTTTAGGGTTTTGTCCATCTAGTGACCAGCTTGGAACTATGTGCTTCAATGAAATTCTATGAAACTGGGTATTTTGAGCTGGTTTTGAGTGCATGGGGAGCCCCAGCAAGTGAGTTAGATGAGAAAATATGAGTAAGATCATTAAGGTTATAGTCCAATAGACCTATTGCTGCTATAGGCTGCTGACTTTTCCTCCTTAGTATCAACAAATTTTTGTAGGCAAGTTCAGCTACTTTTTTTACATCTAAATTTACATTGAATATTAAGAAATAATATTAAATAGCTAGGACATCTTACTGATGGCCTTACAAAACAGACAATTTTGTCCTGAATGCAATGGTATTTTCAAAATATTTTTTGAAGATGTTTTAGATAGGTAAAACTGTTTAGGAAAATTCACAGCAATTCCTGCATTCATTACAAAAAAATCGCCAATTTTTGCCACTAGGTGTTTTTGTGGCCACCCTACCTAAGGTCCATTTTCATTATACAGGAGGGGTACCAACCCTCGAACTTATATAACCTCGAACTTGGCCTCAAAATACTATAGGCAAACTTATGTAGGCTAGGTACCTGCTAGGTACAGTTCTAAATTTATCTTAGGTCATTCAGTGTCTTTCTTGACAGTTAGGACCCTGTTAGGACCTTGTGACTTCACTGATCTTTCCTCTTCTAACCTTTTAGGCACAAGTTCGAGGTTGTAAAAATTTAACCGGTTCTTCTCCTGTCTGCATCCTGTACCTGCCTGTACCAGTATACTCCTTGGTTCCGACTAAGCCTAAGGTAGCCTAACTCAAATGTACCAGAATTGTGGCATTTTTTTCACAACTGAACAGAGAGGCTGTGACCGCGGCTGGACCACGGCATGACTTGGAAGACTGTTTCTGCAACTGTTTCAACAACATTGTCATTGACAAAAATCTACAAAAGCCCTAACCAGCTGACTTTGTGATGGAGTAAAATTTGAAAATGAAATAAATTATCTTCAAAGTTGTCTTTGTAAAGAAACCAAGTGAGTTTACCATAGCAAAAAATGATGCTCAATTTCTCTGACTGCAGCAGGGACCAGGGTCATGTGCTCCACAAAATTTGAAACGGGCACGGGCGCGACTGCACAGGGGTGACGTTGCGACATGTTAGTATAGTAGCACTGCAGTACAGTCGTCAACCACAGTTCTGCGAGTGTGTGTGGGACACTGGTGGGACACCGACAGACAGTTGTCAGGATACACCTTTTTTAGGAGATGCAAAAACGATACCTGGAAGAGATGATAGCCAGGAATACGAACGAGTATCAAAGAAATCGAGATGAACGAAACAAGATACAAAACCAATACGAGGAAATCAATCGAAACGTTAGAGCCGGAAGCATTCTGTGAGTACAATAAGTTTCTTGTGTTTAGGAAATTTATTTATATCCGTATTCCGAGATGTCACTTTTTGAGCAAATGTGAACTACACGCAAAGATAAAACTGTTGTTATTTCTGCGTGTGGTTAAAAATTTGGGCTTCCGTTTTGTTATTTTATGCCTGTTGACGTCTCCCGTGGGCCTGTTGACGTCACCCCTATAATCTTGTAAAAATACCATGACGAGAAAATCTACTGCCTCAAAGTGACCTAGAAAATGAACAAACATATTAAAACAATATTTTCCTTCAGATTACCTAAATTTATGTTCGAGTTCCACCATACTAACCGTAGTAACTACGCACGACGTCGCGGCTTTTGGCTTCGTCTTCGTCTCGTCAAGGCTGGAACGATTTTGTCTACATTCGGCAAAATATCTCCCACCAATCGCGTCGAGATCGTAGCTACGACGCTTCGAGGGGGTCCCGTCATAACCCCCACACGTCATAACCCCCACACGTCATAACCCCCACAAAATCCGTCACTACGCCCACATTTTCCGACAGTTCACCCACACGTCACAAGGCCCACATTTTCCGACAGTTCGCCTACACGTCGGTTCGCCCACACGTCAGTTCACCCACACGTCAGTTCACCCACACGTCAGTTCGCCCACACGTCAGTTCACCCACCGTCAGTTCGCCCACACGTCAGTACACCCACTCCTAAAATCCGACAGTTCCCCCACACGTCAGTTCGCCGACCGTCAGTTCGCCGACCGTCATAACCCCCACACGTCATAACCCCCACACGTCATAACCCCCACACGACATAACCCCCACACGTCATAACCCCCACACGTCATAACCCCCACACGTCATAACCCCCACACGTCATAACCCCCACACGTCATAACCCCCACACTTTCCGACAGTTCGCCCACAACAAAGACCCACCGCCAATTAATTCAGAAAACCCGACTGAGTCAACGGTCAAAACCCAGGGGACTAAATAGAAGGGGCCGACGTTTGCGCATTTTAATGAAGGCAAAAAATTCATTCAGAATCGCCGGAAGCTTGCTGTCAGATCGGATAGCTTTGATTTCTTTTACGAAAAGAAAAAAAAGACGAAAGAAAACACGCAGGGATCAGAGAAGGAAGCTCGTCCTTCTCGCTCGTTAAAGTACATACGAGGTCCTGGCGGGTTGCATTTCAATCCCTTAAAGGACACGTCGTACTTATTATAGTAATTCATTCTGCTTCAGTATTATTTCCATCCATTCTCGATCCAGAGATGCTCAACTTCATAAGTGTATCCTATTTCCTCTATTAGCAACACACTGATCATCACGCTTGCCATGTTTCTTCTCTTTGCGTGACGTATTAGGCACCCGATCATTGTATACGAGGAGCTTATTCGTCCGAAGACCGGTTATGCAAATTTTGCCAAGATTGTCGTTCAAGGTAAGGGAGATGGAAAGAGGCTAAAAACAGCCGAAGCCGTGTGTAATTTTCTGTTAGCATATCTTAGTTGTAAAGTGGTCAACTACATCTGAGCAGAAACACAATGTAGTTCGAGGTTCTTTTACATCTATATCTTACTAAAATTTTGCTTCGGTAGAATAGATTTGATATTTCACTGCGAGAAGTCGAGCTTTCCATGCGATAAGGCTGCGCTTCATTTGAGGCCGGTTTGAGGCGGCAAAGTCATTCCTGGTGCGCGAGAAAATTAAAAAGGACTTGCCACTCCAATAGGCCGCAAGTGAAGCGTAGCCTTATCGAATGGAACGCCCGACTCTATGCAGTGAAACTTATAGGACCTCTCTGCCTTTTCGATTATCCCTAACTTACTTGTGGAATTACAAGAAATCCCCACCCTTCGCCAGTGTTTCCTTTTGCACCTACGGCTTTTTAGCACTTCTTCGACTTAGTCTAGTTTGTCAGTCACGGAGCAAAGCCTCAAAGGTCCGCCAATTGACCTTTTAAAAATAAGTGAATGATAAGCTCCAAAATATTATTTTTTTCATTTTCCAGGCTCTTTTTCTTTGTTTTTCCAGTTTTTAACCACGGCCTGCTGGCCCGGCCCGATACTGAAGTTTCCTGTTGGCGAACGGCACTGAGACTACCGAAAGCTTCTGTTTCTGTCCGGTCCGGCAATCATAACATTGAATATAATACTGCGTGTGTGTGTATCTGGCTCGGTCATTGAACATGCATCGTTATGTCAAGTGGGAGTGGGAGACACGAGGGGAGAAAACTAAAATAGGACGAGTATACCATTAAAAATGAATGCTTCTATTATTATTACTTCATATAAGTACAAGTTATTTTATTCATTTTTGTATGACGAAAAGGTCAAATTCGGCGGCAACGCTGTGACAGATACTTTTGAAACAATAAAATTCTATTCTATTCTAAGATAAAACATGGTAAAGAAGAACATTTCAAATATATTGAGCAAAAACTTGGACGCAGAAAGGGACTAGAAATTTATGCAAACGTGAAACAAAAATAAAAGCACAGACACGAAATTTACACGGTTTCAAATATATGGAGTGAGGAGAATGTATACTTCAGAAGAGCAACAGTTAATAAAGAGACAAAAAGGACATCTGCCGATTAAGCGATTAAGCGTGATTAAGCGTTGGAGGGGGATTAAGGAAAATTTCTGGCACGCCTAGACATCAAACGGGTGGAGCGATTGGATGAAACTTGGAAGCTAAAAAGGTCATTTACCCTAGATGTTCCATTTTTGGCTCCCGGAAGGATTTGGCTTCGGGAAGTCGGAGTGGGATGTCGGACATTACCCGGAAATGCTCAGATTCGAGTGAAACTTGATGGGTTGTAGGAGCAGATGCCATAAATGTCCCATTTCTAGGTTAAAACCGCGTCTTTCGACGGCGGGAGGTTGGAAGGGGGGTATTTTGTGACGTTTTCATTTACTTTCTGTACTGCCTACTCGTAGCAAGTGCCATATGAGCTCGTAACTCTGGTCGTAAAAGAACTTGAACTGTTCGAGCTACAGTAAGTTTTGTTTGCAGCCATTCTTAGAGTATACTTAGCAAAGCCGGAATAGGAAATTACTACAGAAACAGGCAACGCTTGAGATTCGCCCACACTTGAAGTGCAGGAAAAGGCTTATGAGGTCAGAAAAAACATGCTGAACAAGATCGACCCTAACCTTCTTGACAGAACTTATAAAGCAGCGAGCGTCGACTTGAAGTTTAGCTTATTTTCTTCTTCTCAGGTGTACTATATGTTTATATGACATGTTCCTTTCTGGGCTGGCCTTGATGTTAATGTCCAGAAGTGTAGCCTACCGAGTAATCTAACAACCAAGAAAAACCTGAAGAAAAAAAGCTTTTTTTCATGTGATTCCCAGACTTGTTGGCACAACCCGGAACGTACCGGCCTCCCCCCCCCCCTTAAAGGTTAACGGCTAGTGACGTTGGATTTTATCCAGCGTAAAACCTTCACATTGAAACATAGCCTACAAACTGTAACTAGTCTCCTATCTGGGTACAGTACTGTACTGAACAACCCAGGACCGATTAGATTCGTCGCTGAGCATTAATTTCGGTTATTACCGAAAGACCCTTTCTCTACGGTTCAGATAGAACATACAATATCTGAACTCAGGCGAAAAACTATGCATCCCCGATGAAAATTTTTCGAGAATTAGTCGTATGGAGTTGTACGAAAAAGTAGCATGCAGTAGTAACTGTTACAACTGCGCACTACTACTAGCAAACCGGATGCTACTACAGCAAGATTGGATGCTATCGGATGTCACTACTTAAGATTAATCCAGTCGCAGGAACGTTAAATCAAAGTATTCCATACCACCAGATATCTATACATGCAACTTTTTCGTACAGCTACCTTACAACTACACAGTCAAAGAATTTTCATCGGGTCCATCTCCATTTCCGGTATCCTACGGCACTCAATGAGATTTATCGGCACACTTAGGGCTCCGATGGTAGTTACGCCCCTGACTATATTAAGCGTTGTTGAAAAAAGAGTAAGAAAGCTGGCCAACAAAAGTTATAATTCTTATAATTTTCATTTCAATATGGACTAGTCCCAATCGTCCACCTTCGTTACCAACTTGTTTACAACGCCTTTCTCTTGCACATATTCGTCTTTTTTTGTCCTTCCCACTTATAAAACAAAAGTATCGAATCAATTAGCAAGCTTCTGACGATACTGAATTAATATTCGCCCTCATTAAAACGCGCAGAAGTCGACTTCTTCTTACGAATCCCCTGGGTTATGATCCCTTTCTTTTAATTGCATTCACTCCAGATTATCAAACTGGTGGATGGGTCATTATATGTGGGCTAACTGTCGGAAAATGTGGGTCTTCTGCCGTGTGGGGGTTATGACGTGTGGGGGTTATGACGTGTGGGGGTTATGTCGTGTGGGGGTTATGACGTGTGGGGGTTATGACGTGTGGGGGTTATGACGTGTGGGGGTTATGACGTGTGGGGGTTATGACGTGTGGGGGTTATGACGTGTGGGGGTTATGAAGTGTGGGGTTATGACATGTGGGGGTTATGTCGTGTGGGGGTTATGACGTGTGGGAGAACTGACGGATTTCTGAAGTGGGCGAACTGACGGTGGGTCAACTGACGGTGGGCGAACTGACGTGTGGGCGAACTGACGTGTGGGGGTTCTGACGTGTGGGCGAACTGACGTGTGGGGGTACTGACGTGTGGGCGAACTGACGTGTCGGTGAACTGTCGGATTTCTCTTGTGGGTGAACTGACGTGTGGGGTTTATGACGTGTGGGGGTAGTGACGGCGACCCGCTTCGAGCGTGGTAAGCCAATAGTCAATACTAGTTATTGTTTCGAGAACGGTCAGCGTAGTAACTTTTCACGAGGTTGGATCGAAAAAAGTAACTAATAGTCGCGATGGTAAGGAGGGTGGAGCAGGCTCTATATTTTATTTATTTTGTTTAACGTATTTATCTGACAAGAAAAAAAATCGGCATTTTGTCACTTTTCCGCTGTTTTCGGAAATAAAATGGATTTGAAGTCATTCGTAAACCATTTCTGTTCTTTGCTATTCAAATAATTACTAAATAAATTTTAAAGTTATTTCTAAAATGTTTGATGAGTATCTTAGTTGTTAAACTGTATGGCGATCCGACGCTAGCGAGTAACCTACATGAGCAATCTTTTTTCTTTTATTTTAGTTTATTCATCACTCTCGTCACTATCCCGGTTCAGTTCATGTTAGACACATCTAAAGTGTTTGACTCCATAGGAAGTTCATTTGTTCTTTAAACCATCAGCTGGCTTATTAATAGCCTAACTGCCTTATTTCATCACCACATTTATTTATTTGTTAGACGTGTAGAAATAAAAATAATTTAATTCTACTCGAGACGAGAATACACTGTTTTTGCTTGAAACCAAATCTGACCTCGCTTTCGTGGTACGTGCTTTTTCTTCCACCAAAGTGTCATAAAACGGTAATACAGTTGCACGAACATTCTCTTCCTTTATGTTTGGTAATAACAGAGTCTCTTCCAAGACGCCGGGAGTCTCAAATTCCTCCCATTAGCATAATGAATCATCGGTGATCAATCATTAATTAGATATAATATTCTTATCATTATGAATACTATAGAGGTCTTCTTTACTTTTATTTTTGTTCTTGCTCGAAGTTGTTGCTATTTAGGGTGGGAGTATTCGACACCTGAAATGTTGTCTGGGTGAGTTTTGTTTAAAGCAAAAGCGGAAGATTTGAGTAAAATTAAGGCATAGGCTGAAAGTTTTGAAGGTCATGAAGTCAGTAAGCTGAAATGGAAGCCCAGTGGAACTTCGCTCTTCAGCCTTGTATTCGTTCAAATTTTCCTGCGTTAACGGTAGAGGTTCCGGTTTATAATAAGACATGTCTTCACATCAGGTTATCCTGCCTAAGATGTCCCCCCCCCCACCCCGCGTAGACAAGAACGGCGAGATAAACTACACTATCCATAAGACAACTATACACATACACTACCGGGGAAGGAAAATGGCAATGAAGACAGGACTTCCTCAAGCGTACATGCCCCATGGCAGTCTCGGACATAGAGATCCTGGGACCCTATTCAGTCAACAGATTAGGGCCTCCCTTTTTAATAATTCAGTAAAATCAAACTTTACTTTTGTTTCTGTATTTATTTAACTTTGACTTTAGAAAATAGACAAGCCGGACCTAAAAATCAAACAGACAAATACCAACTATACTTTTTACATTTGACTATATTCTAATTACATTTTAAATATATATACATTTTATTTACAGTGGCAATATTTCCATGTCCTCAACGTGTAAGACTCCGGCCCGTGGCCCGGGCCCTTTCCGACGTTTGGGCCTTAGGCCACTGCCTCGTTTGTCTAGGCAGAAGTTACCACTGCCCCAGGTCCGTGTTCAGGAATTTATTTCGGGGGGGGGGGTCTACCCGCGAGTCGGACCTAATCCATACCAAAACGTAAAAAATAGGATGTATACCAGAGGTTATAGCCTATAAAAACGATTGTTCTGTACGTTTTTTTGGAAGGGGGTCGAACCCCCTACCCCCCCCCCCCTGGAACGGCCCTGCACTGCCCCTATATTGATGTCAAAGAAACTGAAAATAAATATTTTTCGTAGCTTAAGCTCCGTATTTGCCGAGCTGTCTCATCTCGATTCGGAGATCGGAAGAAGAAGCGACAGGATGGCAGAATTAACCCGTTCAAGCTTCCAAATCCAGCAACAGCTATATCTTCTGGAGTCCAACAGCTGACTTAGTCCACGTGAAAGACACGAAATTGGTTCACTTGCACTTCTAGATTTTCTTGTGAGAGTTCTTGGGGAACGATCAGTCAAGGATACGATTAGTTCACTGACGCGCGAAAGTGGCAATAAATTTTATTGTGCAACTTTAACAAGCCTTGCAGCCTTGAAAGGGTTGCATCGTTTTGATCGAAGTGTGTGGTAGCTTCTATAGCCCCGGTAGGACAGTGCATCTTGTACACAGGAGGGGTATTCAACCTCAAACTTCTATGACCTCGAACTTGGCCTGAAAATACTACGAGCAAACTTCTGTACAGTCCTAAATTTACCCAAGGTCAGTCACGGTGTCTTTCTTGACAGTTAGGACCTTGTTTGGACTGGCCTGATCTTTCCTCTTAACCTTTCTAGGCCAAGGTCGAGGTTATAAAAATTCGTGGTTGGATACCCCTCCTGTAGCCCCCCCCACCCTTAATCGCCATGTTAGAAGGGCAACATATTAATACGTTGACCCGTGAGCTGTGTATTAGTTGGCACACTTGAGAGATAGACTAGTACGAATAGCCACGGGCTAATATTATTTTCTCGTATAGCGTACTTTCTTTTGTATATTTTGTTCTCATTTATATTCTACGTTAGCTGATAGTATCGAATGTTATGCCTGCTCTTTTTTGTACAGATTTAAAATTATGTGTTCTGGAGGAAATTTGTTACGTCTTTTGTTCGAGGGGTTGCCCACTCTCAATTTTAGTATACGGCAAATGCCCTGTGCCGGCACCGGCTATCAGCAGCCGGCACCATTTGATAGAACATTGAAATCAGCATGTTAAGGGGCGGGAATCGCCTAATTTATGGCGGCACCGCTGATTTAGGCCGGTGCCGGTAAAGAGTATACAGCAAGTGCCGTTGAGTGGGCAACCCCTAGCTTTTGTTTATGCTTTAAGTTCCAAAACAAGCTTCTGTTTTTCTTCCTTGTTCTGAAAATCACTCTGTCCTGCCCTGTGTAGATTTTGGAACATCTCGTCATCCATACAAGATCTGACACGACGGCGCTCAAGCGAATGTGCGAGTAAATATCACACACATATATAAGTACCCAGTATTTCTACAGTACGGTGAGTTATATTTTTATAATATTTTTTTTTGAAGAACATGTGTGTGATTTATGTCTATTTGTTATATTAGACTCTTTCTTTTATTCTTCTTGTTCTTATCTCTCTGGTAGCCTACTCCATAAACAGCGCTTCCAAGCGGACTAATTTCTGTAAGTCCCCCGTGTCTCATTATCAGCACTTGTTCACAGACAGAGTAAAATAGATCCACAAGTCAGTTGAAAATCTCCAATATATCCTGAGCAATGGAAGTTGTGCACTGTCTTTTCGCGGAGAAAGTGAGAGCTCTTATTTTTTGCTCATTACCTTGTTCATCCATATTTTACTATCTCTCTGTCACACGTGCTGGTAATGAGACAACAGGGACTTTTAGAAACTAGTCCGCTTGGAGCGCTGAACTGGACTAAGGCGCATTTGCAGTAGTAGCAGTTTATTACACTAAAGCCTTGCGGCCATGATAAATCCCAAAACAACAAAACAAAATTTGCATATGGTACAATGAGACAATCCAAACCGGAAACCGGGCAAAACTGTAGAAAGTGCTCCCCGTGCAACATCCCCATACAGACGAACCTTTTAAGATTTACAATTCCTAGAAAAGATTTTCCTATCAACCATTCCTATTCCACTCCTATCAACCTTTCCTATCAACCATTCTTTCCCCCCGTCTTCCATCACAAAACCTCCATCGTTAAACCTTTTAGTTCTTCGCAATCATTCATAAAATGCTCAATATATACTACACATCGGGCAAGATAAAAGAGGGCGATTTTGTCGGTCTGGAAAGCTCCGCTGGTTTATACGCCGTGTGTTCTTGCGACTCGGCTAAAACTCGCTTCGCTTACCGAGCCTGATCTTGCGTTCGGTTAGTGTTGGAAAGTGAAAGTGGCGAGCCAGCGATGAGTTGTAAAGCGCAACAGAGGTGGCGCTCGGCTGTGCTTTCCTGAAAGCGAATCATGAGATCACCAAAACTGCCAAGACCATCCGTTGCCCTAGCCTTTCCTAGGTATTTTGCGGCATGAGGGCGATTCTGGCGTTCTCATTTCGCTTTCCAAAAAGCAATACGAGAATACGCCGAGCGCAAGAAATAACGGAAAGTCATTGTGCCTCTATAACTTCCGATAACTTCTCTCTGACTTGCCGTCATTTTTTCCAAAACTAGCGGAGCGCAACAGCTCTGGAAAGCGAAGCGAGTTTTAGCCGAAGTCGCAAAAACAGCCGGCGCATAAACTAGCTGAGCTTTCCATACCGCGAGAAAGACCGTTTAAATTATTCTTAGCAATAAGACCACAAGTGGCAACCGAGACGTATCGCTCACCTAGGATGTAATATATTCAAACAATGGATAAACCGGCTACGATGCTCTGGCAGCGATTTTGCGGCCCTTCGAAGTTTTGGCTGCCAAAGCATCGTAGCTGACGTATCCGTTTTATCCATTGTTTGAATATATGTTTCCAAGTCAGCTTGGGCTCAGGGAGTAATAAGGGTGTTATCCGCAGAACCGTTCGAAGCAGAGCAAAATAACACTAGGGAGTAGCGTCGAAACCTATGCTTGCCTTGCTTCGCAACTGGGGCACACTCACAGCGCCGCCCACTATGTTTGCGGCATTTAAAGCGAGACAAACTTTCGGATTTAGAAATTTCTTGTAAAGCTAAGATGCGATCTGCACCCATCGAGAAAATAGGGGACATTGTATCTGTTTTTGGGATCCCAAAACGTTAGTGACGGATACCTATGACATCGCAAAAGTTGTCCGTCTGTCTGTCCGTCTGTGCGCACGATAACTCTCGAAGGGATTGAGATATTTTGATGAAACTTGGTGAGAGGATCCTTCGGGTCAAAGTACAAGTCAAGTTCGAAGATGGGCTCTGTAGCTCTATATTTGAGGGTGGGGGAGGGGTTTCAAATTAAGGGGCAAAAAAATATTTTTTGAAAGCTGTTTAGATAGTGGATTTAGGGGTAAGGAGACACGCTGAATCCGAATATGAAAGTTATTTTCTCGCCGGACAAGTAGTTCGCCCGGAATCCGGCCAAAACCGGAAAGTTTGTTAAAAGTAAAAGTTGTATTTGAAGTTGATTAGATGTTTGATTTAAGGGTAAGAAGACATGCTGAATACGATGGTGAAAACCATTTTCTTCCCTGACAAGTAGTTCGCCCGGAATCCGGCGAAAACCGGAAAATTTGATAAAAGCAAAATTTGTATTAGAAGTTGATTAGATATTCGATTTAGGGGTAAGTAAACGTGCTGAACACGACGGTGAAAACCATTTTCTTGCCGGACAAATAGTTCGTCCGGAATCCGGCCAAAACCGGAAAATTTGTTAAACGCAAAATTTGTATTTGAAGTTGATTAGATGATAGATTTAAGGGTAAGAAAAATTTAAGGGTAAGAAAAAACGCTGAATCTATATATGACAATCATTTTTTAACCGGGCATATAGTTCGTCCAGAATCCGGTTGAAACCGGATTTTTTTTTTTAGAAGTTAAAGTTTTATTTGAAGTTGATTAGATGTTCTTTATAGGGATAAGGAGATACGCTGAAGTCGTTTCTGAACTATTTTTTATTTTTGCTGGGCAAGTAGTTTGCTCGGAATTCGGCCGAAACCGGAAATTTGGCAGAAGTACACCAGGAAGTTTCGATCAGTATCGTCAAATAGATATGGCTTATTTGGCGAAGACAAGACGTAGTTAATATTAAATTTTTGGGATCCCATCGAAAACTTTGGTCTTGTTTTTGCAGTGTCCAGGATGTGAAGTTATTGGAGCCGGCGCTGGCGCACGACTGATTGAGTTTCGGTAGGGACGTTCTCTATCGCTTGTCCTGCTAGTGTCGCTGCTATTCAAGTGTGTGTCACTTTCTTCAAGTTTTGGCGCTACTCCCTAGCAGAGCCGTCACTACTGGGGGGGGGAGGGGGGGACGCCCCCCCCCCAATGATGTCAGCCAGTCGGTAAAAAAATAACCGAGTCGGCGCGAAGCGCCGCGATTTTTAGTAAAAATAGTGGATTTTTTTTTCTTGGAAATAGTCGTTTTTTCTTAAAAACAATCAAAAACAGTCGATTTTTCGTAGAAATAGTCGATTTTTTCTTATAAATAGTCGTTTTTTCTTAAAATCAGCCGATTTTTCGTCTACACAGTCGTATTTTTCTCCATAACAGTCGTTTTTATCCGCAAAACTAGTCGGTAAAAATGACCAGCCAGTCGGTAAATACCTTGTCCCCCCCCCAAACATTTTGGCTAGTAACGCCTCTTTTTTAAGAAAATCTTACCCAGAAAAGATCACTCTTAGGGAAGTATGTTTCAAGATACCAGGGAGATAAACTGAAAAGTACGAGTCCGCGGCCAAAAATTATGAAACAGTGTTTTTGTTATGGGCCGGTCATGGTTTAGTACATCCTCAGTGAGGAGTGTTATCCCTAGTGTTATTTTGCTCTGGTTCGAAGATAACTAATTATCGCCACTCATCCAGATTTTGTCCCTATGCTCCAACATTATATCACGAATGGGCAAACGGCCAAGGACAACCATTCAGAATGCGGAAATGCTCTATCCTCCTCATCCCAATTCTTCTCCTTTCGATGGAAGGAGAGTTGCTAGCAACGAGTTCTCTCATTATTCGTCTTTATCTGTACGGCTTTTATGGTAATGAATTTGCATGGATTTTCTCTTTATCAGACTCAGGTCCTTTTAATATCCATTTTCTCCCGACTTTCCATATTTCCATTCTAATTAGGAAGATGCCCCCGCTTTCTAAAACTGTATTTAGAAAGTCTGGTCTCCCGAGAGTCGGGGACTCGAAGGCGTATTCAAATGACATAAACTTCTTCTGTTGAAGCCTTAGCAGATAAGCCCCCCTCGCAAAATCTGGAGGTTTGAGCCGAGATAACACGGACTAAGAACAGGAGAAAAGGATTTTATCACAAGAAACATGACGCTAGCTATCGGGCGAATGGAGACAAACGTAGGGACAGTTGCTCACAGTGCCGGATTGAAGGCGTTTTTCTTGACAATCCAGATCGACGATTTGTCGATCGACAATTTGTTTTCTCCGAAACGCGTTTTGTCCGATAGCCTAGTCCAGATTATGCAAAATAGTTTTATCTGACAACCCGAATTCGTTCTTGGATTGTCGATTCGAGAATCTTGCAGTTCGTCGGTTTGCCGTTTTATAGTCTGAGATGGTCGATTTGCTGTTTCTCTGATGTATCAGTTATCTGGGACTATAATCCGGGATTGTCGCGGGAAAGCGCTTTACACCCTGTTGAATCCCAAAGGCAGTCGAAATTTCGTGGGCACCCTCACAAAACATATCCTAGTAGTCTGCGTTTCGACCGCTAGATGGTGACGACAATCAACTTAAATTGTCTTAAAGTGCACATTGGAGCAATCAAAGATATGAATCCTGATGCGATGCTACTAAGTGATGATTCTGGTGATTAGTTTCGTATAGTTCTTGGTAGTCTATGCAGCCGCATCCCAGCACAGCTTTCAGGATTTTGTTTGTTATTCAGAGTGTTTAACAATAGTAACTATTAATTACTACCTCCGTTCCAACCTCGTGAAAAGTTACTTCACGCTGACCGTTCCTACCTTCCCAAAACAGTAACGAAACTGTAACTATTTGCTTACCACGCTCGGAACGTAGTAAGCATAATAACTACGATCTGTGCGACGTAATTGGCCTGACTAGCCCGAGGTATGATATACTGCTGAAAATAGAAAAATAGCGCTCCAGCCTTAACGCCAAGAAGCAAGAATCCATGACGTCATGCGTAGTAACTATTACAAGTAGGGTGGAACAGTGTCCACGGACTGTTTGAAGGAATCTACGATCTTGTGATGTAACCGACTACTCTGACAGACCGTTCCAAATTGAAATGACTCGGTTCCGGAAGAAATGACTCCGAGCTCTTGTTTTCGGGAATGGCACTCCAGACGTCTCGAGTGCACACGGGTTCTCCTGGATTCGTCATGTGTGAAGAGTTGAGGAAGAGTATCGTTGCTCAACGACTATTTGCCCAATACAAATCAATATCATTCGATACGTTTTCGCTACACTCTCAGAAGTTTCATAACAGATAACACAAGGATGCGCGGTTTCAACAGATAATGCGTAACAGATAACACTTCGGGTGTCATCTGCTGAGTTTTCCGACGTCATGACGATGAACAATAAAGTCAGTAGATGCTTTTTTGGCTCTTCCTAGCAAACCTTGTTATGCATAACATTTCATGCATAACGTTTTCAAACACAACATATGTTATCTGCTGTGTTCTACCAAGTGTTATCTGTTACGCATTGTCTGTTGAAACCGGACATCCTTGTGTATGTTATGAAACTTCTGACAGTGTAGGCCCCCAAAAGGAGCGAAGCCCATAGGCAATTCCCCAACCCTTCCTAAATGAAATCCTGCACTGGCTGCTCAGCTCAAAGTTTGACATTTCTGCTTAAAATCAACTTCACTGTTTTTCATAATACCTGTAGCTTTTCCTTTCATCAGACTGCCGTGAATTATGATCGAGATTATGATAAAACTGCACATGCAATCACTTCCTTCAGGTTGTTAAATGCAGAGTCTCTAACCCCCTTGCTAATCGACTGTCGCTTTGTTTGCCGCGGCGCAGGGATTCCTAAATTCCTTCCATGCGCACATAGAATCATCTGTGAATAATTAGAACGTAGCATTATTGCAAGGGAGAGGTATGACGTTGTATGCAGTTAAACTTAGCGATTATTTTGACAGTCTATTCCCAGCGTAAGGATGCAAAAACAAAGCAAAATAACACTAGGCAGTAGCGCCAAGACCTATGCTTTCCATGCTTTGCAAATGGGCCATAATCGTAGCGCCGCCCATCACGCTTGAGGCACTTAAAGCGAGGCAAACTTGCGGGTGCGGTCAGCACACACCAAGGAAACAACTGAGGCTGGATCATTTTTTTGCTATGTCCAGAATATGAAGTTATCGGAGCCAGCACTGGTGAACGAATGAATGAGTTTCAGTAGGGACGTTCTCTATCGCTAGTGGTGCTAGCATCGCTGCTATTCGACTTTGTGTTAATCTTGTCAAGTCTTATCGGTACTTTCTAGTGTCATTTTGTTCTTTGCAAAAGCATCTAAGCCAGAGCAAAATAACACTAGAGAGTAGCGCCAAGACTTGAATAAATTGACACAATACTCGAATATCAGCGAAACTAGCACCACTAGAGATAGTGAACGTCCCTACTGAAACTCAATCGGTCGTGCACCAGTGATGGCTCCAATGACTTCATATTCTGAACGCAGCAAAAAAAAGATACGATCACCCCGGTTTCCAAGATGTGTGCAGACCGCGTCTTAGCTTTACTAGACATTTCTAAATCTGCAAGTTTGTCTCGCTTTAAATTCCGCAAGCGTAATGGGCGGCGTTACGACTATGGCCCGTTTGCGAAGCATGGAAAGGATAGGTCTTGGCGCTACTCCCTAGTATTATTTTGCTCTGATCTAAGCACTCTTTTCCTTTGAGAAACCTGTATGTCTGAACTGGAGTGGTAAAGAATTCGTCCGAAGGTGGAGTTACGACCTTAGACCAGGCTCGTATGCTAGCGGACTGGAACGGAATTTTATGCACCATTCCATATAGAAAAGCTGAGATTTTTTCAACTTGATGATGGAAGTGCAGACACTCCGTACCAATAACCAGGATTGCATTGGATATTAGTTTAGAGCGTGTTCCACCCCTCTAGCAATAGTAACTATTAGTTACTATTTCCGTTCCAGCCTCACGAAAAGTTACTACGCTGACCGTTCCAACATTCTCAAAATAGTAACTAATAGTAACTATCTGCTTACCACGCTCTGGAGCGTAGTTAGCGTAGTAACTACGAATCTCTGCAACGTGATTGTTCCGATCAGCCCGCGGCCTGATATTTGACCGAAAAATTAAAAAAGCGTTCCAGCCTAGCGTAGTAACTACGGTAACTAGCGTAGTAACTACGGTAAGTAGGGTGGAACACGCTCTTAGATTCTCGCGGCTGTACACCCAGCAACAAATTACGACCTAGCCCCTTGACGCGCTGCCAATTTAATCACGTTTCAATCAGCCTGGCGATTTCGGTCCCTTTTCTAAATTCAAATTTTGACAGGTTCACAAGAAAAGCGAGTTCGTGGGGCTGATTGGCTGTATGTGATTCAGTACTCGGTTCCAGCACCAGTGAAATTAAGTTTTCGGAACGGGAACCCAACTTGAATTGCTTATTACGCGGAACAGCCTTCTGCATAATGTACTAAAACTGTACCTCAAGTCGAAATTACGGCTTGATTCTTTGAGAGAAATGACATTTTGGCTTAGATGTGACCGATTATGACGTAACCAATATCCAATCTGAGTTTTGCCGAGTTCAGCCATGAGCAGAGGCGTCACTACTGGGGGAGGAGGGGGACGCCCCCCCAATGTTGTCGGCCAGTTGGTAAAAAAGAGCCGAGTCTGCGCAATCCAAATTGAAATGACTCGGTTCCGGAAGAAATGACTCCGAGCTCTTGTTTTCTTAGATGTGAAGCGCCGCGATTTTTAGTAAAAACAGTCGAATTTTTTCTTAGAAATAGTCGTTTTTTCTTTAAAACAATCGATTTTTCTTAAAAACAGTCGGTTTTTCTTGAAAATAGTGTTTTTGTCTAAAAATCAGCCGATTTTCGTCAACAACAGTCGTTTTTTTTCTCAATAATAGTCGTTTTTATCTAAAAAAACAGCCGGTAAAAATAACCAGCCAGTCGGTAAATACCTTGCCCCCCCAAACATTTTGGCAAGTAACGCCTCTGGCCATGAGTACCTGTGCCACACATACTGCATACATAGCAGATCTCAACTCAAGTTCTCAACTCGAAATTAAGACCCGAAACCTTACGTTACGAGACGTGATTACTCGACTTATTAATGACGTTCCTCTATCAAACTTGATTTTGTTCAGTTCGGTCGTGTGCCATCTACTGTACCTTGTGAAAATTTCACAACCACTAGGCGCCGCAGCCAGTCTAAAACCCACGGGTCGAGAGTTTGAGTTTTTTGCTCGAGAAAAAACGCCAGCCAATCAACGGCCGATGCAGAGGAAGTTGGAGGGATTTTTTAAATATCAGCATGAACAAGTCCATCCTGGCAATATCACCATTCCTCCAAGGGCGTCATTTCGCGAAAAACTAGTGGGGGAGCGGTGTCATTCTGGGTTATTAGCTCGGTTTAAAAAGGTTTGGTGAGACCTTCAAAGCGCAACTACTAGAAATTATCTTTCTATTATTAAATACTTCAATGATATCGTTGTTCGAAAATACAATTACTTTCCACCTTAAACAAGCGATTTTCTTGTTAGCACTTGTCGACTTTATCCAGCCTTCCTGCTGTCCGACGCGGCGGCTGGACGCAAAATTAGAAACTTAATTCGCCGCGTTAAAAGGTGGGCAAAACAAAGAACGTGTCCGAAAGCTTTTTAGTGCTGTTAATGCTGCATTCAGTGCTGCATTTTATTTCTTTTTTTGTCCGAAAGCTGTTACCTTTATTTCATCTCTGACACTTCTAGAATACCGAAATTCAGCCTTTATCGCCTGCTCCCCAGTTCCTTCTTGTAAATTCAGCGTAACATTTAGCCTAGCGTCTTTGCTGAAATTTTTCGATGAATTTCATGCTGAATTAATGCTGCATTAATTGAGCGAAAATTTAAGTCCGAAAGCGAAATGCTGCATAAAATCCTGAATTAATTCAGCATTCTCGTTCGTTTCGGAGCTTTCGGACACGTTCAAAAATAAGTCTTAACAGAAGATAACCCTGGCGGCCTACCATGTCTTCCAAAATGAAAAATAACACACTGAAGCTTATCACGTCCTCGTGCGTGAAAGAGTTGTCGGCGGACCTTGAAGCTTTCGGCGACGTTGTTGCTTGCCTAGCAAAACTTGGAAAGGCGGAAAAGTGCTAAAAACTAGTACCGTAGCTAAAAACCGAAACCATGGCGAAATGCGGGGATTGTAAAAGCCTATAATTCCATAAGGGAGCTGGGATAAACTAAAACGCAGAATAAGCAAGAGGGGTCCTCTAAGGTCAACTTTTCACTACTGCTTGTCATAATTTTGTCAATGTACTTCGTTTCTCGCAGATTTTGTGATTGGGTAGCTGCTACTCCCCGGGGGGTGTGTGCAAATGACGGCTCTGCATGCCTCCTTTCATTTGTATACATTTTCTTGCTCCAGATTGGTTGCTATGTAGAATAAGAATGTGTTCACTATAATGTCGATACATATACGTTTCAGAGACCTGAGAATGCAGAAGTTTCGTGTAGCCTATAGCGACAGATCTCATTCGGGTCATGAATTTCATAACAGCAAGGAGGAATTGCGAGAAGGGAGGGGCGGATGTTCTAATACACAGTAGTATTATAAGTTCTTGGCTGGGTGGGGAAGGGACCGTCGATACATCACTAGCTATATGCAGCTCCAGACCTTCCAGTCTTTCCCTTTCTTATTTCCTTTTTGCTGCTAGACTAACGGTTTATTCGTTTAGCGGGTTCTCTCATACTAACCTTTTCTCAGTTCTGAAATCTTACTCCTGCTCCTAAATTCTGATTATATCCCCCCCCCCCTCCCGAGGAAGCAGTCGGTCGAGAGAACCATATTACTCAGGCTGGAGAGAACAGCTTCTTGTTGGCTTTCCAGTTAGTTAGGCTCATCAAATTAGCCCCCATTATCGACAGAATACTGATTTTTCAGGACAAGCGCCAACGTTTGGATGCCCTGCGGCAAACACGGAAAATAATGAAGGCTTTGCCCTATCTGACTCCAAAAGTTTGGTGGATGGTAAGCATCGAAAGGCTCCCCTTTGTTCAAGAGTTGGTGGAATATGGAAGTTTGAGGATTCGAAACACGACCGGGAGGGTCAAAATAATTACTGTTAACCGCCCCGAATGCCGTGGGACAAACACTTTCTAAGACGCACGGGAAGATTGATGGATTTCAGAGTGGAGAAAATTGGATGAGACAAGAGGCAACATCTCAACTAGGGAATGGATTTGGAGGTTAGTACGAAGTAGCTTCTTACTATCCAGTCGGATGCAATACTGCGGATCTGTAAGAGAGAGAGAGATAATTGAGAGAGAGATAATTGAGAGAGAGATAATTTTATTATCAAACACAATGAACACATGTGACAGTGGCCACCCCATAAAGCTTTCGCCTGTCCTAAGGGGGCGACCCCAAATTAAACAATCGTAAACACTCGTCCAAAACAAACATGAGACAAGATGACATCAAACAAAGAACAGCAGGGAGAACACCCAACACAAAACAAGAGCTGTAAGCTCATATGGCACTTGCATGTGTTGAGATGTTTTGTTTGATCAAAAGTATTTTTCGACTTTGTGGTTAAAATGCGCACTTTAAGGGAGCTAGATAAAAAGTATTTTATTTTTGAACTTGGGTGTAAAGATACGCACTTTAAAGGCGCTAGAAATGCATCTGTATGCAAAACCCTTGAGGCAAAAACGATCACAGGCCTTTAGGGATCCTTGATGTATACCGTTTCGTCAAAAGTTTTTTTTCGCTTTTCATTTCAAATGCGCACTTTAAGGGTGACAGAAATAAATTTTTAAGCAGAAGCCTTGTGGCACAAATGATCATGGGTTGAGATGTATTGTTTGAAATAAAGTACTTTTCGACCTGGCCGTTCAGATTCACACTTTAAGGGAGCTAGAACGTCATTTGCAAACAAAACCCTTGAGGCAAAAATGATAATGGGCTCATGGGAATCATGAAAATATGAATTTAGTTTAAAAGTATTTTTCTAAATTTGCAGTCAAGATTAGTACTTTAACGAATGGTCGGGTTTGGAAAGTGGTCATTTTTGAGTCAATCTTGTCAAATCTCTAATATTACAGCCAAGTTCCATCGTCCTAGATTATCTGGAAGTACCTTAAATCGTGATCACCGGAATCCCGGACCTCCCCCCCCCCTCAAACTTCCCCACAGTCGCCGGAGCCAATCCGGTTCCGTAAGTGTTTATCCAGAGCATCTGTTTGTTATTCCCACAAAGTTCCATCCCGATCTCACCAGTCTAAGTCGGTCACGTATTTTCGCCCCCCCCCCCTCAATTGCTGTCGGATCTGTCCGGACATGAAAAAGATCAACAGAAACATGTCCTCTCTTCAATTATCAAATTTCACTCAAATCCGATCAGCCGTTTCAAAGTTACGCATGACTCAATATTCCGGATTCCCCCTCCCGTTACTCCCCCCACGGCTATCAGATCATGTAAATTTTTCTTTATAAGTCAGTTTGATCGGGTCCCTGATTCGCCTCCCAAGATTCGTCGTGAAAATCCCCAAAACCGCCATAACCGGAATTCTGGGAAACTCCCCTCCACCCCCCCCTAATGTCATGATCCATCCCAAATGTATAAACGATTTATCTGGAGCAGATGCTTGTTCTTCCCAGCAAGTTTCACTCCGATCCCTCCATTCTAACCGTTTCCCGATATTTCCGGTCACCCCCCCCCAACTCCCCCATAGCTGTTTAATCCGGTCCGGACTTCAAATGGGACATCAGAGGTATGTAATTTATTCAGTTATTAAGTTTCATTCCAATCCGACCACCCGCTCGAAAGTTACACAGTACTCCAATTTTCCGGATTCCCCAGCCCTCCACCCCTCTAGTGTCCGGATCCAGTCCAAATGTAGAAACGATTTATCTGGAGCAGATGCTTGTTCCTCCCAGCAAGTTTCACTCCGATCCCTCTATTCTAACCGTTTCTCGAAATTTCCGGTCTCCGCCCCCCCCCCCAACTCCCCAGAGCATTCGAATCCGGTCCGGACTTCAAACGGGACATCAGTAGTGTGCCATTTATTCAGTTATTAAGTTTCATTCCAATCCGATCACCCGTTCGAAAGTTACACACTACTCCAATTTTCCGGATTCCCCAGCCCTCCACCCCCTCCCCGGGTGGTCGGATCCAGTCCAAATGTATAAACAATTTATCTGGAGCACATGCTTGTTCTTCCTAGCAAGTTTCACTCCGATCCCTGTATTCTAACCATTTCTCGAAATTTCCGGTCTCCCCCCCCCCAACTCCCCCATAGCTGTCGCATCCGGTCCGGACTTCAAACGGGACATCAGAAGTATGTCATTTATTCAGTTATTAAGTTTCATTCCAATCCGATCACCCGTTCTAAAGTTACACACTACTCCAATTTTCCGGATTCCCCAGCCCTCCACTCCCCCCCCCCCGGGTGGTCGGATTGGGAAACTGAATGTTTCCAAGTTAGTCCGATCGGGTCCATGATGCTCCTGCCAAGTTTCATCGTCCTAGCACATCTGGAAGTACTCCAACTCTAAAAAGTGTGACAAAACTCCTTAATTTTCAGAATTTCCCCGGCCCACCACTCCCCCCCAGATGGTCGGATCGGGAAACTGATTACTTCTAGGTTAGTTTGGTCGGGTCCCTGATTTTCCTGCCAAGTTTCATCGTCCTAGCACATCTGGAAGTACCCTAACTCGAACATGTGGGACAAAAAAATTCGGACAGACCGACCGACAGACCGACAGACCGACAGACCGACCGACGGACGGAATTGCGATCGGTATATGGCACTTGAGCCAGAGGCTGCAAGTGCCGTAAAAACACACCAAATCATCCGGGTCCCCCCAAACAAAACCAAAATTTCCAACATCAGGTTGAGTGAACATCAGAATCAGATTGAGTAAATAAAATAATCACTTTGATTTCTCGGCAAAGTGGGAAAAATCGGACCAGATCAAGAGTAAAACTCGACAGGAAGCTTTAGAAATGGGACTACCCAGTCTTAATTAAGACTGTCACTATCAAGACTGTCCTCATTTTCTCCAAAGACATGGTTGTAAAAGCAGCATTTCAGAAATAACCCTATCCCGTCCTTATCTGGATTCCGCGCTCGGAACCTTTGTGTCAACCATATATATATAATAGATTTCCTGTCACCATCGCTATGGAAAATTATCCAGTCACGTTCTGCATAGTCGGAGCTTTCTTTAATTTTTTTTAAATAATAGGACAGAGGGGTAGCCTATAGACCAGTGGTTCCCAACTTTTTTCGTACCGCGTACCCCCAATCAAGGTTCGAAAAGTTTGCGTACCCATTTTTCAGAACGTGAAAAGACGATACTTGTTACAATATATACAAATCAGTGAGACACTTGCGGCTGCTCTGTAGCTAAAATTTTTATCAAATCTTTTTGCAAAAAAGTGACCTTGCCTCTCGAAAAACATTTGGCTAGTGGTGCCTCTGCTGGTAAGATTATGCTTTCGGCAATCAATGGCGAGGTTTCGAAGCTACAGATTAAACCGATATTGGTTCCTTCGCGTACCCTTGGAAGGGTCTCGCGTACCCCTTTGGGTACACGTACGACCGGTTGGGAACCACTGCTATAAACGATCTGTTACGAAATGAATGGTCGGTTTTCGAATCAACAAGAATAAGGCTGTCTGTTTACAAAACGTCTGGTAAATGAATCATCTGGAAATGAACAGACGGTTATATGAAACGTCGGCCGATGAACTGACGCCTGACGGTTATACGGATCATCGGTAAATCAGTAACCGGCACCATGAACACGGTGTAATTTCTTCTGGCGCATAAACCGTTGAGTGTAAGCATTGTCGGTTTAGGAATCCACCATGAATCTTGTACATCTGGTGAACGGGTTGTTGGGTTTCTGAGTCGTTGATGACAGGACAGGACGGGTGTAAGAGTCGATGATGATGTAAAGCGTCGGTTCGTCTTCTGCAGGTATATTATGATGATGGTTAGTTTCTTTCTGTATTTACATTTATTTACTTTTGTTTGTTTGTTATGGCCCCTGGGCCTTCAGTATAAATAAATATCATATTCACAGTCTCGGCTCTATGATTTGTCAGCATACGGATAATTTGGATGCATGACTATTATTTAATTTATTGAACTAAAGGCCAACTATGGCCACACATAGAAACGTACATTTAAAAATGACAAAATAGTGACAACACACAATGACAAAAATAGAAGCAAAAATTACTAACACAAATTTTTCGGCATACGTATCGTCGGGTATACGAATCGTCTAGTCTGGTGTATGAATTTTTCGGATTTACCTTACATAAATCGTGAGTATAAGGATTGTTTAGAACACGAAAAGACAGTCCTTTTTTATTGGCAATTCATGTCCGGTGATGTAGGCGAGGGGTTGCTCACTCTCCGGTACCCGGTGTACACTCATTCCCGGCACCTCCCGGCACACCCCGGCACCATCCGACTTTAGTCAGTTTTTAACCTCTCTAGGGTGAATTTTCCTAAATCAAGTAATATGGCGCTGTCTAGCGTCAAAAGAAAGTAGCCTACTATAACCGATTAACTGCATCATAATAATCAACAACTATTCACCCTAGAGGTTAACAAGAGCTGGAAGCTCATATTGCACTTGCAAGGCTGGGTCAGAGGATGAAAGTAGGAATTCGTCAATTCGTGAATTTCTTTTGATCATTTGTAAGCAAAACCCTTGAGATAAGATGGAAATCACGAGACTGTATCGTTTGGCAATGCATTTGGCTGTGCGCACTTTAAGGGCGCTAGAAAATCATCTGTAATCAAAACTCTTGAAGCAAAAAAGATGATCACCAGCAGCACGAAAATGTATATTTTACTCAAAATTAGTGTTTGTACTTTAAGGAATTCAGTTGTAAGCAAAACCCTTGAGGCAAAAATGATCATGGGCTCATAGGGATAACGAAAATGTATATATTGCTTAAAAGTACCAGTATTTTTTGTACTTTGCGGTTAGCATTAGTACTTTAAGGGATGGTCGGATCTGGGAACTAACTATTTCTTAGCCAAGCATGTCAAGTCTCTAATTTTCAAGCTAAGTTTCATCGTCCTAGCATGTCTGGAAGTACCTTAACTTGCGATCACTGGAATTCCGGACCCCCCCCCCCCCTAACTCACCCACAATACCCGAATCCGGTCCGGTTTTGTCACTGATCTACATAGGGCTTGTGCTTGTTCTTCCCACCAAGTTTCATTCCGATCGCTCCACTCCAAGCATTTCAGAAGGTTTCCGGACCCCCCCTCCGACCCCCCCCCCAGCTTCATCGGATCCGATCCGGACTTGAAATGGGACATCCGAGACATGTGGTCTTTCTACAGATTAAGTTTCATTATGATCCGATCACCCTTTCGGAAGTTATACATACCTCAAGAGTCCGGATTCCCCCCCCCCCTCCACTCCCCCCCACGATGGTCGGATCGGGAAGCTGACTGTTTCCAAGTTAATCTGGTCGTGTCGCTGATTTGCCTGCCAAGTTTCATCGTCTTAGCCCACCAGGAAGTATCTTAACTCCGTATGACCGGAATTCCGGAACTTCCCTCCAACTCCCCCCCCCCAGTGCACGAATCCGCTCCGGTTCTGTCAATGATGGACCTAGGGGTTGTGCTTGTTCCTCCCACCAAGTTTCATCCCGATCGCTCCACTCTAAGCGTTTAACATGATTTCCGGTTCCCCCCTCCGATCCCCCCCACATTCATCGGATTCGGTCCGGACTTGAGTTGGGACATGTGAGACATGATGTCTTTCCAAATATCAAGTTTCATTAAGATCCGATTACCGGTTCGAAAGTTATGCTTGTCACTAAATTCCGGATTCCGGCTCCCCTCCCTCCCCCCACGATGGTCGGATCGGGCAAGTGACGATTTCCAAGTTAGTTTGGCCGGGCCCCTAATACGCCTGCCAAGTTTCATCGTCCTAGCACATCTGGAAGTACCCTAACTCGCGATCACCGGACTGACCGACCGACCGACAGACCGACCGACCGACAGACCGACCGACAGACCGACCAACGGAAAAGTGATCGGTATATGGCACTTGGCCGGAAGGCAAGTGCCATAAAAACTGACAAAATTGGGAAGGTGCCGGAAGGTACCATCCTATTTAGTAGTCGGTGTTCCAAACTCACAAAGTTCAATAAAGGTGCATTAATTGGTGCATTAGTTATGTCAGATTATTTACAATAATTATAACATGAACAAATATCGTCTCGATATCGATATTTATGTTTCGATACTCGATATCGATATTTGGTCCGATTTATCGTTATCGCTATTGAATATCGCCCAACACTATTCCCAGTCGCCTTATAACAAGTATTTTTCTCGTGTTAATACACAAGTAGTTTCATGAATCTTTTAAAGCAGTTTTTATATACCGATATACCGATCGCAATTCCGTCTGTCTGTCGGTCGGTCGGTCGGTCCGAGTTTTTTGTCACACTTCTTCGAGTTAGGGTACTTCCAGATGTGCTAGGACGATGAAACTTGGCAGGCTTGTCAGGGACCCAATCAAATTAACCTGGAAGTAATCAGTTTCCCGATCCGAACATCTGGGGGGGAGTGGAGGGCGGGGGAATCCGGAAAATTTAGTAGTGTGTAACTTCCGAACGGGTGATCCGATTGGAAAGATACTTAATAACTGAATAAATATATATTTTTGATGTCCCATTTGAAGTCCGAACCGGATTCGACAGCTATGGGGAAGTTGGGGGGGGGTGGAAATATCGAGAAACGGTTAGAATGGAGGGATCAGAGTGAAACTTGCTGGGAAGAACAAGCATCTGCTCCAGATAAATCGTTTACATAATTGGACTGGATTTGGACACTTGGGGGTGGGAGCGGAGGGGAGTTCCCTGGAATTGCGATGATGGCGCTTTTGGTGATTTTCACGACGAAACTTGGGAGGCGTATCAGGGACCCGATCAAACTGACTTGTAAGTAAACTTTACTCGATCCGATAGTCATGGGGGGAGTGGAGGGAGGGGAGTCCGGAATATTGAGTCATGCGTAACTTTGGAGCCAGTGATCGGATTCGAGTGAAATTTGATAACTGAGCAGAGGACATATCTGTGGTGATCTTTTTCACGTCCAGACCGGATCCGACAATAGTTGGGGGAGGGGGGGGGCGTAAAATACATGATCGGCTTAGACTGGAGAGATCGGGATGGAACTTTCTGGGAATAACAAATAGATGCTCTCGATAAATCATTTACAGAACCGGATTGGCTCCGGCGACTGTGGGGGAGTTTGAGGGGGGGGTCCTGAATTCCGGTGATCGCGAGTTAAGTTACTTCCAGATGTGCTAGGACGATGAAACTTGGGTGGAATAATAAAAATTCGACAAGATCGGCTTAAAAATCGCCACTTTCCAAACCCGACTTTTCCTTAAAGTACCAGTCTAATACTTTTAAGCAAAATGTACATTTTCATGATCCCCATTATGAGCCCATTATCATATTTGCCTCAAGGGTTTTGCTCACAAATGAAGTTCTAGCTCCTTAAAGTGCGCATCTTAACCGCAAGGTCCAAAAGTACTTTTGATCAAACGATACATCTCAACCCATGATCATTTGTGCAACAAGGCTTTTGCTTAAAAATTTATTTCTAGCACCCTTAAAGTACGCGTTTTAAATGAAAAGTGAAAAAAAAATACTTTTGAACAAACGGTATACATCGATGATCCCTTAGGGCCTGTTATCGTTTTTGCCAAAGGGTTGCCTCAAGCCAAGTTCAAAAATAAAATACTTTTTCTCTATCTCCCTGAAAGTGCGCATCTTAACCGCAAAGACGAAAAGTACTTTTGATCAAACAATACACCTCAACCCATGCAAGTGCCATATGAGCTTACAGCTCTTGTTAGTGGAGTGCTCCTTGGAACAGTCCACCCTTGCGAGCGCTGTAGCAGCTTTCGGCTTTCGGTTTTCACCGTTTTTGTGGAGGTCATGAAGGTATCAAGTTCGAACTTGGTACACTTGTGGGTATTGGGGTGTAGTTATGCCTTTTGGGGGTCCCACCCCCTACACCCACCCGGTTCTGTACCAAACGGGCACAGTTGCCCAGTGAATAATGTTTGTAACTCAAAGAATGAACCACGAAATTATGTTCGTAACTTGGCCAGAGCTGGACATAGGACGATGAAATTCCTTGTGCTTGTAGATCCTAGGGTTGAGAAATTACTTTTAAGGTTGCATCTCCCCCACCCACCCCGTTCATGGGCAACTGGGCCGAGATTGCCCAAGAGGGGGCAGACTCGTGACAGGAATCAACAGGTATCTAGTTAAAACTTGGTAGGCTTGTGAGCATTGGGGTCTCGTTTGCTTTTTGGGGGTCCAAACCCAACTCCGACTTGGTTCAGGGGCAATGGGGCCCAGGTTGCCCATTTTTCAATGTTTTTAACTTGACAATAACTGGAGATAGGGCGATGAAATTCCTTGTACCTTTAGATCTTAGGGTTGGGAATATACATGTGGAGTTGAACCGCACCCTCCACGTTCATGGGCAAGTTGGCCCAAGTTGCCCATGAGTCAAGTTTTTGACCCGTGACTCGAATCAAACTCTAAGCTGGGATACTTGAGGATATATATGTCTAGATACGTATTTTGATGGGTCCCGACCCCCCCCTCCCGTTCACGGGCAGCTGGAACCCGAACTCGAGAACAGTGGCCTGACAGACCGACCGACAGACCGACCGAAAAGTGATCGGTATATGGCACTTGGCCGGAAGGCCACCTACACCTACCCGGCACCTACCCGGCACCTACCCGGCACCTACCCGGCACCTACCCGGCACCTACCCGGCACCTACCCGGCACCGGCACCCGGTGTACACGGGTTTGGGGAGTGAGCAACCCCTCGGATGTAGGTTGCGTATGAGAATCTAGTACCCCAGTTAAGGACGAAGGAACTCAAACTATGCCCTTCGATTTCGACCTTCCCCATATTCGGCGAATTAATTCAAACAAAAAGTGAACAACAGCTGCCAGCAGTGCATTCCGATTTCCATTATCTCACATTTTCTCAGCAGCGATTTCCATTATCTCACATTTTCCGAGTAGGCAGGGCTGCTCAAAAGGTACCAATAGCTCTAATCGTGTTATTGTTATATCGTTAGAATCATGATTCAGGCAGTACAAGAGGGAGTGAAGGCGTCGGCTGGCATTATTGCTTATGCCTTTCAGTCAATTGGTATGATAAGCAAGAAACTAAATAACAAACTCTTTTTTTTGTGCAATTGCTATTACTTTCAAACAATCACGTTGCCTCCATGTAGAAGAAAGTGTAAAGGATGAAAGTGTCAGCGACAAGCGAAATAAATAAACAACTGATACTTAAGAATTTTAAAAAGCCGGATAACGAATATTAAACAGGATGAGATGTAGGATTTTCGACTTTAACTGAAGGATCAGCGTTTGATAACTATCTGAAAACTGGAACCTGTTTCCAGACTCATTCTTGATATCATAGGACTGACTGGAGCCGCGTTTATTCGGAAATAAGATCTTGGAGGTTTCGCTCTTTTACCACAAAACGGAGTCTCACATCCAGGGGCGTCACGACGGGGGAGGACAACCTCCCCAATGTTGTCGGCCAGTCGGTAAAAAATAACCGAGTCGGCGCGAAGCGCCGCGATTTTTTGTCAAAATAGTTGGTTTTTCTGAAAATCAGCCAATTTTTTGTCAAAACAGTCGGTTTTTCTGAAAACCAGTAATTTTTTTTCAAAACTCTCGATTTTTCGTCAAAACAGTTGGTTTTTCTGAAAATCAGCCAATTTTTCGTGAAAACAGTCGGTTTTTCTGAAAATCAGTAATTTTTTTTCAAAACTGTCGTTTTTTATTTGAAAATAGTTGTTTTTTTCTGCAAAAACAGTCGGTAAATTACCAGGCAGTCGGTAAATACCCCCCCCCCCCAAACATTTTGGCTAGTAACGCCTCTGCTCACATCCGTTTGGTCGGTTTGTACCCTCGATTCATCAATTCCTCTATTCCTAGTGATATACAAAATAAAATAACAAAATCACTTTGACATATAAAAGATAGTGCATCATATTGGATAGATGGTCATCATGTAAAATGAAGTAGATGCTGATAATATGGTTGTTTGAATTCTACTTGTTGGAAATGGGTGTGGACTTTAGCAGGAATTATTGCTTACCCGTCGATGTGGTGTCGATGGTAAGGAGTGGGTCAGGATGAACATAACATAAATTAAAGAACAATTAAACTAATTTTTCTGTGTAATGATACTGTATTAAAATGGCCACGTGGACTTTGTGAGAAAAAAACTGTTACATTGATGGTCTGATGTTTTTTTGTTTGAATCATTCTTTGTTTTCGAACTGGGATTTGTATTTGGTTTATTCTTGTTGAAAGCTGGGTGTTTCTTTAATCTGTTGTTGTTAATTTTTTTGTTGTTGTTGTTTCAAGATTTATATGGCCCTTGTTGGCCGTTGATCGAGTTAAATAAATAAATATATCTTATATCCCCGAAGGAAACTTCAGCCTATCATCACACAGCGGCGTAGTTCACGCGTTTCATGACCCACTTTTTTAGGCCTTACGCTTTGTAAATCTTGTGTTGGAATTTATTTTTCTTTGGTTGGGGAAAATGACATTCAGTTCTGTTGATAATTTATCAGCTTCTGCTGTGCTTTGTGTACTGGGCAAGGGTGGAGGTAGAGCGAGCGTCATCAAAGTAATATCAAAATAAGTAATTAATTTAGTTTTGATTCGACCCTACCTCTAGTAGGGTGGAGTACACCGGAATACGGAGTGCAAGAGTAACAGCCGTGTAACTTTTTGAAGCTAAAGTTAAAGGAATCAAATAAATAAAATCAAATAAATTAAATTTTATTTATAACCCTTCTAGGTAAAGACGGAGTATTGTAAAAAATGAAAAAAGAGAGAAACAAAACAACAACAACCTAAGTAATTAATATTCAATAAACCGGAACATCAGTTAGCTCCATGGGTGGTTACAATTTTCCTTCATCCTCTTGATGAAGGTTGCTCTGCAACACTCAGGGGCGTCGCAAGTGCATTTTCTGGGGGGGGGGGGGGGGGGCAGAGCCAAAATTTTACCGAATCTCTCAAAAACTTTACCGAATCGTAGAAACTGAGAATTCGAGCTTTAAATTATGGAACAGAAAGGATTACGTAGGAAGAGTAACATTAATTAACCTTTGGAAATGACACAGTATCTATTGGTATAAACCTGTCAGAGCAGTGACAATACATGAAATAGCTTCCTTTTTCATCGTCGCCAAGGCCCAACCATAGATAGATCAACTTTGTTCATCTAGATCAAACTATTTTGTCCCCTTTGGTCCCTCAGCTCTGTCAGCATCTTACCCATTTGCTTAATCGAAAACTCTCCTTGTCATTACTGGAAATGCTATTTTTGTTATGTGAATGTCCTTTCCTTTTTAAGTCATTTGTCATTCTTTGCTTTATGACTTTGCGTCCTGATCTCTACATACTCGAACTGCCGACGAGCTTGTAAACTTGTAGGAAGTAGACAGGTTCTTTCTTTCTTTTCTTTCGATTTCTAGTCAGCATTTTGCAAGTTCTCTCCGACAAGTATTAAGCAATGCCTATGGCTGGGTACGATAATCCAAGATCTGTTTCTTCTTTAACCTGCTACTTGGAAAATAATCGAAACCCCGAAATATTTTTATTTTTGGCCCCTCGTAGCATCTGTTTTTATCCTTTTCTTGTAATTTGCTTAACTTTTGTTGAGGTAATTTTCTCTTTCCCTACTCGGAGATGCCAATTTTTCGTTACATACAAAGTTTAAAGTCTGTTACACTTGCATTTTCCTTACTTATTTTCATATTATTTATGTTTATTTCTTTATTATAGGCTACATCTTTTAGATGATAATGTTCTATCATTCCCTCTCTCAACAATTAAACCAGAATCATAAATCAGGTACCATATAGTAACAAAACATAAATAAGATATCTGAAACCAGAGGCAAAAAACAAACACAGATTCGCGAGCAAAAAAGTATAGTACCAATTCAATTACCCTCTTTTTAATTATTTCTTCAGCCAAACCCGACTGCGAATTATTTTTGGCGGTCCCAATTCACCCAAAATCGGCGATGATTTTCGATTAACCATTCCAAGTCTTCTATAATATATACCTATGTCTTGTACTAGACCGTCCACCCAGAGCTTTTACGGCCTCGAACACTTTCCGAAGTGGGAGCCGTCCTCCCTTTATCTGTAGGGTAAAAAGCTCTGGTAGCCCCCTTCTCTAGGGGGTTCCTTTTGTAATGGCAAAGACTTCACGGAGCTTGCTCCAGGATCCCCATTCGTTCCGATTTAATATGACGCTCCATGCGAATGTTTCCAGTTAGTTAGAAACTAGCAATGGAAATAGAGGAAAGATAATACTAAGACTGGAGCAAAGGATGGAGACTGAAATTAAACATCTGAATCGGAATTGAGTTTTATAACAAAGGTAAGTGTTTCCTTGGTATATTTTGTCATCTGCGGAGTTTTCCCATGATGTTTCGTAGCTTTTTTGGGCCGTCTCTTAGGGCGGTGATGACTATGACGCGAAGCCATAGAAGTGAGCAGATACCACAGCTTCTTGGCGGTTGAGTTGTAGCCTGTAGTTTGCTAAAGGGCCCATGACACGAGAAATATACTTTTATAACCCGTTCAAACTCTTGAAAATCATTGCGATTCTAGCGAAATCGCAGCATCGCGTCTCTGCAGGAAAAAAATTCCTCAGTTCTCACCAGTCTTCGGTAAATTTTGACGTGGCTTCATTTTTGTATAGTCTCGCTTCGGCAAGTCAGATTTTCGCGCTAAATCATTGTGGTTTGCCTGTTTTGGTTCAGTTTATTCACACACAAAAAGTGGCATCATTACCTTTTCTAGCCAAATCAAAATGCTCCCGCCTGATGCTTAATTTTCATTGTTAAATATTTCCTAAAAAATATTTTATAATTTTCATTGCTGAATTTTCATGTTTCTTTCCTTCACAAATGAATGAATACTGTCACCCCTTACAGGCCACTTAGGGTGTAGTTAGTTTACAGTGTCTGATTTTTTTTTTTTTTTTGTTAATAAAACTGAACTGAACTGAATTCTGTTTTCTGTTTTCAAAGAAACAAAACCAAAGGGAGCAGAAAAAGGAAGGGATAAAGAAAAGGAAAAAGAAAAACAAAACTAATAAACCAACAAGAAAAAAAACACAAGCGAACGATCTCCCCATCATACAAAACTAAAAAATATTGTTTTTCATCAGAAAAAGGACCTAGCCTGTGACTTGAAAGCTTATAGGATTGACTTAACCTTCCACATCCCTCGGATCAAAATGTCGGCAAAATCTAATCTGTGATAAATGCAACTAGATTTATTGGTTCCTTATGCATATGCTTTTAACTTTTACAAAAAAAAGCTTCGAAGCACCTCCAAACCTACAACCTATACCCATTTTTTCACAAATGAATGATTTTAGACGTTAATAATCTTAATTTAGTTTTTAAATCATGTGTAATTTTTCCGTTGGTATTTATAGTATCATTGAATGGATCAGTTCAGATTTGGGAAATCTGTATGAGCGGCGGGTGGTCCCGCTTTATATGGGTGCCTCTATTTGCTGCCAAACCCCATGTTCCGCGTCGTGAATCGCAAAAAAAGGCTTTCATTGACTTTACCCCGGTTCTACCTCAGAACGCTTTCCGATTTGCTCTATGAATTTTGCTTCCCGTCAGGAGAAAGTAAGCCTTTACACTGTCAGAAGTTTCATAACAGATAGCGCATAACACTTTCAAGAATAACACTTTTTAACTTGGAAATAAAGTGTTATGACCAATTAAGTTTACACTATTTCGTGCCTAGATCTCCAACAACATCTTCAGTTGGTAAAAATACTAACGGGAACGAAAGAAACATAACAGATAAGATAAGATAGATAAGATTTATTCCACTAAAAGCATAGAGGCCAAAGTGTTATCTGTTGAAACGGGGCATCCCAAAGTGTTATCTGTTGAAACCGGGCATCCTTCTGTTGTCGTTATGTAACTTCTGACAGTGTAGTATTTTTACCAATTGAAGGTGTTGTTGGGGATCTAGGCACGAAATAGTGCAAACTTAATTGGTCATAACACTTTATTTCTAAGTGAAAAGGTGTTATTCTTGAAAGTGTTATGCGCGATCTGTTATGAAACTTCTGACAGTGTAGTCTCCAGCTTTCATCTGGACAACGCCGGATTTTACGGCGACACTTGACCCCCCCCCCCCTAGCGGGAACTGGGATTTGCGGCCGGACTGATATGCTTGACCGTTCGTTATTTATTTCGCTATTATTTTTTTTTGTTACGATTATACACTTAGTAATTAACGCTTTTGTCTGAGTTTACATTTTATCCTCGTGTGCTAATCGATTCTTTTTTCAGCATTGGCGACCAGCTCGTCATGATCGTTAAGGTATCACGGAAGATGGAGTGCCACACCGCAATAACAGTATTTCTGCTGACCAAGCTCATCCAGAGCGTGTCTCCTCTGCCGGCGGCATGTGTCAATACGTCTTCTTCCTTCGTCCACTGTTCCGCCCAGTCACTGGAAGATATTGATACATCTCTCATTCGAAGCACGTTTAATGGATCTCTCCGGATTGACTGCTCGTCCGACCGAATTTTGAGCTCATTTGAAGCCAAGCTTTTCTCCCACCTCGGACGCCTCGAACGTTTATCTGTGAACGGTTGCAAGTTAGCGTCTATAAGCGTCAATGCCTTTAGTGGAAATTACATGATGAAGGTGCTAAAGATTCGGTCCCATAATGATGGGTGGTCCCGCTTCATCGGACTGCATCTGTTTGTTGACTCATTCCAGGGACTGGAAAGCCTTGAGCTCCTTGAGCTTTCTTACAATGGACTAGTGCTCTTCCCTGGATCAACCTTATGCAAGCTTCATAACCTTAAGACCCTGAACGTCTCACATAACAACTTTGCAAGCATCGACGACTTCGCCACAGGAAGTGACTGCAAGAACCGATTGATAAATATTGACCTTTCGCACAACAAGCTCTCCGTCTTGAAAGCACAGTCATTTTCGAACTTCAACCGTCTCTCGTCACTCAATCTCTCTAATAACGCGCTTTTGATGATAGACATCGATAGCTTCCGCGATCTGAATTTGTTGGAAACGCTCGATCTGTCGAACAATAACATCACCAGAGCTAGCCCCAGCATCTTCCAACCGCTTGTTAGTCTCAAGGTATTAAACCTGTCGGGGAATGCTCTAATTGATATCGATTCCGCTTCCTTGGATAAATTACTTGTCCTAGACTTAGCGGGGAACAGGATTCCCAAACTCTCAGAAAACTCGTTCCAGAAACTATATCGCCTACTAATTCTCAGATTATCAGGAAACGTTCTGACGGAGATTGAGCACCACGTATTTGGAGATCTAAGAAGCTTACAAGTTCTTCATCTGGACAGTAACAAGATTGAGAGTATCTCGCCGGGGGCCTTCGCTGGGATCAGCAACTTGCACATTCTATCTCTAAGCAATAATCGCTTGACGAAACTTGACGGTGACACTTTTCATGGACTACGAGTGCTTAATGCTCTTCATGCTGACTTCAATAAGATCTCTTACATAAATGCAGAGTCGTTTCGGAACTTAACGAACTTGCAAGAAGTTACCTTATATGGAAATCGACTGAAGGATATCCCCGTGGCACTGCGAGCTCTTGTGCGTCTGAGGACCCTAGATCTTGGAAATAATAAACTTGAAGAGCTCCGAAACAGCTCGTTTCTAGGGCTTTCGAACCTGTACGCACTGAAACTTAGCGAGAATATTATCCATGAGATAGAGTGCGAGTCTCTTCGACCACTTCGCGCCTTGAAGATACTCAATTTGGCTCGGAATGCACTTTATGATGTTATGGCAGAAGTGTTCGAGTCACTTTATGGCCTAGAAGCCCTTAGACTGGATGGGAATCAGATCACTAATATGAACGGTCTGTTTAGTCAGTTGCAGAACCTGACGTGGCTGAATATATCCTACAATCAACTTGAAAGCTTCGATTATGCTCTGCTGCCTCAGAATCTCATGTGGTTAGACATAAGGAAAAATAACATTCAATCCCTCGATAACTTTTATAATATTCAAGAGAGCAGACTTGAATATCTCGATGCGAGCTTTAATCGAATTTCCGTCGTGAGTGCATCTTCAGTCCCTAATTCTATTCGAGAGCTTCTTGGACATAACAACCAAATCGTTAGAGTCGACCAACACACTTTCGCTGAAAAACGGTTCCTGAAACGAGTTAATTTACGGGGGAACTTAATTGAACGACTGGAACCAGCTTCGCTCCGAATCCACCCAGAGGCAAGTGACTCTCAGTTCCTAATTGGCGGAAATCCATTTCGCTGCGATTGTAATATGGAGTGGTTATTACAAGTGAATCAGAGTTCCCTCTACCCCCTGGTGGCTGACTATGGGGAAATAGAATGCAGCACAGAGGGAGGCAGCAAGTCTCTCAGTGAAAATGAAAGCTTTTTCTGCGAATATACGTCACATTGTTTCGCCCTCTGTCACTGTTGTGACTTCGAAGCGTGTGATTGTGAAATGAGCTGTCCTACTAATTGCACTTGCGCACATGACTCAGCGTGGTCTAGTAATATCGTTGATTGCTCCACCAGAAATCATGACAATGTACCATTAGGTATCCCCATGGATGCGACGGAGGTCCGACTTGACGGAAATGTCCTAAGAATGCTCTACGGACACAGTTTCCTTGGGAAGAAAAATATGCTTCGGTTATTCCTCAACTCAACTGGGACTTCTGTGATCCCCAAGAATATATTTTCCGGATTGAGAAAACTAGTAGATCTCCATCTAGAAAATAATCTAATTTCGCGGTTGGATGGCTTTGAATTCGAGAATTTGGACTCCCTTGTCAGGCTTCATTTGCAGTTTAACAGGCTTGAGTATATCGAAAGGGACACATTCGCTGGACTGCAAAACCTTGAACTTCTCCAGCTACAGGGCAACCGAATTCGGCACTTTGCAGTGTGGGAGCTGCCGGCAGTGAATATTCTCGAGATCCAAATTTCCGAAAATCCGTGGTCTTGCGATTGCGGATTCCTAACCCGATTTAGAACTTGGATAGCTGAACGTGACATTCAAACTAGCGACGGCGATAATGTCTTTTGCCTAGCTGACGATATAGAATACAAAATGTGGAACCACTCGTGTTCTGGGGTTCGTGACGAGTTTTCGCTAGTCTATCCCTTTAATTTCTCCCGCGAATACTCGCTTTTATTGCTGGTTTCAATTTCCCTGACTGCCCTATTGCTCATTACGATATTGCTTGCCATATGTAATAGGCAGAGCCTTTATTACCGAATTTATGGAGCGACGGGGTACCGTATGTCACAATGTCGGAAATGTCTCACGCAGAACAAAATGTACGATATCTTCCTAAACTACAGTGTCAAAGACGAGTGTTTTATCGCTGAGCAGATGACAGAACTGCATGAAAATCATTTCAGAATATGCATGCAGCATCGAGAACTGCAATGTGGTGTTAACGGTGAATCCATATACATGGCTGAGAACTCCAGCAAATTCATCCTCATCATCCTAACCAACAGTTATGTCCAAAGCGAGTGGTATAGGCCAGGAGTAAAATCAATGCTTTTGGAAATGTCATCTCAACATCCCCACAGGATTATCGTGCTAGTTATTGAGGAAGTGAGGGATGGGGACTCGGATTTGCGCAAGCTATTACGAACAGTGCCGGTAATCTTTTGGAAGGATAAGTGGAAATGGTCCAAGTTGAGATACTATCTGCCCCAGGGACGAAGGGGGCGAGCCACTGTGTCCCCCTATCACATGCAGCCCCTTCCTGTTTCAATAGGCCATTACGAAGAGCTGAACAAGCATATCTATAGCACACTGGAACACATACGGACGTGATAGGTAAGATGATATTTGCTTTGTGTGTATTAATCAATATCTGGTTATCCAACAAGGACTGAAGGGCACCGTGGGAAATAAGGTCTTTTTCCCGGGAGGAGTTTAATTTGGAGAAGGTACGCCAAGTCCTGCAGGAAGTCTTAGAGCCTTCCTAGGTTTCCAAGTCTTTCAAGGAGTTTAATTAGTTGCCGTAGGGAAAAAATCGTAATTTTGCAATAAGTTCCCTGACACAGCGTGAAGCAACTGATGTTTGGGTCTTCCCGCGCGTCGGAATAGCTAACCCCTCGGTCGGAACTCAACTTACAGAACAGTCATTTATCTTAGCGCACAGTTGTTCACATTGAATATACCAAATGGACCACGAGGTCGGAGGCCCGTGAAAGTTCGCTGAGGCCCGACTAGAAACCAGGTCCGTATCCCGGAATTTATTTCGGGGGGGGGGGGGGTTGCCTGTGGGGCGAACACAAAAGTAAAAAAAACACATAAATTAGAGGTAAAAACGATTATATTTACATGTTTCGGGGGGGGGGGGGGGTCGAACCCCCTAACCCCCCTGGATACAGCCCTGCTAGAAACACACAACAAGACCGGAAGTTGCTGACCCCTTAGTTGGCAAAGGCATTTGTGAAATAAAACCGAAGAACCGTACATTTCCAGCAAGTCAAATAATGTGTTGCCAACATTATTTGGGAACGTCTGCTATCAAGTTGGTTAACATTGCCGAAAGTTGTATTTCTGCCCGAATTTGCAGTCAGTCTTTGTCTCTGCTTCCCGCGGTATCCGCACCGCAAGCATTATTCCATTGTTATAAAGTCGGGTTTAACATGGAAAAAAGGTCTTTAATTGGCATCGTTTTCCTCAGATATTTTTCCCCCACAAAGCTCCACGTGGCAAGAGAAGGACATTTTTCGATTGGCGGGAAACCGCCTACTCTTGGAGAAAATCTTTTGCTATCGGGGGACACCAGCAATGAAACTGGATGAGGTAGAAACCAAGGAAAGATAGTCAGGGGCTGTGAGAGGATCCTTTTCGTCGAAGTTTTTGTCATTCAGAAAAGGTGATCCCAAAACATTTAGTGACGAGATACTTTATAAAGCTCGCCCGGCCGTCATTTCATCTGCCTGTCTGTCGGTTCTGGCCTTATTGTCTGGACGAAGCCATCAAAATCTTTGGTCTTGTTTCTTCAGTGTGTGTGTCACACGATAAGGATACCAAGCTTTCACAATGCCTATGAGAAATTTCGGTTGAGTCACACTGGTTCACTCCTTCCAGTGTGCTTCCCACCTAACAAAAGAAAAACAAGCGGACGGATTGAAGCGGTCCATTCATTTTGTGTCTCCACTTCCGTTGTGCAGTTTCAGTAAAAATTATCACATTCGCGCGATTCGTTTCCTACCCTACCTCGTTCCTACTACTGTGTAATTTTTTTTTAGCGAAATGTTTTGTCCTGATCAGGAACAGTCAAATATTTGAGATTAGCCTACTTGATTTAAATTCGCATACAAGCTATATTTACACATTGAGGAAAAACAAATCTAGTGTGTATTTCGTTTGAATATCCCAGATTATTCCATCTCTCCTTGAGATGCTGATGGGAGAGATACCCTTCCCATACTGGCCAATTAAGAGACCAGCCTCTACAGGAAACATCTATTTGAGTAAATTCGTTAGCAATTTATCTGTCTTCTTGCGTGCTATTATCCCAGATTGAAAATCCCAGAAATTCAGGGGGTAGCAACTTGTGTCGTCGGTTAGAAGACGTGAGGATTTAGTCAGTTACAAGCAGGCCCGTATCCAGGAATTTATTTTGGAGGGGGTTTTAGCCGAGCGTCGGACCTAATCCATACTAAAAAAATAAAAAAAGATATAGATCAGAGGTTAACGCCTATAAAAACAAACATTTTGTATGTTTCGGAAGGGGTTCGAACCCCCTACCCCCTTCCCTGGATACGGCCCTGGTTACAAGACCAAGGGCTTTCTTGGAATCTCGAACTGAAATTCTATAGTTATTCTGTGACTACTATGGTTTCAAAATAGAAACAGAGCACTGATTGTGACGTTCTATTCTGTACCACAGATCTGTGAAAATATTGAGACCGATTGTCTGTGGAGTGGTTGAGATTTTGCTTGTCTTTGTACAAAATGCATCAACTGCGAGAGTTATCGTGCTAGAGAGAAAAATACGGACACAGTCTACTAAGTCATAGTTATCAAGTCACTTACGTTTTGAGATTTCCCAAATACCATCACTTGCCAATCCCTCATGTGATCTAAAATGAAACCTTTTCAGATTTCCCCCTGAAATTTCATTTTCTTTGGATCCTTTTCGTGGAACTTAGGTCTTGGAAACAATTTCGTTCGAATGTCAATATGTCTGTCATCTTAAAGAGCTAATTAAAAGGAGTGCCTGAGTTACAAACGATTTACTGACCTGGAACAAGTCTCCAATCAAGTTAAGGGTATGGACGCTCGCCTCTGTTGTAGGTATGGAATACGTTTCGTGGATTGAGGCTGGCTAGCTTTGTGCGCTGTATTTAGTGACAGTGTTTGCAGTACAATTACGATACCTTTCGTTTGTCAGCTGTGGGGCGACGAGGTCCACCATGGTGTGAAGCTCTTACTACCAAGAACTTGTAGCTTATAATAGTAACTTGCAGTAAAACATGCTTCTGCATTTGTTAAAGTTTAACTGAAAACCCAGCCAATTTTTAAATTTTTGATTCGAATACACTGATTTTTTGACGCTGCTAAGCGATTTGTTTTTCTTCTTTTTCATCTTGGGCTCTAGTAGTGACTTTCAGAATATGGATTGCTGCCCCTTACACGACAAAGTTCATCCCGACGCGGAGAATTTGAATTTGGCAAAAGTGTGTATTTCAATTCAATTCAATTGAATCAATTGAAATTTGTGCATTTCAATGGCTAACGAAGTGCAGCTTAGAATTCCAGATTGTAAGGCCACTTATGAAGAAAGTGCGCTATTGCGTGTGACCAGTAACAGATTTATTTTTCGGCAATCATTTGCCGTTGCAGTTGCTAAATATTTGAAGCGTAGAGGTACCACAAATCCGAAAGAAAAGTTAATTCGATGGAATTCGACCTTGTGAATAGTCGAGCAGCCTCTGCGGGTAGCCTACCATAGTTTTATGGTTAACTTGTGCTTTAGAGACTGAGGACTACCACCAAGGTAGTCCATTTGCGCGCGATTTTGGTCACAACCGGCTTAGTCCTGAATCGTATGCATAAAAGCATTCGAAGTTGGCTATCCCTTCAGCGATTTCCTTAATTCTGCGGTTTGCCCGATCCTGAATGTTCCCGTTTTGCCAATCTCCTAGAATAAATTAGGATTATGAAACCAAAGCTTACTGCTTAACAGCCGAACTCAGCATTTTCAAAAATCTAAATCTGGCAAAGTTCTTTTTTTCGGGAGTGCCTAATTCTTGTGCACTGTCTAGAGTTTCCCAGGTCTCTGAACCGTGGACTCCCGTTCTTAGGGACGCTTTGCCTGCGGCAATTAGAGCATCGAACCTAAGCCAGTGCTTTTGAACTGTCTTGAAAGCTGAGTGAGCAAGCATAAAAGGAGTCTTTTGGAAGAAAGAGCAAAAAAACGTCAATAGTGCGCACAGTAAATGACCAATTCTAGGAGCTACTCTTTAGGTTGAATGAAAGGGGACTTTTCCTTTTGTTTTCCCATTACTTGTTAGGTTCTCGTAAAGCACAACTCTTACAAGAAATAATATTTTCCCTATGAAATGGATCAGAAATTTTTTTTTTCGAAAATATCATTACTTTCCATCTGAAATTAGCGATTTTCTTGTTAGCGCCTGTCGACTATTTCCAGCCTTCCTGCTCTCTGACGCGGCGGCTGGGCGCAAAACATTTGAAAACTGATCGCGCCGTGGTTCAAAAGTCTGAAAACTAAGCAAATAAAAGAAGTAATAAACAAAAGCTTCTCAGATCCTTATGTGTGAAAGAGTTGTCAGCAGACGTTGATGATCCCGGCAAACGTTTCGTTGTGTGACGGGCAAAACTCGGCAAGGCCAAAAAAGCGCTAAAATTTCGTAGGCACAAAACGAAACAATAGAGAAAGGTGGGGATTTTAGAAGCTTATAATTCTGTATGGGAGCTAGATATATTATAAAAAGCAGAATAAGCAAGAGGGGTCCTTTAAGAATAGCTGGCATTCAGTATGATCCTCTTCCTTTTTCGCGGGGATAGATTGAACGGTAGATCCCCAACTGTGCCCAGTGCGTTTCAGAGCAAAATAACACTAGGGAGTAGCGCCAAGAATTGACAAAGTAACACACACTCGAATAGCACCGATACTAGCACTACTAGCGATAGAGAACGTCCCCACTGAAACTCATTCAGTCGTTCACCAGCGCTGGCTCCGATAACTTCATATCCTGAACATAGCCTCCATTGTTTCCATGGTGCGTGCTGACCGCACCTTTGCTTTACTAGAAGTTTCTAAACCCGCAAGTGTGTCTCGCTTTAAATGCATCAAGCTTCAAGCGTAGTGGGCGGCCCTACGGGTATGGCCCGTTTGCAATGCATGGGAAGCATAGGTCTTGGTACTACTACCTAGTGTTATTTTGCTCTGGTCGTGCCCCAGCGCTAGCTGCGATAACTCCATATTCCGAGCATAGCAAACGAAGATACAACCTCCATTGCTCGATTTGCAGTCTGCAGCTTTGTTGTACCAGAAATCTTCTAAATCCTCAAGCTTATCTCACTTTGAATGTCAGCGTAGTGGGCGGCGCTACAAGTAAGGCCCGTTTCAGAGGCATGGAAGACATAGGTCTTAGCGCTACTTCCGCGTTGAAAGACCGGGTCAACTTTGACGTATCTTTCACTGAGCCTTGTCTGACTTGCCATAGTGCGAATACGCGATCAGGATGTCCCGGCTGAGTTTCCTGCACGTTCATCATCAAGTTAATCGTAGCTTTTTCTTATGGAATTGGTGGTGCTGCGTAAAATCCTTGCAGAAATTCCAGGTTGCGACTGAGGTCGTCTAAAGGTTGGTCTGAATATCTGCCAATCTTTGCCTCAGTGCTGGATAATTTTACTGTCGGGGAGTTCTTGTGAAACATTTTTGTCCGTAATCAGTTTGTAGATGGGTCCAAAGCAGCCGATAGGGAAGGGCCCGATATTTGTCTTCTTTGTAGGAATTTGTCTGGAACTGATAAGGGAAACTTGTGCCCATCTATGTATTGCAGCACAGCCCAGTATTTTTAAAGTCGACAGCGTTTGAATTTAATAATCGGTTAATACATATGATCTAAAAAAAATCGAGAAGAAAGGACCCAGTTTCTGTCTTCGCTCGTCGAAAACTGTCTGGAACGGTTGTGACAAACCAGCCAAATATTGCCGTAGTCGGCAGAGTCGACCCCTGGAGTTTCGCTAGTCGGTTATGAAAATTGGTATTGCACATAGATAGCTAGATAGATCGGTGTAAGCTCAAGGCACATATATGTAAAAAAAAAGATCAACGAAAACTAATTTGAACACACAAACTTCACTTTCTTTCCGAACCTCTGTCATACACTCCCACTCGAGTTCGAGTAATCACGGTTGGGTTTACATACGCGCAATGCCAGGATTCTACAAATCAATCCCTGGTGCTTAAATATTAACAGAAAAAGCCGAACAGAATAGTTATTCTAAGATTTTGGCGTTTACTAATAGAATAGTGATTTTAAGATCATCAAATCTTACGGAGCTACCGACATTTTTCCACGGCTGCATGAACTGCATACTGATTTCCATCACAAAACTAGTCTACGTCTGTTGCGGCATCACCGGCTGATTAGACTTTTTTTTAGTGATAGTTGTATCGTATGTCTGTAAGCTATTTTACTGCTGTTTTCCTTCTCTTATTTTTCTATTATCTTTATTCCACTTCCTTTGATGTGAAAACATTTTGTGAATTAAAAGTTTTCACAATCAAAATGGCCCACATGTTGTTTTGTGTACCTAATCTCATTCCTAGTCTGAGTGCGGTCTCGATATTCAAATTTTCTCGTGTTTCTCTGATTTGCATCTTTCCACTTATATCTCCGTCCTAATTTGCAACGTAAATCCAATTCCGAAACGTCAGGGTTATTCCAACGGTAAAAACGCTGGTGTAGAAGAGCATCCCGCCGCAAACGAACCTTGATCGGATAAGACTCCTAGTTTGTTTGCTGCCGCTCATCATTTCCATTTCTAACACTGTTACAAATAGGGGGCTCACCCTCAGGACCAACATTCGATCGTCCCATTGAAAAGCCAATACTACAAGCCGTTTATTCCACATGGCTGATCACATTTCTTATAGTTCGAAAACCGCGCGCGTGAATAATACGATTTCGGCACGTGACGGATAAAAGATAGGGGAAATGATAACGAATCGCCATCGCACTTTGGTACTTAACTAGTAGGGATAGCCCTATAGGGGGTGCACTTCTGCCTCAACCCACTATCAAGATAACCGTGGGGGTGTACTTAACTAGTAGGGGTAGAATAGTCTGCTCTTTATTTGGTGCATTGTGTCTTAGCCAACTATGGGATACGGGGGGGGGGGGGAGCTGCTTGGCAGAATGTTCATGAAGAAAGTCAAGGAAAAAGTACACAAGCGCGAAAGGATTTCATAACGGTATATTTAGGAATGGAAGAATCCCGATACTTACAGTAGCCTTCCACTTGAAGAAATGTTGCACAAATCGGGAATAACTACAGCCGATAATTTTTTGTCTTATCCTACTTATGTAGCGATCGAGTAGACTGCTTGGTAGTCGATGCATTAATAGATCAAACCGGGAGGGGCTTGGATGAATGTGCATGAAAAAAAACAAGGCTAAACCAAACACGCTCAAACGGATTTCTACCGGATATATAACAGCGGTAAAGTTAAATATGCACGAGGCACGATGCTTTGGATTGCACAAATCGTGACAACTATCGGCCGACCAATTTTTTGTCTAATATTACATTATGTAGTGATCGAATAGACTG
The DNA here is from genome assembly GCA_023053555.1 of Branchinecta lindahli. Lineage (NCBI taxonomy): Eukaryota > Metazoa > Arthropoda > Branchiopoda > Anostraca > Branchinectidae > Branchinecta > Branchinecta lindahli. The sequence goes on along the minus strand of JAKZAO010000011.1, from coordinate 17,938,331 downwards.
CTTGATAGTGTAGTGGGTCCATTTGTGTTCTTCCCAGAACGAAAAATAAATTAAAAATAAACGGTCAGAGTACTCTGTTATCTGAGAACCTAGGTCTGTGCTTCGTCGTAAACCTCAAAGAACGCCCCAGATTTGTTCACAGTCAGAAAACATTCGTCTTTAGCATTCAAACGGCACTGACTAACTCTCAGTCCACTCATCCTCGCTTTCGTTGTCCCCACCACACATGGGACAAAAGTAAGGACTAATTCAGTAAATTCAGCAGTCTAAATGTTTTCTTCGCAAACACCTTCTTTTCTTCTCCAAGTGTGAGCTGAATATGCATACATTGTGACAGAAAGACAGCTTGTTTGCGATGAGCTATTGTTCAGTTTTTGACTAACATTTTGGAACCAGAACAAAGCGCTGGTTAAACAATCTTCCTCTTTCACACCTAAGTTGAAAATTGTTCAGTATTCACTTTTGTTGAGGAAGTGAAAGAAGACTTCAGCAACTTTTCCCCGTTTTCATTAGAGTTTATTGGAGTTGCCAGGAATTTACTATACAGCGGGAATAAAGCATTTCATAGTTGCCCATATAACTTTGTGAAGTATAATCTTGCCTCGTCTACTTTGGTAGTGTCGGTCAAAGAAAAGCAAGAACAAAGGTTTCGATGGGATCCCAAAGGGGAATATTGGGTAATTGGCAAGTATATCTATATCCGGTGACTGAGGGGGTTCCCGAAAATCTTGTAGCACTCTTATGGTGGAGGGATCAGTGTGGAACTTGGAAGACAGGGCTACCGTGTGCCCCAGTCTTACCTTTTACAGATCCAGAGTGGATCCGGTTACTGAGGGGGGGGGGATTGAAGGGAGGGTCCCGGAAATCTTGTCGCCTTTAAGTATTTCGATCAAGATGGAACAGGACGATCGTAGGCCGTAAATATCACTGATCAAGGCCGGATCCGGCGACAGGGGACTTCTCTAGCAAGGGGACGGTCGAAAATCTCACTTAGACATCCGTTTTACTCTAGGAATTGCATGAGAATTGAATCTAGAACTAACAATACCAAAGTTCCGATAGGATTTTCAAACGGGAATATTTGTTGAACCACACATTGGGTCTTGCAGTTCTGCGGTCTTGGTGTATCCCGTAAAGGTGTTACTTTATTCGAATCAAGGCGTTAACCGTATTCAGTAAGTTATTATTCTTATCATTTCACGTGAACTATTTAAAGCTTAATCGAATAGGGCTGAGATACGATAGTCTGGTTCCCCGTCATATTTTTACCTAAATAGGCTAGACAACCCGACAAAACGCGTTACTTCGTTGATTGTTATCCACGACTACTGAATTATAGCTGATGAGTTTATTCTTCCGCAATTATTGACGTACCTCTATGTTCGAAATATTTAGCAACCACAGGGGAAAACAATTGCCAAAAAATAACCAGCAATGGCGGATTTTTATTATTCAAGCTAGGAAAATGAAAGTGGAATATGGAAAGTGACTAGGAAGCACTTGGAATTCGCCCGTACATGTTGATTCTGATGCGATCATGTAGTGTGTAATAGAACATTTCAGAATCTTCACGTTATGGGCCATTTTCACTTTATGGGCGCACGCTTTTGCAGGTATTCAAATTCTCCGCCACTTGACGAATTTTTATTTTTCGGGCAAGCATTGGAGATTCCCAACGTACGAGACTACGCGACGAAATAAATAAAAATACCGTAGAGGAGTCGAAATAATTCAAAATCAAAGGTATAAAAATAAGTTGGCTTTTCAGTTAAACTTTAAGAACTTAAAAAGAATTCCATATGGAATTGTTGAATTGACAGGATTCGGTCCGGCCGAAAGCCGATCCGGCAAGACAAAAAATTCAGATGCTGATCCAGCATGTGTTCATACTCTTAAATCGAGTGTCCTTAGCTTGATCAAATATATTGTCACGCCGTAATTTTCACCGTTTTCTTTTGAACATAAGGGGCGGGGGGCAGAAATGGCGGGACATAGGTACCCCGCCGTTCACGTTTTCGGATCCCAGCAGTGTTTCTGGCAGGCTCTGGTCGTTTCTCAGCTGCAATAGAAGGTAGTTTTGTTATCGTCCCGAAGATAACTCTATTTTCGCGTTGTTTTCTAGTTTTCCTTCTCTGGTGTAGTGTTTATGTCAACAGTGCTTAGAAATTCGTTTCATCTTCACTGACAGAATCACACCTCCCTTCTGGAAAAGTTAGTGAGAACCATCTGTCTCCTTCCACGAAGTCTCTTATATGAATTATATTTTTTTTTGTCCAGTAATTCTGCACTGGGTGGAAGCAGGATCCCTGGCAATAAATCACCATTGTGAAAGGATAAAAAGGGATCCCCCTTGAACTGACAGGGACCAAAACAAGAAACACAACAGACAAGGAACAAGTGAAGCTTGGGCTTCTTTTACTTTTTGGCTGACTGGAAGTGACGCTATGATGTAGAGAGTAGAGATGCAATCAACAACAACGTTTTGACGATAGCAAATACGCCTTCCTTCGCACCAAGCTGACGGCGAATTTGTTGGTGTTCAAAGGATTGGTCAGCTGATATTCTTATCTGGCAATATTTCAACGCTTCTTGGCAAAGCCCCTCTCCAGGTCTTAGTTAAAAATCTAAACTTCCGACAACGTTCACAATACGCAGGCCGAGGCCGAAAATAATAATATCTTATTTTAAGGAAACCGTGAAGACTATCGCGAAGCAAAGTTCCGTCAGTTTGAAGACATTAAAATCTATTTTCAATCATTATGGAGTTCCCCTAAGATAATACTACTGATTAACGACCTGTAACTTTTCTCGAACTGCAGTATGTAAGGCATTTTTTCTTGTATTAGGCATATGACAGTGAGTTTGTGGAGGTTGATACGATATCGTATCAGCCTCAAGAGAGGATGATACGAAGCGGTATCAACCTCCGCAGAACTTCATCGAGCACTTTTCCTCGAATACTGAAAAGTAGAACCTGTCCCTCAAAAAACAAATAAAATACGTCACATAAAAATCGATTTCCAATTATTATAGAGTTCCTTCTAAGATAACACAACTCATTATCGCCCTGTACGAAGAAACAGAACGCTGTGTTCGAACAGAAAATGGAACTATACGATTCTTCAAAATCATATCTGGCGTCAAGCAAGGGTGTTAACTTTCACCATAATTTGAAGACATTAAAGATCGATTTTCAATTATTATGGAGTTCCCCCTAAGGTAATACGACTCATTATCGCCCTGTACGAAGAAACATAATGGTGTGTTTCGAACAGAAATCGGAACTACACGATTCTTCAAAATCAGTTCTTGCGTCAAGCAAGGATGTGTACTATCACCACAGTTTGAAGACATCAAAAACCGATTTTCAGTTATTATGGAGTTCCCCGTAAGATAATACAACTGAGTATCGCTCCCTACGAAGAAACAGAACGCTGTTGTTTCGAACAGAAAACGGAACCACACGATTCTTCAAAATCATGTCTGGCGTCAAGCAAGGATTTGTACTGCCACCACTTTCAGTCACAATCTGGTCACAATAGTAATGGCCTACATGCTCCGACAGTCTACGGGCTATGGAAAAACGCCAACAGCAAGCATCTTGCAGAACCTGAGTTTACAGACGATATAGTGATGCTAGAAGACGCCAAAGGTGGATTACAGCTTCTACTTGACGAGATCTCAGGAAAAGCGTCGAGTTACGTCGTCAAATCCAAAAGGATGGCCACATCCGCCCCCCCCCCCCCCCCAGCTCTACGATGTTCAGATAAACTAGTTGAGCAGGTCCAAGAGTTAAAATACTTGGAAGCTGGATAGAGAATAGAGGCGATGTTACATCTGAAATTAAGATCAGCATCAAGCATCAGGCGCCTCCAACAGACTGAGGCCGATACGTAGAAGTAATAAATACTCACTTCATCTTAATTTGCGACTGTTAGCAACGTGCTATTCATATTGTTGTACGCCAGTGAAGGTTGGAAACTCAACCAACAACTTGAGAAACGTGTCCTTGGATTCGAAAATATCTGTCTTCGAAAGATTCTCAAACACTCGGCACAAAACTAATCAGCCTATAGTGACCGGAATTATGAAGAAAAGAAGGTGGACATATACAGGTCATATTCACCGCACGTCTGAAGGAAGACGAGGACGTCCAATTGCGGAGGCATGATCGGGACCTGAAGGAGGCAAATATTTCCATCACTCCACGACGAGAAGACATCTCTGCAGCCGCACAGCTTCGTGATGAATGGAGAGGCTATATCGACGCCCTATGCGCCACTGATGGCTCAGGATGATCTAAGGTCTAGGGTAAACAATCGATTGATACAGGAGCATTGACTAAATTCGAATGCATGAACAAAAGCCATTTGCTAGATGGACACAAGACAAGCTACGTTTTTATAGCTCGATGATACGTCGCGTGTGTAATTCGCGTCACTATGGTAAAACCTACATGCGACGCGTTAAAATTTAGGAGCGAAGAGGAAATTGCAAGATCGGAATGTGTATGACAGTACCTTTTGTTTTGCGTTTGATGACTGGCTGAAAATGCTAATGCTACTCTGACGGAGTCCCTTGATTCAGTTTTATCTTTATTTATACTTCAGTCCTCGAAAAAGGAAAGGTACACATGAAACGTTTTGTCTTTGATCTTCACTCCCCCATTGCCTTCCTTCGGCCAGTAGTACGACTTTTCTATAAAGGCTTGGATTGCGTCGGCTGTAAAACATTTTTGAAATCCTTGGGACTATTTCCCAGAGGAAGCGCGTGGGAGGTAGCCTTTCACTTCCCAGGTCTCCTTTTGAAGTGAGGTGGAGACGGCAGATGATACGCCAAAGGACTTGGAAATGGCTTGTCATTGCATTCCAATCCCAGCGAATAGGACTTTCAGGTGTGGAGCCACGTTTAGAGGAAGAAGTGACTTTTGTAGGCTAGTTGAGATTGTAAAAAAAAATTATTTGCGATCCACTGGGTTGAAAACAAAGAGTTATTTAAATGACTAAATAACTTAACATTTAATCTGGCACATGTTTAAGGACCTACTTGTACTTGAATCAGGACACCGGCTGCGAGCCTTCCCTGGCATCCGAGAGTTGTTCCACAGTCGAGTTTCATCGTTGGCGGTCTGTTCCATTCCTGTGTAGGTTTCTAGCTAGTTGTTTAGGGACCTACTGCGTTGCGTTTACCACCATGGACAAGTAACAGATATGTTTCGCGTCGGTACAGCGTTACGAATTCGGAAGAAGCAATCGTAGCGCAGATTGCTCGTTATAACTTGTCAGTTGAGTCCCACCCCTGGGCTATGATTCTGCAACAGTAGTTGGTATATGCTGTTGGTTGTTGTGTTCGTTCTTTTTTTGTTGTGGTCAGAGGAATTAGTGTTTTCCGTTTCTTCTTTTTTTGCCTTGTCTTTTGTTGTGCTCCATCTGTTTCTTTTTTAATTGATGGGTAATAAATGTATTCATTCACTCATGTCCCACCTCTCTTCCAAAACGGCGGAATCCTCCTTCGGGCTCGAGATCGGTCTTGACGCAGGCGAGCCAAGTTTTGCGTTGTCCTCCTTGGCGTTCCTTCCACCCGAGAGGAGGCTGGCAGTGGAAGGTCTACTTACTGAGCGCTTCGGGTGGGCGGCGTTGGACGTGCCCGTACCAGCGTGGCCGGTGTCTCTTGATCATCGAGCCAAGGCGTAGGGAGCCTAATCGACGAAGATCCGCCGAGAATTCTTGAGAAGACGTCGAGGTCATGTACTTCAGGCGCTTTTAGTGTCCATGTTTAGGTAAAGATGGAGTGTAACAAGGACAGGAAAAAGAAATTCCACTACAAGTAGAAAATAATAAATATCATTGAACGCAGGAGCCTCCCTGGTTTACAGATGTTTTTCATGTTCCTCACGACCTTCAGTACAGCCTCTGAAGAATCAGCTGAACTGTTCAATAAGGGTACTGTTTCTTATCGACGGTGGGTGAGAGGGGTAGAAGTATTGGTAACCGCAGAAAACAAACTGAATTTATCGGTGATGAGTAGTACAGAATGGGGAAAGCCAAAACACATGTGGAAGGACAGTTGAGTTTTCTTGATAAGTTGAGTATGCTGCCCAGTGCTGGCCGATATTTGGATTTCTCGATTCATTTATGTATCGATATTTTGAATTTCGGTAATCGGTATTTCGGTACCATGTTTCGCTATAGTATACGTCTCGTTTCACCAAAATTTAAGAACAAAATTGTCGGAAAAAAAGCATCTTGCATCATCTCATACTTCGAATAAATAAAAACTGAATTGCGAAAAACATATTGCTGCCATTTCGGATATATTGCTGTAACTTATATATTGGATTAAAAGATATCGTTTTTCGATATCGATATTTGGTCCGATATATAATCGATATATCGTTATCGATATCAAAAATCGCCCAACACTAGCTGCGCCTCTGATCTCTGGATAGAAAAATATCAGATTTATTTCAGCTCCGACAAAACAAAATCACATCCGCCACCATTTAAAATTTGGAATACAGCCACAGAAAACCAAAAACTACAAACGCAAACAAAAAGACATAAACTAGTAAATACCTACCACCAGACTTGGCCAGGCCACTAATCCTCTTCAAAGAATTCATAAGCGTACCCTGGACATTCTCAAACACCCCGTCCATGTCACTAAGTTGCTTATTCTGGTACTTCACTTCATCACCTATGTCAATCGCTAGAGATTTTAGACTTCCGATTTTCTCTCGTAACAACTGTTCGTCATCTTCTTCTGACTGCAGCAATGGGCTACTTGGGTGCTGGTAGCCGTGGGCTCGACGCATCGTCCTAGTTTATTCAGCGTGCCTCTCCTCGAACTTGCGAACCTGCAAAGAGGCAATGATTGTTACTACCGTCATTAGCATTATTCCTTGCCGTCATGGAGCGCGATCTCCAGGAAGTTCTCTTCTGCCGCAGGCCAAAAACTTTGGTTTAGTACTTGCCTTTTCTGCTATCCTTAACTCCCCTTAAGAAATTATAAGCTTGAGAAATCCCCGCCCTTCGCCCTTCGCCATTGTTTCATTCTAGACCTACAACTTAAGTACTTTTTTCGGTTGAACCGAGTTGGTCATTCACGGATAGCAAACTTCGCAGGAAGCTTCAATGTCGGTCGACAACTCTTTCAAAGATAATAGAAGCTTCAAAATGTGTTTCTCACTTTTAAATTAAATTTTCATATTTTTTTCATATTTCTTGTTTTTTGGACTTCTTTCCTTTTGCTTGGTTTTCCTTTCTTTTTCCCATTCTCACAGTTTCCACATGTTTTGCATCCAAAGCGGGAAGTCTAAATAAGTCGAAAAGCGAAAATCGCTAAGTTCACGGTGCAACGTACTTACGTTACTCGTACTTACGAAAACGGTATTTCTGGACCGTTTTATCGTGAATATATCATTTTTAGTAAGAGTTGGGCTTTAAGCATTTTTCGACGAAACTCCTCTCCACGATGACGATCTCTTCCGAAAAATCGCTTTAAAACCATTATTTTGTACTGTACAACCTGAAAACAAATTATAAATCAAAGAAATATTTCTTTTAGACAATTTTTTGTTAAATCAACGGAAAATGCCGATCTTTTTCTTAAACCGGGCGACGCATGTTTCCGAGGTAGGGCATGGGAGGCGACAGTGGAATGGTGCAGGCGACAGATGTATTTTTCTCGTAATTTTTGTGCTACTAAGCCGGGTCTGCAACATGAGTTTTGCCAAGCCCAGTTACACTAGACGGCACAACTTCCGTCCCACAACTGACATCCAATCTTCTGGCTACTAACTTCGTACCCGCATCGTTTATTTGACTGCCGTTCCGTCACCTTCCACTTACCCAAACTTCATAAAAATGGCCTTCCACTTACTCAAACTTCATAGAGAATGATTACTTCAGATAATCCTGATAAAACTAAACGATGAACCCGCACCCGTTTTTCGCCTAAAACCACTCAAAAGTTTGTTATGAGTTTACAGGAAACAATCTGAAGCTGCAGGAAGTTTTTATACGGCCGATAGAAGTTTCAGAGAAAACTCTCCAAATATCCTCGTCAAGAGTAGCAATTGTCATAAAGTAGCTCGAAAGTAGCAGATGTCCTAGACAGATAAAGTGGAAGAGGGGTCCCACGGCTTCAGACGTAAAGCTTCATGACGATATTACTCTAGGAACAAACAAGATCGAGCCGACTCGGCATCCAGGAACAACTGCTGAAACAGTAGAACGATAGCAATCTCCTCCCATCTTTTTATGAGTCGTTTTCAGCATTTCCATTTGGTTTCATGGCTTTCCACAGAGCCCGCTTTTGTCCTTATACTTTTTTGTTTGCTCATCTTTTCGCTGATACAACAGATCAGATTGCGAAATAGAATGACAAGCAGGGCTCCCGGTACTTCCTTCGAGGATAAGCGAGGAAATGTGTACGAGTGGACTGAAGAACACTGTTTTCCCCGCTTCTCCAGGCCCCACGAGCCAGGGGCGTCACGACTAGGGGGCAGTCGGTAAAAAATAGCGCGCCGCGATTTTCCGTCAAAACAGTTGATTTTCTTCATGAAAACAGTCGGTTTTTCTGAAAAATCTGTCTATTACCCTACCAGACGAAAAAGGATATTTCTACACCGTCATCACGGGAGAATAAGACAAAAAAATTAACATTACCAGGTATAGACTTTCGACTTCTAGACTAAATTACCGGCCTGTGGTAACCATTCTGAGTCAGTGAATTGCTGTAAAAGTTAATCTGGCTTCTTCTTGTTGATATATTCAAACCTTTGCTAAAGAATTTTCTTTTTTATGAAAGTTTGAAGGCTTCAAAGTTTGTAAGAAAAGACAGAGTCTCGCGTCCTATTGGTCGGTTATGACGCGGATTTGAAAAAAAACCGTCATAACTGACCGATCGGACGAGACTCCGTCTTTGCTTACAAACTTTGACGCCTTCAAACTCTAACCGAAAAGGACATTCCGAAGTTATATTATTCCAACAAGAAGGAGCCTGATTAACGATTCCAACAATTCGCTGGCTCACAGTGGCTATCAAAGGCCGGTAATTTAGTCTCAAAGTCGAAAGTCCTATACTTCCTAATGTTAAATTTTTTCGTTATTCCCCCGTCCGTTTTCGTCGGGCATTGTGCAATCTCTCTATAGAGTGCAGAATCTCGGGGATGGGAATATATGTAGTAATTATGGAAAAGAGTGTAGTAGTTTTAAGGGAAAATTCGAAGATCTCAACTAACATCAACTAAAAACAACTTCTATTTACAGATGTCGTCACTATCAACAAAAGAAGAAAACTGGAAATGTCTAATCGTGCCAAAACTGCCAAAGGACATACTGTGATGATCTCAAAAAGTCTATGCTGACGTGACAATAATGGTAGTTTAGTTGATAGTCATGAACGTTCGAAAAGTGAGAGGCCCAGAGGGTTATGCCTGCTAGTGCTTCTTCTGAAGAAGTCCACTGCACTCTGCAATCGTCTGGGTGTCATTTTCGGTCTAGTGGAAGTACATATACTGCATTCGATTTGTAATAATTTAGTTATTAGGCTAGTTGCTATTTTCGCTTAAATTTTTCTTATTGGAGTAGTTGGTTAGGCATTCCCTACTGACCTTTGTACGATCAATTATGCATTGAGACTGTTAATCATCTTTTGACGTTCGAATAAACATACGAGAGTACTTTTTTTGTTTCAATTGGTGCCGAAAGAAGTAATTTTGCTCAAGAGCGCTGTGTGTTCAGAGGCGTTACCAGCCAAAACGTTCGGGGGGGGGGGGGGGGGGGAGTATCTACCCACTGGCTGGTCATTTTCCTGTTTTTTTTTTAAACAACCGTTTTTAAGAAAAGGTCGACTGTTTAAAAAAAAATGTGACCTTTTTTAAGAGAATTCGACTATTTTTCTGAAAAATCTACTGTTTTTAAGAAAAATAGCGGCGCTTCGAACCGATTCATTTTTTTTTTTTACCAACTGACCAACCTGCCTCTCGCCCCCTCCCTCCCCCAAAAAACGTAACGCCTCTGTTCGCGTTCCGAAGTAAATACGTTTTAATACGAAAATGATTTAAAAATGTAGCCGAGCGGAGAGATTCCCTTCTTTACCTATCTCTTGTTTTAAAGCGGAACTTTAAGCGTTCAAATTATCATGATTCATGGCATGTACATACGCTGACTGCAGTACCGATTTATGGCCGCAAAAAGCCGCCACGTTAATCTCGCGAAAATGGCAGGTAATAAGTCGTACCCTAAACAATGGGGGGGGGGGGACTTACCAAGCTCCTACGAAAGCTTCCGGTGGACCAGCCTCCGTTTGTGCGTCAGTCAAGATGTGGTCACGTCAAGATGCGGAACGCTTTCCGATTTGGCTTGATGGTAGTCAATGCCACAGAACTAACTGGAAAGTTTAAAAAAAATCTTAGCTGAAACTATTAATCCCAATATTGGATAGAAAGATGAAGAGTTGGATCACCTTTGTCTCTAGAGTTCACCGACGAAGACGTCTGACAATACTAGCTAGCTCTGCTTACTAAATATCCTATGACTTTCTGTTAGCAGCAGTAATAAATCACATGTTCTTAGAAATTCATGCTAGCAACCATTAAGGATCCACCTGGCTTCTGCCATCATTAGCTCCAGTCCTCCACATTTACTGATCAGTTCACCAACAATGCTTGAAGTGAAAGGAATAGACCCGAAATCCAAGCTTCTACTTTCTGTAAGTCAGCTTTTCGAAAGAGAATTGTCTTAAACGTAGGGTGCATATTCTACTTTCTCTAAAGACAGCGTCGTAAACGTCGAGCTCTACGACCAGTGGACATCAGACCACAGACTTCCGCAATCCCACAAAGAGGCTGGGGCTCGAATGATTCTGCGATCCTTTTTGTGGCTCATATAAATCTGTTTCCTCAACAACAACACAAAATTCTATGGCTCACACCACACTGTGGTGCAAATTTAACGAGCAACTCTCGGGGGCGGGACAGGCGAGTTAAAATGAATATGAATATATTGCACAAAAAACCCGAGGGTCATGGCAACAAAAATGGAAAAAAAACAAAACAACAGAACACTAAATAACTCTCTATGAAACCTTACATCCTTAACAATCCAAAGAAAAGAAAAAAAAAAACACGAAATAGTTCCCTATGAGACATTGCAACTCGGGAGGAATTTACCCAAATTAAGAATATCCCTCTTATTAGTACTTCCCATCTTATCAACTAACCAATTCTCCCTCATAATTCCCTGCCCAAAAACTTCTTCCCTTAAACCTTTCAGCTCATGAATTCACACAGAAAATGGAACACATCCTCATTCATCTTACCACACATTGGGTAGAAGTAAGGACCATTCTTTACCCGGTTTTTACCAATATATTTTCTTTTCTCCCCTATAGTTAATCCTCCCCCCCTCAAACTAACTAACCATTTACTCCTCCCCTGACAACCCTACTTTAAAATACATTTCCTCCCCCCAAACTTACTTGGCCCTTAAACGCGTGACGGCGGATCGCTGGCCACTCGCCTCTAGGCCTCCATATACTTCTCATAAAAAAAAAGTGCATTTTATTTACACAGTAGGGGGGGGGGGGTATCCGGGACCCCTTTAGCAGCTTATACTTACCATCCAGGGAGATATCCCTTGTTCGCTTCAAAGCGACATGTCACACTACTGATTGTCCTTAGAACGGTTCATAAGTGTAAACGCGTCCGGCGCCTCGCTTGCCGCTCGGCTCTATATATAGCAGTCAATCAAAAATAGTTTAACAGGCCGCTTTGAAGCGAACAGGGGGTATCTCCCTGGATGGTAAGAATAAGGTGCCTTTAGACATGTACTCACCTTACACTTACTAGCGGTAGGAAATGGTAACCCAAATGCAAACCGATCTGAATCGGACAACGCTCATAAAATACAATTTCGACTTTCAGTGGCGAGCTGTATGCCTCCTCCCAGCATGTCTGTACAATATTGTATTTCTTCCCGCAAGAATGGTGTTTCCAGACTTCCATAATGACTACCGGAACATCTGGAAGCCTATCGACATATTCAGTGATGTTGTGTATGGACTTGATATGCTACTCAGATCCCACATTGGTAAGCTTAGTCCGACTGGATTCATGCGTGATCATTCCACTTTTCATCATTCACATCATTCCACTTTTTAACCTTATATTGGAACTTCAATTTCTTCGTAACGGTATCGACTATAGGCGTATTCTCGCCGTTCCCCGAGGAGAGTCCTCGGGGAATCGAAGGGAACGGCGAGAACAGAGGGAGTCACTCCACGCGGACTCCTCGTACGGAAAACAGCGAAATCACGGGGAATGCTTCTAAAATGGATTTTGTTCGAAAAATAAATATGCAGTTGACGAAGAATGTGGATCCACTTTATTTTTGATTTTGTTTATTCTGATTGTTTTTAATTAATTTTACATTGCACCAACACCATCAAAAATTGATTCCCCTCCGAATCTGAAAGGGAGTCCTTTTTGATGATGGTGATGATAGTCGGAGCATTCCCCGTCCGTGGGGACTCGCGAGAATACGGGGAGTGAGTCCCCGGGACAAACAAAAACGCGGGGACTCCTCAAGTGGAGTCCTCGGGGAACGGCGAGAATACGCCTTATATCACAGCCAAATTTCCAAGGTTCGTGACGTCAAATGAGAATCTTAATTTTTTTTCATTTCCAAACCAATTATTATCCGAAGAACGATTTATAAATGTAAAAGCGTCCGGCGCCCCACTGGCCACTCCGTTCTATATATACAGATTCAAATATATATCCAATAACACTGATTTGTTCCAATTGGCCTACTTTCTCATGACGTCACATCGACGTCACGATCGGATAATCAGCTGTAGTTCAGCTTAGAACCTTCGCAGCGGCTGGATTAATTGTTAATCCCAAAAATGCGAACTTCGCACAAAATGCTGATTGGCCCTCTTCGACTGAATTTACTTGTACCAAACTGTCACAAGTTTCATAATGGATAACACAAGGATGCAAAGTTTCAGCAACAACACTTATGATGTAATCTGTTGTGATTTTGAAAACGTTGTACATTAAATGTTATGCATAATAAGCATTGCGACAAAGAGCCAAAACCGCCGAAAAAGCATCTGCTGACGTTTGTCGTCATCATATCGTAAACGCCACGCTTTTCGGCGTTTTTTCGGCTCTTAACATTCAAATCATAACGTTTTGAAAATTACAACAGATTAGGCTACATCCTAAGTGCAGTTACTGAAACTGCGCATCCTTGTGTTATCTAATATGAAACTCCTGACAGTACAAGATCCGCTCTGAGCAGCGCCGCTTGGTTTCTGCGGAAAGCTTTAGATATGCTTATGGGTAAAATTATTTAGGCTACGCACTGTAATTCGCTGAAAAATAGGAGGTAACAGAGCAGCTTGTCGGGCGGGAGAATCGATGACGTCACTAGCTCGGATCTTGCCCTGAAATCGAAGGAAAACGGAACAGTGAAAATAAGCAGAAGTCTTCTTTATTTTTTTTTAAGTTAGAAGGCTAAATGCTTAACTTTCTAAGGTACGGTAATAATTCATGTTTGCCGTGTTTTGCTCTTTCCGAGGCACAGCAGGCTTCAACCTACTGTTTCAGGAAGCCCAACAAAAAAGAATGCCGGTTATGCAACATTTTGTTGCATTTCTGATCGAAGCCAATGGGCCTAGAGCGTCGCTAAAACTGTATCTTATTTGCTCAAAAATATAGCTGAGTGAGTTGAAAACAGTCCAGTACTGAATACTGGAGAGAAACATTGTCTACTTATCTGTGGCTTTCCTTTAACTCTGTCCCTATCTGTTTGCAGTTTCCAATGATAAACAAACAACTCTCACATGTTTTTCAAGTAACAGTCTGTCCCTCTTGAAAACCCCGAGCTTGGATCCCTGCGTATCCGGGAAACAGGTCCATAATCCAGTTACAGACAGACATGGAATCAAATTAACCGTCGCGGTTATAAGAATCTTAGCGGAAAGGAATGAGCAAAAAGTAGTAGGAAAACCTCCTGCTGACAGTGTTGTCTCGTCTCCGCTGGAGTGAATACCTCAAACAAATATAAAACCCTTTCTAACATAATTAAGTTTTCCTGTTAACATTATAGACTGGAGAAAAATAAATATCAAGCCCTATAGAGGCTTGAAGAACCCAAATTAAATCAATGTGCTGGCACTGACATCTTCGCGAAGGATTGCCCAGTCTCGATTTTAATGTACAGCAAGTACCCGGTGCCGGTCCGGGTTGCCACGTGCTGTAACATTAAAATTAGCATGTTTATAAGCGGAAACTGCCTAAATTATGGCCAGCACCGCTGGTTCGGTGGAATTGGTAACCCCTCGCATCTTCACCAACGCACAACCCTCTTATGACTATGATTACTCGTAGCTTATGAGAAGAGTTGGTAAAAAAAAAAAACTCGGATAAAATTCCCTTTCGCCCCAAAACAAACTGAAATTAAAGCGGGAATCCTTCGCTTAAAATCGGCACACTGTTTCTGCTTGAAACCGAAGGTGCTCTTTTTTTTTTACTGATTTTCAAAAAAACCGACTGTTTTGACGAAAATCGACTGATTTTCAGAAAAACTGACTGTTTTCATGAAAAAATCAACTGTTTTGACGAAAATAACCGACTCGGATATTTTTACCGACTGACCGAGAACATTGGGAGGGCGTCCCCCCTCTCCCCCCCCCAGTCATGACTCCAAATAGCCCAATCAGATGCGCTTGGGAGCACTCAAGGAACTACTTTACTAACCAAAAGTGGATTTTTATTATAGCAATTATAGAAAACAGCACACTCTAACATCAAAAGAAATATACCTCTTCTGTATACAACCACAAGGAGTTGATTAAATGACGTAACCTTTTTTAGTTTTCATGGAAGATGGAGAACAAGTCAGTTACAACAGAAGAAAACAGGTCTTAAACTACCTTCTCAGTATCAGCGCTTTGATAGACTTTGCTAGTGTCATACCTACTGAACTGATGGTGTCACAGACTATTTGGGATTTGTGTCTGAAGATTCCATGCTCATCTGTATTGAGGATAAACAGAATCTTGAAAGGTATGGTAGGGGAAAGATCAACTAAAATATTTGGCTTTATTTTAACATTTCAGGTAGCCTAGGCCTATCTGACCTTTAGTGTACCAGTAAAATAAGTTGTGAAATTAATATGTTTTCTCATTTGTTTCTTTTCAGCCATACACATTTTTGTTAGCCCCTTATTCAATTCCTTGGAAGCTTCTTGAGCTTTGGCAGTTCGTTAGTCCTTTCTTACCCTCTTTTTATTCGCTCCTGTTTATTAAAGGGACTGAGCTAAAGAGTTCTTTATTAGGTTATATGTAGGCTAGGTTGCCTAAATATAGCCTAAAGATTTTTTTTTTTTTTATAAGTTTAAAATCAAGTTACTTTTTTGTATTCTGAAGAGATTTATTGCAATCAATATAGGCTATGGTAGACGATGACGCCATGATCCCGCGATCGAAATATATGGTGAGAACATGTTAAACTCTATGCTGAAAGATAAATCCTCTAAATACCCTGAACTCATCACTTTTCCTGACTGTGTATCATACACATTCAAACAATTTTACACCTTCAAGCAATTCTGTCAGATTTTTTTTCCTAGACTTCTAAATAGATTCAAAAAAATTGTTTCTGGTTTATTTTTCATGGTCTTAGTCCCTTGTATAAGGCGCCATCTACATAATCTATTTTCTAAGGTTTCTATTGCAGTAAGAAACCTTTTCTTCCAACATACAGTAGCCTAAGGAACAAACAGGGGCAGAAGAGCAACATATCCCAAATCAGTATCTAAGTATTATAACCAACTGGATAGATAAGATACACATGTTATGTGCCATCTGCTGTGTTGAGATATGCTTGGATGTTAATTAATTTTGTATAGTGCTATTGTGATCCAGTATGACCGGCTTACTACGATAAAACTCATCTGCTAGTTTATCAAAGAAGTTATCCTAACTAGATCTCTTAAGATTTGTTAGCTTTTATCTTATAATTCAGACCAAAAAAATACTGTGGAAAGTTAAGTAACAGTAGAAGCATGCTCCTTTGAACACTTCTCTGGATTATGGACTACTTTCGTTTTGTTTTCCTCTTTTAAAACAGTCAAATGAGATCGATAAATTACAAACTTGATATCTCCTAAGAGCCAAGTGTTTAAACTTTTTTCTTGCACAAAAAGTAAAATCTGGTTCCTTTAATTGTTTCTGTTGCTAATATTCTTTTTGTTCTGTAGAAACACTTTGGATGGTCATAAAGGTAAATGCGAGGCTTCAGGTGCTGCAACATGGCCTCCAGAAGGCCAAAGCAACTGTCAAAAAGTTTACAGTGTATGGCAATAGTTTTAAAGTATACTTAAATTATATTTTGCAATCAGTAGGCTACTGTACAAAAATATTTAGTATGTCTGAATTTCACAATGACCTTTGGTGATGTTTAATGTTAGGTGAAAACCAAAGCGACATAGCTCTACTGTAACATAACTACCTTTGGTAGGGTAGCCACTCTCTGATCCATTATCAAATTCTCACCCTTTAGCAGAGTCGTTAATAGCCAAAATGTTTGTTTGGGGGATTTAGATATCTACCGACTGGCTAGTTATTTTTCTAGCAGTAGGGCCAACTGATAAGAGAAAATAAGCTAGGCTTAAAGGCTATGTGTAGCGTCTTAAGTGCCAAGAAAGGCAAATATAATAGTATCATCTGCTGCTGCCTGTTAATCCTTGGGACAAACAAATTTTCCAAGAAAAGTTCAGTTACTTTCTTTAGAGCTTGATGGAAGCTCTAAAAATATTCAATGTGAAAAAAATCAGCTTTAAAACTTCTACTTTAAGATAAACAATTCATTCATGAATGCAATGATACAGCTTTAGAATTTGTGGAAGAAGTTTTTGTTCCTCCTGGTTCCTCCAGGTGCAAAAGAAACGAGCTTGAAGTTTGGCCCATCACCTGGCCAACCGAAAATGCCCACTGACAAAAACCATTGAATTGAGTAGGCTACCTAACAAGGAATTCGCAATTATGATTTAGTCTTTTCTTAATATTATTAATTTACTGCCTAGCCTACTTATCATGGCATCTTAACTTTACAAAAATACAAAAAGATTAAATTATTGTATATTATCACGATCATCATTAAGTAGAACAATCAAAATATAAAGGAAGTACAAAATTTTAACTGCAATATCTTGTTAAATTAGAGGTATATTTATTTGAAATTTTGAATGTTTGTTGACTTTGAACTTTACCATTTTCATGCACTTGCTGTGACCAAAGATAACTACAAGTTAGTCAAAGTAGGTACTTAAGGGCCTCTGAAAACACCTGTAGCCAACAGGTATTTTGGATC
Source organism: Branchinecta lindahli (assembly GCA_023053555.1). NCBI lineage: Eukaryota > Metazoa > Arthropoda > Branchiopoda > Anostraca > Branchinectidae > Branchinecta > Branchinecta lindahli. Next base: position 17,920,942 of record JAKZAO010000011.1, on the reverse strand, counting down.
TTCATTCTACCACTTAGCCCAAAACTGCACTGTTCACATTTAAGTAACTGTTCAAATTAGGTTCAAATAAGCATACCTCTTCTGTACTCATTAGTGTTTTGAAATCAGGCATTCCTGGGTGGTAGGTAAGAATTTTAAGCAGGTCAAAAGAAGATAGGGAATACTTTTTTAAGAAATCACATACAATTACAGTAGTAAACTGTTAGTAAATGCATGCTACCTATCTACTATGTGATGATGCTCTGACTCTGTGTGGCCACCCTACCCTTGGTAATAGATATGCAATCTGTGTGGTACTCTCAACTATTAAAATAAGTACTTTGTTGCGCTCTGTAGACAGATTGCACCATACCCGACGAAAACGGCAGGAGAATAACGAAAAAATTTAACGTTAGGAAGTATAGGACTTTCGACTTTGAGACTAAATTACCAGCCTTGGATAGCTGCTGTGAGCCAGCGAATTGTTGGAGTCGTTAATCTGGCTCCTTCTTGTTGGAGTAATACAACTTGTGCAAATGAATGTTCGTTTGAAGGCTTCGTTCGTTTGAAGAGTTTGAAGGCTTAAAAGTTTGTAAACAAGGAGGGAGACTTGCATCCTCTTGGTCAGCTATGACGCAGTCTTTGAAGTCCGCATCATAACCGACCAATAGGACCAGAATAGGATTAGGGTGGCCACAAAAACACCTAGTGGCAAAAGTTGGCGATTTTTTTGTAATTAATGCAGGAATTGCTGTGAATTTTACTGTTCAGTTTTACCTATCTAAAACATCTTCAAAAAATATTTTGAAAATACCATTGCATTCAGGACAAAATTGTCTGTTTTGTAAGGCCATCAGTAAGATGTCCTAGCTATTTAATATTATTTCTTAATATTCAGTGTAAATTTAGATGTAAAAAAAAGTAGCTGAACTTGCCTACAAAAATTTGTTGATACTAAGGAGGAAAGTCAGCAGCCTATAGCAGCAATAGGTCTATTGGACTATAACCTTAATGATCTTATTCATATTTTCTCATCTAACTCACTTGCTGGGGCTCCCCATGCACTCAAAACCAGCACAAAATACCCAGTTTCATAGAATTTCATTGAAGCACATAGTTCCAAGCTGGTCACTAGATGGACAAAACCCTAAAGTCAATGGATGGACATAGGCATTTTCTTATGTAAATACTGTTTTCTAAAGAAGATTTAAGATGCTTAGAGGCAAGATAGAGAGGTGATTTTGGCCTCAAATCAAAGCTGAAAGATAGGAGAATCACATTCTGATCTTCAACAGCTCAGGTTTGATTAAAAAAAAATTTACTGGCTACCCTAATAGGATGCGAGCCTCTGTCTATGTTTGCAACTTTTGAAGCCTTTCAAACTCTCATAAAAAAGAACATTCATCTTCTAAGGTTGTATTATTGCAACAAGAAGGATCCAGATTAACAATTCCAACAATTTGCTGGCTCACAGCAGCTATCCAAGACCGGTAATTTAGTATTTAGTCTCAAGTCAAAGTCCTAAACCTCCTAATGTTAAATTTTTTTGTTATTCTCCCGTTATGATTGGTGTAGTAATATCCGTTTTCGTCGGGTATGGTGCAATCTCTCTTTATGAACTAGGCAATATTTTACTCACCTTAATTCAGATAAGATAAAAGATATTAGGCACGCCGGACGAAACTCAAATCTTCCGCCAGCGCTAGTCTTGCGGTGGCTGTTTCGCTGAAGAAAATCCCTAACGTGTCTCTCAAATCCCGAATTTTTCAGGTTTTCGTTATGTCCAGTTTATGGATGAAGTTGAGACCCGCGTGAAACACTCTTACATCTGGAAGGTGCTGAAAATGTATATACATCTACTGATTGCTGTTCACTGGAATGCATGCCTGTATTATGCCTTGAGTTCGTATATAGGTAAGGAATAAAAACGTTTTATTTCTTTTAGTTTGCAGCTGAGCGCAGACTTCCCAAGCGAGAGTAGTCACTAGTTATAACTAACCTTTGTCTTTTGCTTCGTACAAACAGTTCGTTTGTTATGGTCCGTGGTCAAGACTAGCAAGATTTCAGACACCAAGCATTCCCATCCCAAACAGGGGCGGTTCGAGGGGGGGGGGGCGTGGGGGGGGTGACTCACCCCCCCCATGCTCCAGAGAATCTACTTTCAGTCGTATGTTTTGAGCTTGTCTGAATGAAATACAGGCGGTTACCAAACGTGAATTTCACCCACAAATCACATATTTTAGTCGTATGGGTACGCAGAAATTTCTAGTCGTAGTTTTCAGATTTACAGTTGTGTGTTCTGAGTTTGCCAGAATGATAGTCGTATGTTTAAGCTTGCCAGAATGACATCAACCGCGAATTTCGCCTGAAAAGACCCGTTTCTTGTACTTTACGAAGAAATTTTCTAATCGTAAATTAGGAACAGTCGTTAGTTTTGAGCTTGCCAGATATGGCAGTTAGCTAATCGTGAACTTCGCCTCCAAATGACCTGTTTCTGGTCGTATGGTTAGATAGAGATTGTATTAGTATGTTTTAAGCTTGTCAGATTCACAGTTTTGTGTTCTCAGTTTGTCAGAATGACAGTCGTATGTTTGAACTTGCCAGAATAACATCAACTGAGAATTTTGCCTGAAAATTACCCATTTCTTGTCGTTCTTTACGAAGGGATTTTCTAGTCGTATGTTAGGGACAGTCGTAAGTTTTGAGCTTGCCATACGAGGCAGTAGGTGAATTTCGACAGCAAATGACCAATTTCTGGTCGTATGGTTTATAGTGATTTTCTATAAGTCATATGTTACGAAATATCGTGTGTTCTGAGCTTGTTAGAAAGACAGCCGTATGTTTCGAGCTTGTCAGAGTGACATAAATGCGGTTACTAAATCGTGATTTTCACTCTGTGGCGCAGAAAGTAGGCTGATTTTCAAAAATTTTGCCTGTGGCGCATCGTTTCAGCATTATCCTATCTGGTTTTGTGCAAAAAATCTCCTCAAGTTAAAAAGAAACAGGTTGATTTTCTTTTTTAATGGCTTGCGGAGTAAGGTTTGCACATAAACAGGCTTTGTAAGCACTGTATGACGGACTTGATCATTCCACTATTTTTTTTTTTTACTCGAAATTCAAAGTGGAAGCACTACCGCACGTACCAACTTCCGGGAAAATATCCCACTCCGTTTGGGAGTTATCGGGTCGGGGGCACGGACGGATCTACCTGCGCCGTCTTTCATAGTACCCTACTCGCTATCTGGTTGAATGGCCCGTAATTTATGCCTAATATTGAGGTAGTTGTTTTTGCCAGTAAAAGGTCGGATTACAAAAAAAAAATCGCCTGCGGCGCTCAGTTTAAGTTTGTCTTGGGTACATACGTTAAAAGCTGCTGCTTCGGATCTGAGCCATGCTAAAAGGAAAAAGTTTGTGTGGGAAATAGTCACATTTTGACGAATAAAGACCAATTTTACAAATTTTGCCTGTGGCTCTTTCATGGTCCTACCTATTTTTATTTAGTTGAAGTGTTCATCATTTACATGCGGTTTTAAGCATGAGATTTGTGGTCTAAACTTGTGGTCTAAGCTACATTTAAAAGTAAAAGTTGTAGAGGAGTAGTTGAATCTTACTCGGATTGAAAAAAAATTTGCCTGCGGCGATCAGTTTAACTTTGTTTTGAGTAGATACGTCGGCTTGTCTTCTCTCCAGCAAAATTTGATAGGAACGGCATCCTCCTGTTACTTATTTGTCATTATTTTATTACTAAAATGGCATTTTCCATAACGTTTTAAAACTTATAACGTTAATATCTTGGTGCTGTGTTTTTAGCCAGTCGTATATTTTGAGGTCGTCACCCCCCATGTCTAAGCCCTTCGAACCGCCCCTGATCCCAAATAGTTGCTAACTTCGAGCTAGAGAATTACTAAAATGAAACGTGATACTCAAAATCTTCGCATTAAGATGAAGTGTATACAACATGATATTTGAAACTCAACAACCTTTCATAACTAATTATTTACTTATGATTCATTATGGTAATGTTTTACAACGTATGCAAACAACGGAACAGAGTACAGGAGGTAAGCAAATGGTTAGAGACTCTAACAAGAAGTGAACGTACCTCATTCTTTCTGATAGTATGATGGAAGAAAAAGCGTGCTTGCATAACCGAACAAAGAGCAAATTTGGTTTCAAGCGGAAACAGCGTATTTTAAAGACCCTTTAAAGGACCCTGGCACTATTTACTGTTTATATGGCAATATTTTAAAATAGATGAATGCTGTAAAACTAGGCACTGCTTTCAACAAACTACCCACATGACTTTTCCAGGCCTCTTGACTTTTAGCAAAAATACAGGGAAATGGATAACCGACTTTTCTACTGAGTCAACTTCTCACAGGCCAAGGGCAAGGAGTAAATCTGTGAGGTGTCGTTGTGGAGGAGAAGGTACTGTGTGAAAATCGAGTCTCCGGGTTTAAGAACGGTGGAGCGATTATGGTTGCATTCGGATTATAAGTATTTTGTATTGTGCATCTCGGCCTCGGCCTCGCCTCGGCATCGGTGCATCTCGGCCCCATTATTTTGCGTCGAAATATTTCAGTTCTTGCTTTTCAAGTCTTGTTTGAACCAAAGATAATCTGTGCCGTATTATTATGTAAAGAAGTTAATCCCCTTGGATTGGACTACGTTGCAGACGGGAAAGGCACCTTCCTCTGGGCCACGCTTCTTTTAAGATCCCCGCAACAACGGACCAAATAATATTGATCTTATCTTGAAAGATAGCACTCTTAAAGCACACCTTGCAGTATTTACTGTGTATGTTCGAGGATTTAAAAATAGTTGAATACTGTAAAACTAGGCTCTGCTTGATTTCAACAAATTGACAAATTATCAACGGCTTTGGCTGTTTTTCGAGGCCCACTGACTTCTAGCAACAAAACGGAAAAATTCAGAAAACCGGATTTACGCGTCAGCAGCACAAATTGTACGACTTACATGGACAATAGTAAGAGTTAATGGACGAATTATGAAAGTAGCTTGCATTGGCAGTATAGGCACGAAGGGTCCTCTGAATTTGTGCAGATACAAACTACATAATATGGGTTAAAAACAAGAAGTTCTTGGTAAAAATACACTAGTTCTGTATCTACAATATTTTCTTGTCCAGTGCCTAAATAAAATGTCTTCATCGCGAACAGTTATTATTCTTGACCGGTTCTTGGCACCTCCCATGAAGAAAATCTGAAATGAGAATTGCGCTCTCAGTAAGCAAGGTCAATGAGTAACTTGACTACCGACCCGCAGCCATAGATGTTAAAATCTAGCTCTACTTTAGCGGTTCCGTTAGCTCCCCGTGAAATCTCCGCCGAAATTCAATCCGCCTAATTCCCATTTACTATCCCTCTGGCCTTCTCGCGCTCGCCCCAATGTTTCGATGTGACGCATTATTAGCCGAGTCGGGCGGAATGCCAAGAAGAAACCAGAGGCGTTACTAGCCAAAATGTTTGGGGGGCAAGGTGTTTACCGACTGGCTGGTCATTTTTACCGACTGTTTTTGCAGAAAAACGGACTGTTTTGACGAAGAATCAACTGATTTTCAGAGAAAACGACAACTTTTAAGAAATAATCGGCTATTTCCATGAAAAGCTGACTTTTTTTTAACGAAAAGTTGTCTGTTTCCAACAAAAACAAAATTGACTGTTTTTAAGACAAATCGCGGAGCTTCGCGCCGACTCGGTTATTTTTTACAGACTGGCCAACAAAATTGGGGGTTGGCATCCCCCCCATACGTGACGCCCCTAGAAGAAACAACTAAGAACGGAAATACTGCGCATAACCATGAGCAAATTGTATGTATTAGCAGACACCATGGATCTGCATTTTCTCTTTTGCAATACGCCTTTTGACCGGGGAATATCAGATACCACGGTAACCGCGAAAACGACTTTAGGCCGTGGTATCAGATACCATGGTATCTGCGAAAACGCAACTCTTGTCCTCGCTCTTGTCACTGAACTGCAGGGGTTATCATAGCTGGGTAACCAGTGGATGTGGCAATCGGTTTTTGCCGTATCCTACCCATTCGTCAAGTCAGTTCTTAGACAGTCTTATTCTAGCATTTGTCTTATTCTAGCTTCTTCTCTTTGTTGTCGACGATCTAGACTAACTTTAGGCAATTTGGTTTCATGAAGTTGATTGATTGGTGTGAAAAGGAAGTCAAGATTGGACTAGGTGTCTGTTGTTCCTGAAAAGCACAGTTGTTGTAATATTGCAGGCTTTGAGTCCTACTTTGAAGTTTCCGATAGCCCCTCCCCCCGCCAATCGAACCGGATCATCTACGTTTTTAATATTCAATCCACCTTATTCCCATTTCGTATCCCTGTGATTTTGTCCCCCAAGTGTATCATGGTGAAGCATTGGTTTAGTCGGTCGGAATGCCAAGAAAAAGCAATCAAGAAATGCAATTACATGTGCAAATCTTGTAACGGAACTTTTCAAGCCAAGCTGGTCATCATTCCTGGGAAGGATAGGAAAACGTGACAGGGATGGGCGCTTGTTCCTGAGAAATAGAATTGCTGTAATACTACAGGCCTTCAGTTCTACTTTGAAGTTTTCCTTCGACTCTCCTTCCCTAATTGCAGATACATACGCTTTGTGAAATATAATCCGCCGAATACACATCTCATATCCCTCTATCCTTCTCGCACCACTGCATCAAGGGGACATATTAGCCGAGTAGGCTGGAATGCTAAGAAGTAGGTACTGATACCAGTCTATCAGTAGGTATTGATACCTACTGATCCAAATTTTCCGCTATCACCCGAAGAAAAGCAAGGGCGATAATGATTATAACACTAGTACATTTGTTTTAATTTTCTGGTATTTCCCAGATGTTAAAAATAAAAAAGTTACAGCCGGGCGATATCAAAATAAATGTCGCCCGGGCGATATTTATTTTGATATCGCCCGGCTGTAACTTTTTTCTTTTAACATCAGGGCAATACCAGCAAATTTTGGCACTGGGTAGGATAGGACTGGTATCATTGGACTGCACAGTGTACTGGTGTTATATGAATATATCAGACTAGTACTGATACCAGTCAATCAGTTGGCCTTCATGAGAAACAGAATTTTAATGAGAAAAATTGGAAAACGGAAAGAAATCCCTGTCCTTTAAGCAAGGATGTGAATGACCACCTGACGAGCTCTTTCTGTTGGAGTGTCTTGCTTTTGGAGGGATTTACTTGGAGAATTTTGCGGCTTCCTGACATCTTGACATTTACTTCGGCTGAGTTAATTGCAAACTTTGCAGATGTACTGACGGCGATTCGAGCGAACACAGGTTGAAATATATATATGATGTTTGAATGGTTGTTTGTTGTTATAGTTAAATTAGAGCAGTGTGTGAAAACCGAGGTGAAAACAAATTTTTGGCAGTTTTTTGTATTTTGTACCTTGGGCTCAGGCTTTAGAAAGTACAGTCAGTACTATTATATTGTGGGAAACGCAACTGCAAATCATTCCGTGCACTAATCTTATTGCTGGGCGTTCCAGGTCAAACTAGGTCATCGTGGCTGGGTAACCAGTGGCTATGAATGGAGATAATGAGCTAGGGGCATACCACTGAGAAAAATAATAATTATACCAGTGCATGCCTTCAGTTATACTTTAACGCCCGTATGGAAATAATTAAGTCGTAAACAGTTGTTAACGATCGTTTACAATTGTTAACAATTGTTTACAGTTGTTAACGATAGTAAACAATTGTTAACGATTGGAAACGGTTGTTTACGATCGTAATTTTACGATCGTTTTTTTACGATTGTAATTTAACGATCGTTTTCAATTGTTTCCGATCGTTTTCAACTGTTTTCGATCGGAAACAATTGTTTTTATTTTCAAGACGATAAATACATACCTGAATTCTAACTACGGCAATAAGAAAGTTGATTAGTGTTTAGTTTTGCATAATCAAAATAGTTTAACAAAAAGCTGAAACTAAAATCCCAGTCGTAAACGATCGGAAGCAACTGTTTTCAATCATAATTTTACAACTGTTTACGATCGTTTTTTTCAGGTGTCATTAAATAACTGTTTACGATCGTTTTTAGTTGTTTTCGATCGTAAACAATTGTTAACGATTGGAAACGGTTGTTTACGATCGTAATTTTACGATTGTTTTTTTACGATCGTAATTTTACGATTGTTTTTTTACGATCGTTTTTTTACGATCGTAATTTAACAATCGTTTTCAATTGTTTCCGATCGTTTTCAACTGTTTTCGATCGGAAACAATTGTTTTTATTTTCAAGACGATAAATACAGACCTGATTTCGGCAATAAGAAAGTTGATTAGTGTTTAGTTTTGCATAATCAAAATAGTTTAACAAAAAGCTGAAACTAAAATCCCAATCGTAAACGATCGGAAACAACTGTTTTCAATCATAATTTTACAATTGTTTACGATCGTTTTTTTCAGGTGAAAAAAAAAAAAAAACACTGATCGATAAAAAAAAACCCGAAAATCTCGTTTTGTTCTCGGTGTCATTAAATAACTGTTTACGATCGTTTTTAGTTGTTTTCGATCGTAAACAATTGTTAACGATTGGAAACGGTTGTTTACGATCGTAATTTTACGATTGTTTTTTTACGATCGTAATTTTACGATGTTTTTTTACGATCGTTTTTTTACGATCGTAATTTTTACGATCGTTTTTTTACGATCGTAATTTAACAATTGTTTTTATTTTCAAGACGATAAATACAGACCTGATTTCTAACTACGGCAATAAGAAAGTTGATTAGTTTTTAGTTTTGCATAATTGTTTTTTCAAGTGTCATAAAACAACTGTTTACGATCGTTTTCAGTTGTTTCCGATCGGAAACAGTCGTTTTCAATCGGGAAAATTTGTTCGGTTTTCAAGACCTGAAACAAGACCTGAATCTCAACAACGATAGAAGGGAAGTTAATTCTTTTTTTAATGTGCAAACGATCGAAAAGTTTAACAAAAATGGAGAATCTGAAATCCCGATCGTAAACAACTGTTTACGATCGTTTTCAGTTGTTTATTTATAATAAATAAATAAAAGCCGTGGAAATGCTTGAAGTTGAGAACTGTCATCCGTGTTTTTGCTACTTTCACTTTTTTTTGAAGCGCAAAATATTTCAAAAGCATCTTTCGTAGTCGAAGCCCCCTCTATGGTGCTAAACCTTCCTCTGGTGATTTTTTAAGAGTGTTGCCGTTTAATCGATAATTTGGGAAACAAAAATATTTGCCTCTATATGCAACAACGCAAATATCCATCGATACTATCACAGAAAATGAAAGGTTCATTGGGGTTGGAATACTTGGATAGAATAGAAGTCGTTGCAGTTCAGGGCCAGGGACTAGGCTAGGGGTGGGGGTGCAGGGTGAGTTGAAACACCCTGCCCAGTCGGGAAACACCCGTTCCCGATCGTGAAAATTCGATGGAAACAACAGTTCCCGGGCCCGGCCCTTAAATTACGATTGGAAACAACCGTTTCCGATCGTAAAAATACAATCGTTAACAACTGTTTCCAATCGTAAAAAAACGATCGTTTACGATCGGAATGTCCCATAATACAATTGGGAAAAAACGATCGTTTACGATCGTAAACAACTGTTTCAAATCGTAAAAAAACGATCGTTTACGATCGGAATGTCCCGTAATACAATTGTAAAAAAACGATCGTTTACGACTTGAATTATTTCCATACGGGCGGTATCCTCTGCCTACCCGTCCCGAAACATCTCCGCTTCGTGACATGTAATCCACCCAATTCTCATCTCATATCCCTCTGACCTTCTCGCCCCAGTGCATCAAGGTGACATATTAGCTGAGTCGGACGGAATGCTAAGAAGAAGCAATCAATATGAGAAACGCAATTACTGAGCATTCCTTGTGCCATTAAAAAGCAATCTACTCCAAGACTAGAAATCGTATTGTGCTCTTGGCTCAAGCTGGAAACTCGAACTTGATTAACCCTTGGTAAAAAGCACGTGATTAGTATTTAGATGAGCGCTGACGCAGGCCATGTCAAGGAAATGACTAATAACCTCGCTTAAAGCACAAGTCGCAATAAGAAATTTCTGTCCGAAGATTCCAACATAACTTATGCAGCGTTTTTATGTAGAGGAAAACTTGAACAAAATCCGGTCTTGGTGACAAGATTATGTTCACAAACAGAGGGAAAAAACTATTTCTTCAAGCCAGAAAATCTGACAAATTTAAATTCACTAGCCAACATACATTTTTTTTTTTTTTGCATTTGTGACACCAGTACTGAGGACTGCTATAGTCTCAAAAGCTAGCTAGACTTTGTTTAGTCTTTTTCACCAGCGCCACCAACGAGATTCCTTTCAAATAGACCGGAATTTCTTTTGTCGTGAAATGACGTAGTTTGGTAACTGTTTGTAGAGTCCTTCCGTTTCGTCGTTTTTTAGTCGTATTCACGAACGGAATCCTTTCAGGTCGACCAGAATTCCTTTCTGCTTGACGGGATTTCATGTCCCTGTTAACGCTACATAACGCGACTCCTTTGAAATTCTGCTGAGTCTGTTAAAGATTGCAAACCCGACCCTGCTGTTTTATTCAACACTGAGCTATCTCTATCGCTATAGCTCAGCAATCGCTCAGTGTTGAACAAAGAAAATAGAAAAAAAGAAAAAAATATATATATTATTGACTTTGCAACAAGCTGAACTTTATCCGTTTCAGTCGTGGACATCATGGCGGATGAAAACTTGCAATATAGCATAAGGATTGCAAAACTTGCAATCATAGTTGTCCTATCATGCCGCCATAGATTGACTCTACAAACAGTTACCAAACTACGTCATTATGTTTCATTATTATTACGTAAACACTTAATTGTAGGTGGAAAGTGATTCTCAGACGAGTTTTCTTACCCCAAATGTTTCGGAAACAAAACCAAGCACCTAAAGCTTCTAACCCCTCATCCCTTAAGATGACCGTGGTCTAACAGTACGGATTCCTCGACCGATTCATGCTTACCTTAAAGGACCCGTCGTCCATATATGCCAATTCAGTCTATTCCGTAATTGCATTCATTAACTCTTAATTAACCCGGAGACCCAAATTTCGTATGTTACATTCAAAGCCCGCTAACGATACCTGACCAATCTTCGCACTTGCCACGCCTCGCTATTTTCCATGCGCATTATGCTCCGACGAGTGTTCGCTTATCATAATATTGATACGTAAAACCGGTTATGTGAATTTTGCCGAGCTTTTGCTAGCGGTCAATGGGCCTGGGAATAGGCTTAAAACAGCCAAAGCCATTAAGAATTTGTTTAAAGCTGAGCCTACTTTTACAGTATTCACATAGTTTTGAATTTTGGAACATACACAGTACACGGTGCGAGGTGTGCTTTAAATAACCTTAAATCGCACTTCCAGCGAGATAAGGTTGAGTGATCCCCATGTAGAGTCACCAACTAGCAAAAGTTGCAAGCCCATCTTCACCGAAGATTAGCATTGGTTCGTAAGACAGTATCTAAAAAGTTTGAAAAATGTAAAAAGTTGAGGATTATTATTAAATAGTTAAGTTAAGATAAAAATTAAATTATGCATAAGAATTCGGGAAGTAAATAACACCAGAAAAGGTAAGTACATAACAGTTATTCTTAGTATTATATTCTGTAGGTGAAGGATAGTGTCCCTTCGGTCAGATAATTAGATTTGAACATTAAACACCCTAAGGTGAGATGCTGGACAAAATGACTAGTTTAGCAGCGTGTTTAGCAGAAAGTTTGTGGGTGTTCCGTGGGTGTTATTAAGGAATAAATCTGGGGGAAAGTGTCAAAGTGAGGATGTGTTGGTAAGTTTTTGTGACTTCTAAATTTTCTGTACGTAGTTAAGCTACGCTAGAATTTGGACAGATTTTCAAGTCTAACGAGACTCAGAGCAAAATGACACTATATTAGGGAGCAGCGCCAGGACTTGACAAAATTAACACACTCTAATATTAGCGATACTAGTACCACTAGCGATAGAGAACGTTCTTACTGAAACTCATTTAGCCGTTCACCAGCGCTGGCTTCAATAACTTCATATCCTGAACATAGCCAAAAAATGATATAGCCTCCATTGTTCCCTTGGTGTGTGGAGATCGCAGCTTTGCTTTACTAGAAATTTCTAAACTGCAAGTTTGCCTCGCTTTAAATGCCGCAAGCGTAGTGGGCGGCGCTACGAATATGTCCCGTTTGCAAAGAATGGAAAGCATAGGTCTTGGTGGTACTCCTTAGTCAGAGCAAAGTAATGCTAGGGAGTAGCGCAGAGCAAAATAACACTAGGGAGTTTTTAGCGCCTTTTCGGGCCGAGGTTTGCCAGTCACGCAACGCAAACTTCGCCGAAAGCTTCAAAGTCCGCCGACAACTCTTTAAAGTTTAACTGAAAAGCCAAATCATTTTTGTGTCATTTGATTGAATACACTGAACTATTTGGATTCTGCAAAATGATTTTTTTTTATTTCCACTATCTGTACTAGTTATGACATTCAGAATATCTGCGGCTGTCCCAACAGCGTAATTCTACTATGACGCGGGAAATTTTAATCTCAACACAAACGCGGCTTTTCAGTGGGCAGTGGTGAGATTGGTGAAGATTGCTTAGTGCTGAACAAAAAAAAAATTATAAATCTTTCGCGAAAGCATACAACAAAAATACAAAAGGACAAATCACAAGGAAATTCCACCATTTGAAATCGATTATTCGTGAATAGCGGAACAACGAAGTAACGCGTTTTCAGCGGGTTTTCAGGCCAATTTAAGTGAATAAGTGATGGGTAACTAGATTGTCCTATCCCAGCCCTTTTCGGTTAAACTTTAAGGACACGAGACACTTTAAAGTGTGGCTTTTCATTTTCGAGGACCCGGTAGTGCATCAAGTCTACCTTCTGTTTTTTATTTCTTTTCTGTTGCTTGGTTTTCCCACTTTTGGGATCCCAGTATGTAAGTGACGGCATACCTATGCCTTCGTAAAAGTTGTCCGTCTGCCTGTCCATCTGTCAGCATGATAACTCTCGAAAGGGGTAGAGATAATTGCCTTCAGACCAAGGATCCACTGGGTCAAAGCACAGGTCAAATTCGTAGATGGGCCCTGTAGCCCTATATTTAGGGGTGGGGGAGGGGATTCAAATTAAGGGATGAAATAAAATATGTTTTGAAGCTAATGAGATAGTCGTTTCAGGGGTAAGGTGACATGCTGAATGTATTTCTTTCTTTTTTTTCTCGTCCGGACAAATAGTTCACGTTGGATCCGGCAACAAGAGCTGTAAGCTCATATGGCACTTGCATGGGTTGAGATGTAGTGTTTGATCAAACGTACTTTTAAGGTTACCTTTGCGGTTCAGATGCGCACTTTAAGGGAGCTAGAGAAAAAGTATTTTGTTTTAGAACTTGGCTGTAATGATACGCACTTTATAGGCGCTAGAAATTCATCTGTAAGAAAAACTATTGAGACAAAACGATCACAGGCCCTTAGGGATCATTGATATATATACCGTTTGGTAAAAAGTATTTTTTTTCACTTTTCGGTTAAAATGTGCACTTTAAGGGTGATAAAATAAATTTTTAAGCAAAACCCTTGTGGCACAAATGATCACGGGTTGAGATGTATCGTTTGTTGAAAAAAAGTAGTTTTCGACCTTGCGGTTCAAATGCGCACTTTCAGGGAGCTAGAACTTCATTTGTAAGCAAAACCCTTGAGGCAAAAATGATAATGGGCTCATGGGGATCATGAAAATGTATAATTTGCTTAAAAGTATTTTTCTAAATTTGCGGTCAAGATTGGTACTTTAAGGAATGTCGGATTTGGAAAGTGGCGATTTCTGAGCCAATCTTGTCGAATCTCTAATATTCCAGCCCAGTTCGATCGTCCTAGCACATCTGGAAGTACCTTAAATCGCGATCACCGGAATTCCGCCCCCCCCCTCAAACTCCCCCACAGTCGCCGGAGCCAATCCGGTTCTGTAAGTGATTTATCCAGAGCATCTCTTTATTATTCCCACAAAGTTCGATCCCGATCTCCCCAGTCTGAGCCGGTCACGTATTCCCCCCCCCCATTGTTGTCGAATCCGGTCCGGACATGACAAAGGTCACCAGAGACATGTCCTCTGCTCAATTATCAAACTTCACTCAAATCCGATCAACCGTTCCAAAGTTACGCATGACTCAGTATTCCGGATTCCCCCTCCCGCTACTCCCCCCACAACTATCGGATCATGTAAATTTTTATTTATAAGTCAGTTTGATCGGGTCCCTGATTCGCCTCCCAAGTTTCGTCGTGAAAATCCCCAAAACCGCCATTACCGGAATTCCGGGAAACTCCCCTCCAGCCCCCCCCCTAGTGTCCGGATCCAGTCCAAATGTATAAACGATTTATCTGGAGCAGATGCTTGTTCTTCCCAGCAAGTTTCACTCCGATCCCTCCATTCTAACCGTTTCTCGATATTTCCGGTCTCCCCCCCCCCAACTCCCCCATAGCTGTCGAATCCGGTCCGGACTTCAGATGGGACATCAGAGGTATGCCATTTATTCAGTTATTAAGTTTCATTCCAATCCGATCATCCGTTCGAAAGTTACACACTACTCCATTTTTCCGGATTCCCCAGCCCTCCACTCCCCCCAGGTGGTCGGATTGGGAAACTGATTATTTCCAGGTTAGTCCGGTCGGGTCCCTGATGCTCCTGCCAAGTTTCATCGTCCTAGCACATCTGGAAGTACCCCAACTCGAAAAAGTGTGACAAAAACTACTTAATTCTCAGAATTCCCCGGCCCACCACTCCCCCCCAGATGATCGGATCGGGAAACTGATTATTTCCAGGTTAGTTTGGTCGGGTCCCTGATTTTCCTGCCAAGTTTCATCGTCCTAACACATCTGGAAGTACCCTAACTCGAACATGTGGGACAAAAAAATTCGGACAGACCGACCGACCGACCGACCGACAGACCGACCGACGGACGGAATTGCGATCGGTATATGGCACTTGAGCCAGAGGCTGCAAGTGCCATAAAAACCGGAAATTTGGTAGATGTTAAAAGTTGTTTCTGAAGTCGATTAGATATTCGGTAATGGGATACGGAGACATGCCTGAATCTGGGATATGGAGACATGCTGAATACAGTTTTGAACAGTATTTTCTTGCCAAGCAGTTTATCCGGAATCCGGCAAAAACCGGAAATTTTGTGGAATTAAAAGGAATTTTCTGAACTCGATTAAGGATTCGATATAGGGTTAAGGAGATATGCTGGGTCCATTATATAACTTCTTTTCCTTGACAGATAAGCCGTTCGCACGGAATCCGACAAAAACCGGAATTTCCTTCAAGTAAAAGTTTTTTTTTTACTTGAAGGAAATTCCTTCGAAGTTGATTAGAGACACGATTTAGGAGTAAAGAAAAATGATGAATCCATATGTGAACTTCATTTATTCATTGGACAAGGAATTCGTCCGGAAATTTGCAACCCAGAAATTTCATAAAAGCGAAAGTTGTTTCTGAAGTCACCTAGAACTTTGTTGAGGGCAAGCATACATGTTAAATTCATATTAAATTCTTCCATGTCGTCAGCTGATCAGTCATCTAGCCCTTATCCTTCGATCACCAGCACTTTTACTATTCTACATTTTGAATAAATCTCTACATGTCGGTATAATGATAATAGGACTGAATCGATTTACTTGCTTCGTCTAACAACCAGGTAAATGGGACGATCAAAAGCAGAAATAGTCAGAATAAAAAAATTCCTCTGATAAAACTTACAAGGGGGTGTATATACATAAAGAACATGTTGGATCAAAATAGTTTTGACCAGCACTGATATTCCGGTGGTAATCTTACCCCAGTCTGGGTTATCTGAGCTGGAAAAAAAAACATGTTTTCGGGATCTGACGAAGACAGGAAATCTACAAGACCCGACTGACTGGATCAAGAAGTTGGACAAACATAAGATTTTTGGGATCTCACCGAAACCTTTGGTCTTGTTTACCATGGCACGTTCAGTTTTATAATATTTTGCGTCCACCCGCCGCGTCGGAGGCTGGATAGAATTGTCAAGTTTCTTGTTTTATGTTCGAAAAACGATATTTCGAAGCCATTTCATGGTGAAAAGATCATTTCTAGTAAGAGTTGTGCTTGACTTTGCAGAGGTAATAGCCATTGAGACAGAAACTAAACTACATTATAAAACCTATCCTTTTGTGCCACTTGCATGTGTTTTACGAGTTGTACTATATAATACGTCCAGATGACTAACAGAACAACAATGTTAGCCTGTTGATCGATCGAGCTCCACAGCATTGTCAGACCAAGACAATAATTTCCCATCCTCTCACGTACTTATTCTACTGAAGAGTACTACACGTCTGAAATAACCTCTTACTCCAGCAATTACGCTACTCATCACATAAAGCCCAAAGGCAAATTTTCTTCGTTAAAACTTTACGAGGAACTTTCCTTAAACCTGAACTTCTCGTAAATTCAAGCAATCTATTCATGTCATTCAACTTAAAACGATTAAGTTAGAAGCAGTAATTAGCTTCAAAGCTACTAACAAACCCCTGGAGAACCGGAAATGAACCACCGGTGATTCCCTTACGTCGTTTTCAATAGAAAGATCACAGCCTACCCGGCGAAAACGGATATTTTTGCATTACACCAAAACAAGACCAAAGGTTTCGATGGGATCCCAAAGGTGAATGTACAAATTCCTTCAGCCCAAGCTGACTGCGAATCATATTTGACAAAGCAAAACCGAGAGCAAAACTTGCCAAGAAGGGCTGAAATATAGCCCCAATAAAATGTAGCTGACTTATCCGTTTTGCTTTGTCCTGTGTATATACTGGATTCTTCACGAGGGGTTGCCCACTCCTCGGCACCTGCTGTGCACCCCCGACTCGGCACCGGCCGGCACCGGCCGGCACTGGCTTTTTGAACCTGTTCAGAACAAATTGATTTCACTAAGAAGGTTTCGTTCACCATGAGAATTCAGGATTTTAGTTTTGAAAAATAGCGACTGCAGCTTTTTGGGATCCCAAAACGTAAGTGGCGGGATACCTATGACATCGCAAAAGTTGTCCGTCTGTCTGTAAGCACGATAACTCTCGAAGAGATTGAGATATTTTGATGAAACTTGGCGGGAGGATTTGTTGAGTCAAAGTACAGGTCAAGTTCGAAGATGGGCTCTGTAGCCCTATATTTGAGGGTGGGGGAGGGGTTTCAGATTAAGGGGCAAAACAAATATTTTTTTAAAGCTATTTAGATAGTTGATTTAGGGGTAAGGAGACACGCTGAATCCGAATATGAAACTTATTTTCTCGCCGGACAAGTAGTTTGTCCGTAATCCGGCCAAAACCAGAATTTTTTTTAAAAGCAAAACTTTTATTTGAAGTTGATTAGATGATAGATTTAAGGGTAAGAAAAGACGCTGAATCTGTGTATGACAATCATTTTTTACCCGGACATATAGTTCGTCCGGAATCCGGTTGAAACCGGATTTTTTCAGAAGTTAAAGTTTAATTTGAAGTTGATTAGATGTTCTTTATAAGGATAAGGAGATATGCTGAATTCGTTTCTGGACTATATTTTTTTTTTCCTGGGCAAGTAGTTCGCTCGGAATTCGGCCGAAACCGGAACTTTCGCTGAAGTAAAACAGGAAATTTCGATCAGTATGGTCAAAATAGATATGGCTTATACAGGTATATCTGAACTTGGTTTTCTCAGATGATTAGCCTGGCGAAGACTGGATCTGGCGAAGACAAGACCTAATTGTCTGGATCAAATATTAAATTTTTGGGATCCCATCGAAACCTTTGGTCTTGTTGTTTCTGAAGAAACAGAAGAAACACGAACCTTAAAATGGGACCTAGTATTGACAACTTTAAGGACGACTCAGACGGCGTCCGTAAATTTTTTCGCAAAGTATGCTCCGGAAAGTTTGTCGCCGCTCAGACGGGAATTTGACTTAGATGACATTACGAGAATTTTTTATGGCGATTTGTTTTAGAAAGAAAAAGATTTTAATTATTAGAGATTATTTGTATCATATATTATTATTATTATTATTATTAATCTTTATTTCAGCCAACAAAGCCATAACTAACTACAACAACAACAACAAAAACGAAAAATAGAAAAAAAAAAAAAAACTACAAACTCCTCACTCTGTAGAAAGCAAATGCTTCCATGTACAGAGATTATGGAGGAGCGGATGAGCAACAACCCGAATCAAAGAGTTATCACTGTTCATAATTCTCGTGAGGAGAGATGAGCGAGCTTTACGCGCAATTTCCGGCACAGTAGAGCATGAATTCCACACATAAGCCTGCGTCGTGCTAGCCAGTGGTGCTAGACGGAGAAGGCGACGAAAAATTCGACGGTGGCAAGCCTCAAGGTTATACCTCGCAGCTTTAGTGTGGTTACACACAAGGGCAATGGCATAAAACTGACTACAATAAGTACGAAATAGATGTATCTTAACACTCAAAGTAATATCACTAAATTTCCAAAGGAGCATATTACCATATTTACAAAGCGCATTAGCCAACTGTTTCAACTGTAGATCATCACTCAGTTTCTCTGTAATCACAAAACCCAGGTATTTGCAATCCGCAACGTACTCTATAACTCTACCCGACAACAGAACTGGCAGCTTAGGAAGATGACAACCTCTAGGGAACAAAGCCATAGCTACTGTTTTTTTTGTGTTGAACTGTATGTCATGCTCCACCGCAAAAGCATCACAAATCTCAAGCAATCGATTTAGTGCATACACAGAAGGTGCCAATAAAACCAGGTCGTCAGCAAACAGTACATGGTTCAAGCAAGCACCAGCAATGAAACATCCAACCTTGGATTGCACAAGGACTGTAGATAGCCCATCCACATATATGGCATACAAAAGAGGGGAGAGCACTCCACCTTGTCGAAGACCATTGACCAGGCCAAAACTATCACTATTCTCACTACCCCACCGAACCTTAAACCTCTGATTACGAAACCAGTAAGCAAAAAGTTTCACATACTGGGCAGGAACGCCCCTCCCAATCAAAATTTTTAAAATTTTATCATGGTTCACCCGGTCAAAAGCCTTCGACGAGTCAACAAAACATACAAAAACTGGCGTCGAGAAATGCCAAAAGTATTCCACCACCGTTTTAAACAGAAAAATAGCAAGATCCACCCCATGTGCATGCTTAAACCCAAACTGGTAATCACTAGTAGAGAGACAACCACCAATTTTTAATAGTATACACTTTTCAAACAGCTTACTGACAATAGTAGCCAAAGCAATGGGCCTGTAATTCTCTGACAGAGTAATATCACTGTTCCTACCTTTCGGTACTGGAACCAGACAAACATCCATCAGAGAGTTAGGTAGGAACCCATGCCCAATAAAAGCATTAAACAACTCAGCAAGTATTTGGTACTTATCATTACTAGAAAACTTGAGATGTCTAGCTGTAATACCATCATCCCCACCTGCCTTATTAGGATCCAGATCTCTAACAAGAGCACTGATCTCCTCCAGCGTAACAGGGCAGTGAGGCCTCTCTGACTTATAATCACTAGCCCACGAACAATCACTCGGTACAGAATTAAAAGAGTACAAAACTTATCCCTCCACAACCTAGCAATATTATTGCCACCTGACACATTATCCACGGAAGATGAACCATAGGTAGATATTTCTTAACACTAAAAGCCATAATTGACCATGGTTAATATCCAGATAGAAAAAAAACTCCAATAAATAAATTAGAATAATCCAACAACAAAAATAATATAAATAAATAAGTCAGTTCTAAACAATTTAATTCAATAAGTAATTCTTTCTCCCAATTCACCTGACAAAATCAACAAGAACAAAATTAATTCAAACAAGAGCTACGAGCTCATATGGCACTTGTTACGAGTAGTGGTACGAGAAAGTAGAAGGAACTTCACAATAAACACCAAGCCATTCAAAAATGCGGTTCGGACCTAGAATTAGGATATCTAGGTTCATTCAATCTGAAAGCTCTAGATGACATATTTAGAACTTATGCTTGTTCTTCCCACCAAGCTTCATCCCGATCCTCCACTCTAAGCGATTACAAAGATTTCCGGTTCGCCCCTTCAACTCCTCCCAATGTCACCGGATCTGGTCCGGATTTAAAATGGGATGTCTGAGTTACGAGACACCTTTCTAAATATCAAGTTTCGGTTAAATACGATAACCCGTTCAATAGCTGAACTTGCCACTGGATTCCGGATTCCTCTTTTGTACACTCCCCCTCGACGGTCGGATCGGGGAAACGACATTCTCAAGTCAATAGTTCAGCTACCTGACAAGCATGCCAAGTTCATTGTCCTTGCACATCAGCTGAAGTACCGAACTCGTGGGATTACTACAAACTCGGATCCCCTCCAACTCCCCCACAGTGACCGGATCCATTTCGGTTATGCTATTCACTTGCTCTTCCCACCAACTTTCATCCCAAACCCTCCACTCTAAGCGTTTCCCAAGATTTCCGGTTCCCCCGTCCGACTCCCCCCAATATCACCGGATCCGGTTCGGATTTAAAATGGTGCGTCGGAGACACGAGATCTTTCTATACGTCAAGTTTCATCAAGATCCGATCACCCGTTCGCAAGTTAAAAATACCTCACTTTTCGGATTCCCCCTCTCTCCACCTCCCCCCCCCCGATGGTTGGATCCGGGAAACGACTATTCTCAAGTCAACCTGGTTGGGTCACATACACGCCTGCCAAGTTTCATCGTCTTAGCGCATCAGGAAGTACCGAACTCGCGGGATCACTAGAAATTCGGATCCCCCCAACCCCCCCACTGTGAACGGATCCGGTCCGGTTATGTCAATCACGTATCTAGGGCTTGTGCTTGTTCTTTCCACCAACTTTCATCCCGATCTCTCTACTCAAAGCGTTTCCCAAGATTTCCGGTTCCCCCCTATAGTTCCCCCCATGTCACCGGATCCGGTCCGGATTTAAACTGGGATGTCTGAGACACAAGGTACTACTATATATCAAGTTTCATTGATCCGATCACCCGTTCATAAGTTAAAAATACCTCATTTTCCGGATTCCCCTCCCTCCAGCCCCCCCCCCCCCGGATGGTCGGATCCGGGAAACGACTATTATCAAGTCAACCTGTTCGGGTCCCTGACATGCCTGGCAATTTTCATCGTCCCAGCACATCAGGAAGCACCGAACTCGCGGGATCACTAGAAATCCGGATCCCCCCTAACTCCCCCAAAGTGAGCGGATCCGGTCCGGTTATGTCAATCCCGTATCTAGGACTTGTGCTTGTTCTTCCCACCAACTTCCATCCAGATCTCTCCACTCTAAGCGATCTTCAAGATTTCCGGTTTCCCCCTCCAACTACCCCCCATGTCACCGGATCCGGTCTGGATTTAAAATGGGAGGTCTGAGACACGAGGTACTTCTATATATCAAGTTTCATTAAGATCCGATCACCCGTTCGTAAGTTAAAAATACCTCATTTTTCCGGATTCCCCTCCCTCCAGCCCCCCCCCCCGGATGGTCGGATTGGGGAAACGGCTATTATCAAGTCAATCTGTTCGTGTCCCTGACATGCCTGCCAATTTTCATCATCCTAGCACATCAGGAAGCACCGAACTCGCGGGATCACTAGAAATCCGGATTCCCCCCCCCCCAGCTCCCCCAAAGTGAGCGGATCCGGTCCGGTTATGTCAATCCCGTATCTAGGACTTGTGCTTTTTCTTTCCACCAACTTTCATCCAGATCTCTCCACTCTAAGCGATTTTCAAAATTTCCGGTTTCCCCCTCCAACTACCCCCCATGTCACCGGATCCGGTCTGGATTTAAAATGGAAGGTCTGAGACAAGTCGTCCTTCCATATATCAAGTTTCATTAAGATCCGATCACCCGTTCGTAAGTTAAAAATAAGTCATTTTTCCTATTTTTTCCGGATTCCCCTTCCCACCACTCCCCCTCAGGTGGTCGGATCGGGGAAGCGACCATTTCCAACTTAATCATTTGGGGCCCCTGATATGCCTGCCAAGTTTCATCGTCCTAGCTTATCTGGAAGTACCCGAACTAGCAAAACCCGGACCGACAGACCGACCGACCGACCGACCGACGGACGGACAGAAATTGCGATCGCTATATGGCACTTGGCCGAAGGGCAAGTGCCATAAAAAGTGTTCCTAATTATTATTCTTGCAAAAAACAAGTTTCAAGTTATTCGACCTTATTATTATTATTATCATACAAACCACAAGAGTCATCATCTCATCATTTTTCCGTTTCCTAATCCCCATTTTCAAATTTATTTTCATAACTTGTTTCTTATCTAGGACTTGTGCTTGTTCTTTCCACCAACTTTCATCCAGATCTCTCCACTCTAAGCGATTTTCAAGATTTCCGGTTTCCCCCTCCAACTACCCGCCATGTCACCGGATCCGGTCTGGATTTAAAATGGAAGGTCTGAGACAAGTGGTCCTTCCATATATCAAGTTTCATTAAGATCCGATCACCCGTTCGTAAGTTAAAAATAAGTCATTTTTCCTATTTTATCCGGATTCCCCTTCCCTCCACTCCCCCTCAGGTGGTCGGATCGGGGAAGCGACTATTTCTAATTTAATTTGGTCCGGTCCCTGATATGCCTGCCAAGTTTCATCGTCCTAGCTTATCTGGAAGTACCCGAACTAGCAAAACCTGGACCGACAGACCGACAGACCGACCGACCGACAGACCGACCGACCGACCGACGGACGGACAGAAATTGCGATCGCTATATGGCACTTGTCCGAAGGGCAAGTGCCATAAAAACAGAAAATAAACTGCCAAAACTGCATACCGTACCAAACTTCCATAGCAAACAGCACAAAACAGCACATATATACTTCAACTACAGTTCGCCCGAATTTTACTTCCTGCATAAATTGCCTATATCTGCAAAGTTTGCATATTAACTAAGCTGAAAAGGATGATATGATATGAAATGATATTTATTGCAAAAAAGCCCGAGGGCTATGGCAACACAAATACTCAACGAAAAAACAAAAGAAAACAACAAAAAAACAAACCTACATGAAATTCTCGCGATGCCTCATTGCCAGCTTGAGGAATCTTCCCAAACCCTTAATCACCGCAAAACAATCACTCTTCATCATTCTTACCACCCATTCCTCATCATACACTCTCATGCCAAAAATCTCATGTCTCAGCTCATCCAACTCGCAACACGTACACATCAGATGGACTATATCTTCATTCACATCTCCACACATAGGGCAGGAAGCCGAAACACTTCACCCAAGTAAAGATGCCCTTAAAGCCCGTCTACAAGCATGCCTAGCCAAGCACAGATGTCGAGGCACGTGCCTAGCATCACTGTTCACACCAATGCCTAGGCACAGATTTTGGGCCAGGCACGTAGTTCCAGGCTCTAGAACTCGGTGCCTTGCTACGCCGGAGCACGTGCCTAGGCATCTGTGCTTGGCTAGCCATGGTTTTGAACGGGGGCTCATCAGTCAGAGGGCTCATTACACTCCAGCAGAAAGCGCTACGGTTATCATTCCTCTCGTTACATAACGGGCATGGCGTTGACTGCACTCGGCTCTTTATTTTAGTGCGAAGTATTTTCAGTAATTCCCATTGTGTCGCTGAAAGCGCTCTAACACTGTTGATGACTAACTCTTCGTGCCGAAGAATAATCGCCGTGTGCCTAGAGCAAAGAACCAAAAAGGTCACAAATAAAATCGTTGTTGATTGGTTTACGTAGGATTTGAGTCAACTTTGAGTATTTGTTTGGTTACGTTTCTTGTTCTTCCCTGGGATCAGCGGCGTGTTTTGGACTTCGTCGTAACAGAGTATTTACAGGGACCCATAAATTGCCTGTCATTTCCTATGCTTCTATATTGGTATGATGACCGAACCATCCAGTTTCCAAAAATCCCCGCTTGAGTCGATCGGCATTCTTGTTTGCCTCATTGGACGTTGGCGCCGAAGAGACTCCTCCCTCAAGGCGCCAGCAGCCAACCCCAAATTTTGTCTATCTGGTCTTGAACGTCATTGGACCGTGGGTATTTCTCGAACTACATTCGGTGCGCTCAAGATAGCATCAGAAATCTCTTATTGACAGGCCCCCTGTAAAGGAAATGTATGGGTCCCTGGTATTTATTTCTCACTCCAGTTGTTACTTTCAGGCATCGGGTCCGACGAATGGGTCGTACAAGAAGACACGCCCAAAGAGATGTACAAATCTTCATTCTTGATGTCATTCTTTTACCTCACTTTAATCAATGAGACAGAAAATCCAAAAGATGATGACCTCGAGTTCCTCTTTGCAACTATTGCCTATATGGTCGGCGTTGTTATCACGGCTGTCATGTTGGGTGAGGTGGACGAGATGATCCTTACGCTGAACGCTGGACGGAATGCATTTCGAAGGTATGAATATTAATGTTCTTCTTTGCTGCAATATTAGTGGGCAGGTCACGAGTGACAAGAGGGAGAGGGGACAGCTAATGGTGCTTTCTAAATTAGATAGGCTAAAAGTGTGAACGCGCGATCAGGGTTCCTCGCTTGATTTCCTGTACTTTTATCATCAAGTTGAAGAGATCTTACTTTTCCGTATGGAAAATTATTGCACTGAAAACCCTGAAAGGAACTGGATGGGTTCCATTGAGAACCCTGGCAAGGAACTCGTCTGTCCGGGGGATAAGGTGGTGGTTACAGGGGTGGGTTAAGGTGTACCTAGTACTCAGCGAACCCAAGTAGCAGATTCCTACCACACTGTCAGAAGTTTCATAACAGATAGCATAGGGATGCGCAGTTTCAACAGACAACACGCGGGATGTTTTCTGTTGTGATTTTGTAAACATTATGCATCAAATGTTATGCACAACAAGCGTTGCCATGAAGAGCCGAAAACCGCCGAAAAAGTATCTGCTGACTTTTTTGTTTGTCGTCATGATATCGGAAAAGTCAGCAAATGCTTTTTCGGTCGTTTTTCGGCTCTTCCTGGGGATGCTTATCATGCATAACAGTTAATGTATATCGTTTTCAAAATGACAATGGTGTTGTTTTTTTAAAACGCGCATCCTTGTGTTATCTGTTATGAAAGTTCTGACAGTGCACTGCCAGACAGATATAATTTATCTATTACAATGAACATCAGACACAGTTATAAACTATATTTACGTTTTAATTGTACGTTTTATTATTTAAGTGTTGCATCAACGTTTGGCTTTGTTTCTTCCCAGTCGTTTTAACCCTGAAGTTGACAACTCTTTGAAACTTTAAAATGCTAGCCGATTATTATTTAAAGCACAACTCCTACTAGAAATGGCCTTTTCACGATAAAATAATCCGGAAATACTATTTTTCAAAAATACTTGCACTTACCTCTTGAAATCAGGGAACCTCTTTTTAGCACTTGTCGACTCTGGCTTGGCTTCGCGCAAAAATAACTTGTTTTTCTCGCGAAAATTTTTAAAACAAATGTGCGCCGTGGTTAAATGCAGGGAAATGAGAGAGAAAACAAGCTTGGCAGCTTTCCTTTCCGATTACGTCAAAACAAAAGTTATTATCTGGCAACCCTGAAATTTGTAGGCTAGCGCTGAAAAGCAAAAAAAAAATCAAGTAAAATTATGCACCAGGGGTTAAAAGGGAGGTCTCAGAGGATAGTAGACTACGTACGTCGTCACTGGGGGTGTGACAACCGGGAAAAGCAAAAGGGGTTCTTAAAAAAAGAAATCGCTTTCCTTAATCACCAGATCAACGGTATCATACCTATAGTCACGCCTATAGTAGTTTTTATGGCACTTGCCCTTCGGCCAAGTGCCATATAGCGATCGCAATTTCTGTCCGTCCGTCGGTCTGTCGGTCCGGGTTTTGCTAGTTCGGGTACTTCCAGATAAGCTAGGACGATGAAACTTGGCAGGCATATCAGGGACCGGACCAGATTAAATTAGAAATAGTCGCTTCCCCGATCCGACCACCTGAGGGGGAGTGGAGGGAAGGGGAATCCGGAAAAAATAGGAAAAATGACTTATTTTTAACTTATGAACGGGTGATCGGATCTTAATGAAACTTGATATATGGAAGGACCACTTGTCTCAGACCTTCCATTTTAAATCCAGACCGGATCCGGTGACATGGGGGGTAGTTGGAGGGGGAAACCGGAAATCTTGAAAATCGCTTAGAGTGGAGAGATCTGGATGAAAGTTGGTGGAAAGAACAAGCACAAGTCCAAAATAAGGGACTGACATAACCGGACCGGATCCGCTCACTTTGGGGGAGTTGGGGGGGGGATCCGGATTTCTAGTGATCCCGCGAGTTCGGTGCTTCCTGATGTGCTAGGACGATGAAAATTAGCAGGCATGTCAGGGACACGAACAGATTGAGTTGATAATAGCCGTTTCCCCAATCCGACCATCCGGGGGGGGGGCTGGAGGGAGGGGAATCCGGAAAAATGAGGTATTTTTAACTTACGAACGGGTGATCGGATCTTAATGAAACTTGATATATAGAAGTACCTCGTATCTCAGACTTCCCATTTTAAATCCAGACCGGATCCGGTGACATGGGGGGTAGTTGGAGGGGGAAACCGGAAATCTTGAAGATCGCTTAGAGTGGAGAGATCTGGATGAAAGTTGGTGGACAGAGCAAGCACAAGTCCTAGATACGGGACTGACATAACCGGACCGGATCCGCTCACTTTCGGGGAGTTAGTGGGGGATCCGGATTTCTAGTGATCCGGTGAGTTCGGTGCTTCCTGATGTGCTAGGACGATGAAAATTGGCAGGCGTGTCAGGGACCCGAACAGATTGACTTGATAATAGTCGTTTCCCGGATCCGACCATCCGGGGGGGCTGGAGGGAGGGGAGAGATGAGTAGAGAGATCGGGATGAAAGTTGGTGGAAAGAACAAGCACAAGCCCTAGATACATGATTGACATAACCGGACCGGATCCGTTCACAGTGGGGGGGGGGGTGGAGGGATCCGAATTTCTAGTGATCCCGCGAGTTCGGTACTTCCTGATGCGCTAAGACGATGAAACTTGGCAGGCCGGTATGGGACCCGAACAGGTTGACTTGAGAATAGTCGTTTCCTGGATCCGACCATCTGGGGAGTGGGGGTAGAGAGAGGGGGAATCCGAAAAGTGCGGTATTTTTAACTTGCGAACGGGTGATCGGATCTTGATGAAACTTGACGTATAGAAAGATCTCGTGTCTCAGACGCCCCATTTATATCCGAACCGGATCCGGTGATATTGGGGGGAGTCGGACGGGGGAACCGGAAATATTGGGAAACGCTTAGAGTGGAGGGTTTGGGATGAAAGTTGGTGGGAAGAGCAAGTGAATAGCATAACCGTAATGGATCCGGTCACTGTGGGGGAGTTGGAGGGGATCTGAGTTTGTAGTAATCCCACGAGATCGGTACTTCCTGATGTGCAACGACAATGAACTTGGCATGCTTGTCAGGGTGTCCGGTCAATTCGTCACAGGACAATTCGTCACAGGACAATTCGTCACAGACAATTCGTCACAGGACAATTTGTCACAAGGACATTTTGTCACAGGGACAATTCGTCACAGGGACAATTCGTCACACGGACAATTCGTCACTAGGACAATTTGTCACAAGGACATTTCGTCACAGAGAGCCCAATTTCAAGTTCAAATTTCGATATATTTTAAAGTATATATTTTTAAATACTCAGTTACATAATACTCAATTACATGGAAATAAGGTCGCTATATAACACATCAAAACATGTAGTTATGGGCAATGCCCCGCATATATTCGAGTACGTCAGTTTGGCCTGACTGATACCTCCCTACTGCGGTTTTCAATCGCTGGTTACATTCTTCATATTTCCTCTTCTTGGGTGGGTTGGGGCACCCAGCAACAAATCGCTCCATATTCGTTTCTGTTTGGACCTGCTCCTGTCGCAGAAACGATATGAATTTCCAAATATTTGGATGGGCTGCTCCAACACGTTTGTTGAATGCCGAATGCCATCCTTCAACATTGTTATTGGTCCTAGGAAGGTCTTCTGCGACGCGCCCAAAGACGTTCCAGACAGGGATGGGAAAGATAGCATTTCTGTTTGCCCTGGTGGTTTGTGACGTTCTTCCTATGTAGGTATCTTCAATCGAGGATTGGGTATACTTCAGATGGACAGATTTGAACATAGCGGTCGAACGCGGCTGGGATATCCGCCACTGGGAGAAAAGCCATCGCTGTCAGCAATCTCATGGTGAGAGCAAAATCGCTGCAAGACGAATACTTCTCGAGAACATCGCTGTTTGCTTGAATTTTTCTAAAAACGCTCTGACACAGGTGATAAAAGCAGCCACTCACTACTGCAATCGGGAAAACGACCCCTACCGCTTTCATGAAGGCGATTTCAAAATCAGCCATGATTCGTTTCGGGTCCAAATGGGGATTGAGGATGAGCAACTGCCTTAGGAGGCCAACGTAAGTCTGCTGAGTTTTCTTTACAAGCAACGCGAAGACACAAGGAATGGACGTAGACTCTTTGATGCCGTGGATCGTATAAAGTTGTTGGAAGTGAGGTGGAGCAGTCTTGAATGTACCATCGGCCATCCAGTCATCACACGATGCTAGGAATTCCAAATTCTGTTTCGTTGAGAAGATCAGGATTCGGCTGCTGCTGTTTGGTCCAGAATCGTAGAGCAAAAATGGTTCTCCAGCTGTCGTCTTCTGAAGCGAAGGGGGGACTTGAAGTGATGCTAAGTTAGCTGGCAGTGGAAGGTTAGCACTGCGTTTCCGTCTCCGTACTGATCTCTGAAGAGACTGCTTCTTCGCTAGTAGGACTGTAGCAGAACGACTAGAAGAGGTCGTTGCCGCCGAAATGATAACTGCCGTGGGAGCCGCTGTACTGGCAGACCGGGACCTCAATTCTTCCTGAATGCGCAGCACTTCAGCATTTGCTGGGTTAGGTCCGTGGATGTGAAGTGGTGCCTTGAGTTCATCGGTGCAGCCTATGTCAGTGTGCAAAATTCCAGAACAAGAACGATTTTCACAGCGCCAAATCACCTATAAAAAAAAGAATGGAATACATGTCTTACTTATCATTAATCACCTTCTACGTGATTCCCTGCTCTACTCAAAACAAAATAAATAGCTTAGCGGTACATTATCAGTTTGGATTCTCTTTCGACAAAAACCAGCTTTTTTGGTGATTCGTGACAAATCCACGAACGTGGTTCGACGAAAGCTAGTCTTTAAATTAAAGACACGATAAATCAACGATTTCCATAGCGTAGGCTACTGAGCGTTGTCAATTGCCACTCCTAAAATATACAAAACCACACATACCATACCAGCAATTAGGGAAGATTGAAAATACTATTTCGAACTATCAGAAAAAAGCAGTCATTTTCACAACAATAGAAAAATCTGATTACCTTGAATTCAGTTTCCCTGTGTTTTGTATATGAGAACCCTTTATAACAGAGTTTTTCACGACCTTTCTCAGTCTTTGCGAGTTCCATCTTAAACTGATAACACCTTGACTCCCCTCGAGAATATATACCAATATACTGAGGATTAAATATCGGAGATGAGTGCAGGGATTAAAATAATGAGTCAAATATGGATTCAAACAACTTCCTGTGAGGGGTGGCATTTTTTATTTGACCCAAATTACCATTCCAATAGCAAGCATTTTCAGAAATGACGAACTGTCCTAGTGACGAACTGTCCTAGTGACGAATTGTCCTGTGACGAATAGTCCGTGTGACCAATTGTCCTGTGACGAATTGTCCCTGTGACGAATTGTCCGTGTGACAAATTGTCTGTGACGAATTGTCCTGTGACGAATTGTCCTGTGACGAACTGTCCTAGAATCCTTGTCAGGTACCCGAACTATTGACTTGAGAATGTCGTTTCCCCGATCCGACCGTCGAGGGTGAGTGTACAAAAGGGGAATCCGGAATCCAGTGGCAAGCTCAGCTATTGAACGGGTTATCGCGGATTTAACCGAAACTTGATATTTAGAAAGGTCTCGTGCCTCAGACATCCCATTTTAAATCCGGACCAGATCCGGTGACACTGGGAGGAGTTGGAGGGGCGAACCGGAAACCTTTGTAATCGCTTAGAGTGGAGGGATCGGTATGAAACTTGGTGGGAAGAACAAGCATAAGTTCTAAATATGTCATCTAGAGCTTTCAGATTGAAGGAACCTAGATATCCTAATTCTAGGTCCGAACCGCATTTTTGAATGGCGGGGTGTTTATTGTGAAGTTCTCTTCTACTTTCTCGTACCACTACTCGTAACAAGTGCCATATGAGCTCGTAGCTCTTGTTTACTAAAACGATCCCAGCTGATTTTCCGTGGTCCGGTTTTCGAATAGCCCAAGAAACTCAAACTAAGCAAGGGGACGGATGTCATAACGGCTTAAGGCTAAACGGGTTGTCGGCAAAACGTCCCCATTCGAAACGTCCCCGTGACAAAACGTCCCCATAACAAAACGTCCCCACGACAAAATGTCTCCGTGGCGAAACGCCCCGATCGAAACGTCCCATGGCGAAACGTCCCCGGCTTTAAAAAAAAAAATTTCGCCGCTGAGGGGACGTTTCGCCAGGGGACGTTTCTTTGGTAAGTCGGCTAAACATACCTTCAGAAACATAGGCTACTACTGGTGTCGTGAACGCTTTATCTATGAGGGAACTATCTCAAAGGACATTCCGCCACTGAATCCGGAAGCAGCTTGCGTGATCGAACCTCGAAGCCTCTTACCCCCCCCCCCTACAGACTTCCCTCTTAGTACAATGGTCGAAGACAGATTGTCCAGTGTTCTATTGTGGTTAGATATCTTCCTTGTGAAGTCGTTTG
Source organism: Branchinecta lindahli (assembly GCA_023053555.1). NCBI lineage: Eukaryota > Metazoa > Arthropoda > Branchiopoda > Anostraca > Branchinectidae > Branchinecta > Branchinecta lindahli. Next base: position 17,890,082 of record JAKZAO010000011.1, on the reverse strand, counting down.
GGGACCCAGGAGATATACATGCATTTCCTCTCCGGGAGTGATCTTCCGGGCATCGAGCCAGCGGGATAATCTGTCCTTGTTCGGATCCCTAATTACCAAGTGTAAGCTTGGGAGTGTCGGGGAAGCAAAGCCGGATTTTGTCCTCTTGGTTTCCTCCTTTTCCGGACACTAATTCTACCAATTGGCGAAATGATTCTGGAAAAAAAAAATGGACTTCAGTCCTGGGCACAGAGTTCCCCGGTCCCTTATTACGCGGGGTCTTCATGTGTTTGTGATTAGCACATCTGAAGTTCTCGTCTGCACCTCTTAAACCCAGTAAAATGTCTTATCCAATTTAAAGCCACGTTTTATCAAGAGCCATAGGCTAATGTAAAAGCCTTTGGCGATGTGACAGGAAGTTCGTGGTTAGCTCGAGCAGCGAGCGTGACGTCAAGGAAAAAGTCTTGAATAAGACTTTGTTGAACCTTTTTGTCACCCTGGGCCAGAGCAAAATAACACTAGAGAGTAGCGCCAAGACTTGAAAAAGTGACACACACTCGATTGGAATGGAATTTCACTGAATGGTGAATTGACCAGCGATAAAGGTGAATAAGTGGTTCCTCCACTGGCATCGTAACGTGTCGGAAGCGGCGTAATTCAGCCAATGCGAGCACGCCAGGTCAGGTCGAGAACGGTTATGATGAATTGCCAGTGGAGGACCCACTGTATCTTCTTTTGAAGAATCGGAAGCCCGGGGTTTCCCTTCTTGTTTATCTTTATCAACAACAGGACCTGGAAAGTTCCTTCAGAAACTTTTTCCGGGTCCGGAAACTACAAAGAGTGTTGTCAGAACCCATTCGTCTTAGCTCGCACTTTGGCTTTGATATGGAAATTCTATGAGAAAACAAAAGAACTCTTTCGTAAGAAGGAAAGATGGTCTGATATATCAAGACAAGTTTGTGGATTATGACTGCCATAGGGGCTACTGACTTGGGATCGACTCGGCATTCTGGTACACAGGCTTTACGCCCTTCATAAAATCAAATGACGAATTACCGGCAGATGCGCTAGAGAAACAATAACAGTCACACGTTAGATCTTGGTATTAGTTATCTGAAGGGAAATAAGTGATTAGGCTTGCGGTTCATACCGAGTCACGCATTAGCCCCATGGAAAAGTCAGCCAGCAGTCAGCACTGAAGTCGCAAACCAGAGTTGACAAACTTGATGGTGTTCGACAGAACAGAGTTGGGAAGAGCAAATATAGAGGCAGATGCAGGAGTGGTTCGAGGGACGGCGGGGGGGGTGACGCCCCCCCCCCCAGGCTGCAGAGAGTCGTATGTTTTGAGCTTGTCTGGATGACACTCGTACGTTTTGAGCTTGCCATAATGAATATGGCAGTTACCAAACATGAATTTTGCCCGTAATTGACCTGTTCTTAGTCATATGGCTACGAAGAGATCTTCTAGTGGTATGTCTGAGCTCGTCAGATTCACAGTTGTGTGTTAGGAGTCGTACCACAAACGAACGTGATGGATGAAAAAAAAAACGAATTGTTTTGCCAGTACGGTAAATGCTAGCCAAACAGGTTGTCGCAACTGCAAGACCGAGGAGGCAAACAGATATATCATTTCTATACCATTTACTTGAACTTGCACTTGTGTCAGGAGGCAAGATGTGCAGTTCGATGCTCATTAATAGTTTTAGCGTACACCAATAGGCAGAGAGGACCGGAGGCAGGGACCCCTTTACGCTTTGTGACAAAAGTGAGCAGCCCCAGCTCGATCGCGGGAAAGCGTCGGATGACTTGCCCCCAACCACGCGTTGCACCCCGGCCGAGGGCAGAGAATCAGGAGATCGGCAGAGAGGACCGGAGGCAGGGACCCCTTTAAGCTTTATGACAAAAGTGAGCAGCCCCAGCTCGATCACGGGAAAGCGTCGGATGACTTGCCCCCAACCACGCATTGCACCCCGGCCGAGGGCAGAGAATCAGGAGATCGGCACCTGCGCTACGCGAACCCTAATCGGTTTGCATGCGAAAGTTTGCTTGCTTTTTTTTGCAGCTCGATGGTGATAGCAGCCTAAGACCGAGTCGCGCCACGAATCTCTGTCTTTCGTGAATGGCGTCGGGATTTAAAGCCACCAAGGATTCCACCTCCTTCCTTGGCGGCGGAGACCTCCGATGGGCTCGAGGTCTTTTTGGCTGCTCAGCCTCTCTCTAGTTCTGGTACGGCTTCGGATCAAATTTGTCCATTTCGCCTCTTCGCGGCTGGGCACCGTAGCCTTGGTTCCTTGGGTCCGGTCTTCACCTCCCGGAACTTCCGGAATCTTCAGACTGACTCAAGCAGGTCTATTTTCCTCAGAAGGTCTTCATGATGGAGGCTTCGGCAGCAGGGGGAAGAGTAGGCTGCACGAGGGATCCAGTCGAGAGGTTGAGATGGTGTTTTTTGAACAATGATACCACCTGGGTTCTTTGTTTGTTCATGATGATTTGGCGATGGGTGCACTGCCACATTTTATCCCGGTCTGGGATCCCTGCGGAGCCTTCGATCTTGTTTTTGTACTCATTTCGCTGACGGGCATAAAGCTTGCAACGGTGAACTTGTCAGACCGTGTTTACGCTGAAAGACTTCCAGGAAAGTCCGAGAAAGGAACTGAAGAGCAATTCATCTGTTCTGGTTTAATTACGTCGGTTCGTCTTAGAAGTCGTGGCAGTTTGGGGAACATAAACGAGACTCCCGCTATTCCAAGAGCTTTTATCTTCTTCCTGTAGAGGGGTAAACTCTTAGCACCGCAGGTTAAAGAGAGAAGCCCTTACTCAGCTCCCTGAAACAAGACCTTCTTGACAGCTGCCCACTTGTGACGGACGTGACGCATGACGTGTTAATGAGAAGTGATTTTGATTGGACGGGGACAAAGCCACGCTCTGATTTACCGAAGCCTGTGTAGAGTCAACCGAATTTTAGAATCAGAGAACACACAGTGGAATGTTCTGATGAGATTCCTTGTAGTAGTGTTTGGAGGCATTGCAGGATCAAGGTTTAGTTGTAAAGCTTCTTTACAAAAAGCTCTGCCCGGTACAGTACAGAGAAAAATGTCGTAAAAAAAGAGAAAATAACTCCCGCAGTTGCGAACGACCAACGGCAGTTGTCAGAAAGTTCTGGTGATCCACATCAACTGCTAGATGGCTATAGCATTATTTTGATGTCGAAAAGTTTCCGAGACAAAACTTACCAACACCTTCTGTGTACATGGATAAACAAGAAAGGGAAACCCCCGACCTGCCGAAACTTCCAGGACAAAGTGGCACAAGGGACAGACAAATGTTCTACAACTTCCTCCCCACACCCAGCTTAAAGTAGTTGATTCATGTGGGCCGAGAAGGTGGAGACACTATCATTTTACGATGGCTCGAATTTTTACGAACACACCGTTACCTTTTTCTCCAAAATCTTCATGGTATCTAAGGTTATCCACAAATTACTTTCACTCTTGAAAACAAGGCCGTCAACTCGCCATTACTAATTAAATATTCACTGATCTCCTGACGCGGGTCAGAGGAGTACTAGAAGCTTCGGAAAGATTGAGTGGCGTGTAAGAGGATTAAAACAACTAAATATATCACCATGTGGACGATGAGATATGTTGGAAGTAGAAATCATCGGCCAGTTTGATAATTTTTGATCTCGGACGCTGAATATTATTTAACTCAATTTATGAATCTTCAAGAAATCGTTATAACGAATTTAGTATAATTTACGGCGTTTGTTTATTGTGATCTGGTTTACATCCTTAATTCTTTGGACTTCCGGGAATTAACAAGAAAAAACAGAAAACAAAATACTCAAAGAAATCGATAGGGAAATAATTAGTTTGATTTTTCTACAGATTTTCCATGTGCCTGCTACAATAAAAACAATTTGTTATATCCATAGTCAAACTATCCATAGTCATAGATCCATAGTCAAACTATCCATAGTCAAACTATATATAACCGAGCAGTCGGATCGAGTCGTGGCTTCATCTTGGGTCTTGGGTGGGGGGGTTCTAGACGTTGCAAGTACTAGAATGCCTATGATGCAACTCCTTTAAGTTTTGTTGTCCACATTCTTCTTCTGCTTGCGATGGTCTGACTCAGTCCAAGCTGGCCTTCTCCTTTGCATGTTTGCTTTTCTTGATCTCATCGTCGAGTTCAGCTGCTCTTAGCAGGCTGAACATAGTTCACATAATTCAGCCTCTGCTTGCGAGTCTTGCGACCGTTGGACCTTTGTCCGAGCTGGCCTTCTCCTTTGCATATTTGCTTTTCATGGTCTTATCGGCTGAACACAGGTGTGTGACTTGTGGATGATTGCACGTCGAATTCTTGGGAGACAATACTTTTGATGACTAACTCTTCACGCTGATGCAGAGTCGCCCAGCGAAGAGCCAGAAACGTCCCGACAACAAACGTTGTTTGATTGGTTTACACAGGACTTTCTTGTATGGTGCTCGAGTAGGAGTTATGCAGCGTTTACAAGTAGAGGAAAACTTGATCAGAATCCGGTCTTGGTGACAAGATTATGTTTACACGCAGAGGGAAAAAAAAAAATTCTTCGAACCAAAAAATCTGACAAAAATAAATTCACCAGCCAACAAAAAAATGTTTTGATATCATTTATGACATCAGTACTGATGATTGCTGCTCTCAAAAGCTAGCTAGACTTTTTTTTGTATTTTACCAGCGCCGACGACGCGATTCTTTCAAGTTGACCGGGATTCCTTTCATCATGAAAGGAATTCCCGTCCGCTAGACGTCTTCACGAACGGAATGCTTTCAAGTCGACCGGAATTCCTGTCGACTCGACGGGATTTCTTGTCCGTGTAAACGCTGTATTAACCGTCAGTCGATAGGTGTCGGTGTTTCTGTCACCGTGTTTCTGTCACCGTGGTTGGTTTTTCCAGGTGAATGGATTGCGTCAATGGCAGTATATGATATATCTTTCCCATCATACTTTTTCGTCTGTTTCTTTTCGTCTGTTTCCAGCTCGAGCGTTCGGGAACCCAAAAAAATGTAGGGGATGACATGCCCTATGACTTCATCAAGGTTTGTCCGTCCGTCCATCTGTTAGTCTGTTAGAGGTCGAGATACTTTTTTTCTTTCAAACTTGGTGTGAGATCTTTTTGGTCAAGGAACAAGTCAGATTCGGAGATGGGCTCCTCAGCGATATTTTTAGTGCGGGGAGGGTCTCTGAACCAGAAGCCGGAGATCGGATTAAGATTAAGACAGCCCTGGTTTGCATATGGATTTTAGTCCAAGTGTTGCCCTACTCTTTATGGCTGATAATGAGAGAGACCGGACTCTGGGATGAAAACAAAAAAGCTCTGCACCACTTTTTAGCAATAGAAAAGATCTACGTCGTTAGTTTTTTCTGCTTTTAACGATCTTAGAGAGACAAAAGAGATTTCCAGGGAATGAAGATGGGGCACGGTAGCGGAAGCCATTAAAAGTCGAGAACGTATTTAAAGATAGTCCATGCTTACAAGTCACCAGCGGGTTAAAAGCTGACACCAAGTCCGCTCTTATGTCTCTTAGAAAGGAAGACCGGATTGATTTGGTGTATTTTACGGACTCATATGGCACTTGTCACGCGAAGAGACGTCCCTCCCTCCCCACAAACAAATTTTCTACCGGTGGCGTATGTTGTTCGGACTTGCACATAAAATATCTGCCTCGAGACGTATCACCCCATATTGAAAATTACGTTTCAAAAAAATATCCGCTCAGTCTTCAACTCCAGTCATACACAAATCCTCGTTTGTTGGGCATGGTGACGGAACGTCTCCCAACGTATGGGCATGAATGAATGAATGAATGAATTTATTCCCAATAAAGCCCAAGGGCCATAGCGGGAAACATAACACAATAACAAAAAACAAAATATCATACACTCCGAAAACAAACCAAAAATCAACTTCTCTAAAAATAGTTCACGGTGGGTCATAGCTAACTTCAGGAATCTACCCAGCCTTCGGAGTTCACCAAAACACTTACTTCCCATACTTGAAACCAAATCCCTTTCCTCCCAAATCGCCCGACCAAACACTTCCTTTCTTAATCCTTTCAACTCCTCGCAATAACTTATCAAATGTACCGCATCCTCCCCATCAATACTACACATTGCACAAAATAATAAGGACCAGTACATTTCCTTTCTCTACCAATATAATTTCTCCGCATCCCCACCGGAAGAGCGTCCGCCCTAAGACCCATGAAAATCTGTTGAATTGAGAATCTGAAATGGACATTAGCTTTTTAAACAGATTTTTGTGGGGTTCCATGCCCTTGCAGCAGGGCATAGTGCCCCAACGTATGAGCACCATGCCCAAAAATTGAGGATTTAGTGTATGACTGTTCAACTCCCACACAGACGTCGGATTGGAGACATCGGATATAAGGGCGCGCTCTTATCCCATAATGGTGCACCTAGGGTATAATGCCTCCATAGCACACAAGGTTAATCCCAACCGCTCAATCCGTTCGGTCCCTACTCCCTCCAACTACGCCGACCGAGGTATCTAACCCGGCATCTAGAATGGGACAACATAATCTTTGGAACGTCCAAGTTTCATCCTGATCTCTCCATCTGTTTGGTTTGGACACTGCCTCGACCCCCCCCCACCCAAATGAAATATTTCCGAGAATTAGTCGTATGGAGTTGTACGAAAAAGTAGCATGCAGTAGTAACTGTTGCCATTGCATGCCACTGCTAGTACACTGGATGCTACTGCAACAAGATTGGATGCTATCGCATACTACTATTTAAGATTAACCAAGTCGGAGGCATGTTAAATCAAAGCATTTCATACTACTACATATCAATACATGCAACTTTTTCGTACAACTACCATACAACTTTCAAAGAATTTTTCATCGGGATCGTGGACGGATGAAGTTTAAGATCAATAGTATGTATGTATGTATTTATTTCCCAATAGTGGTTTAAAATCAATATAAGTACTAGATTGAAGTTTAGAGGGCATACAGATTTCCCGAAACTGAAAAAAGATAAATTTGAAAACAAAAAAAAACGTTAAAAAAAGATGCAAGCGAAGTCTGTGGAAGAGCAACATTTTTAAAGATGTTTGTAGTCTTTGTTTCTTCTTTTCTGCTTTTTATCAAGTTTTGCTGGAATAAAGTAGACTGATAAGTGAACATCATCCCTTTAGACTCCCTATTTGTTCCTACAAAATCCGGTCTTCTAAAAATTTGCATTTTCACAGGAAGGTGGATTCCCTGAAGAATTACATGCGACTTCGAAACGTGAGCGAGGAACTACAAGCAAAAATCATCCGTTGGCTCGAACTGAGCAGAACGGACAGCCACAACATAGACGATTCCGTGATTGATGTTTTGCCTAGGCACATAAGAGAGGAGATTGCCACGCAGATTCATATGGAAACGCTAAGATACCTAAAGCTGTTTCGAGAGTGTGACCCCAAGCTGTTGAACCATCTGGTGACCAAAATGAAACTGAAGGTGAGATGTTAGATAGACTTAGGGGACGTTTTCGCGTGGACGGCTCTCATGGTCCCGTCGACCTTCCGTATTAAAAAGAACCTGAACCTGAGCTCGACGTACATTTTGGCGTGGATGGCGTCGATCTTTTTGTCATTTTCGCGTGGACGGATGAACAGGTGAACGGGCCATCCAGCTCGATGGGTGCCTCCCGGTCAACGCCGCTCCGAGGGCAGCGTTGAGCTGAACGTGGATAGAAAAAGGTCTGCACAGACTAGGGGGACATTTTCGCGTGAATGGCTGTTGAGCTCGACATCCACGCGAAAATGTCACTGGATGATGCCATCCACACGACAACGGGTTGAGACAGAGGAAGATGTCATCTTCCTCTACCCGTTCAACAGGGCTCGAGGAGCATCGTTGAACGGGAGAGACACATTCATCTGGATGGTGACGTCACACGTTGAGCTTTTCACGCGAAAATGACCATCGAGCTGGATGGCATCAACGCGAAAACACCCATCATGATGATGGGACGTAACATCCAAGAGAGCCATCCACGCGAAAATGTCCCCTAGATTTAGAAAAGATGTGTGCCTTCCACTAAGATGCTCCCATCCAGCTAAATGGGCATTTTCGCGTGGACGGAACCCATCTTCCTAAGCTGTTCAACGCCTAATCGGTTTTCTCATTTTCGCGTGGACGGGATCACCCGTTCAGCTCTACAGCCATCTACGCGAAAATGTCCCCTTAAAATGGATGACTTTGGCGACCTGGACCTCATCTAGCCGGCATGGGCTATGCCTAACCCATACGGCTTCACCTCACATATTTTTCTTCCAGATCTCATATATTCGTTTTTGCAATCTCCGAAGAGGAAGTCGTGATAAATAATTCGTCAGGCAGCGTATTTTGCTTTTTATTTCTTATCAGAAACAGCGTATTTTAAATCCATCTTTAAGCTCTGAACAGAAACCAGAATTTTAGGAGCAGCCGGAGGATCCCACACTGTCAGAAGTTTCGTAACAGACAACACAAGGATGCGCAGTTCCAACAGGCAATGCGTAACAGACAACACTTGGGATGTTGTATTTTGTGATCTGTTGTGCTTAAAACGTTATGCATGCTAAAAAGTTATGCATGAAATGTTATGAAGTCAGCAGAGGCTTTTTTGGCATCTTTTGGGCTCTTCTTGGTAATGATTGTTATGCATAACATTTCGTGCATAACGTTTTCAAACACAACAGACAACATCCCATCCCAAGTCTGTTGAGACCGCGCATCCTTGTGTTATCTGTTATAAAACTTCTGACAGTGCAGTTCTTTTGTTTTTCTTCTTCTTCTTCCTTCGGTCAACGACCCCGGCTAATCAGTGCCTTGGATGGACGATCAGGGTCGGATGCTCCCGGGCTGGAATTCCTGCCCGCGTTTTCGTCACCGTCATCGCTTCCATTTGGAAAAGTTGAAATCTTTTCAACTTTGTTATGAAAGTGATGGAAATCTGACCGGGAAACCCTGATCCTGAGTTCGCACTTTAAGATCTGACCTAAATGGGATTCCCATTACCCCGGCTTTGTTGTATTTTGGCCGATCAGTTCTCGAATATGCATAGGCCTACCCTGTCTGGCATTTGATGCTTATCGCTGAACGAAGTTCCGAATCGAGAACATTCAAAAAAGAGCCCTTAGAAATTATAAATGGTGAAGGAAAGGTCCCGTAGGTCTATCTTTTAAATAAGTTCCAGCTTACTACTTTAGAGGAAAGAAGAACCACTCTTTACATGCGTTTCGGTACAAGAACAATTTCAACCCCCCGAGCGCGTAATATCCTCCCCGAAAGATCCTCAACCCTAGGTCTTAGACCAGAACGTAAACAAGACCAAAGGTTTCGATGGGATCCCAAAAATTTAATTGACCAGACAACTACGTCTTCTCTACGCCAGATCCAGTCTTCGCCAGGCTAATCATCTGAGAAAATTAAGTTCAGATATACCTGTATAAGCCATATTTATTTTGACGATGCTGTTCGAAACTTCCTGCTTTACTTCTGCCGAATTTCCGTTTTCGGCCGAATTCCGAGCGAACTACTTGTCCAGCAAAAAAAAGATAGTTCAGAAACGAATTCAGCGCATCTCCTTATCCCTATAAAGAACGTCTAATCAACTTCAAATAAAACTTTAACTTATAAAAAAAATCCGGTTTCAACCGGATTCCGGACGAACTATATGTCCGGGTAAACAAGTCCATCTCCCCGTGATAGACATGGCCCAGTATCGTTCTTACAATGAAGTACACTGGCAAAAAATAAAAGGTATACCAACTAGCAAAAGTTGGCAACCCCTCATCACCAAAGATTCTAGCAACCGATTCTTACTTACGACTCCATGTCCTCGTGATAGAAGTGGTACCAAATTCTTCGTACCACATAAAGCACAGAAAACAAATTGTCGGTACACCAAGTAGACGAAACTGCTAACCCCTCACTGCCGAAGATGATTATGGTCTAACAGTCTATTATCAGACCATGAGACTATTAGAAGTCCCCCACTTGTCTCACAATTGAGATCGGCCTATTTTTGGTTTCAGTGTGTACCCTACTACTGAAGTTGTCAACCCCTCTAAACTTTCCAACTGTTATATAGCCCGCAACCACCTACTCTTTTCCATTATACCAACCCCTTCGACCCTGATCGCACTAGCTCTCTCTCTCTTACGTAAGCTCTGCGCAGAGCTAGGCTATACAAATCCCGCGCAGAGCTTTACTAAGAAAAGGGGTAGCGGGGGTCACAAATTTTGTGTCCGGTTTTCGCCGGATTCCGGGTGAACTACTTGTCCGGTGAGAAAATAACTTTCATATTCGGATTCAGCATGTCTCCTTACCCCTAAATCAACTATCTCAATAGATTTAAAAAAATATTTTTTTTTTACCTATTAATTAGAAACCCCTCCCCCACCCTCAAATATAGGGCTACAGAGCCCATCTTCGAACTTGACCTGTACTTTGACCCAAACAATCCTCCCGCCAAGTTTCATCAAAATATCTCAATCCCTTCGAGAGTTATCGTGCTTACAGACAGACGGACAGACGGACAGACGGACAGACGGACAGACGGACAGACGGACATTTTTGCGATGTCATAGGTATCCGTCACTAACGTTTTGGGATCCCAAAAATCCCACAAAGTCCTAAACTAAACTCCGATCGCTCCAACACATAAATGCACAGAAAGAGCTATGTTCCCTGCCGTGAAAGTTACGTTTCGGCAAGAACAAATAATCTCACAGAACCTCCGTCTCCCTACCTCTGTAATATGACCAGGCCCGTATCCAGGAATTTATTTCGGGGGGGGGGGGGGGGGTTGCCCACGGGTCGGACCAAAAAGTACAAAAAAGACATAGGTCAGAGATTAAAGCCTACAAAAACTATTACGACCCCCCTAACCCCCCTGGATACGGCCTTGAATATGACTATGCGGAGTCGAATATTTCCCCATACCCTGTCCGCTACGAACGAGCGGAGGTTAGTAGCTTCGCGCCACTCACGTTTCGTTACCTCTTCAAATGGCTAAATCTCACTGTGAACCCGCCGGTGAGGAAAAGAAGGAGTCAAAGCTGATTGGTTCTATGGACGCGCTCCAGAGCGGGTCAGTGCACGGAGTACGCCTCCTGCCAGCCTCCTTCTTTATTTTTTCTACGATAAGCAACGGCGAAGACGGAAGATGAGTAAACGGGTATCAACATCAGCTTAAAGCTAGAGTAAATACCTCTAGGTCCGCTCAGTTTGTCGGGGTATTCATAATCGCTGCATGGGACTAAAGACAGAAGTTCTATATGTTATTTGTTCTTGGTTTCGGATAAATTTTGTTCTGTTCTACTCTGCGACTGTTGCAATACGTGGCACGTAGTTATCACATATCGCTGGTATCATGATCACGTGCACGTATAGGCTACTTGGTTGTTAATCTTTGTGGGACGTCCAATAACGTCCGGACTTGTTGTAGTTGAACGTGGAAATTCTAGCAGATATTTCACTCCAATTCCACTTTCTCTTTACTCTTTCCTTTCTAATGCAGACAGTCTTGCTCGTAAAATTTGAATTACATCCCCCCCCCCCCGTCTGCGGCTAAGTGGGTGGACGATTGGAGCACATAATCTACCTTTCTGTCTGTCTAGAAACAAAATACTACTGGCTTTTCAACCACAAAAAAGAGAGCGGTTTCTCTTTTCTCTAAGGTGTAATCCATATCTCCTTCAATTACACGCCGAAATGTTTCCTTTTCCCGAATTCCTGGGAAAATTTACTTTTTCCAAAGGCAAAGAGAGATCTATGGCTTTAGATTCCAATTCTGCCGTTTCTCCGTAACACCTTTAAATGGGAATTTCTGAAAAAGTCGATTTGACATTGAAAAGCCGTTCAGGTGTGTAATGGGAATCTTGTAGAAAGACTGAGTGATATGAGAGAGAGATTTTTTTGAAAAGCTTGAAAAATTGTATATTATTTTCTGCAGAGAGGGAATACGCTCCACCGTATCAGAGCGACGCTACTCGGGTTTCTACACTGTACCCCATAAAGTCCGGCCAAGAACGAACAAGTGCGCAAGCGCTCAGACGTGGAGTGTCAAAGTAAAATGTTTATCATATTTTGTATTCAAACAGCGTTAAAACCAAGACATTTCACATCCCCAATAACCAAACAAGTATTGAAATAACCTAATTTGTAATCATCCCACTTTAAAAGCTTTAAATGTAAACAAACCGCAAGTATAAATCCAAAGAAATGTTGAAGATCTTGCAAGAACAGCATGAGTTCTAACACTGTAAGAGGATCAGAACACTGAATCTATATGGTCTGCCAGCCAGTCCGACCCTTTAAACCTCTTTTCCATTAGCAAGGTAATAAAACAAGTGCAATAACCAAATCGTAGCAGCCTAATACCCCCTTTGTCACAATTCATTAAGAACGGTCATCGATCATATGACAACACCGTAAAGTTTCCAGCTGTTCATTAAAGATACGTCGCGTCGTCTTATTGTTGCTGCTACACCAAAATCCTCATTCATAGATATATCTCCCCAAATATACAAGAGTTGAACTTGAGACCTGTCATAGACGAACGTAACTCATGAAAAATCAGGGCCCAGTTACTCATGAACGGGAGGGGGGGGGGGCATCAATTGCATATCTAGACCTAAATATCCTCGACTATACCAGCTTAGAGTTTGATTCCAGTCACGGGCTAAAAACTTGACTCATGGGCAAATTGGGCCCACTTGCCCATGAACGGGGAGGGTAGGGGCCAGGGGGCGGTTCAACTCCACATATGAATCCCCAGCCCTATGATCGAAAAGCACAAAGGAATTTCATCGCCCTATCTCCAGTTATTGTCAAGTTCAAATCATTAAAAATGGGCAATCTGGGCCCAATTGCCCCTGAACTAAGTGGGGGTGGGGTTTGGGACCCGCAAAAATGAAAAAGAGACCCCAATACTCACACACCTACCAAGTTTCAACTTGATACCTGTTGATTCCTGTCACGGGTAACGAACTTTACTCCTAGGCAATCTGGGCCCATTTGCCCATGAACGTGACGGGTGGGGGAGGTGCAACTTTAATACTAATGTCCCAGCCCTAGGGTCTACAAGTACAAAGAATTTCATCGTCTTATGTCCAACTCTGGTCAAGTTATGAACATTATTCACTGGGCAATCTGGGCCCATTTGCCCCTGAGCCGGGTGGGTGTGGGGGGTCAGACCCCCAAAAGGCACAACTAGACCCCAATCCCCACCAGCGTACCAAGTTTGAACTTGATACTTGCACTGGTTCACGAGCTATGAGCTCCACAAAATACGGTGAAAACCGAAAACCGGAAACCGAAAGCCGAAAGTCTGCTACAGCGCTCGCAATAGTGGATTGTTCCAAGGAACCCTCCACTAAAAAGGGATCCGGAATCCGGACAAAACCGGAAATTAGGTAGAGTTAAAAGTTTTGTCCCTAGTCGATTAGAGATTAGCTGAGAGGTGTGGAGATATTTTTAATCCATTTGTGACTTTATTTCTGTGACGGATAAGCAATTTGCCCGGAATCCGGCAAAGGCCGGAAATTTGGTACTAGTAAAAGTAAAAAAAAAAATTTATACAGATTAGGCTAGTAATGAACATAAGAATTAATAAAAATTATAAGTAGAAACGATAATAAAAATATTGGATTGGTAGTTTAAACAGTTGAAGTTACATTTTTGAAGTTTAAAGCAAGTTTTTATGATTATTTTGTATTGGAAGAAAAGCTGACGTCAAAGAGTTTAAGGGAATACAAACTTCACTGAGTGGCTGAGTTTTCGTCTGAAGAAAAAAAAGTTTAGAAAAGATGCTACGCACGGGTTTAAAAAATCCCTTTTTCCTGAATTCGGTTAGAGATTCGCTATGGGAGTAATAGTGTATGCTGAATCCATATCTCAACTCTGATTTTTCACCTGGTAAGGAATTCGTCCGGAATTCGGCAAAGCCCGAAAATTCGATATAACTGAAAGTCAATTCTGAGGTCGTATAGAGCTTTGACTTGAGGTTAAGAATGAATGCTTAATCCATATCTGTTTCCTCAGCGGATCAGTCGTTAAAACTTAATCCATGAATAAACTTCACCTTCACTCTCTGTATCTCTTGATTAATATCTCTGTCAGGTTATTCCTGTCGGTGATTCCATCTATCTGTTCCGTTTGCTTATTCACTACCGGGTAAATGGTATGATCAAAATAGAAGACAAACCGGAAATTTTGGAATTAATAACCTTGTCGGAGAGAAGTTTTATGGGTTTTTGAGTAGCAATGATACTCCGATCGTGATCTGACCACAATCTGGGTAATGTGACCTGAGGACAAGCAACACGCTTATGGGATCTAGCTAAAACAGGACATCTGCAAGACCAAACAAATTTTCCAGCAAAAAATTTTCAACTTTAGGATCCCATCAAACCTTTGGTCTTGTCATCGAAGGGGTCGATCGGATAAAAGAAAATAATAGTCTTCCTATTCAGCTGTTTGTGAGCGCTCTCGGCATAAATCATCTGCTGCAGTACTCAAACCCTTGGCTATAGCCTAGTCTTCATTGCCTTATTAAGTAGATGAAAGCTCATTTATGGTTCACGAAAATTATTCCATTTCCTTCTTCCCTCTTGAAAGCTGCGGTCTTAAGTAGCACAGCATTTTTAGGAGTTCTGCCCTGGCGACTTCATCTTCAAATTGGGAGATATTGGCCACGAAATGTTCATCGTTAAAAGTGGCCAACTTCAAGTCGTCACCCTAGATGGCGCCGTGAATGGGCTACTCCGACCCGGCAGTGTTTTCGGCGAGCTCAGCGTTTTGAAAATGCCGGGAAGTCTGGCGGCGGGTCGGCGCTACAATTCGGTAAGGTGCGTCGGCTACGCGGACGTCTATAGCCTGAGCAGCGAGGATCTCTGGGATGTTCTACAGGTGAGCCCAGTTGATTTCCTAGTGCAGGTAGACGATCAGGGTTTTCCCGCCGGATTTTCTGCACTTTCGTCATGAAGTTGAAAACACTCTCAGCTTTTCCGTACGTACTTTGATGACGGTGGCGAAATCGTGGCGGGAATTTCAGTCTGCTAGCACCAGACCTCTGATCGACTATCCACAGCGCCAAGAAGAAAGCTGTAGCTTGATGCTGATACCAGGGCCGTATCCAGGGGGGTTAGGGGGTTCGAACTCCCCGCGAAACCCACAAAAGCAATAGTTTTTTGGAGGCTTTAACCTCTGATCGATGACTTTTTTGTACTTTTTGGTCCGACCCCCCCCCCCCCCCCAAAAAAAAATTCCGCGGGCAACCCCCCCCCCTCCCGAAATACATTCCCGGATACGGGCCTGACTGATACTGATACTTTATTGCGAAACGAACTTTCACAGCATTGGATTGCCGAACTTGCCTTTTTTGTCAGGTACATCATAATTGCAAAACATCTAATAAGGTGGTGATACATAATAAGGCAATAGTAAAAAAAATTTATCAATTAGAATCAATCAATCAATTTGTTTATTTCGTGACATTACACATCACATATTACACTAAAACAGGACTATTCTTAACTAAATATGTACAATCATTTCATCCATTCGGTGGCTCGGGGCAAAAGCACAGTCGACGGAAAAGGCGGTAGAAATGGCCGGAACGGCACTATGCAATAGTGAGAAGGAATAAAAAGACAGTTAAAACATTGTGGGGAAAGAGTTTGTCAGTTGTTCAAAACTTCGACAAAAGATGGTATACAGCTCTTTCTGTTATATGGTATAAAGTATACGACCAGGGTCGGGCAGTCCTGGCTTGGAATTCCTGGCACAGTTTCGGCCGAGGTTTCGGCACCGCCATCAGTTCTGTACTGGAGATTTAGGAAAAGATCAGTGACGTGCTCATTCGACTTTTTAGCCTTCACTGCGGGTGCCCATTAGTCAGACGATCACTTTAATTCGTTCTTTTCCAATGAAGCGCCCCGTAGAAGATCAAAGTACGATTGGAAACGTTAATCCGCGCGTTCACACGTATCACCGAAAAAACTCAAGAATTGGTGAAGTTAAGACTAAAAGTGTCTACTATCGCCGTTCCCTGGCTAGTCGCAGGGAGCCAATTGCATTATGTTGCAAAAAAAGAAAATAATAACAGAAGCCTTTTTTCTCAAAATCAGTCTTACTCCAGAATTAAACTCAGTATTGACATAGAAATAACGGCAAGAGTAACGTTTAACGATCCCTAACGTCTGATTTTTCTACATCTAACTTCATCAGTAACAAATTGACTTCCATCGAATCTGACAAAAGTCCCTTTCTGGTGACACTATTCGGAGGATTCCCCGTCGTTAGGAACTTAGTTTCTGGGGAAAACAAAAACGCGGCGTCTCAGCTGTGGGAGTCCCCAGGAAACGGCGAGAGTTCGCCGATCGGTAAAACAAAGGGTATATAAAAGAAAACTGTGGCAAGCTAATTGTAATAATTAAGGCCCATTCACAACGGGTTTTAGCTAATACTCGATACCAGCCAGTTCCGGAAATCGCTCCGAGACCGAGAATCAGCTGGGATCCTGCCGTTCGCAATTGATATTAGTGCCAGTTTCGGGTACCAGCTAGTCTCGCACCCAAGTTGAAATCAGTTTAACTTTTGAGGGTACTAGCCAATCACATTATTTTGGGGAATACTGAGGAATGTTCCGATTGGCTAATGCTGAACCACGTCATACAGAATAACAATGACCTAATTCACTTTCGGTTTTCAAGACAGCAAGGAGTGGATGTGATTTTATCTATTGGGCTTGGTTCGAAACTAGCCAATCAGAATATTCCTCAATACTCCCCAAAATAATCTGATTGGCTAGTACCCTCATAAGTTGAACTGATTTCAACTTGGGTGCGAGACTAGCTGGTATCCGAAACTGGCACCTGTATCAATTGCGGACGGCAGAATCCCAGCTACTTCTCGGTCTCAGAGCGATTTCAGGAACTGGCTCGTATCGAGTATTAGCTAAAACCCGTTGTGAATGGGCCTTTAACAACTTCAGAATCGGAAACCCCAGCTTCATAGAAGAGTTTCAGGTGTCAATTCGGAATAGCGTTTCTGTCGTACTTGACCCAGTAGGAGCGCACAGCTGGAAATAGCCAATTGACCGGTTTTTGACAAATTCAACCTTCATGGCGCGAGACTGTGAAGTTTCAACAACCCTTCCAAAAATCGTGAAGCACTTGGCTGACATAGACGTATCTTCATGTCGCACGGACTGGCGACTAATTCTCTCTCTAAGCCCCTCTTGCTTATTCTACCTTTAATATTACCCCTAGCTCCCTCATGGAATTGGAAGGTTCTAAAATCCCCACCTTTCGCCATTGTTTCGTTTTGTACCTACGACTTTTTAGTGTTTTTTGGCCGCGCCGAGTTTTGGAGCACGTAGCGCAAACTTCGCCGAGAGCTTCAAGTTCTGTCGACAAGTCTTTAACACATAATGACACGAGGGGCTTCGAAGTGTTTTTTGTTTTTTTTGGAAGACATGTTGGGCCATCAGGTCCATTTTTGACTTCCCACTTTGACTTCCCGCTTGCAATGGTTTTTCCCACTTTTTACCCACTGTGAATTTAGTTTTCAAATATTTTGCGTGGAGCTACCGCTTCGTAGAGTGGAAAGGCTGCATAGAGTCAATAACCGCTGACAAGAAAATCACTAATTTCACGTTGAAAGTAATGGTATTTTTGAAGAACGATATTTCTAAGCCATTTCATCGTGAAAAGATAATTTATAATAAGAGTTTGTGCCTCAAGGAAGTACATCGCGCGGCGTGTTTTTTTTTGTTGCTCCCCCTTCTAAAATATTTGGTCAAAAATTAATTTCAGGATTCAGGATTCAACAACTTTACTAAAAAAAAAAATCATGCCGGCTTGACGACCTGTTACAAACAAAGCACATACGTGCATGAAAAACGCAACCAGTACACATTTACTACCATATAATTATATCACATTTACCACCACTAATCAAACCTTCACTAAAATAAACGAAAAATTAATCAATTTATTTGTCCTCTCTCGTCTTCGAAACCCTCCACTCACTAACTACCCTCCAGGAGGTGTTTCTTTAATCGATTTTCAAATTGCGGAACGCTTTCCGCTTCTCGAATTGAGTCTGGAGTATTGAGTCAAGAGACAATGCCTGACCACATGGCTAGAACGAACCGTATTTCTTGGCTCACTTACCAGGTCTCCAGCATGCCTCGTAGTATGTCCGTGATAAAATGAGTTAAAACGAAAAAAATTACTAAAAACTTCTAAGGTTGAGTATTATCTGACTTACTGTTAGGAAGAAAATAGATAATAGAAACTTATTTATTCATCTATACAACTTTTCTATTGGTAGATAACTTTTCTAATTGCATACCTAATTATTACGGATTATATAATGTGTACTCTCTTCAACATACATATACTCGGGCACCTGGATCAGACGTACAATCTGTGCTTGGGAGTGATTATTACCTCGGGAAATAAGAGAATCCACCATGTGAAATGAATCTTTCGATTTCACACGATTGACAGGAAAGAAAAATTGTTGTCTCCTAGAAAACTCGTGGAAGGAAGATTTCCGACTCAGTCCTTGAAGGCAACAGTAGAGATAGGAATGCTTTATTTTCTATATTTGACAGTGCAAAACGGATAAGTCAGCTGAAATTTATTGGAGCTATATTTCGGCCCTTCTTGGCAAGGGTCCTCTTCAGGCTCAAAGCCGCTCAAGATGGAAAAACGAAACTTGTGATTATCACAAGTTTCGTTTTTCCATCTTTGAGCCTGAAGAAGACCCTTGCCAAGAAGGGCCGAAATATAGCTCCAATAAATTTCAACTGACTTATCCATATGATTCGCAGTCAACTTGGGCTGAAGGAATATTTAATTTTATTTTCCACCAAAATTTATGATTTTAAAAATAAATTAAGAACGAATACGCTCAAACAAATACAACACAAAAACGAACTTCAAACTCTGATGCATCGGACCGGACACGAAAATACCGAAGGCAGACAAAAGATGAGTAATCCAAATACCGGAACCAAATAAAATAGTAAAAGAAACACATTTCTAAGAGAAAAAAAATGCTTCTTTGAACTTCGCCTGCGCCGAAGAATGGCGGAATTCAAGCCTAACAAACATGAATTCGTAGCTGTGAGTGAAACGATATTTTCAGCAAAGATAGATTGAAGCGACACATTTTTACATTTTACTTTGCTTGTTTTTACCAGGGACCCATACATTTCCTGTAATGACTCGCCATTCAGGGGGCTTGTCATTTCCTATGCTTCTATGTTACTATGTTGCCCGAGCCTCACCTAGTTTCCAAAAATCCCACTTGGGTCGAATCGGCGTTCTTGCTCAGATAGAGCCAATCCTGGGCCTCCTTGGACGTGAGACCAAAGAGACTCCTCTCTCAAAGCAATATTTTATCCGCGTGGGTATTTCTCGAACTATCTGACGCCCGGTCAAGAGCGCATCAGAAATCTCTTCTTGACAAGCCCCCTGAATGGCGAGTCATTACAGGAAATTTATGGGTCCTGTTTTTACTCAATTGCTCTTGCAACCTCAAATGGCAAATTACGGCGTCTTGCAACAGTTTCTCGTTACTTTCGTTACCGTTCAAAGTATCCCAACAGAAGAAAGAGAACATTCATATATAAACAGCAGGCGAAATTCGAACGAACTTGATTTCATCCTGTCAAAAGAAATCTGAAACACTTGGCTCTTAGCAGATATTAAGCCCCTAATCAATCATTGCCATTTGACTGTTTTAGTGGATAAAAGCAAAGTCTAGCCTCTTTGTATCCGTGTCTTTCGTATGAACCGGCACTTACGGGAGCAAAATATTGTCCAGCGAATAACACTTACCTTTGACCTTAGATCGCCCTGAGTCATCAGTGGCACATAGGGCGTCGACAAAGCCTCTCCATTCGTCACCTGCGGTTGCATCTTCCCATTGTGGAGTGAGGTTGTTGTTACCCTCCTTTAGGTCCCGATCATACTGCCTCCGTAGTATGTGCCTTGGTCCGCCTCTTATTTGTCTTCTTTGTCTTTCGGCCAGCGACTGATACACTCGAGGGCATTCTGTCTTCGGGCGTGCGTGGAACATGACCAAAATATGCCCATCTTCTTCTCTTCAGAATGTTAGTCAGTATGGGCTGATTAGTCTTGTGCCGAATTTCCTTGCTGGTTACTTTCTCTTGCCAGCTCATTTTAGGAACCTTCGAATATAGATATTTTCGCATCCAAGGATACATTACTCGAGTTGCTGTTCCAACATTCACCAGCGAGTTTCCAGCATTCACAGTAGGTCTGTGGATAGCATATTGCTATTTAACAGTCGCAATTTAACGAAGTAAGTATTTTTTACTTCTCCTTGCTGACCTCAGTCAGTTCAAGGCTCATGATGCTGTCCAATCTTTCATTTATTACAAACTCTAAATCATAGGCGTATTCCCGCCGTTCCCCGAGGACTCCTCCGGGAATCAAGAGGGACGGCGAGAATATAGGGATTTTCTGGTATTCCCCTGATGTTAAAAGAAAAAAGTTCCAACCGTGCGATAACAACTATTATCGCCCTTGGAAAAAGAGTTTTTAACTTTCCCATGTGTTGCCGTCCAAAAAAGACGGTGTTTCGAAAGCCTGATTTCAGCCACTTTACACCATAATTCAGTCCAGAGGAATCACCTTGCTGGTGAATCAACCTATTCAGGTTGGTTGTTAACAACCAAGAACCACTAGCCTAGGTAAACAGCCATGCTTCACCTTTTAGATCTTGGAAATTCTCATCTTGGAACAGAAGTGGCTTAGCTCACAGCTCATGTGATAAAATCCAACTGGAATTAGGCAAAACTAAACAAAAGCAAAGCACCTTTTCTCTAAACAAAAGCCCATCGTGGTTTCTGTGGAATCGGCAGTGCTTTTTAAATATCACGCCAGGCATTACAGTGTTGTCACTTGCGCTTATTGCGCTGCACAGCGTACTAGTGTTATAGGCATTATCGCCCTTGCTTTTCTTCGGGCGATAGCGGGAAATTTGGCCCGCGGGTAGCATGATAGGCTGATATCGCCCGAGCGCAGCGAGGGTGATATCTGCCTATCATGCCTCAGGAAGGGTGATAATACATAGTATTATCTTGGAATTCAACTTATAGTTTGAATTCCATAATTCGTCATAAGATTTCACGCTCAACTGAATCAAAGGTCTTTTTCTAGGTAAATGAAAAGTATATATATATAGATATTTGTTCCATTCCTTCGACTCCTCGGACATCATTCTCAATGTAAAAATGAGTTCTACGAATGAGCCTCCCGGTCGAAAGCCCCCAAGATTCCGCTGGAGGCCCTGAGGATAATCGTTGACAGGATATTAGTAGGTATCGACATTATGTTAATACATCTCTAGTTGCTAAAAGCGCGTCACCTTCCTTGAAGAGCTTAACAGTGATTTCTTTGGTCGAACCACTCAGCACTTTTTGGCATTCCATGTCCGAGTTGGCAGCTTAACCCCGACTGCCGTGCAGTCACGGATTGAACTCCAGCATCTCAGATGTAATGCCATCCACCCCCGGCACTCTGCCTTTCTTTAACTTTTTGACGGCGGCTGTGATTTTTCCCGGAGTGGGTGGTTCTTCATTTACATCAAGACTCAGGGTGTTATGGATCGCGAATAAGAATGGACGGAAAAAGTCTCGAAGTCGAGAGAATTTCTAACGTATACAGGACCAGTCCTTTAAGTTCCCACAGTGTTAAAAAAACTACCAAGATCAACGTGACAAGTCGTGTCAAGATAAAATATCTTTCCCGTCACGAAGGTCGCTCCTGTAATTTGAAACGTCGAGAATCCATTCGTTTATTACAGTGCCACGCCAGTCTGTGGATCTCTCCGATATTAACTTCGCAAATCTTACTTTAGCTCTTTTCTTCATCTTGTCCTGGCAGCCGGCGTCACAGCTTAGTAACAGAGAGAAATGCCAAAAGTGGAGAAGAGATGGTTATTTTGCCTGTTTCTGTTCCTTCACTCGCTCCGAGTGCTTCCCGAGGGGCTACCCCCACCCCGGCACTTGCTGTACACTCTTTCCCGGCACTGACCCAGTAGGCCTACCGGCCGAAACCAGCGGTGCGGCCATAAATTAAGCGATTCACTTTTGGGGTCCCAAACGTTAATGACGGATAACTATGACATCGCAAAAGTTGTCCGTCTTGTCCGTCCGTCCGTCTGTGAGCACGATAACTCTCGAAGGGAATGATATATTTTGATGAAACTTGGAGTGAGGATTCTTTGGGTCAAGAGTAAGGTCAAGTTCGTAGATGGGCTTTGTAGCCCTATATTTAGGTGTGGGGGAGGGGGTTAAAATTAAGGGGCAAACAAAATATTTTTAAACAGCTAATGTGATTGTCGGTTATGGGGTATGAAGACATGCTGACAACGATGGCAAAAACCATTTTCTCACAGGACGAGTAGTTCGCCCGGAATCCGGCCAAAACCGAAAAGTTTGTTAAAAGTAAAAGTTTTATTTGAAGTTGGTCAGATGTTCGATTTAGGTGTAAGATGACATGCTGAAAACGATGGTGAAAACCATTTTCTCGCCGGACAAGTAGTTCGCCCGGAATCCGGCCAAAACCGGAAAGTTTGTTAAAAGTAAAAGTTTTATTTGAAGTTGATTAGAGGTTCGATTTAGGGGTAAAAAGACATGCTGAACACGATGGTGAAAACCATTTTCTTGCCGGACAAGTAGTTAGCACGAAATCCGGCCAAAACCGGAAAGTTTGTTAAAAGTAACAGTTTTATTGGAAGTTGATTAGATGTTCGATTCAGGGATAAGAAGAACACATTTTCTACCCGGACAACCTCTTCGCCCGGAATCCGGCCAAAACCGGAAATTTGGCAGAAGTAAAGCAGGAAGTTTCGATCAGTATCGTCAGAATAGATATGGCTTATAGAGGTATATCTGAACTTGGTTTTCTGAGATGATTAGCCTGGCGAAGACTGGATCTGGCGAAGACAGGACCCGATTGTCTGGATCAGATATTAAATTTTTGGGATCCCATCGAAACCTTTGGTCTTGTTAAACATGCCGGGCGATATTCCTTTGCCAGTTTTTGTTCCCACGTAATAGTGTTGTCAATCCGTTTAGTTGTTTAAAGGAGTTAATTGTTAAATGACGTACCGTAAGTGTGCTCGTGAGTCAACTTAACGTTCAAGTTAAAAAATCGCAACAAAAAAAGGAGAAATGGCTTTGTGTGTTTTCAGATGGGGTTTTGATGTTAGAGGATAAAACTACCAGACCGAATATACTATATATCTATAGACGACGGGAGACTAAGATCAGCATAGGCCTAATGTTCACTCACTGACTGATAACAGGACCTTCTTCGGGATTTTCGGCTAGACCCCAACTCTGAAAGGACTCTCCCCTTCGTCACGTCAGTAGGGTTGTAAAGCCGATCTCCTAAGATTCTTATCACTCTTGCGTCTTGCGAATGATCAGGAGTACAAGGTAGCCAATGGGATCAGCACGTCGTTTGCTGGTCGAATAAATAGAAAAGAAATATTGTGCTTTGCCACTGCTCTCCTGAGCTTCCAAGTTGGGTTCTCGAGAATAATGATGCTAAAATCGTCAGTGTCTCCCGAACAAGCTGGCGATAGTTAACCCCCTTTACTTAAAATGTTCCCGAAATTTGCACAAGCCTGATACATGATGTAAAATAATCACATATAAAGGTAACAGCAAAAAAAAACAATGTAACTCATTTAATCAGAATGTGTGCCACCTTTTGTGTGGATGCAGACAGGGGGGGATAAAAATGGGATATCCAAATAATGGGGAGTAAAATTGAAAAAAGTTCATCAAGTTGGCGTTCAAACACCAGTAACATTTTTCTGATGGAGAGATCCGCAGACTAGCGTGGCACCGTAATAAACGGATGGGATTCTTGACGTTTCAGATTACAGGAGCGACCTTCGTGACGGGAAAGATATTTTATCTTGACACGACTTGTCACGCTGATCTGTATTGGTAGTTTTTTAATACTGTGGGAACTTAAAGGACTGGTCCTCTATATGTTCGAAATTCTCGTGACTTCCAGACTTTTTCCGTCCAGTCTTATTCGCGATCCATAACACCCTGAGTCTTGATGTAAATGAAGAACCACCAACTAAAGAATAAATCATAGCCGCCGTCAAAAAGTTAAAGTTTAACCGAAAAGCGCTGGGATAGGACAATCTAGTTACCCATCACTTATTCACTAAAACTAGCTTGGAGACCCGCTGAAAATGCGTTACTTCGTTGTTCCGCTATCCACGAATAATCGATTTTGAAATAGTGGAATTTCCGTGTGATTTGTGGTACTTCTATACGTTTGTAATTTTGTTGTATGCCATAGAGAAAGATTTATTTATTTTTGTTCAGGCACTAAACCATCTTCACCGATCTCACCACTGCCCACTGAAAAGCCGCGTTTGTGTTGAGATTAAAATTTCCCGCGTCATAGTAGAATTTTCGTTGTGAGGACGGCTGCAGATATTCTGAACGTCACAACTAGAGTAGATAGTGGAAAATAAAAATAATCCCTTTGCAGAATCCAAACAATTCGGTGTATTCAATTAAATGACACGAAAATAAGTTGGCTTTTCAGTTAAACTTTTAAGAACTGCAGATTGCAGGGGTGGATGGCATTCCATCTGAGATGCTGAAAGTTCAATCCGTGACTGCACTGCATTCAGGGTCGAGCCCTTCAAGGAAGGTGACTCGCTTTTAGCAACTAGAGATGTATTAACATAATATAACACCAGTACACCGTGCAGTCCCATGATATCAGTCCTATCCTACCCAGTGCCAAAATTTTCTGGTATTGCCCTGTTGTTAAAAGAAAAAAGTTCCAACCGTGCTGTAAAAAGTGATAACGCACAGCCAGCCGTGCGGTAAAAAGTGATACCGCACGGTTGGTCGGTTCATCAAGCATTTTCCCATACAGCCAGCCGTGCGGTAAAAAGTGATACCACACACCCAGCCGTGCGGTAAAAAGTGATAACGCACGGCTGGTCGGTTCATCAAGTTCATCGAGCATTTTCCCACAAGTACTGAAAAATAGAGCCTGATCTCCAAAAAATGAAAAAAATACATCACTTTCAGGAGGAAAAACAAAAAAACACTAAAAAATATTACAGTAAACAAAAATGTTGGAAAAAGTTGTAGAAAAGTCCTTAAAAAATGAAACAAAAATGTTGCTTTCCTAGCCAGCCAACTGGGTTATACCTTGTTACAGTCACATTCCCATTGGAAATGGAACTTGTCAACTGAAACAACATCCTACTATCCCTTGCTTTCCAAAAGCTAGTTATTAAGCATTGAAAAATGAAAGAACATCTTACTCTCTTAAGACAACCAGTTCATGCCCTAATTCTAAATCATACCTTGTCACAATCACCACTGAAAATACAGCTTGTCAACGGAAACAACATCCTACTATCCCTTGCTTTCGAAAAGCTAGTTATACAGCATAGGTCACTGTGTTTATCACTTCAAAAATATCTCTTGAATTCTATAACAAAGAAACGTAACAATA
Source organism: Branchinecta lindahli (assembly GCA_023053555.1). Lineage (NCBI taxonomy): Eukaryota > Metazoa > Arthropoda > Branchiopoda > Anostraca > Branchinectidae > Branchinecta > Branchinecta lindahli. The sequence continues at coordinate 17,864,499 of JAKZAO010000011.1, read as the reverse complement.
ACATACCATCAGCTGTTTTTTGTTTACATTTGACTACACTACCCCGACACCTAGCGTCAGACCCATAGTAGCTTTCACGACCGCAGAAGGCATCTGAATCACCCTCTATCAAAAAGTTTGTTCGAAAAAGTTATAATGGTTAACATACTTCCATGTCGGTTCATATCGCAATGACTCGATTTTCCAAGTGTACTGGTGTTATAATCATTATCGCCCTTGCTGTTCTTCGGGTGATAGCGGAAAATTTGGCCCTTGGGCAGCATCATATGCAGATATCACCCTCGCTGGCGCTCGGGCGATATCAGTCTATCATGCTACCCGCGGGCCAAATTTTTCCGCTATCACCCTCAGCAAGGGCGATAATATATAATCATGCTACCCGCGGGCCAAATTTTTCCGCTATCACCCTCAGCAAGGGCGATAATATATAGTCGATACCTACACTGTCACATGTTTCATAACAGATAACACAAGGATGCGCGGTTTCAACAGACAATGCGTAACAGATAACACTTGTGATGTTATCGGCTGTGTTTGAAAACGTTATGCATGAAACAAGGTTTCATAACAAGGTTTAGGAAGAGCCAAAAAAGCACCTTCTGACTTTGTTGTTTATCGTCATGATGTTGGCTCTTCCTGATGGTAACGCTTCTTCTTATTATGCATAACATTTTGAAACACAAGAGATAACACCCTAAGTGTTATCTGTTACGCATTATCTGTTGACACCGCGCATCCTTGTGTTATCTGTTATGAAACTCCTGACAGTGTACTAAATCCTGTTAATGATTATCCTCACCACCTTCAGCGGAATCTTCGGCAGCTTAAGCCCTGCTGTTCATGCGGATATAGTAGTTGCGTTTTTGATCCGAATTCTCCTCGCGATTCTCCTCCGAATTCTCCTATTTCGCGTTTTTGGACTACTCAGATGAAGTGAATTCTCCTTTTCTTGCGTTTTTGTCAGAATCGAGAACGGGGAGAGCCTCCGAATTCTGCAGAATCGAGAAGTTGCTCCGCTAGTGAATTCTCGATTCTCCTCTCCCCGTTCTCCTCCCTGATTGGTCAACAGGGTGCGGTGTTTAATATGCACAAACAGGTATACCGGGTAGCAGACGAGCTGTCAAATTAGTGTTTTTGTCAAAGGTGAGAATGTAGAAGCCAGAGGAGCAAAAACGGGAATTTTGTACGAGAATCGAGAATTCAGAATCGAGAATTCAGAACGGAGAATTCGGATCAAAAACGCTACTAGTGTATGCAAAGCATGCTAACCCGATGAAAAATTGTCGATAATTAGTCGCATGGAGTTATACGAACAAGTAGCATGCAGTAGTAACTGTTTCCACTACATGCTACTACTAGCAAACTGGATGGGACTACAGCAAGATTGGGTGCTATCAGATACACTGTAAAAAGTTTATCCGTATAAAGATTAAATTTAACTACAGTATTTGCTACTCGGATTCATCTTATCTCTATTTGGTATTAACCTTATCTCCGTAGAGATAAGACTAACCCGAGTAGCAAATACTGCAGCTAACTATAATCCTTATTCAGAGATTAAGTGTAGTACTACTAAGATTAATCCAGTCGGAGGCATGTTAAGACAAAGTATTCCATACTACTACATATCAATACATGCTACTTTTTCCTACAACTACACAGTCAAAGAATTTTTCATCGATAAGTGATCAAATACGTCCGTAATACTGTGTCAGTGTAGTTTTTGTTGCATGTTGGCTGTATGGCTTTGATATGCTCCTTCATTCATTCGTTCAAAACCAGCACAACAGAGAGTTCCAATCTCTTTGTCTCTGACCTTGTGTTTCGGTCTGGTCAGGTTTTGTGGTTTCGTTTCCCCGTTATCCCAACAAAGCAATTATTATTCCCGACTCTGCTATTCAGTCCATAGCCTTCCTCAGATTGGCTGGTCGGGGCAGATTTCCATAGCTTCACCGACATTCTGGTTATTTTGATAAACTAGGAAATTCCTACCGGATTCAGAAATTCCTATTATTCCTGGTTTGTAAAGAGGCGAGGGGCTTGAGGGTAGTCTAACGGGTGTACACAACCTCTGCAGAGGTCTGTTGAGGCGACGATAAATCCTTCAGTAACTCTGTGTTACAGACTTGGGTTGGAAACAGCCGGAAATAAAAGCCTTCGTTGGAAAAAGAGCATTAAAGCTCCGGAAACTGCTAAGGTTGTAAAGATTATATGAGAAGCTTAATAGCCCCATTTCGAGGCTCTTGGGTCAATGGAACTAATATTTTCTTTATTGTTCCCTACCTCGAGTCTTGTTCAACAAGACCAAAGGTTTCGATTGGATCCCAAAAATTCAGTATTTGAATCCAGACAATTAGATTTTGTCTTTGCCAGACTACTTGAACATTTTTACTCTTAAAATTTAGAAACACAGTAAGGCCAAATACCTAATCATCTGAGAAAACCAAGTTCAGAAATGGATTCAGCATGTGTGTTATCCATTTTGACGGAACCGAACGAAACGATCCTGCCTTACTTCTGCCAATTTCCCGGTTTCGGCGAAAATCTGGAACTACATGTCCGGCGAAAAAATAAAGCTCAAAAATGAATTCAGCGTATCTCCTTACCCCTATATCTAACATCTAATCAAGTTCAAATAGAAATTTAACTTATAGCAAATTTTCCGGTTTGGGCCGGAACTACTTGTCCGGGTAGGAACTGGTTTTCATGTTCAGCATGTCTTCTTACCCCTAAATCGAACATCTAATCAACTTCAAATAAAACTTTTACTTTTAACAAAATTTCCGGTTTTGGTCGGTTCCGGGCGAACTACTTTTTCGGCGAGAAAATGGTTTTCATATTCGCGTTCAGCATGTCTTCTTACCCCTTAATCGACCATCTTATTAGCCGTTTAAATTTTTTTGTTTGTCCCTTAATTTGAACCTCCTCCCCCACCCCTAAGTATAGGGCTACAGAGCCCGTCTACGAACTCGACCTATCCCTTGACCCAAAGGATCTTCCCACCAAGTTTCAACAAAATATCCCATCCTTTCGAGAGTTATCATGCTCACAGACGGTCAGACAAACGAACAACTTTTACGATGTCATAGGTATCCCTTCACTTAGCCTACGTTTTGGGATCCCAAAAAGGTGTAATACGGTATATGGCGGCGCTTGAATTGTATTTCAAATTTCTCAAAATTCCACTTACCCTAAACTACAACTTTAACCTATCTTGACACGTTCACGGTGCTCCATGGCGATCTTCAGGAACCTAGCCAACCGACGCAGCTCATGGAACCCTTTACTCCCCACCAAATCTTTCAAATACCTCACTTGCAAAACCTCTTTACCAACAAGACCAAAGGTTCCGATGGGATCCCAAAAATCTTCGCCAGGCCAAACAGCTAATCATTAAGAAATCCAAGCTCAGATATGGATTCAGCATGTGCGTTTACCTCTATAAGCCGATCAAAATGATCCTGGCTTACTTCTTTGAATTTTGCGGTTTTGGTGAACTTCAAGAACTACACTGTCAGAAGTTTCATAACAGATAGCGCATAACACTTTCAAGAATAACACCTTTTCAATTAGAAATAAAGTGTCTGACCAATTAAGTTTACACTTTTTCGTTCGTGCCTAGATCTCCAACAACACCTTCAATTGGTAAAAATACTAACAGGAACGAAATAAACATAAACAGATAACGTCCCAAAGTGTTATCTGTTGAAACCGGGCATCCCAAAGTGTTATCTGTTGAAACCGGGCATCCTTCTGTTGTCGTTATGTAACTTCTGACAGTGTAGTATTTTTACCGATTGAAGGAGTTGTTGGAGATCTAGGTACGGAATAGTGTAAACTTAACTGGTCATAACACTTTATTTCTAAGTGAAAAGGTGTTATTCTTGAAAGTGTTATGCGCAATCTGTTATGAAACTTCTGACAGTGTACTTGTCCGGCGAAAAACTAAAGCTCAAAAACGGATTCAGCGTATCTCCTTACCCCTATATCCAACATCTAATCAACTTCTAACAAATTTTCCGGTTTCAGCCGGATTCCGGACGAACTATATGTCCGGCTAGAGAGTGATTGTCATATACGGATTCTGCATCTCTTCTTACCCCAAAATCTATCATCTAATCAACTTAAAATAAAACTTTTAACAAATTTCCGGTTTTGGCCGGATTCCGGGCGAACTACTTGTCCGGCGATAAAATGGTTTTCGTATTCTTGTTCAGCATGTCTTCTTACCCCTACACCAAACGTCTAATCAACTTCAGACAAAACTTTTCATATTCTTGTTCAGCATGTCTTCTTACCCCATAATCGACTATCACATTAGCTGTTTCCAAATATTTTGCTTGTCCCTTAATTTGAACCCCCTCCCCCACCCCTAAATATAGGGGTACAGGGCCCATCTACGAACTCGACCTTACTCTTGACCCAAAGAATGCTCACACCAAGTTTCATCAAAATATCTCATTCCCTTCGAGAGTTATCGTGCTCACAGACAGACGGACGGACGGACGGACGGACGGACAGACGGACAACTTTTGCGATGTCATAGGTATCCGTCACTAACGTTTTGGGATCCCAAAAACTTCTTTCCTTAGATCCCCTAACTCACTACAAAAACAAACCAAGTGTTCCACATCTTCATGTATCTTTCCGCATAAAGGGCAAAAATAAGGACCAGAACCGCAACTTATTCATATAATATTTACAAAAAGGATTCGTCAGCTGTGATGCTTATGAAGCAATATTTTGGCTCTTCTTGGCAAGGGTCCTCTTCAGGCTGTTACTATTCTGGGCCAGCGCTGGGGAAAGAAACAAGCCTATTATATGAATACCTTACAGGAGTCAAAATAATCCAGTGTATTCGAATCAAAGGTATAAAAATAAGTCGGCTTTTCAGTTAAACCAACGCCTGCTATGTCGACTTAACATTGCTGCATCGCTATCAGCCGAACGTACATTTTTATTTACCTCAGCTTTTTGTAAAAATTTATTGGGTTTCGACTTATGACGGTATGGCCGATTAGTGTGGTGGAACTTTCCCCCACAGTTTCTTTGCCCTGGTGGATTCATTCCTATCTCGATTTTAGTTTGCATTTAAAACTCCCTCCGCGTTTATAGTCCCTTACCTTGTTGGGAGGAGGGGGGGTTTGTTTGTTGTCGTTTCGAAAGTCAACCGAGTCTCTTCCGAAGTTTGGGGAAAATTAGATGGCTGTATTAGGCTTTGATGCTGATAATCATTTTGAGTATATTCTGTTTGAAGAGGTGCTATAAGGGCTTTAGCTTATGCAAACGAAATGCAATGCTGAAGTATTAAGGGGAACGCTGAATGCGGAAAGAATGCTTGCCCAGAGCTTTTGTCATTTTAGGGGGAATCAGAAAATTTGATGGTCGGACGGGTGCGCCTTTGTGGGGCAAACGATGGCCTAATCATCATTCCGCAAAGCCTCTCGTCATTTCATACTGTTTGGCCCGCTTGACAGATCGGCGGATCGCAATTTCCAGTTTGCTATTCCACACCCGGGTGACGTTTCCACCCCCGGGTGACGTTTCCACCCCCGGGTGACGTTAGGGACCAACATTTCGTTATTTTTAAGGATTCGAAAGCGAAAAGCCCTCTGAATCAGCTCTGAATACTCTTGATGACTAACTCTTCGTGCCGATGAAGAATCGCCGTGTGTACAGAGAAGAGCCAGAAATGTCACGACAACAAACGTTGTTGATTGGTTTACATAGGATTTGAGTCATTTTAGAGGATTCGTTTGGATGACGATTCTTATGTCCCTTGATGTTCACTGGCATGTTTCAGACTTCGTCCCATAGAATATGGCGTCCGAAAAGTTCCATTTTAAAGCGGAGGGCCATAGAAAAAAAAAATCAGTACATCAAAGGAATAAACCTAATAATATGATGATAGTCTACATATAGGCTGTACCCACTGCTCTACTGTTCTAAGTTTTTTTGTGCTTGCCCTTCGACCAAGTAGTATACCGATCGCTTTTCCGTCGATCGGTCGGTCAGTTCCACTTACGAGTTTGAGCACTTTTAGATGTGCTAGGACGATGAAACTTGGCAGGCGTATTAGGGACCCCCACCGATTGACCTGAAAAGGTCATTTCACCGATTCGGTCTTCTTGCGGGGGATGGGGTGTAGGGAAAGAGAATCTGAAACTTGTGTCATGCATAACTTTTGAACAGGTGATTCGATGGAAACTTGATCATAGACAAGGGGAAGTGTCTCTGATCTTATATTTCAAGTCCGGACCGGATCCGACATTTGTGAGAGGTAGATCGGGAATATCGGGACACGCTAAGACTGGGGGGATTGGGATGGAACTTGCTGGGAAGAACAAGCATATGCTCTAGATATATCTTTACAGAACTGGACTAGATCCGGTCACTGTGGCGGGAATTAGAAGAGAGCTCCCGGAACACCGGTGATCGCAAGTTGATGGGGGAGGTTAGGTTAGGGATGAGCTTATTAGAGATGTGCTAGGACGATGGAACTTGGCTCGCGTACTAGGGACCCGACAAGATTTTCACAAGACATTCGCTTCCCGGGTCGGCCATCCTGAGGGGGAGTGAATGGAGGGAAAATTCGGAGTCTTGAGCCATGCATAACTTCCGAACCGATGATCATATCTGAATGAAACATGATAACTGCAGGCAAGAGTACAAACCTCAAATGTTCCATTTCAACTCCGGACCAGATCTGGCAACACTGAGGGGGGGGGGCGAGGGGGCAGTGGAACCACAAGGGCCCGTGACCATTTGTACCCTGATGGTTTTGCTTACAAATAAATTCCTAGCCCGCTTAATGTGCTCATCTTAACCGCGAAGTACAAAATATACGTTTTGAGCAAATGATAGTTTTGTATATATGATCTCCAACCATTTTCGCATCAAGAGTTTTGCTCACAAATGAATTTCTAGCCCCCTTAAAGCCCGCATCTTGACCACAAAGTGAAAAAGAAACTTTTGACCAAATGCATCCTCATGATCCCCAAAGGCCCATTATCATTTGTGCCTCAAGAGTATTGCATACAAATTGGATCCTAGCCCCCTTAAAGTTTAACTGAAAAGCCAACTTATTTTTGTGTTATTTAACTGAATACACTGAATTATTTGGATTCTGAAAAGGGATTTTTCTGTTTTCACTATCTGCTCCAGTTATGACGTTCAGAATCTCTACGGCCGTCCCCACAGCGAAAATTCTACTATGACGGGGGATTTAATCTCAACAGAGACGCGGCTTTTCTGTGTGTAGTGGTGAGATTGGTGAAGATTTCTTCATGCCCGAACCAAAAAAAAATCACAAATCTTTCCGGTAAGGCATACAGCAAAATTACAAGCGCATAGAGGTACTAACAATTCCACTATTTTAAAATCTGATTATTCGTGGATTGCGGAACAACGATTTAACGCATTTTCAGCGGGTCTTCACGCCAATTTAAGTGAATAAGTGATGGGTAACTAGATTGTCCTATCCCAGCCCTATTCGGTTAAACTTTAAAGTGTACATCATAACCGCAAAGTTTAGTAAAAACAAACTTTCGAACAAACGATACGCTTTCAATATCTCCAACGGCACAAGATCGTTGTACTTCAACCTCTGACACTTATTTCAAATGCATACGAACAAACCTCTCAAGTGCCATACGATCCTACACTGTCAGAAGTTTCATAGCAGATAGCGCATAACACTTTCAAGAATAACACCTTTTCACGTAGAAATAAAGTGTTATGACCAATTAAGTTTACACTATTTCGTGCCTAGATCTCCAACAACACCTTCAATTGGTAAAAATTCTAACGGGAACGAAAGAAACATAACAGATAACATGCCAAAGTGTTATCTGTTGAAACCGGGCATCCTTCTGTTGTCGTTATGGAACTTCTGACAGTGTAGTATTTTTACCAATTGAAGGTGTTGTTGGAGATCTAGGCACGAAATAGTGTAAACTTAATTGGTCATAACACTTTATTTCTAAGTGAAAAGGTGTTCTTCTTGAAAGTGTTATGCGCGATCTGTTATGAAACTTTTGACAGTGTACATTTCGTTTTAACATACTTTCTCCAAGCTTCGGTGCAGTTTCCATAAACTGAAAAACTGTAATTACTACATGTTTCTAGGAGCTCTTCAGGATACCAGGAAGCGGCACAACTTTCCCACCACAAAATTCCCCCCTCAGTTCATAAAGCTTCTGGCACCGGGTCTTGGGCACGGGTCTTGGCACCGGAAACGGTTGAGATGGAGTTCAGGTTCGAAGTAAAGCCGGAAACCCTTCGATAACCCCTTTCGACTGACACGGCATTATGTTGATTAATCCTAACCGAATTCCAAAGGATTGTTGACGTTCGAGACGAGAACAGTTGGGAGATTTCACATGATTGTTTCCAGTATGCAAATTGTCAAACGGGAACTGATCAAGAATCACTTGCGTATTCTCTTTGCCGAAACAAGTTTAGCTTGAAGTTATCACACGGGGACCGGAGGGATCATGTTAGAGGAGTTAAATTGGAACCATTCTAGCATTTGCAATGTCGAGATCCCCCTCCCATCGGGAACCCGTCAATTTTCTCCCACCCGCCGGATTTTTGGAGTTGGCGAACTATGACGTGTGAGTTAACTTAAGGGTGAGCGCATGATGGCGACCCCGAACGCCATGCAAGTCTCGACTCGAATCCGGAATCGTTACGACCTGCGGGATCATCTAGTGGCGCGATTGGTGTTGTACCAAGTCAGCACTACAAGCGGATTAATCTCGGTTTGTCTCTCCTATCCTCATTGTCAGCATCTATCACACAGAGGTATCGTTAACAGTACTAAGCAAGTTTACTTGTCGGCGCCTTGTTCGTCAATGAGGCTAACGTTGCTGAAACAGGGTTTCATGGTCAATCCAAATAAGTCTCCTGTCCTATTATTGTCAATCAAAACAGTGCTCCTGTATTGGGCATACTGCTCAGAACAGGGATCCTGTCTTAAAGAAGAAGAAGAAGAAAACCATCAGAACAGGGAGCCTGACTTCCTTGTTTTAGCCTAACTATAGTTAATAGGTCCATAAGTTAACGAATAGATAAAACAAGCTTTAACTTTGGAATATGGAATATCGACAATTCGGAATCACCCATTATAGATAAGCTCAAAATATATCTTAACAAGCAATCTCAGATAAGAGATGAACATTCCAAAAGAAAGAAATCACAACATGGGATCGACTAAAATCGGGAACGGAACGGAACGACACGGGGCAGGAGGAACGCGCACTAAAAACGGGAACGCGTACTAAAAACGGGAACACCAATAGAATATTCCGATGCATGCAGGGGGAACAAGTACTAAAATCGGGAATGCACCTGTTCTTTATTAATTAGCACAAGAAACGGGATTGACAGGACATAATAAACTGTTGTTTAGTACTTTGATCCCTGTTTTTTAGTACTTGGTGTTTTTACTTTTGGTTCCTACTCCCTATTATACTCTCCCTGATTCAGGAGGAACACAACTGGGTGCTACTAAAAAACAGGGATTCTGTCAATCCCGTTTTTTGCACTTGCTTCTGAAGAAAATGGAACAGGGGACCCGATTCCCGATTTTAGTACGTGTTTCCCCTGCATGCATCGGAATATTTTATTACGGTGTTCCCGTTTTTAGTACGCGTTCCCGTTTATAGTACGCGTTCCTCCTGCCCCGTGTCGTTCCGTTCCGTTCCCGATTTTATTCGATCCCTCACAACATGCAGACGTCGAGTCGTATCTAGTCGTATCCTTCTAAAACTAGTGTGTGAAGGCCAGCGTCATGAACTTGGCCGAATTCTTCAAGAAAGAAGTAAAACCTGATACTATTCCTTTTTTTTAAACCTGCTAAAACTTCGTTCAGATCTGGTCACGGGTTCCAAATTATGCATGCCTCAAGATTCCAGAATTCACCCTCCCTCCACTCCCCCAGGATGGTCGGTTCCGGGAAGTTACAATTTCTAACTCAATCTGCCGAAGTAAGGGTATAGGCTTATGTAGGGGTACCGTATAAAGTACCGTGACAAATAAACCTGAGGTTAAGGTAGCTCAGTGGTAGAGCAATCGCCTAGAAAGCGGAGGGTCCTGTATTCAAATCCCGGCTGAGGAATATTTTTGTTTTTCAGTTCACGACCATAATTTCATTGGTAGCTCATAGAGCACTCGCCTAGAAAGCGGAGGGTCTTGTGTTCAAATCCCGGCTGAGGAATATTTTTGTTTTACAGTTCACGACTCATACTTTCCTCTAATATGCCTGCCAAGTTTCAGCACATATGAAAGTAGCCTAAAGGTACGTTCACACATAGTCTGATTGTCGCAGTCGGATATGCGAATTTCCTCCCGAGGGGTTTCTCACTCTCTGGCACCCGGTGTACACTCATTCCCGGCACCTTCCGACACTTCCCGGCACCGGCACCGGCATCGGCACCGGAGTGAGTAACCCCTCGTTTCCTCCTTTGTTCCGAAATTTTGACGCATTGCATGTGGGTCTCTCCATAGTGACTCGAGTTTAGCATGTGTATTTTCGAATGCTTATCAAGCTCTGTGTGCAAGTAGCCTAACTCGCAATCACCGGACCGAAGGAAATTCTATCGGGACTGCACATGTGAAGGCTGAAATAATTACAAATATTGTAGTACAAGGCTACAACTGCTACAAGTATACTTTTGTAGTTCTTTTAACCTGTCATTTTAATATGGGTTTGACATTGATGAAAAATCTTGGATTATATGTATATGTAACTTTGATCCAACGACCAGGAATATTAAACTGAAATATTGTGGATCAATAAACCGATTTGTGAATTGTGAAGTGCTATAAAAAGGAAAGAATTAGTTCAGGTTCTTTAATTTAAAACACTTCAAAAACAATATAGATCGGTCACTGGGGGCCGCAAGGATACAAGCCCGTGGTTCGGCCCCATTTTCTACACTGACTGTACGGTGATCGACTAAAAAGAAGCACGGCACGACACAGTGTAGGAGGCACGACAACTAAAAGAGCCTTTTCAGGCTTCAGAGTAAGGGATTGGAACAATGTTCTAACGTGCCGTCTTTTAGGCTCTAGAGCTACGAACTCTCACTTACTTGTCTACTTCTACTACTTGCTTATCTCTTTTTGTTACTCGTGCCTGCTGCGCCATGCCGTGCCTCTTTTTTGTCGATCCCGATTATACGTAGATAAGATTAATGAGTCGTTCCTCTATAATACAGGCACAAAAAAAAGAAAAAGAAAGAAAGACTCGTTCCATTCCGTATACTTACACACAAGAAGATAAAGGTAATACGTCATATTTGTATTCATGAATGTTCGATTTTTCGATGGAACGTTCCTTAAAACCTAACAAATGTTCCATACCAAACCTTGGACTCCCTCGTTAAGTCCCCTTCTTGGGAAGACATGACCGCTTTGAACAATAACGATCGGACAAGAACGGTAATTGGGATGGCCGCATCTTCAGAACTCACCCTGTTTCCCCAATTAGGATTCAACTCCCCCAGCCAACTTCACTGTTCGGGACAGCAGTGGAGGGTTTCAAGCTGGGAGACGGTGGGGGTCCGACTTGAATTCGAAGAAAAGCACTTAGACTGGCACGTTATATATTTCAAGAATACTCAAGAATTCACTTCGAAATCGCAGTTTAAAGAACAACTCTTGCTAAAAACTGGCAAGAAGAAGTTTCAGATATTTTTTAACAGAATTTAGGATGCTTCTTTACCCCTAAATCGACTATCTCATTGCCTTGTAAAATCAGTCTTTCGCCCCTTAACCTAACCCCCCCCTAAATATACAGCTGCGGGGCCCATCTACGAACTTGACCTGTCTTTTGACCCAGCGGATATCCACACCAAGTTTTACTCCAATATAGATAAATAGATAGATAGATAGATATGAACACTAAAAGCCCTAATGGGACATAGTTAATACAAAGATACAACAAAATAACTATCTTCCAGTAAATAAATTCCAGCATAAGCCCACTAGATAAATTCCAATGATATAATCCAAAATCAGCCCTCTTTCAAAACTCACCTTCACACAAGCCAAAAAACAAGAAAAAATATAAAAATATCCATAACAAAATTCCCTATGTGTCATACCCGAACTAACCAGCCTACCAAAATCATTTATCCCCCAAAAGTTTGTATCCCTCGAAAGTCTGTTCTCCTCCGATTCCTCCCTTTCCAAACATCCCGAATAAATTTCCTGCCTTAACTCTGTCTATGGCTACATATCACTTGACAAGTTTTCAACCGACAAGTCTATAACTTGACAAAAAAATGTCGGCAAATTCCTGTTTGACAAGCTGATCATTTGGCCATTTCCCAGCGTGCAAATCCAACAAAAGACAAATTTTCGATTGACTTGTTACAAACACATAGGTCAAGAAAAAAATTATTTAAAGTTTAACCGAAAAGGGCTAGGATAGGACAATCTAGTTACCCATCACTTATTCACTTAAATTGGCTTGAAGACCCGCTGAAAATGAGTTACTTCGTTGTTCCGCTATTCACGAATAATCGATTTAGAAATAGTGGAATTTCCGTGTGATTTGTGGTGCCTCTATGCGCTTGTATTTTTGCTGTATGCTTTACGAGAAAGATTTATCATTTTTTTTTGTTCAGGCACTAAGCAATCTTCACCAATCTCACAACTGCCCACTGAAAAGCCGCATTTGTGTTGAGATTAAAATTTCCCGCGACATAGTAGAATTTACGCTGTGAGGACGGCTGAAGATATTCTGAGCCTCATAACTAGAGCAGATAGTGGAAAATCAAAAAATCCCTTTGCAGAATCCAAATAATTCAGTGTATCCAATTAGATGACACACAAATGAGTTGGCTTTTCAGTTAAACTTTAAAGCCGCCTTGTCTTTGGAAGGGTTGCCTAAAACGCGCTTGCCCCGTAGGCTTGCCGTTCACTAAATTGCCCTTTGCCGGACTGTTCGACTGGGAATTGCCGAAATCGACTTGCCGAATGAAAGCTTGCCGACTGACGTGCTCCCCTTTCTATCAACCCCTTCAGATGAATATTCCTTGAGCCCAAGCGACTTTGAAACATATATTCAAATAATGCATAACACGGATACGTCAGCTACGATGCTTTGACAGCTCGTAGATAAATATTCCTTGAGCCCAAGCTTGACCTGCCAAAGCATCGTAGCTGACATATCTGTTTTATGCATTATTTGAATATATGTTTCAAGGTCAGCATGGGCTTAAGGAATATTAGTATATTATTATATATTATCGCCCTTGCTGAGAGTGATAGCGGAAAAATTTGGCCCGCGGGTGGCATGATAGGCTGATATCGCCCGAGCGCAGCGAGGGTGATATCTGGCTATCATGCTGCCCAAGGGCCAAATTTCCCGCTATCGCTCGAAGAAAAGCAAGGGCGATAATGATTATAACACTAGTACATTTGTTTTGATTTTTTGGTATTCCCCTGATGTTAAAAGAAAATAATTCCAACCGTGCGTTATCACTTGATATCGCATGGCTGGCCGGGCGTTATCACTTGATAATAACGCCCGGTTGGAACTTTTTTCTTTTAACATCAGGGCAATACCAGAAAATGTTGGCACTGGGTAGGATAGGACTGATATCATGGGACTGCACGGTGTACTGGTGTTATATGTATTAACAATCTTTACGAAGTCATAGGTATCCCGTCACTAACGCTTTGGTATCCCGAAACGTGAGAAATGCAAGACATAGGAAAAGGGGTCCGAAATAAGATGTATGTTGGCCTACTAAGTCTTCCAAAATCAGTAACGAAAATTTAAGTTTCACTTCACATCTTTTTGGAAGAACTCGTGGCGGACGTTCAAGCTTTCTTTGAAGTTTGCGCTGCTGGACTGGCAAATTTAGCTCGGCCGAAAAAGCGCTGAAAGTCGTAAATGTAAAACGAAACAATTCCGAAGGGCGGGAATTTAGGAAGCTTAATTCCACAGGGGAGCTAGGGATAAGATCATAAACCAATTTTTTACTAATCGAGTGGTACCGCTACGGAATAAGTCAAAACACTGTCATGGCAGATAGTGTGGTGGCCTTCAAGTCATCGGTTGACAAAGACTGGACTCGGAAGCCTTGGAAAACTGCATGGGATTACCAAGACCCGGCCCTCTCCATTCATCACTGAGTCAGCGCACGACAGGATTACCTTTCGCTGGCAAGTGCGATTTGAGGTAATAAAAGGGATAATAAGAACGAGGGGTTATTTGATAAGGACATAACCTAACTTCCACAGGTACAGGCTGGCATACAATAAGAAATACCGCCATTGAGAATGCGCCTGTTAATTAAAGATGATACATAAACTTTCAGTTTACCTTTCCAAAGTGATCGCGACCCCACAACTCAAGTACGACTGCCTTTTTGGGATCCGAAAACGTTAGTGACGGATACCTATGACATCCCAAGAGTTGTCTGTCTGTCCGTCCGTCCGTCCGTCCGTCTGTGAGCACGATAACTCTCGAAGGGAATGAGATATTTTGATGAAACTTGGTGTGAGCATTGTTTGGGTCAAGAGTAAGGTCGAGTTCGTAGATGGGCCCTGTAGCCCTACATTTAGGGGTGGGGGAGGGGGTTCAAATTAAGGGACAAGCAAAATATTTTTAAACAGCTAATGTGATAGTCGATTATGGGGTAAGAAGACATGCTGAACCCGAATATGAAAACCATTTTCGCGCCGGACAAGTAGTTCACCCGGAATCCGGCCGAAACCGGAAAGTTTTTTAAAAGTAAAAGTTTTATTTGAAGTTGATTAGATGTTTGATTTTGGGGTAAGAAACCATGCTGAACATGAATATGAAAACCATTTTCTCGCCGGACAATTAGTTCGCCCGGAATCCGGCCAAGACCGGAAAGTTTGTTAGAAGTTAAAGCACAACTCTTACTAGAAATGATCTTTTCAGTATGAAATAGATCAGAAAAACTTTTACAAAAATACCATTACTTTCCACCTGAAATTAGTGATTTTCTTGTTAGCGCTTGTCGACTATGTCCAGCCTTCCTGCCCTCCGACGCGGCGGCTGGGCGCAAAACACTTGAAAACTGAACGCGCCGTGGTTAACAAGACCAAAGGTTCCGATGGGATCCCAAAAATCTTCGCCAGGCCAAACAGCTAATCATTAAGAAATCCAAGCTCAGATATGGATTCAGCATGTGCGTTTACCTCTATAAGCCGATCGAAATGATCCTGGCTTACTTCTGTGAATTTTGCGGTTTTGGTGAACTTCAAGAACTACTTGTCCGGCGAAAAACTAAAGCTCAAAAACGGATTCAGCGTATCTCCTTACCCCTATATCCAACATCTAATCAACTTCAAATAAAAATTTAACTTCTAACAAATTTTCCGGTTTCAGCCGGATTCCGGACGAACTATATGTCGGGCTAAAGAGTGATTGTCATATACGGATTCTGCATCTCTTCTTACCCCCAAATCTATCATCTAATCAACTTAAAATAAAACTTTTACTTTTAACAAATTTCCGGTTTTGGCCGGATTCCGGGCGAACTACTTGTCCGGCGATAAAATGGTTTTCGTATTCTTGTTCAGCATGTCTTCTTACCCCTACTTCAAACGTCTAATCAACTTCAGATAAAACTTTAACTTCTAACAAACTTTCCGGTTTTGGCCGGATTCCGGGCGAACTACTTGTCCGGCGAGAAAATGGTTTTCATATTCGTGTTCAGCGTGGCTTCTTACCCCTAAATCAAACATCTAGTCAACTTCAAATAAAACTTTTACTTTTAACAAACATTCCGGTTTCGGCCGGATTCCGGGCGAACTACTTGTCCGGCGAGAAAATGGTTTTCATATTCGTGTTCAACATGTCTTCTTACCCCATAATCGACTATCACATTAGCTGTTTAAAAATATTTTGCGTGTCCCTTAATTTGAACCCCCTCCCCCACCCCTAAATGTAGGGCTACAGGGCCCATCTACGAACTCGACCTTACTCTTGACCCAAACAATGCTCACACCAAGTTTCATCAAAATATCTCATTCCCTTCGAGAGTTATCGTGCTCACAGACGGACGGACGGACGGACGGACAGACAGACAACTTTTGCGATGTCATAGGTATCCGTCACTAACGTTTTGGGATCCCAAAAGTGGAAAACTAAGCAAATAAAAGAAGTAGTAAACAGAAGCTTCTGCGATCTTTATGTGTGAAAGAGTTGTCAGCGGACATTGAAGATCTCGGCAAACGTTTCGTTGTGTGACAGGCAAAACTCGGCAAGGCCAAAAAAGCGCTAAAAATTCGTAGGCCCAAAACGAAACATTGGAGAAAGGTGGGGGTTTTAGAAGCTTATAATTCTGTATGGGATCTAGGTATATTATAACAAGACCAAAGGTTCCGATGGGATCCCAAAAATCTTCGCCAGGCCAAACAGCTAATCATTAAGAAATCCAAGCTCAGATATGGATTCAGCATGTGCGTTTACCTCTATAAGCCGATCGAAATGATCCTGGCTTACTTCTGTGAATTTTGCGGTTTTGGTGAACTTCAAGAACTACTTGTCCGGCGAAAAACTAAAGCTCAAAAACGGATTCAGCGTATCTCCTTACCCCTATATCCAACATCTAATCAACTTCAAATAAAAATTTAACTTCTAACAAATTTTCCGGTTTCAGCCGGATTCCGGACGAACTATATGTCGGGCTAAAGAGTGATTGTCATATACGGATTCTGCATCTCTTCTTACCCCCAAATCTATCATCTAATCAACTTAAAATAAAACTTTTACTTTTAACAAATTTCCGGTTTTGGCCGGATTCCGGGCGAACTACTTGTCCGGCGATAAAATGGTTTTCGTATTCTTGTTCAGCATGTCTTCTTACCCCTACTTCAAACGTCTAATCAACTTCAGATAAAACTTTAACTTCTAACAAACTTTCCGGTTTTGGCCGGATTCCGGGCGAACTACTTGTCCGGCGAGAAAATGGTTTTCATATTCGTGTTCAGCGTGGCTTCTTACCCCTAAATCAAACATCTAGTCAACTTCAAATAAAACTTTTACTTTTAACAAACTTTCCGGTTTCGGCCGGATTCCGGGCGAACTACTTGTCAGGCGCGAAAATGGTTTTCGTATTCTTGTTCAGCATGTCTTCTTACCCCATAATCGACTATCACATTAGCTGTTTCAAAATATTTTGCTTGTCCCTTAATTTGAACCCCCTCCCCCACCCCTAAATGTAGGGGTACAGGGCCCATCTACGAACTCGACCTTACTCTTGACCCAAAGAATGCTCACACCAAGTTTCATCAAAATATCTCATTCCCTTCGAGAGTTATCGTGCTCACAGACGGACGGACGGACGGACAGACAGACAACTTTTGCGATGTCATAGGTATCCGTCACTAACGTTTTGGGATCCCAAAAAGCAGAATAAGCAAGAGGGGTCCTTTAAAGTTTTATCTGAAGTTGATTAGATGTTTGATGTAGGGGTAAGAAGGCATGCTGAACAAGAATACGAAAACCATTTTATCGCCGGACAAGTAGTTCGCCCGGAATCCGGCCAAAACCGGAAAATTTGTTAAAAGTAAAAGTTTTATTTGAAGTTGATTAGACGATAGATTTAGAGGTAAGGGGAGATGAAGAATCCGTATATGACAATCACTCTTTAGCCGGAAATATAGTTCGTCCGAAATCCGGCTGAAACCAGAAAATTTGTTAGAAGTTAAAGTTGTATTTGAAGTTGATTAGATGTTGGATATAGGGGTAAGGAGATACGCTGAATCCGTTTTTGAGCTTTAGTTTTTCGCCGGACAAGTAGTTCTTGAATTTTGCCAAAACCGCAAAATTCACAGAAGTAAGCTAGGATCGTTTCGATCGGCTTATAGAGGTAAACGCACATGCTGAATCCATATCTGAGCTTGGATTTCTTAATGATTAGCTGTTTGGCCTGGCGGAGACTGGATCTGGTGAAGACAAAACCTATCAAATATTGAAATTTTGGGATCCCATCGGAACCTTTGGTCTTGTTCTTTATTGTTGCTGTTTCGGTTCGAGAGAAAAACCGCGCAGAAATCTAATGTCCATCCATCAGAGGATGCGTCGGCAATTAGAAAAGATAAAAATATGCTATGTAACTGCTATTTTTTTCACAATTACAGTTGTTGCTTCTACTCTTTCTTTTTTTATTTTAAAGAAAATTGGATTAGTTAGCTTGTTTTTTACGGAATTTTCTTTTCCCTCTCCCCGCTTCCAAGAGGACTAGTTTCTGTTAGCCTCACCGTCAGCACTTGGATCAGACATGCTAAAATAGATCCACAGGTTAGTAGTGGAAAACCTGTCATTTGCGTCCCGGGTAATTGAGATTTTACATATGTCTCAGCAGCAGAAAGTGAAAGTCACCCATTACCCTATGGAACCGACTTTTTACTATGTCTACACAAGTGTTGAGCCTGAGGAAATAGGGGACTGTTACTCCACTTGGAGCGCTGAACTGTAATAAGGCCAAACTGAAACCTGGCGTGTCTCTTTGGATTTTCTTGTTGTTTTCTTGTCTTTTTCGTGCGTTGGAAGAATCAGAAAGGCTGTAAGGATGGTAAGCACTGTATCTCTTGCAGAAATAGCATTTTTATATTTCTGCTTTAAGCCCTTTGGCTTACGGTTAATTCGTCAGAAAAGGTCCTATCGTATTTCAACCTTTCGTCGTTCGGAAATTTTCTAATTGCATTTTGTTTCTGGGGAAAGCGGAATGCCAGATTCCGCTTCGTGGAATAAAACTGCCTAATCTCTCGTCGTTTGTTGAAATTTCGTTCATCTGGAGCGTGTAATTTTCCATCACAAAGAGCTGTTTAATTTAGACTCCAAAATGGGAAAGCATGGATTCACTTTTAATCCTGGGCTCGGGAGAGATCCGTACTTTCAATCTACATTTTGAACTTCGTATAAACCCTTCAGGCAGCTTTTCCATCAAGCATATCATTCTCAAGAAGGCTGCTAAATTTTTGCATAGGCTTTGTGGTGTGGATAAAGAAATCCCCGCCGTTTTCCAGCACTTTCATTATAAAGCTAAAAAATATCTCAGTTTTTCCGTACGGAATTGATGATGATGACGAAAGTCCTGGAAGTAATTCTAGTCCGCGGCCGCCCGACCCTGAGTTAATTTATCGATGAATCATTTATTGGATTTATTTAAACCAAAGAGATTACAGCTAGAAAAAACAGTCGAACCGTAACATAGTTTCTGACAACATTCACACAACGAACAAGTAGCCTACGCGTCACTCAGAAAAAGTTCAAAATTGATCCTCGATGCATTTCAGTAAAAAAAAAAACTACTTTTTCTTTCATTTGAGTTTTGATGGTGAGAAAAAGGATAGGAAACAAGTTTATTAAAAATTAAGGAGAATAGTGTTCAGTAAAAACAACTATATTTTGTTGTACAAAAGGAAAGTGTAGGATAAGTATTTTCTAGTTGCTTTACTAAAGCCTACTGGCGCATTCTCGCCATTCCCCGAGGACTCCTCGGGGAATCGAAGGGAACGGCGAGAATACAAGGAGTCACTCCACTCGGACTGCGCGTACGGAAAACAACGAGAACAGGGGGAATGCTTCTAAAATGGATTTTGTTCGAAAAAAATTATGGATCCACTTTATTTTTGGTTTTGTTTATTCTGATTCTTTTTAATTAGTTTTACATTGCACCAACACCAGCAAAAATTTATTCCCCTTTGAATCTGGAAGGGAGTCCTTCTTGATGATGGTGATGATAATCGGAGCGTTCCCCGTCCATGGGGACTCGCGAGAATACGGGAAGTGAGTCCCCCGGTGCAAACAAAAACGCGGGGACTCCTCAAGTGGAGTCCTCGGGGAATGGCGAGAATACGCCTTAAGAAGGAAATAATGGAATTGAGCTGAATTTTTGTTTGTTAGTATGTTAAGGTATTGTTTTGAAAAGAGTAGGTGACGCTAACGAGTGTGAAGGAAAAAATTAGCGTCACCGAGGGGAGAAGCAGTCGCAGCCTAAAAATTAATAAGTGCATACAAATAGGCATGGGCGCTGTTCCTGTTTTCTGTTCTTGTTCCTGTTTTTTCTTCCTGTTTTACTGTTTCCTGTTTTCTGTTTTAGGGATAAAAAAAAAAAGCTGTTTATTTTTGGATCCCTAAAACAGGAAACAGTAAAACAGGAAGAAAAAACAGGAACAGGAACATTGCCCATGCCTACATACAAATAGAAAAGATGCTACTTGGGTCGAGAAAAATAGATAAATAAATTGCCATAAATTTGTTTCGTAAAGTTAACAAGGTTAAAATCTCGTGTGAGCGGCGACAAACTTTACGGAACATACGTTGCGAAAAACTTTACGAACCTTACGAGTCTTACTATCGCCGTCTGGGTCGTCCTTTAAGTGACGAGTTGGCGGAAGATTCAAATATGCGTGACGTAAGTGTCAATCTTGGCTATGCCTTTGACCAGAAATTATTCGTTTCTGTTTACCTAGCTTCAAATTTTGTTGGTCAAGTTTGCGATGCCGTGTGTTCTAAAATTGGCGACTCGAACTGTTGGAGTTATTTTGCACTTCTTTCCTCTTCGTTTTTCGTGTCTGAAAAGTAATACAGTTAAGTTGTCAATTAACGCGTAAGGTTTTTCTAAGAAAATGCGCCGAATTTTACGTCGCTTTTGACACCATCGGCTTCCAGATCCTCAATCCCGAGCGATCAATCCTGACCAGGATAAAACATTTTGCTCAAAATTGAGGTTTCTGAGCTCTCAAACTGAGAGCTTAGTGACTGAAAAAACCTGAGTAGAGGCAAATAATGAATAGACATAGTGAATGTATGAATTAAATCACCAGGTTACTAGATCTGAATGATCTTTCATCAAAAATGCCATAAAGCTCACCAAAATTTTACCCAAATTAACAAACTAGAAAAAAAGTCTTCCCAATCCCAAAAATTTCTGCTTTTGATCATTCAGTTTTTTGACGTGGCAAACCTGTCTGACGCACAACCGGTTCTCCGAGTGATCCCTGGTCTGGAAGTTCTGGAACTAACTTGGGTCCGTTGGATACTTTCCGCAGGAGAAAGAGTCAATTTTTTCAGGACTTAGCCAACCAAAAATGCAGCCTGTTCGTTGACGCATTAGGACATATTCTGAAACATTAGTCACGGAGATGATTTCCCGTTGTTCACTTCCTGTAACCAAGGCTATTCTAATTCTTCTTTTTCAGGATTTTCCGGAGTCTGCTGCCATCTTGTTGGAGAGAGGGAAGCAGCAGCTGATCCGCGACGGTCTCTTTGACGAAGATAAAAGAGCAGCGATCATCGAATCGGAAGAAAAGATGAAGGATCGTGTGAAAGAGCTTGGTAAGTAGAAACTATGTAAGATAAGAGGTTTAAAATTCTAAATAGTATATTATGTTGATTTAGGACGACCCCAGAGAAATGTGAAGTTTTATTGAAATGTCTATGCAATTTTAAAATGGTGATTGAAATCGGATTGGAAAGAGTGAGAGAAGGAAGAAAGTCACAGTTAGGATCGAAACCCAGATTCAAACGACATCTTGAGAAAGAGCCCTAACACTTTTATAGTAGGCTATTGACGAAGCCTGTTGGCTAGATGTTTCTCTGATCTGTATATTACCAGGGACCCGTAAATTTCCTGTAATGACTCGCCATTCAGGGGGCTTGTCATTTCCTATGCTTCTATGTTGCTATGTTGCCCGAGCCTCACCTAGTTTCCAAAAATTCCACTTGGGTCGAATCGGCGTTCTTGCTCAGATAGAGCCAATCCCGGGCCTCCTTGGACGTGAGACCAAAGAGACTCCTCCCTCAGGGCAATATTTTATCCCCGTGGGTATTTCTCGAACTATCTGACGCTCGGTCAAGAGCGCATCAGAAATCTCTTATTGACAAGCCCCATGAATGGCGAGTCATTACAGGAAATTTATGGGTCCCTGATATTACTGGAAGGACTAAAGTATGGTAAGACACTTACGCAAATATACGCATACCCAGTGTTACGAGCGTGCATGTTATGAGCTGAAGCTCTTGAAACGTCAACCGACAAACAACAACAAGTATAAACTGTCTATTTTACTTATTTACCTACGTAGCCTTCTAACCTGCACATTCTGTTAGGGCGGATAGCTTGCCATTGGGTCAGAGAAGAAAGTATTCGGGGAAATTAAGAAAGCGAGATGGTCCTTACCATCGTCCGATGTGTGCAGGAAAACACTGTATTAAAATGAAATCTGCGAAGGCTTAGAACTACAACAAGAGTTTTCATTTTTCAATCTGGTGAAGAACTACAAGAATAATATACTGCATCAGAAAAGGTATAGGTAAAAATTCAAAAATTAGTTAAAAGTTTTATCTATAATACACTCGAAACTATTAATCGATTTAGCAGTAACCGCATCTTCGGTAAGGTTGTTCCCGTGGACCAACAATTATTTTTGCTGCACACCACTTATACATATCTGGGTGGAATCGGGATTCTGCAAGCTTGAACGCGTGCCCCTATTGTTTATTGCACAAGTCTCTACCCTTTTGTTCTAGAAGCGAGAGAATTTGAGTAAATAAATTTGTTGTGGGGCGAAGAGGAATCCTTTTAGCAGGATTTTGAGACAAATTTTAAGAATTTCTTTCTTTCTGACAATAATTGTTTTTTATCTATTTTTAGAGGCCAGCATCTACCTTCCAGTATTTGAAAGTACTCAACCTCTGCGGAGGTTGTTACGATATCGTATCAACTCCGACAAAAGATCATTGTCGTATTAAAAAAGATGTGTATTACACACCTGTTCGAGAAAAGTTATATATCTGTAGAACTTATTTAGAACTCAGCGATCAGTGACACATCGATAATATCGATTTTAAAGCCCAAAAGATTCATCGTAGTATACCCCTGTGAAAGAATCTGAAATATTTCCTTTCTCCAATCTGAGATCTTTCTAGAAACGGCGATCGACAACATCACGCATCGAATGGCACATTTTGTCCGGGAGTATGGAAGTTATCAGCATAAGGTGACCGAGAGACTGGAAAAGGCTGAGAAGAAGCATCCGGTTCATAATTTAGAAGCCAATCGGTAGGGTCGTGATGGCTGGGTAGCCTACTTAACATGTTTCTTGACATTAAGGCGCCCTTCAAGCACGTACTGGCACGTGAAAGGCTGCATCTGAAATCACTTGAATATAAATCAAAATAATATAACGAAGAGAAATTTCAAATTAAAGAAATTCTGCTTTAGTATAGGAGATACGATGTTTCACTGCGTAGGATTTTGCGTGTCATATTAGACCGGAAAGAGTACGGCTGCTCTCGTTTGACACAAATAACGCTTTGAATGACCGCAAGTTCCGACGGTGTTTCCAGTTTCGTGGCGTTATTTGTCTTAAATGAAATTCGTCTGCACTCTTTACGGGATAATGTGTCACGCTCGGTTGTACGCAATGAAACGTAGAATCTTTTATAGCCTACCAAAGCAACTTTTTTTAAATTTCTCTTCGTTATATTAGTTTAATTTTGTTTAAGTAAGTTAGTGTTTTTGGAAGGAGCATAGGTGACGTTAACAGGTTCAGTGAACCAGGATCTGAAATAAGAAGAAATACGTTTTTTTTAAACGGCTCTACGCGAGTTTAAAAAAAAATGCTTGCCTAGCCATGGCATTCTAATTTTGTGTCGTTCATCTTTGTACCCGACCTTTTCGTAGCAGGTTCAGCTTATTATTTCTTTTGCCTATGTAACATGTCATTGCCTATGTAATTTCATGTCATTTGCCTATGTAATTTAATTATAATACTGACAATCTGGTTTTCTTTACATAGAATCCCAATATCTCTCCTCTGAACTAGGCAAAACGGGAGAGTCAGCTGAAATTGGCAGGTGATTGGTAACCTGCAGGTAATTGGTAACAGGGTCATCTTCAGGCTCACTTCGCAGATTCGCCTTTTGAGCCTTAAGAGGACCCTTGCCAAGAAGGGCGAAAATATTGCTAGAATAATTCGTAGCTGACTCTCCCTTTTGGCGCGATCAAATAAGATTCACAGTCAGCTTGGGCTGAAGGCTTACATCAACCAGTCAGAAAAATGAAATTGTCGCTAATAAGACGTGATGTCGCGAGTCCCGACGGACGGGGAATGCTCCGATTATCATCACCATCATCACAAAGGACTCCCTTTCAGATTCGGTGGGGAATCAATTTTTACTCGTTATTAATTAATTAAAAACAATCACGATACGCAAAACCAAAAATAAAGTGGATCCAGATAAATTTCGTCAACTGCATATTTTTGTTTCGAACAAAATCCAGTTTAGAAGCATTTCCCGTGTTGTTGCTGTTTTCCCTCCGCGGAGTCCGCCTGGAGTGACTCCCTCTATTCTCGCCGTTCCCTTCGATTCCCCGAGGAGTCCTCGGGGAACGGCGAGAATCAAATCAGTAAGCAGAGTAAAATAACACTAGGGCGTAGCGTAAAGACCCATAATTTCGTTGCTTCGCAGACGCCCCATACTCATAGCGCCGCCCACTACACTTGCGGCATTTAAAGCGAGACAAACTAAAAACTAACGGGTTTAGAAATTTCCAGTAAAGCTAAGATGCGGCCTGCACACATCGAGGAAACACGGGAGGTTGTATCTTTCTTTGCTGTGTTTTGAATTTTAAGTTATTGGATCCAGCGCTGGTCGGGCTGGTGCACGACTGATTGAGTTTCAGTAGGGTCGTTCTCTTTGAGGCTAGTGTCGCTGCTATTCGAGTGTGTGTCCCTTTTTTCAAGTCTTGTTGCTACTTTCTATTGTTATTTTGCTCTGTCAGTAAGCCTGTGCCACCGTTTAGCTTCCATCCAAAGCGACGCAGAAGGAACTCTGTTCACATCCCCGTGAAAACAGCCCTCCGCTTCCCCGAACCTGACAGTTTTGCAACGGATAATCGTTTTTCCACTTACTGGACACAATCCTAGATATTCTTTCAGTTAGACGATCCTTTCGATCTTCATTCCTTCCTTTGAAAATACAGTATTTGGACTTTAATGGAACACTCAGCCCTAAGAAGGATTAAAGTCGGGGAGAGGATTGCTGACAGCCTGTGCCTCTTGTTTACAGAAACAGACGAGGAACCCATCACGGAGAATTAGGAAGAACTGCAAAGGTCTCTTCAGACTGAAAAAGCTCTTACGTACTCCCTTCACACTGACTCTTACCATTATTTGTTCTTGCTCTTACGAAAGAATGAATGAATGAACGAATTTTATTGACCCGCTGCACTACATAAAGAACTAGTGGAGTTCGATGAAAGAAACTGAAAAAGGAAAAACATAAACATAAAGTGCATGAGCACAAACAACACTTAAACATAGACGATACCTAATCAGACGTTGATCATTCCTGACCGCACAGACGGGTGATCTACGGGTGCTTGCAAGAACGGATGATACAAGCACGGAGATTTTCCACTGCGGTGACAGGTTCAGTAGCTTTAAATCTGTTAACGAAACGAAATAGGTGTTCCGCGTCCATAGTGGCTATTAACAAGACTTTAAGTAGCGAAAGTACAGTGAACGGATGTGTTTGATTTCAAAAGGGGTAAACGTTTTCCAGAAGTGGGTGAGGTAAAGGACGTGAGGAAGGGCTACAGTATTGTAAAATATAGCAAGATAATTCCGACAGAATCGACGCTTATTTGCCACTATAGATGCGTACACCGTTCGGAATTTCGGTGTTCAGTGTTGCCACTGGTGGCAGAACTCTGCGATTTTCACAAAATTTCGCTTTTTCCACAAAGCGAGCCAGAAATCTGCTACAGGTTCCTTACCAGTAAATACTAAAGTGAAGCAAAAAAGTTGAGGCGTATAATTATGAAGATGATAAAGCGAGATTCCTCGTTAATAGTTGGTAAAAAGGACCAGTTTCGTAGGCGCCAGAATGTCACAGTTTTTAGCGGCATAAAGTCACAGGTTCCGTCAGAGAAAAGTGGCAATATTGCGAATGTTATGTCGACATACGAAGCCGTAACGTAACGTAAAAAGTCCCCGTCCGTCCGTCCCCGTCCGTCCCCGTAACGTAAAAAGTTCCTGCGTAACTTAAAAATTCCGAGTTGAAATTTGGTTAACTCTTAACCCCTGGTTCACACTGCTACATTAAATGCGACACAATTTTTGGGATCCCAAAACGTAAGTGGAGGGATACCTATGACATCGCAAAAGTTGTCCGTCTGTACGCACGATAACTCTCGAAGGGATTGAGATATTTTATGAAACTTGGTGGGAGGATTCTTTGGGTCAAAGTACAAGTCAAGTTCGAAGATCGGCTCTGTAGCTGTATATTTGAGGGTGGGGGAGGGGTTTCAAATTGAGGGGGCAATTACCGGACAAGTAGTTCACACGGAATCCAGCAAAAACCGGACACAATATTTGTCGACCAATTTTCGGCTACCCCTTTCCTTCAAATTAGTATAGCTCTGCGCGGGATTAGTATAGCTCTGCGCAGAGCTAACGTAAGAGAGAGAGAGCTAGTGTGATCAAAAAGGTCGAAGGGGTTTGGTATATGGGAAAAGAGTGGGTGGTTGCGGGCTATATAACAGTTGGAAAGTTTAGAGTGGTTGACAACTTCAGTAACACACTGAAACCAAAAATAGGCCGATCCCAATTGTTAGACAAGTAGGGGACTTCTAATGGTCTCATGGTCTAATAATAGGCAGTTAGACCATAATCATTTTCGGCAATGAGGGGTTAGCAGTTTTGTCTACTTGGCGTACCTACAGTTTGTTTCCTGTGCTTAATATGGTACTAACAATTTGGTACCACGTCTATCACGTGGACATGAACTCGTAAGTAAGAATCGGTTGCTAGAATCTTTGGTGATGAGGGGTTGCCAACTTTTGGCAGTTGGTATACCTTTTATTTTTTGCCAGTGTATTTCATGGTAAGAACGATACGGTACCATGTCTATCACAGGGAGATGGACTTGTAAGTAAGAATCGGTTGCTATAGAAGGGCTTCGCGAGGGGCTTGAAACTGTAAACTTTGATCTGTTTCTAAATATTACAAGTAAAAAGGATTGATTTATCTACATTATATATTAGATTTTGGGATCCCATCGACACCTTTGGTCTTGTTTCTTTAGGCGTATTTTCGCCTTTCCTCGTGGACTCCGCTTGAGGAGTCTCCGCGTTTTTGTTTGCCCCGGGGACTCACTCCCCGTATTCTCGCGAGTCCCCACGGACGGGGAATGCTCCGATTATCTTCAAAAAGGACTCCCTTTCAGATTCGGAGGGGAATCAATTTTGCTGGTGTTGGTGCAATGCAAAATTAATAAAAAATAATTAGAATGAACAAAACCAAAAATAAAATGGATCCAGACTAATTTTGTAAACTGCATCTTTTTTTTCGAACAAAATCCGTTTTAGAAGCATTCCCCGTGTTCTCGCTGTTTTCTGTACGTGGAGTCTGCGTGGGGTGACTCCCTCTATTCTCGCCGTTCCCTTCGATTTCCCGAGGAGTCCTCGGGTAACGGCGAGAATACGCCTTTTGAATGTCTGACGCACGACAGAATCGCATGAATGTTCATACTGCAATGCTGATCAGAGCAAAATAACACTAGGGAGTAGCGCCAAAACTTGAAGAAAGTGACACACACTTAAATAGCTGCGACACTAGCACTAGCGATAAAGAACGTCCCTGCTGAAACTCAATCAGTCGTGTACCAGCGCTGGCTTCAATAACTTTATGTAGACCGGATCTTAGCTTTACTAGAAATATCTGAACCCGCTAGTTTGTCTCGCTTTAAATGCTGCAAGAGTAGAAGGCGGCACTACGGCTAGGAGTGTGGCCCGATTGCGAAGCATGGAAAGCATAGATCTTGGTGCTACTCCCTAGTGTTAGCTTGCCCTGATGCTGGTGCAACAAGAAACTGAGCTTCAGGAAATGACCTCTGAACTCCACTGAAAACCCTGAGTAGAATTGCATTATGGATTTTTGAGTCAAATTTCAGATGTCATCTAGTTCAAATCAGGCTGAATTAAGGTTTCTTCAGAATTTTTTTTTTCAACCATCCAAGGATTGCAATGTTTTCTTTCAGGAAAAGGTAGACCAACTTTTAATCTTGAAAAATCAACAAAAGTTTTGCTTTTTCTTTCTTTTCCCCAAAAATCGTATGTTTTGTCGGATGATTTGAAATTTTCAACAGCATCCGACACTGCGTCAAAATGCAACGTTTTGATCATGACGATGAAATTTTATTATCGCACTAGGCAAGAAAAGGGAAATAGCGCACTACGACAAAAGAAAAGGAAAAATTACACTGAGCTTTCGATAACGCAATAAATGAAAAAAAAATCTTTTTTTGCGTTGCTTGTCGCACGATTTGTGTCATATGTCGCGTCGCAGCAGTGTGAACTAAGGGTAACGAACGGGCGTGTCGCGTGAGCTTCGTTCCGTGTGGCGGATGGTCGTGCTGTTGATGTCCGCTGGTAGATGTCGTATTTTCTGGGCATTCTGGGAACCTATGTCGGGTGAATGAATGTTTAGTCAGTTAGAGGTTGTGATGGGCGGGTTTTGCGACTTTCAGTGGGTTCTTAACTGTGAAGGCGCTGTGCTGTGTGGTTGGGTTCAGCAATCCTTTGGATCCAATACTCTATTTGCGGACGTTTTAAAGACCTCTTTGATCTAGCGGTGGCCATACGAAAGAACTGGGCACAGAACGCCGACTGGAGGAGGAGCAATGCACGTGGTGAAGTGTACTTAGGGTTCGTTCCAGCTCTTCTTCGTAGTTACTTCGGAGTAACTACGTGTGACGTCACAAATTAACTACTACCTGGAACGGTTGAAGTTACTACGGGACGAGGTAATGCGCGTTGTCTCTCATTGCTGCCCCGAGTTCCCTTCTGAAGACGGCTCTTGGAAAGTGAAAGTTAGCTAAGATGGTCGGGTACTATCTTTACAAAAAGTTACTTCGGAGTGACGGTCTTCCTTGTGCTCCCCGTAACTTTGTGACAAGCTGGAACGGTGAAAGTGACTGAAAAGTAACTATTTAGTAACTTTCGGGCAGAGCTGGAACGAACCCTTAGTTAGGTCTGTATATTCACTAGGATATGTACCTTTAAAGGAAATCCTCGCACTACTTAAGTTGCGTTTTATTGGATGTAGTTTCGGTGTAGTTTCGCTTAACAGCGGTTTTTTTTTTAAGTTTTGCTTCATGCCGTTTAGTTTCGACCCTGAAACTACTTAGCTCAAACTACAAACTACCTCGCATATTTAGTTTGACTAGTAGTTTGAGTTTCGGAAACAAGAACTCAATAAAACGCAAGTAAGACAAAACAAGAGCCAAACTACAAACTTTGACGAAACAGAAGTGAATCCAATAAAACGCAACTTTACTGTTTCTGCTAAGATGTTCTGAGTTATGGAGCGAATAGAGGATCAGTGTCTCTCGGCAGAATTTCCCGCATTTTGAGAAAATCTCAACTTTTCCATACGGAATTGATGATATCGCCGAAATCCTGGCAGGAATAGCAATCTGCGACTGCCCGGTCAGCGACTGCCCGGTCAGCTGATCTTCTTTACCGAACAAATTAATTGTCTACTTCGAAATTCAGCTATGTATAAGCAAATCAAAGAAGACTTGTTCTGATTTTAGCCCCTCTCCGTTCCTTGAACGACAAATGCGGGAAATTTTCCAAGAACCGGTCTTCTGACCAATAAGCTTCTCGAAAACAGTGTTCGGGAGCCTGAAACGCCTCGTAAAGAGAAGAAACACGGCAAACATAAAAATTAATAACACCAGTACACTGTGCAGTCCCCCACAACAATTTTTATCGCACTGCCAGCCATGCGATAACAAGTGATATCGCACGGTTGGAACTTTTTTCTTTTAACATCAGGGGAATACCAGAAAATTGAAACAAGTGTATCATCCCAGTAGACAGAACATTCCTATGGTCATGCAGAATCTCGGGATGAAAAGGCATGCAAATATTGCGGGAGTCGAGTGAACTAGTATGTGGCACGACGAGTCATTTAAATGTTGGCATGAGCTCGATTCGAAAGTTGTCAGCTACAAGTAACGCGAATTAATGGCATGACTCATGGGATACAGATCCACACGTATCGGAAATAATGAGAACGGGGGGAGTGGAGATCTTTTTTCTTCAATAGCCTACCGTGGGAAGTCGGAAAAGGAATAAAGTAGAGTGAACAGTGAAACTCAGGTGCGGATCCAGCGCTCGACTCTAGGGTGGGCGAATGCTTTGAGAAAATTGTTGTCTCAGCCCTTTTTTTCTGCCGGCGAAATTTGGCGTTTTTACAACTTCCACCCATCATTTTGCGAGCACAAATTCTCTGTTCTATACCACCAATTCCAAATTTTAACGACAAAGCAGTTCCACGTATCTGCAAATTCATCTGCGCTTGCTCTAAAACAGCATTAAGACGAAACTTTTTAGTCCGTCTAGGGGGGCGATTGCCCCCCTCCCCCCCCTGGATCCGCCCCTGGTGAAACTACTGAAGAGTTAACTAAAGGCTTTGTTTATTATATATTTACAATACGAGTCTTTGTTTTGTTCCAATTTATTTAGTGAAAATAAATCCAAGTCGTCGGTTTGGGTAATGACCATAAGCTATTTCGTTATAAGATGAAATCTGGATTAAACTCAAGTTTCATTTCTGATTTTTCTCGCTCTAACTCATCTTCATTCTACTCCAGGAAACTGTCATGTCTTCATTAGGGAGTCTTTTCCTACAATCAGCACAGCGATTTTCCAGACGAAGAAACCTCAATGACAGTCATTTTACGTCTTCAGTATAATCCCTCCTCCCCCCCCCGATACGTGATCGAGTCTGATCGAACCGTGATTGTTGACGATTGGAATATAAGTGCTCTTATTTGGCCAATTTCGTCCCTTTTAAAATTAGCGTCGTTAGGGGAAGTCACAGGACTTTTTGCCATGTGTTTGATGAATTTTGTAAAAATGCTGTTTGTGCAGAAATGTTCTAACGCTTAGAAGGGGAGCAAAAAAAGAGAGCGATGGTTCACCAAAAAGCTCAGGTGAATAGGATTAGCTAAGCCTCTAGCAGTTTTTGTCTTGTCAGCGAGTAATAATATTTGTTAACGCTTACCGCTAGGGGATAAGGAGGAGGTATGTGGGAAAGGGGTTAAGTTGGATTGGTCCTTACTGCCCCTGTGCGGGGATATGAATGAAAATGTTGTGCACCTGATGTGTGAATGTAAAGAATTGGAGTGTTTGATGAGGATTCGATGGTTAAAGTGATAAAAGATGAATGCTTTACGGGAACTCGCCAGTTGGGAAGACTCCTTAAGCTTTCGAGTTTATCTAGTTGGAATTTGGTAAATAGATAATATCTTATTTTTGTTTTCTTTTTCGTGTTGTATTGCTATGGCCCTCGGGCTTTTTGTGTAAATATATCATTTTATTTATCGTATCATAGATAAATTCAGCTAAAGTGAGATTAGCCCAGCAGTTCAAAATTCTAC
The DNA here is from genome assembly GCA_023053555.1 of Branchinecta lindahli. Taxonomy (NCBI): domain Eukaryota; kingdom Metazoa; phylum Arthropoda; class Branchiopoda; order Anostraca; family Branchinectidae; genus Branchinecta; species Branchinecta lindahli. The sequence goes on along the minus strand of JAKZAO010000011.1, from coordinate 17,833,040 downwards.
CTTCCGTTTTAGACTTCTGACCGAGTAGGCCACATTTTTTCGTTTTTATTTTTATTTTTGTACTACAGATAGAACACATTATATAATCCGAGGCAAGATACCATAGATGTCTTTTGTAGCCTATGTGTTTTATTTCTTTTCTTCGACTAATCCGCTTTTAAGAATGGCGTGTTATAAATAATAATATAATATACAAAATACGAGCTTTCACTTTTTTAAATTGAAGGTTTAAAACTAAAACACCTGTTATAGTAGCATAATGCTAGTTAAAAAATGATGATGGTGATGATCGTAAGGGGGACTAATGCATTGTTCAAAGAGGTGTAATAATGTGTATTACGGCGTATCAACATGTTATCGAAAAAGAAAGGTCACCCGATTGACGACATGTAGGTACTCAAACTGCTGAGGTTTTACGAACTCATATAGAAAGAAAACATTACGATCGATAGAAAGAAGAAGAAGAAGAATATTGACAGAAGAATTATGAATGTAATAATGAAATAATACAAAATTGTAATTTTCCTCTCCTCTTGCTAATGATGTAAGTATACAGGATCTATAGGACCTAGGTGGGAACCACACTAACAGACTAATGTAGCACTTACAGGGATAAGAAATCTACGGAAGAAATCTTGTAGCCTGTAGCCTGTAGGAGGGGTATAACATTCTAAGTTAGAATGTTATACCCCTCCTACAGGCTACAATCTAACCTCAAATTTTTATAGCCTCAATTTGGCCTGAAAATCTTACAAGCAAACTCCTGTGCAGTCGAAAAGGGTCCAAGGTCATCACATGTTGACTATATTGTAACGGAATTCTGTAAGTCATGACGTAAATAGTGACGTCTTGCGATTGAGGACCCCAAAGTAGGATTTGATTGTCCCTAGTACGGTTTATAAATGTTAACGCAACCTGCGCCTCGCTGGCCGCTCGGCTCTGTATATATATATTCAAATATATATTCACCGTTAGGAATAAACTACAGTTTTTTTGTTTTTATAGGCAAATTACATCAAATAGGTGTGACGTCACGCTTTTACGGAATTCCGATATAATTTAGTTTACACCGTCATCACAGGTTTCCATCTTGACAGTTAGAACCTTGTTATGACTGAAAACCTTTTTAGGGTGGAGTCGAGTTCATTTAAAGTTCGAGGTTGCATACCCCTCCTGTAGTGTAGATAGGAATTCTGGTCAGCTTGAGAGGATCCCGTTAGTGAAGACAACTAGAAAAAAATCTAGTTGGGCAGTAGTTGCATTTTTGCAGATACTATGGTATCTGATACCACGGTCTTGCCTGGGTCTTGTAGTCACTGTAGTATCTGGCCAGTTATCGTAGTATCTGATATTACGAAACCATGGTCCGACCGTGGTTTAGGGCTTGTTTCCGCACCAACCAACATACTTCGGTTCAGGGTAACCAGTATTTCGGTTCAGGGTAACTTTCGGTCCTAATGATCCAGCGTTTTTGTGTTCACTTTCCACGTCACTCTCCAATACTAGCGGAGCGCCGAAACCGAGAGGTTTCCCACTCTTGATTTTAGTGTACAGCAGGTGCCCAGTGCCACGGTGCCTGGTCGGTGCTGGCACCGTTAGCCACATGTTCAAACATTAAAATAAGCATCTTTAGAAGTGTTTGAAAGATAAATCGCATAACTTATGGCCGAAGAGGTTTCACAGCGCCAAAACCGAGAGGCTTCCGACTCTTTGATTTTAGTGTACAGCAAGTGCCCGGTGCCGTAGTGCCTGGTTGGTGCTGGCACCATTAGCCACGTGTTCAAACATTAAAATAAGCATCTTTAGAAGTGTTTGAAAGATAAATCGCATAACTTATGGCCGAAGAGGTTTCACAGCGCCGAAACCGAGAGGTTTCCCACTCTTGATTTTAGTGTACAGCAAGTGCCCGGTGCCGTAGTGCCTGGTTGGTGCTGGCACCGTTATCCACGTGTTCAAACATTAAAATAAGCATCTTTAGAAGTGTTTGAAAGATAATTCGCATAACTTATGGCTGGCACCGGTGCCGGAGCATACGACTTTTGTCGGTGCCTGCCAGTGCCGGGAAAAGGGTGTACAGAGAGTACCAAGGATTGGAACACCCCTCGGCCAACCGACCTACAGTCTTGGCACGGCGCGAAATTCAAAATTTTCATTGGAGAGATAGGCGTGCGACGGAAAGACGCCGTTTTTGGGATCCCAAAACGTAAGTGGAGGGATACCTATGACATCGCAAAAGTTGTCCGTCCGTCTGTCCGTCCGTCCGTCCGTCTGTCCGTCCGTCTGTGAGCACGATAGCTCTCGAAGGGAATGAGATATTTTGATGAAACTTGGTGTGAGCATTCTTTGGGTCAAGAGTAAGGTCGAGTTCGTAGATGGGCCCTGTAGCTTTACATTTAAGGGTGGGGGAGGGTGTTTAAATTAAGGGGCAAGCAAAATTTTTTTAAACAGCTAATGTGATAGTCGATTATGGGGTAAGAAGACACGCTGAACACGAATATGAAAACCATTTTCTCACCGGACAAGTAGTTCGTCCGGAATCCGGCCAAAGCCGGAAAGTTTGTTAAAAGTAGAAGTCTTATTTGAAGTTGATTAGATGTTCGATAAAGGGGTAAGAAGGCATGCTGAACAAGAATATGAACACCGTTTTCTCGCCGGACAAGTAGTTCGTCCGGAATCCTGCCAAAACCGGAAAGTTTGTTAGAAGTTAAAGTTTTATCTGAAGTTGATTAGATGTTTGATGTAGGGGTAAGAAGGCATGCTGAACAAGAATACGAAAACCGTTTTATCTCCGGACAAGTAGATCGCCCAGAATCCGGCCAAAACCGGAAAATTTGTTAAAAGTTAACTTTTTATTTCAAGTTGATTAGATGTTGGATATAGGGGTAAGGAGATACGGTGAATCCGTTTTTGAGCTTTAGTTTCTCGCCGGACAAGTAGTTGTTGAATTTCGGCAGAACCGCAAAATTCACAGAAGTAAGCTAGGATCGTTTCCATCGGCTTATAGAGGTAAACGCACATGCTGAATCCATATCTGAGCTTGGATTTCTTAATGACTAGCTGTTTGGCCTGGCGAAGACTGGATCTGGCGATGACAAAACCTAATTGTCTGGATCAAATATTGAATTTTTGGGATCCCATCGGAACCTTTGGTCTTGTTTTTATATATAAGCCGTTTTTTAGAGCTCAGTCGAACCGACCGGCAAGACGAAAAACGGTCAATAGTAGCAAATAGGTAGGTTAACCGACCTACGGAGAAAAGGCAAAAAACGCAACTTCTGTTGACCAACCAGGGAGGAGAACGTGGAGAGGAGAATAGAGAATTCATTATCGGAGAAACTTTTCGATTCTGCAAAATTTGGCTGGAATCAGGAGGCTTTCCTTATTCTCGATTCCAACAAAAATGGAAGAAAAAGGAGAATTCGCTTCATCTGAATGGTCCAAAAATGCAAAATAGGAGAATTGTGAGGAGAATTCTGATCAAAAATGCAACTAGTGTGACAAAGATTTGACTTGTTGATAGACTATTTCATTTCATTGTTCACATAGGTGTAAGAAGTTGCATAGTGCTATATGTGCTGTTTACGTCTTATTACCAGGGGCATCACATATGTGGGGGGAGGGCGATGCAACCACCCCAATGTGTCGGCCATTCATAACCAAATCATATTTGACAGTGCAAAATGGATACGTCAGCTGAATTTTATTAGAGCTATATTTCAGCCCTCCTCGGCAAGGGTCCTCTTCAGGCTCAAAGCTGATCAAGTTGGAAAAACGAGCTTGGGGAAAAACAAAAATCACTTGTTTTTTTCTTATTTTGAGTCTTTTTTTTCTGCAAAAACAGTTGGTAAAAAATGAACAGCCATTCGGTATATACTTTGCCCCCCCCCCCCGAAAAAAAAAAACTTTTTGGCCAGTAACGCCTCTGCTTATTATAGTACGCATACTTGTTCAAACTGCACTTTTGCACTTTCTTAATAAGCAAACCAACAATAAGTTATTTCTAAATACTTCAACATCAAAATAAAGTGAACTTTTGTGCTCTCATGGCAACGCTTGCTAAGTTCTCTTTTTGCTGGTGTCCCTGCTATTCGACAGTGTGTCACTTTTTTTACAAGTCTTGGCACTATCTCTGGTGTTGTTTTGCTCTGTAAACTAATCTGTATTCCTCAAAGAAGGAGGTCTTGTGTCCATGGAAAACATGGGAGCACGACATTGAATAAAGAGTTGTTTTAACCATGGTCTCCATTCCAGCAACGCCGGAATCTCCCGACCGGACACGGTTCCATCATCGCAAAAATGGCAGAAATTTGCACTTGGTCAAGTTATGCAGGAATGGCTCTTGTCAATTTCACAAGTAAGTTATATACTATATATTGGATTTTAGTGGCGTTGGTGATTCCCCAAACTGCCTATTAAGGAATCGGATAATATTTGGCAAGACACGTAGAAATACTAACACATAGGCAGCCATTGTTGGCTACCTTGCTTCTGTCACCGTCTTCTGTCTTCACCTTCTGTCACAACCCATCACTCGAAAGTGAGCATTTCAGAGAAACTTCCAATAGTGCCCCTTACGCTACCCGCCCGAACGGAGGTCGAATCCAGCAGAGATTCCGAAATATTCCGGAACCATTCATAAAGGAGTAGGAGGGCGAAGATAATCCGACTAGAGTGAAACCTGATGGTTGGTAGAGATGTCCCGATATATTTGGTTTCACGCGTAGATACCAAAGCAGTTTGACGTCTCCGGAAGTTTACCGTAGCTACCTCCGTAACATGTAAACTAAATAATAGAAATCGCCAAACGTTCGCGCGTGATCAGTGATCCTGTCAAACCAGTTTGAAACAAAATTTATTTTTGAATGGTTGGCTTAATCCTAATTTTGGTTTTGCAGCATGCTGTCGGGTCTTGCCTGCTACCCAGAAGAATCGATCACTGCAAACCGCCAGGCTCTACAAGATAAGTTCATCTAAGAAGTTGGCGGTTTCCATCGTTACCGGATTTGGATTGGCTTCGTTTCACAACACAAGCCATTATGTCAAGCCTACTTCCCTGGATCTAGAGAATGCAAGCTGTCATGTTCCAGGCGTGGCCAAAGATGGCAGAAGGTACGGTAGATGTTACTTATCTTTCATGTATTATTACAGTCCTGTGCTTAGCTGAACTCAGTAGAAGCAAAAACCGCGATTTTTGAATGCTAACAGAAGAAGTTCGACATTCAGAGGCTTTATGGTCATTGTTCCTGCTGCATCAGGGGTGTAACTGCTGAACCAGGGCCCTTCTGAGAGCGGTAGGCACACTGTCAGAAGTTTCATAACAGATCGCGCATAACACTTTCAAGAATAACACCTTTTCACTTAGAAATAAAGTGTTATGACCAATTAAGTTTACACTATTTCGTGCCTAGATCCCCAACAACACCTTCAATTGGTAAAAATACTACACTGTCAGAAGTTACATAACGACAACAGAAGGATGCCCGGTTTCAACAGATAACACTTTGGGATGCCCGGTTTCAACAGATAACACTTTGGCCTCTGTGCTTTTAGTGGAATAAATCTGATCTATCTTATCTTATCTGATGTGTTTCTTTCGTTCCCGTTAGTGTGAAGCTGTTGTTGGAGATCTAGGCACGAAATAGTGTAAACTTAATTGGTCATAACACTTTATTCCCAAGTGAAAAAGTGTTATCCTTGAAAGTGTTATGCGCTATCTGTTATGAAACTTCTGACAGTGCAGTGACGAGCTTCAAGAAGCCTCGACGACCTCTATTCTGTGTGTCCCCCAGAAAGAAGGTGCTGAGCTACAGACTTGATTAAGATCTCCACATTCTAGCTGTATCCTTTTCCCGTCTTCGGTTTTCCTGTTTCATACGTACTATTTAATACTCCATTTCATACCTACGGCATTTTACTTATTCTTACATTTCCTTGCGGTTGGCTTTCAGGCCCGTCTCACGAACCGTTTATATTATAGCTGTTTTTCGTGCTCCCACAAACAGGTTGTGGGTCAGTTGTGGCTCGAAAAGAGCGTTTCCGCGGCCTTTTGTGCGGCCCACAAGTGTGTTTCCGCGACAAACAAGATTTTCATGTCTCACTTGGTGGCTCAAATTCGACAAACAACTGCCGAGGTGATTGTCGATTTTGTGGCTCGGTTTTGGCGGGAAATACAAATTTAACAGCAAAATAACGTCAAAACAACAAAATTGAAAGCTTTCTCAAGTATGTAGAAACAAAACTGAAGATCCTTTTGTACATAATGGTAAGGAGGAAAGCCTGGAGATGAGATTTGTACATGATTTTTATTTGTATGTTCAGACATTTGAAATTACCGCCCCAAAAATAGACAAAACGGCGTATCCCCGAGTTTCAGCTCGACTGTGTGGCACACAAACGTGTCACGGAAAAACGCCTTATATTATTACCATTTATACTCTACTGGGGTGGCCGATAAGCACCTTTATGTAAACTGTAAACTGTACTGTAAGTTGACCTTTCGTGTTTTTCAGGTGGTATAACGTGGTACAACCGAATTAACCAGCATCCTCGCCAGCACCAGGTAAAATCAGCCCTCTGCCCGCCGTGCTGAAAAACGTCGACCGGTCATGTGGATACCTGTGATTGTTGGTAGTGACATAATTAGTGCAATATTTTCATTTTTTATAGTCGAAGGAATGTAAAGAGACTTTACATTCAAGCCAGAGGAATCGTGTTCACTGGCTGTTCAACTCGCTAGCTCTTCCGATTATTGAACGATTACCTACTGCAAATGCAATATTAAGCCTGTGAGAAAATTGAGAGGAGAGCTACAGAGTTATTACTAGACCTACGTGATGTAACCTACCTTGAAAGTCTGGACCAGTTACGTATTCGCTCCGTTGCGCACAGATATTTTTGACGAAATTTGATTGAGACGTCAAAACTTACCAGCCCCGATTATTACAGCAATAAAGTGAGCGGAATCGTACAAATTGACTGCACCGTTTCCGCAGGCATGTGTACAAGTGGAGTTTTCCAAACAGAATTGTTGGAGCGTTGAAGAGTCTTACCGAATATGTGGTTAAGGTGGGATCGTACTGTGTGTTAGTGCCATTTATAGTGGAATGTAATAAAAAAGATTTGCTATATTCGCGGTTAAGGCTGTGACGCTATTGAGGTTAATGGTCTGCATGGGATGGAAACGTGCATCCCTGCGTTTGCAAATTTACAGATATTAGAGTAGGTCCCAACTGTCACATTTCGTACAATAAAAATTTGTCCTGGTAGTTTCAGTGATCCGTATGTGATACGGGATTCTGAAGGAAGAGGAGTGATGCCAGATCTGAAGGAAGAGGAGTGATGCCTGGTCTGATATCGTGGAGGACTATTGGGGTCTCTATCTACTAGGGAATTCTAGTCTAGAATGAAACAAAGTGCTACTTTACTAACTCGTTAAGTAAAGCACAATCACTACTACACGGAACAGTGGCTTCCTCAAAACCTGGATTCTGCTCCTTATATAAGTTGCTGTAGTTGATTGTCTGCCCTGTGTTGATGAGACAACTTTCGAAAGTCTGGTGCTAGAAAGACTAAAGCGGCATTTTAGGTTTCTGCTGCGTATCAGGTTGATCTGGAGGACCGTGCTACCTGTTTCACTACACTTGATCTGGAATAGCAAATACTGGAATACCACACCTTTCCCCCGGAGTTTCTGCTATGATATTTCAGCCTCCTGGCCCTGCTGCCCACACATTGTATCGTAAATCTGCGTGCAAACCGACGACCGGCAGGAGGGGGATACACACGGCCAGGTAAGACAGGGGTACCGCTTGCGGCTCCTGTCAGTCCTGATGAAAGCGATAGTCCCGCGCAGAAAAGGGAGGCAAATTGGCTTGTTAAAAATTTCCTCGAAAGTCAGTTTAATTTGCTCAGTTTTATTCTTCATTGTTGGTGCCATCAAAATAGTATGGGAAACAGCGCCATCTAGAGTTACGTTCGGCAACTCCCAGTCAGTCTAATGAAGATGGCGCTTGCAAATATATAATTGCTTATTTTACTACAGCGCAGCCATGAAACTTGATGAGATTTGCCTTTACATAAACGTAATAGTATAGCACTCGTTTACACATGATTTTCTGATACTTTCCTGCCTCACAGGAAAGTATCCTTTCTGCCTCACAGTATACAAGTTATAGACGGAGTATAGAAGTGGTGTTGGACAGTATATAGAACTTCTAAAACGTATTTTATGAGGATGGGGAGGAGGAAAAAGGAAAACGCAAGAAGCGATCACTTCCTACGGCTCAAGGACAGACCACGCGGCAAAGATAAACAATATCTCTTCGATTTCTAGATTAAGCGTTTCCTTTCAAAATAGATCTGTCCGTGAAGCGACAACAGGCATGAACTTGCTAAGAGGGTGACTCGCTTCTAAAACTAGAATCAGAACTTGAACTGAAAGATAGTGAAGCTAACGAGACGGGTTAGAGAAGCTACAAACTTATACCGATGAATTCCCCCCCCCCCCCCCCACACTTTCAGGGTTCGAGTTTCATAAAACCCTTCAGAATCCGTCAGCCGCTTTAGATGCAACGAGTTTCAGGGTCATATAGTGAAGCCGACAAATGATTGAAAAAGCTACACCCTTATATTGATGCCCCCCCCCCCCCCGGTTCAGGGTTCCAGTTCCACCAATTCGTTTTCCCAACTTAATCGGTTTTGAGCCTGAAGAGGACCTTGGCCAAGAAGGGCCGAAATATGGCTCTAATAAAGTTTAGCTGACGTATCCGTTTTGCACTGTCAAATATGTTCCAGTTTCATAGGCTGCTTCCGGTTCCCGCAATTAGATGGTAACCGGCGCTATCTAGATCAACAGATAAAACTTCCAACGGACCGATTTCAGCAAGACGACGCTGGCTTACCGTAAACTCGTTTTTTTGTGGATAATACTTGCCCCACGATTGCAGTTCTCTGTAACTAGGTATGCCGTACTCGATAGCCCATTTTAATATTTTTCAACGTTTCCTAGATATCCTCTTAAATAACTGCCTTTCCGTCAATCTCCCTTTTTCACCTAAAGTTAGGTCTTCACCTTCCGGAATCTGGGTTCACAGATTTTCCGAGATTTTTTTTTGAATTTCTTCTGCGATACTTAAAAATTCCGGAAATCTGGAAGCTGAAAAGCCCCTTTTTCCGGATTATGTTGATATACTTTCGGACCGGTTCATATTCCAGATGCAATTTACAGAAGGCGTCGAAGAATAATCTGGAAGCCCAGATTCCGGAAGTTCCGGGAGGTGAAGACCGGACTTAACCAATTCAATCTTCCAAACGTTGTTGGCTTGGCTGCATCTTCGGATCCGTCTCTGCGAAAACAGTTTTCTGGAGTAGTCCGAATGGCTGGTTTGGTTCGTTACGGTGGTCCTGGGTTCTTCGTTCAATAAGCATTGTTTAAAAAACACACTTGCGTTTAATAGTGAAGTTCCGCATACATTGAATACATCTGCTACAAACTCGAACACTGACTTCTGAATCACTAATGAATTTCTTAGTGCATGTACACTGCACTAACCTGGCTTCTTCTCTTTTTAAAAGGGACAACTTGTGACAAAACAGATGCCACTTTCGAGTGCTGCATTGAAAATAGTCAACTTGCGAGCGAGCGCCAAAAACGCACAACTTGCGAGAGTTGTGATAAACATTTTGAACTTAATATATCTGTCATTACACGCTAAAAGAATGGTCTACAACAATAACAAGACCTAAGGTTTCGGTGGGATTCCAAAAATTTAATATTTTAGATAAGGTATTTTGAAAACAGAAGAAGGCAAATGATTATTCTTCTGAGAAAACCAAGTTCAGACATGGATTCAGCATCTGTGTGTTTGCTACTAGGCTATACGTCATAGGTTATCTACTTTGACGAAACTGTAACAACCTAAATCTCCGGTTCGGACCGGATTCCGGAACTTGAACTTTAACAAATTTTCAGGTTTCAGCCGGATTCCGTTCGGGTAGAAACTTATTGTCAAAAGCGGATACAGCATGTCTTCTTACCCCTAAATTGGAAATCTAATCAACTTCAGATAAAACTTGCACTTATAACAAATTTCCGTTTTCGGCCGGATTCCGGGCGAATTACTTGTCCGACGAGAAAATGATTTTCATATAAATGTTCAGCATGTCTTCTTACCCATAAATCAAACATCCAATCAACCTTAAATAAAACTTATATTTTCAACAAACTTTCCGGTTTTGGCCGTATATTCCGGGTGAACTACTTGTCCGGCGATAAAATGGTTTTCGGATTCGTGTTCAGCATGTCTTCTTACCGCCAAATCGAACTCTTATCAACTTTAAAGAAAACTCATACTTTTGAAAAACTTTCCGGTTTTGACCGGATTCCGGACGAATTACTTCTCTGACAAAAAAAAAAACTAAAGCTCAAAACCGAATTCAGCATGTATCCTTGCCCCTACTTCTAACCTCTAATCAACTACAGAATAAACTTTACTTTTAACAAATTTTCCGGTTTCAGCCGGATTCCGAGCGATCTTTACGTCCGGTTAGAAAATGACTATCATGTACGAATTCAGCATGTCTTCTTAACTGCGAATCAAACATCTTATCAAACTTAAATAAACTTTTACTTTAAACAGATTTTCCGGTTTTGGCCGGATTCCGGCCGAACTAATTGTCCGTCGAGAAAATAATTTCCATATTCGGATTCAGCATTCGGACTCGGTCGAGCACGTTTCCTTACCCCTAAATTAAACCTCTAATCAACCTCAGATTAAACTTCTAGTTTTCATAAATTTTCCGGTTTTCGCCGGATTCCGGGTGAACTATTTGTTCGTCGAGAGCATGTCTCCTTACTCCTAATTCGAAATATCATTAGCTTTTAAAAAAAATCACGCCAAGTTTGATCAAAATATCTCAACCCCTTCGAGAATTATCTTGCTAACAGGCGGACAGACGGACGGACTGACAACTTTAGCTGTCATAGGTATCCCTCCACTTACGTTTTGGGATCAAAAAATGGTAACTGCCCGCTGCAACACAAGCTCAAATCCGCAAAGACCGCATGCAGTAGCATTTAAAGCCATGTTTTACAGGCCTTATCCTAGCCTTCAACGGTAACAGCTTCTTCCTTGAGTTAACTTTACGCACGTGTTCAACAAGTCCGCTCCAGTTACCACGGAGACAGATTCCATTAAACACATTCTTGATAACGTTGCGTTGACTGTTCAGTCTACCAACTGTGACTAGAGCTGACTAGAGTCGGACCTTATCTAGCGAAGCTTAGAAGACTTTCAATGATCTGAAGTCTTGTTGTTCCCACAGTAAGGGTTAACGATTGGTTTTGTAGTTTTACGACTTTGTTATGTAAGGCAGAATAACCGTTCTTGCTCACCGCACTTTCAGAGAATGTCGTTCACGCACTTAACACCGATAAAACTTTCACTAGCACCACGTCTAATCTTTATCTGACAAAGCCGATAGTTGATGGATCCACAAGCTTCGATACTGCGTTTGAATGTGAGATACGGATACCATTTTGTTGTCCGACTGAAAAAGACAAACTGTTATGATGAAACTGATGGAGAAATACCTTGGCCGACATGGCCAGCGCTCTCCCAAGGCCATAGGCCGATCTTGTTCTGCGCAACTGTCAGCGTGTCAAATATTTACCCACAAGGCAGAACTGGTTTGACAGGATCACTGATCACACGCGAACGTTTGGCGATTTCTATAATTTAGGAACTCCGGAAACTTCCGGAGACGTCAAACTGCTTTGGTATCTACGCGTGAAACCAAATATATCGGGACATCTCTACCAACCATCAGGTTTCACTCTAGTCGGATTATCTTCGCCCTCCTACTCCTTCATGAATGGTTCCTGGATTGGTCCATCTAGGGACGTCTTCTGTCACAACCCATCACTCGAAAGTGAGCATTTCAGAGAAACTTCCAATAGTGCCCCTTACGCTACCCGCCCGAACGGAGGTCGAATCCAGCAGAGATTCCGAAAAGAGATCATCCACGGCATGCGAGGTTTCTATCTTACAAGTCGGTTCACTTGTAAGGTACCTACGCGTGCCAAACACTTCTGCCCCCCCCCCCCGGTCCCTACGAGGTTTAATCGGACCGGCAGCAATAACAGATCATCTAGAGCACATGACCTTAACATCTTTCAAGTTTCGTCCCACTGGCTCTAGATAATTTCTGGCTCGTAAACAGCACACCTGGTACTTACCTGTACCTTCACGATACACAACCGAACTTTTTGTAGTGGTCATCCTCAAATAGACTGGGAATAGATGTAAAACCAGACTGGGCATGTGGCGCAGTAAAAAAACATCCTTGTCACAGCCACTAGAAAAAAGAAAAAAAAAATGAAAATTTGTGTCTTGCAAATCCAAAAGACCGTTGTTAATTAGCTGCAGTGTATAATGCAAAATTTTTACTTTCTTCCTTTTAGAAGAAGTTAATGTTTCCTGGTAATGCAAAACTGACTGTAGGGAGCACGACAGTAAGATTTCAATTCAATGGGTATTTTTTTGAGCAGACTTTCTTTCAACTTAATCGTTTCCATAAATAACAAAGCATTAGTTTATACGCAAGGTAGCCAACAATGGCTGCCTATGTGTTAGTATTTCTACGTGTCTTGCCAAATATTATCCGATTCCTTAATAGGCAGTTTGGGGAATCACCAACGCCACTAAAATCCAATATATAGTATATAACTTACTTGTGAAATTGACAAGAGCCATTCCTGCATAACTTGACCAAGTGCAAATTTCTGCCATTTTTGCGATGATGGAACCGTGTCCGGTCGGGAGCTTCCGGCGTTGCTGGAATGGAGACCATGGTTAAAACAACTCTTTATTCAATGTCGTGCTCCCATGTTTTCCATGGACACAAGGCCTCCTTCTTTGAGGAATACAGATTAGTTTACAGAGCAAAACAACACCAGAGATAGTGCCAAGACTTGTAAAAAAAGTGACACACTGTCGAATAGCAGGGACACCAGCAAAAAGAGAACTTAGCAAGCGTTGCCATGAGAGCACAAAAGTTCACTTTATTTTGATGTTGAAGTATTTAGAAATAACTTATTGTTGGTTTGCTTATTAAGAAAGTGCAAAAGTGCAGTTTGAACAAGTATGCGTACTATAATAAGCAGAGGCGTTACTGGCCAAAAAGTTTTTTTTTTTCGGGGGGGGGGGGCAAAGTATATACCGAATGGCTGTTCATTTTTTACCAACTGTTTTTGCAGAAAAAAAGACTCAAAATAAGAAAAAACAAGTGATTTTTGTTTTTCCCCAAGCTCGTTTTTCCAACTTGATCAGCTTTGAGCCTGAAGAGGACCCTTGCCGAGGAGGGCTGAAATATAGCTCTAATAAAATTCAGCTGACGTATCCATTTTGCACTGTCAAATATGATTTGGTTATGAATGGCCGACACATTGGGGTGGTTGCATCGCCCTCCCCCCACATATGTGATGCCCCTGGTAATAAGACGTAAACAGCACATATAGCACTATGCAACTTCTTACACCTATGTGAACAATGAAATGAAATAGTCTATCAACAAGTCAAATCTTTGTCACACTAGTTGCATTTTTGATCAGAATTCTCCTCACAATTCTCCTATTTTGCATTTTTGGACCATTCAGATGAAGCGAATTCTCCTTTTTCTTCCATTTTTGTTGGAATCGAGAATAAGGAAAGCCTCCTGATTCCAGCCAAATTTTGCAGAATCGAAAAGTTTCTCCGATAATGAATTCTCTATTCTCCTCTCCACGTTCTCCTCCCTGGTTGGTCAACAGAAGTTGCGTTTTTTGCCTTTTCTCCGTAGGTCGGTTAACCTACCTATTTGCTACTATTGACCGTTTTTCGTCTTGCCGGTCGGTTCGACTGAGCTCTAAAAAACGGCTTATATATAAAAACAAGACCAAAGGTTCCGATGGGATCCCAAAAATTCAATATTTGATCCAGACAATTAGGTTTTGTCATCGCCAGATCCAGTCTTCGCCAGGCCAAACAGCTAGTCATTAAGAAATCCAAGCTCAGATATGGATTCAGCATGTGCGTTTACCTCTATAAGCCGATGGAAACGATCCTAGCTTACTTCTGTGAATTTTGCGGTTCTGCCGAAATTCAACAACTACTTGTCCGGCGAAAAACTAAAGCTCAAAAACGGATTCACCGTATCTCCTTACCCCTATATCCAACATCTAATCAACTTGAAATAAAAAGTTAACTTTTAACAAATTTTCCGGTTTTGGCCGGATTCTGGGCGATCTACTTGTCCGGAGATAAAACGGTTTTCGTATTCTTGTTCAGCATGCCTTCTTACCCCTACATCAAACATCTAATCAACTTCAGATAAAACTTTAACTTCTAACAAACTTTCCGGTTTTGGCCGGATTCCGGACGAACTACTTGTCCGGCGAGAAAACGGTGTTCATATTTTTGTTCAGCATGCCTTCTTACCCCTATATCGAACATCTAATCAACTTCAAATAAGACTTCTACTTTTAACAAACTTTCCGGCTTTGGCCGGATTCCGGACGAACTACTTGTCCGGTGAGAAAATGGTTTTCATATTCGTGTTCAGCGTGTCTTCTTACCCCATAATCGACTATACATTAGCTGTTTAAAAAATTTTTGCTTGCCCCTTAATTTAAACACCCTCCCCCACCCTTAAATGTAAAGCTACAGGGCCCATCTACGAACTCGACCTTACTCTTGACCCAAAGAATGCTCACACCAAGTTTCATCAAAATATCTCATTCCCTTCGAGAGCTATCGTGCTTACAGACGGACGGACAGACGGACGGACGGACGGACGGACAGACGGACGGACAACTTTTGCGATGTCATAGGTATCCCTCCACTTACGTTTTGGGATCCCAAAAACGGCGTCTTTCCGTCGCCCGCCTATCTCTCCAATGAAAATTTTGAATTTCGCGCCGTGCCAAGACTGTAGGTCGGTTGGCCGAGGGGTGTTCCAATCCTTGGTACTCTCTGTACACCCTTTTCCCGGCACTGGCAGGCACCGACAAAAATCGTATGCTCCGGCACCGGTGCCAGCCATAAGTTATGCGAATTATCTTTCAAACACTTCTAAAGATGCTTATTTTAATGTTTGAACACGTGGATAACGGTGCCAGCACCAACCAGGCACTACGACACCGGGCACTTGCTGTACACTAAAATCAAGAGTGGGAAACCTCTCGGTTTCGGCGCTGTGAAACCTCTTCGGCCATAAGTTATGCGATTTATCTTTCAAACACTTCTAAAGATGCTTATTTTAATGTTTGAACACGTGGCTAATGGTGCCAGCACCAACCAGGCACTACGGCACCGGGCACTTGCTGTACACTAAAATCAAAGAGTCGGAAGCCTCTCGGTTTTGGCGCTGTGAAACCTCTTCGGCCATAAGTTATGCGATTTATCTTTCAAACACTTCTAAAGATGCTTATTTTAATGTTTGAACATGTGGCTAACGGTGCCAGCACCGACCAGGCACCGTGGCACTGGGCACCTGCTGTACACTAAAATCAAGATTGGGAAACCTCTCGGTTTCGGCGCTCCGCTAGTATTGGAGAGTGACGTGGAAAGTGAACACAAAAACGCTGGATCATTAGGACCGAAAGTTTCAAAAATACTGGTTACCCTGAACCGAAGTATGTTGGTTGGCGCGGAAACAAGCCCTAAACCACGGTCGGACCATGGTTTCGTAATATCAGATACTACGATAACTGGCCAGATACTACAGTGACTACAAGACCCAGGCAAGACCGTGGTATCAGATACCATAGTATCTGCAAAAATGCAACTACTGCCCAACTAGATTTTTTTCTAGTTGTCTTCACTAACGGGATCCTCTCAAGCTGACCAGAATTCCTATCTACACTACAGGAGGGGTATGCAACCTCGAACTTTAAATGAACTCGACTCCACCCTAAAAAGGTTTTCAGTCATAACAAGGTTCTAACTGTCAAGATGGAAACCTGTGATGACGGTGTAAACTAAATTATATCGGAATTCCGTAAAAGCGTGACGTCACACCTATTTGATGTAATTTGCCTATAAAAACAAAAAAACTGTAGTTTATTCCTAACGGTGAATATATATTTGAATATATATATACAGAGCCGAGCGGCCAGCGAGGCGCAGGTTGCGTTAACATTTATAAACCGTACTAGGGACAATCAAATCCTACTTTGGGGTCCTCAATCGCAAGACGTCACTATTTACGTCATGACTTACAGAATTCCGTTACAATATAGTCAACATGTGATGACCTTGGACCCTTTTCGACTGCACAGGAGTTTGCTTGTAAGATTTTCAGGCCAAATTGAGGCTATAAAAATTTGAGGTTAGATTGTAGCCTGTAGGAGGGGTATAACATTCTAACTTAGAATGTTATACCCCTCCTACAGGCTACAAGATTTCTTCCGTAGATTTCTTATCCCTGTAAGTGCTACATTAGTCTGTTAGTGTGGTTCCCACCTAGGTCCTATAGATCCTGTATACTTACATCATTAGCAAGAGGAGAGGAAAATTACAATTTTGTATTATTTCATTATTACATTCATAATTCTTCTGTCAATATTCTTCTTCTTCTTCTTTCTATCGATCGTAATGTTTTCTTTCTATATGAGTTCGTAAAACCTCAGCAGTTTGAGTACCTACATGTCGTCAATCGGGTGACCTTTCTTTTTCGATAACATGTTGGGCGTATACAGATTCCTCTTTTCCTCGGGGCGCGCTGTAACAAAGCGAATAAGGAGAATAAACCCGGGTTCTATTTTGGCTTCTGCAGAGCCAATCAAATCGCTTGGTTGGTACCGCCAGCGGGCCGAGGAAAGAGCAGCATTGCCAGGGTTGCCACAGGAAGCACTAAAGTTCTACTTTGTTGGAAGCTGAAGTAACAACTTTTCTTCAAAAGAACACGTTTTGTTTTGTTACGACTCCTTATTGTGAGTTCGAGGACCAATGCTCTCCATTCTTTAATTTAGTGTTTTTTTACAATATAACGGGCGTCAAATTGTACTCGCGTACTCAAGTAGTACAAAGAACACCTTTTTATGATCTTTATAAGCCCGAAAAATTGTATTATCCTGGCAGCTCCGAACGTTGCATTCATAAGAACCTTTACTTTCATTTCTAACAAGGGTTTGTATTAAGACAGTTATTCCCAACCGGTGGTACGCGTATGTAAGGGGTATGCGAAGGTACCGAAACCGGTTTAGTCTGTAGCTTCAAAATCTCGCCTCACTAATTTTTGATTGTCGAAAGCCTAATACTACCAGCAGAGGCATCATTAACCAAAATATTTTTTGGGGGGCAAGGTATTTTTATTGACTGGCTGGTCATTTTTACCGACTGTTTAAAAAAAATGTTTTTACGAAAAATAATGTCATTCAGGTTGCGAATTAAGCTAACGAAAATGTCTGCGATGCAGCTTGATGAAAGCGCGGGGAATATTAAAACCAAACACAGAAACAGGGCGACTGTAAAAAATATTGCCGTTAATGACGTCGAGCCGAGATTTGACAAGGTTGAAGCTACAAAGCAGCCACAAGTGTCTGATTCATTTTGTATATATTTCTACACATGTATGTCTTATGATAAGAAATCGTCTTTTTCTCATTCTGAAGAAGGGGGTACGCGGTGCGGAAAAAGTTCGGAATCACTGTATTAAGACGTGAACATCATGCAGTGCAGAGCTATGTTACACCTATTTGAACAATGCTTAAAAGAGCTAAATCTGCATGGCTTTTCAAATTCAAGTTCAAGTTCTTTTTATTAATACATAGGACACACAACTAACATAATACTAACATAGCCTAAACAAAAAACAAATCTATTCATTTAATCAAAATTCCAAGGGCTCTATGGCCCGTTGGTTGGGAAACAGCTATCTTTATAATAAAATAAAGTAACTCACCAAGTGTTCTCGCGAATACAACCGATCTCCACATCACCACACAACAACAACAAAAAAACTTCATCGACAGCCACAAGTACATCGAGAGATCCAACACTGAGATCTCTTTTTATTTATCTAAAAAAACAAGAAAAAAAAACTCTCATTCCCTTTGAACTGGAATAAGGAGAATTACACGAGCCTGTAAAAGTTTCTGTCTTTTCTATGGGCAATAAAAGCATAAATTTATTCAGGTGATGTGGGAGCACTAGCACAAAATTCTCTTTCGGTCTCAGGGAGCCTGTTGTGGGCCTGATGTTCTTTTAGCTGGTCTGTTTCTCTAATTATACGCGAATTCATTCTAGCAGATAAATATAGGGAAAAGTATCGATTCTGAACAGCTGAAGCCATTACATTACTGTATATGACTACGTATGAAACACGCCAGTGAACCTCGGGAAGAACAAGAAACGTTATCTAAACGAACCCTCTCAATTGCTTCGAATACTGTATAATCTATCAACAATAATTGTTGTCGTGACGTTTCTGGCTCTTCGCTGGGTACACGGCGATTTTTCATCGGCACGAAGAGTAAAGTCATCAAGAGTATGGGGTGAACGACGAGACGAGGACTCTGATTTTAGCTAAAGCCCCGTCTGCATTACCGTAAACCGACCGTTTTACGGCCGACCGCTTGACCGTTACGGCAGTGAAGACGGGTCTTTCTCCACGGACGGCCGTAGCCGTAAAACGGCGGTACTGACCCCTCCGTAACCGTAAAACGGACGTAGTGAAGACTGCTTTTTTGTCAAAGTCCCATGTAACTGTTTTTCAACTGTTTTTCAAGTCACATATAAACTGTTTTTTAAATTTTAACCCAAGATTCACCTATTTGGGACTAATGTAGACCATATTTTTGCGGTTACGGACCTAATGAAGACCACATTTTTGCGGCTACGGACCGTCCGTAAAACGGTCGGTTTACGGTAATGCAGACGGGGCCTAAGCCACAAGGCCGGCTCGGTTGCACAGCTACAGATGTGTTCGGGTGACATAGTTTCTCGCGACAGCATCACGCGCAACTCTCGCGTTATGAACTCGCATGCACGCTGACTCCAATCCAATGATGTCACGAATATTTTTTTTAATACTCTATATGAGTCCAAAACGGCAGTGTCTATCGTTCCCCTATCTGGGAATCGGTACTCCACACGCTATTGTTCCCCGTTTGTCGGGGAATCGATTCGTCAGGAGCTAATGTTCCCCGACAGATCGGGGAATCTACTTGCCCAGGGCTAATCTTCCCCGCGAAGTCGGGGAATCGATGTGCCCTGGGCTAACATTCCCCGAATACTCGGGGAATCGAAGTGTCCAGAGCTAATGTTCCCTCATAATCAAATAATCGATTTCGAGGTCGGGGAATCGAAGTGTGAGGGGCTAATGTTCCCCGACATGCAAATATTGATTTTGTTTATTTGAGGTTGGAGAATCCAAGTGCCAGGGGCTAATGTTCCCCGATAAACAATTACCGACCTAAACTCAACAGAATCAATATTTGTATGTCGGGGAACATTAGCCCCTCACACTTTGATTCCCCGATCTCAAAATCGATTATTTGATTATGAGGAAACATCAGCTCTGGACACTTCGATTCCCAGACCTCAAAAACCATAATTGCTTCTCGGGGAAGATTAGCCCCTGGCACTTGGATTCCCCGACCTCAAAATCGATTATTTGTTTATGAGTGAACATTAGCCCCTGGCATTTGGATTCCCCGACCTCAAAAATCGATTATTTTACTATGAGGGAACATTAGCCCCTGGCATTTGGATTCCACGACCTCAAATCAACAAAATCAATATTTGCATGTCGGGGAACATTAGCCCCTCACACTTCGGTTCCCCGATCTCAAAATCGATTTTCTTATTATGAGGGAACATTAGCCCCTGGCATTTGGATTCCCCGACCTCAACTCCACAAAATCATTATTTGCATGTCGGGGAACATTAGCCCCTCACACTTCGATTCCCCGATCTCAAAATCGATTATTTGCATGTCGGGGAACATTAGCCCCTGGCACTTGGATTCCCCGACCTCAACTCAACAAAATCAATATTTGCATGTCGGGGAACATTAGCCCCTGGCATTTGGATTCCCCGACCTTAACCCAACAAAATCAATATTTGCATGTCGGGGAACATTAGCCCCTCACACTTCGATTCCCCGACCTCGAAATCGATTATTTGATTATGAGGGAACATTAGCCCCTGGCATCTGGATTCCCTGACCTCAAGTCAACAAAATCAATATTTGCATGTCGGGGAACATTAGCCCCTTACACTTCGATTCCCCGATCTCAAAATCAATTATTTGCATGTCGGGGAACATTAGCCCCTGGCATTTGGATTCCCCGACCTCAACTCAACAAAATCAATATTTGCATGTCGGGGAACATTAGCCCCTGGCATTTGGATTCCCCGACCTCAACTCAACAAAATCAATATTTGCATGTCGGGGAACATTAGCCCCTCACACTTCGATTCCCCGACCTCGAAATCGATTATTTGATTATGAGGGAACATTAGCTCTGGACACTTCGATTCCCCGAGTATTCGGGGAATGTTAGCCCAGGGCACATCGATTCCCCGACTTCGCGGGGAAGATTAGCCCTGGGCAAGTAGATTCCCCGATCTGTCGGGGAACATTAGCTCCTGACGAATCGATTCCCCGACAAACGGGGAACAATAGCGTGTGGAGTACCGATTCCCAGATAGGGGAACGATAGACACTGCCGTCCAAAACATTCCAGTGATCCTCAGGAAGAAGGAGTAAGCGCGTCCGTAACGACTCAGACTCAACGACTCACATCCTGTGTCAAGCAATCACGACGATCTTTGGGAGCAGCTGTGACACCACTTCTGCCTTTCTTCCGCTAGATACCCGGAGAGGCCGGAGATTTCGCAGCGGCAAGGAGAGATAGTCATAAAGAGTATTAAAATTTTATCTTCGTACTTTTGCGTGACAGTTTCTTTTTGCAGTTTTGCGGTCCATTCTTGACGGTTATTGAGTTGCTTGCTACAGCTTGTCGATGATGACAAAACTAAACTAATTTTTATTCCAAATTGAAAAGGTAAGGAACTCAGCGCTATTCAAACCTTATGATGATAATAGCTGAAGGGAATCTCCAGAAGCGTCCTTCCTTCAGTTGAACTGTCTGTGGGTTCAAATTCGCATATAGTCCTTTTCTTTTCTGCATTTATTTTCTTTCTTGCCACTTGGTCGCTCTCTTGATTGTTGTAGTGTTTAAATATTAAAGTTTAACCAAAAAGGACTGGGATAGGACAGCCTAGTTACCCATCACTTATTCACTTAAATTGGCTTGAAGACCCGCTGAAAATGCGTTACTTGGTTGCTCCGCTATACAGGAATAATCGATTTTCAAATAGTGTAATTTCCGTGTGATTTGTGATTTGTCCGTGTGATTGTGTGATTTCTCTAATTTGTTGTATGCCTTACAAGAAAGATTTATGACTTTTTTTTGTTCAGGCACTAAGCAATCTTCGCCAGTATCGCACCTGCCCACTGAAAAGCCTTGTTTGTGTTTAGATAAAAATTTCCCGCGTCATAGTAGAATTTTCGCTGTGGGTACGGCCGCAGATATTCTGAACGCCATAGCTAGAGCAGATAGTGGAAAACAAAAAAATCCCTTTGCAGGGTCCAGTCTAGTACACTAGCCCCTTTTCAGGCATGGTGCTCTAACGTCTAGCACCATGCCTGGGTGCTGGACGTTCAAGCACTGTACCTTGGATTTCATGTATGGTGCATGGATTTCAGTACACAGTGCATGCATGAAAAACACAGTTTCTGTCATCATAATTTTACACCAGCTCGGACAAGGCTGAAATTACCACCATGAATTAGAGAATTCAAAGACAATCCTATCATATTTTTCATAACAAAAACAAACTGATGATGGAGATGAAAAATCTGACAGCACCCTATCTATTTTCCATGTAGTTTGCCCCAGGCAGGCCCCAGGAGCCAATATTCTGGTTGGCTGCTAGGTAGAAAAAGCTGAGGCACAGGACACTTTACATGAAAAACCCTTGACTATGTAGAAAAGGAATGAGGTTTTTTATCTCCATGATCAGTCGCGTCCTTTTGTTTTTGTTATGTAAAAAATGATAGGATTGTCTTTGATTTCTCTAATTCATGGTAGTAATTTCAGCCCTGTCCGAGCCGGTTCTCGGTTGTGATGACAGAAACAGTGTTTTTCATGCATGCACTGTATACTGAAATCCATGCACCATACATGAAATCCAAGGTACAGTGCTTGAATGTCTAGCACCCAGGCATGGTGCTAGACGTTTGAGCACCATGCCTGAAAAGGGGCTAGTGTACTAGACTGGCAGGGTTCGAATAATTCAGTGTATTCAACTAAGTAACACAAAAATAAGTTGGCTTTTCAGTTAAACTTTAATGTTAGGACAAGGCAGCTCCTGCCAGGCTCTTGCTGCTGCTATCCAGATATTTTTTTTTATTAGCCTATGAGGTTTCAGATTTATTTTGTACTTTTCTGTTTTGACCTCGGTTTCCCAGGGCCAGGATTTTCTAACCAGGAACTGGTCCATCCGTTAATTTAGTAGTTTTTTATAATATAACAGGCATCAAATTGTTCTCGTGTACTTCAAGTAGTACAAAGAACACGTTTTTTATGATCTGTAGAAGCTCAAAAAATTGTATTATCATAAAAACATCTGGTCCAGTTGTTTTTCCAACCGATCTTTGCTCTTCTGTTTAGTCTAAACCAGCAAGGATTAGGAAAACAGAAAAATTGATCAACCTAAAATCTGACCTAGTCTACCCTGGCACTAGTTTTTGAAAAGTTCTACTTGAGTTTTTGCATATACCATGGTCAGAGGCGTTACTAGCCAAAATGTTTGGGGGGGGGGACAAGGTATTTACCGACTGGCTGGTCATTTTTACCGACTATTTTTGCTGATAAAAACGACTGTGTTGACAAAAAATCGGCTTAATTTAAGAAAAAACGACTACTTTTAAGAAAAAATCGACTATTTTTACGAAAAACCGACGGTTTTTGATTGTTTTTAAGAAAAAACGACTATTTCCAAGAAAAAATCCACTATTTTTACTAAAAATTGCGGCGCTTCGCGCCGACTCGGTTATTTTTTACCGACTGGCCGACAACATTGGGGGGGGGGCGTCCCCCCCCTCCCCCCCCAGTAGTGACGGCTCTGACCATGGTATCTGTAAACATTGTAACTGGATCTGCAATTAGTCGTTTTTGCATTTACAGTGGTATCTGATACACGGTTGCTATTCAAAAAGGACTATTGCCGAAATTGCACTTTTTTTCAAAATTTGATGAAAGTGAGATTACTTTTCAGATACCACGATCAGTTACCACGGACAGACGGTGGTACCTGAATATCAGATAACTGGCCAGATACACGATAACTGCAAAAACGTCTTCTGGCTGTGGTGTCAGATACCACAGTCACTGCAAAAACAACCTTAGACCGTGGTAGCTTATCATGGTATCTGCAAAAACGCAACTTATAAATGTCTCCACTTAGGCTATGGTTAAACTGAAAAAGGCTGAGATATGGCAGTCTAATTACACATCACTAATTCAGTTCAATAAGCTAGCCTATAAAAATGTGATACTTTGTTGCTACACTATTCAGGAATATTCGGTTTTCACATTTTGAAACTCCCCTTTTGGATTTGTGGTACCTCTGTGCGCTTATACCTCTATTCTTGAATATTTTGCAACTACAATTGCAAACAAATCCCAGAATGTATATATATGTAAGAAGAATACTAAACATTACATATTGTAATTCTGATTTTGGAAGGTCTTATATCGTTTGATATCTACAAAAACATGAAACTCAACTTCGAGGTCAGAGGGGAGGCCAGACAAACCACATTTAGCTGCGTTTGTTGCACTCCGGGCTGGCTCTGGTGTTTAGTCACCAGTGTCCGGTTCTTCTCTTATAACGCGTTTTTTGGTTCACCGGTGAGTTGATGAAAACTTGCTAACTCCTCTGCAAACTCCGGGCTCCTTGAGCAGGTTCTGGTTAGTCCGCACCGGAGAGGTAAAACTGGACACCGGTTAGTTCAAAAACGGGTTATAAGACTGGTGAGTAGTCACCGGTGGATGCAAAAACGCGTTATAAGAAACACCGGTGAGCAGTCATCGGACACCAAACGCAACTAAATTTGTACTCTTGTTTAAATGTACTGATTCAGTTGTGGAGCCTGTCTTTTCCAGGTCTTGTCAGGAGGCCATTCATATTCTCAACATCCCTACTGCAGCCTGTTGTCAAAAAATTAAAAATTCCTCAAGAGAGCCAATATAATTCAGTGTAGGCCTATTTAAGAAGAATAAATTAAGCCGTTTTTTCAGTTAAACTAGTAA
Source organism: Branchinecta lindahli (assembly GCA_023053555.1). Taxonomy (NCBI): domain Eukaryota; kingdom Metazoa; phylum Arthropoda; class Branchiopoda; order Anostraca; family Branchinectidae; genus Branchinecta; species Branchinecta lindahli. The sequence continues at coordinate 17,808,676 of JAKZAO010000011.1, read as the reverse complement.
TCCTGGCAATAGTTTGAATTTTATTTTTGTGAGGGAAAGGCAAGGGTACATTTTTAGGGACTACATTGTAATACTAATAAGGTTAAATAAAACTAATAAGGTTATTCCAAGTGTTTTCGACTGGTTTACATCTTTGTAAGACTGTCAATGTACCGTATTGTAGTTATACATTGTGTTTCAGGCAGACTGGGGCGGCTGTCTTTCTCCTCCCTACCCCAACTCTCACCCCTTTATCTGCTAGTGACTTGAGTCAGAATTTGATATTGCTACCTGTTTTGTAGGATATTCAGTATTTTGCGTTTGACATCCTTGATGCCTCCACTGTTTCCTTGACAAGTCACAAGAGCAAAGGGGTATTATTAAGCAACTGTGAAGATATTATGCTAGAGTTGGCTGTGTTTAAGGAAGAGTGAAATCGGAGGTTTGTAACTATCCGCCTGAAAGATATAGTAGCCTAGCCTACTGCTATAATAGAGTTGAATGTGTAACTGACAGCAATGAATGTATGTAGGTTGTCTGTCACTGTGTTGTTGACAGCAGTCGTGCTTTTATCAGTAGTAGAAATCATAACAACGTTATGAATGACATGAATCAGGTCAGTAGGAAATGTCACGGGTTGATGTGAAACTTGGTCACCCTTCTCCAGCTGCTGTAGGCTACATGTCCCAATTTTGGACACTGTGGCGAGAGCCCTGCAAGACAAGATTATTTGAGATCCTCCTAAACCAACCATGGACTCGTGTCTTTAGATAGTCAGAAATACAACCTTGCAGACCCACTGCAAAACGTCCAGTCACAGTTTCGAAATTGGAAAATCGGGTGTTCCTAGCCCTACTGTCCCATTTTTTTTTTCTACGTGTTGTGAGTTCTTGTTAGAAGTGTTCTCTGTATTGTGATTATCTTTTCATTGTTGCTAGCATTTTGCAACTTGAACAGGTAGAACAATTCCGCTTACTTACTTAGCATACTTATTATTATGTTCGCATCTGAGAAGAATTGAAGTTTGTAAAATGTGCTCCCTGCATACACATGACTATAGCATTCGCTGGCGACTTTAATTGTTGGTTGTGAGCTTAAGCAGTGTTCTCTATTAATAACCCCTCGCCTAGAAGTTGATAAGGCGACTGACCGAGGTCAAGGTGATGCACTTTGAGTTGCGGGAGAAGAGTTTAAAGCGTCGACGCCAGAAACACCCACATCACCATAGACATTTGTGATCTTAATGTTGGCGTCTGAAATGAAGTATTTTGCAGGATGGCTTTCCGGCCCTTACTCTGTAAACTGAGGCCATTGGCTAGTAACCACGCCATCCGGTCAGTTTCCAAGAAATCATTCATACAGCCTTTACCTGCAACTCATCCAGAATTGTTACGTAATGATGAGCTGTTGCCTTTCACGAAAACTGAAGAATTCGCTACCAGGCGTTCAAGACTTGCAGAATTGATTCGCAGTTCTCCGTCGAAAGATGCTACTGACCATTTGATTATCATACCCAGTGCTTCAAAGCAGTATATGTCTGCAAATATTCCGTATGTCTTTCGGCAGAACAGTGATTTTCTATACTTCACTGGCTGCTTCCAACCTGACTGTGTACTAGTGATGAAAGTGACGAGTTCCGATGAAAAGTCTTACCTTTTTGTGCCCCCATCAGACCCTCACAGTGAACTATGGGAAGGAAGCAAGTTTGAAGCCATTGACATCCCCGATTTGTTTAATATGAAAGGTTTGCCCACCACCAACATAGAAAAAAACATAACAGACATTGTAAGAGACAAACAGTACAACATCTGGTATGATATTACTCAGAGGCAATCCACTTTAAGTCAGAGATTGCAAAAGATGGCCCTGGCGTTGGGCTCGAAGAAGACGGAGAACCCAGTCCCCCTGTTCCATCAGCTACGCGTCTTCAAATCTGAGAGCGAAATAAGCCTGATGAAGAAAGCTGGGGATATTGGGGCACTGTCGCTACGCGACACAATGGCGATTTCAAAACCGGATATTGAAGAGTTCAGATTATGGACGGAAATGGAGTACAGATCCAAACTAAGAGGGGCTCAGATTCTAGCATACCCTCCCGTGGTGGCTGGAGGCAACAGAGCCAACACCATCCATTACATTTACAACAATAATAAAGTCGTCAATGGGGATCTGGTCCTAATGGATGCAGGCTGTGAGTATTTCGGCTATGCAAGTGACATCACAAGAACCTGGCCGATAAATGGAAAATTTTCAGAGATTCAGAAAGCCTTATACGAAGCCATATTAGACGCCCAAGTTGAACTAATCAATGAGACTTGCAAAGCGGAGACTTTGGACGCATTGTACATGACCATGTGTAAGCTTTTAGGGCGGAACTTGGCAAATCTGGGACTAGTTAAGGCTAGTAGTGATAGAGAACTTTACAGAATCGTTGGAAAATACTGCCCGCACCACGTGAGTCACTTCCTAGGAATGGATGTCCATGATGTGCCGAATGCTCCTAGGAATATCCGGTTGAGACCCGGAATGGTCCTAACTATAGAGCCAGGAGTGTATATACCCGAGACAGATTTGGATAGTCCGAAGGAATTTAGGGGACTTGGAATCCGCATAGAGGATGACGTGGTGATAACTGAAGATGGACCATTAGTTTTGTCGGAAAAATGTCCCAAAAGTGTTAGTGAACTAGAGAGGATTGTTGGGTCACTCAAGGGACCTGAGTAGTTTGCAAGAATGATGCTCTGCAAGGAACGTTTCCCACCGTTCTTATGATATCGAACAAAAATTGTTTTGTGAAGGCAGATTGTGTTGGTTTATAGACCAAATTGGTCCGCGTTTTCTTTCGTCCTAGTCGTTTCCGTATTACCAGTCCTGTTTCGCCGAAATATCGTTAATTTTCAGTCCTGGCTGGACCTTGAAGTGTCAGCCAAACAGTACCGCACAATTTGTTTGAGACATTTTTCTTTTTTTCCGACAGAGGGAATAATAGCGAGAGTCTATTCAAGTAACTTTGCGAATACAACTGCACCACCTGAAATACATATCCGCCTTCTTCCCTCATTTCTCGACCTAGTGTTTCCTCAATGCTTTTTATGCAAGTTCCCAACAAAATTTAAAGGATTTTTGCTTGTACCACGACCGACTCTTTAACAAACCTCCTGACTCCAGCAGGACTCCAGCGGAACAAGTGAAACAAATAATCAAATATTGTGAGCCATGCGATTTTTGCTATTGAGACTGAATTCTCAGTGTTTGGTAGCCAGTCTGAATCTGTCAGTTACTGGAATTCTATCCGACCTAACCCGATCGTTAACTCACAGCATTGTAAGTTTGTATAGGAAATGGGATCTTGAATGTTTCAAATTTTCACGACAAGAAAAGTCCAGGGCCTGATTTCTAATTGGTCTGTAGCCTACTGTCAATGTTGACTCATATCCGTTTCGTTGTGTAGTGTGCTGTCTCTCTATAATAGTGCGAATACACTATAAGGATTTCTCGGCCGGATTTCATGCACTAAATCAATATGGAAGTGATGATGGTGCCGAAAATGCGGGCAGAAATTCCGGTCCGGAGTTCCCGATCGTGTTTTCACACTAAAAGGGGTGTTGCAAATTCTGAAGTTAGATAATTATCGCCAAAGGAGTGTATAGGGCGATTCTGGCGATCTCTTGGATTCGCTTTCCGAAAAGCAAAGCGAGAATCCGCCGATTGCAAGAACAAGCAAAAAGTCGTAGCGCCTCAGATGTACCCGTACAACTTCTCGCTGACTTGCCGAAACCACTTTCCACTCGCGAAGCGGATTCGCTTTCCAAGTGCTGGTGGAAACTAGCGGAGCGCGAGAACAGCTCTGGAAAGCGAAGTGACTTTTAGCCGAAGTCGCAAGAACAGCCGACGCATAAGCTCGCGGAGCGTTCCAGACCGCCAGAATCGCCCCAAGAATGGGGAAGAAAGGATACCTAGGGCTGGGGTTGCTAAAGCAACTGATCGACGAATGAAAAGACGTTGGCGAAATGGGACTAAGAGTGGCCATGCAACTTCAGTAAATAAAACACGACGTTGAAATTACGACTGTAAGATTTTAGAGGTGATAATAAATCTAACCCCAAAGCTGTTTACTAGGACTGCGTATTCGCCATATTCCAGATAAGCGTTCAAGCGGACTACTTTCTGTAAGTCCCTCCGTGTCTCATTATCCACACTAGTCAAAGAAATGGCTTTATTCGCCATCCCACAAAGGGTTTGTGGCTCTAAAATAGTGTTTCCGCGCTCGTTTGTGTGGCGCGCAAGTGTGTTTCCGCGGCCAAGAAGCTTTTCGTCGCTTGCTTTGTTGCTCGATTTTGAAAAACAACTGTTGAGGGGATTTCCATTTTGTGGCTCGAATTTCGCGGGGAATTCGAATTTAGCAGCAAATTAAAGTAAAAAAAAAAAAAATTAGCCCTTTCACAGCATAGGCTATAGACATACAACTGAGGACCCTTCTGGTATGGAATGGTAAGGACATGCGCCTGAAGTTCAATTTGTCGAGATTTCTTCTGGGTTCAGACTTTTGATATTACCTCCAAAAACAGAAAAAACGCAGAAATGTGTTGTATGAGACTTTCAGAAACTAGTTTGCGTGGAGAGCTGAACTGGAATAAGGGGAATCGACACGAGAACCCTACTGCCACTGGAGAACGACTCGCCGGGGTTACGGGACTGGGAACGTAGGCTACCGTACTGCCGAATCTACGTCGAAACTTTCATTTTTCACAGATGAGCTCCGATTTACTCTTGATGTTTGGTTGCTAACAGTCAGCTAAATTCAGCCGTTTGTTACGTGGGGTTACTATGGATGCTCCTCGAGAGGTCACAGTCGTAAGATCGCTTTTTGGCAGAGCTGTCCAGATTTTGGAACCTTTAACAACCCCTCTAGGTACCGTCGGTTCTTTGGCATAGTCATTATTTGACAGTTCTGTCAAACACATTCAAACTTCTGTCAAAAACATTTCGTGAAACTGGAAGAAGTGAATCAAGTTAAAGGTCAGAATAAAATTGAAGCATGAAATCGCAATACGACAATTTTTAACAAGCCGTAACAAGATACTATTGCAGCACTAGTTTATGTTTATTGCTGCAGTTATACCGAGATTGTTGGTACCCAATTATACATTTTATTGACAGATCGTATCTGTCGAAGGTTTGCGTAACATTGGGGTCGGTTGTAAACTAACCTCTAGAGAATTTGAACGAAGATTTCGCTTGGTCATGCTAGAGATGTTGATGGTTGTTCCATAACATCTAGAAATATTGCGATTTTCTCTGGAGGTCGGAGGTGTCAGTTGCTGCGCAGAAGCGGTCGTGTTAACATCGCCTGTTTGTTATAGGTTTAATATGAAGTTGGTGTTCTTGGCCCTACTTGTGGCCGCTTCGCAGTCTGCAAAGATAAAGCGTAATCTACTGAGCAATGCGTTTATTGATCAAATCAACAACTTGAATAGTACATGGAAGGTAAGCAGATCTTTCACTGTTTTGTGAGGGTACATTTTTTCATATAGAATATCAGGTTCGAGCTGTCGCTGACGGAACTCTTATCATTACTTGTGGTATCATCGTCAGTTTAAGCAGGGACCCACAAATTTCCTTTACAGGGGGCTTTTCATTTCCTATGCTTCTATGTTGCTGTGTTGACCGAACCTTGCCTACTTTCCAAAAATCCCACTTGGGTCGAATCGGCATTCTTGTTTGCCTCATTGGACGTGCGCCCCAAAGAGACTCCTCCCTCAAGGCGCCAGCAGCCAATTCCAAATTTTGTCTATCTGGTCTTGGACGTGATTGGACCGTGGGTGTTTCTCGAACTATCTTCCGTTCGGTCAACATAGCATCAGAAATCTCTTATTGACAAGCCCCCTGAATGGCGAGGCATTACAGGAAATTTATGGGTCCCTGGTTTAAGTGAATTACTGATTGTATGAAGTTTCTTCTCCGCAGTTCTTGTTACTCCTTGGACAGATGACAAAAGTCGGATGTTCGTGGACTGGAAACCCTCCCCGGATTTTCGAACACCATCATGAATTCCATACGGGAAAGTTTGTAATGAAATCGAAGAAAATCCGGCCAGGAAGCGGTGTTGCCACTTTTCTCTGACGGAGCCTGTGACTTTTGGTCGCAAAAACCTGTGACATTCTAGCGCCTACAAATCTGTGTCCTTTATACCAAACTAACGATTAACGAGAAATCTCACTTTATCATCTTCACAATTATGTCTAACTTTTTTTTGCTTCATTTTTGTTTTTGTTTTTACTGAGAAGGAGCCGGTCGCAGAATTCTAGCTCAGTTTGTCGGAAAAGTCCAGAATCTGGGACAAATCGCGGGATTCTGCGAGCAGTGGCAACACTGCCAGGAACACCTGATCGTCTGTTCGCAGCATAACTATGCAATACCCCGCGCAGAATCTTGAACCAAGTCGAAAAGTTGAGTTTTCGTTTGCTGCATTTTTTTTTTCACAATGATACAGTCCAAGAGAAGAAGTAGGCTAGAGTGAAACCACAAATTTTTGTTACTCTGCTCCATTCTGCGAGTCTGTTGTCTTGGTTTGGCCGTTAGCGGCGTGTGGGTCTGTCGCGTTACTTCTCTGAATTTTTGACGCCTTTGTTTTATTTTTCGCCACGAAAACAGTGAAATCGGAATGATATCTAAGAACTAAATATGAGCTAAGACTGAGCTAAGAATCAAGTGTTTCAGCTTTCTTTTGAAAAAAAATTACATCCATTGGTCTTATATTTATTTCTTTATATTCTTTTCTTCTGCTGGATATTTCGGAAGGCCATGCAAGTAAAGCAAAATCCCGGACGCCGTAACCTTGTGGAGAGGCTGCAGAATAAACTGAGTTCATGGCTTGGATTTGTTCTTTATTTTACTTGAATTACTGTGTACTCTCAGTACTGTGCGTGAATATTTACTGGGTTTTATTTTCATCGTAGACGTCGGCGTCGTTCAAATAACTTCAAATAAGCACAACTGTACCATATCGGTAGTTGCTAAGTGCTATCACCATCTTTCAACCTGCGACATAGTTACTATAGAAACCGTTCCCGCCCTCTACAGATAGTTACTATATAGAGCGTGTTCCACCCTACTTACCGCAGTCACTACGCTAGTCACCGTAGTTAAGCTCACCTAGGCTAGGCTGGAACGGTTTTTGGGATCCCAAAACGTAAGTGAGGGATACCTATGACATCGCAAAAGTTGTCCGTCTGTCCGTCCGTCCGTCTGTCTGTCCGTCCGTCTGTAAGCACGATAACTCTCGAAGGGAGTGAGATATTTTGATGAAACTTGGTGTGAAGATTCTTTGGGTCAAGAGTAAGGTCGAGTTCGTAGATGGGCTTTGTAGCCTTACGTTTAGGGGTGGGGGAGGGGGTTCAAATTAAGGGACAAACAAAATATTTTTAAACAGCTAATGAGATAGTCGACTATGGGGTAAGAAGACATGCTGAACACAAATATGAAAACCATTTTCTCGCCGGACAATTAGTTCGCCCGGAATCCGGCCAAAACCGGAAAGTTTGTTGAAAATAAAAGTTTTATTTGAAGTTGATTAGATGTTCGGTTTAGGGGTAAGAAGGCATGCTGAACACGAATATGAAAACCATTTTCTCGCCGGACCAGTCGTTCACCCGGAATCCGGCCGAAACCGGAAAGTTTGTTAAAAGTAAAAGTTTTATTTGAAGTTGATTAGATGTTCGATATAGGGGTAAGGTGGCATGCTGAACACGAATATGAAAACGATTTTCTCGCCGGAAAATTAGTTGGCCCGGAATCCGGTCAAAACCGGAAAGTTTGTTAAAAGTAAAAGTTTTATTTGAAGTTGATTAGATGTCTGATTTAGGGGTAAGAGAGACGCTGAATCTGCATATTACAATCATTTTTTAGCCGGACTTATAGGTCATCCGGAATCCGGCTGAAACCGGAAAATTTGTTATAAGTTAAATTTTTATTTGAAGTTGATTAGATGTTGGATCTAGGGGTATAGAGATACGCTGATTTCGTTTTGAGCTTTATTTTTTCACCGGACAAGTATTTCTGGAATTTCGCCGAAGCCAGAAATTTCGCAGAAGTAAGGCAGGATCGTTTCGATCGGCTTATAGGGGTAAACACACATGCTGGATCCATATCTGAACTAGGTTTTCTTAGATGATTAGCTGGTTGGCCTTAATCTGTTTCTAAATTTTAAGAGTAAAATTGTTCAAGGAGTCTGGCGAAGACTGGATCTGGTGAAGACAAACTGGATCAAATATTGATATTTTGGGATCCCATCGGAACCTTTGGTCTTGTTCCTTTTTTCGGTCAGTGTCAGGCCGCGGGCTGATCGGACCAATCACGTTACAGAGATGCGTAGTTACTACGCTTAGGCTACTACGCTCCCGAGCGTGGTAAGCAAATAGTTACTATTAGTTACTATTTTGAGAAGGTTGGAACGGTCAGCGTAGTAACTTTTCGTGAGGCTGGAACGGAAATAGTAACTAATAGTTACTATTGGTAGAGGGGTGGAACACGCTCATAGTGGTAACTTTACGCACCATGTTTTGGAGCGGCTGAATTGTCCCCTACTTTGTGGGAGTATTTGATAGGTTTGATTTTTATCATATTCTTCAGAGCCGTTCAGAATGAGGCGACGTACTTTACCTCTCCTCCCTCCTCCAGAAGTCGGAAAGAGCGTCTAACAATGAATTTATTTACAGGCTGGAAGAAACTTCGACAGCAACGTACCTCTATCCCACATCAAGCTCCTCCTGGGCGTCCACCCTGACCATAAGCTATACGGCCTCCCTCAACAAGAAGTTGAAATCATCCCTGGTGTCAATGACGTCATTCCAGAAGAGTTCGACGCGAGGGATAAGTGGCCTGAGTGTCCAACTATCCAGGAAATCAGGGACCAAGGATCGTGTGGATCTTGCTGGGTAAGTCTAAACCATAGTGTATGAATATGAATATGTATATATTGCACAAAAACCTGAGGGTCATGGCAACAAAAATGGAAGAAAAAAAAACAAAGCACTAAATAACTCTCTATGAGACCTTACATCCTTAACAATCCCAATAAAAAAGGAAAAGTTACACGAAAAGTTCCCTATGAGACATTGCAACTCGGAGGAATTTACCCAGATTACGAATATCCCTCTTATTTGTACTTCCCATCTTATCCACTAACCAATCCTCCCTCATAATTCCCTGACAGAGAAGGAGTTTTCTGTGCCAGGTAAATTTACGTGGTTGAAAACTGCTTCTTCTATTCTGTGATTGACGTCATGGTGTGTTTTGATTAACCCCACTTAGTGGACCTTGCGACGGTCCTTACCTCGCTTCCATCCTCATGCTACGTTTACACACTGCGTAAATCCGAGCGTATTTTGAAATACGAGCGTGTTTTACGCTCGAATTGGGGCTTGAAAAGATCTCTAGCAATACGGACGTATATGAAGAATTGGTCCATTTTGTGTATAAATACATCCGTATTGCGAAATTTTTTCTAGGTGCGTAAAATACACTCGGATTTTACGCAGTGTATAAACCCACCATCAGTCGTTTGTTCGAATAGTCCGCATTCATGTGTGTAATGCGGGCAGAAGGTTGTGATATGGTCGCGCGGACTTGAAATCCTGGCAAGTATATTTTTTCAACCTGAGGCGTTTTTTGTGGCGCATTTGTGTGCCACACACCCGACCCACAAGTTAAACTTTGCGGAAACGCCCTTTTGTCTTCGTTTTTTTTTGCGTCAGTTTCTAATATCTAAAAATAAAAATCAAATCCAGACAAAATCTCAAAAAAATAACTTCAGGCTTAGGTATTTGATATTCGACTTAAATCTGGTGCTAAATGTGAATTTCCCTCCAAAACAGAGCCGAGCCCATAACCGATACAGCCTATAAAGGTTCCTTGCCAGGAATCGCCGAAATATTGCTGGAATAAATCTCAGCTGACTTACCTGTCTAGCGCCATCCGTCAAACAATCATCACGTTCATACGGAAAATTCATAATCCATCAAACATTCCTGCAGGTATTTTCGTCAAGAGTTCCTGCTAGTGTTGTTGTCACTATCATCACGTCCCTATGGAAATATTAAAATTCTGTCAACCCCCCTGGTCGGAATTCCAGAGAAAGAAAAAAATTCACCCGGGAAAAAACTAATTTTCTTTCCGCCCCGTCTATCGTACAACCAGCCGGCGACAGATTGTACTGGTAAATCTTCATTAAAGAACAAATAAGCACCAGAACCTCCGTCTACCTATCTCTGTAATACCAGGGATCCATAAATTTCCTTTACAGGGGGCTTGTCATTTCCTATGCTTCTATGTTGCTATGTTGTCCGATCCTTGCCTACTTTCCAAAAATCCCACTTGGGTCGAATCGGCATTCTTGTTTGCCTCATTGGGTGTGCGCGCCAAAGAGACTCCTCCCTCAAGGCGCCAGCAGCCAATCCCAAATTTTGTCTATCTGGCCTTGGACGTGATTGGACCGTTGGTATTTCTCGAACTATCTTCCGTTCGGTCAACATAGCATCAGAAATCTCTTATTGACAAGCCCCCTGAATGGCGAGGCATTACAGGAAATTTGTGGGTCCCTGGTAATACGACCATGCGGAGTCGATTAGATTCCTCTACCCTGCCGATGCAAACGAGCGGAGGGTAGGAGCTGCGCGGAACATCACAGTTCGTTACCTCTACAAACAGCTATATCGCAGTAAAGCCCCGGAGAAGAAATTTCCAGAGTAAAAGCCGATAGGTTGTCTGGACGCGCTGCACAGCGGGTCAGCGTGCCTCCTGCACTTTTTCCTCTGATATGCGCATCGGCGAAGAGGGAAGTAGACGGGCATCAACTCGAAGCTCAGCGAACACCTCCATAGCTCAGCCCAGTATTGTCGGGCTATCCATAGTCGCTGCATGGGACCAAAGACGGAGGTTCTATTGTCTTATTTGTTCTTGTTAAAAGTACTTGGGACTCTTGGGAGCAGTTACTACTGCATGCTACTTTTTCGTAGAACTCCGTGCGACTAATTCTCGAAAAATTTTCATCGGAGGAAGTATAAAGAAAATAAGTAAAGGAAAAAAAAATACAGAACTCAAGAACAAAAACAATAACACTCGAACAAAAACTAAGCAGGTGATGATCATTCCTGCTAGTATTTCAATAATGATTATCTGTGGCTTTCGGGAGTAACAGGCATATTTTTTGGCTCGTTCTAGCTGTCGGACGTCACAAGTGATGCGTCTAGGCGAGAACCCCCCCCCCCCGAAAACTCCCCGGACAACCCCCCGAATCCTTTACATTTGAAACGAATCCAAAACATTTAACTTGACTTCCCGTGATTGGAATTCTGTAACAGAACGAAGCTTAGTCAGTTCTCACTGCACTTCCACTGGAATCGGTCCGCCCCTTGCGACGAGGACGCACTCGCTGGGAAAAATGTACGAGTTGCAGCAATGAAAGTGCAAATCATACCATTAAGGGGCATTTTTTTTTATAGTTTAGTTTAGTTCCAAGTACAACAAGACCAAAGGTTTCGATGGGATCCCAAAAATTTAATATTTGACCAGACAACTACGTCTTCTCTACGCCAGATCCAGTCTTCGCCAGGCGAATCATCTGAGAAAATTAATTTCAGATATACCTGTATAAGCCATATTTATTTTGACGATGCTGATCGAAACTTCCTGCTTTACTTCTGCCGAATTTCCGTTTTCGGTGGAATTCCGAGCGAACTACTTGTCCAGCCAAAAAAAGATAGTTCAGAAACGAATTCAGCGCATCTCCTTATCCCTATAAAGAACGTCTAATCAACTTCAAATAAAACTTTAACTTATAAAAAAAATCCGGTTTCAACCGGATTCCGGACGAACTATACGTCCGGGTAAAAAATGATTGTCATATACAGATTCAGCGTATCTTCTTACCCTTAAATCTATCATCTAATCAACTTCAAATACAAATTTTACTTTTAACAAATTTTCCGGTTTTGGACGGATTCCGGGCGAACTACTTGTCCGGCGAGAAAATGGTTTTCACCATCGTGTTCAGCATGTCTTCTTACCCCTAAATCGAACATCTAATCAACTTCAAATAAAACTTTTGCTTCTAACAAATTTTCCGGTTTCGGCCGGATTCCGGGCTAACTACTAGTTCGTCGAGAAAATGGTTTTCACCATCGTGTTCAGCATGTCTTCTTACTCCTAAATCGAACATCTAATCAACTTCAAATAAAACTTTTGCTTTGAACAAATTTTCCGGTTTCTGCCGGATTCCGGGCTAACTACTTGTCCGGTCAAAAAATGGTTTTCACCATCGTGTTCAGCATGTCTTCCCACCCCTACATTAATCATCTAATCAACTTCAAATAAAACTTTTACTTTTAACAAACTTTCCGGTTTTGGCCGGATTCCGGCCGAACTACTTGTCCGACGAGAAAATAACTTTCATATTCGGATTCAGCGTGTCTCCTTACCCCTAAATCAACTATCTAAATAGCTTTTAAAAAATATTTTTCTTGCCCCTTAATTTGAAACCCCTCCCCCACCCTCAAATATACGGCTACACAGCCCATCTTCGAACTTGACTTGTACTTTGACCCAAAGGACCCTCCCACCAAGTTTCATCAAAATATCTCAATCCCTTCGAGAGTTATCGTGCTTACAGACGGACAGACGGACAGACGGACAGACGGACGGACAGACGGACAACTTTTGCGATGTCATAGGTATCCGTCACTAACGTTTTGGGATCCAAAAAACTAAGCATATTTTTATAGTTTAGTATAATTCCAAGTACAACAGCTAGGTATATTTTTTTTTAAACCTTTTTATTACTTTGGTCAAGCTAAGGGTATAGGAACAACAATGAGGCACTTTTTTCCTTTTATTACTTCGGTCAAGAACGTAAGTCAATGCCAGAAATGTTCTAACTAGCGATATTAAAGCCTATCGATTTTAAATAAGGAAGCCGGTCGCAATTGGGGTAATTAGTCACGATGCTGAGCAATCTGGCATTAAGGGCTGAGGTATCTGGTCTTGGAGGATCGGACGAATGGCCGCCATTCAGTTGGGTCACCACGAGGAGGTTGAAAGAATGCTCTTTCTTCAGCATTTAAAGGAACATCCAGAAGTTGGGATGATAGCAAGCACCGTAACTTGCATTCTGCGATGCCATCCCTCAACCGCGTTGTTCGTTCTGGGTAGTTCGTCGATGGTAATCCGGGTACCGAGTGGCGTACTATCCTTGGCGTAGGGATTATTTGGGACTCTTTTGGGATTGTCTTTTTTATTTATGTAAGGGGTTTCGCGGGGGGGGGGGGATCGAAATCAGCGATCCTGGCACCGATGCCGGCCAAATCAGCCGATTTCCGCTTCTAAACATGCTGATTTTAATGTTCTAACGTATGGCAACCGGTGCCGACTGGTGTCAGATCCACGAGAGCCTGATCCACCTCGAAAAGAGACATACGGCAGATGCAAAGCTCAGCTTAGTGCCAACCGATATAAACTGAAGTTTGACATTTTGTAAATGAAAATAAATTGAAACACATAAACGAAGCAGTAAAATAGGTAAGACGGACCCCTTAAAGCTCAACTGAAAAGCCAACTTATTTTGGTATCATTTGGCTAAAGACACTGCATTATTTGGATTGTGTAGATAGATATAGATAGATAGATAAATCTTTTTATTGACCAAAAATCTTTCGTGGCTTACGCCAAATTTGTTTCGTATAGTCAGTAGCCTATGAGCATACAAATAAACTATAATAGACCTATATAGGGTTACAACAGTCATAAAAAAGGGATTTTTCTTATTTTTCACTATTTGCTCTAGAATGACGTTCAGAATACCCACGGCCGTCCTCACAACGGAAAATTCTACTATGACGTGACAAATTTGAATCTCAACCGAAACGTGGCTTTTCAGTGGCCAGTGATCATATTACGGAAGGTAGCTCACTGCGTGAACACTTAGTTTTCGTAAATACTTTTCATGACGCTTAAAACACAGGTACAAGCGAATACAGTTATCACAAATCCGACAGGGAAATTCCACTATTTAGCAACGAATTAACGCATTTTTATCGGGTTATAAGTGAATAAGTGAAAGGTAACTAGATTGTCATATCTCAGCCCCTTTCGGTTAAACTTTAAAGGAATTAAACAGTGCAGTGTTTTTATGGCACTTGCAGCTTCGCTCAAGTGCCATATACTGATCACTTTTCGGTCTGTCGGTCTGTCGGTCGGTCGGTCGGTCTGTCAGGCCACTCATCTCGAGTTACGGTACTTCCAGATGAGCTAGGACGATGAAACTTGGCAGGCATATCAGGCATGGCAGGACCCGCGCGCGGCGTGACGTCACTCTTTGCATCGGATCACTCTGTTAACATTGGAAAGAGCTAGTGCATTCGAGGGTCAAAGGGGTTTGTATCTGTGGTGCAGTGCGGGGGAATATGGAAAATTGAGTGTTGTGTAACTTTCGAACGGGTGATCGGATTGGGATGAAACTTAATACCTGGATGAATGACATATCTCTGGTGTTCCATTTTAAGTCCGAGCCGGATTCGACAGCTATGGGGGAATTGGGGTGGGGGAAGGGCAATGACATATTTGTGAGTTTTAGGCATCATCTAATAAACGCTCGATCCTTGCGAATATTTTTGATGTCTTCTTTAATTTTCGCTTTCTGTCTGATCGAAATGTGTTGCTAACTGCTACTGAAATCTTGTCTCCCCTTGACGATGACCCACAACAGAGGGTGGATTCGTTTGAAGAAAGAGCTGAAGATTAAACTGGGATTAAACAGGTTTGTTGACGAGTTTTAACGGCCACTACTTCTGTGTCGATTAATGGCGATTCTTCACTTCCAGAGTAGCTGCCGTTTACGGCCAAAAGGTCCTCCGATAAACACACCCCCTCTCATTGAAGACAACAGCGATGCACCGGCAAATACAAATGGTAATTAATGAGCCCTCTGGCGAAACTACGCTTTCAATAATGGTGCGGACAGACCATTATTTGTTTTCCCGGCCAGTTTTTTTTGCATTTTTATGGCACTTGCAGCTTCGCTCAAGTGCCATATACCGATCACTTTTCCGTCGGTCGGTCGGTCCGGTGATCGCGAGTTAGGGTACTTGCAGATGTGCTAGGACGATGAAACTTGGCAGGCATATCAGGGACCCGACCAAACTAACTTGCAAATAATCACTTCCCCGATTCGACCACCGTGGAGGGAGTAGAGGGCGGGGGAATCCGGAAAATTTAGTAGTTTTTGTAAAACCCCTACCCCTTTCTTTACACTAGTAGGTCTGCGCGCGGCGTGACGTCACTCTTTGCATCGGATCACTCTGTTAACATTGGAAAGAGCTAGTGCATTCGAGGGTCAAAGGGGTTTGTATCTGTGGTGCAGTGCGGGGGAATATGGAAAATTGAGTGTTGTGTAACTTTCGAACGGGTGATCGGATTGGGACGAAACTTAATACCTGGATGAATGACATATCTCTGGTGTTCCATTTTAAGTCCGAGCCGGATTCGACAGCTATGGGGGAATTGGGGTGGGGGAAGACCGGAAATCTCGAGAAACGGTTATAATGGAGGGATCGGAGTAAAACTTGCTGGGAAGAACAAGAATCTGCTCCAGATAATTTGTTTACACGTTTGGACTGGACCCGGACACTTGGGGGGGGGGAGGTGGAGGGGAGTTTCACGGAAATCTGGTGATGACAGTTTTTGGGATTTTCACGACGAAACTTGGGAGGCGTATCAGGGACAAGATCAAACTGACTTGTAAATAAAAATTCACTTCATCCGATTGTCGTGGGGGGATCGGAGGGAGGGGGAATCCAGAATATTTAGCCATGCGTAACTTTGGAACGGGTGATCGGATTCGAGTGAAATTTAATAACTGAACAGAGGGCGTGCCTGTGGTGATCTTTTTCATGTCCGGACCGGATCCGACAAAAATTGGGGGGGGGGAATACGTGACCGGATTGGACTGGAGAGATCGGGATGGAACTTTGTGGGAATAACAAACAAGTCCAAACTGAACCAGATCGGCCCCGGCGACTGTGGGGGGAGTTTGAGGGGCGGGTCCGGAATTGCGGTGATCGCGAGTTAAGGTACTTCCAGATGTGCTAGGACGATGAAATTTGGCTGGAATATTAGAAATTCGACAAGATTGGCTTAGAAATCGCCACTTTTCAAATCCGACCATTCCCTAAAGTACCAATCATGACCGCAAATTAAGAAAAATACTTTTAAGCAAAATATGCATTTCCATGATCCCCATGAGCTCATGATCATTTTTGCCTCAAGGGTTTTGCTTACAAATGAAGTTCTAGCTCCCTTAAAGTGTGCATCTTAACCGCAAGGTCGAAAAGTACTTTTTATCAAACGATACATCTCAACCCATGATCAGTTGTCCCACAAGGGTTTTGCAAAAAAAATAATTTCTTGCACCCTTAAAGTGCGCAAATTAGTGGGAAAAAAATACTTCTTGTCATACGTATATATCAATGATCCCTAAGAGCCTGCTATCGTTTTTGCCTCAAGGGTCTTCCTTACAGATGAATTTCTAGTGCCTTTAAAGTGCGCATCATTACAGCCAAGTTCAACGATAATATACTTTTTCTCTAGCTCCCTTAAAGTGCGCATCTGAGCCGCACAGTCGAAAATTACTTTTGATCAAATAATACATCTCAACCCTTGCAAGTGCCATATGAGCTTACAGCTCTTGTTGATGAAGAATATCACTTAGGCATTCGGAGCTGTAGAAGCGATGTCCGACCGCATCTGCATTCACTCGGGAGGAAAAGTCCAGGCCCATCTGTCCGCTGACAACTTGGTCTCCTGTTGCTACACTTGCGGATTTGGCTGCAATGGGGGATTCCCCGGCATGGCCTGGAGATACTGGGTAAGTGTTTAAGAGCGTGTTCCACCCTTCTTACAGCTTATACTTACCATTCAGGGAGTTGTTCGCTTCAAAGCGGCCTCTCATTTTACTGATTGTCCCTAGAACGGTTTATAAGTGTAAACGCGTCCGGCGCCTCGCTGGCCGCTCGGCTGTATATATGTAGCAGTCAATCAAAAATAGTAACAGGCCGCTTTGAAGCGAACGAGGGGTATCTCCCTGGATGGTAAGAATAAGGTGCTTCTTACTATTTTCGTTCCAACCCCGTGATAAGTTATAACGCTGCCCGTTCTAGCCTTTTTGAAATAGTATTTGTTTGTTTACCACGCTCGGGAGCGTAGTAAGCGTGTCAACTGGACGCGATTGGCGCGATATTTTGCCAAAAGTAGAAAAATGCGTTTCAGCCTTGAAGCCAAGAGCCGCGACGTCATGCGTAGTTACTACGGTAAGTAGGGTGGAAAACGACATAAGTGTTTGAGTTTCCCCTCACTAATTAGGCAGCACTCCCTTCCATTGAAGGAGAAATCGACTCTGTAGCTACACTTTTAAACGTTTTTTTAGAGGCTCAGCTAGCTTGGGTGCCATTACTTACATGAGCGTAATCTGACTTCTAAACAAATTTTG
This sequence comes from Branchinecta lindahli, assembly GCA_023053555.1. Taxonomy (NCBI): domain Eukaryota; kingdom Metazoa; phylum Arthropoda; class Branchiopoda; order Anostraca; family Branchinectidae; genus Branchinecta; species Branchinecta lindahli. The sequence goes on along the minus strand of JAKZAO010000011.1, from coordinate 17,791,161 downwards.
AAGCTAACACCAAAATAAAGATCAGAATAAAGTAACAGCACGAACATTTTTAAACAAACCAAAAAATGTACAATAAAAATGGCCAGTGCGGAGAAAAGTAACTAGATTTAAATAAGCAAACCGGAATCCCCCCCCCCCCTCCAACATGACCTGAAGGTGATCCGTTGGCACACTTCCAAAACCAACGTTAATCAGCGTTATTTTCTCAAAAATTCTGAATTTCTTTACGGTAATTCAGCTCCCCATAGACACAGGCTCAAGATGTGTGCCAAGAGTCGAAGGTTGTTTGTTTTTGTCATAATTTAGCAGCTTTATGTCGCTTGAAATACAATATCTGACGTCAAGTAGGGCATTCTTCGGCCTTTACTATTACGATATTCCGTCGGCACACACAGTAATTTGTTGCACGTTTTGGTTTGCCCCCCACCTCCTCCAAAACCCTGGGATGTGAGGATGATCTGTTTTTGTAGTGGTTTATGTGTGTTTTCCTTATGTGTATGACTTTAGGCGTTTTTCCGTGACACAATCGTGGGCCACACATTTCTGAGTGTTTTTCGCGGAAACACGATTGTGTGCCACACAGTCGAGCCACAAGTTGAAACTCGCGGAAACGCCGTTTTGTCTATTTCTTGGGCGAAAAATCATGTAAAATCTCAATAAATAGAACCCCAGGCTTTCGTCCTTACCATACCGTGCAAAAAAGAGCTTCAGTTTTCTGTCTACATACTTAAGAAAGTTTTTTATTTTATTGTTTTGAGGTTATTTTGCTGCTAAATTTGAATTTCCCGCCAAAATCGAGCCACAAAATCGACAATCACCGCGGCAGCTGTTTGTCGAATTTGAGCCACAAAGTGGGCCACGAAAATCTTGTTGGTCGCGAAACACAATTGTGGGCTGCACAAAAGACCGCGGAAACGCTCTTTTCGAGCCACAATCGACCCACAAACGGTTTGGGGGAGCACGGAAAAACGCCTTTTGAATGAAGTAAATAATTAAACAAAGGATGACATGAAATTTTCTCGCAGGTCTCGAAGGGAATCGTCACCGGTGGGAACTATAATTCCAGCCAGGGTTGCCAGCCGTACGAAATTGAAGCTTGTGAGCACCACATCGATGGACCCAGACCTGCATGCACAGGCGGGGGAAAAACTCCCAAGTGCCAAAAACGATGTGTCGACGGTTATGATGTGCCTTACACTAAGGACTTGCACAAAGGTACGAAACTTTTAATTAGTTATTCAGGCTTGTTAGTATTTAGGCGTACTAGCTTTGGAAGGCCTCCAGTGGGAGCTGTGTAGCGCCAGCGTTGGAGTGTTCGGCGAACGAGTACCGCCCTCGAGTAGCCGAACCTGAATGGCGTCTTCCCACCTGATGCGTGGTCTGCCTCGTGGGCGTGGGCAGTTGGGATGAAATCGTGGGTTGTCGGCAAAACGTCCCCTGGTGAAACGTCCCCATGACAAAACGTCCCCACGACAAAACGTCCCCGTGGCGAAACGTCCCCGATCGAAGCATCCCCGGCTACAGAATTTTTTTTATCGCTGAGGGATAGCTAGGCCTATGACATTACTGATTGCGTCATCAGTTGAGACAAAAAATGTTCTTGGAATATAAACTTTTGAAAACCACGATGGGTTGACTACTTCAGCATTTAACCGATAGTCAAGAAACAAACCAAAGTGTTGATCTCGGCTTTCTTAAAGAAAGCGCAAAGATTTAATAGTGTGTCAATTTTCGTTTAATCTTTTATTTATTTGGTTTATTTGTGTTAGTTTTTACGCTGCGATATAACTCATCGATCTCGCTTTTGTTCGATATTTAATTTGGTAATATTTATTATTAAAGGACACCTGAATGAAGAGTACCAAGTATCATCCCTATCTGTATGACTTCCGTTAACATTGCCTGCATAAAACCCAATCCAAATACGAAATAGTGTTTCCAAGCTATGATTTCTGCTCCGTTTTGCATCTGTCCTTACTTCAGTACGGAACAATTTTAGAAATGAACAAATATCTCCAGTCAACCCTTCTTCTGGAATGTTTTTTGACCAGTTAAGCCCAAACGTATATCTAGAAGAAATTCCAATACGATCCGGCCAGCGCTGTACAAGATTTGAATGAATTGCGCTTTTTGTCTTGGAGTCTGCATGTGCAAACCTCCAGAAACGAACATCCCTATTTTGAAAACGTCACGCTCAGGAGAAGAATGCTCTCCGTGGCCATGTCTGTAAATGCATTCTCCATGGTGTGTTCAAGTATGGTTTCATTGTTCAGGTGTCCTTTAAAGGATCAAACCCGTCGGGCTTCCCCTTTCTCTGAGGAGCATATTGGGGCTCCTCAGATTGTGCATGTTGCTTCAAATGACCTAGAACTGATCAGTTACGAGTCAATTGTTTGGCATATTACACTACATATTTTAACTGAAAACAATACATTTATCAAGCAACCGGTCCTATGTCCGATCTTTCCTGCTTATAAGCAATGTTCCCACATCCGTAATGCACAGTCTGTAGTTGTTTTACCTCGATAATGCACCTGAAGATCGAGGCGAACCTATGCTTGGGGACGTTTTGCCGTGGGGACGTTTTGTCATGGGGACGTTTTGTCACGGGGATGTTTCGCCACGGGGACGTTTCGTCGGTAAGCCGAAATCGTGGACGACCTGCATTTTTTGCGGTGTTTACTTTTCTTTGGAATTCTGAAGGACCTCGGTTCCAACGTGAGACCCTTTTGGCTCCTTTACGCTTTAGACTGTGGTTTGTGACGGGTCTTTTTCTTCTGCTGAAATACGCAACTTAATTAATTGATGGATCTGAGAATAACATTTAGGAAATTGTTCATTTACTAGCATCGCGTCGGCTAATCTGTCCACTCTCTTTACAGGGAAGACATCGTACTCAGTTAAAGGGAAGATGGAAGACATCCAGAGAGAGATCATGACCAACGGACCGGTCGAAGGAGCCCTTACTGTCTATGAAGACTTTATCAACTACAAATCAGGTTAGTGGTATTCTGCACCGAAATGTCGTAACTCAAACAAACACATCTTGCTTAGACAGATGTCCTTGGACCTAGGCTATACTTATGAATATGGCCCCGCAAATCTTGAAAGTAAACCTGAAATCTGTAGGCTACTGTTTCATCATTTGCGTTTTTGCAGCAGATACCGTGGTATCTGATACCACGGTCTAAAGTCGTTTTGGCAGTTATCTTGGTATCTGATACCATGGTCAAAAGGCGTTTTGCAGTTATCGTGGTATCTGGCCAGTTACCGTGGGTATCTGATATTCAGATTTTTCTGATATTTATCAGTTTTTCTTTTGGGACGACACCGAAAAGCGCAATTTCGGCAATTGTCGTTTGTGCAGAGCAACCGTATATCAGATACCACTTTAACTGCAAAACCGACTAATTGCGGATCCAGTTACCGTGGTAACAGATACCATGGTATCTGCAAAAACGCAATTATTATTTCTGTTCCGGAATAGCTAGCGCTATCACCATCACGTTAGTTTATAGTTTGTTTAACCAACTGTTCCTGCACCATAGCCTGTTTAGCACGGTTTCTTGTTTTTAACACATTACTAGAAGGGCTTACCTAAATTACCGCTTCACTCTGTGTCCCTGATCATTTCATCCATTCTCATTTCCGATTTTGAACTTCCTATCTCATTTTTATCCGTCATTACGGAACTACGCTGATTTTTTGGATTTGCCGTGTTTGGCTGTTTTTGAGGCAGATCCATGGTTGCCGATATTACTTTCGAGGAGCTCATTGGCCAGAAATACCGGTTACGCAAGATTTACAGCGTTTCTCATTAAAACCGAGGGGGCAGCACAAGGCTGAAAACAGCCGGATTTGTAATCTTTGAGAAACCCAGTAAAATTTCAGAGGGGTCGCGTGTGCTGAAATCTTGTAATTTAAACTGCATGCAGCCTACTAAGACTTGTTATTAGTTAGTGACACGGCGTGAGCGAAATAGATGGATCCGTTACCACGCTCTTACCAGGTCACACTCACACGCGTAGCGTATCAAGGTCAACCACAAATGCCTGATTTGTGGTTAGCTTACGCCAATTCATAAGTCTATAGTTGCGTTTTTTGTCTCTGTTCTGTCTGCTGTTTTCTCTCTGTTTTGTATTTTTTCAGTTTTTGCCAAAACACGGAACACGCTGTTTCTCATTTTCCCGTTTGTTGACGCTGTTCCGTGTTCCGTTGCAAAACACGGAACTTGCTCTCCTAGCACGTTCTATCACTGTTCAGATAGAAAATTGCAGAGAAATTAGCAGATAGAAAAAAATGAATTGCAGAAGTTAAGAGAATAAGCCTAATGTATGGTTGTTTTGGAATTTAATTTGCAATTTAACAGATTTCCCGCCTAAGACATGCTCAGGAACCTAAATTTGCGTTTTCGTCAGAACAGCGACAAAACACGAAACACGGAACAGCGTAAGCAAAAATACCGTTTTGTATCCAAAAGAGACAACTGTGAACACAGAACACGGAACAGGAACCAGAGACAAAAAACGCAACTTATGTTAAAGCTGGTTTGCGTTGTGCCAAACGTCGGCCACCTTGGCCGCCACCTGAGCGGCGTTTGGCCTGTGCTGACCCAAAATCAGAAATCTGCAGTAGACCAAGTCGTCAACATTTGGCCTAGTACTTTTCCGTTTTAGCTAATTTAAGTTCCTACTTTATGCGGTGGGTGATATTCACTTATCAGGTGACAAATGTTAGGATTGCCACTAACTTTTATAGAGGCGAAAGCCTTATTATTGCAGTTATTTTATTATTATTATATTATTATTAATACAGAAATTCACTAATCCATCTTTGTCAATAGGCCTCTAGATACTTTGGAAGTCCCTTGTTTATGAACAATTCATTGTGGTCACCTGTATACTGTCATGTCGCTGTAGCGCGTAGGTAAATCAGCCACACTGTCCGCTACGGCCAATATAAATATTCACTAGTTCGTCTTTTTTAGGTGTCTATCAGCACCTCAAAGGCAAGGCGCTCGGCGGTCACGCTATCCGGATCCTCGGTTGGGGCGTAGAAAACAACACACCCTATTGGCTGATTGCCAACTCCTGGAATGTGGACTGGGGCAGTGACGGGTACATCAAGCTTCTTCGTGGTTCTGATCATTGCGGAATTGAGGGTTCGATTACCGCTGGCCTTCCGCTCTTGTCTTAAGTCTGCGGTCGTCGTAATTTCTCCCGCCCTCTTAAGCTAGGTGCCCACAGAATGCGAATTCGCGTTCGCCTGGGCGAATTTGACGTCGCGAGCGAAAAAAATTCAACTCCAAGTCGAATTTGTTTCGCGCGGCGTGGCGGAAAAGATTCGCGTTCTGTGGGCACCTAGCTTTATACAACCTCTTGATATTGTCTCGAAATCGCCAATTCTTTTCTATGTTATTTGTGCGTACTACTGCTCCCCAGAGGTGTTTCACGTGTTTAGACGTACTCTCTGAGGATGTGACGAGGCTCGTCTCTTATTCTCGCCTTAAGCGGAATTCACAGAGGGCGTCGAATTATTTGCCTGACGTTGCGGATTTTTTCGGCTCGGAGCCGAAGCCTGACGAAGCCGTTTTTCAACGCCTGGCGTGACGAATATCGTCAGGCGTGGCGAAATTCACTCTCTGTGTGAATTGGGCTTTACTGTGTGCGTTTTCTTTTAATGTTTTCTCTGGGCGGCGGGAGTAGCTTACCATAATGTTTATATGTGAAGTATCTGCGGTGTAAATCTTGGGATGGATACCCCTTTTCCTTCTTTTCAGCTAAGTGACCGCAGGAACGCGGAAGTTGCTGGCTGACGATGCGGAATAACTTGGGGATTGGGAAACCTGGGATTTTTCGGCTAGGCAGCGTCGAATTCTTCCAGCGATCGCGATAATGATTAGCAATATTAATAGCTGCGTTCGTTTTCGTCGTTCGGTTCGCCGTTCCAACCGTCGTTTTACCGTACGCGTTTTCTTTATAGCGTCGTTCGTGAACGGCGTTGAACTGCCGAGAATAAGGATTTTTCTTTGTTCGGTTGAACCGCCGTTTCATTCGTCGTTCTTGAAACGACGAACGAAGACGGAAAGTCAGTTTCAACATCTCAGTAATTAAGCGCGAATTTTCAAAATTCTCGACACAAAAAAATTAAACCTGTAAAACAAGTTTAAAAACAGTGGGCCTATTAGGCTAAAATCCATTTTTGTACTTTATTATAGCTGCTGTTGTAAATATTAAGTTAGTTCGACTATTAACGTTTTCGTATCGACTTCGTTCGTGAAACGACGATTTTGGTACCGACAACGACGAACGACGAAAACGAACGCGGCTGATGTATCGAACCAACTAAACGTTTGACTTTAAATATAACACGTGAAGCTGGAGAAGGGGTAGAGACCCTCCAAGATGATGACCCCTGGGCTCACTCAAGCATGTATCAAAGTGTTCCATGAGTAGATGTAGCCCTTGTGACATTTTTGTATAGTTATTCGACTTGATAAATAAGAAACGGTTTTTGAAATGAAATTTATGTACAAATGATAATAAAAATGTACTAAAACGTTAGTGACACAACACGACAGGAAGCTAAGACAAGTTGGGATCTGAGAAAAATGAGATCAAATCGAAAAAAGAAAACACAGCAAAAAGTAATTGGCATGATGAATTAAATCACCTTTGAGATCTTAAGCTTTACAAAATAAACAATACAAGCATGCAAAATAAAAGAAACGAAGAATCTGACTAGAACGAAAAGGAACATAAAGACTGCTAGGTGTTGGACAGTAACCAACACGTGATATTCACTGAAATCCTTGAAACAATGGCAAGAGTGGTCAAAGGGAACATTCCATAGTACCCCGACCCTCAAGTTTGTGGGATCAAATCAGTCCACTTTTCCGTTCTTCAATGGTTCTACTACAGGTGGAGTTGCGGCAGCTAATTTGTCCTTTGCCTCCTGGCGTCTAACTTGGTAATCGACGATTAGCCGACATGTTAACATGAAGAAGAACACCTGAAATTCAGAAGTAATGCTACCGTCTTCCAGCATAAACACAGATAAACACTCTATGCAACAGCCGTATCCCTAGCTTCTGCCACCAAAACTAGCAATAATAGAATTGAAGTTATTACGTGAATCAACACCTTCATTACAGAGCAGACGGAAGAAAAAAAGACCTATGGTGCAATTGACTTCCCAGGTAACCAGCTAATTTTGCTAGCCTATTATTCAAAATTTCCTTTCTCTGACCTCTTGCCTCCTTCCGATCGCAACTCTCAATCACTCTACCTTTTCCCCCATTTGAATTTTTTTTTGTCTCTAAACGCATTGCTTCGTTGACACGGAATCTCGAGTGTTAAACGCCCCGGAAATCCAAACGTTTTGATGTACAGTACAAGTATGCTTATGTGAACAGTGCAGTTTTGGGCTAAATGATAGAACGATGATCCAAAATACAGGTGTTTTCAGATGCCTTTAATTACCTACTTTCGCTAACTGGTAGTTAGCTTTAGACACAGCAAGTGCACGAAAATGGCAAAGTCCACTGTCAACAAACGTTCACATAAGCATACCTCTACTGTAGCTTCACCACTCACCTTGAAGAATACGGATTTCTACAATCCGAAAACAAAACTGGAAGGTGGAAGCCTGGAACAAGATCGCTGATGTTGGTTTCTTATCACTATCATTCATAGTTCTTATCATTCTCGATTTTTGTCTTTCTGAAATACATCTCACAGGAAGGAGCGTCATGACGTACCGTTTTGACGCAAAGGCAGAAACGCAGCGTTTGCCGCGGAAGGAAACGCAGCGTTTACCGCGGAAAGAAACGCAGCGTTTACCGCGGAAATACAGTCCGAGTGACAAGGGGTAACACATCAAAGTATTTAAAGTGCAAAAACTTATAAAGTCTCACCAAAGCTGGAGCAAGTCGTTCAAACTTATCTGCCACCATCCAGTGAGCATAAACAGCATTTGCCATCATAATTGCAAGCATAAAGTTGGCAACTTGCCGTAATCTTGCTGAAAAGATAATAAAACATAAGACATTCATACAAGTAGTCTTAAATAAGTTGCTGGATGAAGAGTCGACCCACAAGAACTTGCAGTACTGTTTGTATGATCTAGATCAATAATCAGAATCACATGACCACAGATCTGGTTACTGTACAGGTATTACTGTACAACCTTTGTCCAGTGACTTGAACCTTCGGAGAAGTGCTGATATGGTGGATCTGGAACGTTCATTACAGTTGTTAACTTATCTTTTGAAAGATAAGTTTGATGTATCCTCGATTTGACATGGACTTGAAAACTTCTTTCACTTTAAAACATTCTTGGGATGACCACTAGCATGGACGTGGCTGAGCTATAGGAGGTCGAGGAGACTAGCTGGATCGCTGAGGAGATTGTTGGTAAGAAATTTTTCCTGCTCTGGTGAACCAGGATAAGTGGCACAATTTAGAAGCCAAAGAGCAAGACATCCACTGGACCTTAGTCACAGTGAAGTTAATTAACGTGAACTGTACAATCCTAAGTCCAGTAACAAGTACCTTCACCCTGATTTCAGCAATGCAGAAAGTACCTGAAGCAACGAGCATGTCAAGTCTTACTGTTTGGGATGAATGCAAGAATAATGCCAAATAATATCTCAAGACCTCCAACTGTCCGTCTGTACCACTTTGGTGAGACCTTGAACTCCAGAGTTTTTGCCAGTGGGAATACTCTTGCATATCGAACATAATCTCGTCTCTAAAAAAAAAAAACATTTGTGAGACATGAGATGCACAGAATGACATGTAACACTTCAGCTCTAAAATTCTGCCGTCTTTTAGTGGCCCACAAGTCTGTTTCAACGACCTTGGAGGCTTTGTGGCTCGCTCTATGGTTTAAATTTGATGAAGAATTGTCAAGGAGGTTTTCGATTTCGTGGCTGGAAATTCAAATTTAGCGGAAATTTTAAGTCCAAATAACAAAATGAGCTGTCAAGCAGATAGAAATAAAGAGGATCTTTCTAGTAGCGGATGGTAAGGGGAGTAAGCCTGATGTTCTATTATTGGGATTTTATTTGAAAATGCTGTAAACAAGACAAAACGGAGTTCCAGATAATCAACTTGAGGGTCGAGTGTGTGGCACACACTCGTGTTTCATGAAAAGCACTCAGAAATGTGTGGGATACAAATACGCCATGGAAAAACGCCTATAGTACGCTACCATATTTGTCGCACATAACAGCAGAAGGAATCTTGGGTCATGGCCCATGGGCTTGCTCTAGGTCTGCAGTGAGCAATCTGGATCAAGGCTTTTGGAGTTTATGTACATTGGTACACCAACCCAAAAAATTTTGGTCTATAATCTTCAATATGGCATTATCCCCAAATTTTATGACAGAGATTATGGTATTAAAAAAACTAATTAAAATATTTACGAGCGAGGTAATCTGGACCAAAAACCGAAGCTAAAAATTGGGAGAACCATAACTGAAGATTAATGAGAGAGTGCCCACCTTAGAAAATTTTCAGAGATGCTCAGTGTCACTGCCACTGAAGAATCCTTTTTTTTTTATTAAGGCTTCATTCATGCATGGATAGGCCTGGGGCTGGGATAGGCAAGGCCAAGGGTCAGCATTAGAACTTAGCTTAGCTAGAATCATGGGTCAAAGAAGAACCAACAGTTTTAAACCTCCAAGCCACAGTCTACCACAAATCCCTGATTCTGGGAAAGCCTATGCTAAACGCTGGGTATATCTAGCGTTTGGTATGCCCTATGCCAAACGCTGGATATACTATGCCAAATGCTGGATACTGAGACCCAATCAAATATTGATGGTTTGAGTGAAGCTCAAAAATCAACCAATCAGAATTCAACTGTAGTGAGGTAGGTCAGGGTTAGGGTGCCAACACCTATCTGGCGTTTGGCATAGCCATAGGGTGTCCGGGGTTAAAGCAGAAATATAAAAATGCTATTTCTTCAAGAGATACAGTGCTTACCATCCCTACAGCCTTCCTGATTCTTCCAACACACGAAAAAGACAAGAAAACAACAAGAAAATCCAAAGAGACACGCCAGGTTTCAGTTTGGCCTTATTACAGTTCAGCGCTCAAAGTGGAGTAATCCATAGGAGTTCCATAGGGTAATGGGTGACTTTCACTTTCTGCTGCTGAGACATATGTAAAATCTCAATTACCCGGGACGCAAATGACAGGTTTTCCACTACTAACCTGTGGATCTATTTTTGGCACTGACAAGAAGGTTAGTCGCCATGAAAAAAGATGAAATCCGGGGAATCATCCAGGTTGTTACTGGAATTGGAAACCTTGGAAAACACAATTCAAATACAGGAAAAATTGAGTCTCCAATATGTACCCATTGCGGAACAGATGAAGAGACAAATAATCACTTTGTTCAAGAGTGCCCAGCATGGACAAGGCAACGACTGGAAGCATTCCACTCTCCGAGTGTCGATTTCCACGAGGTAGTGAGAAAAGCCAGATTAAAGGAACTGTCCAGGTACCTTCAATTGACAGGGAGGCTAGACAGGTTTTAAGGTAAGAACGCGAATTAAAGCGGTAGAATCAGTGATGTTTGTATCAATCGTTTTATAGGGTGATGTTTTCATCAATTGTATCGTAGAGTGATGTTTTACCATCAATTGTGAATCGGGGGATTGAGACAATGGGCCTTTTGTGGCCTGAGTTTCGGCCAGCGTGTTTGGCCTACCCCACAGAATAAATAAATAAAAAAAAATCTATTTTAGCATGTCTGATCCAAGTGCTGACAGTGAGGCTAACAGAAACTAGTCCTCTTGGAAGCGGGGAGAGGGAAAAGAAAATTCCGTAAAAAACAAGCTAACTAATCCAATTTTCTTTAAAATAAAAAAAGAAAGAGTAGAAGCAACAACTGTAATTGTGAAAAAAATTAGCAGTTACATAGCATAGCCTATTTTTATCTTTTCTGATTGCCGACGCATCCTCTGAGGGATGGACGTTAGGTTTCTGCGCGGTTTTTCTCTCTAACTGAAACAGCAACAATAAAGAAAAAGGCAGTCGTACTTGAGTTGTGGGGTCGCGATCACTTTGGAAAGGTAAACTGAAAGTTTATATATCATCTTTAACTTAAAGATCCGTTTGGCATAGCCTAGGGCCCTAGGCTATGCTTAAAGTTTAAGCATAGCCTAGGCTATGCCAATCGCTGGGCACATCCAGTGTTCGGCATCGCGTATCCAAAAATCATGGATTTGTGGTTGCCAAGCCACTCTTCATTTCATATAAACAGGCTATTTAAACCCTACTAGCCTAACTTAAATTAAAAGACTAACTTACTAGGTCCTTATGAAGTTCTCTGCTAATCTGGGGAGTAATCTTCAGAATCCCAACCAAAATAAAAAACAGACCCAGCAAGATACTCAGGCTCTTAAGGACTATCGACGCCATAAGTAAGTAGATCTAGTCTACTTATCAAGACTGTTTTTAAGAAAAAGCAATTTTTATTTTGACTAGCCTAGTAAGTAGTTAGTAACCTCAACCCGAATGTAAAATTTCGATGCGCGCTTTGGAGTTCGTAGCCGCATGTGTTGACTGATGCTTTCGTGTCGCCGGCTGAACTTGGTTCAAAAAATAAATTAACTTAAAAAGACAACTAGGAACTAGGCTATAATTTACTGAAATTGACAAAACCAGTGTAGTTATAATTGGCCCGAAAAATATGGCTAAGAAAGGACAAATATGTAAGTTTCGTTAGTGCTGGTCCATCATTATTGATTTTTTTTTTGTTCCAGGCTAGGCCTAGGGTAGGGTAGCCAGTAAATTTTTTTTGAATTAAACCTGAGCTCTTGAAGACCAGAATGTGATTCTCCTATCTTTTAGCTTTGATTTGAGGCCAAAATCACCTCTCTATCTTGCCTCTAAGCATCCTAAATCTTCTTTAGAAAACAGTATTTTACATAAGAAAATGCCTATGTTAATCCATTGACTTTAGGGTTTTGTCCATCTAGTGACCAGCTTGGAACTATGTGCTTCAATGAAATTCTATGAAACTGGGTATTTTGAGCTGGTTTTGAGTGCATGGGGAGCCCCAGCAAGTGAGTTAGATGAGAAAATATGAATAAGATCATTAAGGTTATAGTCCAATAGACCTATTGCTGCTATAGGCTGCTGACTTTTCCTCCTTAGTATCAACAAATTTTTGTAGGCAAGTTCAGCTACTTTTTTTTACATCTAAATTTACATTGAATATTAAGAAATAATATTAAATAGCTAGGACATCTTACTGATGGCCTTACAAAACAGACAATTTTGTCCTGAATGCAATGGTATTTTCAAAATATTTTTTGAAGATGTGTTAGATAGGTAAAACTGATCAGGAAAATTCACAGCAATTCCTGCATTCATTACAAAAAAATCGCCAATTTTTGCCACTAGGAGTTTTTGTGGCCACCCTACCTAGAGCCTAGGGTATGAAAACAAAAGGATGAGTTTTACTTTTAGTCTAGAAACCTAAGCTACCCACAGGCTAGTTTTCTATAGAGAGATTGCATCCTAGCTAGCTGACGAAAATGGAGAATGTAAAACATTGAAATTCGAACAATTCAAATCGGACCCTTTATTTAGGCTGCCTACAGGAGTGTTGCATGAAGCTGCCCGTCCCATGGTGCTGCCCACCCCCTAGAAATAGACCCCGAAGCCACGCCGTTTATCGGCGCGCCGCCGCCGAAAAAGTTTCGGCGCGCCGCCGCCGTTTTTCAGATGGCGCGCCATAGCTAACGTTTTTTTCGGCGTAAATACTTTTCATTGTTGCCCACCGTGTCTTTTGACAATGAAAAAGTAATCAAAAGACCGTCATATACCACTGATGTTTCTTTGAGCCCGTCCACGCACACTGTCCGACCATGATGTTTTTTTTATGGTAGTTAAGCTTGTCTGGGACTTACATTGGTTTGCTCAAGTACCATAACGTCTGTCTTGCTGTCGGCAGTCGGACTTTCACTAATCCGGGCACTTCCAGATAAGCTAGGCCACAATAGTTGGCGTGCGAAGAAAGGACCCAGAAAAAATGCTTACATTTCATCACAGCATCCCATCGTCGGTTGGGGGGGTCGTATCTTCTGTGTTATTTATTGTTTCAGGTAGTAATCGAATTTGAGAATAATTGCTTAGTTTAGAAGCAATCAATCCATAAAAGTCGTCACCTAATTTTTATTTGCCATATTTCGCTGTATCACGGGTACTCCTTGACGAGTCAAGGGGAGCCACGAGAAAAGAAGGAGTCACTTTCTGGGGACTATCGAGACTGGAAACAATGAGAACAGATATAATGTATCTGTATCAAGTTGGTTCGAAAATTTGCTGATCTATTTCCTTGCCAAACTCACTTGGTTGACGAAACAAAATTAGTCTGTCTAATGGTCCACGTTATTTCCCTTTTCTTTGATTTGATTTGCTTACTTAGTTTTATAACTGCACAGTTTAAAAAAATCAGTAAAACAGAGTTTTATTATTTTCTAACCGTTAGTTAAACCAGTGACACCAGCAACTCCTCAAATAAGCTCTACATCGAATCCGAAAGGAGTTATTTTCTAGTTGTTCTAGTTGAAGCAACGGCTTACGACGGGGACCCGTGAGAATGGGGGGAGGGAGTTGCTAGTACAATAAAAAAAAATCCGGGACTCGCAGTGGGAATCCGTCTGGAACAGGGAGATGACGCCTTGTACAAGAATAGCTGAAATTATGTTGATACCAGCGAGGTAGCCTATAAACTTGCTAGGCTACCTGGCTGGCTAGTCAACCGATATTTTAATTCCGTACCAATTATTTACACCTACAGCCAATTCAGGCACGAAATTGGACAATCAGACTGCTGTTGCTGCTGCTGCTGCTGCTGCTCCGGCTCAGGGCCGTGAGCAGATCGCAGCATTACGCTGCCTGCGCTCCCTTCATCGAAGTGGAGCAGCAGCAGCAGCAGCAGCAACAGCAGCAGCAGCAACAGCAGTCTGATTTGTCCTTATCGCAAAGTGAGTAATATCACCATCAGTTCGGACAGTTCAAAAAAGCTCCGCAAGAGGCGCTATTCGGGACTTGGGGCCCCAACCCCAAATCCCGCGCAGCGGCCTAACCCAAGCTGCGCGCAGCGCCAGCGGCGAAGCCGATGGCCGCGCGACGAAGATAAGGTACGAGAGGTACCGCCCCCCCCTACCCCCCGTCCCTGTGGGTATAAATTCTAGTACATTGTATTATTTTGATCATAATGCCTAAGGCAACCAAGAAGAGTGGACGCACCAAGCCTTATACACCCAGTGACGCTACAGAGTTTCAAACTCCTTTGGACGTTGTTAGACCTGGCTTGTTGTTTACCGGATATAATTACCTTGGACCTGGCAACCCCGTACAAGGCCCCGCCCCTATTGACGAACTTGACGAGGCTGCAAGAGAACACGACGTATCATATTCTGCTGCATCAACCAGTGAACAAGTTCGGGCAGCAGATAGGAGATTTCTGCAACGGACATTTAATACAAAGACATCGGGTTTCAAAGAGGCTGCTGCGAAGACTGCGGGATTGGTCGGAATCGGAGTTAAGTACGCAGCTGAAAGCATCGCAGGAGTTCAGTACCCAAACTTACCGATGGCTGACGACAGAAATCAAATTGACCGACCTAATAAGAGGGCGCGAGGTGCCAATGACTCTGGCGACGAAGATATGTTTGATACCCAAGCTAATACCAGGGAAGTTTCGTCGTCTAGTGGCGGAGGAGGAAGCGGTGGCGGAGGGACTGGTGGATTCATGATGCCTGCACGGAGTCTTGGATATGGAAAATGTCACTTAACATTTGAAAAATCATTCTTCTTGAGATTGTATAATTATGGGACTAAGAATTCTACTATTAACGCCTTTGCTAATGAACCAGCTCAAAAAGTAAGCACTAGATGAGCTCTATGGCTACCAGTGACACTAGTAGCTATCTATCGTCTTACGAATTGGCAAGATTAGCAATGGTTCCAAGTAGATTTGTTAAACTGGAGCAAGTTGTAACGAACATGGGAGTAAATGCTCCTTTCCAAACCGCAACGACAGCTTCGGTAGGAACGACATCCATGTTGGAGGTGGTTATCGCATCATCCAATACTCTTGGAGGTATGATGTCACATGCCGAAATGACAGTACAGTCTCAAGCAGCTACTCCAAATGTTGTGACAAGTGTAGTGACTGGCATTGACAACACACGGCATAACATGTTGTATGCTATCGAAGGTCCGTGTGCACAAGAAGTGTTTCGGAATAATGCTCTAGTACTTGGATTTCTCACTGACGGCAACACGAATGCCCGACCAATGTTTTCCAGGGAATGTAATTTTATGAGTGGACAAGCTACTGTTGGTAAAGTTATTGCAAGTACCAGTTTCGAATTTGGTCCGAACGACGGACATTATCATAGTCGACAGGTTCCACAGCCGGCTGGATTTCAAAACGATCCCGGTAAAAAGGAACAGAGCGGTTCCGCATACATCTCAGGAATGCATGGAGCTGGCAAAAACAAAGTTGTTACAGTAGCGGCCAGAGATCAGTGGCCAGCGTCACTAACTAACGCGGCTTCGGGGTCTACCTAGAAAAGCCACTAAAAGAAGAAATCTTAGAAACTGTAACTTATTAACTCATTTAGATGTTTATTTATTACTATTTGGCTTGTTTTTAGCCAGATTTGACTCCAATTGGCCATGGTACATGAACCTGCCACACTGCATCACGAAGCTGCCATCCCAGAAAAATCATGCAAATTCAAAGAAAATAGCATATTTTGTTATTTGCAATAGGTCAAGGAACCTCTCTGACCAAACAGCAGGCCTCTAGCACTCGTAATGTAGCAAAATGCAAATCTTAGCAAAGTGGGCGGCTTCATGATCACTTGGGTGCCTGTGATCTTTCATGTTTGCCAGCTTAGCCTTGAACAATTACAAGTAAACTGAGTTACCAGCAGCAAGTGAAGGTTT
The DNA here is from genome assembly GCA_023053555.1 of Branchinecta lindahli. NCBI lineage: Eukaryota > Metazoa > Arthropoda > Branchiopoda > Anostraca > Branchinectidae > Branchinecta > Branchinecta lindahli. The sequence goes on along the minus strand of JAKZAO010000011.1, from coordinate 17,775,178 downwards.
TGAGCTTCCTTTCAAGATGCTCCACTAAATTTTATTTCAATTTTTACTATGTTCCCAGAAGTCACTTCCCCAAAATAGGAGTTTAGGGTGGTGGCTTCATGCAACACTCCTGTATTTGTCACAGCACTTGCAAAAAAAAGAATAGCCTAAAGTTGCAAAAACCCCAAAATCAACTGTCCTTAGCATTTTGGCAATGCTGTAACCAGTTGGGCACCAGATATTTTGGAGAATTCTTCTGCTTAGTTTAGGAGAATCTCCTACACAGGTGAAAAAGAATCCCCTGTAGAGGAGGTGAGAGGGGGGGAATAAGTGGGACACATTTTTTGGCATATACTAGTACAGTAGACCTAAAAAACTTTCTTTGTGTCCATCACCCTCCCCCTCCCCCCACCCAACTCCTTCATATCCTAAATAACATGTAAAATAACCAAAAAACTAGTGTTATATGTATTTCTGTTGTTTCCAGAAAAGCTTTTGGGTCCAGTCTGCATGAGTGCTGTACTTGTAGCACTACTGAACACAATACCTTACAATTTTGCTGATTTCTTCTTTTCTTGTTGGAGTTTACAAGCACTTTTCTTTTTCAGGTGCTTTCACCTACCATAGAGAAAGCCTTGATACTGAACCACAAAACATATCGAAGAGTGTTGCTTGGTGGCTAGGGTGACATTTATATTGTCTAGAGTCAATAAGAGGTATAGGTTAATGCCAGAGATCCAGCAAACTCTCTCTTCTTTCTGTTGATGATAGAAATGGTCACTTGGCAACAACCGTAAAAATTTTAAGTAGGCTATGTTTGACACATTGTTTGAACACAGTCATCCTATCTTGCAGCACCCACGAAGATGACAGAGTCTACTCAAAAGAAGTTGAATCGACAAATTGGTGCAAGAAAAAACTACTCAGACTTTGAAACCAAAGACCAGTCAAGGCGGAATGGACATATTGCCTCAGAAAATACAAAGAACCTGGAAAAACTAAATGGCCACCACCAGCATGCTGAGAAGCTTGAAACCCTTGAAGGAACTGGTCCTAGTACAAGAAGATCCCTTGTGTTGCTTGTAATAATCTTTCTACTGTCACTTTCTGCATTGGTCTTGGTTTATACAACCTTCCCTGAGCTTGAAGAGTAAGTATTGGTTACTTCTTGTCAGGGAAAAATGAAGATAAGTGGACTAGTCATTAACATCTGGAATGCGGAAGGTTCGAGATGGATCATTAAACATAATCAAACAAAATTGATTTCAAATGTGCATTGAATACGCCAATAATAATAATGTTTGTTTAGCCAAAAGGTCATTCAGCAAAGAGCACATGTCAAAGAAAACAAATAAAATGAACTAACACCTTGCACAATCCAGACTAATATGTGTTGGCTCTACAACATTAAAGTGCTTTTTTATGATTATGTGATTTGCATTCAGCTATTTTAGGTTAATTGCTATTATGTTTGTGGAAGTGGTTTTACACACTTCTTTGAAAAGTCCTCCGGTAAAGCATTCCATCAGTGGAATTAATTTGTTGTAGAAAAACTGCTATCTTGCCTAAGTTGAGTAACACTCACGCTGTAGCTTTCTATCTAAAGAGAGAGGGAAGGCAGTTTGAGTTGAGTATTTTGAAAACTGGTAATATGTCTCCTCTCCTTCTTCTGTACGTCAGGGGCCTCAGGGCTGGTAGGTTCAGTTCGTAGCTGGTAAGGATATGTGAGATTGTAGAGCCCTCCAGTGGCTGTTGTGGTTCTTCTCTGTACTCCTGCTGATAGATATTTATCTTGTTGGTAGTGTAGAGAGGCGAACAAGTTGCCAGGTTTGACCTTGAGTCTCACGAATGCTTAACTTGAGTTACCGTTGGCATACGTGTTACAATGATCCTTGTAATCATCCCAGAGTTAATGAAAGTATTATGTTTTCAGGTCAGAGATTCAGTATGTCAAACTGCCAAGAGACATAGAAGATGCCAAAAATCTCGGAAAAGTACTAAGTCATTACAAAGAGAAGTTCTACTATCAGGTCCTTGGAGGAGTGTTTGTCACATACATATTGTATCCTTTGCTGAAGTTAAGCTGCAAGTCAGCTGCTTTCGGGTCATTAATGGCAGATTTAGGACTATTGTGTAAAACGGGGACCAGCTAGGATTGCCATTGTTGGCAATTTTTTGGCGCTCCATATTAGTGGTCCTCTTGAGGCCCGCGCAGTCTAAAGGTAAACTAGCAACGCTAGTTCTTTAACTAGTCGTTCTAAACTGGTCTACAATTTTGAAGTCTGCAGTCTTGGGGTAAATTAGCCACACCAACTCTTTAACCAGTCGTTCTTGACTGGTCTACAGTTTGAAAGTCTGAATTGTAGCTTTTTCTTACGCAACTTGGGTGGCCGAAATTTATTACGCAAGTTTGGTTAAAATGGTTTAGCATGGATAAAGTCGCTTGTAGTTGGACTGCATAAACGTTGCTTCAGGTGTAACTAAATTCACAACCCTTTAAGTGCACGAGACGACAGGAAGTGAAAAAAATTACATAAGAAAAAGATCTGCAAATGAATAATTGATCCAAAATTTTTTAATTTTTTTTTAGTACTTTAGTTTCAAATCATGGCCGTCATTATGCGGACGATCAGCTGAGTGACTGGATACACTCCAAATTTGTTTGACGAACACAACTCGGAATTTCCGAAAGTCCGAAAACATAAGGAATTTCCGAAAAGTCCGAAAACATAAGTCAACAGGGAAGTTTTTAAGTCTAAGTTTTAGAAGTGGTTGTTTGAGAATAATTCGAGTTAGTTTAGAAGGAGTAGGATACGTTAAATGGTCGAAAAACACATTAAGATCACGGACCGGAGGTGGTATCATGGCCCAAAAAGTAATAAATACGAAAATTAATAAGAAATGATTTGGTCTTATTTGATTTTCGAAATGAGGCCCCGCCATGTGGGTCCTGGTTTGCCTGCGAGCCTCTGACATTAGAGTCCTAGACTTCTAAATTTAGTTCAAAGATTTGCTGCGGGCTCATTTGTCACGGTACAAGTCCCTTGTTAAAGCGCCATCTACGTAATATCAAGAACAAATAAGCAAAAGAACCTCCGTCTCCCGGTCTCTGTAATACGACCGTGCGGAGTCGAATAGATTCCCGATGCAAACGAGCAGAGGTTAGGAGTTACGCGGAATATCACAATTTGTTAACTTTACGAACAGATCATCGCAGTAGAGCCCCGGAGAAGAAAAGTCGAGAGTAACAGGCAATTCGTTGTTTAACATTGCAGAGGTGGGTCGTACACGCCTGCTACGGTCTTTTCCTCTCAGTCCGCAGCGGCTAAGAGGGAAGTAGACGGACGTCAACTCAAAGCTAAGCAAGTAGCTTTAGCTCTGTTCAGTTTTGTCGGGATATCCATAGTCGGTGCATGGGACAAAAGACGGAGGTTCTTGGCTTATTTGTTCTTGGTAACATCTAATAAGAACGATGCTTCACGGGATTACAAAAATAACAAGACCAAAGGTTCCGATGGGATCCCAATAACCGAATATTTGATCCAGACAAATCGGTTTTGTCTTCTCCAGTGTCCGCTAGACTTCTTGAAGATTTTTACTGTTGAACTCTGGAAAAGGATTAAGGTGAAACAACTAATCATTAAGAAAACGAATTTTAGAAATCATGGTAAAAAAAAACAAATATAGTATTTTCATGATTCACCGGATTCTGGGCACTCGTCCGGCGAGAAAAATGGTTTTCATATTCGTCTTCAGCATGCCTTCTTACCCCTAATTCGAACATCCAATCAACTTCAAATAAAACTTTTACTTTTAACAAACTTTCCGGTTTTGGCCGGATCCAGGGTGAACTAATTGTCTGGCGAGAAAATGGTTTTCGTATTCATGTTCAGCATGCCTTCTTACCCCAAAATCAAGCATCTACTCAACTTCAAATAAAACTTTTACTTTTAACAAACTTTCCGGTTTTGGCCGGATTCCGGGCTAACTACTTGTCCGGCGAGAAAATGATTTTCATATTCGTGTTCAGCATGCCTTCTTACCCTAGATCGAACATCTAATCAACTTCAAATAAAACTTTTACTTTTAACAAACTTTCCGGCTTTGGCCGGATTCCGGGCGAACTACTTGTCCGGCGACAAAATGGTTTTCATATTCGTGATCACCATGTCTTCTTACCCCATAATCGATTATCACATTGGCTGTTTAAAAATATTTTGCTCGTCCCTTAATTTGAACCCCCTCCCCCACCCCTAAATGTAGGGCTACAGAGCCCATCTACGAACTCGACCTTACTCTTGACCCAAAAATGCTCACACCAAGTTTCATCAAAATATCTCATTCCCTTCGAGAGTTATCGTGCTCACAGACAGACAGACGGACGGACGGACAGACGGACAACTTTTGCGATGTCATAGGTATCCCTCCACTTACGTTTTGGGATCCCAAAAATTGGCAGTTATTTCCTTAACCAGTCATATCACAGTCTACAATCGTTTGCCATTCCTGGCTCCATTTTCCTGTCGATCCTCGCTGGATTTTTGTTCCCGTTTCCCCTCGCTCTGTTTCTGATCTGCACCTGTTCTGCGATTGGAGCTTCGCTTTGTTTCTTCTTGTCAGCATTGGTCGGAAGGCGGCTGCTATTGAAATTTGCTGGAGAAAGGATTAAGGGCTGGGCAGCCACGGTGAGTAACTCCTTTGTCTCTATGGAGGGATGCAGGAACAGCTGCTTTGGTGGCTAAGGCCCGATAAGCGGCAGAATTGGCCAGGCATGGACGTAGGATATAGACTTGGCCAGGAACGAAAGGGTCGAAAAAACAAATGCTCTGCTTTTTACCTGTGACTGATTTAAGCCAAGCATTGAATCCTACCCAACGAAAACGGATCTGATTCAGTGTTGGCAGTACTGACCATTATGCGAGACGTTTTCGTAGGAGTTTGAAACCTTTCAGGTCTCGTTTCTGAATAAACTTTGCTGCAAGACTGTGGTTCTGTGATTAGACAAGGGCCCTTTAAGTGATTGGCTCTGCCTTCGCTAGTCAAATTTGTAGTGAAGAAGAAAATTCTCATCCAGTGCGGTATTATCAAGAATGGATAGAGATAAGAACTCCTGTCGCTGAGCAACTGCGCCAGGTCAGCAAGTGTGTAAGAGTCGGGTAAGCTCTTAAGGCAGTATGAAAGCACCTTACGGCGGGTTGCCGTGGGAATCAGGATTTAACGGTGTTTATTTCAGGTTGAAAAGAACAGTGAACACATGCTCAACTACATCGTCTTTCTTCGGATAACTCCCATCCTTCCTAACTGGTTTATCAACCTGACAGCGCCCCTCCTTGGTGTGCAGCTGTGGCCTTTTTTCATGGGGACGTTCTTAGGTGAGTTTCTGTAAAGTACATTTGAAGGCCTCAACTATCATGTTTGTTTTTGGGATCCCAAAACGTTAGTGACGGATACCTATGACATCGCAAAAGTTGTCCGTCTGTCTGTCCGTCTGTGCGCACGATAACTCTCGAAGGGATTGAGATATTTTGATGAAACTTGGTGGGAGGATCCTTCGAGTCAAAGTACAAGTCAAGTTCGAAGATGGGCTCTGTAGCTCTATATTTGAGGGTGGGGGAGGGGTTTCAAATTAAGGGGCAAACAAAATATTTTTTGAAAGCTGTTTAGATAGTGGATTTAGGGGTAAGGAGACACGCTGAATCCGAATATGAAAGTTATTTTCTCGCCGGACAAGTAGTTCGACCGGAATCCGGCCTAAACCGGAAAGTTTGTTAAAAGTAAAAGTTGTATTTGAAGTTGATTAGATGTTTGATTTAGGGGTAAGAAGACATGCTGAATACGATGGTGAAAACCATTTTCTTCCCTGACAAGTAGTTCGCCCGGAATCCGGCGAAAACCGGAAAATTTGATAAGAGCAAAATTTGTATTTGAAGTTGATTAGATATTCGATTTAGGGGTAAGTAAACGTGCTGAACATGATGGTTAAAACCATTTTTTTGCCGGACAAATAGTTCGTCCGGAATCCGGCCAAAACCGGAAAATTTGTTAAAAGCAAAATTTGTATTTGAAGTTGATTAGATGATAGATTTAAGGGTAAGAAAAAACGCTGAATCTATATATGACAATCATTTTTTAACCGAACATATAGTTCGTCCGGAATCCGGTTGAAACCGAATTTTTTTTTAGAAGTTTTATTTGAAGTTGATTAGATGTTCTTTATAGGGATAAGGAGATACGCTGAACTCGTTTCTGAACTATTTTTTGTTTTTGCTGGGCAAGTAGTTTGCTCGGAATTCGGCCGAAACCGGAAATTTGGCAGAAGTACACCAGGAAGTTTCGATCAGTATCGTCAAATAGATATGGCTTATACAGGTATATCTGAACTTGGTTTTCTCAGATGATTAGCCTGGCGAAGACTGGATTTGGCGAAGACAAGACGTAGTTAATATTAAATTTTTGGGATCCCATCGAAAACTTTGGTCTTGTTCTTATTTCTCAACATCCTTCTTCATTTTACTAGAACAATGCGCGATTGGGCCAGGGCCTGTATATCGCAGTTCTTCACCAACAGATGTTATGTTAGATTTGTGTCCCTTAGTGTCAAAGCGGGTGCGAAAACATTCCAGTTTATTGACAGTACGATTAACAAAAGATATTTTAATCGCGCTTACAGCATATTTACACAAGACAGCTGGACCAGCGATAGACATGTGGCCAGATCGCTTTTCGGTCCGCGACTAAAACCAACTGGAATGAATTACTGTAACTTGTCAATCCGACCTCGATATAACAACAGTCGGTAACGACGGCGAGCGCGAGGGAGTGCTTACTGCAAATCGCAGGATAGACAAAAGATATGTCCGAGACGTGGTCATTAAGACTCCCGTCATTACCGTTTTGAAGGACCCGTACCTATAGTACCAATGCAACCTATTTCCGTAACTGCATTTATTAATTCTTAAACCCGCAGACACAAATTTAATGCTACATTCTAAACCCGCTAACCAAACCTCACTAATCTTTGCACTTGCAAAGATTCACTAGTTTCCATGCGCAATATGCTCTCAACGAGTGTTCGCTTATACTGCTATTGATGCGTAAAACCGGTTTTCTGAATTTTTGCCAAAGTTTTTGCTAGAAGTCAGTGGATCTGGGAAAAAGGCTTAAAACAGCCAAAGCCATGGATACTTTGTTATAAAATCAGAGCTTAGTTTTACAGTATTTAGATAGTTTTGAGTATTCAACATAAACAGTAAATAGTGCGAGACGTGCTCTAAGGAAAGATAGGACTCATCTTAGTAATCTAATGTATTGTATCTTTACAGGAGTAGCACCCCCCTCATTTGTAGCAATCAACGCTGGGACCACCCTTCAAAAGCTGACTTCGTCTTCAGACGCTTTATCGTTTAGTTCGGTGGCGATATTGTGCATCTTAGCTGTGCTGTCTGTAGTGCCTGTTCTGCTGAAGAACAAGCTGAAATCAAAGTTTGAGTGATCAGACCAAATTAAAAGTGTAATTGTGTGAGACTTCTGAGTTTACACTTCTTCAGGAAAGTCGACTCGGATCAACTGGCCAGTGGTGTAATTTTTCAACCAGTGCTGGTGGCGTGTGTGGCGCCAGTGCTGGCAACCAGTAGCTAGTGGCGTGTTCCAGTGGGTCTGAATTAGCGGTAGTGAAAAATCGAGCAGTGCAGTGCGAAGTACATCTGGGAGTGTCTCCATACTCCTACTCTTCTAAATTTAAACAAGGGTCGATATATTTTCTGTATTATCTGTTGCCATTGGTGTCGTAGCGCTATGGTTTTTATAAGCAGTTGGTATACGTGTACCCGAAATTCACGCTAGATGGCCGGTCACAGCATTAATGGCGTTTTTGATCGCCGATCAAATTTGACCAGTAGACAAAGCTAGTTTGCCGATTTGTGCTTAATACTGTTTTCGATAGCCGATAGCCGTTGGCGTTCGACATTGTTTCTGGGTGCGCAAAAACGGGTTTTTATTTTTGAAAATACCGCCAAATCCTCAAACGAAATCCCGACGTCAACGGCAAACGGCGAGTCCTAGGCCGATCGGCGATGAACAAGAATTTAGGCGATACACGTTGGCCGATCAGAACAAAAACAGAAACTAAGATAAACAGCTACGGCAATCGGCTTCCGGCGAACGTCGAAAACACAAAAAATCAGACGGCTACGCTATCGTCGAACTAATCGGCGATCAAAAACGCCACTATTGTCAAGAATTTGCGCCTCCTGGGTCAAATTTGTAAGCAAAAAGCGAACTTTAACCAAGGAGTCGCGTGGTAACATACACCCGCCATCTAGAAAGTGAAAACTAACAACATTGTGACGAATTTTTGGGGAACGTTTTCGCATGAATGGCTGTTGAGCTTGACATAAGATCCACACGAAAATGTGACTGGATGATACCAAGAACAAATAAACAAAGAGAACCTCCGTCTTTGGTCCCATGCAGCGACTATGGATACCCCGACAAAACTGAGCTGGGCTAGAGGTATTTGCTGCGCTTTGAGTTACTGCCCGTCTACTACCATCTTCGCCGTTGCGCATATGAGAGGAATTAGTGCAGGAGGGTCGCTGACCCGCTCTGTAGCGCGTCCAGACAACCAATCGGTTTACTTAAAAAATTTCTTCTTCTGGGCTTTACGCGATATAGCTTTTCGTAGGGGTAACAAATTGTGATGTTCCGCGTAGCTCCTACCCTCTGCTCTGCTCGTTTGCATCGGGCAGGATACACGGATTTATTTGACTCCGCATGGTCTTCTTACAGAGATAGGGAGACGGAGGTTCCGGTGCTTATTTGTTCTTGGTGATACCATCTAACCGTCCACGTGTTCCGACAGTGGAAAAGCCGTCTTCCTCTCCCCATTCAACTTGGCTCGAGGAGCGCTGTTGAACGGGAGACATTCACCCAACCGGATTGTGACGTCACCCATCGAGCTTTTCCCGCAAAAATGGCCATTGGGCTAGATGGTATTGACACGAAAGCAGGATGTAACATAACTAACATACAACGGAGCCATTCCCGCGGAAATGTTCCCTGATATTCCCTTGGCTTGAAAAACTCATTGTATCGCACCTTAATTTGTAACTTCCCCTCCCGCCCCTAAAAGGGCTACGGGGTCCATCCTCGAATTTGATCTGCTATTTGACCTAAAAGAATCCCCACACCAGTTATAAACGAAACGCTTCAGTTCCATTAGGGTTACCTTTCTAATAGACGGATGAGCCGAGAAACTTTACTTCAACTATTTTTTTTTAGTCATACGTATTCCGTCACGTTTTGCATCCCAAAAAGTGGCAAGTAAAACGAGGTTTACCCTGCATGAAGGTAGTGAGTCGGTTCTCAGTGATGACCGAGGCGGTGACGTCGTAAATGAAAGGCGTTCAAATGGAAGCTTGGGGAAATATCTTCTTGGGGCCTGTTTTCAACCCTGCATTATAAATAGTACAAGGGAAGTTGTTCAGTGGCTAGGCTTGCTTCGAATCTGCTGGTACATGTTGCAGGGAATCTGAGCTTATCTAGCTGATGTTTTCCTTGGTGTGAAGTGGCATGGACCAAGTGAAAAATCAAGCTCATTGTTATGTGTGTTGATGTATTTCAGTTGATGGGCGAACAAGATCCGTTTGGTAGATAATAGCTTTATCTGATCTCGTTTTTGTGAATTAAGTGGGCTGTTTTATTTATGTAGTGTAAAAATTGTATTAAAAAATGTGTCAAAAAGTAAGCAATAGACGTAGTCGGCCAGCTTCATTGAGCCGAGGGGTATGCACTGGTGCTTCTCGGTGGACTCCTCCCGGCTGATAATAATTCCGGACAGCCTTTGTATTTCTGGACTGATACCGTGCCAACCGGTGTAAACCAGGTCGGACATTTGTGTTTCCCAGCTTAAATTGAGTTACACTTTGCCTTGTGACTGATCTTACAGTGAACATGAAGGCACTAGAATAGCTGCCGTTTTTTTCTATCCTAAGTCTAAATAGTAAATTTCTACATGGGCTGACTTTCTCACCTCTAGGCGCTACGATCAGCTGAGATAGTCCTAGCTCAACTAAGCGGAGCTGAAGCTGTGCTTAGCGTCATCAAAGGGCTCACGCTGTTTGATTCACAGTTATTCAAGACGGCCTTCAACTAGGATGACTTCTCGGCGATCTTCTCTCCCCCCTCTCCCGTAGGTTTCGGCTGGACGCAGAGCAGCTGTGACAAAAAAAAAATAACAATGCCCTGCCGTTTATTGACTTTAAACCACAAAGGAACTGAACCGCACCCAACAAAAACGGATCACGAGTCAATACTCTAGATGAATGACGAAGAGCCGGAAACGTCACCAATGAACGCCGTTGACTGGCTGGCATAGGATTTGAGTCATCGTTCGAGTGACGTTTCTGGTTCGTTCACTGGAGTGTTTTGGACTTAGTCATATAGAGTATACTGGCAGTAAAGACCATGAAGGGCCAGGAAGTCGCAAAAACCGACCAATCGGATGTGAGACTTCGTTTTTGGTAAAAGTTGGAAACCTTCCAGGGATCATTTCTGAATAGACTTTGTTCCAAGACTGATTCAATCATCAAACAAGTGTCGAAAAAACGTTTCCACCAACTTAGGGGTTTAAAATGGTTATCAAACGCCGATAATTCAGTCTCGGAGTCAGAGCAAAATAACACTAGGGAGTAGCGCCAAGACCTATGCTTTCCACGATTGGCAAACGGGCCATAGTCATAGCGCTGCCCACTACGCTTGAGGCAATTAAAGCGAGAAAAACTTCCGGGTTTAAACATTTCTAGTAAAACTAAGATGCGGTCTGCATACATCAAGAAAACAGTGGAGGTTTTATCTTTTTTTTTTCTGTGTTCAGAATATGAAGTTATTGGAGTCGGCGCTGGTGAACGACTGGTTGAGTTTCAGTAGGGACTTCACTATGGCTAGTAGTGCTAATATCGTTGCTGTTCGAATGTGTGTCACTTTTTCCAAGTCTTGGCGCTACTCCCTAGCGTTATTTTGCTCTGCTCGGAGTCCAAGATCATCCGTTTTCGTCGGGTAGGCTGCAATCTTTGTTAAGTGTAAAACCACAGGATGAGGTAAAATTACAAGACAGTTTTAAGCCAGGCTTCACTTTCCTTATTTTCTTCCGGATTCCAGATAGACATATCCGTTTCCGTCGGGGCGGAGTCCGACGCTGGACGCCTTCGATTCCGGAATCAGGAAGCGTGTCATAACGGTAACGCGTTCAGGAGACAAAATAAATGCACAAATGGATGAGGCAGGGGAAAACCATCCGGAAGAATTGGCTTGAATGTACGGAAGACCCAAATATCTGGTAATCTAGAAGGTGAAGCCTGGCTTTTAGGAACCTAGCTTGGTATCAGAAATTGTCCAACTGGCAACCCTATTTTCATCACGGAATAGCACGAAAGAATAGCATGTTGAAATTAATAATCATCAGGCGAATTTTCGGAAATTACACTGCGAACTACCATGCTGGCTGCAAAAATTCTGCACTCAGTGAGTATTAAGACACTTCTCAAACGTCAACCGACGATGTGCGAGTTTTAGATTCAAGTCTGGCCATTGCAGTCTCTCAAAGCCCATTCACTGGAACAAGACTTACAATACTACTCCGCAGTAGAAAACTCATCTCTCGCTTCTCTCAATGAATCCTTTTCTGACTACGCAAATCCTGACCATGATGAGCGTTATCACTGTGTCCGAAACTTGTGCATCCTGACGTTCCCGCAATGTCCAATACATTAGGGGATTCCAGCGTTTTCATGGATTCTCATCCCTAAACGCTTAACCGAAGTAGAAAAAACAGCGGAGCTTTCCAGAATCGCCCTTTGGTTGGGCCTATCTGAATAACTTCCACTCTCGGTTTGTACATGACACACTTGTGATAATCATGAAGGTTTTATTTCAGGTAAGAGGTTAAATTCTTTAAGTTTCCTGTGGCTCTCGTCAGGATGGTGCTGCGAGTCATTCACACAGCGTTTACTTGCAGATCAAATTATCAATGAGAGTCACTCTCCTCTGTATTCGCTACTGTTCCTTTCTTATCCCCCTCTTTTTCCTTCTCTGCCAGATCTTCAAATTCAAAATCTGAATTGTTATATTCAAACTCATCTTCACTAGAAATGTAGTCATCATCAACTGGCAAGCTCGATTCTGTCATATGGGATCCCGAAGCTTTGGTGCTTGTTTCATCAGTCTTCGAAGTCAATTCACCACAACAAGCCCCAACTATATCACTTGATGTCAGGCCCGGATTCCTAGTAGCTATCAAACTTTTGCCTACATTACTAGTTGATGGTGTATCTTTGCACAATACACCTGCAGAGTCACTTACTGACATAGTTGCTGCACTGGTTTTACCAAACACTTGTTGATTGATGTCAGGAAATCCCAATTCTTGGAAAGATAATTCTGCATTCTGCCATATTTCGTTCACCCGTTCACTATACCAGTTCATGACCTCATCAACTGTTGCATCTGTGTCTGACAAGTCGAACTCTTCTTCTTCACTGTCTGACCAGTCCCTTGGGTGAGACATGACTCTGACTTCCGAACAGTTCCAAAAGAGGAAAAAGTTACACACAAATAACACTGGGTTCCTTGACTGTCCAGTCCTCCTCTATTTGGCAACCATAAACCCAGCCTGGGACATTTCTTGATAGCATCAGTCTCGGATTCCTTAAAAAAAATGGTTTTAAAACCAATTTGTTAAAATTTCCAGAATTTTCCTACCTTTTAGGAGATATCTAACACTGTTGCGGTACCTGTTCAGAAGTTAGATATACTCTAGGGTATTTTTTCCATCATATTTGTGTGACATGCTTATGACTGTTCGTCACAGAAACAGAAGTGTATGTGACCCACTCATTGAACAAGACCAAAGGTTTCGACGGGATCCCAAAAATTTAATATTCGACCCAGCCAACTAGGTCTTATCTCCGCCAGGCTAATCATCTGAGAAAACCAAGTTCAGATATACCTGTGTAAACCATATCTATTTTGACGATACTGATCGAAACTTCCTGCTTTACTTCTGCCAAATTTCCGGTTTCGGCCGAATTCCGAGCGAACTACTTGTCCAGCCAAAAAAAGATAGTTCAGTAACGAATTCAGCGCATCTCCTTATCCCTATAAAGAATATCTAATCAACTTCAAATAAAACTTTAACTTATAAAAAAATCCGGTTTCAACCGGATTCCGGACGAACTATATGTCCGGGTAAAAAATGATTGTCATATGCAGATTCAGCGTCTCTTCTTACCCTTAAATCTATCATCTAATCAACTTCAAATACAAATTTTACTTTTAACAAATTTTCCGGTTTCGGCCAGATTCCGGGCGAACTATTTGTCCGGCGAGAAAATGGTTTTCACCATCGTGTTCAGCATGTCTTTTTACCCCTAAATCGAACATCTAATCAACTTCAAATAAAACTTTTGCTTTTACCGAATTTTCCGGTTCCGGCCGGATTCCGGGCTAACTACTTCTCTGTCGAGAAAATGGTTTTCATCACCGTGTTCAGCATGTCTACCCCTAAATCGAACATCAAATCAACTTCAAATAAAACTTTTGCTTTTAACTAATTTTCCGGTTTCGGCCGGATTCCGTGCTAACTACTTGTCCGGCCAAAAAATGGTTTTCACCATCGCGTTCAGCATGTCTTCTTACCCCTAAATCGAACATCTAACTTCAAATAAAACTTTTACTTTTAACAAACTTTCCGGTTTTGGCCGGATTCCGGGCGAACTACTTGTCCGGCAAGAAACTGGTTTTCACCATCGTGTTCAGCATGTCTTCTTACCCCATAATCGACTATCACATTAGCTGTTTCAAAATATTTTGTTTGCCCCTTAATTTAAACCCCCTTCCCCACCCCTAAATGTAGGGCTACAGTGCCCATCTACGAACTCGACCCTACTCTTGACTCAAAGAATCCTCACACCAAGTCTCATCAAAATATCTCATTCCCTTCGAGAGTTATCGTGCTTACAGACAGACGGACAACTTTTGCGATGTCATAGGAATCCGTCACTAACGTTTTGGGATCCCAAAAACACTTTCTCTGTTTTGTTTGCGATATTTTCAAATGCCATAAAACAAAAATAAGATCCCTTGCTGATTGGTATATTACAGGCACAGTGCAGGACAGGGAAGATTAAGATGATCAATCAACCCTGAATCAACCTGGCAACTGAACAATGGCAACTGAAAACAGTAGACAACTCATTGCTTCTGGATCAAGTCGAATGAAGGCTGTGTCTATCGTTCCCCTATCTAGGAATCGGTACTCCACACGCTAGGCTATTGTTCCCCGTTTGTCGGGGAATCGATGTGTCAGCAGCTAATGTTCCCTGACAGATTGGGGAATCTACTTGCCCAGGGCTAATCTTCCCCGGGAAGTCGAGGAATCGATGTGCCCTTGGCTAACATTCCCTGAGTACTCGGGGAATGTTAGCCTCTTCTATCTAACCTCTTTTTCCAGTTTTAAAAATATTAGAGAACTTCCAAGAAATTTAGCCTTTAATGAAGACCACTTTTTCCTATTGGTTTACTTATCCATTTCCAGGGAAAAAGGGGAATTCATTCATGGCTAAATTTCTTGGAAGTTCTCTAATATTTTTAAAATTGGTAAAAGAGGTTAGATAGAACATAAGATCAAGTATCTTGTGGTCTAGGAGAGGAAGACAGCCCTATTTAGGTATGTAATCAATCTCAGTTCAACCAAATATCATGGGGGTGCCATGCTAGTACCATGCCCATGCTCCAGGGCATGGTGCCCCAACGTATTTATTTATATTATTTATAATGTGGGGTAGGCCAAAAACTTTGACCGAAACTCAGGCCACAAATGGCCCATTGTCTCAGTACCCCAATATAAAATTGATGGTAAACCATCACTCTAAAATACAATTGATCGTGAACCATCACTTTAAACACAATTGATGAAACACCACTCTTTTACTGGGGGCTTTCCCTCTAAATTCTTTGTTACTTGATTTGCAGGATCTTCCTGCATCTTTTGGACTCTTGCTCATTCTGCTGGACTCCAGCTCAATCTTATCAATAAACTGACATTGATTAATCTAATTGCCTTGGATCTGAGAGACCTTACAGGCATTTAAGTCATTTTCAGCTAACAGAGCCTCATTGCCTTTGATTGACACAACCTTGCAGGCAACTGTTTCTGTCACTGATGACTTCACGGAGGTCCAGATGGACCACATCCAGCCGCCAACAGCTGCCTTAGCTGCCAGCCTGGCCTCCAGCCCCTGCCGGAGGGGGGAAAGTTTAGGCAGGGCTGCCACAAGTTTAGAGGCTTGGAAATAGGGACTTAGGGACTTTTTCAAGCCAAAAAAGGGACCTATAGGGACCTAAGGTCACTGCTACTAAACCTGGAATACACAGTGCTAGGATCCTATTTGCACTTTAGTTACTAGGATCAGAGGACTTATGGTTCGAAGTTTTGATGCCTCTTTAACGAAATAGGCTATGGCTCTTAGATTTGGGCCGACGAGGAGAAAAGAGGGAACTTCCGGGTTTCCGCTCAGTTTCAATAGCTTTTTTTGTGACTAAACCAGTGAAGACCACAAGTCACTAGCCTGTATTCGAGGCGAGTGAGCAATGTTTGATGTCTGGATTTTTCACCAGAATTATTCATCTGACGAATGTGGGGGAAGTCGAAGGGGGAACCGGAAATCTTTTGACACGCTTAGAGTGGAGTGACCAAGATTAAACTTGGTGGGAAGCATAAGCAAAAGCCCTACCTAATCACATCATTAAAAGAACTGTACCGGATTTGGGCACTGGGGGGGGGGGGGGGGGGGTCCGGAATTCCGGTGATCCAGAGTTAGTATTGGCTAGGACGACGAAACTTCGCAGGAATATCGGTGATCAGACCAGATTAACTTGGAAATAGTCAGTTCCCCGATATGACCATCGTGGGGGGAGTGGAGAGAGAGGGGGTATTCTGGATCCTGAATTATGTATAACTTTCGAACGGGTGATCGGATCTTAAACTCGATATTTGGAAAGACCTCATGTCTCAGATATCCCGTTTCAAGTCCGGACCGGATTTGATGAATGTGGGGGGGGGGCGGAGAATACAAACAAAATGACAGGTCTCGACAACAAGTTCACAGCTTCGAGCCATAATATTAGCTTCGAACTTTATCTGCACTGTAAGTGTTTAAAGCGTCAAGAAAGCGACACAGCATTTCTTTAAGAGAAAATAGGTTCAGGTTCTTTTTAATAATAAATTAAATAACAAAATGTCCAGAGCCCGGCTGAGAAGACAAATTCGTAATGCACGGGATGGAAAAAGAAAATACACCTTTAAATGATCTTAAAAAACTGTCCAGCTTCGTAGCAGAGATGTGGTCGGGTCAACGCTTGGATTGGTAAGGTCCTCCCTCCACTAGAATTCAAGCTTAGCTACCCGTGCACTTATCCGTAGCATAATACTTCAGATTGTAGAAATAGTTAAAAAAAATAAAGGCTGGATATCTCTGTCTGTGATGGTAAACTTGAATGTGCGTTGTATTTCTTGTGATTGCAGTCAGCCTTATTGGAGCAAATTAAAGTGACTGACTCTTCTTCAAAATAGGAGAAATGTAAGAATTTTGGTCAGGAAAAACTTTAAAGGGACCTGAGGACTGATTTAGGGACCAATAAGGACCAAAAGGGACCTAAGACTGATTTAGGGACTTGCAGGGACTTTGTGGCACCCCTGGTTTAGGTTAGCAGGCTGAGAGTGGTATTCATGGGCAAGAACACCATTATGCAAGGCTGCCCTGGGTCACTGGAGACATCACGTTCCTATTCAGGGGGGCTAAAGCTTAGTGTTAACCATGCTACAAATGCAAGCAAACTGAACCAAAGAAAACACAACAAAAGCAAAAGCCAAAAGTACCAAGCATAGCTCCCAGCCCCCCAGGGGCACGACGAGGACGTCACTTAGCCCAACGTATGGGCACCATGCCCATACCTTGGGGCATGCCCTGACGTTGTCGTTGGGCTTGGGGTAGGGTCAAAACCAGCTCAAAATACCCAGTTTCATAGAATTTCACTGAAGCACATAGTTCCAAGCTGGTCACTAGATGGACAAAACCCTGAAGTCAATGGATGAACATAGGCATTTTCTTATGTAAAATACTGTTTTCTAAAGAAGATTTAGGATGCTTAGAGGCAAGATAGAGAGGTGATTTTGGCCTCAAATCAAAGCTAAAAGAAAGGAGAATCACATTCTGATCTTCAACAGCTCAGGTTTGATTAAAAAAAAATTTACTGGCTACCCTACTTGGGGCACCATGCCCAAAAATTGAAGATTTGTGCATGACTGGTACTGTACTCGGGGAATGTTAGCCCAAGGCACATCTATTCCCCGACTTTGCCGGGAAGATTAGCCCTGGGTAATTACATTCCCCAGATCTGTCAGGGAACATTAGCTCCTGACACATCAATTCCCCGACAAACAGGGAACAATAGCGTGTGGAGTACCGATTTCCAGATAGGGGAAAGATAGACGCTGCCTCGAATGAAACATTACGAAATAACTTTCCTCACAAAAAATTCCACTTTGCTAAAGTTCAGTTACAAATCATAAATAAACTTTTCACTATGAGCAGATCTTTCCATGTGCTTTTCGAATTTTGAATATCTTGCCTGAGCCGTGAACCGCTTCACGCTTGAGGTCGCCACGATGCCATGAAAATAAATCACCTTTTCTTCACTTTTTTTCTCTTTTTTTTAATGTAGGGTAACAAAAAGGGAATTATCAGCGAATCCAAATTTTGGAAATCCTCCCTTGTCCTTACTACTTTCTTTCTTATCATCTTCTGTGTAAGTTCATGAAGTAATTTTCTGATGATTTTTTTGTGATTTACATGTTAAGGAGAAACAGGACGAAACACGCTAGTGAACCTCGGGAAGAACAAGAAACGTCACGCAAACGAAATTTCATTCAAATTATGATGTAAACCAATCAGCAACGTTGGTTGTCGTGAAGTTTCTGGCTCTCCGCTGAGCACACGGCAATTCTTCATCGGCACGAATAAGCCATCAAGCCAGGACAGCCAGGCGCCAGCTACGGCTGGTTGTGTTCCAGGTTTATACCAGGTTTATACCAGTAGCTCCCTACCCGCACCGCACTGGAGCATGATACGAAAAATTACCATTTGTAGCTGTTTGTCGAGGGGGGGGGGATCTCTATGGGAACTATAGTGGGTCCTCCGCTGGCAGTCGTAAAGTGTCGTAAGCGGCCATTTTAGCGGTTTTCAGCCAGTGAGAGCAAGCCGGTTCTGGACGAGCACGGTTAGGACAGACTTGCGATTGCCAGTACTGTATGCGGCTGAAATAAGCCCATTTAGTTCAGCCCGCTTATCATCTAGCGTGTTCGTGCGGGCGGAGTTATCACAATATCGGGCCGACAGGGGCAACTAAAGGCGTATTCTCGCCGTTCCCCGAGGACTCCACTTGAGGAGTCCCCGCGTTTTTGTTTGTCCCGGGGACTCACTCCCCGTATTCTCGCCACGGACGGGGAATGCTCTGATTACATCACCAATATCAGAAAGGACTCTTTCAGATTCGGAGAGGAATCAGTTTTTGCTGGTATAGGTGCAACGTAAAATTAATTAAAAACAATCAGAGTAAACAAAACCAAAATAAGGTGGATCCAGACTGATTTCTTCAACTGCATTTTCTTTTCGAACAAAATCCATTTTGGAAGCATTCCCCGCGTTCTCGCTGTTTCCTGTACGCGGAGTCCGCATGGAGTGACTCTCTATTCTCGCCGTTCTCCTTGATTCCCCGAGAAGTCCTCGGGGAACGGCGAGAATACGCCTTAAGTTTACTCTGTGTGACATCATTTAATTTTCGAGAAAACATGTTCAAGATCATGACAGTGTAAATCAACAACTAGACACATGTCCGAAATAAACAAAGGCTCTCTGGCAGCATGTCTCACTAGGTCACTAAAACGTGACTAAACGTACCCTTACACGACACAACACAAACCCAAATTCCTACAACCGACTAATTTCCTGGTCGTGGTTTCGTAGGCCGATCAACTAGGCATTTTCCCACAGCCGGGTATGATTCTTTGCAGGCTGATGCAGACTGTGATGCTTAATAGCAGATTGCTACTTCACCAGACAGGTTGCATGTATACATGCATGCAGGGCCGTATCCAGGGGGGTTAGGTGGTTCGACCGCCCCCCCCCCAAATCGATATAATTAATGTTTTTTTTTATAGGCCTTAACCTCTGATGTATGTCTTTTTGTACTTATTGGTCAAACACTCGGGCACCCCCCCCCCCCCCAAATAAATTCCTAGATACGGACCTGCATGCATGTATACATTTCATGCATATATGCAAGAAATTACGAACGCGCTACTGACTGACCACGCTTGCACGCTGTTTCAAACTTCGCCGCATCATCTGTGTCAAATGAAACTCGACCGCGCTCTTTGCGGACTACTATGTCACGCGGAGTCTACGCAGTGAAAAGACGTATCTATCATAATGGGATAACATTTTTTAAAGCTCTCTTTATTACGTTGTTCTACTTTCTTGATTCAAGTGAGTGGTTATGCAACTTGTCAGGTGCTTTAAACGCGGTTCTTCTATTTCTCCTTTTGTGAAAACAGAACCCGGTCGCTTAACTCCAATTTTATCATCGATCTCCTTTCACATTTTTTGAGCTTTGTAAACAAAACAACAGTTATGCAACGGACTGAGAACACGCGACACGAAACCAGCTAACAAAACCGCACAGACGGTGCAACCGATGCCTCCTATTCGTTTATTTACTTCTAGGCATAGACACACACTCGCTCACCTTTCTTTCAGTCACATTACCTAAAACTTAAAAGACTCGAGAAACAGTGGATTGCAGATTTCATAACTTTATGTTCAATAGTTGCGTTTTCGAAGATACCATGGTATCTGTTACCACGGTAACTGGATCTCCAATTAGTCGTTTTTGCAGTTTATCGTGGAAACTGCACTTTTTGAAGTCATCCTAAAGGAAAAACTGATATCCAGTTACATCACTAAGTGCTGGACTTCTTTCTCACCAATTTGACAAAATTTGATGAAAGTGCGATGACTTTTCAGATACCACGACCAGATACCACGGTCGGACCGTGATATCTGAATATCAGTTACCACGGTAACTGGCTAGATACCATGACAACTGCAAAAACGCCTTTTGACCGTGGTATCAGATACCACGATAACTGCAAAAACGACTTTAGACCGTATGTCAGATACCATGGTATCTGCAAAAAGCAACTATTCTGTAAAAACCGAGTATATATCTCACATAGAAACCTATTTTCCAAATACGAGCGTATTTACGTCCGTTTCGGTCGGAAGAGAATCCTTCTAGCGGAAAACGAGCATTAAATGCGCCTGTTTTTCAAACAGACTCGGATTTACGGAAAGTGTAAACTCACTATTAACCAGTGCCACTCTCAGCAACTGCGGTGCAATCTTTTGAATTACTACACATGTTTTCCCAGCGTCCGAAGCAGACGGACGAGAAATCTTGAGGACCGCCGATTCGGATCTGGCGGTCGCGGATCGGGATTCCTGCCAGGATTTTCAGCACCATCATCCGTAAAATGATGCGGATAGACGATCAGTTTACCGGTTGGAATTTCTCAATTTTCGTTGATTCCGGCCGGAAAAGTAAAACTTTCTCAGCTTTTCCTTACGGAACTAATGGAACACAAAACTTAGATGTTGTTACGAACGTACAGAAAATCCGACCGTAAAAAAAGACCTTATCCTTGGCTGGGTTTACACTTAGCATGACCGTGCATATTTTACGCAACTTTTTTGCGCTAGGAATAATCTTTAGCAACAAAAATGGACGCAAATATGCTTAGATTTGAAACATCCGCTCGTATTTTACGTAGTGGGAGAAGACATCATCAGTCCGCATCATAAATCTCTGTTTCCTAGCTTACAGGTACCGAGAGCTTAAAACGCCCCGTGCGGAAATATCCCGTCTGCAATCGATTTTTGCAAAATCTTCCTCGGATAGACCGGATTTTCGGCCTCGGCTCTGGCCACACACACACACACCGGCCGATCCCAGGAAGAAACTCGAAATTCCGGTCGATCCGAGTAAGAAACTAACCTGAAATCGGTCAAAATTTGTTTGATTTTGTATTGGTCAATCTCAGATGGGAAATTTCCGTACGGGCGACACTATAAAAAGCATTGCTACCAAGAACAAATAATCAGATAGAACTTGTGTCTTTAGTCGCATGCAGCGACTATAAAAACCCCGACAAGATTGAGCGGACATGGAGTTATTTACTCTAGCTTTGAGCTGATGTTGATACCCGTTTACTCCTCTTCCGTCTTCACCGTTGCTTATCGCACAAGAAATGTAGAAAGAGGCTAGAGGAGGCGTATTCTGCGCGCTGACCCGCTCTGGAGCGCGTCCATAGAACCAATCAGCAGTGACTGCTACATTTCCTCTTCAGCAAGTTAACAGCGATAGAGCTATTTGTAGAGGTAAGGAAACGTGATGTGGCGCGAAGCTATAGTAATCTCCGCTCATTTGCGTCGGGAGTTTTACTTGACTCAGCATGTTTGTATGACCGAGATAGGGAGACAGCAGTTCTGTCTCGTTATTTGTTCTTGTTGCTACTATCTCCCTGATTTGTAAACCCTTCCAAGACCCACTCTCAACTACCCCACTATATGTCTCGCCACACTCGCCCCACGGCGAGTGTGGTTTGGTGATCGCCCCACTATATGTCTTGCTGTCTCGCCATTCCGCCAAATCTTACACGACAAATCTCGCCAGCTTAAAGCTCAGGACGATTTTTAAGATCGTTCTTCCTTGTCCGAGATTACGCTACCATGCCACAAAATTTCACTAGTTTTGCTTCTCGATCAATTTTGACTTCCATGTGACTAATCTGTGAATTTTCGCACTGCTTCTTTGAAATCGTTGTGCAGTCCATTCGCGAATCTCGATATAGAGAAATCTCTGAAACCTTTCGTTTCTTGAAGCCACCTATACCGTCGCTCTTCCACTTCCATCTCTGTCTCCCTGTAAACAAACAAGATATGAAAGCTCATTTGGCTTGAACAGCTGCGTGCACGTGAAGCAACGTTTTAGGGATTTAGCATAGTGAAGCAACGCAAATTAGCTGTTAGCTATGATGTTGTATAAATAAACCTCTCTCTCTCTCTCTCTCTCTCTCTCTCTCTCTCTCTCTCTCTCTCTCTCTCTCTCTCTCTCACACACACTCGGATTAGTTAATTCGCGTCACTAAGGGTAAGATGCACGCGATGTGCAATTAAATGCCCTTGTATAAAGTGCCATCTATGTATCATCGTTAAAGTTTAACCGAAAAGGGCTGGGATAGGACAATCTAGTTACCCATCACTTATTCACTAAAATTGGCTTGAAGACCCGCTGAAAATGCGTTACTTCGTTGTTCAGGTATTCACGAATAATCGATTTTCAAATAGTGGAATTTCCGCGTGATTTGTGGTACCGCTATGCGCTTGTATTTTTGTTGTATGCCATACGAGAAAGATTTATGATTTTTTTTTGTTCAGGCACTCGGCCATCTTCACCAATCTCACCACTGCCCACTGAAAAGCCGCGTTTGTGTTGAGATTAGAATTTCCCGCGTCATAGTAGAATTTTCGTTGTGGGGACGGCTGCAGATACTCTGAACATCAAAACTAGAGTAAATAGTGGAAAATAAAAAATCCCTTTGCAGAATCCAAATAATTCATTGGATCCAGTTAAATGACACAAAAAGAAGTTGGCTTTTCAGTTAAACTTTAAAGTTTCACTGAAAAGCCAATTTATTTTTGTATCTTTAACTGAGTACACTGGATCATTTTAGGGATTTTTATGGGGTATTTAATTTTTTTTTTTTTTTTTACATATATGCTCTAGGATGACATTCATCAAGTTCCACTATGACACGGAAAATCTGAATCTCACAAACGCGGCTTTTCAGTGGCCAGCGGCGAGCTTGGTGGAGAATGCTCACTGCCGAACACAATTTTTCCATAAATCTTTTTCGTCAAGCATACAACACAGGTACAAGTGCACAGAGGTACCATAAATCCGACAGGGAAAGCCCACTATCCGAAAATCGATTATTCGTGAATAGCTGAGCAACGAAGTAACGCAGTTTCATCGGATCTTCAAGCCTATTTAAGTGAATAAGTGATGGGTAACTAGATTGTCCTATCTCAGCTCTTTTCGGTTAAACTTTAAGAGAAGATTTTTTAGTAAACATCCCCAGCATATCAGCCACCTTTCCTCCTCCAATTCTGGAAACTTAAAAGAACCTCCTGCAAGTGTCCGCAACCGGATTTGTTCCCTGCTCGTGTAACCGGATCCCACCCCCCTTCCCCAATCTCCACCAGCGACCGGGGCCACTCTGCGCCGAGGGCTCCCGAAGTTTACAGCCTGCTTGTGGAGAATAAGCCGGTTTGTGCAGAGGAGACACTCTTCAAAGAAGGCTTGCTAGTTCGTGAAATTATAGGCTTATACTATATCCAATATCATATCCATAATATTATATCCAGTATTTGTTTACAAATACCACAATTATGAAACAAGGGGGTGTGGGGATATAGTTAATGAAATCCGACAAACAACTCGTGCATCGTTCATTATCAGGAATTTTGCTACAAGTGTTTGGAATTCAATCCCAAGTATAGCCCGTGAAGCCCCGCACCTTGCTGCATTCAAGGCCACAGTGAAAAGGTTCTTCCTCGCAAAAGAGTAAGCAAGATTCGGTCGTTTTCTTTTTTCTTCTTTTGTTTTGTTTCGTATTTGTTTTAGTGATTAGAAATGTACTGTTACTAGTAGTATTTATTTTTCATTAGTAGTAGGATTTATTCTTCATTAGTAAATAGATGTGAATATTGTTTTTCGCCTGTTATTTAACAAGTCCCCCGGGACTTTCCCTGCAGGTGATGCAGACAAATGTTATGCGTTTGTTTTGTATTAAACATAATCTAATCTAATCTAAAAGTCTAATCACCTGGAACTTACTGGGGTTGGTTACTGGATACGAAAAACTCGGATTGCATAAGCACAATTCGTATTAACTGGGAAGACGGAAAATGGGGAGATTAAGCGTAGAAATTCGAGCGGATTCGTGACATTGAGGGTTTGGAATCAGATTCCGAATCCAGCCTGACAAGCAGAAAATTCAAAACCGGCAAAAAAGGACGAATCCTGGATTCAGATTCGCCCACCTCTGTCCTGCAGGCAACCTTGTATTCCGACTCCGCGCGATAAGAGTTGTCTATAAATTAAGAGGGAACGGTTTGGACAACAGCAATAAATGGAGGCTGGCATAAAACCATCCTGATCTTGCCTTTCAAAATAATACAGAAAATGTAGATACTGAGTTATGTCTTAGCCCTTTAGATAGCACCTACTTGGGAGCCCCTTTCTTGCAGATTATGAACATCCAAACGGTGTAAGCTGCTAATCCGAGAACACCCAGGCCCCAGAACAAGGCTATGTCTTTGGGTAGGGGTTTGGTGATTGTTTCACTGTCGAACCGGGCGACGATCAAAAATTCCGTGAAGACGATGGTCAGAATTGTCCATGACTGACGGCCGATGCTATGACAGTCGCTGAAAAGAAAACCTTATAAAATGTGCACGGAACATCTATCCTTAAAGCCTATATCAAAACCTTAAGATCCTGGTCATTATCCAATCTCCAGCTTCGTAAACCGCCTAAAAAAAGCCACCCGAAGAAAATGAATATATGTGTGGTTTTTTCAGTGTTTATGGCACTTTCAGTAGTGCACCTGGTGCTATTTCAGTAAAACTTAGGGGAGGGGCCAAAGATCGATTTGGGCCGGGGTTTATTATACAGACTCGAAATTTAAGTTATCTTTTGGGGGTAGATATGTAGTAGTTATCCAATATACATCAAAGGACCCCTCTTGCTTATTCTGCCTTTCATATTATCCCTAGCTTCCTTATATATATACATATATATATATATATATATTATTTGTAACCCGCCAAATACACAAGGTTATAATGGTTATATATTATGGGATTATAAGATTCTGAAATCCCCGCTTTTCGCCATTGTTTCGTTTTGTACCTACGACTTTTTAGCGCTTTTTGGGCCAAGTCGAGTTTTCGACTAGGCCCAAAGCCAAGGTCACGCAGCTCAAACTTCACCGAAAGCTTCAAGGTCCGCCGACAACTCTTTCTTACATAAGGACATGAAAAGCTTGAAGCACTGCTTTTCATTTTGGGAGACATGGTAGATAATCAGGACTATCTTCTGTTTTGTACTTCTTTTGTTTTGCTTCGTTTTCCCACACTTTAACCACGGCGCGTTCAGTTCTTAAGTATTTTGAGTCCAGCCGCCGCGTCGGAGAACGTGAAGGGTGTATCGAGTCAAGAAGCGCTTACAAGAAAATCTGTAATTTCGCGTGGAAAATAATGGTATTTTCGAAAACGATATTCCTTTGCCATTTCATCGTGAAAAGATCATTTCTGGTAAAAGTTGTGCTTTAAAGGACACCTGAACAATGAAACCATACTTGAACACACCATGGAGAATGCATTTACAGACATGGCCACGGAGAGCATTCTTCTCCTGAGCGTGACGTTTTCAAAATAGGGATGTTCGTTTCTGGAGGTTTGCAAATGCAGACTCCAAGACAAAAAGCGCAATTCATTCAAATCTTGTACAGCGCTGGCCCGATCATATTGGAATTTCTTCTAGATATACGTTTGGGCTTAACTGGTTAAAAAATATTCCAGAAGAAGGGTTGATCGGAGACATTTGTACTGAAATAAGGACATATACAAAATGGAGCAAAAATCATAGCTTGGAAACACTATTTCGTATTTGGATTGGGTTTTCTGCAGGCGATGTTAACGGAAGTCATACAGACAGATAGGGATGATACTTGGTACTCTTCATTCAGGTGTCCTTTAACGAAAAGTCTTTGCTTTGCATTTTTCCCTTTGAAAAACATTTACCGGAAAAAATAGCACCAAGGAGGAAGACTTTGAAATCTAAGGGGGGTATGACCCCCTCTGCCCCCCTACCCCTAATGGCGCAAATGGGTATTTTCGTGGGATAAAATAATTACTGGTATCACGACACACAGCGGGGAATCGGTTTTACAACCCTGCTCACCGTGACATTTTACCCCCAGAAGCCCCGACAGCCAGCCGTACGAGACAGAAGCTAAAACTTGTGCCTGCGCGTGCTCGGACAAATCGCTACCAGAACTCTTTCGTGCCCTTTTTTGTCCTTGAATAATAGTGCACGATAACATGTTTTGTAGTAAAACATAAAATTAGCCACTGAGCTACGATTTTTATGTAAATAAACCTTTCTTTCTCTCTCTCTCTCTTAAGCAGAAATATCGTATAGTTGACTTCGCTAAACGGAGATGTCAGCTGAAATTATTTGAGCGATATTTCAGCCCTTCTTTGCAAGGGTCCTGCTCAGGCTCAAAGCTAGAAAGGTGAACCTGGAAATATAGTATTTTGAGGCTCCCTTTAAAAAGATCTAAACGGCATATACTCACGGGTCATCAAGATACTGGAAAACTTCTCTTAGCGACACCGCACCCCAGAACAGCATGGCAAAGAGTCGGACAAGGTTGAGCCAATGATCGGGGGGAACCCAAAGTACGAATTTTAAGTAGAACGTATTCAGCTCCGTCAGAAGAAACTGGAAAATAAAGAAATAAAATCAAACTGACGGTTTCAACAAGACAAAATAGTCGGAAGGTTAGTCCTTCCGATCTTCATTTAATCAGGGACCCATAAATTTCCTGTAATGCCTCGCCATTCAGGGGGCTTGTCAATAAGAGATTTCTGATGCGCTCTTGACCGACCGTCCGGTAGCTCGAGAGATACCCACGGGGATAGAATACGCGACTATCCAGATAGACAAAATTTGGGATTGGCTGCTGGCGCCTCGAGGGAGGAGTCTCTTTGGCGCCCACGTCCAATAAAAAGAACGCCGATTCGACCCAAGCGGAATTTTTCGAAATTAGGAGAGGGTCGGGCAACATAGCAACATAGAAGCATAGGAAATGACAAGCCCCCTGAATGGCGAGGCATTGCAGGAAATTTATGGGTCCCTGGTTCAACTCAGATCTATGTTCACGTGACGGTCTGATTTGGCTTTCTTCCCATTTCTAAACTACCTCACTTAAAAGCAACGTTCGCTCACAACCTGAAATTCGCACCGTCTGATGCCAAATCCGTCGAATATGCAGTGAAATAATTATCACATCCAAATATTCGCATTCAAAATTTCTTACCGGTGGGGTTGGGTGGGGTATGGATGGATTATTGTTTTTTCCGTTTTCTGGGTGAAAGCTTCTGCGCTTTCTCAGGCATATATCTGTACATAAAAACATCTACACAGAACTCAGAATTGTAAATAATCTCAGAATTGTATAAACACAATTTTAACACGCACTTTTATCTTCCGTTATTTTATCTGCATGTCGTTTTAATCCGCATCGTTTCTTTCTGGTTTTTGAGTTGCGTTCGTTTTATTGTTTGTTGGTTCCGCATCGTTTTCCTGTTGGTATTGCGGTGGATTTTATGATTTAGTTTTTGTTGTTTTTCGCCGAGGACGGTTTGCCGGAAGTGCAACCGAAATATCCGGAATCTTATTTATCCCTCGCACATCATCTTAGAGGGATAATTATAGCTGATCAAAAAGAAACCACGAAAATCTCGTTTTCATCATTTTGTTTGGTGGGGTAGACCAAATAAGGTGGAAACACAGGTCGCCTCAGGCCAACTGTATCACCTAATCTATGCGACAATTTAAAGGACCCCTCTTGCTTATTCGGCCTTTTATATTATACTTAGCTCCCTTATGGAATATTACGCTTCTGAAATCCCCACGTTTCGCTTTGTACCTACGGCTCTTCCGCGCCTTTTTTGCTTTGCCAAGTTTTTCCGGTCACGCAACGTAAACTTCGCCGAAAGCTTCAAGGTCCGCCGACACAAAATAGTGTCTATATATTTTAGGAAAATAGCGTTCCTACCTGCGTTAGGAAAATTGCGTTCCTAGTTTTGAGAACTCTAGGAAGAAAACGGTTGAATTTCCACCGCCATCTTGTGCCCCGAAATTATTAGATTATTAGCAATTATCGTTCCTGATCGTCCGTCAGACCAAGAATAAATAACGAGACAGAATTACTGTCTCCCTATCTCGGTCATACAAACATGCTGAGTCGAGTAAAATACGACCGACTCTCGATGCAGAAGAGCGGCTTCGCGCCACATCACGTTTTGTTACCTCTACAAATAGCTCGATCGCCGGTTAGTTGCTAAAGAGGAAATCTAGAAGTCAACGCTGATTGGTTCTGTGGAGACGCTCCAGAGAGGATCAGCGCGCGGAGTACGGCTCCTGCTCGCCTCTTTCGATATTTCTTGTGCGATAGGCAACGGTGAAGACGAAAGAGAATTAAGCGGGTATCAACATCAGCTCAAAGCTACAGTAAATACTTCCAGCTCTGCTCAGATTTGTCGGGGTTTTCATAGTCGCTGCATGGACTAAAGACAGAAGTTCTTACTGATTATTTGTTCTTGGTCAGACTAATATACTTGAGTCTATATATATATAGCCGAGTGGCCAGCGAGTCGCCGGTAGCGTTTACATTTATAAACCGTCCTAGGGACAATCAAGTCCTACGTTAGGTCCTCATCTTATGACGTTACCAATAATCCACGATGAGGAGCGATAATTGCTAATAATCTAATAATTTTGGGGCACAAGATGGCGGCAGAAATTCGACCGTTTTCTTCCTACAGTTCTCAAAACTGGGAACGCAATTTTCCTAACGCAGGTAGGAACGCTATTTTCCTAAAATATATAGACACCTAGCTGGCCGACAACTCTTTCACACGTGAGGACAAGATACGCTTCAAAGTGTTGCTTTTCATTTTGGAAGACACTGTGGACCATCAGGTCTATCTTCTGTCTTGGACTTCTTTTCTTTTCCTTAGTACTTTTTTTTACCATGGCACGTTCAGTTTTCAAATATTTTGCGTCCACCCGCCGCGTCTGAGAGCGGGAAGGCTGGATAGCGTTGACAAGTGCTTACATGAAAATTGCCACTATTATCAAGAAAACTACAAGAATTGTGAATCTTGTGAGAAGGACATTTACATTCAAGGACAATTCCCTATTTCCTACTTTATTTAAGGCCGTAGCTCGCCCACTAATTGAATACGACCATGCAACAACAAGACCCTTCTATAACATGGACATTATCGCCCTTGAGCAAGTCCACAGAAGAGCTACTAAAACAGTGCCAGCCATTCGCCATCTGCCTTATGAAAACCGGGTTCAAAAATTGCAATTACCCAGTTTATCCAGGTTTATCTTACAGATTCTCCGAGGTGATTTGATCGAAACTTTTAAAATTTGTCATAATTATTATGACAACACAAGTCCCGATGATGTCCTCACTTTCAATCACAACGGTCTCAGAAGACGCAGCCTGAAACTGAGTGGTGAAAAATTCCAAAAAGACATTGGAAAATATAGCTTCAGAAACAGGATAGTGGAACACTGGAATAATCTACCAGAAACTGTCGTAAATGACGAAAACATCAATCAATTCAAAGCAGGTGTAGATCACCACTTGGCTGAAATTCAATTTAGTGTATAGAGAAATATATAGAGGCAAAAGCCTTTTGATGCAATTATATTATTATTATTATTCACGTGGCAAGTAATGGTAATTTCGAAATACGATCTTTCCGCGCTATTTCATCGTGAAAAGATCATTTCTATATAGTGAGCGTGTTCCACCCCTCTACCAGTAGTAACTATTAGTTACTATTTCCGTTCCAGCCTCACGAAAAGTTACTACGCTGACCGTTCCAACCTTCTCAAAATAGTAACTATTTGCTTACCACGCTCGGGAGCGTAGTTAGCGTACTAACTACGCATCTCTGTAACGTCCTTGGTCGGATCATCCCGCGGCCTGATATTTGACCGAAAAAATAAAAAAGCGTTCCAGCCTAGCGTGGTAACTACGGCGACTAGCGTAGTAACTACGGCGAGTAGGGTGGAACACGCTCAGTAAGAGTTGTGCTTTAAGTCCGCTAGCCCCCCCTATTTAAGCTCCTCCACTACGAAGTAACGTCCACGCGGTGGCAAAAATTTGCACTTGGATTCGAAATTTGGACGCCAAAAATGCTGTGAAATCGTTTACAGCTGCGTCGAAATCACCGTATCTGTTTGTTTGTTTCTTCTCGGCATTTGTGAAGGAGGAAATCTATGGCTCAGAACTGAGAACCCTACTAAGAAATCCCCACTGAGCAGCTATCTGAGCTCTGAACTGAGCCCTGGGCTCTCTGAGCAACTCCCAAAATAACTCCCCACCAAGCAACAGATTAGGTTACAAGGGTCATGTCCCCAAAATAACGCAATATCAAGAAAATAGAGAGGAGAAAGAAAAATTTCATCAATTCACCAGAATGGCGACGTGCAAGAATCTCAATTTAAACAAGAACGGTCTGAGCGGACACAATTCAAGTGGCTGGCGATTTTCCAAAGACATTAGTTGCGTTTTTGCAGATATCATGGTATCTAATATAATAATGGTCTAAAGTCGTTTTTGCAGTTATCGTGGTATCTGATACCACGGTCAAAAGGTGTTTCTGCAGTTGTCGGTGGTATCTGGCCAGTTACCGTGGTAACTGATATTCAGATATCACGGTTCGACCGTGGTATCTGGTCGTGGTATCTGAAAAGCCATCTCACTTTCATCAAATTTTGTCAAATTGGTGAGAAAGAAGTTCAGCACTTAGTGATGTAACTGGATATCAGTTTTTCTTTTGGGATGACTTCAAAAAGTGCTATTTCGGCAATAGTCGTTTTTGCACAGCAACCGTATATCAAATACCACGGTAACTGCAAAAACGACTAACTGCAGATCCAGTCACCGTGGTAATATACCATGGAATCTGTTAGCACGGTAACTGCAAAAACGACTGTTTGCAGATCCAGTTACCGTATATCTCATATACGGTTGCTCGGCAAAAACGACAATTGCCGAAATTGTTCTTTTCGAAGTCAGATACCACGATCAGTTACCACGGTCGGACCGTGGTATCTGAATATCAGATACCACGATAACTGCAAAAACGCCTTTTGACCGTGCCTTTTGATCGTGGTATCAGATACCACGATAACTGCAAAAACGACTTTAGACCGTGGTATCAGATACCATGGTCTCTGCAAAAGCGCAACTATTGATAGATGGTCTTTCCAAAACAGTGTGGCGGCAGTTTTGGTAGTTTTGAAAACTACTTCAGAGTATAGTCTCTGAAGTAGTTTTGATTGACTCGATCAACACCTTCAAAAATTCCCTGGACAGTCGTACGCTAAAAATATTTACGATGGGACGTGTTTTAGACATACACTGTAGAGGCAAATGGCATATTTTTTTTGCATCAGATTATTACTATTACCAAGAAATACATACCACGAAAACTATGCCCAATGTAGCAAGCCACCTCTCAAGGCTCGACATCGGTCTCCACTCGAACCTGATCCAGTTGTAAGGTCCAAATTGGGCGAAGATTCTTCTCAATTTCCCCCTGAAAAAAGGTGACCAAGATGACCAGATATCTAAACGCGTTGCCGGTATACAAGAAGAGCCAAAACACGACCGGAAAAAAACATCTGCTGACTTTTTTGTTTGTCATCATGATATCAGAAAAGTCAGCAGATGCTTTTTCGGCCGTTTTTGGGCTCTTCGTGGCAATGCTTGTTTTGCACAACGTTTTAATGCGTAACGTTTGAAAAACATAGCAGCTAACATCCTACGTGTTATCTGTTGAAACTGCATTTCCTTGTGTTATCTGTTATGCAAATTCTGACAGTGTAGTGCAGAAAATCTGATCCACCTCATGATTCGAGGTCAGTTTGGGCAGAATATAACATAGGCAGCGACAAGCCCCTGACAGGAAACTATGAGCTCTTGACTGCACTTTTTTTTCTTATAAACTATCAGTCAGAGACGGGCGAATCCGATCATGAAAGGATTCGAATCCGAATCCGAATCCAGGAATAGGTACGAATCTGATTCCGAATGATAAACCTTAAGCATAGGGCTAGTGTGTAAAAATTAGGAAAATATTAGAAATCTGAGCGGATTCGTAAGATTCAAGGTTTGGAATCCGAGTCCGAATCCGAAGCCAGCCTGACAAGCAGAAGATTCCAATCCAGATTCGAATTCGACCAAAAGGACAAATCCTAGATTCGAATCCGAATCCGGATTCGGATTCGCCCATCTCTGCTATCAGTGATAATTAATGAAAATGCAACTTACCTGTACGAAGGAATGTTCCAGAGACCTCTCCAGTGATATTCTTTTATGCTGAAGTATCGTAACGTCCACATGCCAAACAGGATCCCCCCGCCGTTGCACAGTATGGCATCCATGATCCACTAAAAAACAAGAAGTTTTATTATTTCCGTTAGAAACCATCGCTCCTCATCATTTTCTGCGCAGTTAGAGCGTTGAGCTTTGAACTAAGACAGGTTTGGGATACGAGTTCAAATCCTCGCACTCGAGGCACTGAAGCAGAGTTTCCTAGCAGAGTTTTAGTTAAAGGACCTGTCTTCAACCTACTTCCTTAATTGCTCCATCCATTCTTAAACCGAAAACCCTATTTTTATACGGTGCATTCCAACCCCTCTAAAAAAAAAACTTCCTGATTTTCACACTTGCCGGGTTTAGCTACCTTCGATGCGTATCATGCTGTCGCCGGTTGTTCACGAGAGGTTTTTCCATCAGAAAAATCGGTTATGTAAATTTTTCCATGTTATTGCTAGAAGTCAACGGGCCTGGAGAAAGGCTTAAAGGCTGTTAAAGCACAACTCTTACTAGACATGATCTTTTCACTATGAAATGATCAGTAAAAACATTTTCGGAAAATACCATTACTTTCCACCTAAACTTAGCGATTTTCTTGTTAGCGCTTGTCGAATCTATCCAGCCTTCCTGCTCTCCGACGCGGTGGCTGGGCGCAAAACTTTTGAAAACTGAACGCGCCGTGGTTAACAAGTGGGAAAACTAAGCGAATAAAAGAAATCAAAACAGAAGATTCTCATGTCCTTATGTGTGAAAGGGTTCGTTGAGGATTTCGTCATACTTCGTGTTTGGGACGGGCAAAACTCGGCACGACCTAAAAACCGCTAAAAATTCATACGGACAGAAGGAAACAATGGAGAAAAGTGGGATTTTAGAAGCTTATAATTCCATAAGGGAGCTAGGTATATTACAAAGGGCAGAATAAGCAAGAGGGGTCCTTTAAAACAACCCAAACCCTAGACAATATGTTGAAAGCAGAGCCTATAGTCTTGAGGTAGGCTATTCAACTATTTTAAATTATTGGAATTTAAAGAGTAAATAGTGCGAGGGGTCCTTTTAACGTTGATTGATGGTGATGATCATAAGGGGGGGGGGGGCTAACAGGAACTAAACCGCATAGTGGCTCTGAACTAGAATATGGAGAATTGACGGTATCCGCGGTTCAATTCTGTAAGAGCCACAGACGAAGCAGCCGTAAATCGGTATCTAGAAAAATCTAGGGGAAAGAAAGGAAAGCTTCGGGCGGTGTGCCCCCAACCACGCATCACACCCCCGGCCGAGGACGGTGAAACAGGAGATCGGCACCTACGTTGCACAAGTTTGTAGCCTTTGCGAAAGTTAGCTTCTTCTTGCGTTAGAAACCTCATGGAGGAAGCCAAACCCTCTACCAATAGTAACTATTAGTTACTATTTCCGTTCCAGCCTCACGGAAAGTTACTACGCTGACCGTTCCAACCTTCTCAAAATAGTAACTAACAGTAACTATTTGCTTACCACGCTCGGGAGCGTAGTTAGCGTAGTAACTACGCATCTCTGTAACGTGATTGGTCGGATCACCCCGCGGCCTGATTATGTGACCGAAAAATTCAAAAAGAGTTCCAGCCTAGCGCAGTAACTACGGTAACTAGCGTAGTAACTACGGTAAGTAGGGTGGAAGTGATGTGGAACACGCTCATGGTCTCGCCAGGACAAAAACGATGACCCTTGTGGTGATCCGCTCGTCTGGCTGCATCCAAAAGCTGTCAGCAGAAGGAATACGGTTGCGTTCCATAACTTACCGACTGTTAACAGATTGTTAACTTTTTGGGTTCCAGGTTTCTGATTTCGAAATTCAAGCTCGACCCACCGACTACTTCCGTCCCAGAACTTGACGATTGTTGACAATTTGTAACGATGGTTGGTGAGCATCATTGGGAAAAGTTAACAATAGATAAAGCTGCAGTTGGCTCCGCCCCGAAATAAAGTTGACGATTGTTAACAGTTATGAAGTTTCTGGAATGCAACCTAAGTGATAAGGCCACCAGGTTATTTAAGCCGAGTCATGTGTGAACAAAAGTAGGTAGCCCAAGAAAACACAGAGGTGATCGAGTGTGAAGTATATTTATGTTTGACGTAAAAGTCAAATTCGGCGGTCACGCTGTGAAAGCTACTTTTTAGAAATAAAACTCTACTCTACTCTACTCTACCCGGGTGCACCGTACCCGATGCTTTGTCTGTGTTTAAATTCGTCCTTTACTTGACGTTCGACCGCAGTGATTTTTTTTTATCTTTTTATTTCATTCACTTCGTCCTTCACTTCCTCGCTTTTGTTTATTTTAAATTTCAGTGAGTAAAGCGCTTCACGGAGGTGCCCCAATGCTTTCTCTCCATTCTGTACTGATCTTTCCATATGTTTTTGTAAAAGTCTACAATCACTTTTGAACGAAAATCGCACAGAAGCTCAGACGGTACTAGGGGACGGCAGGATCATAAACCTATCACCAACTTACTAGGCTACTGATTCTTAGAGGCAAATGTCAGTTTGCGTATGGGCGTTCGGGGGGGGGGGTACGCAGGGTGTGATCATAGGTCGTTCTAAACAGAAAGAGAGGCCTTTTCTGTTGCTTTATATTATTATTACTGTTATTATATAATTACTATCATACAATTATCATTATATAATTACTATCATATCATATAAGACTATCCTTAATGTATTTGCAGAACATTTTAGTTCTGTTGGCGGTAAATTGGCATCTAAACTTAAAAAAGACGGTATACAACCTTCTGACCAAATCCGAAGGGATCACTATTGACTGAGAATTTGTTTTCCTTTTCAGAGTTTACCCCTGAAGAAGTAAAGAAAACTATTATGAAACTAAAAACAAGTAGTACCCCAGATGATTTTGGATTTTCAGCTAAAATTGTTAAACAACTTGCAACTAATATTTCTCCCATGTTGGCACATATTTTTAGTTTATCCTTAGTACATGGAGTTTTCCCGGACCTGTTAAAAAAGGCAAGTGTTATTGCTTTACATAAGGGTGGTAGTTCAACCGACCCTTCAAATTATAGAGGTATTTCTTTATTATCTGTTTTTAGTAAGATTTTGGAAAAATTGGCGCATGGACAAATACAAATTTATTTGAAGGATAATAAAATTATACATGAATCTCAGTTTGGTTTTATGAATGGTAGATCTACTGAGTTGGCTATACATGAACTGTTATTGGAAGTGAATGATGCGCTGGATAGTGGACAGCATGCACTGGCCATATTCCTTGGTGTTGCCAAGGCGTTCGACGCCGTTGACCATCGTCTACTGCTTCAGAAACTACAGAATTATGGTTTTCTGAGCACTTCTCTTGATTTTTTTGCTTCATACCTTTCTAATAGAACACTTGGATGCTCTGATAAATCAAATGGTATTTTTTCTGAGAATTTTAACATTAGCTTTGGTGTGCCCCAGGGATCTGTTCTGGGGCCCACCTTGTTTTTGCTTTTTATTAATGATTTGCCTGATGTACTGCCAATCTCCAAAATTATTATGTTTGCAGATGATGTGGTCATCTTTGGATCCCATGTTGATTTGTCACAGCTTTCCTTAATCTGAATAATACAATGTCGACTGCCTCTGATTGGTATAAAAACAATCTGTTAACTCTGAATGAAAAAAAGTGTCAGTACATGTTGTTTTCACGTATTAGCTCAGTTAATACGATTGGTTTGAATATTTACCTCAATGATGTCGAACTACAGAGAGTTGATCATTTTCGATACCTTGGTGTAGTTCTGGATGAAAATCTTTCTTTTCGTCAACATATTAAAATTTTTGCATTGAAAGTGTCGCGGAATATTGGCATTCTTCGGAAACTACGCCATTTATTCCCGAGATATATTCTGAACACTATCTATTTTTCTTTCG
Source organism: Branchinecta lindahli (assembly GCA_023053555.1). Classification (NCBI taxonomy): domain Eukaryota; kingdom Metazoa; phylum Arthropoda; class Branchiopoda; order Anostraca; family Branchinectidae; genus Branchinecta; species Branchinecta lindahli. Next base: position 17,738,861 of record JAKZAO010000011.1, on the reverse strand, counting down.
TCCACCCGTATTTTGTTTGCTGTGCTTCAGTGTGGGCTTCTACTTTTCCTTCTATTCTTAAACCTCTTCAGATTCTTCAAAATAAAGCCCTTAGGATACTTTTCAGTATTGACAATAGATCTTCAGTTAAGCATCTTTATGCACTGTCGGGAATTTTCAGTATTTGTCAGCTCAGAGATATGTCTATTTCATTTATATGTTTTTTATATCAACGTGGATTATTACCATTAAGTTATGCAGGGTTATTTTCAATTAACTCGCAGTTCCACAATTATCCCACTTCCCGTAGATCGGATTTTTCAGTTGAAATTAGGCCTTCTTCACGATCTAGTTTTGGTCTTCGCCATGCTGGTCCGAAAATCTGGAACTCCATTCCAGCTGATTTGAAGCAGTGTCTTGACCCATCAAAATTTAAAAAAACTGCTTAGAAGGCATATTATTGATTCTTGCAAGCAATAAAGTGTATGTACGTATCTTTAGTTGTGGTGTTTCGAAGGATTTTTATTATTTATTTTGTTTAGGCTAGGTTAAGACGGTTATTTTTCTTTTATTGGAGTTAATTTACGCGCTTAAGTATGTCGTGAGGCATTTGCGTTGTTTGTTAGAAGTTGGTTAAATTTGTTATAAATAAACTACCTACCTACCTACATATAATTATAATCACTTACATGGTCCCACCAGCATTCCGAGAAATTCGGCAGTTGATGCTCCAATGTATACTCAAGGACCTCGAACATGACTGAGATTACAGTACACAGCCACCAATCACGGAGGACTAGGGTCTTCAACCACCAACCAAAGAAGTGAGTAGGGACGAAGGCGTCGAACTTGTCCCAGACATTATGGAAGGGGTCTTCGGGTTTCTCAGAGTCATAAATGACGCAAGATGATCCATAGGACTTTTCTTCTAAGGATTCTCCAAGACTGCTATCGAAGTTCTTGAGAAGCTTGCGAGAGTCGTCAACAGTCTAGAAACAAATAAATATTATAGCACAAAATACCACAGGGACAGAAAACAACAGCAGGCACGAACGGCTTGACATACCCGTTTCCTACACCAAGATCGGATGTACGCGAGCCTGAATACTTTCAAATACCTTCATAAAATTCATTCCACAATCATTCTTTTTCGGCCGCTAGATGCGCTAGCATAAAGTAAACACTGACACGTTACTTCTCGGCGTACGTTTATCAAGGTTTGTTTGGCTATTTTCAATTCCTCTTAGGCCTAGCCATGTTTCAAACTGATTAAATTGCCTCAGGTCTTTTTCTGCTCTACCCAGCTCTCTCTTTTTCACGGGGCTAATGCGCGACTCGGTACGCTCAAATACACCCTTCATAAAATTCCTTCCAGATTAGTTCTTTTCCGGTCGCTAGATGCGCTAGCATAAAGTAAACAATGACACGTTACTTCTCGGTGTACGTTAATCCAGGTGTGTTTAGCTATTTTCAATTCCTCTTAGGCCTAGCCATGTTTAAAACTGACTAAACTGCCTCAGGTCTTTTTCTGCTCTACCCAGCTCTCTTCTGTCAACTTCATGAAGATTGTCAATTATGGCTCCGACTTCAGTGCTGACTGCTGGTTGACTTTTCCACGGGGCTAATGCGCGACTCAGTACGAACCGAAATGCTAATCGCTTATTCCCCCTTCAGATAACTTATACCAAGATACCACGTGTGATTGTTATTGTTTCTCTAACGCATCTGGCGAATTCGTTATTTGAATTTATGAGAGGCGTATAGGGTTCGGAAAAGATGGCCTCCTCTGATCATCTAGACCAAAGATAATAACACGATCTTTGATCTAGACGCGCTACTGGAGCTAGCGCCCAACCTGGGTGTCGACAGCAACACGTCTTGGGATGAACCGCGACGCGAAGCTCTTCCTGGACAACTCACCGGTTAAATCATCCCAACGGGAGTAGTATTTATAGTAGCATTATTCAGAAGGGGGCAATTTGGTGGAATACCCTGATGCTTCAACACTCCAGTATTCAATTTGTTGCAGGTAAAAGAACATTGTTTTTTTTTACCGTTTTGGTTAAAACACGAAACGCAACGAGACTTGGTTGTGGACGAACCCTTAGATTAGCATCATATGTTGATAGTTTCCGAGCCCTTGTTATTCATTGCGTCTCCTGCACCTTGTCATCCATTCCGTTTATTTCACTTACCCGCTTCTAGATAAAAGGGGCCAGACTCAGTACATTTTTGTACAGTTGTGACGTGCGTCTGAATAAAGCAGTTTATATAGCCAACAGAACTTACAACAATTTACTACACTACTAAATTGGTCTACATCACATATCACTGCATTGCATATTTATCTCACCCAGAAAAGCTAAAGGAAAGGCGACCTCCGAAGTACCGCTTCACTTAATCAAGGGTAGGCTACTGTACCAGTCGTGGGTAGCTTGTACTTACTTGAAAAAGGATGAAAATAAGTAGCAGCTCATACACGATACTGAGGCAGAATGTAAGTCTCCATAAGGCAGGATGCGGTCTCTTGAAGGGACCATCTGGCATGATGGTTACACCAAGGACTATGAAGGCAATCAGGCTGGCTACCATGCCCCTAGAACATTTCTTGTTTCAAACAAAGTCTAGATTTGCATAAAGTGGACTGTCAGAAGTCTGAGAAGTGATAAGAGATGGTTGCCCATCCTTGTGTTAAATGTTATGTTGGAAACCAATTATATTTCTGTTGTGAAGTTTTTAAGTGTTATGTTTCGATACAAAATATCTGTTACGACCCTTTTCTGAAACCCATCTTGATTGAGGTTTGTGTGCCTTGATTGAAGGAGGCTTAATGCCTTCTACATCATTTTTTTTTTTTAGCGTACGCTAGGCTATATGAGTTTATTTGTTATGTAGCAGCCCCGGGGTGCTACATTTTGAATAAATAAAAGAAAACATTTTAAAATGGACATAACAGATGTATTCCCATAACGTTTAATACAAGGATGTGAAAACATGTGTTAAATGTTGCCAAACTTTTGAAAGTGTAGAGGTCTGTTACTTGCGATCGCTATTTAACTTCGGAAGGTACAGTTACCTCAGCACTTCTTTCTCAAATTGACTATGCATTCTTAATCGTTCCATCCATTCTCAGTCCCGAGATTCTGAAATGAACTTAATGTTTATCCATCACAACAGCACTAGACTGATTCTTGCACCTTCCGTGCTTGGCGCCGTTCAAAGCAAATCAGGGTTCCGCTTATCACTTCCCGTATGGAAATAATTAAGTCGTAAACAATTGTTAACAATTGTTTACAGTTGCTAACGATCGTAAACAGTTGTTAACAAATGGAAACAGTTGTTTACGATCGTAATTTTACGATCGTGTTTTCCGGTCCATTCAGAACGATCGTCAAGTCGTTAAATACAGACTTGATTTTTAACAACGGTAATAAGGAGGTTGATTTGTTTTTAGTTTTACACAATCAAGATAGTTTTACTCAAACGGCGAATCTGAAATTCCAATCGTAAACGATCGGAAACAACTGTTTCCGATCGTAATTTTACAACTGTTTACGATCGTTTTTCTCAGGTGCATTAAACAACTGTTTACGATCGTTTAAGGTTGTTTTCGATCGGAAACGGTTGTTTACGATCGTTTTTTCAGGTGTCATTAAACAATTGTTTACGATCGGAAACGGTTGTTTTTGATCGGAAACGGTTGTTTTTGATCGGAAGTTGGTTCAGTTTTCAAGTCCTGAAACAAGACCTGGCTTTTAACTGCGATGGTAGGGAATTTTGTTTGCTTTTTTTAGCTTTCCACAATTAAATTAGTTTAATTCAAGCGGGGAATCTGATTCCGATCGTAAACGATTGGAAACAACTGTTTCCGATCATAAATCGTCATGAAACAACTGTTTATGATCGTTTAAGGTTGTTTTCGATCGGAAACGGTTGTTTCCGATCGTTTTTTCAGGTGTCATTAAACAATTGTTTACGATCGGAAACGGTTGTTTTTTATCGAAAAAGTTGGTTCAGTTTTCAAGTCCTGAAACAAGACCTGGCTTTTAACTGCGATGGTAGGGAATTTTTTTTACTTTTTTTTTTTTAGTTTTACACAATCAAATTAGTTTACTTCAAGCGGTGAATCTGTTTCCGATCGTAAACGGTTGGAAACAACTGTTTCAGATCGTAAATCGTCATGAAACAACTGTTTACGATCGTTTAAGGTTGTTTTCGATCGGAAACGGTTGTTTCCGATCGTTTTTCCAGGTGTCATTAAACAATTGTTTACGATCGGAAACGGTTGTTTTTTTATAGGAGACGGTTGTTTTTGATCGGAAAAAGTTGGTTCGGTTTTCAAGTCCTGAAACAAGACCTGGCTTTTAACTGCGATGGTAGGGAATTTTTATAACTTTTTTTTTTAGTTTTACGAAACAACTGTTTACGATCGTTTTCAGTTGTTCCCGATCGTTTTCAATTTGTTCGATCGGAAAAAATTAATTTGGTTTTAAGTCCTGAAACAAGATCTTATGGTTAACAACGGTAGTAGGGAAGATGATTTTTCCTCAGTTGTGAACGATCAAAATAGTGTAAATGATACGGCGAATCTGAAATCCCAATCGTAAACGATTGGAAACAACTGTTTTCAATCGTAATTTTACAACTGTTTACGATCTGTTTATATTTAAAAGCCGTGGAAATGCTTAAAGTTGAGAGCTGTCAGCCGTATTTTTGCTATTTTCACTTTTCTTTGAAGCGCAATATATTTCAGAAGCATCTTTCGTAGTCGAAGCCCCCTCTATAGTGCTAAACCTTCTTCTGGTAATTTTTTTTAGAGTGCTACCGTCAAATCGATAATTCTGGAAAAAAAAATATTTTCCTGTATATAGTCCAACGAAAATGTCTATCGTATTATCGTCAAACGGATTGAATTATTTGAATCACAGAAAATGAAACATTAGTAGGAGTGCGACTAGTTGGATAGAAGTCTTTGCTAGTTTGCTCTTCCACTTGGCACCAAGTTTCAGTTCAGCACTAGGTCGTAGGGGCGGGGCTAGAGAGTGTGTTAAATCGGCAGTCAGGAAACAAACCTTCCCGATCGTAAAAATACGATGGAAATAACAATGCCAGGCCATAAAAAATCGATTGGAAACAACTGTTTCCGATCGTAAAAAAACGATCGTTAACAACTATTTCCAATCGTAAAAAAACAATTGTTTACGATCGGAATGTCCCATAATACAATTGTAAAAAAACGATCGTTTACGATTGTTTACGACTTGAATTATTTCCATACGGGTTCTGAGTAGCTCATTGCCCAGAAATACGTTAATGCAATTTTTCCTAGTTTCTCACGGAAACAAAGGAGCTGCGCAAGGCTTAAAACAGACGAGATGGGTTTGTGATCTTTGAAAAACCCACCTGAGTTTCAAAAGTGTCACAAATGTCAATATTGGAACAGAAGCTGTGTCTACTGTGACTTGTGCTTTGAAGGTTTACTGAACAGCGTCAGTCCAACTTCACAACAAGGCATATTATTGCTGCATTTTAGTTTAAAATTGTCAGAAGAAAAAAAAAAACACTACCTATTAGGCTTACCCACAATCCTGAACAACGGTGTCAAAAAAGTTGTCTCTGATTGGTTCATAGCCTAGGGTTTGCCCCTCCAAGTGAACCCATCACAAACAATGCCAGGGGCATTAATTGTCACAGAATGAGAATGACTACATCACAGGGGCAACCTTCCCTCCCCTCTAATATCATATGTTACAGACTGCAATTTCTGAAAGAGCTGGAAACGTATACGGTGAACTTACCTCTTCATATTATACTCCCTGTCATCAACAACAGGTTCAAATAATGCAACATATACAAGGATGATGACAAGTAGAAATAAAGCTGTTAATGTATGTGCTCTCCTGGAACAAAAAAGGGTGTTTACCTATAACAACTTTAGCCTAGGCCTACAGTAGAGTATATTACTTTGTGTAATGTTTGTATACATACATACAATTACCCAATCATATGTTCTCAGCAGACACTGGAGCTATCACTCCCAGCTTTTGATTTATACCACTGAATTGCACCAAAATGGCACCATTAGAAGGTAAATGACATCCAACCCTTCATATTTCGTACCATGGAAGTTTTACAATCTAATTTTTACCTAGAATATTAACAGTAACAAATGGCGATACAACTATAGTACAGATTTACAAGGTGTACCCACTGCTTGGTGTCTTCTTGACGCTCTTCCTGGCTAAAGGCCCAGGCTTCCAGCTAGTACCACTGGCCAATGGATTATTGCTGAGATTTCAAAAAGGGCGGGGGTAGGGGACAGTGGAAGGATCAGTTCAGTCAACCACAAACCCCTGATTTTTGGACACCCTATGCCAAACGCTGGATATGCCTAGCGTTTGGCATAGCCTATGCTTAACCCTGGACAACCTATGCCAAACGCCGGATAGGTGTTGGCACCTTAACCCTGACCTACCTCACTACAGGTGAATTCTGATTGGTTGATTTTTGAGCTTCACTCAAATCATCAATATTTGATTGGACCCCAGTATCCAGCCTTTGGCATAGGGTATCCAGCGTTTGGCATAGGGTATACCAAACGCTAGATATACCCAGCGTTTGGCATAGGCTTTCCCAAAATCAGGGATTTGTGGTAGACTGGATCAGTTAACGTTTTGCAGAACGAAAAACCACCTTCCAGTCTTCATGACGAAAAACAAAATAATGCAGGCCTAGTCAAATAACCAGCCAGCCTTTAAAGACCTTGACCCCCCCCCTCCAATTCCATTTTGGCTAGAAACGCCTCTGGTTCTATTGTGAGCAAGACAAGAGAAATGTTAATCAGGTCATGTCTTCTATAAGAAGAAAAAAGTAACTATAAGCTATCATTTTTTTCGAAAAACCAACATTTCCGAAGTGCAAACTGCTTACCAGTACTAGCAAATTATGCTTTACGTCATAGCACTAAGCTTGTGGTTAGTCGCTGGCATACAAGACATGAAGCAGTAGAAAGGACATCACATTCAAAACCTGTATGCCCATTACATGGTTTTTTCGAGTGAAATTCTGTTATGTTAGACAAAGATTTGGACGCTCGAGCTTTAAATGGAAAATGAGTAAGTGGTATTTACGAATGCATACCTGGTTTTCACATTTAAGATGTGTGGATCCAAAAAGTGCCCAATTTGCGCAGCGATTTGGGAAATGGGCCAGTCAACCACAAACCCCTGATTTTTGGATACCCTATGCCAAACGCTGGATATGCCTAGCGTTTGGCATAGCCTATGCTTGACCCTGGACACCCTATGCCAAACGGCGGATAGCTGTTGGCACCTTAACCCTGACCTACCTCACTACAGGTGAATTCTGATTGGCTGATTTTTTAGCTTCACTCAAATCATCAATATTTGATAGGACCCTAGTATCTGGCATTTGGCATAGTGTATCCAGCGTTTGGCATAGGGTATACCAAACGCTAGATACCCAGCGTTTGGATAGGCTTTCCCAAAATCGGGGATTTGTGGTAGACTGAAACGGGCAAAAATGGTGCAATGCGCACACCTGAAAAATTTGAAGCGCAGCCAAAATAAAAAAAATGCCCAAATGCCACAAATGCAGACCAATACCATCTGGCAACACTGGTCTAGCCCTGGTCCAGCCTAGGCCTAGGCTACCTACCAAAAAAATGTCATGGTGCCATCATCAAACACAACTTCATTTTCTTTCCTTTCAGCATCCCAGTCATGAGCTGTACGCTTCTTGCTCTTAAGGCTTCGCAGTTTGTGATTACTGTTAATGCCATTGCCAGTGTCAACTGAAGCTGGAACATTTCGCCTCAGGACAGCCATGAAAAACTAGTTTACTATTTTTAATTTAAAGATGTACAGGTTAAGAAGTAACCGTCAAAACGGTGCAGGGACGAAACACAAATTTTCTAAGTGAGGCTTAGCCTAGGCTAAGTTATCATAAATTCATGAAAATCTGAAATCATCAAAAATCGTACGACTTTTTGCCGGCAGATCAGTGTTGCCACCCTACCAAAATTAAGTTTACTAAATTCCGGAGAATTTTCTTACTAGATTCTTATAAAATTTACTAACTCAAAAAATTTTTTCGCGGCTGTCGCCGCGACACGTGAATTGCATTGTCGACCTGTACTAGATTTAAATAATAAAGAAATACATCGAAAGACAGTTTAAATTTTGAGTCACACTGAAAAGAAAGCAGCGAAAATATATCGGACCGCGGACTTGATCATCAAGAGCAGAGACGTCAAAAGAAGGGGGTGGCCCCTGTCGGCCAATCGGCAAAGAACAAATAAAATCGGCGCGAAGCGCCGCAATTTTCCAAAAAACAATCAATTTTTTCTTAAAACAGGCCAAATTCTTTTCAAAACTATCGATTTTTCTCAAAGCAATTGGTCCGTTCGTTTTCATCAGGGACAAAAGATTTAACACAATGGACAAAGAGCTCCGATCCTTGGTTTGGTTAACAGACAAAATTAAGAACTCTGGAGTGATAAGCAAGAGTGGATCCTAATATTTGTGTACATTTCCTCAGAATCTATGAAAAATGACGCAACTTCCGGGTTGGACCATCTTTTTTACTAGAAATTGGGATTTTTTACTAGATTAAAATGAAATTTACTAGATCCTCTATATTTACTAGATTTAATATTTTTTACTAGATCTAGTAAAAATTTACTGCCGGTGGCAACACTGCGGCAGATTCTATCTATCCGATCCATTGGAGCTCCGCGTCTAACTTCTATCCGTCTAAAGTTCCGCGGGTTTTCAAAAGTTCTAACACGCGGATTTCTCTGTAGAATCTTTGGGCTTGGTTGCTAGTTTTTTTTTTATCTTTAGCAATGAATGTTACCCGAACCATACTGATAAAATCATCAACTGAAGCATTTCTTGCATCCAGGCAGTTGCCTTTATGCCAGCACATGGTCCATTCATGCACAACCCTTCATCAGAATGATCCTTCTAAAGAAAAAGAAGACAAAGTAACAAGAGAAAAAAGTAAGCTACAGAATATTTGTAGATGAGTTGAAACACTATTGAAAGCTTAGAAGTTATTGGGACATGGCTGAATTGCTATAAAACTCAGCAAAAGGGTTTTAATGTCAACAAGGCTCAAGCAAATCACCCCAACCCAACACGCAACAGAATTCCCGCAGTTCATCCACACAGCAACTTCCAATGAAATCCTGAGCAATGGTACAGGATTAGGGTAGCCACTAAAAAAACAAATAATCAAACCTGAGCTTTTGAAGATCAGAAAGTGATTCTCCTATTTTTTAGCTTTGATTTGAGGCCAAAATCACCTCTCTATCTTGTCTCTAAGCATCTTAAATCTTCTTTAGAAAACAGTATTTTACATAAGAAAATGCCTATGTTCATCCATTGACTTTAGGGTTTTGTCCATCTAGTGACCAGCTTGAAACTATGTGCTTCAGTGAAATTCTATGAAACTGGGTGATTTTGAGCTGGTTTTGAGTGCATGGGGAGCCCCAGCAAGTGAGTTAGATGAGAAAATATGAATATGATCATCAAGGTTACAATCCAATAGACCTATTGCTGCTATAGGCTGCTGACTTTTCCTCCTTAGTATCAACAAATTTTTGTAGACAAGTTCAGCTACTTTTTTTTACATCTAAATTTACATTGAATTTTAAGAAATAATATTAAATAGCTAGGACATCTTACTGTTAGCCTTATAAAATAGACAATTTTGTCCTGAATGCAATGGTATTTTTAAAATATTTTTTGGAGATGTTTTAGATAGGTAAAACTGATAAGGAAAATTCACAGCAATTCATGCATTCATTAAAAAAAAATCGCCAACTTTTGCCACTAGGTCTTTTTGTGGCTACCCTAACAGGATGGAAAATCCTTCAATTGCTCCAAGCTGCAATTTAAGTTTTTTTAAGTTTTTTTGGTTTTGAAACCAGTTCCGTGGTTCTAAGTTCTTTCCTTGTTGAAACACTGGGTTGAATCTGGTTTAACTAACTTTATTCTGTTTTTACCACTTTGGCCAAGAGAAATATATAAAACTCACAGTTCCTATTTGAGCATTACACATACCCTACCTCCTCGGATTGGATTGTGCACACTATTTCATTTGACTAGTCTAGTCTAGCCTCTAGGGCCTAGGCCTCAATCATGCATAATACAAGTCTGAGAATGTCTCAACCTGTTAACATCTTGACCTTGCCCTGATAGCTAAACTCTTAAATTCCTGATCCTCAAATGTTCCTAGGTTTAATGATAATTTTGTTAGATGATTAGGTTTATTATTTCAGCATTTGACTATCAGAGGATTTTTGTTATTTGATTGTTATTTTGTTTTGTCTAAGGTGTCTGTTTGGCTGAAAAGAAAATTATTACTATGGTGATTTACCATCTTTAGCTTCTCAAGCCATGTTTTATTTGAGACAATTGTCTCTTCTTGTCAGGCGAGAAGGTCCTGTTTCATAAATAGCTTTTTGGGATCCCAAAACATAAGTGACGGGAATACGGGATACCTGTGACTTTGAAAAGGTTGTCCATTTGTCAGCATGATAACTCTTGAAGAGGTTAAGATATAATGTTCAAACTTGGTTTGATGATGCATTGGATCAAAGTACATGTCAAATTCTTAGGTGGCCCCATAGCTTTTTAATCAGGGGTGGGGGAGAGGTTTTTAAATTAAGTGATCAAAAAATATATTTTCATGCTAATGTGACAGTCCTGTCACATTATCCAGATAAGTAGACTGACTGGAATCTGACGAAAACTGGAAATTTAGTAGAAGTAAAAGTTTTTCCTAAAGTGGATTGCAGGATTGATAAAGAATACATGCTGAATCCAGCAATGAACTTTATTTTCCCTCCGAACAGATACTTTGACCGGAATCTGGTCAACCCCTGAAAATTTGGTAAACAAAAACAAAAAACAGAAAGTTTGTTGGAAAAGACTGATGTAGGCTACCCCCAAAAAGACACAGTGAATCAGGAATCACTATTTCTTCTTGCCTTAGATGGATAGTCCAGTCGGAATCTTGGATGTTGACGGATAAACCTGATTTTATGATATTCTCTTTTCTAGAAAGTATTACCTAGTGGATCTGGTTAATGGTCAATTAGGATGATCATCAGATGTGTATGGGGTTTGGCAAAGATTGAACATATGTAACCCAGTTGTCTGTCTTAGAAAAGACGGACAAATATTCCCCTTTGGGATCCCGTCGTAACCTTTGGTCTTGTTGTTCTTGTCAGCAGTCTTGTCACAAATAACTGTAATGAACTGTAAACTATGTTTTATTTGTAACAATTGTCGGGAGATTATTCACCTGTCAAGACCGAAATGAAACTGCATTTGGCTATGATAAGTCCGAATAGTGAGAAAGTGAGAATCAAACAAAACGCTTCTTTAATCATTTTGAAAGCTTTTGACTCTCGTCTAACAGTTGGTAAGAAATAGCCATGCTATGCAACCTTCAGTGTAGGTTTGAAGGAGTCTCCTTCCATCCTAACAAAGCTTCTTTTGCAGCTCTGAACCAGGTTACACTTCTGGGACGGTGTGGATCGGATCCTCAGCACCGTGGAACTGAAAGACTAATTGTTGCATTTCCCCTTGGAACAAGTAGTCAGTATGAGACCAAAGATGGTAAGTAATTTCATGCTAACCGTACAGACAATCATTTCTTTTTCAGCTTAGCTGGCTGGAGGAGTCTGGCGCCTTGAGCCTCAATGCCAGAGTACCAAATTGGCAGAGTAGGTACTCGCCTTCAGCCATTCAGGGGCCTCCGAACAACAGAACATTTAGAGCGTGTTCCACCTCTCTACCAATAGTAACTATTAGTTACTATTTCCGTTCCAGCCCCAAGAAAAGTTACTACGCTGGCCGTTCCAGCCTTCTCGAAATAGTAACTAATTGCTTACCATGCTCGGGAGCGTGGTAAGCGTAGTAACTACGGATCTCTGTAATGTGATTGGCTGGATTACCCCGTGGAGCGATGTTTTACCGACAATTCAAAAAAGCGTTCCAGCCCTGACGCAAAATAACAAAAATTTGTGACGTCATGCGTAGTAGCCTAACTACGGTAAGTACGGTGGAACACGCTCTTAGAGTATTTTTAAAGCTATTAATTTAAATAAAACAAGAAAAATATTCAATAACATCAAAAACTCTTATGTTAAGTTTTTGGCTGATATAATATATTGGACCGATAGCCCATTCGGGATTCTGTAGGCTATAAAATAGTGAATCCCGGTAATTGCACCGAAAAATTCTGGTTTCGAACAATTACCGAATAATTATAGGCTAATCCCTAGTAATTGAACCGAATAATTCTGGTTTCGAACAATTACCGCATAATTTCGGTAATCCCTAGTAATTGTACCGAATAATTCTTGGATGATGATTTGTAAGAGGTGTTCCGAAATCTTCACTGCGTAGGGGTATGCACAGTGTTTAGTTTCCCACTGTTTGGCCTAAAAAAAAGTAGTAGGCAGCATCGCAGAACCCTATACATGGCAGGACTGCAATTTCAACTAAATTTCAGGAATTGTCTGCTTCTAAACGTTGGAAAGAACTTTTCAACCATAATCTCCCTAGTCTGCTTCAGGTGTGCTTTGTCTCCCTAGACTGGCTTATGGCAGAGAGTTGTACAGACGAAGACAAGTCCCGAGTAGGCCATCGAGGCTGGATGGGAATCAAGTACTAAAAATAAATGATTGCTTTTGTGTGCCTGGCGCACGGGAAGACCAAATCGTGATCTTAGCTATCGGAGAAAAAGACCTAGAATTCCCTTCACATTTGCATTCCAACAGTTCGATCGAGAAATGTGTCGCAAAAAATTATCGTAGCGTACCTATCTCAGACCATCCATAACCGCATTCAGAGGCGTCATTTCGCGAAAACCTAGGGGAGGCAGTGGCGTAATTCCGGATCATTAGCTCGGTCTTATTAAAATCCACTTTACACAACTGCCTGTCATAATGATGTCAATCACTTCTTTCCTAAATATTTTATGATTTTTCATATGCAGCTTCACTCCCTGGGGGGGGGGGGGGGGGGGTCAAATGGCGCCTCTGACCCCATTGCCTCAATAGGTTATCTTCAGGCTCTCAATGGCACAAACCTCCACTATGCAGCGCGCTTGACTATATCATCGGTAAATTCTTTCAAGGCGAGGTACTCAGTCGTCAAGAATGGCACCAGATCACTGTTTTCAAGCCACGGTTGGCCGAGTACGTCTCCAAGTATCTAACGAAGGGGAGAAGAGTACTGGTGAATGGGAAACTCCAGTATGGTGCCTATGAAGATAAAGAGGGAGTTACGAGGAATACAACAACTGTTGCTGCTGATGAGATTATTTTCCTCGACGGTGGAAGGAAGAGTGAGGACTGAGTGAAGAACATGTGTTTTGTACCTTATTTTTTAGTAATAGAGATCTGTACCTGAATTAGTCCATGGTCACTCAGATTTCCACAGATTTCCTTTCAAGCAGAGTAGAAATCCAACAGCATTCCTTTTCGTTTAAAGCAGAAGTGAAACTCGACAAAATTCCATTATGTTACTTCGCAATGATAAGCGCCATCATTCGTTGCGTTTATGATCTGAATTCTCAGTTCTCGCTTCTGAATTCTCGAAACTACCGTTTTTGCTCTTCCCGCTTCTTTCTTTTCGCTTTTGACAAAAACACTAATTTGGCAGCTCGTCTGCAATCCGCTAATACCTGTTTATGCATGTTGAACATCCGCCCTTTGTTGACCAATCAGGGAGAAGAGCGGATAATCGAAATTGACTATCCGAGCCGGGGCGTCGCTATGGGGGGAGGGGAGGTGGTACCCCCCCACCCCTCGAAGAAAGAAAAAAGCGGGCGCTCTCATAATAATTGAGCCAAACTGGGCACTCACCCAGGAAAGCTAAATGGGGGGCTGGCAGTACGTTCAGAAAAGACAGTAAGGCTAGTCCAGGGTTAACAGAAAACCGAGTTGACATCCAGCTTGGACATAGGCGGTTCTGGGTTCTCGAGCGTTTGAGATTTGAGGAATTGCATACGAAACATGCATCAGTCGCATGTTTCGATCTTGCCAGTCTGACGTAAAGAGGCGGCGTGCTATTTCTGGTCGTTCTGACTTTTTATTTCGAATTCTATACTTATATTTTGTCAGAACGATTGTCAGATTTCAGTTTCGAAGATCGGCAAAAGACAGTTGTCAAATCATGACTTTCACCCTGTAGGGCACAATTTTAATCCAAGTTTCAACAGAATCTGTTGTGTACCAACATATTATCTTGATTCAAGGAAAAATCAGGCTCATTTTGCTTCTTGCGTACATTTTCAGGAATTTGTTAGTTTCAATCAAAGATTCTTCAGAACAAGTCTACTCTGTTTCAAGTTTTTCTCTCGATTCAAGTAAAAATAAGGCTGATTTTCCTTGTGGCGTACATTTTCAAAAAATTTGTTAGTTTCACGCAAAGATTCTTTGTATTTTAACAGAAAAGAATTTTATGACAAGAATTTTTCTCCAGTGAGGCGTTTAAAACAAATTGGCCTCGTGAGCAATGAGAGAAAGTGTCATGACAGGCCTGACTATTCAACACGTCATTTCATTTCATTTTGATTTTTAACTGTAAGTTAAGAACAAGTACGCTCTATTTCAATTCTTTTTTGGGATCCCAAAACGTAAGTGGAGGGATACCTATGACATCACAAAAGTAGTGTAGTGCATCCGACAATTCCATGGAATACGACGCAAGTAGCCTCTGAAACCCTGATCCACGATCTAAACTGGCGTGGGCGAACCTCCACCGTGTTGTTCCTGTCGGGGGAGGGGGGGGGGTGGGTTTTAATGGACAGACGGTTGGAATTCGCTTGAATCCTGGTCTTTACGGGTAATAAAATTCATTAATTCAGCGGTTAGGTCATAGTGACGCAAATTTCAAATGCTGTTACCAGGCTGTGTGTGCACGTAGCTTAAAGGACCCCTCGCACCATTTACTCAAAGTTCCAGTATTTAAAAATAGTTGAATGCTTTAGAACTAGGCTCTGCTTTCAACAATTAATTACCCACGGCTATGGCTGTTTTAAGTCTTTTTCCAAGCCTGTATTCCCACGGAAAATTTAACATGACCGTTTTTTCTGGTGAATAAATGTTTCACAAACAACAGGATGATACACATCGAAAGTGGCAAAACCAAGCAAGTGAGAAAATAAGCGAGGTTTCGTTAGGGTGGTTAGTATGTACCGCATGAAAGCTGGGTCTCCGGATTTAAGAATGGATCAAACGATTACGGAAGTAGTTATGTTAGTATTGTAGGTAAGACAGGCCCTTTAAGGCTCGTCTCCGGCGTCCCAGTTCTGCGACCGAACCCAACAATCCGCAGGCAAATCCTGGCCTATCAAAGTTTACATAAAGCCCTATGTTAAGCACTCAAGATGCGGTCATGTCGATGCAAACCATTCTACTTGTGGAAAATTAGCACTTTGCCGAGAGTTGATTACCCGTTCTAGCCTGTTCTTGGTTTCGCGTAACACCAAGAACAAATAATCAGATAGAACCTCTGTCTTTATTCCCATGCAACGACTATGGATACCCCGACAAAACTGAGCGGACCTAGAGGTATTTACTCTAGCTTTGAGCTGATGCTGATACCCGTTTACCCATCTTCCGTCTTCGCCGTTGCTCATCGCAGAAAAAATAGTGCAGGAGGCGTACTCCGCGCGCTGACCCGCTCTGGAGCGCGTCCATAGAACCTATCAGCTTTGACTTCTACTTTTCCTCACAGGCGACTTCACAGCTATTTAGCTATTTGTAGAGGTAAAGAAACGTGATGCGGCGCGAAGCTACTAACCTCCGCTCGTTCGTAGCGGACAGGGTATGGGGAAATATTCGACTCCGCATAGTCATATTACAGAGATAGGGAGACGGAGGTTCTGTCAGATTATTTCTTCTTGGTAACATTCATTTCCCAGAGTTTCGCCTGAACAAAGACAGGAGCCGTTGCCATGGTGAGAAGTAAATATGGAATCTTTAGATACCTTGTGTAAGAAAATTGAGACTCTGAAGCTGTGTCAGGAAAAAAAGGTAAGGACAGGGACTTTGTAGCTCAACAACCCGTCAAAACATCTAGAAGACCAAGGTCCTTGTGACTGACTGTCCCGATTAAACCCTGGCGCCCCCTCTAGATTAAAAAAAAAGATTTCGGTTACGCATATTCACCTCAACTTCCAGACCCAGATAACAAATCTCGCCATGAAAAGATGGCTAATGCGAAATTTATTCTCCTGATGTGTTAAGTTGATTGATTGATGACTGTATTTTGGTTGAAGTTTAAGTTAGACATTCATTTAGGCTAGTGTAACTTTTTAAAATGAATTGAATGTAGAATTTGTGAAAGTGTATGGTCTAGTTGTTGGTTAGTTGTAGACCTATTATTTATATTTATTATATTTTTCTACTCGCCAGCCTTGACGGATATGAATAAATGAATTGAATTGAATTAACTGAACCACTGTCAAATCTAACTTCTGCGTTGTTGACCAGTTTTTGGGATCCCAAAACGTAATGAACAAAGAAGTTGCGAACAAAATATTTCTTAAAAGCTAATTAGATAGTCAATTTAGGGGCAAGCAGATATGCTGAATACCTATCTGAAAATTATTTTCTTCCCGGACATATTCGGACATCTTCTCACCCGGAATCCGGCCAAAACCAGAAAATTCCTAAAACAGCATTATACCACAATAGATGACCGGATAATTACAACATTAGTCTGTACTCTGTAACGGAACTCCTACTTTATCCCCATAACGGAAATCCCTAAACGATCCTATTCTAGAACGAAAAATCAAAATTTCTGTTCTCATTTAAACTACAGAGAACACTAATATTCGGACACCGCAAGAATGAATATCACTGTAAGACTCGACCTCGAAATGCTACGGTTATATCAAGTCTTGATTTCCAGACTGAAGTGAGGGGCCTCTTAGCCCGATACGAGCAGCTTAAAGCGCTGCTGAACAAGCAGAAGCTACTCCTCAAGAACTCGGAAGAACTACGAGATGAAGTCACTGTTTTACGACTAAAACAAACCGAAATGGAGAACGAGGTGAAGATCCTTTCCACAGAAAGAAGTTTATCACTGAAACGAAGGTAAGCTCCAACCTGCTACACCTATAGCTCCATTATCTAGCGACGATTATTTTTTAACATTACGATTTGTACACATAAACAATAATTTTAATACTTCTTGGGTGTTTATGTTCATTTTCTAAGTATTTTCTATGGCCGTTGGCTCTTAGCCGAAATGAAATCTTATCTATCAGCACCAAACAGACAAAGGGAGAGTTTAAGAAGAATTTAAAGTTTAACTGAAAAGCCAATTTATTTGTGTATCATTTAATTAGATACACTGAATTATTCGGATTCTGCCAAGGGGTTTTTTGATTTTCCACTATCTGCTCTAGTTATGAGGCTCAGAATATCTCCGGCCTTCCCCACAGCGTAAATTCTACTACGACGCGGGAAATTTTAATCTCAACACATGTGCGGCTTTTCAGTGGGGAGTGGTGAGATTGGTGACGATTGCCTAGTGCCTGGACAAAAAAAATGATAAATCTTTCTCGTAAGGCATACAAAAAAATACAAGCGCATAGAGGCACCACAAATCACACGGAAATTCCACTATTTGAAAATCGATTATTCGTGAATAGCAGAACAACGAAGTAACTCATTTTCAGCGGGTCTTCAAGCCAATTTAAGTGAATAAGTAATAGGTAACTAGATTGTCCTATCCTAGCCTTTTTTGGTTAAACTTTAAAGAAGAAGAAGAAACTTCTCATGAGAAACTTGTATGGGTATGAGAGGGGATGGTTTACACTTAGTAAAATATATTTTCCATGGCCGTTGGCTCTTACAGTAAACAAAATGTTTCCCTGTGACAACCGACGTAGTGTTTGTGAGTACTGACTCGTAAGACATCCGCATTTTTTTTTTTTTAGGTTACAGACGACAAAGCAAGCTACGAACAACAAAGACGTCTACGAGCGTCAACAGAAATGTATCAAGGAACTACAGACGAAGCTGGACAAGCTCCGTGGGGCAACTTTTCCGACGCTACCCTATCCTTAACCCAATTCACACAGCGAGCGAATTTCGCCACGCCTGGCGTTATTTGTCACGCAATGCGATGAAAAAACGCGTCGCCAGTTAAAAAATGCGCTTCGTCAGGCTTCGGCTCGGAGCCGAAAAAATCGCAACGCCAGGCACGTAGTTTGAAATACAGAAACGATGGACGCAGAGTAGCTATTCAGTTTGGTTCAGAGTTACCCAGTCATTTGCGATATTCGTATCAAGGAGTACAAACACAATGGAATAAGAGACAACGCATCGGAGGAAAGAACATTTCGGCGAATTTGCTGCCCGTCTGTCATATGCTGCGATTTCGCCTAGACGTCACGAAACGTATTTTTGCCTGCCAATATTTAGACTCCCTCTGTGTGAATTCCGCTTTAGGGCGGGACTATTCCTAAAAAGGCCATATTCAAGAACAGTGCTATCAACTCCTGAGGTACAACAATTCCTACACAGGCTATTCTTTTTTATCGTGATAGAAGATGCTAAACGGACAAGTCAGCTGAAATATTGATAAGGGCCCTCTTTAGGCCGTAGCTGAAGAGGAACTTAGTTCTAGCAACTACACTGTCAGAAGTTTCAACGGACAACACTTGGTATGTAATCTGTTGTAATTCTGAAAATATGAATGCATAACAAGCATTGCCGAAGAGCCGAAAAATGCCGAAGACGCATCCGCTGACTTTTTGTTTGTCTTCCAGATCGGAAAATTCAGCAGATACTTTTCAAAATTTGCAGGCTTCGGCAATGCTTGTTATGCATGACATTTTGTGCATAACGTTTTCAAAATCATAACAGATTACATTCTAAGTGTTATCTGTTGAGTCGTTGTCAGTTGAAACTGTGCATTCTTGTGTTAGCTGTTATGAAAATTCTGACGGTGTAGCAAAAACTCGAAAAAATTCAGATGATGAGCGATTCCATTTTAGGCAAGGCTGCTGTTCCTGCTGATTCACCGGATCGTTGACATGACAATATTTTACGTATTGCTATTAAGTTCGGTTTTCTAGTGAATGAGGGCTTGTAGCTTAGCTTCGCTAAATTCGACGGCGGAAATATTTACTGTTCACAAATATAAATACAGATACAAAAACTTTCTTCCTATTCTCCTTACCTCTTTGTCGCTGTATGCCTCCACTTTCTTACTGTTTGTCCCTCTTCAAAAAATATCACTATCATCCATAACGTTCAATCCGGGTGTGGGGGGTCCTGAACTATCCGAGCTGAGTCCACCATCCGCTCCAGTCGGCGGTCTGTCTGGGCTATCCATTCTTTCCTTTTTGTGTTTATGCTTTTTGGTCTTTTTCTTCTTCTCTTTCTTACGTTTTTGTTTGTGTGGTCTGTAGCCGGATTCAAGATCAACTTGAACATCACCTTGCATGGAGAATGAGGGTGAATCCATACGATAACTCTCCTAAAAAAGACAAAAAAAAACAATTTACTTTTCATTCGTTAAGTTTCAATGCTTTTATATTAAGTACAAGTCTCATCTTTGAGTATAAATTATTCTTTTTTTCGGTAAGGTTCACTTCTTATCGACAAACAGGCTTTCACCCCCAAAAATCAAGCGTATGCATGTGTCTATATTCTTTATAGCCCGTTACGTTTAAACAGAACAACACTACAAATGATAAAGCACAATGGGTGAGTTTTTGACTGGTTCGTTCGAGGAACTTTCTGAACTAGCTTTTCAGTCATTGTGTCTGAATCCAGTCTAGATCAAACAGTATCTAAGTTTAGCGCCAAATCTTCAAGTCTGGACTCGACAAATCTGACTACTAAGTAATCTGTAATATCAGGATAGCACACTACAGGGTCGACATGCGCAAGTTATTTTAATGCTGGATCCTGTAAGTTTCAGTTAAACTTTCGGTCGACAATTTGCCCGCGTGTACGGTGTACGCTTCAATGCCAAGCAACGGGTCAGTGCCTCTCACTTTCCAGACCGTTAACCAGATTCAGAGGCCGGCAGCTTGTCGTCAAAAGAAAAATCAAGCTTCAGGCAAGCAGCATGCGGGATGATGCATAATACCGATAATACTCGGAAGGTATGACTATGTGGCAGCGCCCATATTGCGAGCTAGTGCTCGCCTACAACATCGCTGTGTGGAAAATAAGAAAGCTTACCCCGTCACACACGAAACTGATATTTGGTCCAACGGTTGTATTCAGGACCCACACTGTTAAAAGTTTTACGACATTTCCTTAGAAAACGTCGCTATCACAACACTTTCAAGAAAATCTGTTGAAAATCTCGCTCTTTTCCGTAAAAAGTGTCTGCATAGCGACATTTTTCTTGAAAGTGTTGTGATAGCGACATTTTCTAGGGAAATGTCGTAAAACTTTTAACGGTGCAGTAGCCTACTGACAATAAAAAATCTGTCCTCAAAATTATCTCCTCCGATTGGCCGTTCACCATCCATTAGCTTAGCTCTTATTTGTGATTAAATTTCTCTGAAATTGTGTGTTTTTGTTTAGTATTTTCTTTCTGTTTCTTTCTACTGCTGTATTGCTTATGCCCTAGGGCAGTGCGTAATAAATTGATTCATTCATTCACATTTACAAAGCCTTTTATCATTCTGTTAGGCACTAATAAATTTTTTTCATGCCACATAGTTTGTTTTCCTTTATTCATGTCCAATGTGATTTTTCCAGGTGACTGCCCTTTCACCTACCCTTGGAGACGCCAAAAGTCTTAAATTCAACCTTTTTCGTTCTTTAAAGGACTCCTCTTGCTTGTTCTTCATTGTAGTTTGTCCCTAGCTCCCTTATGGAATTATAAGCTCTTCCGCTATTCCTTGTATTATGTTTTTTACTTCTGTTCGTTTGTTTGTTGTAATGTTAGTATATGGCTTCTTGCCGGATTAAAAGTCTTTAATGGAATTGAATCGCTTCGTTTTTTTACCTATGACTTTTTAGCGCTTTTTCCGCCTCAAAAGTTGTATTTCATGCCTAGCAAAACTAAGCTATAGCTTAGTTTAAACTAAGTTTAAACTTAGTTTAAGCTATAGCTTAGCAAAACTAAGCTATAGCTTAGTTTTGCTAGGCATGAAATACAACTTTTGAGGCGGAAAAAGCGCTAAAGAGTCATAGGTAAAAAAACGAAGCGATTCAATTCCATTAAAGACTTTTAATCCGGCAAGAAGCCATATACTAACATTACAACAAACAAACGAACAGAAGTAAAAAACATAATACAAGGAATAGCGGAAGAGCTTATAATTCCATAAGGGAGCTAGGGACAAACTACAATGAAGAACAACGCCTCTTTTGAGCTTTAAGGTCCCCCGACAACTCACGCATAAGGACGTGATAAGCTCTGAAGTGTCGTTTTTCATTTTGAAAGACATGGTAGGTCTATCTTCTGTTTTGGAATTCTTTTATTTTGCTTGGTAACCTTGGTAAACACTTTTTAACCACGGTGCGGATTCAGTTTTCAAATATTTTGCGTCCAGCGGAGAGCGAATAGAGTCGACAAGTGCTAACAAGAAAATCGCTATTTCACGTGAAAAGTAATGATGTTTTCGAAAAACGATAATGCTGAGCTATTTCGTCATCGAAGGATCATTTCTAGTAAGAATTGTGCTTTAAAAAAAGAATAGACGCTCATTCAAAAGAGAGGGTATAAACGACCTACATACAGCTGCTTCTCATTCAAAAGAGGGAGACGTGCATCGAAACTCGAACCCGACTTGACAAATTCCGTCTTATCAGTTTTTGGTGTGGAGCAAGAGCAAACAACTCTTCCTAGGGATTAGACGACGTGTTTTAAGGACCAAGAAAGGAATATTACCTGTTTTAATCCCATATATTCCACCTTGTCAACTTCTGATGTGATGACCTCTTCCGATAGTATCTGGGTCGGTTCGCTTTTAACCGTAAAGCCGCGATCATGGTGGGAGGAGCTAGGAAGAGGGCGGCGCATGCTCGCCATGCTGGCGAACATGGGACTAAAGGAGGGGACGTTTTGCATGCAAGCAGGTCGACGTCGGCCGTATAGTTGAACGTAGAGATCCAGGACGTCACACCTGAAAGACAGGACAGGAATGACTTCGTCGGCGGTCTTTCCATAAGCTGGCTGCATCGTACAAAGGTCCTCATGTGTTAAAGTTTAACCGAAAAGGGCTGAGATAGGAAAACCAAGTTACCCATCACTTATTCACTTGAAGATGCTTGAAGACCCGCTGAAAATGCGTTACTTCGTTGCTCCACTATCCACGAAAAACAGATTTCCGTATAGTGAGCTTTCCCTGTCGGATTTGTGGTACCTCTATCCGCTTGTATCTGTGTTGTACGCTTTACGAAAACGATTTACGAAAAATAAGTGTTCACGCAGTAAGCTATCTTCCGCGAGCTGATCACTGACCACTGAAAATCCGCGTTTATAATGAGATTCAAATTTCTCGCGTCATAGTAGAATTTTGTGCTGTGAGGACGAAGACACTGAACAATGAAAAAATAAAAAAAAATCCCTTAACATAATCCAAATAATGCAGTGTACTCGGCTAAAATGATACAAAAATAAGTTGGCTTTTCAGTTAAACTTTAATGTTCCGATACGCCAGTTCATAAAAATTTCCATCGAACACATGGTGGTTTCAACACGGACCTCAAAACTCCAGTTCGCCAGCTCGCCGGTCGGCGATGTGTCTGGCAGGGGTCATGAAGGACATAAAACTTGGAGGTAATGTCGATCATATCCTCCGACGATTCAACTTTTGAAATCTGTCAGTTCGCCTTTTCTTCCGTGTCTACAGTTGGCGCCCCAACCGGTCAAGGTAGGCGATCTGTCCGGTGGATAAGATGACAGTGCCCGTACTCGGCACAACTGCCATTAAAGTAAAGCCGAATAATTTACAATGAGATCCGCGATAGTGTCGCAAATATCAAGCGGTTATTACGGAACACGCCCAATGGGTTAGCGTGCCGAACTCAAAAGTGAAGAGTCGCTGGTTCGAGTCTCGGTGATGCCGACCGTTTGGTTAAGGGCGAGGGTTAGAGGGCAAGTGGGTACCTAGAGAAATCTTGGGAAAAGAACGGAAATCGTCAGATGATTTACCCCCAACCACGCATCGCACTCCCAGCCGAGGGCAGATTACCAGTAGATCGGCACCCGCAGCTACGCAAACCTTAACCGGTTGACATACGAAAGTTTGCTCTTTTTTGTTTTTGCTTAAAGTTTAACTGAAAAGCCAACTTATCTGTGTGTCATTTGATTGGATACACTGAACTATTCGGATTCTGCAAAGGGATTTTTTTATTTTCCACTATCTGCTCTAGCTATGAGGCTCAGAATATCTCCGGCCGTCCCCACAGCGTAAATTCTACTATGACGCGGGAAATTTTAATCTCAACACAAATGCGGCTTTTCAGTGGGCAGTGGTGAAATTGGTGACGATCGCTTAGTGCCTGAACAACAAAAAAATGATAAATCTTTCTCGTAAGGCATACAACACAAATTCAAGTGCATAACAACGAAGTAACTCATTTTCAGCGGGTCTTCAGGCCAATTTAAGTGAATAAGTGATGGATAATTAGATTGTCCTATCCTAGCCCTTTTCGGTTGAACTTTAAACCGGGTACCTCCTAAGACCATATAAGTGGTTCCCAACCTTTTCCGTGCCGCGTACCCCTAATCAAGGTTCGAAAATGTTGCGTAACCCCTTTTCCTGTAGATAATCTACACAAAGTCAATGAGACACTTGAGGCTGCTTTTTAGCTAAAATTTTATGAAATCTCGGATTCTCATTTACGGTATTATCTTTTTCTCATCCTAGGCCTGTTTCTTTGTTTGGTTTTGATGTTCTCCCTGCTTTCATCAAACTGCATCGCAAACGTTTTCGTTAGCTTAATTCGTAACGATTCTTCTTGAAACAATATTGTTAGACACAGGAACAAATTTTACGGCAGTAGGCTATCTGTAGTCAGGGGCGTCACGCACTTGTTGGCAACACCCCTTCCCCAAAGTGGTCGTCCAGACGGTTAAAAAGAAACGAGTCGGTGCGAAGCGCCGCGATTTCTCGTCAAAACAGTTATAATTTTTTTTTAAACAGTCGGTAAAAATACCTTGCCCCCTCAAAATGTTTTGGCTATAGTGATGCCTCTGCTGGTAATATTAGGCTTTCGACATTCAAAAATGAGTAAGGCGACATTTTGAAGTTAGGAATTAAAACGACTTTGGTTCCTTTGCGCCCCCTCATTTGGGAACCACTGTCCTAGACTATGTGTAATTCATGGCACCACGAAACTAGT
Organism: Branchinecta lindahli; assembly: GCA_023053555.1. Classification (NCBI taxonomy): domain Eukaryota; kingdom Metazoa; phylum Arthropoda; class Branchiopoda; order Anostraca; family Branchinectidae; genus Branchinecta; species Branchinecta lindahli. The sequence continues at coordinate 17,714,500 of JAKZAO010000011.1, read as the reverse complement.
GTATGCGGCGCTGCAGAGAATGCGAAAGTTTCTGTTACAGTGATGGCGCTCATTCGGGTCGATTCAAGGACGCACTGCGAGATATGTATATTGTACTATGAAGTATTGTTATGAGTTCTTGGTATTCTCAGCAGACTTGCTGAAAGAAGCGGTTCTGTTTTGATCTTAAAAAGATGCGGACCGAAGTATGGAAGCAAATTGAAAGTGTACACCTACCTTAGTCGGGCATCATTTGCCGCCTGACTATTCATCAAACTCCAAAGCCTGTTGACCAATGACTCGTTATCCAGCTGATTATGCGAACGCGTTGATTCGCTCTTAAAGGGTGGAGTTCTGACCATCATTCGGACCAATGAATGACGGACAAACGGATCCGGATCGGATTCGGCGATTTGTAAGAGGAATTCCAGATCATCCGGTTTCTTATCCGACTGGAGAATTTGGACAAGGCAGTCCAAGGCGGCTACACGAACATCTGTGAAAGGGTCAACACTTTAATGATAGCGTTCCAAGTGGAGTGGTGTGCATGAGAACCCAGAGCATCACTTCAAAAGAACTTTAGAAAGGGATACAGCACCTTGTTTTAGTTATATGGAACTTAACTGATTCGCCACCACTTCTTCGCCAGCCGAGCTGCACCTCTGTGCAATGGCCTGTCCAAGTTAATTATGACCTTCGAGACACCTGAGGGGCTCGAAAACCGAGAACAACGACATTTTCGAAACGAATCCTTGCACGACCGTTAAACCGACCCCAAAAATCTATAAGCGAGCTTCATATTGTAGCTGATCGACATGATGGGATGCTCGGTCTCGTATACATTTTCATGCATCCTATATTGTTCAGAAAGGCAGTATTGGATGTCATAGTTGGGCAGGAAATTCAGTGAATAAGAGTTTCATTTACGACGATGTGCAATAAGCCCGTGCCCTTCAAAACCAGAACGAACAGATTCCCCAACTCATTCGTGCCACTTTACTGAACGTTACAACAAACAGTACTGTGCATTGCATGTTTGCATCTATATTCTACTGTAAGGAATAGCGTATGTTAGCGTCCAGACCCGTCGGGGAAGGCTATGACAGCTATTTTAGAACAAGACCAAAGTTTTCGATGAGATCCAAAAAATTTAATATTAACTACGTCTTGTCTTCGCCAAATCCAGTCTTCGCCAGGCTAATCATCTGAGAAAACCAATTTCAGATATACCTGTATAAGCCATATCTATTTGACGATACTGATCGAAACTTCCTGGTGTACTTCTGCCAAATTTCCGGTTTCGGCCGAATTCCGAGCAAACTACTTGCCCAGCAAAAACAAAAAATAGTTCAGAAACGAGTTCAGCGTATCTCCTTATCCCTATAAAGAACATCTAATCAACTTCAAATAAAACTTTAACTTCTAAAAAAAAAATCCGGTTTCAACCGGATTCCGGACGAACTATATGCCCGGTTAAAAAATGATTGTCATATATAGATTCAGCGTTTTTTCTTACCCTTAAATCTATCATCTAATCAACTTCAAATACAAATTTTGCTTTTAACAAATTTTCCGGTTTTGGCCGGATTCCGGACGAACTATTTGCCCGGCAAGAAAATGGTTTTCACCATCGTGTTCAGCATGTCTTCTTACCCCTAAATCAAACATCTAATCAACTTCAAATACAACTTTTACTTTTAACAAACTTTCCGGTTTTGGCCGGATTCAGGGCGAACTACTTGTCCGGCGAGAAAATAACTTTCATATTCGGATTCAGCGTGTCTCCTTACCCCTAAATCCACTATCTAAACAGCTTTCAAAAAATATTTTTTTGCCCCTTGATTTGAAACCCCTCCCCCACCCTCAAATATAGAGCTACAGAGCCCATCTTCGAACTTGACTTGTACTTTGACCCGAAGGATCCTCCCACCAAGTTTCATCAAAATATCTCAATCCCTTCGACAGTTATCGTGCGCACAGACGGACAGACGGACAGACAGACGGACAACTTTTGCGATGTCATAGGTATCCGTCACTAACGTTTTGGGATCCCAAAAAAACGATTCCAATCCCGAGAAGTTCACTGAATCTTACCTACAAACTGACCATACTGGGCGTAAGCTTGAAACAAATCAGATTTGCTCGGTAGGTGGCCGTTCTTCTGAAGTTTTCGCGTCGTTTTCAAACAAGCGATTGTGATGACGTATTTGTAGCAGGGCATCAGTTTCTCTAAATTGAGAGCTCTGAAAGATGAAAGGAGTGAACTAAGTATCCCTCGACTTAGAGAAAACACAGACCCGAAGAAAAAGGGAAGCCCTAACCTAAAGAGGACCCACTACTGAGTGGGCCATTTGAGGCCACTGTCATTTTTATCACTAGCTGCGTTTTGATCAAAATTTACGGTTACCTTCAAATCCGAAGATCTCTTTTTTAATACACCGTATTTGGTAGCCGATCGCCGTTGCCTCGTCACCATAACGTTGAACTTTGGCAAAAACGTTTTGGCACCAAATCTAATCTTTTTTTTTTACCACTGATCTTTTCTGTCTGATTGATACATTCCAAATCTGTATCTCGATTACCTTCTACCATTTTTTAGTTTTCTTCTTTTTTTCTCAGACCTTAAAGGACACCTGAACAATGAAACCATACTTGAAGACACCATGGAGAATGCATTTACAGACATGGCCACAGAGAGCATTCTTCTCCTGAGCGTGACGTCTTCAAAATAGGGATGTTCGTTTCTGGAGGTTTGCACATGCAGACTCCAAGACAAAAAGCGCAATTCATTCAAATCTTGTACAGCGCTGGCCGGATCGTATTGGAATTTCTTTTAGATATACGTTTGGGCTCAACTGGTTAAAAAATATTCCAGAAGAAGGGTTGATTGGAGACTTTTGTTCATTTCTGAAATTGTTCGGTACTGAAATAAGGACAGATGCAAATGGAGCAAAAATCATAGCTTGGAAACACTATTTCGTATTTGGATTGGGTTTTCTGCAGGCAATGTTAACGGAAGTCATACAGATAGGGATGATACTTGGTACTCTTCATTCAGGTGTCCTTTAAAGTTTAACTGAAAAGCCAACTTATTTGTGTGTCATTAAATTTAATTGGATACACTGAATTATTTGGATTCTGCAAAGGGATTTTTATTATTTTCCACTATCTTCTCTAGTTATGAGGCTCAGAATATCTCCAGCCGTCCCCACAGCGTAAATTCTACTATGACGCGGGAAATTTTAATCTCAACACAAATGTGGCTTTTCAGTGGGCAGTGGTGAGATTGGTAACGATTTCTTAGTGCCTGAACAAAAAAAATGCTAAATCTTTCTCGCAAGGCATACAACAAAAATACAAGCGCATAGAGGCACCACAAATCACACGGAAATTCCACTATTTGAAAATCGATTATTCGTGAATAGCGGAACAACGAAGTAACGCATTTTCAGCGGGTCTTCAAGCCAATTTAAGTGAATAAGTGATGGGTAACTAGATTGTCCTATTCTAGCCCTTTTCGGTTAAACTTTAAACATTTTCACAAGTTTCGTTTTTTCCATCTTGAGCGACTTTGAGCCTGAAGAGGACCCTTGCCAAGAAGGGCCGAAATATAGCTCCAATAAATTTCAGCTGACTTATCCGTTCTGCACTGTCAAATGTCTTAAACGTCAAAGCACAACTCTGACTAGAAATGATCTTTCCACTATGAAATGGATCAGAGATATCCTTTTCAAAAATACCATTACTTTCCACGTGAAATTATTGATTTTCTTGTTAGCGCTTGTCGACTCTATCCAGCTTTCCTGTTCTCAGACGCGGCGGCTGGCAGCAAAACATTTGAAAACTGAACGATCCGTGGTTAAAAAGTGGTAAAATCAAGCAAAACCAAAGAAATCCAAAACAGAGGATAGCTCTGATGGTCTACCATGTCTTCCAAAATATAACACTTTCAAGCTTCTCATATCCTTATATGTGAAAGAGTTGTAAGCGGACTTTAAAGATTCCGGCGGGTTTCGCGTTGCGTGACGGGCAAAACTCGGCATGGCCGAAAAAGCACTAAAAATTCATAGGCACAAAATGAAACAATGGCGAAAGGTGGGTATTTTATAAGCTTATAATTCCATAAGGGAGCTAGGTATACTGTAAAAGGCAGAATAAGCAAGAGGGGTCCTTCAACCTTTTGTTTCGACGTTAGTTGGCACAACGCCAATTAAACTAGTTCAACAGGCGGTACTGGTCCCCGCAGACAAGCGCGAATCCGCATTTTGTTGGCGTAGAAACTTAAAGGGACACAAAGTTTTACCTGGAAACTTCTTCCAAAATTTCTTTCGTCTCCCGTGTCAGGGACTCTGACGTGATTTGAGATCCTATTGTCGCAGTGGCCACAGGGCTGACAGTCTCACCGAGGGCATCAATCAGACTTGCTCTGAACAAGAAAAAAACATCAGTAAAAATAAAGGGTTCGAAAATAAGCTTCAAAAATATGCTGTTGGTTTTCATGGTTTACAAAATATCCATGGTTTTTCCCTCTTTGTAACAGTGAACAAAAAAAAACCAAAGACATTGCAATATCCCTGGCAACAAATAAAGTTTGAATGAGTACCGGAACAAGAAGACTAACGTTTCGGGTGGCAGGCAATTTCGTACACTTTTGCTCCAAACTATCTGAAATTACATAGAACAACCTAAGGCGTATTCTCGCCGCTCCCCGAGGACTCCTCGGGGAATCAAGGGGATCGGCGAAAATAGAGGGAGTCATCCGACGCGGACTCCGCGTACGAAAACAGTGAGAACACGGGGAATGCTCCCAAAATGGATTTTGTTCGAAAAAAATATGCAGTTGACGAAATTAGTCAGGATCCACTTTATTTTTAATTTTCTTTATTCTGTTTATTTTTGGTTAATTTTACATTGCACCAACACCAGCAAAAATTTATTCCCCTCCAAATCTGAGAGGGAGTCCTTTTTGATGATAGTGATGATAATCGGAGCATTCCCCGTCCACGGGGACTCGCGAGAATACGGGGAGTGAGTCCCGGGGACAAACAAAAACGCGGGGACTCCTCAAGTGGAGTCCTCGGGGAACGGCGAGAATACGCCTCTAGCTAGGAGCTACCACAAGCTTGGAAGATCTTCCTAAGAATATACAACCGTTATTCGAGAACGGCGGAGCAATCGACTGGCACATTTTCATCAGATCTTCAAGCCTTTAAAGGACACCTGAATGAAGAGTACCAAGTATCATCCCTATCTGTATGACTTCCGTTAACACTGCCTGCAGAAAACCCAATCCAAATACGAAATAGTGTTTCCAAGCTATGATTTTTGCTCCATTTTGCATCTGTCCTTATTTCAGTAACGAAAAATTTTCAAAATGAAGAAATGTCTCCAATCAACCCTTCTTCTGGAATATTTTTTAACCAGTTAAGCCCAAACGCATATCTAGAAGAAATTCCAATACGATCCGGCCAGCGCTGTACAAGGTTTGAATGAATTGCGCTTTTTGTCTTGGGAGTCTGCATGTGCAAACCTCCAAAAACGAACATCCCTATTCTGAAAACGTCCCGCTCAGGAGAAGAATGCTTCCCGTGGCCATGTCTGTAAATGCATTCTCCATGGTGTGTTCAAGTATGGTTTCATTGTTCAGGTGTCCTTTAAAGTTTAACTGAAAATTCAACTTATTGCTGTATCACTTCACTGAATACATTGCATTAGTTGGGATGTGTTAAGGGATTTTCTCTTCTTCACTAATTGCTCTAGTATGAAGGTCAGAATATCTACAGCCGCCAGGGACCCATAAATTTCCTGTAGTCATTACAGGATTATGGGTCCCTGGGCCGGAAAATATCAATCTCAATACAAACTGCGGCTTCTCAGTGGCCAGTGATCAGCTTGCGGACGCTAGCTCACTGCGTGAACACTTTTTATTCGTAAACCGTTTTTGTCAAGCGTACAACACAGGCAAAGCGCACAGAGGTACGACAAATCTGACAGGCAAATTCCACAATTTGATAAGTGATTATTTGTGAGTAGCGGAGCAACGAAGCAACAAATTTTCATCGAGTCTTCAAGCCTCTTTGAGTGAATAAGTGAGGGGTAACTAGAATATCCTATCTCAGCCCTTTTCGGTTCAACTTTAAGTCAATAAGTAATTCTTAACCAGATGTTCATGACTCAGTCCTGATCAGTTAAACTGAGTCCTGATCAGTTAAACTCAGTCCTGATCAGTTAAACTTAAAGGCACAGAAAACTTGAATACGCAACTTTCGGCCATCAAACCGACCTGGGGGGCTCAGATAAATATACAGGGACTTATTGTCGACAGGACCCCCTTTCCTTGTTATCTCGAACCCCCTCCTTAGTGTTCCCAATGCTAGCTGACAGGCCCTTGCCCCTTATGCACTGTAAAAGTTCGCCTTTTGCCGTGTATCGGGGTAGTAGTCAAGAGGTCGTGCGTTCGATTTCTACTCCCGGCAGACAAACCTTTTATTTTTTTTTCTATCAACTCAAAAGTCGAATTCTCGGAAACTGCAATGGTCGTAACGAGATTTTTTCTTACTCTCAATATCGACCCAGGGTACATTCTTGGTCTGTCAGCTAGCTCCCTGAGTCAAGTTTGAGTCAAGTTTTCTGTTCCTTTAAGGAATTACTTTCCTCCACCAGTAGTTAAAAGGTTTACCTGTAGTAGGCATCCGTGAATCTGTTCTTGCTGTTATCGTTGTATTTAAACAAACTGATGAGAAAGTTCATGACCTCAGTTGGCGTAACGTTGTATTGCGTCCTCTGTCGGGCTGCCGCCACCGGTAAGGCCTGTGATATTAGAAAATAAACATCAAACCTAAAGATTCCGGATGAAAAATTCTTTGACTGTGTAGTTGTATGGTAGTTGTACGAAAAAGTTGCACGTGTTGATATGTAGTAGTATGGAATACTTTGATTTAACATGCCTCCGACTGGGTTAATCTTATGCAGGAGTATCCGATAGCATCCAATCTTGCTGTAGTAGCTTCCAGTTTGCTAGTTGTAGCATGCAGTGGCAACAGTTACTACTGCATGCTACTTTTTCGTACAACTCCATACGACTAATTGTTAAAAAAAAAAATCATCGGGTTACACTGGCACAGAGATGGGCGAATCCGATCATGAAAGTATTCGAATCTGAATCCAGGGCTAGGAACGAACCCGATTCCAAATCTACCATTTTATGCTGAGGATTCGCATTCCGACCTTAACAAAAATGTCCTCATTTTCAATGACTTCGGTCTCAGAGGACACAACTTGAAACTGAGTGGCGAAAAATTCCGAAAAGACATTGGATGGAGCTTTAGAAACCGAACAATAGAATATTAGAACAATCTCCCAGAAAGTGTTGTGAATGCCGAAAATATCAACCAATTCAAAGCAAGTGTGGACTACCACCTGGCTGAAATTCAATTTAGAGTGTAGAGTGTCCCGAGAAATTTATAGAGGCGAAAGCCGTATTATTGCAATTATGTTGTTATTATTATTATTAAATCATGTACATAGGTAAAAGTTTAAAAGAGGTGACACAAAAGCACCAATGCCTGAAGCAAATGAGACGGTATGTAAACCATATTTCTCGGTTTTCATGTGTGCTTATTTAAGTATACCTTAATGTATGTAAAAACTAGGAAAAGATTAGAAACTGGAGCGGATTCGTACGAATAAAGGTTTGGAATCCGAATCCGGCCAGACAAGCAGAAGATTCGAATCCTGTCGAAAGGCTAATCATGGATTCGGATTCGCCCATCTCTGCACTGGCACCTACCGTGACCCCCGCCTCCTCTACCCGAAATTCCCACATCAAAATAATTTAGAGTGACTTTTGGCCCAAGCCAGTGAGTGAATCGGGAGTGAAATTTTATTTCCATGAAAAAAACCTAAAATGGTCATTTTTGTCGGAATCACCGCTGCAAAAACGATACATCTTGACTTTAAAATCATGAAAATACGTGAAATACTCATGGTCGGAATACCTGCTGCAAAAATGACAAGTCTAGACCTTTTCTGAAACAGAGTGCATTGTGTCATACGTAGGACAAAAGTGACAAAAACAACGGAGTGACAATTCACACTATCGTGCGTGCAATCTTGCCCCTCCAACAAAATCAGTCCGATAGAACACACACAGTTTTCACAACTTTGGAATTTTTCTTTGTAACATTACTTTAGTTTCTCGATTCAACCGCAAACTGAGGGAAAACGGTCAGCTACATTTTAATGGAGCTACATTGTGGCTCCTCTTGGCAAGGATCCTCTTCAGACTCAAGCCTGGAATATGAAGCAAAAATAAATAAAAGCTTGAAAAAAATTACGAAGCAAAATTAAATTTCAGCTTGAGCGGCTTGAGGAAGAGGGCCCTTGCCAAAAAGGGCCTTGCCACTTGGCTAGATATAACAGAGAAAATGAGTTCGGTGCAGGCGGGATTTACAAAGGGGTATGGTACGATTGACCAGATTTTTATTTTGAATTGTTTGGTGAGAAAGTATATTGGGAAAAAAAGGGGTAGATTGTATGTTGCTTTTTTAGATTTGAAAGGGGCTTTTGATAACGTTAGGAGAGATCTGTTGGTGGAGGAATTGTTAAAGATTGGTCTACCGCATCTTTTTGTCAGATTATTGGTAAATATGTATAAGGTAACTAAGTTTGTGGTAAGAGTGGCTGGTAAGTTTTCGTCAAAGGTTTATGTAAGTAAGGGGGTAAAACAAGGTTGTTGTTTGTCACCGAAACTATTTTCCCTGTTTATTAATGATTTTCATGATTTTTTGTTGGGGGCGGGAGCTCCTGTGTTGGAGTGTGGAGCTTTTTGCGGACGACGTGGTGCTGTTTGCAGATTCACCGGAAAAATTACAGTTTTTGTTGGATAGAACGCAACAATATCTTGATAAAAAAGGATCTAGTTTTAAATGTTAAGAAGAGTGTTGTGATGATATTTAGAAAGGGTGGTAAGGTTAGTGAGTCAGAAAAAGTTAAGTTTAATGGACAAGAGTTGAGTGTAAAAGACGATTTTGTGTATTTAGGGGTAAAATTATCTTGTAACGGTAAGTTCGCAAAACAGATTGAATTAAGCTCAACAAAAGTTAAGCGGAGCCTATATTCAATTTTGGGGAGTTACTTAGGAGATATTAGGGACATTAAAATGCATAAGTCGCTGTTTTTAGCCAAAGTTGTAGCAGCTATGCATTACGGGTCGGAGATTTGGGGATTCCATCGGCGGGACAAGCTTGAAGTAGTACAATCCCAGTATTTTAAGAGAGTATTAGGAGTTACTGGTAAGACAAGTAATTTAGTAATTAAAGGTGACATAGGATTATTGTCATTGCGTAGTAGAAGGTTAAGTAGTATGGTCCGTTTTTGGGAGAAAATATTGAGTCTACCTAGAGTTAGAATTTTAAAAGCGGCTTACCTAGAAGCCCTTAAAGATGGTTCCCGGGAATCATGGCCGGTGTTGATTAGGAAGATTTTGGATGATTGTGGGTTAAGTGAGCTATGGAATAATAGGATTGGCCCATCGTTGGAGGTAGGTGAGGTTACGAGGGTGGTGAAGGCAAGGTTAATGGATCAGGAGATTCAGCAGTGGCTTTGGGACGTGAGCTCGACCCCTTCTCTAAGGATTTATGCTCAGTCTAAGAATACATGGGGGGAGGAGCTTTATTTTAAAGTTGGTTTAGGACCAGAAGAGTTGATTAGTTAGAGTTAAGTTCCTTATTTTTGCCCATTATGCGGAAAGATAGATGAAGATGTGGAACACTTGGTTTGTTTTTGTAGTGAGTTAGGGGATCTAAGGAAAGAAGTTTTTGGTAAAGAGGTTTTGCAAGTGAGGTATTTGAAAGATTTGATGGGGAGTAAAGTGTTCCATGAACTGCGTCGGTTGGCTAGGTTCCTGAAGATCGCCATGGAGCACCGTGAACGTGTCATGATAGGTTAAAGTTGTAGTTTAGGGTAAGTGGTTGGTGGATAGTTAAAGTCTGTTTGTGAGTCATTTTGTTATTTTAGTTACGAGTTGAATATTTGTAATGGTACAATTGGAGTGGAGTGTTCATTTATTTTTTGTATTTTTGTCCCGCCATGGCCCAAAGGGCTTTTTTGGGAATATATTCATTCATTCATTCATATACCTCAATTAAATGTAGCTGTCGTATCCGTTTTACAGTGTCAACCCGAGTGATGGAGGTATATGTCTTCTGTCGAAGGGTTATAAATTCCTGATCTTACCTTCTGAAGGAAATAATGCTGGAGGTTATCGAAGTTGTTCTGCTTAATGATCTGCTTGCAGGACTGAGATCCGAACAGCGAAAGAAAATATGATATAAGAGAGGGACCACCAGGGCTGCCAGAGAAAATCATCAAGTTTGCCACCTAAGTAGAGAAGAAAGTCAAAGTTAAATGATCTGTAGTAACAACTGAAGAGCTAAGCGCACAAAGGTGATAACTCACTTTTTGGTAGTTTCGAGATAATGATTTCGCGTCCAAAGTTTGGGAAATTAGTATCTCGAAAGCGAGTTATCACCTTTGTCGACTAAGGGAGTGATCTGGCGGAGTTTCTGATACCACAGCGAGAAAGGGCGTACAAATGTGTACCAGACGGTGCTCTTTTTTTTCTTTTATTTTTTGATGGTGCTCTTAACTCAATTTGCCCAAAATGGCGATTTGTCATCTTTCTGCGCTCAGCTCTTCAATTTCTCACAGCTGTAAGTGCTACAATATTTTCTCGGGGAGGTTGTTAAGCTGCCCGAAGCTTCTCTCCCCGAGCGGGTTTTCCGGTCGGATCCGGAAACATATAATCCGGAACACAGCTGACCCTATTTTCAGTCGCCTTCCTATAACACTCTTTGAACTGACGATGCATTTGTTTGATTGGCTATATTTATGTTGACGTGAAATGTAAATTCGGTACCATTGCTGTGAAAGACAATTCTAATTTAAGTCTACTACTGCTCTATTCTACACAGGACTTCCACATGGATTGGATAAAAACTCATTGAGTAATAAGGTTATTATTCCCATTTTTTTAAAATCCGCATCAAACCTAGACGTATTAATCCTAATCTAATTTACAGCTTCTACTTAAAATAAACCTACCCCCTCGTGTTGGTCATCATCAATTCTAGTTAAGATTTCAGACACGAAACATCCTTCTCCTACACAGCAACACAATTTGGGCAAGAACAGAAATAAATCAAAAGAATAGCAAAAATCAACTTGAAGATAGGGAACCTACGTTCAGTTTTGTCAGAGTTTATGATGCTTTCGCAGAAGGAAAAGGTTGCAAGTAAGACGGAATAAAGAGAGGAATTGGTTTAAGTAGAAATAGCGTATTGTGAGGCCCTATTTAGACTGCAAAACAGTCAGAAATGCATTACTTGGGACACTGCAGTTGCAAAAACATAACACCCTACCACGGGCGTAATTTGCTATGGGGCAGGGGGGCAACTGCCCTCCCCCAGCTTGGTGTTTGCCGTTCGGTCCTTGAGGCATTTGACCTAATTTTATCGCTTCCTGTGTCGTTTTCGCCTTGGTCGATTAGTAAAATATCTCTTTGTTTTTATTACGTTTTTCTTCTTGAAATAAAGCTGCTCATTTACACTTGACTTGGGAAAATCGGCTCCAACTTTGCCCCCCCCCCCCCCCCCAGGATTTCAGTCTAGTACACTAGCCCTTTTTCAGTCACGGTGCTCAAACGTCTAGCACCATGCCTGAGTGCTAGGCGTTTGAGCACTGTACCTTGAAATTCATGCATGGTGCATGGATTTCAGCATACAATGCACAAATGAAAAAGCACAATTTCTATCGTTACACACTAAATACCGGCTCGATAAGCCTGTAAATACCACCATCAATTAGAGAAATCAAAGACAATCCTTTACGTGTTTTTCAAAATAAAAACAAAGTGGCGTGGCGAGTTGATGATCGAGATGAAAACAACAACGCCAGAGCACTCTATCTTTTTCCTAGGCGAGCGCCGCAAGAGCCAATATCCAACAGCCAATCAGAATGTCAGGATTTTTGTCTGCTACCTGGCGAGCGTCTGACAAAGTTTGCGGCAAAGACGGCGCTCGCCTAGGAAAAAGATAGAATGCTCTGGCGTTGTTGTTTCATCTCGATCATCAACTCGCCACGCCACTTTGTTTTTATTTTGAAAAACACGTAAAGGATTGTCTTTGATTTCTCTAATTGATGGTGGTATTTACAGGCCTATCGAGCCGGTACTTAGTGTGTAACGATAGAAATTGTGCTTTTTCATGTGTGCACTGTATGCTGAAATCCATGCACCATGCATGAATTTCAAGGTACAGTGCTCAAACGTCTAGCACTCAGGCATGGTGCTAGACGTTTGAGCACCGTGACTGAAAAAGGGCTAGTGTACTAGACTGCAGGATTTTGACGAAATTACGCCCCTGCACCCTACAACTCCACCGTCTTCGCATCGCCTATGTTCAGATTTCCGGATGTTTTATCGAACCTAACATCATTGTAATTGTGCATTCACTTTGCCTTTTTCTACACCCCTTGGCTTCTACTCCGAATATTAGGGTCACTGGAAAACCGGAACACCAGAACCTCCCTAACCTAACCTAACCAAAAGGTTAGGTAAAAGGTTAACCTAACCTAACCTTTTACCTAACCTTTTGGTTAGATTAGGTTAGTTTCCAAAGCCATCGGTTCCGGTGGCGGAGGTTCCGGATGTTCCGGTTTTCCAGTGACCCGAATATTAGCTTCTTTGGAACTTGAGGAAATTCTTGTCGCCCTGCTATCAACCCTTCCACGAGAAAGAAAGGAGCAAACCTTTGCCAATCCAGAACAGCATTCCACTCTCACCCGGTAGAACGCTTGCTCGCTCGCCAGCACTTCATACATCGACTGCCTCGTTTGCAAAGTCGGGAACTTTTCGAGCGCTTGGCATGCCTCGATCTGAGCCACAATGTCCCGCTCATGCTTGAGCTGGTACTGCCACTGAAAGTCGGGTTGGTGGATTTCGCAGGAGCGAATGAGGGACATGTCTGGATCTAGACGAATCCAGAGAACTGGCGAATCTGGACTGCAATAAACAACATTTCATATGAATAAATGTGCTCTTCTCGTGTGCGCCAGGACTTCTTCACCAAGTTTATGGAATGGCTTGTCCGAGACATGTCAGAGGGCTCCAAAAGCGTCTTCACGAAGACTGGCGCACGCAACCGTGGAGGTTGGGCCGCCTTCGTGCCAGCGTTCGACGAAATCGTGAATTCACGACGAATATATTACTTATAATATTTTATTAGCTTTTCAGTGTTTTATTTGTAATGTGTCATTTCCTGACCATTGCCTTTTAATGTAATTTGCAATGTACCTGATAAAACGACAAGTTTGGCATTCTAATGTTGCGAAAGTTCTTTTTGTAATAAAGTATCCATGAAGTTGTAGATCACCATCAGCTACAAGCTACTCCTGAGGATACTTATTGCTTACAATTGCAATTTATAAAGGTAATAAACCCTGATGTCGTAAATCCCATTCTTGGTGCTGAAGGACATATTTTAAGTCAGACTGGACAAAGTCCTTCATTCACGATAGTCCAGCCCTCAGGCATCTGGCTAAGTTTGACATTACAAAACAGAACCGTCCCCTGCATTTTATTATGGCTACTATTTTGGCAAATCTTGGCAAGGGTCCTCTTCAGGCTTCAGCAAGAAATAGTAGCCGTGTCCAAAATGACATCGCAGAACGAGCTTTAATCAAAGCAACTACTGCGAAGAAATTCACAAAATCAGATATTTAAAGCTAGAATCTTTCGTTGTTTTTCCACAAGTTCATTTTCGAGCTTGAACGGCTGTCACGGCTGTCAAATATGATTCGCAGTCAGCTTGGGCTGAAGGAATATTTAACCTGGCCAAGTGTACGCTAACTCACCTAATGTCGGATGACTAAAGGCGTATTCTCGCCGTTCCCCGGGGACTCCTCGGGGAATCAAGGGGAACGGCGAGAATAGAGGGAGTCACTCCACGCGGACTCCACGTACAAAAACAGCGAGAATACGGGGAATGCTTCTAAAATGGACTTTGATCGGGAAAAAATATGAAGTTGACAAAATTAGTCACAAAATTAGTCTGGATCCACTTTATTTTTAGTTTTGTTTAGTGTGTTTATTTTAATTAATTTTACATTGCACCAACACCAGCAAAACTTGATTCCCCTCCGAATCTGAAAGGGAGTCCTCTTTGATGATGGTGATGATAATCGGAGCATTCCCCGTCCTTGGGGACTCGCGAGAATACGGGGAGTGAGTCCCCGGGGCAAACAAAAACGGGGGGACTCCTCAAGTGGAGTCCTCGGGGAACGGCGAGAATACGCCTAAAGTGATCTTTAGCTAATAGCCTACTGAATCATTGTGTAGGCTACTTTTTTTCTTTTTGTAATTACTGTAACTCGTCTCGTTCGGTCACAAATTACCATAATGATAATTATGGCAAAAAGCTAAAAGCTTAACGCCAAATGTAAAAATAATTAAATAACAATAATGTCCCTGCAGCCGAAAATCGTGTCGTGCAGGCCATGTTAGATCTATGACCTCGGCGGAAATCTACCAATTCAAAGATATCACCGAGTTAACACAATACTTGGCATCCCTAAGTTACATGCGCTACAATCAGGTTCGAACATATCCCAGACAGAAATTCCGTCATTTCCTGTTGAACTGTACGACAAAATACCTCAGATTTCTTGGCCACTATTATCGGTCCAAACAAATTTTCAGACACTCTATAACACACTAAACAAAAATAAAAATTACTCGAACTGGATGCTTAAAGGACACCTGAACAATGAAACCATACTTGAGCATACCATGGAGAATGCATTTACAGACATGGCCACGGAGAGCATTCTTCTCCTGAGCGTGACGTTTTCAAAATAGGGATGTTCGTTTCTGGAGGTTTGCACATGCAGACTCCAAGACAAAAAGCGCAATTTAATCAAATCTCGTGCAGCGCTGGCCGGATCGTATTGGAATTTCTTCTAGATATACGTTTGGGCTTAACTGGTTAAAAAATATTCCAGAAGAAGGGTTGATTGGAGACATTTGTTCATTTCTAAAATTGCTCGGTACTGAAATAAGGACAGATGCAAAATGGAGCAAAAATCATAGCTTGGAAACACTATTTCGTATTTTGATTGGGTTTTCTGCAGGCAATGTTAACGAAAGTCATATAGATAGGGATGATAACTTGGTACGGTACTCTTCATTCAGGCGTCCTTTAAAATTTCGATGTGGTTTACACCGAACGAACTACCTGTACAAATGACCGCCAACTCCAAATTTGGGAGCCCAACAAAACTTACTCCATGGCAGCGAGGTCCATATCAACCTCTTCCCCGGTGAAGACTGGAATTTTTTTCTTCTTGTTCTTCCTCGACTTGGAATGGCACGTCAGATCTGCTTTGGCTGGATTACTCTCGATCTGAAGGGTGTGTCGGAAAGTGCCGTCTAACTCCTGAAGGGCTACTACAAGGGGGCCCATATACCGCTTCGTGCCAAGAACGGAGTTGTTGACCCCTACGTTCTGATGTAACTCGAGTTCTACCGTATTTCTGAAAAAAAGTGTGTTAGGAGTCGTTTGGCTCTGTCACATTAACTGGATCGAAACTTCGTGCTTAATACATAGTGGGATGCCATTCCCATCTAGTGCGGTAGGGTACGTCCCCCTACCGAGGCAACGTCGCCTAGACGCGAAGAGGCGAAATAGACAAATTCGATCCGAAGCCGTACCAGAACTGAGATAGAGAGGGTAAATTGAAGTATCAGCGTATAGGCTACAGTAGAGGTATGATTATTTGATCACTTCCCTAAATGTTTCACAGCCTTGGTTCTGTTTCTTGCTTACGGTCGGGCTTCACTACCCAGACGCCCCAGAATCTGGGGTCCGGATTATGTGAAGACGGTCCCAAACAGAAATCAAATCAAATGTCTTTTCAACAGTCCACTTTTGGGTATTTTTCAGCACTTCTGTCATTTCTTAGATTTTACCACCTCAGCACAATAATTTCTCCAAGTCAAATGAAAAATACTTTCAAATTCCCGTTTCTTTTCAACCGGAATCCGGGAATTTGGTAGATTTTTCTACCAGATTCCCGGACGCGTCCGGGGTGTTTTCAGACCGTTTCAGACCTGTCTTCACTACCCATACCGATATCGAAGCCAGAATCCGGGCGAAAAATCTGGGCAGTGAAGCCCGACCTTTACATAATAGTCAAATGGAAAGGAAAAACAACAAATTTGACATTGACTAACAGCCAACTGTTTCAGCTTTCTTCTGGCACAAACAGTAAGCCATAATCTCTACTTTGTTTTACTTTTAAATATACTTCTATTCGGGTGCGCTATTTAGTTTGGTGAAATTTTCCTGGTGAAATTACGCGCCCCTTAGCAACAAATACAAAATTTAAAATAAATAAAAAATGAACAACCTAGCCTAAACAATCACTTCCGAAATTCGTTTCACCATAAGTTCGTTTTTCTACCTTGAGCCTGAAGGGCACCCTTGTCAAGAAGGGCCGAAATATCGCTAGAATAAAACCCAGCTGACATATCCTTTAACGCAGTCAACTATGATTTGCAGTAAGCTTGTGCTCAAGAAATATTTAAAGTAGGAACTTATTGCAAATATCATTCGAGAAAAAATACAAGTTCTGGACAAATCATTAATCCTTTGGACGTAAATGCTTGTCCTCTAATCTTCATAGATCTCTCCTACCGGACTACGAAGCCCGACTCGACCTGAAACAAGGCTTCGCGCTGCAACCCGTAATTGTACCAAACTTGTTCGCCCCGATATCCACTCTACTGACCGTTATCTTTCGTCATTTGTACCATATTTCGTGAAGTATTAGAATTCTGAACGTGTGATATATTCGTTATTAATTGTACATACACATAACTATTTTAAGGCAATTAGTGAGAAGTGATTATTAAGTTTTAGCCGTGTTAATAATTGTGTGACGATCCGATGCTAGCGAGTAATTATATGAGCTATTCAGGAAATAAACGTTATTATTTATTTTATATTTATATTAAAGCATTCATGGCCCAATCACAAAGTTCAAGATTTTTTTTTTTTACAGCCTGATCCATGGATCTCGATGTATTTCCGTGGTTTCAAGTACCGCCAACGTTAATGTTTAAAACTTACTTAGGTCGAAAATCTATAGTTGAAATTTTATTCCCGACTTCAACAAGAGCTGTAAGCTCATATGGCACTTGCATGTGTTGAGATGTTTTGTTTGATCAAAAGTATTTTTTGACTTTGTGGTTAAAATGCGCACTTTAAGGGAGCTAGATAAAAAGTATTTTATTTTTGAACTTGGGTGTAATGATGCGCACTTTAAAGGCGCTAGAAACGCATCTGTATGCAAAACCCTTGAGGCAAAAACGATCACAGGCCCTTAGGGATCCTTGATGTATACCGTTTCGTAAAAAGTTTTTTTTTCGCTTTTCATTTCAGATGCGCACTTTAAGGGTGACAGAAATAAATTTTTAAGCAAAACCCTTGTGGCACAAATGATCATGGGTTGAGATGTATTGTTTGAAATAAAGTACTTTTCGACCTGGCCGTTCAGATTCACACTTTAAGGGAGCTAGAACGTTATTTGTAAACAAAACCCTTGAGGCAAAAATGATAATGGGCTCATGGGGATCATGAAAATATGAATTTGGTTTAAAAGTATTTTTCGAAATTTGCAGTCAAGATTAGTACTTTAACGAATGGTCGGGTTTGGAAAGTGGCCATTTTTGAGTCAATCTTGTCAAATCTCTAATATTACAGCCAAGTTCCATCGTCCTAGATTATCTGGAAGTACCTTAAATCGTGATCACCGGAATCCCGGACCCCCCCCCCCCCTCAAACTTCCCCACAGTCGCCGGAGCCAATCCGGTTCCTTAAGTGTTTTTCCAGAGCATCTGTTTGTCATTCCCACAAAGTTCCATCCCGATCTCACCAGTCTAAGTCGGTCACGTATTTTCGCCCCCCCCCCCCCCAATTGCTGTTGGATCTGTCCGGACATGAAAAAGATCAACAGAAACATGTCCTCTCTTCAATTACCAAATTTCACTCAAATCCGATCAGCCGTTTCAAAGTTACGCATGACTCAATATTCCGGATTCCCCCTCCCGTTACTCCCCCCACGGCTATCAGATCATGTAAATTTTTTCAGTTTGATCGGGTCCCTAGCTGATTCGCCTCCCAAGATTCGTCGTGAAAATCCCCAAAACCGCCATAACCGGAATTCCGGGAAAGTCCCCTCCAACCCCCCCCCCCCTAATGTCATGATCCATCCGAAATGTATAAACGATTTATCTGGAGCAGATGCTTGTTCTTCCCAGCAAGTTTCACTCCGATCCCTCCATTCTAACCGTTTCCCGATATTTCCGGTCTCCCCCCCCCAACTCCCCCATAGCTGTTAAATCCGGTCCGGACTTCAATTGGGACATCAGAGGTATGTCATTTATTCAGTTATCAAGTTTCATTCCAATCCGACCACCCGCTCGAAAGTTACACAGTACTCCAACTTTCCGGATTCCCCAGCCCTCCACCCCGCTAGTGTCCGGATCCAGTCCAAATGAATAAACGATTTATCTGGAGCAGATGCTTGTTCCTCCCAGCAAGTTTCACTCCAATCCCTCTATTCTAACCGTTTCTCAAAATTTCCGGTCTCCCACCCCCCCAACTCCCCCATAGCTGTCGAATCCGGTCCGGACTTCAAACGGGACATCAGTAGTGTGCCATTTATTCAGTTATTAAGTTTCATTCCAATCCGATCACCCGTTCGAAAGTTACACACTACTCCAATTTTGCGGATTCCCCAGCCCTCCACTCCCCCCGGGTGGTCGGATCCAGTCCAAATGTATAAACAATTTATCTGGAGCAGATGCTTGTTCTTCCCAGCAAGTTTCACTCCGATCCCTCTATTCTAACCGTTTCTCGAAATTTCCGGTCTCCCCCCCCCCCAACTCCCCCATAGCTGTCGAATCCGGTCCGGACTTCAAACGGGACATCAGAAGTATGCCATTTATTCAGTTATCAAGTTTCATTCCAATCCGATCACCCGTTCTAAAGTTACACACTACTCCAATTTTCCGGATTCCCCAGCCCTCCACTCCCCCCCGGGTGGTCGGATTGGGAAACTGAATGTTTCCAAGTTAGTCCGATCGGGTCCCAGATGCTCCTGCCAAGTTTCATCGTCCTAGCACATCTGGAAGTACTCCAATTCGAAAAAGTGTGACAAAACTCCTTAATTTTCAGAATTTCCCCGGTCCACCACTCCCCCCCAGATGGTCGGATCGGGAAACTGATTACTTCTAGGTTAGTTTGGTCGGGTCCCTGATTTTCCTGCCAAGTTTCATCGTCCTAGCACATCTGGAAGTACCCTAACTCGAACATGTGGGACAAAAAAATTCGGACAGACAGACCGACAGACCGACAGACCGACAGACCGACCGACAGACGGAATTGCGATCGGTATATGGCACTTGAGCCAGAGGCTGCAAGTGCCATAAAAAGACAATGAAAATGTTAAAATTGACTCAACATACTGCTATTTTTTCAACTCACGTATGGAGGACGGGTGGCTTTTTTTTCGCTCGACTGCTGAAAAAAATCCGGCGAAATCCCAGAATCTGAACCAGGGAAATCTTGTTTCTTACCAGCCGACAATATCGGCGACGAACTGAGGCCGATTCTGGCGTTATTATGGATTTACAGTCCGATGGAATTGGTGGAAAGCGAATCCGGTTGTATTATTAGAATTGTACAACAAGAATCCGTGGAAACGGATTCCGGTTATACAATACGATTCCGACTACCTGCCGCGCCTGGCAAGAACAAAGGGAATTCCCTGGTTGCAATTTTGGGATTCCAGATTTTTTCTCAGCAGCAATCTCTGCCAACTCTGTCATAAATATCTCTCATCATAATCCGCTTTTTCTAAAGATGAGTCTTCACCTTCCGGAATCTGGGTTCCCAGATTTTCCGAGATTTTTTTTTCTAGTTTCTTCTGCGATACTTAAAATTCCGGAAATCTGGAAGTTCAAAAGCCCCTTTTTCCGGATTATTTTGATATACTTTCGGACCGGTTCATATTCCAGATGCAATTTACAGAAGACGTCAAAGAATAATCTGGAAGCCCAGATTCCGGAAGTTCCGGGAGGTGAAGACCGGACTTAAAACTAGACCTAAGCACCAAAACCACTTTAGAAAGAAAGCGATTTTTAACCGACGTCGCAAAAACGGGCGCCGCCAAAACTTGAAGAACCTTTCAGACCGCCAGAATTCGCTCTCAAACCATCCTTGACAATTGCAGGATTATAAACTGTTGCCGTCCTTTCTTCAATAATCCGGGAAGCTGTACCTTTTTCCAGTTTAACATCAACAACGTTACTAACATTGGGGGATCCCAAAAATAATACCATTCAGATAAACTTTTACGTGAACCAAATTTCCGGTTTTGGCCGGATTCCGGGCACACTATACTTGTCCAGCGAGAAAACAAGTTTCAGATTCAGATTCGGCATGCTCTTTACCCCTAAATCGAATATCTGATTACCTCTTAAACAAATATGTTTTCGCCTTTTAATTTGAAGTCACTTAACTGAAACGTCACTCCGATCCCCATAATATACTGGTGCCGTCCTTTCTTCTATAATCCGGGAAGTTCATACCTTTTCCGGTTGAAGACAAAGTTCATCGTAAACTTCGCATGGCCTCCGACGTGGACCCACTGGTCAATAAAAGCAGCCATGTCCTTTCCGGTAACTGTGTGTATCGCCTTGGTAAAAGATACGGTAGAGATGAGCATCGACGACCACTGGTCTTGTGAGAAATCCTTTTTGGCTGCAGCGCTGGCAAGTGAAAGCTGCTTGTTGAACACCTGGAGAGAAACCGTATTTCTCAAAAGGAATGCATCATTCTTGGGCAAGCCTACAGTTCGTACGAGGAGAGTATCCAGAAACTCGGGCTCAAAACCCTATCCCAACGCAGACACGAAGCAGTCATGAGGTTCGGATATCAATGCCTTCTTTCACAACGACACAGAAGTATCCTACCCGATTTCTTATTATAGTGCCAAGGATTGACGATCCTGCGACAAGAGGCGTATTCTCGCCGTTCCCCGAGGACTCCTCGGGGAATCGAAGGGAACGGCAAGAATAGAGGGAGTCACTCCACGCGGACTCCGCGTACAGAAAACAGCGAGAACACGGGGAATGCTTCTAAAATGGATTCTGTTATAAAAAAAATTATGCAGTTGACGAAATTAGTCTGGATCCACTTTATTTTTGGTTTTGTTCATTTTAATTGTTTTTAATTAATTTTACATTGCACCAACACCAGCAAAAATTGATTCCCCTCCGAATCTGAAAGGGAGTCCGTTTTGATGATGGTGATGATTATTGGAGCATTCCCAGTCCGTGGGGACTCGCGAGAATACGGGGATTGAGTCCCCGGGACAAACAAAAACGCGGGGACTCCTCAAGTGGAGTCCTCGGGGAACGGCGAGAATACGCCTAAGGAGCAAAGCTGTTCGGAAAGTTGTCGTGAAACAACCACCCCCGAATTCAAGCCAGCGCTACCTGTCATCATTCGTACCCTATTTCATCGAATCCTTCAATTGTACATAGTTAATTGTCTTTAGTGCCTTAATTTGATGTTGACATTGCCAATGCTATTTTTTATAATATTACGGCGCAATAAACGGATTGATTGATTGATTGAATCACAGGCAAAATTAAAGCTCAATACGGCTAAGAACCGATAATGACAAGAACTTCTGTCTTCAGCGAGAGCGCCAAGCAAAAACCAACGATCGTGTTTCGTGAATTTGAGCGGATGTTTACCTTCTAGCTTACCATTATGAAAAGCAGGAAAAGCATTTGGTTCAATGATTCGTCTGAGTTATAGAGGACGAACAGAATAAAAGATGGATCAGTAATAGAGCAAGCGCACTGCAGTCCAACAAGACCAGAGCAAAATAACACAATAGGCGGTAGCGCCAAGACCTACCCAATGAAAAATTATCTCAAAATAGTAGTATGAAGTTGTACGAAAAAGTAGCATGCAGTACCAACTAATGTTACTACATGCTACTATAGCAAGACTGGATGCTACTGGAGCAAGGTGGGATGCTACTGAGTACTACTGCTTAAGATTAGCCCAGTGTGAGACACATTCAATTAAAGTATTCTGTACTATTGCATATCAATAAATGCAACTTTTTCGTACAACTACCATACAACTACACAGGCTAAAAAAAATTTCATCGGGTATGCTTTCCACGCATCGGAAATGGGCGCTTGTATCTACGCTCAGGAGCAAAATGGAGAAGTGTTTTGTTTTGGACCCAACTATTAAGCTGTTGTTGTTGTTGTTGATTTTGTTGTACCCTCTGTATTTATTGTTAAGCGTTCATTTCCCTTTTTTTTATGTATGTACTGTGCAAATGCCTTAAATAGGCTGCATGTAATAAATTCATTCATTCATTCATTCAAAGCGAGACAAACTTACGGGTTTAGAAATTTCTACAGCTAACACGCGGTCAGCATCGAGTTAACAGGGGAATTTGTATCTTTTTTTTTGCCGTATTTGAAATATCGAGCTACGCACGGAGCAGCGCTGGTGCACAACTGACTGGGTTTCAGTAGGGATTTTCTCTATCGCTAGTAGTGCTAGTGTCTCTGCTATTCGAGCGTCTGTCACTTTTTTCCACAGCAAAATAACACTAGGGAGTAGCACCAAGACTTAAAAAAGTATCAAGTCGTGCGTAAACACTGGCTCCGATAACTGCATACTCTGAACACAGCAAAAAAAATGTGCAACCTCCCCTGTTTCCTCGATGTGTGCAGACCGCATCTTGGCTTTACTTGAAATTTCTAAGCCCGCAACTTTGCCTCGCTTTAAATGCCGCAAGCCTAGTGGCCGGCGTTCTGAGTATGGCCCGTTTGCGAGGCAAGGAAACCATCTGCCTTGACGCTACTCCCTAGTGTTATTTTGATCTGCCTTTTCAAGTCTTGGCTTGTTTTTTCTCAAGTCGATACTCCCTATCACAGCTTTATCATCTAGGCAGTTATCCAAGCTCCTATATTCCCCATGAGAAGCTTTTGGTACACAGCTCTGAACCTGGCACCTCCTCCGTGCCCATGCTCCTACGCGTAGATCTCACTCATACATCATAGGCGGGAACGCAATTTTGTTTGGCTGCGTCACCCTTAACGATCTACTCACGACGCTACTTCATTTGCTCCAACTACTGCCATGTTCTTACTCCTGCCACTCGTGTCGCATGGCTGTTTCTCCCGCGCCACTGTGTCCTAAAAATAAATCGAGCTTGCACAACTGCTAGATGATTAAGCTGTGCTCCCTATAGGGTTATTTTGCTGTGCGCGGGATTGTAAAAAACAATTCCTAGTGGACAGCTATGAAGATAAACTTGCCGCATGAAACAAGAATACCTCAAAGATGTAAAAGCCTGTCAATTTACTTACGGCGTAGTCTATCCGATAAAGCAGATAAAAGCCTCGCGGAAAGAACACAATCGCATTCTGGCACTGAAACGAAAATTAGAACCGGCCATTATTACAGCGAACACTGGAGCAAATATAATAAATTATTAAACCTGCATAAGCATCTGGGATCCAATTCTCAACTCCAGCATTCTGACGATCAAATGCGCCTTTTTCCTCATAATCATCACATACTCTGGCGAAACGGTGTGAACCGATCCCAGTGGAAAGTGAAAGGGATTGTCCGTCACTTTGGGCGGCGGAAGAGAGCCAGGAAATACGGTGGGGGAGGGGCTCTGGCTTGGGTCAAGGATGATTCCGCCGTTCTTCTCTTCATAGGCTACTACATCTTTCATTTCCTGAAATAAGACACAAGTTTAAAGTATGATTGAAACCTGACACACTTCCATTATATTCCTTCTCGAAAACATCCGTCATCACCAATCCGCTAATCTCCGATTTTCCTTTCATATTTGTGCACATGCTCTTGCCTTCTCGCAATAGTTGTGTTTTTGCTGATACCATGGTATCTGATATACGGTCCAAAGTCGGTTTTGCAATTATCGTGGTATCTGATACCACCGTCAAAAGGCGTTTTTGCAGTTGTCGTGGTATCTGGCCAGTTACCGTGGTAACAGATATTCAGATATCACGGTCCGACCGTGGTATCTGGAAAGTCATCTCACTTTCATCAAATTCAGCACTTAGCGATGTAACTGGATATCGGTTTTTCTTTTGGGATGACTTCGACAAGTGCAATTTCGGTAATAGTCGTTTTTGCAGTGGACCCTATATCAGATACCACGGTGACTGCAAAAACGACTAATTGCAGATCCAGTTACCGTGGTAACGGATACCATGGTATCCTCAAAAACGCAACTCATGTCTTATCTTCTCATGAGGGTCTTTTCACTATCAAGCCCCGCCTTTTCACTTCGTTTAAGAGTACGGACTGTCCAGGGAATTCTTGAACTCGTTGACGGAGTCACTCAATACTGCTTCGGGTGGAAAGGTGTTTCAACAGTCAACCCCTCCGTGTTGGAAAGATCTTTTATCTTTAAATTCAACAGCCCAAGATATTCCTGTATTTCTTTTCAAAACGAGAAATTCCCCAATCCCCTACCATAAAAGGGATCATAGCTCGGTCTCTTAAAAAAAAAATCTGCGATAACATTGTTTCGGCTGTTCACGATTCCATTCGTGTCGGATATGGACAAATAGTTCCAAACAGAGGAGTGTACAACAGAAAAGCCCTTGGTAACTTATATAATTGCTTTTGTTCTCCTCTGTGTGCAACCTTTCCGGAATTTTTGACAGTCCGAAACGAACAAATTTAAAACTCCAAAATAGGTATATGCCAAGATAGATCTCTCAGAATGCTTCCAAATTAGTTATATTTATTAATAATATCTTCTGGCACCAGCCTGACCTCTGCCGTTTCAAAGTTAACATATTTCGTTTTCTGATATTAGGTTAACGAACCTGAATCTCTTTTCCATTGTATTCCATGACTTTACTTTGCTGTTCGTGGTCATCCATTCAAAAACCTAAATAAATAAATAAAAAGAAAAACTTACATTCATGATCCAGAAGCGATACTCGTTATTCCCAAAGAACTTCTTGGTGTAGATGCCTCCCAAGTAGTCCGCAATTCCACTTGTCAGCCAGGCATCGTTCCAGCTCTGTCTACTTATGAAAGAGGAGAAATACTGCTCAGAAATTGCATTGGCTAAAGCTTTGCGAGTAGTATATGTCTGGTCGATCTGAACGTAGCTATGTAGAAAGGCAACACTGAAAGAGAATCAAAATTAGAAAACTCATTATTAAACAAACAAAAATATCAAACATCTCTTTAGGTGGACCAGGCTCCGCTCCCTTCCAAGAAGCTCACTGATTAGAAAGACCCCTTTCTCCGTGTTTCTCATCTTATGCTAAGGGGACCGCACAAGGCTGGGATTTTACATTTTTGGAAAACAGCAGTCTCAAATAAGGCAGGTAGGCTACATAGAATGCTGGAACATAACCTATACCTTCTACAACAATTGTTCTTTAAAACGCGTATCACGGGTTGCATATGTAACCACTTGAATATAGAAATTAAAATTATGCAACGAACATTTATTTTTAATCTGCTTTCGATGGGGAAGTATGTAAACGACTTGAGTATTGTTGAAATCTGTCATCGTTCCCAAATGAGTAATGCTAGGCTAACAATCCAAGAGGTGGCGGGCAAGGCACGGCATAGCGACATGAAAGTTAACTTCGCGAAAACAGTAGTCTTAACTATCTCTTTCCTAAAATCGAAACCTGCTTTCAAAGAAGAAATACCAGAAAAAATGAAGGCAGATAAAATTAAGCTAGGGGAGAGGGGGGCAGGTTCGTTACGTTTTTTTTTTTTTGCATAGCAAGATTTTGTTTTAGGTTCTGTTGCTTCCATTTTTTTCTGAATGTCTAGAATCATCTCTTATAGCTGCTATTGTTACTTTGTAGAATCTTGTTACCTATAACAATTTCTTTGCAAATTCCATTTTCCTGTTAACTACTTTCGTCCGGACCTGCCTCCAGACTGGGGGCAGGTTCGGACATGGCGGGGGAAGCTCCGGACATCAATAATTTTTAACCCAGGAAGGACTATATACACGTTTTTTCATTCGTTTTCGTTGCATCAGTTCATTTTCGTTTGTTGCTTCCGTTTGGAATAAAAGTAACCTGCGTACCGTCACTTTATCAACATCTGTTATTATCATCCGGATATACTGTTACCCCTAGTTCTGAATATGACTTGTTTTTTTCCGAAATGGGTCGTAAATACTTTCTGAGCCTTTCTGGTGGCTTCTTTTCTTCCCTGGTCCGATTTCCTCTTCTTTCATTATTTTTCTTTTTTTCCCCTTCAACTTCTCTTGCAATTGTTGTCCGAAACTGCCCCAAGTGTTTTTGTCCGGACCTGCCCCGTGCTGTTTTCACACAAAAAAATTTATAACTCTCAACCTCTTTTAGCAATTGTAGATATTCGTTTTTGACATGGTAGAGCTAATCTTAAACTACTTAAATAAAAATCACCGACGATGTAAGTGGCTTTGGAACTACCAAAATGAGGTGCCAACCCCATGACATATAACTTCATTTCGTGCCAAAAAAGTGACACTAACATCGGTTTGCTATGATTGCAAGAGGGCAACTGCGGGAATTTTTAACAGAAGAAGCGTATATGTGTAAAAGCTCTGAAAAACAATTTTGCGTAATTTAAATTTCAATACTGAGGTTTGGAGAGCCTATGTCCGGACCTGCCACTATGACGGACCTGCCCCCCTCTCCCCTACTGGGTGTTACCATAACCCCAGATCTAAAATGGGAAGCGCACTGTCAGGACATGCTGAAACGTGCCAATGCGAGATTACAAAATCTACAACTCCTTTCAAAAATTAAAGTACCTCAATGTAACCTACTACAAGTTTATACTTCTTTCATTAGAACCACCCTGGAATACGCAGCATCCGTTTGGCATTTTTCATTATCGCAGGAACAAAGAGATAAATTGGAGAGAATACAGAAGCGGGCTTTTCTTATTATTCATAGCGGACCGAAGCTTCCATACTCGTACCTTTTAACACACTTTAACATAAAAACACTGCAGGAGCGCAGAAAAGAGCTAAGCACTGACTTCGGTTCAGCCATGGTATCTCATCCTCTCCACTCCCCAATCCTCCCTCCCCCTACCAAAATGTTAAAATCGACCAGAAAGAGTGGTAAGTTCTAGGGTACCCAAGCTCTGTCCTGCACCTACAAAACACGCTATATAATATATATGCAAAAACTTTTATTCCAGAGTGCGCGAAAAAAAATTTAAGAAGCGTGACAGATTTTTAGGTGTACTGACATTCGATACATATATTGTAATTTATTCTGTTTTTGAAAATAATCGCAAATTTGGTTTCTAACCACGAAAGTCGATTTTTACAATAAACTTTCTATCTATCTATCTTCGGTTTAAGAGATGCGATGTTTCGCTGCGTAGCGATTCGAGCGTGAAATATCAGCCCGCAAAAGACTTGCGGCTGCACTTCACTTGACATAAATGACGCCGCAAAATTCGAAACAGCGTCGTAGCGTTGTCAGTCGAGGCGTTATTTGTATCAAATGAGCGCGGTTACATTCTTTGCGGGCTAATACGCAAAGCTCGATTCTACGCAGTAGCCCATCTCTTATACAAAATCATTTTTTTTTCTCCGTTATATTATTTTAATTTATAGGTTCCAGTGATTACATATGCAACCTGTAGAAGTGCCGACAAGTGCTTTAAGAATATTAAAATAAAATAAAGATCTTCAAATTCGCGCATCGCCTTTCAGCTAACGTGTAAGCAAGTAGTTTTAGCTAGCGAACAAACCGGGGTATTATCTTACCTCATTATAGTCAAGGAGGCAAAGGACGAGATATCCTGGTACGCTTCATCTACAAACACCATTTTGTACGTGGAGTAGACGAATCGGGAGCCGAGAGTCTCTTCATAAAACTGCAAAGCTTCGCGAAAGTATTTCGCAACGTGTTTCAGCAGCGGAAGGAACGGTGGCATGCAGAAGTGGGTCACCTCGTGCATATGGGGGTCCACGTAGATCTCAAACGGGCTGGAAAAAAGATACAAAACGCAACGGTCAGATTTTGTTTGCAAATATCAACAATTTGTGACTTCTTGGTGAGAGGGTGGAAAGCGGGTGGATGCGGGGAGGAGTTGTCCATCAACTGTTGTTACACCCTTTTCAAGCACTGTGTACAATATTTCATAGTGACGTTTGGTAAGTAGTGTTGCACAAATAGCGTTGTGCAAACTGCTATATTTATTACCATGTTGTAGTTATCAGCACCTGTCCTATATATGCACAATATAATGAGCGCTTTTCTCTAGCTCAATTTATCGCACGGAATTTGTCTGCTGTATTTGCTGTATAGCTTACCGCTTACGAGTTTGCACAGATGTTGGCCTGGTTATTTCTCCGCTTCTTCTTCAAAAATTCTGTTCACGGTTTCCCCCATTGCTTAGAGGAGATTTTCACGCCACCACTTTGACAACGGGGCCAAACGGCACGACGCGAATCTCTGGCGACAGACAAAGGATGAGCCACCCGTCCTGCCCACCGGAAATTATTCAACTCCACGACAATTTTCACGTTCGGTGGGAAAATCTGAGGAAAGCCCGAAAACTTGCCGCTGCATTCGGAAAACAAATTTTCGTAACCATAAGTCGGCGCGAACATGTACTGTAACGCTAAGGGGGGGGGGGCTGGGGCCCCGACACAACGTTGATGCTCCAACTTCACTAGACCTTCAACCTTATAAAGCTAGAAAACTTGAAAGCTTACCCCACTGCTAAGGCGATATTCGGCGCTGCCGTCGGAACTGTCACCGAATAATAAAAAGTCTTCCTTCGCATATCAGGTGTGTATACGACTTCCACCAGATCTCCACACGAAACTGCAGTCAAGGACTCGTCGACTGTATACTCTAGCTTCCAAGTGCAGACTTCAGCATAAGAATCAATGCATGGGAACCAGAGACGTGCGGAATTTTGCCAACCATAAGTAAACATGTGACTCGCTCTCTGAAGAAGAAAAGAAATGGGTCTAGGCGACCCCCCCCCCCCGGCGAAACCCCCTCCGATACCAAAAACCCCCTGGCGAAAAACCCCGGGTACTAAAACCCCGCAAGCCAACTCCTCCCCCCCTCCCGAATAGGAAATTAGAAAATCTTGTCAAAAACTGCAGTTTGGACGGCGAGCGATTCCCTAGACACGCGTGTTAAATGTAAACGCGTGACGGTTGCTGTGTCGGGGGGGGGGGGTACCCGGGCGTTTTTCGCAGGGGGGATGCGGGGGGTTAAGCCGGGGGAGGTTGGCGGGGGTTAAGCCGGGGGGGGGTAGCCGGAACCCAAACGATACAGAGAAGAACAAGACAAGCGGCTAATACATAACTAACTTAAATCAGGCTGTATTACCTTCAAGCTTTGCAGCGGCACGGATTCAGGTCCGTATCCAGGAACTTATTTCGGGGGGGGTGCCCGCGGCTCGGACCAAAAAGTACGGAAAAAACATGGATCAGAGGTTAGAGCCTATGAAAAACGATTATTTTTGTAGCCCCTTACCCCCCTGGATACGACCCTGCTCAGACTGCATGTGTTATCCCTTGAATATAGCCTAAAATTTAAATAATATGGAACGAACAGAAATTTTCACAATTTGGTTGATATAGTAGCTATGACTCCAGTTTCGCAGCCTCATAGGCTGTCTAGGGCCATACCGGCAGAGCCTCATGGAGGAAACCAAATGTAGTCAAAGACTTAATTTCTATAGATGGGGAAATGCACCCATCGGCGTAAGCCCTAAACCATCTGTGCCGATAAAGTATGTATTGGCACCTGGCAAATGTAATCCCTTAAATCTACAAGCTTAAATAACGAAACGGAGATAAATTTCTAAAATTTCAACTGAACTGATTTGAATTGAAGGATGGACCAGCAATCCCTCTCTCCAAAGTAGGGTATAGGAAAACCACAAAGTTCTTAAAAGAGCGATCATTCCTTTGAACCCATGTGTGCCATGACGTTGACAGTGTGGTTAATTTAGTGTGTGACCGGTGGACCTGCCGGCGACCAGAACAAGCACAGTGTATTACACTTCCCGAAATCAATATTCCTTCAGCTCAAGCTGACAGCGAATCACATTTGATACTGCAAAACGGAAACGTCAGCTGAATTTTATTAGAGCTATATTTCGGGGCTTGGAAGAGTCCTCTTCAGGCTCAAAGCCGCTAAAGTTGGAAAAACGAACTTGTGGAAAAACCACAAGAAAAAGATGGAGAAACGAACTTAAACCACAAGTTCGATTTTCCAACTTGATCGGATTTGAGCCTGACGAGGACTCTTACCAAGAAGGCCCAAAATATAGCTCTAATAAAATTCAGCTGACGTATCCGTTTTGCACTATCAAATCCACGAAATCTTACCTCAGAAACAACCCCATCTACCCTTGGCATGACAAAATGTATTCCCCCATCTGGCTGATCAATCGAGAACTCGATTCCCACACGAAATGGCCTGTCTTTAATAATCAGATAGGAGGCTTCAGGAGGAATGCGGACTTTCAGCTCTCCGGCATTTAAATCAGCATCGACAAGTTTCAGCGCTGACTGGTGAGAGGAGCTGAAGTCTTCTGCACTGCGCCTAAAAACAAAAGAAGTTGTGTTACCTAGGTGGTTAGATTACTTAAACACAACTCTTACTAGAAATGATCTTTTCCCTATGAAATGGATCAGAAAAAAAGATATTCGAAAATACCATTACTTTCCACCTGAAATTAGCGATTGACCTGTTAGCGCTTGTCGACTATGTCCAGCCTTCCTGCTCTCCGACGCGGCGGCTGGGCGCAAAACATTTGGAAACTGATCGCGCCGTGGTTATAAAGTGTGAAAACTAAGCAAATAAAAGAAGTAATAAACAAAGTTTCTCAGAGCCTTATGTATGAAAGAGCTATCAGCAGACGCTGAAGATCCCGGCAAACGTTTCGTTGTGTGACGGGAAAAACTCGGCAAGGCCAAAAAGGCGCTAAAATTTCGTAGGCACAAAACGAAACAATGGAGAAAGGCGGGAATTTTAGAAGCTTATAATTCTGTATGGGAGCTAGGTATATTATAAAAGGCAGAATAAGCAAGAGGAGTCCTTTAAAACGCCTGTCAAGATTATTCCATAATTTAGCGGAGAAGTTGCACGTTCAAGACGCAAGCATTATACTTTCGGAAGCTCCATCGTCCGTTCAAAGAATCGTCCGTTGCGTTTTTATCACAATTCTCCTCGCGAATCTCCTCTCAATTCTCCTATTTCGCGTTTTATGACTATTGAGATGAAGCCAATTCCCCTTTTTTGCGTTTTTTGCAATTCTGCAGAATCGAGAAGTTGCTTCGATAGTCAGCTCTAGATTGCCCTTCTCCGTTCTCCTTCCTGATTGCTCAAAGAAGGGCGGATGTTCAACCCGTATAACAGGTTTTAACGGATGGAAAAATTAGTGTTTTTGTCAAAAGCGAGAATGGAGAAGCGAGAAGAGCAACAACGGTAATTTGTACGACAATCGAGAACTAAGAATTCAAATAAAAAACGCAACCATTGACAACTGGGCTCAAAGTCCCACTAAAGACTCTCTGAAAAACAGTGTTTTACGATGAATTTTATTTGGTTTCTTTTGTTCAAAATTTGCAGGTCAAAATAAATTACTTACTTACTTACCATTAGCACAACTGGTGCCTGCTATCTAGCAAGAAAGAGAGAAAAATATGGTCAATGCAGCGGCTCTACATGGCATCGCCGCTCTGCGTAGGCTACAGGACCAGATTTTATAAGCTGCAAATCGGTCTTATTCAGTCTTGTTTTTGACTGTGTTACTATTCATTCTCTGCTACTCACTCGTCGAGAAATGAACTTAGTTTGTGGACCACAGTGTTTCGCAAAAGAAATTATAAAGAGGAGACAGCCTCTTGGTAGACCTATATAAGTTTCCGTGGGATTCTGACAAATTCAGATCAAATAGTAAAATCAAACTAGGCCCTAACACCCTAGGTGAGGAAGAGCAGTCAACTGCCGAGGCTTTTTTTTAATACCTTGCTAGGGCTACTTTAGCTTCCTCACTTGCTTACAGTAGGGTACTTACTTCTTGAAGTCAGCTTGGCAAACTTCAAGGGTGGGGTCAAAGTACTGAAACTGAGCTTCAAAATTGTCATTGATAACAACCTTGTAAACGCGGCACTGTTTACAATTCAAATTGATGATCCTGAACTGAGACTCACTGGTGGGTACTAGGTGTAGCTCGGTGTAACCCTGAAAAAAAAAGTATAGAAAATATCAATAAACTTTATTACTCAGCATGAGGCCACACAATACATAACAACACTAAATAAAAAACAGAAACACCCTAAAACACCGGTAAACTACTTCTGTCGTAGTAGACGTAGCTTCTGCCAAGTGGGCAGGCAATGAAGCAGTGGGTTAGCTGCAATAGCTACAAGGCTGTTTTCTGACTTTATAGCAGTACAGACAGTACACATATCTTCAAGGTAAACCAAATTATGGTAGGACCATACATAGGACCTACCTAAAAACAGCAAACTATACGTTTTTAATAAGTATAGAATCAGGTAAGAAATCAGGCTGATACTGCATTGAGTGTCAAAGATTCTACACTCTGAAAACTAAACAAGTGGAATGTAACGAATCTTGGGTTATATGATAACCCCTTGAGAGCAAATAAAGTACAAAATACTCACAATAAGGGTCTGTCTTTGAAGGTTGATCCCAGTCAAGCTCAGGATCTGATGGGACCTGAAGGAAATTCATCTTGGTTTTCGCACAACAACAAAAAAATAGATAATAGCCTTTCTACAACCTAGATGCTAATTCTGGGAGTATATTTTCTATTAAAATACTGAAAGAACTAGGCTATACGAAAAACCACAAAAGCAGCACATAGTAAATGGCCCTTTTTTAACCAACTGATATTTTTTTTACATTTATTCAAACTAAAGAACTTTACAGAAATCTATGAAGTTGTTGAAAAAAATATTAATTACTGATTAACTGTACCAGTAGGCTAGTGTAAATTGGGAGGGATGGGAGAAAAGTCCAGTTACCACCACAAATAATTGGATTTGTTTGTCAAGAGATGTTATTTTGTGGGGGCGGCAGCATCGCAAGGGAGGGGGTACCTCAAAATAAACAACTAGCAGATGTCTTGCAAGGATGAAGAGTATGCGCCACCCCTAGTAGACTTGTGTAAATAAAGACTAAATCACTCGTGGAACATCAAAATACATCAATCCTGACCAAATTAATGCTATCAGATGTCATCCACTTACTCTATTTCTTCTTTGAAGAACTGCCCAATACATGCAACAGAAAACTGCTGGTGCAAATAGCCACGCTCAAGCTACTTGGGTTAACCTGGTAGCGCAAATAAATCAACGAAAGATGCAAAAGAAAATCGGAAACAGAAGCTGGTGCAAAAACAATATGGCCATAGTCTGGCCATGGTCAGCATCTGTTTAGAAGAATGGCATTCGGCAATGCTGCAACTTTGTTCCAACAAACGGAAAAAATTTAATGTTGTAGAAAATAATTAGAGCTTCTAATCAAAGCCCAATTTCACACATTTGTAAGTGTATAGGCTGAAATAAATGGTGAGAAATGCATGCATATTTTTTATTCAGGGGGTTGGGCAAATAGCCAAAATAGCAAGGTATCCTGTAGCTAAAAAGTGAAGCCCCCGCAGCAGCTTTTAATGAATATACATTTTATCTGTATGCAGATAAAATGGCAATGAGGGGTGCAGGCAAAACTAATCTGTGTTTTTTTTAACAAAACTAGCTTCTTACCATACAAATTCTATGTTTTAATGTTACTCAAACCGCAAAATTCGAAGCCTATAACCCCAACCAAATGAGACACCCTTCTAGTAAACAGACCATCCTACAAAAGAAAGCCTCAAAAGGCACTGCACTGCAGGCAAAATATTTGGAGGAAAAAATAACATTAAAATAATACAACAGACACTCACAACTTATATGGCCTAATTTGCTTTTCAGTCTTCATCGCTCAAATATTAAATTTTCTTAGAAAATAAGTAAGACATCCCGAACTCTCTCAAACAGCTGTCAATCAGCTCTCAGTCAATTCTCTCAAACTAGAGCCGGCGTTTTTCACAACATTCAAATTTCAGACGCTGAATATTTTACATAGAGGTAAATACGAGGATTCGAGAAAAAACAACAGTATAAGAGTATAAAAACGATAGAAAACATGAACAGACCTGGACCGGAACAAACTCCTGTGTTGCGATTAAAGTCTAACTGTCATACTCATTATTAAGCAGTGCCACAGCAGGTCTAATAATGTAATTAAAATTAACCGCTAGCCGTTGGTTAAACAGTGAAGAGTTGACAAGACAGAGCGAAAATCTGCATTATTTACCTTAAATGAGGTGAGCAGTCGGAAGTGTTGGAACTATGCAGGACGATATGTCTTGCGAACGGAACAGGCTACAATCGCCGTCAACATATAGACATTCATAGCTTGCAAAGAATAACATAGTAAATAAGAGTCAAGTCAATTACAGTCTGGACACGAGGGTAATAATATTATGCTGATCTGCACTGCACTGTTTTGCCGGATCAGTAGTTCGGCCGAAATTCCGGGAAAGCTGGAAATGGGGGCGGAATGACCATACAGGAGTAAGATATGTTGAATCTTTATTGGCTGACGGAATGCTGAATTGATTTACCGGGTTTGTTTTCGTGGCAGGTCAAAAGTTTCCGCCGTAATTCCCGCATTTGGAACCCAATTGAAACCTTTGATCTTCTCTCTTACTGAACGATATATCTGTTTTTTTTACTGTCTGATTTCCGTATCGTATCTAACAGTAAAAGCACTCTGCGCCTAAATCGTAATTATATATTTGAAACAAACTAAAAATAGTGTAAACTACATGAACTGAAATAATGGACGTAACAACAGAAGGTAGCTTCCTGAAATAACAGCAAGATAAGCTCATTCACGCACACCTCAACGTCACCTGAACACAAAGACAAGCGCGGATGAAACACATCGAGGAAACAGGGGAAGTTGTAGCTTTGTTTGCTGTGTTTAAGCACAGCAATACGACGTTATCGGAAATACGACGTTATCGGAGCCAGCGCTGATGCACGACTGAATTAATTTCGTTAGGGGCGTTTCCTATCGCTAGTGGTGCTAGTATCGCTGCTATTCGAGTGTGTCACTTTTTTCAGTCTTGGCACTACTCCCCAGTGTTATTTGGCTCTGATTAAAACATATGAATTGAGACACAAAGAGGTATGGTGTTTTCTCAGGACCATATAACGATATTTCATCGATAGTTGAAAGTTGGAAACATTTTGAAGAAGTAAGAAAGGGTGATCAAAGAGAGCTCCTGGATAGCGTGCTATTCGGAACAGAAAAACTAACGTTACCTACGTCAATAGTCAAACACGCCGCGAACCCCAGGAAGAACAAGAAGCGCCGCCCAAACGGTGACTCAAATCCTGTGTCAACCAATAAACGGCGTTCGTTAGGGACAGCTGTGGTGACGCTTTCTACTCTTCCGCTAGGTACACGGCGATTCTTCATCGGCACGTAGAGTTAGTCATCAAGAGTATTTCGTTCACTGAAACTGTTCGCAGTACTGACGCAAGCTATATTTTGACCTTGCAATGTGAGTGCTACGGATGCTTTAAGTCTGCAAAAATTCTATATCCTCCCACGTGTGCGATACAAAAAAATGGTAGCACGACAAAAGTATTACCGCAACGCTAGTAGTACGATAAAATCATACTCGTCCCAGGTGAACATAACCACTGTTTTAGAGTGCAGCATGGCATGCTAACGTCAGACCATTTATTGCCAAAGCTGTCAGACGTTCATTTATGCTAGCAACAATATATATTAACATTCGCGACAGAAACCGATATGCTTATCAAGAACACTTCGAAATTACTATAGACGTACCGAACAACACTTACTTCCAAACATTTATCTATACATCAGACCCTTAGACAAAACTCATCCAACTAAAGAATAGATAACTGATGGTGTTAAGCAGATAAAGCGGGTCCTCCGCTGGCAATCGCAAGCTGTCGCAAGTGATCGTAACGACCGTGTTCCACCCTTCTAATAATAGTAAAGGTGAGTCTTCACCTTCCGGAATCTGGGTTCCAAGATTTTCCGAGATTTTTTTTGAATTTCTTCTGCGATACTTAAAATTCCGGAAATCTGTAAGTTCAAAAGCCCCTTTTTTTCGGATTATTTTGATATACTTTCGGACCGGTTCATATTCCAGATGCAATTTACAGAAGACGTCAAAGAATAATCTGGAAGCCCAGATTCCGGAAGTTCCGGGAGGTGAAGACCGGACTTAACTATTATTTCCAATTTTGTTCCAACCTCGCTCCAACCTACAAGTTACTACGCTGACCGTTCCAACCTTCTCAAAATAGTCACTAATAGTAACTATTTGCTTACCACGCTCGGGAGCGTAGTAACTACGAATCTCTGTGAAGCGATTGGCCGAATCAGCCCGTGGCACGATATTTTGCTGAAGATAGAAAAATGCGTTCCAGCCTTGACGCCAAGAAGCCCGGATTCGTGTCGTCATGCGTAGTAACTTGGGTAAGTAGGATGGAAGACGCCTTCCTACTTATGCAACCTATATCCGTAATCGCTCCACTCATTCTTAAAATTGGGAGACCCATATTTCATGCTTTTTAACCTCCTAAAACCCTGTTCACAAGCATCCCTAGCCAAGCACAGATGCCTAAGCACGTCATCAGCGGTCACACCCATGCCTAGGCACAGATTTTGGCCAGGCACGGAGTTCTTGGCTCTAGAACGCGGTGCCTGGCTAAGCCTGTGCTTGGCTAGGCATGTGAACTCGGCTTAACGACTCTGTAGGATACTGACTAATGTTCCATGGTTCGCTATTTTTGATGCGTCTCATGCTCCTGACGATTGTTCCTGAGAAGCGCATTCGTCAGAAAACCGATTACGTAAATGTTCCGTGTGTTCGCTAGAAGTCAACGGGCCAGGAGAAAAGCTTCGAACAGCGAGAGTCATGAGGGATTTACTAAAAGCACAGCCTAGTTTTAAAGTATTTGAACTATTTTAAATATTGGGACATAAACAGTAAATAGTGCGAGGTGTCCTTTATGCGAATCTAAAGGGCAGTACCATAAGGCAGTTGCCGAAACAAAGGAATAAGCCGGACTCTGATTTGAAAATGAAGTATAAGCACTGTCACAGGATGCGCCACCGTAACAGGTATGATATAACACGCAATCTGATGACACGTTGCAGAATAATAATCATAATTTATTGCTGCCCACTTCTCATATCAGTGTTATTTTTGTACACTAAAAGTATCGTCGCAAACCATGCTTTACAGAAACGTAACGCTGAAAGGCTCATAACACGATTTCTGTAACATCAACAGAAAGTGTGTTATTTCATATCTGTTGAAACTGAACATCCTTGTGCAAACGTTAAAAAATTTCTGGTAGTCTGGTAGCTAGCTGTAGCAAACTTTTATAACAGGAAAGCCAGAGTGAATGAAGATGAATGACAATGACAGTAAAGAACCCGGTGCGGTGTTACCTGCCTCGGTATTTTCTTAAGGTCGGGCTTCACTACCCAGACGCCCCAGAATCTGGGGTCCGGATTATGCGAAGACGGTCCCAAACAGAAATCAAATCAAATGTCTCTTCAATAGTCCGTTTTTGGGCATTTTTCAGCACTTCTGTCATTTTCTTAGATTTTACCACCTCATCACAACAATTTCTCCAGGTCAAATGAAAACTACTTTCCAATTCCCGCTTCTTTTCACCCAGAATCCGGGAATCTGGTAGATCTTTCTACCAGATTCCCGGACGCGTCCGGGGTGCTTTCAGACCGATTCAGACCTGTCTTCACTACCCATACCGATATCGAAGAAAACGGGAAGCCGGAATCCGGGCGAAAAATCTGGATAGTGAAGCCCGACCTTTAGTCACTTTCTTTTCAGAAGGGAATTAGTTCGTTGAGCACCGCCAACGAGAGCCTCTGCACCAAGGCCTACGCTCGCAATGACCAATTTCAGACAAGTCGACGCGAAAAACGAGGAAGGACATGACCTCTGTTTTGATGGTTTTCTTCCTCTTTAATGCCTTGAACACACGAGCAGGGTCGGGTGCTCCCAGCCTGGAATTCCTGCCCGGGTTTCCGGCACCATCATCACTTTCATAAAATTTGAAAATTTTGTTGCAATTTTTTCAACTTGATGATGAAAGTGCAGGAACTCCGGCCGGGAAATCCTCATCGTGTGTTCGCAGTATAAGGCAGGAGTTCGGTTCTGACGGAGGAGCCCTGTCTTAACTGACAGTGATAGGGTGGGGGGGGGGGATTAACTCAGCATCTGTGACTTACATTTTATATTATCAATATGATTGCAGTCAGCTGAGGGACGAATTATTATTAATTTTGCATTGCTAAACTGTCAGAATTTTCATAACCGTTAACACAAGGATGTGCAGTTTCAACAGATAACACCTGGAATGTTATATGTTATGATTTTGCAAACAGTAGGCTATGCATAACAAGCATTGCCAAGAGGAGGCGAAAAACCGCCGAACAGGCGGTTTTTCTGCTGACTTTTCCGATATCAGTTAACACAAGGATGTGCAGTTTCAACAGATAACACCTGGAATATTATATGTTATGATTTATGTTATGTTATATGTTATGATTAAAAATCTGCTGACTTTTCCGATATCAGCACATGTTTCTTTCCGGCGGCGTTTCGGCTCTTCTTGTATGCATAACGTTTTAATGCGTAACGTTTGAAAACATAACAGCTAACATACTAAGTGTTATCTGTTGAAACCACGCACTCTTGTGTTACCTGTTATGAAACTTCTGACAGTGTAGTAGGCTATAGTACCAGAATTAGCTTGTAACATCACCAGTTGAAAGACGTATATAAACTTAGGTTTCAAACTTGCACTGCTTGCCCTTCCGGGGCTCAACAGAAAAATAAATATGTTCCCTTGCTTAAAGGCGGTACC
Organism: Branchinecta lindahli; assembly: GCA_023053555.1. Taxonomy (NCBI): domain Eukaryota; kingdom Metazoa; phylum Arthropoda; class Branchiopoda; order Anostraca; family Branchinectidae; genus Branchinecta; species Branchinecta lindahli. Next base: position 17,675,338 of record JAKZAO010000011.1, on the reverse strand, counting down.
CTTACTCGTATCTGCATCAAACTATAATCGCACGTTCACTAAATGACTTAAAACCTACGCTCGCAACCACCGCAAGGAAAGAATATGAGATTTGAATCAGGCATAGGTTTACTCGGTTGTCATGTTTTCAGGCAAACTTCTTAGATCGGGCACTCGCGAAATTTCACATAATCAACGTCAACCCTCATCATTATACGGGACTATAGTACTTGAAATATTAGTTGCGTTTTAGAGACACCATGGTATCGGTTATTTTCGTAGAAACCATGGTATCGGATATCGCGGTAACTGAATCTATACATTTTGACGTTTTTGCAGTTACCATAGTATCTGCTACAACGGTTGCTTTGCAAAAACGATAATTGGCTCATTTGTGCTCTTAAAAGTCACCGCAAAAGAAATAAGTCTTGTATTCATTCACATCACTAGTGCCAAACTTCTTTCCCACAAATCTGACAAAAACCTAGGTTCTTGTGTTGGCGATGGTGATTTCGGTGAATTTCAGATACCACGGTAACTTGCCAGATAGTCAGTAGGCCTTTCGACCGTGGCATCAGATACCAAGGTAACTGCAAACTGCTTTAGGCCGTGGTATCAGATACCATGGTATCTGATAAAAACTACGATCTGCTTTCCCGACTGTTCCAACAATCGAAATAAACTTGACCAAAGGTTTCGATGGGATCCCAAAAATTCAATTTCTGATCCAGACAATTAGATCTTGTCTTCGCCAATCCAGTCTTTGCCAGACTCCTTGAACATTTTTACTCTTAAAATTTAGAAACAGATTAAGGCCAAATAGCTAATCATCTGAGGAAACCAAGTTTAGACATGGATTCAGCACGGGTGTTTACCTCTATAAGTCATATCCATTTTTGACGGAACCGATCGAAACGATCCTGACTTACTTCTGCCAATTTTCCGGTTTCGGCGAAATTCCGGAACTACTTGTCCGGCGCAAAAGTTTAAAAACGAATTCAGCGTATCTCCTTACCCTTATATCTAACATCTAATAAACTTCAAATAAAACTTTTACTTTTAACAAACTCTCCGGTTTTGGCCGGATTTCGGGCGAACTACTTGTCCGGTGAGAAAATGGTTTTCATATTCGTGTTCAGCATGTCTTCTTATACCTTAATCGACTATCTCATCAGCTGTTTAAAAATATTTTGTTTGTCCCTTAATTTGAACCCACTCGCCCACCCCTAAATATAGGGCTACAGAGCCCATCTACGAACTCGACCTTTCCCTTGACCCAAACGATCCTCCCACCAAGTTTCATCAAAATATCTCATTCGAAATGACCGTTTTCGGCAAGCTCATAGACCGGGAAGACCCGATATGAAAAGGTGTTCGTGTTTCTGGTAAAACCCCTGAGTGCGATTACAACAGCGGAAGCCGTGTGTACTTTTTATTTAAAGAAAGCAGAATACTCGATGAATGAAGAATCGTCGTGTCGAGCGAAGAGCCAGAAACATCCTCACAACCTGACCGCAATAAACGTGGTTGATTGGTTTACATCGGATTTGAATCAGTTTTGAGGATTCGTTTGGGTGACGTTTCTCGTTCTTCCCGAGGTTCACTGGCGTGTTTCGGATTTGGTCATATAGAGTATTTTAGGTGTCCTTTACGTTAGAATACAGAAACGTTACGTTAGACTATCTGTAATGTACGGTTCAGAGGATGTCCGATCTAGAAAGATTCCTGAAGAGAAGTGACCGAGTAAACCTGTGAAATCAGAGAACAACAACAAATAGATAAACCTAAGCCGGAAATAAACAAATTAATAGCCAAAAATAACGTCAAGATATAAAGTGTAAACTCTGTGCGGACGAATCGCTTTTATAACGCAGACTGCGTTCCACGATTCTCACTATCAATTACGAATGCTGTTGGCGGAAAGCAGACAATATGCTGCGACAATAACCTCTTTTCTTTTTGTACGTACTTCATACTACCGCTTTCCGCTTGATAGTTTAGATCTAAGTAAGTATAGACACTGCCCCCTAGAATCATAAGAAATCACACGGACCAACAGCGTAACGTCAGCGCGGCGTCCACTTGCTCAATCGTACCAAGAACTTATAACGCTACATTGTAGTAGAACCTCTTTCTCTTTCCGCAATGCACCCTTGCACCGACTCTGAAATTCACGACCCGAGTGAGCTATCATACTTTAGCCAAAACTTCTACATTCTCACGTATCTAGAACGCTCGATTCATAATCCCTATGGCGTAATGGAACATAGGTGGTATAGAAGGTCTGGGAATCAACACCCGCTCGATGTTTACGAAACGTGATTGCGGAATTTTGATCGGCGTAGGGGAAAAGAGACAAAAGTTCTTGTCATTATAAGTTCTTGATCGTACGAAGGGCGAAAGTAATTTCTTGACCAACATCGTAGCAAACTGTTACAGCCGCAGGTTCACTGGAAAACAACGCGTCATTTCCACGTAGCCGTGGGGCCACAGGAGAGGGTCTGTCACAGAGATAGAAACCAGAGGTGTCTGATTTTCCGGCTACGGTTTAAAACTTTTTCAACTCGAGTAAATCACTATCACGCGGCTAAATACGCCAACTAGGAATGCCTACTTCTTCATATGTGAGGGTAAAACCCCTCGCTGTGTTAGACCTTCGAAGCGTTTGTATGTGTAGTTCGTGAAGACCCAATCCTTGTGATCGTTATCTTGCTTGGTTGGGGCGGCAGCTAGAAAAATAATGGCTTTCAGTACAACAGCTTCCTTCCTTTGGAGTGGAATGACCACAACATTTCCTAATTTTATTTCACAGCTAAGTAAATAAATAAATAAGTAAACCAGCAGCATCGCCAATCCGCATAGCCCCGACCGTCTTTCACTAGACGTTCCCAACGGAGATGCATCGCGTACGCCATGTGTAGGGCCCAACATACGCGTTTGTCTACGAAGGGTCGGGCAGAGCTTACGGATATTATAGGATTAGGGATTCCTATCACTAGTTCCGGAATTTTTTTTTCATTTCATTTATTCCCAAAATTCTGATCTAACAAAATGCACGGGATTTGTCATACATGGTTAAAATTCTGTTAAGTCACATTAAAACTACGGATAAAATAAGGCACGAATGAATTTAAATAACGTTCACTGCTGTGCGCAGGTGGATTCACTAGCTGAGGTTTGTTGGCTGTCCGAGAGACACTTCTTGTCGGACGAGTATCCATCTTTTTTTCTTCTTCGGGTGGCAGGATGTTGCGATGCAATTCAGAGGCCAGGCATTTCAGTCCAAATTTCATAGTGAGGTCGTGTCGACGTGACGCAAGAGTTGTGATTCCCAATTCGTCCAGTGCTTTTTGGTAAGATTGATATTTGTCAGCCAGAATGATTTTGAGCGCCCTTTTTTGGATGGTTTCCAGTCTTTCAGTTTGCTCCTGGTTAAGGCCTGGATGCCATACGGGGCTGCAGTATTCAAGCAGCGGCCGTATATACATCATAAAGCACTGACTCATAACCTTCGCGCTCAGTCCGAACCTCTTAAGGTTTGCAAAGCTTTTAAGGGCAGCCGTTGCCTTATTGATCATTGAGGACACATGGCTGTTCCACTTTAAATCTGAATCAATAGTAACCCCCAGGATTTTGACTTTCGTTGCAGATTGTACATCCGGACAGTCGATTGGTGGTACATCACGACGGAGAAAGTTGACTCGAAAAACTGCACACTTTTTCAGGTTTAGTTCAAGTTTTAGGCTGGTCGTCTCACTCTCACTAATCGGCGAAGAATGGACAATGACATGTCATCGGCGAATTTCTTCCGGTATCGCCATTTTTGCATGAGTTGATTGCGAACCATCAGGAAGCAAAGAGGCCCAAGACGGGTCCCTTGGGGTGCACCAGAAGTAATTGGGACAGGGTCCGATACCTCAGAGCCGGGTGACAGTTGCACCGATTGCGTTCGCTCTGAGAGGAAGCTATCGAGAATTCTAAGGCATTCGAATACGAAGGCATTCGACTTAAATTTAACAAGGAAAAAACGGAATTCTTGATGTTTAATAACGATTCGAGTGAGCCAACGGTCATCGACCTTATAGGATGCCAAGTCCAGAGCAAATCCAGTCTGACGTACCTGACTGCCGATCGGAGACTCAATCAAAACCACTCGAAAATTACTGATAGCCCATTTGCTGAAGCGCATAAGTGGAGCTTATGCTCATATCGTTTCCGGAAAGTTGCGATTTAACCGAAAAATTCTTACGTACTCCTATAATGCCACTGCTCTTCCCCACGTTCTGTTTATCTTTCCCCTTTGGACCACTTTCAGCAATGAAAATCTTCGTAAAATTCGTTCCATTCTTTTTCCAAACATTTGGTACGCCACCCCCCTTGGACAAGGAACAGCTATCTCATTGAAAAGTTCCGTATAGCTGATCCGTCTGCGGCTGTCCTGAGATCCACCAATAAAATGAAGCAAAGCTGCAACCACCCATGGAACTCCACGATGTTTCGGTTTGGTGAATTTTAATTATTTTGTTCTTGTTGTTGTGTTGTCTCTTTCTTTTTTTCTTTTTTACCATACTCCGTCTCTACCTAGACAGGCTATAAATAAAATTTTATTTAATTTAATATACAACCTCAAGGGTAACGAATTTTTACTTTGAACCCGTCAAACTAGCCCTAAAACGGCGCCGATTTCCCTGTTGAAAACGAGTGTCCACTAGTTTATAAAGAGCAACAACGAAAGGTCTTAAAATCGTTATTTTCTCAGATACTTTTTCTATTTTAAAGTTCCAGTGATATTCTGTTCGATATTTGGGACTCATTCCATAAACTTGATAATAATAATACAAATCAACAGAAAAGGCTTTCGCCTCTAAATAACTCTGAGAAATTTAAGATTTTGAGTAATCGAACTGAAAAAAAAACCCATCAATAATGCACTAACTATTGATCAACTCAGCCTTAACCGCATCTTCGGTAAGGCTGTTCCAAGGATCAACAACTCTGTTACCAAAGCCCCACTTATAAACGTGCTTGTGGTATCTGGATTTTGCAAGCTTTTAATCTTACTAAATTTTCTTAGGTGTCTTTCCACCACCTGTTCTTCAGTTGCGAAGTTCTGCTAAGGCAATCTAGCCAGCTGCAGGGGCCGAATTGGTGAATGTGAAAATTATGATGTGCAAAAAAAAAAAAGCAGAATTGGTACTTGTCTATTTCTGTCTAGGTCTGCTGGTCCATTTTTTAAGTCAAAGTATTTATTTGTTTTTGTTTTTTTGTGTTAATAAATATGTGCCCTTGGCTAAAATAAAGTTGCTATTATTACTATTATTCCTCCACCCCCACTCCCTCCTTCTCCAATAATGCAAAAATCAGGACTACTTACGAATCTTCAAATCAACATCTGGGAATTCATCGAAGTTCGAAGTATCATCAATGGACTTGACACAAACAGGAATGGCAGCCGGTCTTTCTCTAATATGCTCCCAATCTACTCCTTTGAAAAAAGGAACGATCTTCAGATCTTCCAGGCTCTTCTGACTTCCCAACCGCTCGTGGGCGTGTGTGCAAAATCTAAAAGAGAGGAGTCGAAGCAAAATTGCTAACTTTGGATTCTAGTAGCCTACTGGGACTGAAACTTCAAAGATTTCAAAATTCATATATCAGTTTTATCCAACCGAACGGCATTATGCTGATTTTTGGGTTTGCCGTGTTTGGCTCTTCGAGGCGGATCAAGCTCCTGCGTATTGCTTCTAAGGAGCTCAGGTTCCAGGGTTTCCAGTAGCTGATTTCGAATTTGTACTGTTTGTCTGACCAATGTTATATTTTATTTCTGACGCATTTGCCATGATGGGAAAACCAAATTTCAAACTAAATTGGTGCCGCTTTTGGGCTGTTCTTGAAAATAAAAGAATTATAATCATTAGTCAGAAATACCGGTAGCTTAATGCAAGTTTTTCCAATGGTTCTTAATAATAGTAATAATATAATTGCAATAATAAGGCTTTCGCCTCTATAAATTTCTTGGGACACTCTACACTCTAAACTGAATTTCAGCCAGGTGGTAGTCGACACCTGCTTTGAATTGGTTGATATTTTCGGCATTCACAACACTTTCTGGGAGATTGTTCCTATGTTCTACTATTCGGTTTCTAAAGCTCCATTTTCCAACGTCTTTTCGGAATTTCTTGCCACTCAGTTTCAAGTTGTGTCCTCTGAGACCGTTGTCATTGAAAGTGAGGATATCATCAGGCCTTATGTTATCATAATAACTATGGCAAATTTTAAAAGTTTCAATCAAATCACCTCGTAGAAATCTGTAAGATAGACTGGGCAATCGTAATTTTTGAAGCCGGTTTTCATAAGGCAGATGGCGAATGGCTGGCACAGTTTTTGTAGCTCTTCTTTGAACTTGCTCAATGGCGGTAATATCCTTGATGTTGAAGGGCCTTGTTGTTGTGTGGCCATATTCAATTAGTGGGCGAGCTAGTGCCTTAAATAAAATAGGAAATTGTCCTTAAATGCAAATGTCCTTCTCATAAGATTCACAATTCTTGTAGTTTCTTGGTGACAGTTTCGTAATGCGTTGAAAACTTTAGATCTGCTTCCATAACTACCCCGAGGTCACGCTCAGAGGTGGTTCTCGAGATCGTCCTTCCGTCTAAGGTGTACCGATGGTCAAGGCTGGTGGGGCCAAGACGAAACTTGCTAAACTAATGTGGCCGACCAAGGCTGAAAACAGTCGGGACGAGTTTGTAATTTCAGAGAAGCCCAGCACAGGTTCAAAGGGTTCACGCATGACAGAATACTGGGATAGGAACCACCAATACTTGTGCTATAAGACTAGGCAAAGGAGGGTGGCACAGTTTTTGCAGTTTATAGCTAAGCATAAAGCGACGTAGCTTTGAATCATGTTTAACTAGCACTTCCTGCTAACACTTACTTCTTGATGGTCGACCTGGCTTCTTCAGAAATCGGAACTTCAGGGGGGAAAACCAGAGTCTGCTCCCAGTTCATAACCTTCTTGTAGGTCTCTTGAGGGCTCTCGCTGCAGAAGGGCGGATAACCTGCAAAGAAAGACAAACTGATACAAATCCTAAGACGATTTCCCCTCCCAGATTGTGTCGAAACTCATTTACGCTTCCTTACCTTTCTTACCGGATTCCGGAAAACACCTTAGTCAGGTGAGAAAATGAAGTAGAAATTTAAAATCAGCAGGTTTTTCTCTACCTTTAACTCAATCTGACCAGGTCAGATTGCGCAGGTGTTGTGCCCAGCACAACTTTTGTCTTTCTTGCGATCTGAAGAAGACTAACTCCTCGCGCCCGCCGTCTTGACTAACCACTGTCATGTCGAGGTCGGAAAAGCAAGTCAATATAATTCGTTCCAATTTGTTTTAGGCACCTTCCGGCAAGCGGAACGGTCACATGCCGACCAATGGCAGACATACCTACCTTTAAAGCGCTGCTGATTCAACAGTCAAAGTTGACCGTTAGAAAAGCAGGGCAGCGTTTCTCGCGGTTGAAAGTTAACTTCTGAGTCAGTCGGCAGTTTAAAAAAAAAACAATGTTATTTTTTTCTTGCAAAAACAATCGGAGGGTTGTCGACATAACGTCCCCCTTCGAAACGTCCCCAAAACTTCCCCACGACAAAACGTCCACGTGACAAAATGTCCCCACTCAAAACGTCCCCATGGCGAAACGTCCCCGGCTATAGATTTACATCAGACCGGCATTCTCTCAAAGCGGAATAATTTAAGACCACGGCATGGGAATAAGGGATTAAAATCGCCTAGGTATATAAATGTTATCCCGAGCAATTCACGGTTTATTATTCACTTGGCGACTGCTACAAAATGCTACAGGCTGTTACCAACTCAAAAAGCAAAGCCCAATGATCCGAATCCACCTATGAATCTGTTTCATGAAGGTAAGCAAACTAGGACTTAATTAGCTTTTCTCTTTACTTGTCTCAGAAGGGACTTGCCTCGGCCGGCTATGAGCCACTGCAGATTTTGGGGGCACTCTTGACCTACAGGTAAATAGGTATATCTGCATGCACTGGATTGTCTCCATTGACACTCCAGAATTCTAGGTCTGGAAGGCAATTACCGGCCGGCGCTTAAATACTTGTCCACATTAGCAAATTAGTTGCAACGGAGTAAGATTTTTTTTTATTTTTTATCAAGCGACCGGTCCTATGTCCGATCTTTCCTGCTTATAAGGAATGTTCCCATACCTAGATCATGCACCTGAAGATCGAGGCGAACTTAAAAATCTATGCTTGGGGACGTTTCGCCACGGGGACGTTTTGTCATGGGGACGTTTTGTCACGGTGACGTTTGACACGGGGACGTTTTGTCATGGGGACGTTTTGTCACGGGGACGTTTTGTCACGGGGACGTTTTGTCACGGGGACGTTTTGTTGGTAAGCCCAATCCGACACCGGTCTTTGAAATGTGTCTACTGACTCAACGGTAAAAGCTGGCCGTTCAAAAAGCATGGCAACATCTCTCAGGCCACTGATTTTCGCGGCAGTCGGAAAACAACTATGACTTGAAAAGAATACGTCAACTATCCATCAGCACGAGGACAAGCCACCTCCGCGTTCAATTTGGGCCGTTTGTGAAAACACGGTTCACCCATTTCGACAGTCGAATCCCAACCGCACTGGACTATTGTTATGGTGCGATTCGGCAAATCGGAGAAGAATGAGACTGAATCCGGAAATGATAGTTTTCGCCGGTCGCCGAGTTCTTGAGTTTCACGCACGGCTACACTGTCAGAAGTTTCATAACAGGTAACACAAGGATGCGCGTTTTCAACAGACAACACTTGGGATGTAATCTGTTGTGATTCTGAAACGGTTATGCACGAGCTGTTATGGATAACAAGCACGGCCAGGAAGACTAAAAAAACGCAGAAAAACATCGGCTGAATTTTCCGATATCGTGACGATAAACAAAAGTCAGCAGACGGTTTTTCGGCTCTTCCTGGCAATGCTTGTTATGCATAACATCTAATTATAACGTTTTCAAATCACAACAGATTACATCCCAAGTGTTGTCTGTTGAAACTGCGCATCCTTTTGTTGTCTCTTATGAAACTGCTCCCCGCCCACTAAAGATTCACTACTTTAGGTTTTTTAACGCCTGTGTCGCCTTACCCCGGGCGAAACCCCTAAAGACACCACAAGGGTTCTACTCACCTATCAGCATTTCATACATGATCACACCAAGCGACCACCAGTCGCAAGCTGGCCCGTAGCCCTTTGCGTAGAAGACTTCGGGGGCGATGTAATCTGGGGTACCGACTGTGCTGTACGCAAGGGCTCTGCGGTTTTTCTTCCAACTCTCGGCGCGGCGTTTGCTGTCCATTAGGTTACCGACAGCTAGAAACCAGATTTGTATTACACCAGATGTATTTTACGTTGAACACTTCTCTAAATTTTAAACCACCTAATTTTAACCGAATAGGGCTGAATACGACTGTCTATTAACCCATCACTTGTTCACTTAAATAGGCTTGCAGACCCGATGAAAATGCGTTGCTTCGTTGCCCCGCTATTCCTTTAACTGATCTTCATCGACTCGACTTTATCTTTTGGATTTGTGGTACGGCTATGCTTGAAAGATTTACCAACTAGATCCGTAAACGATGGCTGAAAACTATATATTTTTCGGATCACATGCAATAGCGAGTTGTCTAAAGTGACCGTACAATCTGGAATTGAACATTTCATAAGCTCGGCTTCGTTAGCCGCTGAAATGCATGCTTTTGTTGAAATTCAAATGTTCTTGTTAGAACTAAGAGCCGAGCCTACAAATTTTCTATGAATAGTTGTGAAACAATCGAATTTCCAAAATTCCGTCATCATCCCACTCACAAACACATGCTGTCCCCCGAGAGTCCCGAGGTGACAATGCTTTCCCGTAACAACGAAAACAGTTTGTTTGTTCGAGAAGATACAGTAACTACTGCTGCATTTACTTTTAGAGAAATCTTACCGAAGTCTGCGGGCTTGGCTTGGCTCAGATCGCGGTAGTAATCGGTTCTGTGGGACTTCTTGGCTCCTGTGCAAAGACCGAAGTCGGAGAGCTTCACATGACCTCGGGCGTCTAACAAGAGATTATCGGGCTTGATGTCTCTAAAAAACATGAATATCTGACAAACACATAATACGAATTTATAACACCAGTACACCGTGCAGTCCCATGATATCAGTCCTATCCTACCCAGTGCCAAAATTTTCTGGTATTGCCCTAATGTTAAAAGAAAAAAGGTCCAACCGGGCGTTATCAAAATAAATAACGCCCGGGCGTTATTTATTTTGATAACGCCCGGCCAGCCATGCGATATAAAGTGATAATGCACGTTTGGAATTTTTTCTTTTAACATCAGGTGAATACCAAAAAATTAAAACAAATGTACTAGTGTTATAATCATTATCGCCCTTGCTTTTCTTCGGGCGATAGCGGCGCTCGCTGCGCTCGGGTGATATCAGCCTATGCCACCCGCGGGCCAAATTTTTCCACTATCACCCTCAGTAAGGGCGACAATATATATTAACGCAACTTGCGTTCCCTACGTCATTTATAATAATAATAACATTTCAAAAAGCCACATAGCATTGTTGAGTTTACCCCATCATCGAGCCCATCGTCCCCATGATGTCTTTCATACATGCTTCAAGCCCGACGGAAAAACAAACGTCTATTTTCGAATGTCTTTTTTTTCCTGTTCGAATGTCTTTAAATAATATGCCGAAGGATCTGCTGATGGCCGGGATCTGATGCAGGGATATCTGACTTTCTTGGCCAGCGCTCTACCACTGAGCTACCAACGGGCTATGAAGAAAGTTCGCATCCACTACGATAGTAAGATAGAACCGGGTAAGATAGAAAGCAAATGAATCACGCAATGCCTCACCTGTGAATGAATCCAAGTCTGTGAATTGATTCAATTGACAAAGCCGTCTCAGATATGTAGAACTGGGTGCACTCTTCGCTCAACGTGTCTTTTTTCATCAATAAAGTCATCAGATCGCCTGAAAAATACAAAATACGTGAGGAAAAGCGAAGCGATTGTCAAGACCGGTCTTCCCGCATAAAATGGATGTGAAGCCACGCGTGAAGTGATGATGTGATCAGGATACGAAGAAACGAAGTAATCGAGGGGTTGCCTACTCTCAAAATTGGTGTACACCGGGTGGCGGAAGGGTGGCGCGAGTGGCGGATGGGTGGCGGATGAGTGGCGCGTGTGGCGGTTGAGTGGCGCGCGTGGCGGTTGAGTGGCGCGCGTGGCGGTTGAGTGGCTCGCGTGGCGGATTGGCGCATGGGTGGCGCAACATAGTGTACACCAAGTGGCGGAGAGTGGGCAGCCCCTCGAGAGTGATTTGGAAGAGGATTATTAGTACTATGAGTGATAAGCTCCTTTAAATGTGAAGTGTCTCATAAGCACAAAAAATGTGACCAAGAACATCTCCTCAAGGTCCGGGAAGCAACACCTTCAATACCTCACGATCGACCAACAAAGTCCGGAAAATGAGTGTAAGTGTATTTTTATACCTCTCGAAACAAGACCAAAGGTTTCTATGGAATTCCCCATATACCGGATCCAACACAGATTCATGTAACCACATAAAAATGAAACAAACGAAGTAAACAAATGTCTTTTTCCACAAAAATCGTTAGTCTTTTGACGTCATTTTCTTTCAGATTTTCACACTTAGCCGCGTTATCGACGAGCAAGGGAAAAAAAGACCGAAGCAACTATGTTGGAGAAAAAGTCGGTGTAGATGAACATTTAGTTACTGAAAATATACAACGGGAGTGGAAACAAACAGTGAATGGGCATAGTTACTGCCATACTGGCACGGATGCTTCAATAAACAACGAAGGATTCAAACCGCAATTTCCGTACCGCTTGAGTAAGCTAATGACAGCATTCGTTTGAGAAACCACAACGCGCGAAACCGACCATAAAATGCGTCATACAACATACAAACATGAGCCTTTCAGGCCTGTGCCAAAAATTATTTTCCAATTTGTCTGTATTTGGTTCGTCTAGAATTACAGGAATTCCTCACCACAAAACAAATAAGACTAGTCTACCAAAAAAATGCAAGATTTCAGTGAAACCCAGTCTCATTTAAAAAAAATTCGATACACTATTCCGTGTAATCCGTATACATTATGCGGACGAACGAAATCGTTCGTCCCTAAATAAGGTTCAGATAAAATCAGATAATAAGCTTTCGTTTGCAAACAAAAAATCGACAGTAACTTTCCCATTCCACAATCTTTTCCATTCTACAAACAATAATGATTTAGTCCAATATTTTGATAATTGATTGGTCACATTTATTTCAAATTATTATGTTGCCACATAAATTGATTGCCATGTGTTATTTTATTTAATTTCGTCTACTCCACTAGAGTAGAGAGTAGAGTAGAGTTTTATTTCTAAAAAGTAACTTTCACAGCATGACCGCCGAATTTGACTTCTACGTCAAACATAAATACTTTACACTCAATCAACACTATAGTCTACCTCGAATAATAATCAACAATAAGGATCATATGATACCAATTTGATTACTGAATGAATTAGGAGATATGGTACCCTTTGCGCCTTGTAGAAATCTAATCTTTAAAGTTTAACTGAAAGCCAACTCATTTGTGTGTCATTTAACTGGATACACTGAAATTATTTGGATTCTGCAAAGAGATTTTTTGATTTTCCACTATCTGCTCTAGTTACGAGGCTCAGAATATCTCCAGCCGTCCCCACAGCGTAAATTCTACTATGACGCGGGAAATTTTAATCTCGACACAAATGCGGCTTTTCAGAGTTCAGTGGTGAGATTGGTGAAGATTGCTTAGTGCCTGAACAAAAAAAAAAAATTGATAAATCTTTCTCGTAAGGCATACAGCAAAAATACAAGCGCATAGAGGCCCCACAAATCACACGGGAATTCCACTATTTGAAAATCGATTATTCGTGAATAGCGGAGCAACGAAGTAACTCATTTTCAGCGGGTCTTCAAGCCAATTTAAGTGAATAAGTTATGGGTAACTAGATTGTCCTATCCTAGCCTTTTTCGGTTAAACTGTAAAGCTTAACTGAAAATGTAGCTTATTTTTACATCTGATGTTTGAATACACTGAAACATTTTGGTCCATCTTAGGGATTTTGTATTTCTTCACCCGATGCTCTAGTAATGACGTTCAGAATGTGTGCTGCTTGTGCGACAACCCAAAATTCATCCAGACGCGGAGATTTTGAAAACAAGCCGCTAAGACGCTAAGCGCGGAAAGATCAAGGCGGACAAGGAGTCTTGCAAGAAATCTGCCATTTTTAGTTTGTTTTTTGACAATGGCTTACCTTTGTAGTTGGTAAATATCTATCAGCATAGAGGGGCAGGCGCATAGAGGTACCACAGATCCGAAGAATTAATATCATTCGATGAAATCCTTTGTCTGTGACAGCGGACAAACAAAGTACGGTAACGCATTTTTATCGGGTTTTCAGGCTTGTTAAGTCAATACGTGATATGTAACTAGACTGTCCGGTTTTAGCCCTTTTCAGTTATACTTTAAGAGGCAGCGGCGTGAGATTAGAAGGTGTCCCCGCGAAGAAGTCTCTCTCTCTCTTATTAAACGTTACACCATCCGAAAGGGAAAGAAAACGAAAAGACAGAACATGCCCTGCATTTCGGCAATTCGCGGTCCATTCTGGTCTATCATTCTAAGAAGAATTCACGAGAAGTTTCAGGCTGAGTCACTTACCCAAATAGTATTTTCAAACTATTTACAAATTTTTTATAAAAAATATGAAAATACAAAGGTAGGGTGGTGGGGACGTTTTGTTTTACTAGAGCTTCCTTGCTGAAGTTTCAGGCATAACAGAATTAACCTATCTATTTGTTAAAATCTTGGCAATACTGATTTCCACGAACTTTTTGCAGTTTCCTAGTTATACTTAGTTACTATGAATATGCCAAACACCTTCCGAGATCGTTCAGAAATCATACGGAACCAGACGTTTGAGCCGGTCTTGGCTCGTTACGTTCAGAATTTGCCATGTTCCAGTTCAGTTTCGGACTAGTTTCTGTTAATTCACCTATGCCTCACCATCAGCACTTCTGACAGGCATAGTAAAATAGATCCACAGGTTGATGAGTAGAAAATCTGCAATCTGCTTCCCAGGTAATGGGGGTTTCGCATACGTCCCAGTAGTAGAAAGCGAAAGTTACGCACTACCTTACACATCTGACTTTTTACTATGTCTATATAAGTGTTTATTATGAGACAATGGGGGACTAACAGAAACTAGTCCACCTGGAGCACTGAACTGGAATAAGGAGAATTAACCTGGACACCCAACTGTCTAGCTACAAGAATAGTTGTTGGGTTGTTATTTTGTCACGAGTGAAAAGCCAGTAGGCTTAACAGGGTATGGTTTTCAATAAATAAAAAAGCGCATACCGGTAATTCTGATTCACGTCCCAGAAGGAAACAAAATGAAAACTTACCTCCTGGTAAGAATTCCATAATCAGGTACAAATTGACAGGATCCTGGAAAAAAAAGGTTCATGACCAGAGGCGGTACTAGCCAAAATATTTTTTTTTGGGGGGGGCAAGGTATTTATCGACTGGCTGGTCATTTTTACCGACTTTTTTGCAGAAAAACGACCGTTTTCAAGAAACGCAACTAATCTTCGCTGTCAGCTCCGGCTGATGAAGTTTCCAGCGACTTCAAACGGGGAGACCAGAAAACTCATTTGAAGAAACACCAGATACTGGGGAGTAAGAAAACAGTATCTAGCAGAAGCAGAAAACAAGAACAGAAAATCTTGAAATCGTATTTTTTCCCGTTTCCGTCTTTTGAGTTCCAATTCTATTCTGGTTGAATACAAGGGACCTATTTTAATAAGTCTATTTCCATATTCTTATCATCTCTTACCTGAAAAGAGTAATACATTTTGACGACCCATGTATGATCAGCCTCCGCAAGTACTTCTCTCTCGGCTCTGACGTGAGCCACTTGTTCTTTCTGAAGCATATCAGCCTTCCTAAGGATCTTCATGGCATAAACGTGGCCGGTGTCTTTTTTCTGAACAAGCCTAACTTCCCCAAAGGCTCCTCTTCCAATAACCTAGAAAAAACAAAGATCTCTAAAGCACAAGCAATACCAAGAGCCATTTTAGTGCAGTGACATTTACAGCCTAAGAGCGTGTTCCACCCTACTTACCGTAGTTACTACGCATGACGTTACGGATTCTGGTTTCTTGGCCTCAGGGCTGGAACACATTTTTCTGTTTTCGGCAAAATATTGTCCCACAGGCTAATCGGGGCAATCACGTCACAGATATTCGTATCGTAGTTACTACGCTCCCGACCGTGGTAAGCAAATAGTTACTATTTCGAGAAGGTTGGAACGGCCAGCGTGGTAACTTTTCATGAGGTTGGAACGAAAATAGTAACTAATAGTTAGTATTCTTAGAAGGGTAGAACACGCTCACAGTTAATATCCCAATAGCTACCAGGTTTCTCCAAAAGATAAAGAATGTAAACCTGGCTATGTGGCTCATATTTCGGCAAGTAGTAATAAAAATCAATAATTTATTGATGGTAATAGGTCCTTGCCCTCCAGTCTGTTTCTGATTTTCTCTCACCAGTGTCCAAATTCTTCAAACACGTTTTTCATCTAAAGGGTGATCTCAAGAGCCGGCCTCCTGAGCAGGTTCTGATTAGTCCGCACCAATGAGGACTAATCAGACACTGGTTAGTCCATAAGTAGGTTATAAGACTGGGCAGCAACCAGAGACCACCAGTGAGTACTCTGGGGACATAGAATGAAGCTAATTACCTTTGGCTGACCCATCTGTGGTCAAGCTAAGCAGAGGATATCACAAACTTACTGCTTCCAAGTGTAATTCAATGTGACTAATACTGTCACCCAGCCCAGGGGCGTCACGTATGGGGGGGGGGGGGGAGGGGGGACACCCCCACCCAATGTTGTCGGCCAGTAGGTAAACAAAAACGAGTCGGCCCAAAGCGCCACAACTCTTTGTAAAAACAGTCGATTTTTTCTTTAGAAACGGTCGATTTTTCTTTAAAAAGTAATTTTTTCTAAATATCAGCCGCTTTCTCGTCAAATCAGTTGTTTTTTCTTGAAAACAGTCGTTTCTACAGAAAAACAGTCGTTTTTCCTGCAAAAACAGTCGTTTTTCCTGCAAAAACAGTTGGTAAAAAATGACCAGCCAGTCGGTAAAAAGCCTATCTTGCCCCCCCAAAAAAAAAATTCTGCTAGTAACGCCTCTGCTGTCACCTCAACAGAATACTTTAAAGTTTGAATGAATTAATGAATGAATTTTATTTCCCACTAAAAAAAAAAGACATGACGTCACTAGTGGATTTTGTTCCACTAGTGACAAGCAATAGTCGAAATAGATAAAAAGATTCAAATAAAAAAAAAAAGAACTCAACCGACCTTCAGTGGCTCAAAATCTGTGACTCCAAGACGAGATCTTTTCAACCTCAAGAATTCTGTCTCTTTAACAGCATGCTGCTGACGAAGATCAGCCTTTTGGATATCTGTGAGATTCTCTTCCTTCAATGTCTCTTCAAGCTTGTCCAATCTTGGGAAGAAAAAACATGTAATTCTGTAGACACACTTAGTGCATTCCCGATGAAAAATTATCTCAAAATAGTAGTAGGCTATGAGGTTGTACAAAAAGTAGCATGCAGTACCAATTGATGCTATTACATGCTACTGTAGCAAGACTGGATGCTACTGGAGCAAGGCGGGATGCTACTGAATACTACTGCTTAAGATTAGCCCAGTGTGAGGCACATTAAATAATGTATTCTGTACTACTGCATATCAATACATGCAACTTTTTCGGACAAGTACCATACAACTACACAGGCTACAAATTTCCCATCGGGTTCTGACTGATTTTTTGCTGTGGGCAGGACACTGCACACCAACAAATTTAATTTCTCTTTGTTTCCCAACAGCTCTAAACTCCTTAGCTGGGAGAAAGATATTTGCAAAATTTTAAGTCAGCATAGATCAGCATTAGAGTCAGCGTACTTTGAACCTGGAGTAGCACAATCCCGCATTCCAGAACTTCAGTTTATCTGCACTTGTTAGCATAGCAATCACTCGGGAAATTTGTGATACTGAATTTGCAAGCTATGGATTTTAATTAGGTTCCAAAAAACTGATGGTATCCATTCGTTAAGCTAGCCAGAGGACTAAGGATTAAATGTTTAGAAATCCAACCATTCTAGCCAGTCTGCCACAAACCCTGATTTCTGGACATGCTATGTCAAACAGCAGGTATGCTATGACTTATTGCTGGACACTGGACACCCCAGAGGGAGAAATCAGGGCTATCTAACATACAGGTCTAACAAAATGCAGCTGACATATCCATTTTTTTCTGGATACGCTATGCCAAATGCTGGATACTCTAACCCAATGAAGTATTGATGATTTGACTGAAGCTCAGAAATCAACCAATCAGAATTCACCTATAATGGGGTAGTTCAGGGTTAGGGTACCAACAGGTATCCAGCATTTGGCATAGGGTATCTAGAGTTAGGCACAGAAAGAATTTGGTCATGATCAGCAGGTTTTTAGGATGGTTTAGGAGAAAGGCATTCAGCAACGCTGCAAAAACGGAAAAAAATACTACGTTGTAGAGAATAATAAAAGCTTTTGATTAAGTCCCAATTTCACACATTTGGAAAGTCTAGAGCAGGTCTAGCCGTCATACACATATCTTAATTTTTTGGGCATGGTGCCCCGACGTCTGGGCGTGCCCCAACATATGGGCATGCTACTCATACAATGGAGCACCATGCCCTGAAGGAAGGGCATGGTACTGCATGGCACCCCCCAAGAAAATTGATGAAAATCTGTTGAATTGAGAATCTGAAATGGAAATTAGCTTTTCAAACAGATTTGTTTGGGGGTACCATGCCCTTGCTGCAGGGCATGGTGCCCCAACGTATGAGCACCATTCCCATACATTGGGGCCAACTGGGGCATGCCCAGACGTTGGGACACCATGCGGAAAAAATGATGATTTGTGTATGATGGAGGTCTATAGGCTGGAAAGAAACAGCAGGAATTGCATGCATATATTTCATTCACAGTGTCTAAGAACTAACCTTCCTAGTAGGAATCCTATTCTATTGTCCAAATACCAGCCAAACACTAGATTACTTGGCTCAATGCAAAGGTAGGGTAGCCACAAAAACTCCTAGTGGCACAAATTGGCGATTTTTTTGTAATGAAAGCATGAATTGCTGTGAATTTTCCTCATCAGTATTACCTATCTAAAACATCTCCAAAAAATATATATAAAAATACCATTGCATTCAGGACAAAATTGTCTATTTTGTAAGGCCATCACTAAGTGTCCTAGCTATTTAATATTATTTCTTAATATTCAATAGTTGTCTTTTTTGCCTTTTCTCCGAAGGTCGGTTAACCGACCTATTTGCCACTATTGACCATTTTTTCGTCTCGCCGGTCGGTTCGACTGAGCTCTAAGAAACGGCTTATAAGAAAACATGGCATCATCCCGTCGCCCGCGCCTATCTCTCCAATGAAAATTTTCAATTTCGCACCGTGCCAAGAGTGTAGGTCGGTTGGATGGACCTCCTGCCTCAGTCCACAGGTCGGTTATCCGACCGGCGAATGGAGCCAAAAAACGGCTTATAAGAACTTAGGTCGGTTAACCGAAGGAAGAAAACGACTTATAGTGGGAAATCTTGTAGGTCGAACTGGATGAAGGCAAAAAACGCAACTAATGAAAATTTAGATGTAAAAAAAAGTAGCTGAACTTGCCTTCAAAAATTTATTGATATTAAGGAGGAAAAGTCAGCAGCCTATAGCAGCAATAGGTCTATTGGACTATAACCTTGATGATCATATTCATATTTTCTCATCTAACTCACTTGCTGGGGCTCCCCATGCACTCAAAACCAGCTCAAAACCACCAGTTTCATAGAATTTCATTGAAGCATATAGTTCCAAGCTGGTCCCTAGATGGACAAAACCCTAAAGTCAATGGCTGAACACAGGAATTTCCTCATGTAAAATACTGTTTTCTAAAGAAGATTTAAGATGCTAGAGGCAAGATAGAGAGGTGATTTTGGCCTCAAATCAAAGCTAAAAGATAGGAGATTCACATCCTGATCTTCAAAAGCTCAGGTTTTATTAAAAAAAAAAATTTAGTGGCTACCCTAGCAAAGGGTATCCAAAATTAAGGATAGGCTGGAATAACAAGACAGTAGTGGCGTTTTCGATAGCCGATCAAATTAGCCCGGTAGACGAAGCGAGTTTTCCAATTCGTGCATAAGGCATAATACTGTTTCCGATAGCCGATAGATAGCCGTTGGCGATCGCCGATGTTTCTGGGTGCGCAAACACGAGTTTTTCGTTTCTGAAAATACCGCCTAATCCTCAAACGAAATCCATACGTCAACTGGTCAACGGCTGATGGGCGATGGACATGAATTTAGGCTGGATGCGTCCACGGCTGGGCAACCACTGCGACACCCACCGGTCCTATTCACGGTAGCCAGCTTCACTGACAAGAAGCTTATCCTGGATGCGTCCTACCAGCGAAAAGATTCGATTCGATTCTACGGCGACAGCTCCAAAGAAGATCGCAACGCCAGAAAAACCTTGTTGGAGGAGATGAAGAAGAGACAGGCGAACGGAGAAACAGACCTAGTGATAAGAAAAGGAAAAATCATAAAAAACGGGCAAACTCGAGCAACTCCGATGGAGGGCTGCTCGAGCATGCAACAGTAACCACTACCTACAACCGTCTCGGCCCCCTTGTAAATAGACTTTGTGTGAGTGACTATAATGATGTAACAGTAAGTTTGTGTGAAAGTGAAAGTAGTGAATTGACATTTACGTCCCCGTGCCCTTCCGCACTGTCCCTCGATAGCAGCTCTGTGTACCTCAGCTGTAATTCACCCACTTCAACTGTAAGTGAAAACAACAGTGAGCAGAACCCAAAATCGCCCAGACACGCCCGAAAACTTGTGAACATCATGACTGCAAATGTCGATGTCATCACCAACAAGATGCCGGAACTGGCAACAGTGCTCGAACTAAGTCAGATAGACATTGCAACTCTTACAGAAATTTGCCCCAAGAATTCAAGATATCAACTGACAGAAGA
Organism: Branchinecta lindahli; assembly: GCA_023053555.1. NCBI lineage: Eukaryota > Metazoa > Arthropoda > Branchiopoda > Anostraca > Branchinectidae > Branchinecta > Branchinecta lindahli. The sequence continues at coordinate 17,655,151 of JAKZAO010000011.1, read as the reverse complement.
CTCAATCTGCCCCTCTGGATACAACATCTTCAGCAATCTGTCTGATCCAAACTGCAGAAGAGGAGTTGCTGTTCTAGCTTCCAAGGAATTCCAGGTAAAAGAAATTTCTGTCCCGAATTCTTACTTACCTTGGGTTGAAGCCACATGGGTCTCCCTGTCCCTACCTAACGAAATGTTTGTCCTAAGTTCAGTTTACAGGAGCCCCAGTAGTCCATGCCAGCTGTCCTCTGAAAGAGCAATTGCTGAAATGACCCAATTCGTACTATGCAATTTCCCAAAAGCAACTCTGCTCATGACAGGGGACTTCAACCTCCCAAATGTGTCTTGGATAGATGGCCAAGGTATGACCAAGTCAAGCCTTGAACAAAACCCATTAGTACAAGTTCTATCTGACAACTTTCTGTACCAAACAGTAACTATGCCCACAAGAATGCGTCCAGGACAAAATCCCTCTACACTGGACCTAGTCATAACCAATGACCCAGAAAAGGTGATCAGCACACATACTCTCAGTCCAATTGGCTCAAGTGACCACATGCCAGTTCTCTCATCTATACAACTCAACTCCAAACCATCAAAATATACCAAGCAATCTTTTACAAACTACAAGATGATGATGGAGGAGCTGCTAGATGCTAACCTGGAAAAACTTGTCTCAGAAGATGTCGAAGTCTCATGGCTATCTCTAAAAAAGGTCCTACTAGAGAGCCAAGCCAAACACACCAGCGTGACTTGGAAAAAGAAACCAAAAACTCTACCCTTCCTCACCCCGAAAATCAAGAAACTACGCAACAGGAAGAAAAGACTTTGGGAGAAGTACACGAAACAAAAAACTACAGCTTTGTACGAGAAGTATAAAATTGCCAGAAACCTCCTCAGAAAAGAAACTCGAAAACTGACTTCAAACTACGAAGAACGTCTGGCCAAGAATGTCAAGGAAAACCCAAAACTATTCTGGAAACATATTTCCCTTAAGAAGCCAGGCAGACACTCCGTACCAGACTTGGAAAACAACAGCTCATTCTCCTCTTGCCCCTCTGAAAAAGCAAACCTGCTCAACCAGCAGTTCGCCTCAGTTTTCTCAAAGGACGACATCCAATCAGCCCCCCCACCAGCAGAACAGGCTCACACTCCCTTCCCAATGGTACACTCACCAGTCACACTCGAAGAAGTAACCAAACAGCTTAAGGAGCTAGATGCAAACAAATCTACTGGTCCTGATGGTCTCAGCCCACGACTGATGAAGGAACTAAGCCCTGCAATATCAGCCCCACTGGTAAAACTATTCAATCTGTCGCTAACACAGGGAAAGCTTCCAGGGGACTGGAAGAAGGCAATAGTCATCCCAATTCACAAGAAGGGTAGCAAAACTTCTGCAGCAAACTACAGACCTATCAGCCTTACCTGTGTGGCGTGCAAGATCATTGAGAGAATCATAAACAAGCGCATCATCAATCATCTTGAGGCCAACTCACTTATCAGCAACAGCCAGCATGGTTTTCGTTCAAAGAGATCCGTGGACACAAATCTTCTTGAGTCATACAGTCTTGTAACTGACCTACTAGAGAAAGGATTACCTGTGGACATGATATTGCTGGATCTAGCCAAAGCATTTGACAAAGTTTGTCACCGCTACCTCATTCACAGGCTACTTACCCTATCTCTTAGTCCACAAGTGGTCAGTTGGACAGAGGACTTTCTGAGGGATAGAACGCAGCAAGTGAAAGTGACCACTGGACCAAACAGTCACTCCCTCTCTGACGAAATCAAAGTTACTAGTGGGGTCCCCCAGGGCAGCGTCCTGGGCCCCACCCTGTTCAACATTTACATAAATGAGCTACCCCTTATCACCAGCAACAAAACCACCCTGTATGCGGACGATTCGAAACTCATAGGTCCTGCCAACACCTCATCTGCCATCCAATCCCTCCAAACTGATCTCAACAACATGTGCTCTTGGGTCAAAAGATGGCTGCTGGAATTCAACACAGAAAAATGCAAGGTCATACACTTCGGACACAACAACCCCAAGCATCGGTACCTTATGACCCAAAACTCTGGGAGTCACCACACACTCGAGCCTGTCCAGGAGGAGAGAGACCTTGGGGTCATTGTTGACTCCCAGTTGAAGTTCAGCTCCCACTCACAGCATATCTCAGCCAATGCTAGCAGAGCCCTAGGCATCATCAAACACAGTATCACCAGCAGAAGTAAACTGGTAATCACCAAACTCTACAAAGGATTAGTAAGACCTAGATTGGAGGTAGGGACTATACTGGCTACCCCTCGATTCAAAAAGGACAAGGCAGCTCTTGAACAAATCCAACGAAGGGCCACCAAGCTGATCGCCGGTATGGAAAATAAGACCTACAGTGAACGGCTGAAGGAACTCAACCTCCCCTCCTTAGTATACAGACGGAAACGCGGGGACATGATCCAGGTGCACAAACTTCTCTCAACCAATCAAGAAAATGAGATCCTGGAGATTGACCCCTCCCACAAAACACGAGGACACCCTAAACGAATCCGCAAACTTCACGCCAGAACTGGAGCAAGATGCAACTTCTTCTCAAATCGGATTGTGAACCTCTGGAACAACCTCAAGGAGGACACTGTTGCTGCTGAGTCAACAGATGCTTTCAAACGACATCTGGATGGTGAGTGGCGAGATGCACCGTGGAAATTCGACTGGGAAGCACCGGAATCTTCCACCAGAACGTAACCATCAACAACAGTCATCACAAGGAGTGATTCAACAGGATCGAAAATCCTTATTTCACTCCAAGCTGTGATTTAAGGTAATTTAAGGTAAGATACATGTTAGCCGATCAGAACGAAAACAGAAAATAAGATTAACAGCTACGGCAATCGGCTTCCGGCCTGCTTACGGCGAACATCAAAAATGCCAAAAAGTCAAACGGATACACTAATACTATCGCTGAACTAATCGGCAATCAAAAACGCCACTGGTATCAACAATATCACTTACCGATGCTTCCTCTCCTTGTGCTGGTTGATCAAATTTATATAATATGTCTCGATACTCAGTTTCGCTTTCATAGCTTTATCATTTGTGTGCTCACTGGGATTCATTTTTAACGGTTCTTGCATAGCCTGTACTAGGTAGTAGGGTGATTTTTTATTTGTAGAACAAGACTCTTTCCCAGAAATGGGCTAATCTCCAGGCAAATTTCTTAACCCTTCCAATCCAAACTAGATTTTCTGTTAGTTCTTCTGCTTCTGAAAATTCGTAAATGCGTGAACATGCAATGCCATCTCTTGACGTTACGACTTAGCCTACTTACTTATAACGCTAGATGTCTTCAAAGCAACAAAGTAAAAATCCTACGAACGCTGGAAATTCGGGATTCGTTGCTTCGCGGCAACGGCGTTTTTTGTCGGCACATTTTTTAGTTCGTCGGCACAAACCTGACGTCCTTCCCCCCAAAGGTAAAATGCTAGTGACGCCCCTGGGGATACCTATGACATCGCAAAGGTTGTCCGTCCGTCCGTCTGTGAGCTCTCGAAGGGAATGAGATATTTTGATGAAACTTAGTGTGAGGATTCTTTGGGTCAAGAGTAAGTTCGAGTTCGGAGGTGGGCTCTGTAGCCCTACATTTAGGGGTGGGGGCGGGGGTTAAAGTTAAGGGGCAAGCAAAATATTTTTAAACAGCTAATGTAGATTATGGGGTAAGAAGACAGGCTGAGCACGAATATGAAAACCATTTTCTCGTCGGACAAGTAGTTCGCCCGGAATCCGGCCAAAACCGGAAAGTTTGTTAAAATTAAAACTTCTATTTGAAGTTGATTAGATGTTCAGTGTAGGGGTAAGAAGGCATGCTGAACATGAATATGAAAACCATTTTCTCGCAGGACAAGTAGTTCGCCCGGAATCCGGCCAAAACCGGAAAGTTTGTTAAAAGTACAATTGTGCTCATAATAGGACTTTCTTTTTACATTTGCAGCAGATTTTAAGAAAAAAAGTAGTTGTCAGGTAGTTGCACCCTTTATTTCCAAGGTGACTATGGCCCAGCATCACGATCTGAGTACTTTTCTTCTTTGGTAGTACTTTTTTCTTTTTGGCCAGTGCATTTATTTTAGTAAAGTGGCAACCCTGAAAAGTTGTACTAGAAGTTGATGTCCGATTTAGGGGTAAGAAGAGATGGTGAATCCATATATGACAATCATTTTTTAGCCGGACATGTGTTCGTCCGGAATCCGGCTGTTAAAATTTTATTGGAAGTTGATTAGATGTTGGATATAGGGATAAGGAGATACGCTGAATTCGTTTTGAGCTTTATTTTTTCGCCGGACAGTTCTGGAATTTCGCCGAAATTAGCTGTTTGTCCTGAATCAGTTTCTAAATTTTACGAGTAAAAATGTTCAAGGAGTCTGGCGAAGACTGGATCTGGCGAAGACAAAACCTATTTGTCTGGATCAAATATTGAATTTTTGGGATCCCATCGGGTATGAAGGGGCAATTCGGGCCAACACAATTAGAATAAAAGAATAAGAAATAGAATGAAGGAACAAAAATTAGAATAAAGGAATTACAATTAGAATAAAGCGATTAGAACAAGAATAAACGAATTAAAATTGGAATAAAGCAGTTATAATTATAATAAAGGAATTAAAATGGGAATAAAGGATCCAGAATTCGAATAAAGGGATTAGAATTAGAATAAAGGAATTAGAATTATAATAGAGGAATTAGAATTAGAATAAAGGAATTAGAATTAAAATTAAAATAAAGGAATTAGAATTATAATTAGAAACATTAAATTATCACTATCTGACCCTAAATGCCCCGTCAGATTTAGAATAAGATTACTCCGTGGTTTAATTCTAATTCTGAAGAGGTACACCCTCATGGGGCATTTTGGGTCAATGGTTGATCGATCTGTAGAAGAAGCGGAAGATATTCTTGACCGATTGCTTCGGCAGAAGTTTCAAACAAGAAACATGCCACGGGGAAGAGCTCCGGGAGGGGAAGAGCCCCGGGAGGGGAACAGCCCCGGGAGGGGAAGAGCCCCGGGAGGGGAACAGCCCCAGGAGGGGAACAGCCCCAGGAGGGGAACAGCCCCAGGAGGGGAACAGCCCCGGGAGGGGAAGAGCCCCGGGAGGGGGAGAGACCCGGGAGGAGGAGAGACCCGGGAGGGGGAGAGACCCGGGAGGGGGAGATACCCGGGAGGGGGAGAGACCCGGGAGGGGGAGAGACTCGGGTGGGGGAGAGGCCCAGGAGGGGGAGATCCCCCGGAGGGGAAAGAGCCTCGGAGAGAGGGAAAAAGGGAAGATAATAGGATTAGAGGGAATATGCGCTTGTACCTGTGTTTTATGCTTGACGAAAAAGATATACGAAAAAATAAGTGTCCTTGCAGTGAGCCACCTACCGCCAGCTGATTACTGGCCAGTGGCCAGTAATCAGCCAGTGGCCACTGAAAAGCCGCCTTTGTATTGAGATTCTAATTTTTCGCGTCATAGTAGAATTTTCCGTTATGAGGACGGGCGTAGATATTCTGAAAATCATTTCTAGAGTACATAGTGATAAATACAAAAATATCCCTTAGCAGAAACCAAACAATTCAGCGTATTCAATTAACTGATACAAAAATGATTTGGCTTTTCAGTTAAACTAAAAATGCTAAACATTTACAAATGCCTAAGTCATTATTTTTGGGAATTTTTAATTCGTTCAAATAAACGTTTCCCATTCAGCTTGGGCTTCAACAGCCTGACGAGGACCTTGCCAAGCACTGTCGCTTTCAAACATCGTAGCCTTTCCGTGTTTAGCCATTTTGTGTCAGTTATGAGGAGCGAGCATGCTTACTTCTTTCAGATTTCCTTCAATGGGAACAAAAGCAAGCAGAACACAATTAGTCGCGTTTGTTTGTGCGTGGAAAAAAAACAGTGTTGAATTCGCGGGCAACCACTAATTTCAAATCAAATAATGTTGACCTACATTGCCCATCAACGCCCTCTTGCTTTGATTACGTGAATCATCTATTTGAAATCGGACAAAGTCCAGACGCTAGGTAGCAGGCCGGTTGATTTTCAGCGACGCGATTTTAGTGGAGTTTCCGGTCTTTCGCACTGTAGTGTCTTTGACCCAAACTGCCCCGTGAGCTGTACCCTTTTCAGAATTAGAATTGAACCAAAGAGTTATCTCATTTTAATTATTGACGGGGTACTTCGGGTCGATGAGTAAAGCCCCGTCTGCATTACCGTAAACCGACCGTTTTACGGCCGACCGTTTGACCGTTACGGCAGTGAAGACGGGTCTTTCTCTACGGACGGCCGTAGCCGTAAAACGGCGGTACTGACCCCTCCGTAACCGTAAAACGGACGTAGTGAAGACTGCTTTTTTGTCAAAGTCCCATGTAACTGTTTTTCAAGTCACATATAAACTGTTTTTTAAATTTTAACCCAAGATTCACCTATTTGGGACTAATGTAGACCATATTTTTGCGGTTACGGACCTAATGAAGACCACATTTTTGCGGCTACGGACCGTCCGTAAAACGGTCGGTTTACGGTAATGCAGACGGGGCCTAATAACTTAACGTTTCTAATTCTTATTTCAATTCCTTCATTCCAATTCTAATTCCTTTATTCTAATTATCATTTTAATTGCTTTATTCTAATTCTAACGGCTTTATTTTTAATTCCAATTCCTGATAATTCCATTTCCTTTATTCTAATTTTAATTCCTTTATTCTAAATCTTATTCCTTTATTTTAAATCTTATTCCTTTATTCTAACTCCAATTCTTTTATTCTAATTCTAAAATGCTTTATTTTAACTCTAATTCCTTTATTCTAATTGTAATTCCTGTATTCTAATTGTAATTCCTTTATTCTAATTTTTATTCCTTCATTCTATTTCTAATTCTCTTATTTTAACTGTATTGACCCGAATTGCCCCTTCATAATCGGGAACCTTGGTCTTGTTTTTATTAGCATTTCAGTGCTGAATGAATATCGATTCTGAACAAAGTGGTTTTCAAGGACTTAGCTTGCCGCCTGTCTTGTCGCCCGAGGGGTCAAGTCAGTTCAACTGGTTTGCCAACCATTCAAGACTGCAGTTAGAACAGGGGTGGCCCGAAGGATACTTCAACAATGAGCCAAAATTTGTACTTTGAGGTTTGTCACTTGTATTTAGCAATTACATTCTTTTATTTTTTTTAATTAGGATGACTAAACAAGTTCTATTATCTGACTAGGATCTGACGAATCTGAATCTGCTTGTCGGAATAGAAAGTTCAAATTTAAATTTTGTGGAAAAAATACTGAAAGATTCCTTTGATTTAATTGTTAATACAACATTGCCTGCACACAACAAGTTAGGTGAGGTGAGGTCGTGATTACATAGACGGTTGGATAGGTACATTTTCTGTCTTATTTAGGTCAAAAGGCAGTACGAGAATCAGCAATTTTATTTCTGTTTTGCTTTTCCCTGTCAAGCATCTTACCACTCTCGTTACCACTATGATGTGTGGTAAGCGGGGCGTGGCAAGGGGGCCGCAAGGGGGGGGGGTGCAGCACCCCACGAACTTTTTGAGATTCGGTAAAACTTTAGGCCGGAGGCCCATATTTTACTAAAATTATTCGGTAATTTTTCGATACCAGAACGTTCCGGTATATTTATGGGGATTCGGGATTCCAAAGATGCTATCGGTACAAATCAGTAAGGTATAATGATCGGAATTCAGTAATTTATTTGGTACAATTGCCAGGATTTTGTAGTTATCATGAATTCCGTGCACGAATTTACTGAAATTATTCGGTAATTTTTCGATGCCAGGACTATTCGGTATATTTATGGAGATTCGGTAGTTAAACAGAATCCCGGATATACTATTGGTCCAAAATTGTTCATTATCATATTTGGGGTTCGGTAATTTATTCGGTATAATTGCTAGGATTCGGTATTTACAACGAATCCCGACTTTCGGTCCAGTTTCGAGGAAGTTATACCGAATCCGAATATTAATCGGTAGTTTTTGGACACCAGAACTATTTTTAGAGTTAACGGGATTCAGGGGTTCGGTACTGGTCGCGAATCCAATATGCTATCAGTCTAAGATTGTTCGGTATAACGAATAGGTTCCATAATTAAGTCCGTATAATTGCCAGGATTCGGTAGTTAACACGAACCCCGAACTTCAGTCCGACTTCGACGACATTTTATTGGATCCCGAAAATCAGTCCATAATTATTCGCTTTATACTTATCTCGAACCCCGAACTTTGGTCAAATTCCGGTGACTCACCCCATGCCACAGAGAATCGCAGCATCGCACTCTCAGTCGAATGTTTTAGCTTGTCAGAAAATCAGTCGTGTCTTTAGCGAACCTTGAATTTCACAGTCGGGTTTTCTACCAAAATCTTTCTGTCGCAAAGCAGATAAAGGCTGATTGCCCTGCCTGCAGCACATAGTTTCAACATTATTTTGTTCTGTGCAAAAATCTAATATTTTAGTAGGTTTGGAAAAAAAAAATCATGCAGGGAAAGGCTTGGACATATCGGATTTGTAAGGATTGAGGAGACATCATGTGAAGCGGTGGCCACAGACGAAAGGATCTAGGATTTCATCAGTATTTTCAGTACTTTTATTTTGGATCCCAAAAAGATGCATTTTCCTTCATAATATTCTTTATTTTTGGACGGGCGCGTCAGTCAGCTGGGGCTTTAAGTCAGTTTAAGGCTTGGGATTTGAGAAACATTAAAAGTTATTATAAATTTGGCAGGAAAAAGTTATGGGTAGTATTGGGTATCTACAGTAAGCACAAGATGCTGCCGGGCGTCGCTCCATCCGGTTTTAATGTTCCTGAAAAATCATTGGTGTTTAATCCACGGTAAAAGATAGAATTTGTATGGAAGCAGTTAATTTTACAGAAAAAACAAATTGAATTATACAATGTCTCCTGCGACAATTACAACGCTTTCTGTCTAATGTGTATAATCATCTTTAATGCTACGCTTTAGTGTCACTCTTCGTACTTAACCTTTTCTCTTTAATAATTAAGAATAGTTTAAACCTCGAACTCTCGAACTCCCCCCCCCCAACGAAAATGCACTTGCGACACCCCTGGTGGTACGGTCTGGTCTGGGTAAGCTTGTATCTCAGGTATTATCATAAGTGTTTATGTAAAGCATATTATATTCCTTTGAGACCTTGGTACAATATATAGGTAGGGCCGTCGCTAGGGGGGTGGGTGCAGCACCCCCCCCCATCTTTTTGAGATTCGGTAAAATTTTGGGCCGGAGGCCCAAAAGTTACTAAAATTGTTCGGTACTTTTTTGATAGCAGAACTGTTCGGCATATTGACGGGGATTCGGTAGTCATACAGAATCCCAAATAGGCAAAATTATTTGGTAATTTTTGCCATAACTATTCGGTATGTTTATGGACATTCGGTAGTTACACACAATCACGAATAATCTATCTGTCCAAAATCATTCCGTATCATGATTGGGATTCGGTAATTTATTCGCTATAATTTTCAGGATTCGGTAGTTACCACGAATCCCGACTTTTGTTCCAGTTTCGACGAACTTATACCGAATATGGATATTATTCGGTAGTCTTTCGATACCAAAACAATTCGGTATAATAGCCGGGATACGGTAGTGTGCAGATTCCCGAACATGCTATCGGTCTAAACTTGTTGGGTATAATAACTGGGATTCGGTAATTTGTTCGGTATAATTGCCAGGATTCGGGAGCTACCACCAACCTCGAAACTCGGAAGAGGTCGAGTGAAGCACTAGTCGCAGACAAAAGGATTGATCTATGATTTCATCGATAGTCTTTTATCCTGGGTCCCAAAACGAAGATATAATAATTCGAAAAGTCCGCCCGCGGCGCTTTTCGTAATATTCTCTATTTTGTGGAAGGGCGCGTCATTTGACCGGGGTTTCAACCTTACTTAAATAGTTAATTGGCAGGAAAAAGCTAACTTCAAAAAAATCTCGCCTGCTCATGGGCAGTATTGACTAGACCACAGTAGCTGCTGCTGCCGCCGGTACGTCGCTCCATCCGATTTCTGAACTTATTTGGTTTTGGCTCTGCACACTCACAACGAAATGCACTGGCGACGCCCTTGCAGTATGAAGGGGCAAAAAGGCTCAAAATGGTTGACAAAAAATAATTAAAATACTTGACAAAAAAATAATTAAACAGTTAAATTAATTAAAATATTTGGTAAAAAAAATAATAAGGATGTTAAAACAATAAAAATAATTCGAAAAAAATAACAAAATTGTTCAACTAATTAAAATATTTGGTAAGAAAAATAATAAAAATGTTAAAAAATAAAATAATTGTTAAAAAAATAATAAAAGGGTTAAAATAATTAAAGTACTTGGTAAAGGAAGAACTATTCAATTGATTATTTTATTATTTTTAACACTCTTATTATTTCTTTACCGTGTAGTTTAATTATTTATTTTTTTATATTTATTTTTTGTCAACAGCTATGGAAATTTTTCTAATGCAGACGGGGCTTAAGTCCGTTCTTATTTGACTTATTATGATTTTGAGCAGCGCCCTTGTATAGAGGTTCTGTATTGTCAGAGAAAAATACAAAGAAAGAGATGGACAAAGACTAAGAGAAAATTACTTCTTTATTATTATTATTTTCTAGGAAGGGAAAAAACAAGAGAAAGATCTGAACAAAAAGACAAGGGAAAGATTTGGAATTTCTGTCCGGAAGAATGTATTGAATTCTACTGCAAAGTTCAACTGTACCTGTATGTTCTTTATTATGGCGCGCGAAACCGGAATTCGAATTTGAATTTTAAGTGATCCGTGTTTTCCTCACAATATCGAACCTTCAAGTGATGTAAATGTGCAGATAAGCTAAGTGAAGGTCCGTTTTCTGATAGACGCAGGATAGACGTCAAGGATACTCCAAAAATGAGCCAAAATTTGTGCTTTGAGGTTTGTCACTCTTATTCAGCAATACAGTAATTCAAACAATGGTATTCCCATTTTAATTCCTTTATTATAATTATAACTGCTTTATTCCAATTTTAATTCATTTATTCTAGTTCTAATCGCTTTATTCTAATTGTAATTCCTTTATTCTAATTTTTGTTCCTTCATTCTATTTCTTATTCTTTTATTCTGATTGTGTTGGCCCGAATTGCCCCTTCATACTTGTATAGAGGTTCTGTATTGTCAGAGAAAAATACAAAGAAAGAGATGGACAAAGACTAAGAGAAAATTACTTCTTTATTATTAATATTATTATTTTCTAGGAAGGGAAAAAACAAGAGAAAGATCTGAACAAAAAGACAAGGGTAGGGTAGCCAGTAAAATTATTTTTAATCAAACCTGAGCTGTTGAAGATCAGAATGTGATTCTCCTATCTTTTAGCTTTGATTTGAGGACAAAATCACCCCTCTATCTTGCCTCTAAGCATCTTAAATCTTCTTTAGAAAACAGTATTTTACATAAGGAAATGCCTATGTTCATCCATTGACTTTAGGGTATAAGTAGTGAACTGAAAGACAAAAATGCTCCTCAACCGGGATTTGAACCCAGGACCTCCCGCTTACACCAATGTCGGAGCCTCGTAGACAAACCAGGACCCACTTGGCGGGGTCTCATGGTGAAAACCAAATAAATCCGAATGTGATTTTTTTGATGGGGAAACGCCCTTGAGCTGGAAATATTGTATAAGTAGTGAACTGAAAGACAAAAATGCTCCTCAACCGGGATTGTTCAAATCCCGGTTGAGGAGCATTTTTGTTAGAAGAAAAAGCTAGAATAAAGTTTAGCCAGTCCTTAAATGTCTGTAACTTCGTATATTTTCTTTAGCCGAGTGCTTGAGATTCTACTCAACCGCGACGACCTAGTCAAAAGTCTGCGACAGAACGTCGGGTCTCGGACTAACAAAGTATACAACGTCAAGATTGCACTTCAGGCTTTAGCCGACGCGGGAAAGCCCATCCCCTCCGTTGACGTCCAAGACATCGTGAATGGTGACAGGGCCAAGATATCAGAACTCATGAGGCACTTGATCTTCGAGTTCCAGGTAGGTGTTTTCAAGAATAGATAACTAACCAAATGGAATGTTCAACTAATGTTTCGAGCCATGAGATCGCATCTCGACAGTATTACGATACGATACGAATTTATTAGGTCAAATAACATAATAGTTAAATAAGACCCTATCAATAATTTATAAAACATACATGTCAACTTACTCATTAAAATGCTTAACAAAATATTGACGAAAAGAAGATCTATACCGGTTAGAAGCTGATGGTTTGCAGGGCTCTAATTTATTTTTATACCTCGTGTTATATCCGGTTCGTGCCGGTTCCGGTAGCAAATCACGGGCAGGGTAAAAAACTTTTTTCAAATTCTCGTGGTTTTCCTCCCAGTAGGCCAACTGTAGATAAGATAAGATAAGATTTTATTTGCGATAAGAGCCAACGACCATGGAAAATACATAGAAAAGGAACGCCAACATAATAATAATAATACCTCTTATAGGCACCTATCCCTATTGGCTAGGGCTACCCTGAGGAACCTCACCAGCTGTTTTATCTTCCCAAAATACCTATCCCCCATTACGCCACACATCCATTCTTCATCCACCCTCCTCCATTTACTCCAGAAATGTCTAACCTAAGTTCATCAAAACTTTCTCATTCACACAACAAATGTTTTAAATTCTCATCCATGCTACCTCACTTCGGACATGCCCTCTGCCCTCCCGATATACCGTATTCTCTCCCCCAGTGGCAGACTGTCTGCCCTACAACTAATCAGCCCTGATAGAATAAGATGATAGAATAGAATAAGAAGTCAATCTTAATAAAGTAAGAAAAAAAATGTGCTACAGTACCGTGCACGTAGATAAACCATGTTTTATCTTACTTATTATTTTTCTTTTCCGCCGTAGATGGGCTCTGCGCATTCGCTATGGCCTGATACATTGTTATTGTGTTATGTTTCCCGCCATGGCCCTTGGGCTTTATTGGGAATAATTTCATTCATTCAAATTCATTCATTCATACTCCTCGAGCCCAAGCTGACTGGGAAACGTATATTCAAACAATGTATGTAGTGTCTTTTTTTTTCATATTATAGATGGCACTTTAATCACCTAAATTCAAAAAAAAAGTTGCTCTTGGTTCATTAGTGACGGTAAAAGTCCCTTGTATGAAGTGCCATCTATGTATTATAATTTCCGTGACTTGGGGATGTGAACTGATTAGATGAATTTGCCTTCAGCCGAGATCACTGTTCCTATGGCTGGCTTCTACTGGGATATTGTAGTGGTTTGCGAACTCTGTTCACAAGCCCCTCGGTAGCTCAAACGGTTAGAGCGCCTGGCTTGTAAGCAGAGCAATCCCCGCTCCATTTTTGTGTTTCATTTCACTACTTCTAAAATGAACTTTTTTTTTCGTTTTAGTAATTTATCGCCTGATTCTTCGCCCGCACCTCCAAGGGTGAGAACGGTAGTATAAGATATGGAGTCAACTTTAACCCCATTCATTGGCTGTCTCTACTCCTAGCACCCACTGAACCTCCTGTCCTTCCTTCTCGGAACGACAGCCCCTCAGATAAAGCGGCGTCACGTTTTTGATGACGCCATAAGAAATTGCTGTAGATTTCGAGAATGAGTATGGACTGGTCAGTTAGGGAAGAAGGGTGGTTAAGCGTCAAGTTATTTTAAATTTTAACTGTTTATTTCTTTCAGCTCGATCAATGTCTTGACCAAGCCAAGATTGAGTTCGAGAATGCCTATCTCGTGAAATCCCTTCGTTTTCGTGCTAAAACTGCGTCCGAAGCTGCGACATGCCTACGACTTATCGAAAGTCCAGAAGCGGCTAAGAATGTGGCAGATTTGGGCTTAGATGAAAAGATGACAAAGCTCTTCCGCTGGGTCCGATTGGTTTGCGCTCACCAAGGCATAAAGGTTAGTTCCTCCTGTTTTTCTTGGAATTGTCTTTCCAGCAGTGTTGCCACTGGTCGCAGAATTCGGATATTTGTCACAGGTCTTCTCCCTAGATTCACAGCTTTGAAAAATTTGTCACAGGAAATCGCACTTACGCCAAAAATGTCGCAAATTCTCTTCAAACTCTTTTCGGAAAAAGGATTTTTTGTTTTTTACGGTTATTAGCAGGGGAAAGTGGAACCTTAGAATCCAGGATTTGTCGTTGAAACTGAAAAAAGAACCAAATGTCGTGGACGCCAGAATGTCACAGATTTTTGCGGCCATCACAGGTTCCGTCAGAGAAAAGTGGCAACACTGCTTTCCAGCGTTTAGGAGGATGGCCAGATAGGCGAGAACTGTACATCCAACACTACCATAAAGGGACTCCCTTTCAGATTCGGTGGGGAGTCGATTTGGAGCTAAGTCAATTATGCGATAAGACGTATGGGAGAAAACAACTATTTTGCTGATTTTGCTTTTATTTTTGATATATGCAAATGTAAAATCAGGTAACAGACAAATCAATGGAAACCAAAATAAAAAGAAAGTGGGTCGTAACCTTTACAGACTAATTGCATCACGTCAATAAATCGAAAATAATCCAGGCGGAGGCATTCACCCTGATATCGTCGCTTTCCGCACGGGAGTCCCCACGAAGTGACTCCCTCTATTCTCCTTTCGACTCCCCAAGGAGTCCCCGGGGACGAGTGAGGATACGACGAACTAGACTTACCAACATCACGTCCCACTGTTGTATCTCCTGTTCCATCAGTTCCCGGACTGATGTTGTGTCTCTTTTTAACAACACCTGCGACATCTCCTATTGCATGACCTTGCCCCTCCCCATTAATCCAAAGCGAGCTAACCCCAAAATGGTCAAAAATTTGTGTTATCTGGGAAACCCAAGAATCACTTGATTCATCCCGTCGGGATTCCAAATATGCTGCTTTAAAGTTTAACTGAAAAGCCAACTTATTTTGTATAATTCAACTGAGTTATTTGCTGCATTATTTGGATTTCATGTTACTGGATTTTTTTTTAATTTTCACTGTTTGCCGTAGGAAGTCGTTCAGAAAATCTACGGACGTCCTCACAACGCAAAATTATACTATGACGCGGAAAATTTGAAACTCCATACAAACGCGGCTTTTTGGGATCCCAAAACGTTAGTGACGGATACCTATGAAATCGTAAAAGTTGTCCGTCTGTCCGTCCGTCCGTCTGTCTGTAAGCACGATAACTCTCGAAGGGAATGAGATATTTTGATGAAACTTGGTGTGAGGATTCTTTGGATCAAGAGTAAGGTCAAGTTCGTAGATGGGCACTGTAGCCCTACATTTAGGGGTGGGGGAGGGGGTTTAAATTAAGGGACAAACAAAATATTTTGAAACAGCTAATGTGATAGTCGATTATGGGGTAAGAAGACATGCTGAACACGATAGTGAAAACCATTTTCTCGCCGGACAAGTAGTTCGCCCGGAATCCGGCCAAAACCGGAAAGTTTGTTAAAAGTAAAAGTTTTATTTGAAGTTAATTAGATGTTCGATTTAGAGGTAAGAATTCATGCTGAACAAGATGGTGAAAACCATTTTTTGACCGGACAAGTAGTTAGCCCGGAATCCGGCCGAAACCGGAAAATTTGCTCAAAGCAAAAGTTTTACTTGAAGTTGATTAGATGTTCGATTTAGGGGTAAGAAGACATGCTGAACACGATGGTGAAAACCATTTTCTCGACGGACTAGTAGTTAGCCCGGAATCCGGCCGAAACCGGAAAATTTGTTCAAAGCAAAAGTTTTACTTGAAGTTGATTAGATGTTCGATTTAGGGGTAAGAAGACATGCTGAACACGATGGTGAAAACCATTTTCTCGCCGGACAAGTAGTTCGCCCGGAATCCGGCCGAAACCGGAAAAGTTGTTAAAAGTAAAATTTGTATTTGAAGTTGATTAGATGATAGATTTAAGGGTAAGAAGAGACGCTGAATCTGTATATGACAATGATGTTTTACCCGGACATATAGTTCGTCCGGAATCCGGTTGAAACCGGATTTTTTTTATAAGTTAAAGTTTTATTTGAAGTTTATTAGACGTTCTTTATAGGGATAAGGAGATGCGCTGAATTCGTTTCTGAACTATCTTTTTTTGGCTGGACAAGTAGTTCGCTCGGAATTCGGTCGAAAACGGAAATTCGGCAGAAGTAAAGCAGGAAGTTTCGATCAGTATCGTCAAAATAAATATGGCTAATACAGGTATATCTGAACTTAATTTTCTCAGATGATTAGCCTGGCGAAGACTGGATCTGGCGTAGTCAAGACGTAGTTGTCTGGGTCAAATATTAAATTTTTGGGATCCCATCGAAACCTTTGGTCTTGTTACTTCCGGCGGCCAGTGACCAGCTTACGGAAGGTACTTCACTGCTTGAAGTCTTATTTTCGTGAATCGTTTTTGTCAAGCATACAACAGAGGTACCACAAATCCGACAGGGGAATTTCACTATATGAAAATTGATTATTCGTGAACAGCGGAGCAACGAAGTAACGCATTTTCATAGGGTCTTCAAGCCTCTTTTAAGTTTATAAGTGATGGGTCATATTGGGTAACCAGTTTGTCCTATCTCAGCCCTTTTCGGTTAAACTTTAAATACTCGTACTCGTGGCATATTAATATTCTTTCCGCAATACTCACCATCGTAACTAACGTTCTATCAGGGACCCATACATTTTTTTTACAGGGGGCTTGTCAATAAGAGATTTCTCATGCTATGTTGACCGCACGGAAGATAGTTCGAGAAATACCCACGGTCCAATCACGTTCAAGACCAGATAGACAAAATTTGGGATTGGCTGCTGGCGTCTTGAGGGAGGAGTCTCTTTGGCGCGCACGTCCAATGAGGCAAACAAGAATGCAGATTCGACCCAGGTGGGATTTTTGGAAAGTAGGACTGGTTCGGTCAACATAGCAACATAGAAGCATAGGAAATGACAAGCCCCCTGTAAAGGAAATTTATGGGTCTTTGCTTCTATGCTGTGCCCGTGATTTGGCGGAGTAAAAATTTGTTCGCGGGGCTCCTGGAGTCGTCTGCTCGTCTATTTACATACCTCTGTTTAGGTTCGTAACTTCGGAGCTTCGTTTGCCGACGGTAGAGTCCTCTGCTGCCTCATCAGCCACTACCATCCGGACATTTTAAGGCAGGAGGATGTCAAAAGTGAAACGACAAACACCATCTGGAGTGAGGTAATTCTTCGTACTATCAAGAATAAATAACGAGGCAGAATTTCTGTCTCTCTATCTCGGTCATACAAACATGCTGAGTCGAGTAAAATACGACCGACTCCCGTTGCAGACGAGCGGGTTCGCGCCACATCACGTTTCGTTACCTCTACAAATAGCTAGATCGCCGGTAAGTTGTTAAAGAGGAAATCTAGAAGTCAACGCTGATTGGTTCTGTGGAGACGCTCTAGAGAGGATCAGCGCGCGGAGTACGCCTCCTGCTCGCCTCTTTCGATATTTCTTGTGCGGTAGGCAACGTTGAAGACGGAAGAGACAGACATTAGCTCAAAGCTACAGTAAATACTTCCAGCTCCGCTCAGATTTGTCGGGTTTTCATAGTCGCTGCACGGACTAAACACAGAAGTTCTTACTGATTATTTGTTCTAGATAATATACCAGCGACTTTCTCTCTTGCAGACCGTGAATAATAATAATAAGTTGCGACAAAGGCTTTCGCCTCTATAAATTTCTCGAGACACTATGTACACTAAATTGTATTTCAGCCAGGTGACGATCCACACCTGCTTTGAACTGATTAATATTTTCGGCGTTTAGTCCCCCAAAAAATCCCCAAAACTCCTGTATTCGCTTCGTTTGGTTGATGTTCAAGTTACCTTATATGCAGCATTAAATGCAGCATTAAATGCAGCATTAAATGCAGCATTTACAGCACTAAAAGCTTTCGGACACGTTCTTTATTTCTTCTCTGACACTTCAAATTCCGAAATTTAGCCTCAATCGCCAGCTCCCCAGTTTCTTCTCAGCGTAAAATTTAGCATCTTCGCTGAATTTTTCGATGAATTTTATGCTGAACTAATGCTGCATTAACTGAGCGAAAATTCAAGTCCGAAAGCGAAATGCTGCATAAAATGCTGAATTAATTCAGCATTTTCGTTCGTTTCCGAGCTTTCGGACACGCTCATAGATACGTTGAGCTTTCCACACAGAGCTACGCAACCTCTGCATCGCACTTTCAGGGACGCAACGCAGAGCTTACGCAGATACATAAAAGATTTTTCAGTGAAAAAAGAAGTTTTCGTAGAAAAACTGGAGAAAAACCTACTACTGATGAAGAAAAACTTACTAATGATGAAAGAAAGGAAAATTCAGCAGAAGAAACCGAGAAAAGAAAACGTAAATACCCATCCAGCGTCAAAGCTTCTCGCACAGGTGCGAAAGGCACGCTAGGCAACGCAAGATAGACGCATCGCAACCAACCAGAGCAAAATAACACTAGGGAGTAGTGCCAAGACCTATGCTTTCCGTGCTTCGCAAACGGGCTATACTCATAGCGCAGTCAACTACGCTTGCGACATTTAAGGCAAGACAAACTTGCGGGTTTAGAAATTTCTAGCAAGTCTAAGACGCGGTCTTCCCACATCAAGAAAGCAGTGGGGTTTTTTATCTTTTTTTTGCTGTGTTTATAATATGAAGTTACTGGAGCCAGCGCTGGTGCACGACTTATTGAGTTTCAGTAGGGACGTTCACTAACGCTAGTGGTGCTAGTACCACTGCTGTTCGAGTGTGTGTCACTTTTCCTAAGTCTTGGCGCTACTCCCTAGCGTTATTTTGCTCTGATCGCAACAGCGCGTCATTGTGAAAGCGGTTCAAATCTTAAGTCGTATTCTCGCCGTTCCCCGAGGACTCCTCGGTGAATCGAAGGGAATGGCGAGAATAGAGGGAGTCACTCCACGCGGACTCCGCGTACCAAAACAGGCGAGTACGGAACGATGTACAACGCGTGCGGAAAACAGCGAGAACACGGGGAATGCTTCTAAATTGGATTTTGTTCGAAACAAAAATATGCAGTTGATGAAATTTATCTGGGTCCACTTTATTTTTGGTTTTGTTTATCCTGATTGTTTTTAATTCATTTTACATCGCACCAACACCAGCAAAAATCGATTCCCCTCCGAATCTAGAAGGGAGTCCTTTTTGATGACGGTGATGATAATCGGAGCATTCCCCATCCGTGGGGATTCGTGAGAACGGGGAGTGAGTCCCCGGGACCAACAAAAACGCGAGGACTCCTCAAGTGGTCCTCGGGGAACGGCGAGAAAACGCCTTTAGCTGTCTTACCCATTTAGCGCCATTTTTCGTATATGATTGATCCAAAGAAGTAGGCTACATACGTTTCCAAAATCTATCAGACCAAGAACAAATAAGCCAATAGAACCTTCGTCTTTGGTCCCAAGCGGCGGCTATGGATACCCCAACAAAACTGAGCTGAGCTAGAAGTTTTTCGAGTCGCTGCCCGTCTTCTTACCTCTTCGCCGTTGCGCATCTCAGAGAAATTAGTGCAACCAATCTACTTTTACTTTGGAAGTTTCTTCTTCGGGGCTTTACTGACATAAAGCTGTTTGTAGAGGTAACGGATTGTGATGTTCCACGTAGCTCCTACCCTCCGCTCGTTTGCATTGGGCAGCTAGGGTACAGGGATTTATTTGACTCCGCATGGTTTCTGGTGGTTATTTGTTCTTGATTGGACGATGGTCACATATTTTGTAGTAGGTTTATAACCTTGTACTTGTGCTGCTATGGTCACTCAGAGAGGATTATTTTCCTGACTGAAAATAAAATAGCTGGCAATTAAGTTTGACGACGAAAATAGAGTTTCGCGGAACCTTCAACTCAATTCGTTCTCATTTTACCTATTAATTTTTTTCCAGACACCGTACCCCTCGTTTACCATGGTTAAGCCAGATGAGAAGACCATCGATAACCTTGTCAGAAATGAGAAAGATAATTTCAGTTTGTTCTCCCAAAAGGTAAACATTTTGTCAGTTTTCCCAACCTCCCGCACGTTTCTGCTCACTTATCCTTCACGCGTCCTAATAGCCGAAAGTGCCAGCCGAGGAACATCTTTGTCTTTGATTTCACCGCTTTCAATGTGTTTTTTTTTATTCATCACCATCTAGTAATTTACTCGGGGTTCCTCGCTCCCATATTCCAGCTGTGGAGAGGAAGAACTTAGAAATTCCATCCGAGAGTTAAGGACACCTGAACAATAAAACCATACTTGAACACACCATGGAGAATGCATTTACAGACATGGCCACGGAGAGCATTCTTCTCCTGAGCGTGACGTTTACAAAATAGGGATGTTCGTTTCTGGAGGTTTGCACATGCAGACTCCAAGACAAAAAGCGCAGTTCATTCAAATCTTGTACAGCGCTGGCCGGATCGTGTTGGAATTTCTTCTAGATATACGTTTGGGCTTAACTGTTTAAAAGATATTCCAGAAGAAGGGTTGATTGGAGACATTTGTTCATTTCTAGATTTGTTCGGTACTGAAATAAGGACAGACGCAAAATGGAGCAAAAATCATAGCTTGGAAACACTATTTCGTATTTGGATTGGGTTTTCTGCAGGCAGTGTTAACGGAAGTCATACAGATAGGGATGATACTTGGTACTCTTCATTCAGGTGTCCTTTAACAAAGATATTCAAATTTCGTTTTTCGGCATTGTTTTTCCCTCCAAAAAGCCCAGAAAGCCCCATTCCGTGTTGCCACTGGTAGCAGAATTCTGCGATTTGTCATATGTTTTGACTTGTTTGACAGTGCGAAACTAAAAAATGCAAAAGCCTATGATTATGAAGCCGAAAAAACGCCTGGTACAAAAGGGCCGAGTTTCGTAGGTGCCAGATTGTCATAGCTTTTTTGCGGTCGAATGCCGTGGGTTCCGTCAAGGAAAAGTGGCAACACTGTCCCGTTCACAAAAGGTGGAAACTCGGTCCTAGCGAGCTCTGAAAATCGCTATGAGACGCTATTTTCGAAAATAGCAGAAATGGAACTAACCATTATTTCAACCTGTCGTATTTCCTGGTCGGCTCGTGAAGCATTCATTGGCTTTGGTCTTATTCACCGAGCTAATTGGACTGTGAATAATTATGACGCTAAACAGATAAATCAGTTGACATTTATCTCAGCGATATTTCCACCCTACTCGGAAAGGTCCGCTTCAGAGCTAGAAATAAGTAAGTTCAAGTTCAAGTTTTATAATTTGTGATACTAAACTACAAATACATTAAACAATAAACAAGCACTGGGGAGAATAAAAATTCTTACATTCAATGCTTGTTGATAATTATACCGTAATTGCAAAAACGACTAATTGCAGATCCAGTTACCGTGGTAACAGATTTGAGATACCATGGTATCTGCAAAAATCGCAACTTTTATCTTTCATTTTCCAAGGAAAATCCTAATAGTGCTGAAAATCCCGATAGGAAGACCAGTGCGTGGCAGCTACCCTCTGATACTTCTTCAGAGCCCGCCCAGGGTCGTAAATTTTCACATCTAGGGTTGTAATTAGACCACCAAAGTCAGTTACATTATGGAAATTGGTGTCTCAAGTACCACCTCAGTGAAGTATGCCAATTGAGGGAGTGCCGAACACTTTGCTTACAGCTTACTCTGTCCGAAACTGATTGAGCTTAAGGGGTCTACGACCTACCAATGTGGAGCCCCTTTCCAGCTAATATGACTCAAGCTTATATAGAATTTGTTATTTCTGTGTTCCTCAGTTTACTCTGTTCACCCATTCATTTTTTTCATACTCCATCGTTTTGGCTTCGGACAGCTTATGGGTTACAAATAAATAATAATTCAAACATTTGCAGCTTTTGGAAATCGGTGGCGTCCCTCCACTCCTAGTCGCCACCGATGTCGTCAAGACACTTCCGGAGAAGACAGTTATTGCGGCTTTTGTCGGGTTTCTGTTCCAGCGACTGACGGATATGTCTGAGGAGGTCCAGGCTGTCCGAAAGATACAACTGTGGTTCCGGCAGAAGCTGATGGCTAGACGAGAGAAGGAGCTAGCGGTAATTATTTTTTTTCTGCTTTTTCCAGTAATTTTTCCTTGAGTATATTCAAACAATGCATAAAACGGATGCGTCAGCTACTATGCTTTGGCAGCGATATTTCGGCCCTTCTTGGCAAGGGTCCTCATTAGGCTGTCGATTGTCGATACGTCATGGACAACGTTGGGGAAGGAACGAACAATGCAGTTAAAGCATTGACAATACACTGATTCTTACGTTATCCATGTTTGGCTCTTTTCGAGGCGGGTCAGGCTCCCGCTAATAGCATCCGAGGAGCTTATTGATCATGAGTACGGTTTAGGCGGGCTTTCCGCGCTCGGGGCTGAAAACAATGGGGTTGGGTTTGTAATCTTTGCCTTGTTAAAGTTTAACTGAAAAGGGCTGAGATAGGACTATCTAGTTACTATCCCTTAACACAAGCCAAATAATGCAGTGTGTTCAGTTAAATGATACAAAAAAAAGTTGGCTTTTCAGTTAAACTTTAAAATACCGAGTAAAGTTTCGAAGGTGTCACGGATGTTGGAATATAAATTGTACCTGCTGTGACAGTGTGACTAAAATGCACAATGATAAGCTCGAGCGAAAGTGAAACCAGGCCACATGGAAATTAAAGTCGTGGATCACATAACTAGGGCGCCCTTCAGAGTCGTAAGCGACGAGGAAGTCGAAATCATGGGACCTTGATTTCACGAAATCATCTAATGGGGCTGGCAGTGAACACTAGTCGCATTTTTTGTCACCTATCTACCAAGACCTTGTTCATTTTCCCGTTCTTTGCACCAAGCGCTTACTCTTCACTGCTCTTTTGACCGTTTTTGGACCAACCCCTCTCTCCTTTCTGCCCAGGCCTGTGGAGAAAGGAGATTGGCAACTCCGAGATGAGTTGACCAATCTGCCCAGGAAAACGGTGCCTGACTCCTCTCTGCCATAAACGGTCAAATTAGCAGAAAGGACAGACGACTTGGGAGAGAGGCATTTGAGCTCTTTTGGCAAAAAACGCGACTACTGCTTCAGTTTTCTACCGCAACTTCTCTACTGAACTAGGAACTCCACTTGAATGAACTGCTGCTAACCGAAATCCGTAATACCTCTGGCAAAAAGATTCAAAAAGGATTCCACTGACTCAAATCCATTCAAAAAGATCCAGGGCCATCTCAAGCCCAAATCCTAGACGGGAGAGGCTGTGCGTGGTCTGAAGTCCCTACAGAACCCCTCCTTCTGCCATCTCTCTTCCAACCTCAACGTTTGCGATCGCAAATCAATCAATCAATCAATCAATATCTTTTAATTCAGTCTACAGACCATACAAAAAGAAAAACACACAAAATAAATAAGACAAGTAAACAACAAAATCCCACATCTCACCTCATTGGGAATGTTTGGACTGACAGAAGATGTCGCCACAATGGCAAACTGTGGTGATATGGTTGCTAGCGGAAATAACCGGATAGTGGAATACTGGAACCACCTCCCTGAATGTGTTGTAAATGCCGAAAATAATAATCAGTTTTAAGCATGTGTGGATCGTTACCTGGCGGACATTCAATTTGGTGTACATAGTGTCTCGAGAAATTTATAGAGGCCAAAGCCTTTTTGGTGCAATTATTGTTATTATTATTATTATTAAAGAGTGCGAGCGGAGCTAGTACCCAAGCTGGAATGTGTGTTTTTCCTTTATGATTTTGTGTTGGACCATTTCCAGTCTGAATTATTTGTCTTGGTGTTTTAACTTGACCTTATCGATTTTGACATCGTGTATGTTGACGTAGTCAACACGCCATTTGGCCTCGAGCAACAAGATATTTTGAAATAAACTCAAAACCTTAAAGGTTAGATCCAGTTTCTTTCAAATATACGCGACTTCCTGGAAACTAAAATCCGTCTCGGCTGGCAACCCCTTTTGTTTTGATGAAAAAAGCTGTATAACAGTATTTCTAACCAACGACAAAATTAGGAGCTCATGCACTTGTGCCCTTGGGTAGTGCATAGTTAATTAGCCTAACGATTCATCGACCCATTCGAAACTTGAACTCATTATAGTGCCAACAGTGATTGTTTCCACAATTTGTTGTGTCATTTAATAAAATTGAACTGAATTGAACTGAAAGTAATATGTTGTCATTCAGAATCAGAATCATTTTTATTTACCCAATATCTTTACACAAGGGAAAAAATAACCTGGGAGGTCAACAATTTGTACGCGTCATGAAATACATAAAATAACACTTAATATATTCAATTAATTCATATCGTGTCAAAATGCTTCATTGTCTTCTTTTCCTTCTATTTTCAGGTTGTGATGACGGATGAAATATGGCACAAACGACTTTGTGTAGCGTTGACTTGATTTTGTCGGTGGTGGTTGAAAGGAGTGGATCGAGTCCCTTAAGTTTTTCGGCACGAAGTGTTCGATTGTTGGGAAGGGGGTGAATTCCGGTAGGATGTCACGACGGTGCTCAGATCTAAGACATTTAGTGCCAAATGGCATGGTAAGATCGTGGCGTCTCTTCGAAAGTGTTGGGGATGTTGAGTTTGCTGACGCTATCCTCGCATGACACATACGACAGTCAATGAGGGGCTGTGAGGCGAACAATGAGGCGTTGGAAACAATCAGCTTCCGCAATGCAAATCGGCCAAAGAACTTGAAGTTAATCTTCCTTTATGACCGTTTTATCAAACGTCTGCACAGCTGTTTTTATCCAATTTCTTTTTTTCTAGGAACAAATTGCTGCTGAAGCCAAGCGCGCCGAAGAAGCGCTATAGCGTGAGAGTGCCGCGATCGTCCTCCAGAAAAACGTCCGCGTTGTCTTGGCAAAGCGCCTGGCGGAGAAGCTAAAAATAGACAAACAAAAAGCGTTTGAAGCTGCTGAGCGTGAAAGGAAGCAAAAGGAAGAAGAGGAGAAACGGGCCGCAATTGTGCTTCAGAAAGCTGGTCGTGCCTTTATTGCGCGCCGTCGTCTGGAAAAACTCAAGCGCGAGCGGGAAGAGGGGCTTATTCGCGCTGCTAAATCCGAGAAAGAAAATCGGTCGGCGCTGGTCATTCAGACCAATTGGAGACGCGTATCTGCCCAAAATCAGTTGAAGCGTCTAAAAGAGTGTGCGCGCCAAAATAGTGCAGCGCTCGTTATTCAGACTAACTGGCGACGTGTGTCTGCCCAAAATCAGTTGAAGCATTTGAAAGAATGTGCACGCAAAAATAGGGCCGCAGTCGTCATTCAGACCAACTGGCGACGGCTATCTGCCCAGAATCAGCTGAAGCGTCTGAAAGAAGAAGTACAGCATAAGCACGACGCAGCGCTCGTCATTCAAACTAACTGGCGACGTGTGTCTGCACAAAATCAGTTGCTGCGTCTGAAAGAAGAGTTACAGCGCCAGCACGACGCAGCCCTCGTTATCCAAACTCACTGGCGGCGTGTATCTGCCCAGAAGCAGCTGAATCGTTTGACGGAACAGAGACAGCGCCAGAACGATGCAGCCCTCGTTATCCAAACTCACTGGTGGCGTGTATCTGCCCAGAAGCAGCTGAATCGTTTGAGGGAACAGAGACAGCGCCAGAACGATGCAGCCCTCGTTATTCAAACTAACTGGCGGCGTGTATCTGCCCAGAAGCGTCTGAAGGAACAGAGACAGCGCCAGCACGATGCAGCCCTCGTTATTCAAACTAACTGGCGGCGTGTATTTGCCCAGAAGCGTCTGAAGGAACAGAGACAGTGCCAGCACGATGCAGCCCTCGTTATCCAAACTCACTGGCGGCGTGTATCTGCCCAGAAGCAGCTGAATCGTTTGAAGGAACAGAGACAGCGCCAGACGATGCAGCCCTCGTTATTCAAACTAACTGGCGGCGTGTATCTGCCCAGAAGCGTCTGAAGGAACAGAGACAGCGCCAGCACGATGCAGCCCTCGTTATTCAAACTAACTGGCGGCGTGTATCTGCCCGGAAGCAGCTGAATCGTCTGAAGGAACAGAGACAGCGCCAGCACGATGCAGCCCTCGTTATTCAAACTACTTGGCGGCGTGTATCTGCCCAGAATCAGTTGAAGCGTCTGAAAGAAGAGGTAAAACGCAAGCACGAGGCCGCGCTTGTCATTCAAACCAACTGGCGACGTCTGTCTGCCAAGAATCAGATGAAGCGCCTGAAACAAGAGCTAAAGCGCCGACACGATGCAGCGCGAACTATTCAGACTAACTTCCGGAGAGTGCAAGCGAAAAAGCAAGTGAAGCGCCTTCAGCAGACTGTAGTGAGAAACAAAGCGGCACTGATTATACAGACCAACTGGCGGAGGTGGCGTGCGCAGAAAGAACGAGCACACTTGAAGCGGGCTCTGCAACTAGAGCTGGACCGAACAGAACAAGAAAAGAAGAATAGCGCAGAACAGGAAATCCGCGAGCGCGAGGAGTGTGCACGCAAAAATAGTGCCGCGCGCATTATTCAAACTCGGTGGCGACTCGTCTCTGCCCAAAAACAATTGAAGTGTCTGAAGGAAGATGTGAAGCGCCAACACGACGCAGCGCTAACTATTCAGACGAACTTTCGAAGAATGCTAGCGAAAAAGAAAGTTAAGCGCCTTCAGCAAGCTTTGGTGAGAACCAAAGCGGCAGTGGTTATACAGACCAATTGGCGGAGATGGTTGGCCCAAAAGGAACGAGCGAACTTGAAGCGGGCCCTGCAACTACATTTGGCTCAGATGGAACAGGAAGATATGGACAGCGCAGAACAGATCCGCGAGGATTCGGGAATGAGTCAAGGATGTTCCGTGTGCAGCGAGGATTCCCTGTCGCTACCTGCTCCCCCTTTCGATGAACCCTGTTGTCGAACATGCGGCAGAGGTTTTGGCCCGGATGCCTACATTCAGCAACCCTCATCAGGTAAAATTGTTTTCCATTACTTCTAACGAACAGAGATGGGCGAATCCGGATTCGAATCCAGGATTCATCCTTTTGGCCGGATTCGAATCTTCTGCTTGTCAGGCTGGATTCGATTCAGACTCGGATTCCAAACCCTCAATCTTACGGATCCGCTCGAATTTCTAGTCTACATCCTTCCAGTTTTCGTTTCCCAATTTTTACACAGTGGGCCAAGGCGATCCAACTTTTTGATCTCCACCACCAACCATCCTCAGTAATCTAGCACGCTATCCGATTGCCTTAGATATCAGTGCTTTTTGTCACCACTGATTTTAAACTATAACCTGTGCATATGATTTGATTTTTGTTAGGGTCGGATTCAAATCCTCAGCATGAAATGGTGGATTCGGAATCGGATTCGTACCTAGCCCTGGATTCGGATTCGAATCCTTTCATGGTCGGATTCGCCCATCCCTGCTAACGATACTACTTTTGTACTTTTCTTTGAACAAACAGTCATTTGCAGTTAAAAGACCAGTCGCGCCTTTATTACTGTATCTATTTTACCTTACCTGCGTCGCTGATCATTCCATCCATTCCCGAGATTCCGTGTTGATCCAGGCTGATCCATCTTATTATCCTAGTTTGACGCTTTTCGGCGTAGATCGGATCAGAAGCTTATCACTTCTGATGAGCTCGTTGGGCTAGACGTACCAGCAATAATAATAGTAAATAATAATAGTAATAATAATGTATTTATTACCCACAAATTCGAAAGGAAAAACAAGTGGAGTGCAATTTTCTCTGTGTTTGTAACTTGCTTAAAGGAACAGAAAACTTGACTCAAACTTGACTCGGGGAGCTAGCTAACATATCAAGAATGTACCCTGAGTCGATTTTGAGAGTAAGAAAAATTCTCGTTACGACCATTGCAGTTTCCGGGCAGTTTCCGAGAATTCGACTTTTGAGCAAAAGGTTTGCAAAAGCAAAAGGTTTGTGTGCCGCGACTAGGAATCGAACCCCGGCCGTCTTGTCGGGGAGGTCGTTTGTCTGTAGTCTACACGTAAAAAGGCGAACTTTTACAGTACATAAGTGCATAATTACAGTGCATAAGGGGCAAGGGCCTGCCAGCTAGCTTTGGGAACACTAAGGAGGGGGTTCGAGACGGTTCGAGATAACAAAGAAGGGGGGGGGGGCTGTCGACAATAAGACCCTGTATATTTATCTAAGCCCCCGCGGGCGATTTGGTGGCCGAAAGTTGCGTAGTCAAGTTTACTGTTCCTTTAACTCTCGGCTGAGAACTGTGATCCGATTCGGATGTAACTTGACAGAAGGCAAGAGCACACGTCCTATATGTTCCATTTACAGGTCTGGACCAGATCCAACCACGTTAGGGGAAGTTGGAGGTGGGTCCCGGAAATCTTGTGGCATCAATTTTATTTATTTATTTACTTCAGCCGTAGCCATATACAAAGGGCAAAACACACAATAACACTGCAAATCACACATAACCAAATATGGAACAAAGATCATCGAACCACAAGTGAAAGTTGAAAAATTGGAGTGGAAAGAATTTGGATTAGGTTGTTTTTTTACTTCAAAAGGCGGCTTTTTAGCGACAAAACTGCTTTACGTTTTAGTTCGTAAAACGAAGGCATACGATTATTTGCAAACATCCCCGAAGCGCTACACCGGTGCGGGAGTCGGTGAAGTTTTCTATAACAGTTATTGTAAGTGACGCGAGTCACATCGCACCAGCAGTGAAGTTCGTGCAAAGAGCAAAACAGTAAAACTGAATACAAAAAGTACGAAACAGCCTATCACGGATAATTGCAGAACAAAACTGAAATTTTCTAGCAACTTCATTTCCTCGCAGTTCTTGTTAGATGACGCAAATGAGTGAGATCCCGGAGATTAGGCGTAAACCAAAAACCAAGGTATTTAAACGCTTCAACAAATTTCAGACGTGACGAGCACAGCAACTTAGGAGGAACTATTTTGATTTTCAGCTCTGGTAGTATAAATGCCATGCATTCCGTGTTATCCGTATTAATAACAATATCTTTCTCCAGAGCAAATTCCTCACATACTCGAAGTAGGAGGTTCAAAGCGAAGTAGGGGGTTCAACCTCCTCGAAGTAGGAGGTTCAGTAACTTTCGAACATATCCGATTCGATTGGAACTTAAAATCGCGCAAGGTCACATGTCCTAGATGTTCAGTTACAGGTCCGAGTTGGCAACAGCGGGGGGAGTTGGAGGAGAGGGCACCGGAAAGCTTGTGATATGGATAGCTTTCGAACGAGTGATCCTATACGAATGAAACTTACTTATGTCTCATTTAATTTCGTATCTGGCAAGATCACTTGTCCTAGATCTTCTGTTACAGGCCTGGATCTGAGTCAGTCACGGGGGGGGGTAGACGGCCCCCAGAATATTGTAGACATACTAAGGGTGGAGAGATCGGGAAGCAACTGCGGGGAAGAGGACTATAATATGCTTCAGGGGAGCTGGGGGGGGGGTCTTGGAAAGCCATCCGACTTTAACAGGGCGAATCTTAGCTGATATAAATGCTAACTACCTTTGCAAGTGCCATATGTGCTTACAGCTCTTGTTTCTGCTGGTTTCTGAGGTAATTATTTTTGACGCAACTAAGTCGTACGCTGAAACAACCATGCCAGCCTTCAGTAACTGTCGGTAGGGGGTTGAAACCAGGGGCGTCGCGACACCTTCCTGATAGGGGGGGTGCGGCTTCGGAATTTTACCGGAATATTTCTGGATTTTACCGGAATTTTTCAAGATTTTACCGGAAATTTTCCTTAGAGAATATCTCTGCAGGCACAGGCGTCACTACTAAGGGGGGGTGTCGACACCCCAAATGTTTTCGCCCAGTCGGTAAAAATAGCCGAGTCGGCGCAAAGCGCCGCGATTTTGAGTAAAAACACAGTCAATTTTTCTCTTAGAAATAGTCGTTTTTTCTTAAAAACGGTAGTTTTTTCTTAAAAACAGTAGTTTTTTCTTAAAATCAGCCGATTTTTCGTCAACACAGTCGTTTTTTTTTCTCAATAATAGTCGTTTTTATCTGCAAAAACAGTCGGTAAAAATGACCAGCCAGTCGGTAAATACCTTGTCCCCCTCAAACATTTTGGCTAGTAACGCCTCTGTCTGCAGGAACTGTTGTGTTCTGACTTCGATTGCGTGTTACAGACAACGGTAAACAAAGACAGGCTCGTTGAAGTTTAACTGCAAAGGCAAAGCTTATTTTTACTTCTGATATTTGAAAACACTGAAATATTCTGACTCTTTCATAAGTAATACAAAAATTGAGAAATGAATTGAAGAATGAATCTGATACTTTCTTTTAATTTTCGGCTATGGCTTTCATTTCTAGTTGGTAAATATTTCAAGCGTAGAGGGACAACCGCACAGAGGTACCACAAATCTGTAAGTTTCGACAGCCTTCTCGACTCAAAAGTTAGCCTTATTCCGACATGATCTCGGAAGTCCTCAGGACAGCCTCGAAACAAACAAAAAGTTTGAAGATATATATTCGAAGATGTAAGTCTTTCGTGAATTGAACGATGTCTTACCACTAGTATGGAAAGCGTTAAATCTGGCTAAGACAATCTCTGTTAGCTCAGCAAAAGGGGAAATAATTTTTCGGATAGTAAGCCAAAACTGGTGATGCTGTGTTCAATAGAGGCCGACCATCGTCTTGAGAGTCTGTTACTAATCGCATGTGAAACCGATCTAGTTGACGATCGCAGTCAGTTGACGATCTAACTTGTGAGTCGAGAAGGCTGTCGAATCTAAAGTAGACGGTACTGTGATTTTATTCCTGGAACAATATTTGTAGCTGGAAATGGTGTAAATTTTGGTAGGTTGCCTAATTTTTGAAAGCTACAGAAATTTTGGAGATTACCGGAATCACCCAGTGAAGTCCAGGTACGCTGTTTTGTCCGTCTGCACGATTCACTCTGATAAGTTGTGCTTCGGGGTCATCCCTGTAAGCGGTAAGCAGCAAAATTCCGGTAGATTCCCTGAGCCGAATTTTAGGAAGATTCCGCGGGGCATATTCCGGTAGATCCCCTGAAACACGTTCTAACAGATTCCCTAAGTCAAGTTCCGGTAGATTACTTGTGAAAGGTTTCGTTAGATTCCCTGAGCGAAAATTCCGGTAGGCTAGATTCCCTCAGCCGAATTCTGGAAGATTCTGTGGGGCAAATTCCGGTAGATCCCCTGAGACACGTTCCGACAGATTCCCTAAGTCAAGTTCCGGTAGATTCCTTGTGAAAGGTTTCGTTAGATTCCCTGAGCGAAAATTCCGGTAGGCTAGATTCCCTCAGCCGAATTCTGGAAGATTCTGTGGGGCAAATTCCGGTAGATCCCCTGAGACACGTTCCGACAGATTCCCTAAGTCAAGTTCCGGTAGATTCCTTGTGAAAGGTTTCAGTAGATTCCCTGAGCGAAATCCGGTAGGTTCCCTGATCAATAATCCGGTAGATTCCCTAAAAATCGTCAAGTTCAGGTGAATTTGTCAAATTTTAACTGGCGCGGCTTCGCCGCACCAGTCAAAATTTACCGGAATTTTTTCCCACGGGCCTTCTGGGGGGGGTGCAGCACCCCCCCCACACCCCCCCTCGCGACGCCCCTGGACTTGAAACATACCCCGAGTAACCTGTTCGGAACTTCAACCTGAGAGAGCCCCCCCCCCGCTGCTAGCACATGCGGTTGGGCACTTGAGGAAGAACTGTCCCATTCGCATAGAAGAGAAGATTGGCTAGAAATGTAAAGTTTAGACGTAAGTTGCAAGGGCTCAAACATAATTTGTCATCTTTCCTTCATGAGTTTTAAATTATTTTATTGAAATTTTTGTATTAAGTCTTGAAATTTTTGTAGTTTGTTTTTAAGGTTTTTGTCATTGCTTGCGGTTTTTGTCCTGCCTTCACCATTTTCATGTGTTATTTTTTAGTCGTTCCTATGGATTAGAGTTTGCGTTAGTGTTGGTTTGCCTTTATGTATTTATATAATCATTTATCTTGTTATCATCAATTTTGGTGGATCAGTAAAACACAATAATAATAATTATCTTCTGTTCCAGGTGTGTCGGCAGAACTTGGAAATTCGCCTCACTTCCCAGTACGCACCAGGAGATCTGCCTCTACTGTGGAACGAGACGCAGCAGCCACTAAAATCCAGGTAAATATTTTCTGTACGGATCCTTCTTTCCCCTACACCTAATTTTGTCTATTGTGAAACAAAGTTTGATTTTAATATTTGCTGCAGGTGAGAGTATTCCTTTAGCCCAACCTTACCTTAGACAAGAGCAAAATAACACTAGGGGGTAGCACCAAGACGTATGCTTTCCATGCTTCGCAAACGGGCCGTACTCGTTGCGCCGCCCATTACGCTTGCGGCATTAAAAGTGAGACAAACTTGCGGGTTTAGAAATTACTTGTAAGATAAAGATGCGGTCTGCACACATCTTGGAAACAGGGAAGGTTGTATATTTTGTTTGCTGTGTTCAGAATATGAAGTTATTGAAGCCAGCGCTGGTGCACGATTGATTGAGTTTCAGTAGGGACGTCCTATATCGCTATTGGTGCTAGTGTCGCTGCTATTCGAGTGTGTGTCACTTTTTTCAAGTCTTGGCGCTACTCCCTAGTGTCATTTTGCTCTGCCTTAGACCTTAGGTCCTCGTGTACCACCAGACGCATCTAGGGCATCCACGAATGGGCGCCAGTCTTCCCTCTGGGGGGCTGCTGCCATTACATCTTCCCACTCAGATTGCAGACTTGCGTGGAAGTTTGGTCCCTCTGGCAGGTGCGACGGACCTTTAGCCCAAGTTGACTGCGAATCAGAGCAAAATACCAATGAATGGTTTATATAGCCTCGCATGAATCGAGTTACCAATGACTTTAATCTCGCGCTGGCTGATGCTTGGTTCAGGTGAAGCTGACACGTGATACATATAATGCAAACGTGATTAACGGGACTGAAGAAAGATGATTTACAAAAAGATATATAAAAACCATCACAGGGATCCGGAAAAAAAATCTGGAAGGTGAAGCCTAGATTTTATTGTCAATTCTTACTTCCAGGCAGTATGGCGCGGCTATGCCGTTCGAAAGAAGAATTCACAACATCTTCAGGGCATAAGAGACCGTGTGCAACAGCAGACCGCAACAGCCGACGACAGAGCCACCCTCGGAGCCCGAACACGTTCTGCTATCGCGTTCATCTTCAGATTGAACAGTTTAGAGCTCATGAAGGAAGCCTTGATCAACTTAAGTAAGTAAACCCTAACAACTTCCCTAGCTGGGAGCAAGGGCCGATCACGTCTAGTAAAAGTTGTGATCATTTCTAGTAAGAGTTGTGCTTTAAGGATTATAAGATTCTGAAATCCCGGCCGTTTACCATTGGTTCGTTTTGTACCTGCGACTTATTAGCGCTTTTCCGGCCTTGCCGAGTTTTGATAGTCAAGCAACACAAACTCTGCCGAAAGCTTCAAGATCCATCAACGACTCTTTCACAAATAAGGACATGAGAAGCTTCAAATTGTTTTTTTTTTTATCCCAAAACGTAAGTGGAGGGATACCTATGACATCGCAAAAGTTGTCCGTCTGTCCGTCCGTCTATGAGCACGATAACTCTCGAAGGGAATGAGATATTATTATGAAACTTGGTGGGAGGATCCTTTGGGTCAAGGGAAAGGTCGATTTCGCAGGTGGGGCTCGGTAACCCTAAATTTAGGGGTGAGGGTTCAAATTAAGGGACAAACAAAATATTTTTAAACAGCTAATGAGAAAGTCGATTAAGGGGCAAGAAGACATGCTGAACACGAATATGAAAACCATTTTCTCGCCGGACAGGTAGTTCGGCCGGAATCTGGCCAAAACCGGAAAGTTTGTTAAAAGTAAAAGTTTTATTTGAAGTTGATTAGATGTTCGATTTAGGGGTAAAAAGGCATGCTGAACACTTACGTGAAAATTATTTCTACGCGGACAAGTAGTTCGCCCGGAATCCGGCCCAAAACGGAAAATTTGTTAAAAGCAAAAGTTGTATTTGTAGTTGATTATATGTCCGATTTAGGGGTGAGAAGAGATGGTGAATCCGCATATGACAATAATTTTTTAGTCGGACATACAGTTCGTCTGGAATCCGGCTGAAACCGGAAAATTTGTTATAAGTTAAATTTTTATTTAACTTAGATACGCTGAGATACGCTGAATTCGTTTTTGAGCTTTATTTTTTCGCCGGAAAAGTAGTTCCGGAATTTCGCCGAAACCGGAAAACTGGCAGAAGTAAGGCAGGATCGTTTCGATCGGTTTCGTCAAAATAAATATGACTTATAGGGGTAAACACAGATGCTGAATCCATATCTGAACTTGGTTTTCCCAGATGATTAGCTATTTGGCCTTAGTCTCTTTCTAAATTTTAAGAGTGAAAATGTTCATGGAGGCTGGCGAAGATAGAACCTAATTGTCTGGATTTGTGTCTGGTTTTCCCACTTTTTAACCAAGGCGCGTTCAGTTTTCAAATATTTTGCGTCCAGCGGCTGCGCCGGAGAGACGGAAGGCTTGATAGAGTGGACGAGCGTTAATAAGAAAATCGTTATTTCTCGTGGAAACTCGTCGTATTTTTTTAAACGATATTTCTCAGCCATTTTAACGTGAAAAGATCATTTCTAGCAAGAACAAATAATCTGACAGAACCTCCGTCTCCCTACCTCTGTAATATGACTATGCGGAGTCGAATATTTCCCCATACCCTGTCGGCTAAGAACGAGCGGAGGTTAGCAGCTTCGCGCCACATCACGTTTCGTTGCCTCTACAAATAGCTAAATCGCTGTGAACCCGCCTGTGAGGAAAAGTAGCAGTCAAAGCTGATTGGTTCTATGGACGCGCTCCAGAGCGTGTCAGCGCGCGGAATACACCTCCTAGATTTTTTCTGCGATAAGCAACGGCGAAGTCGGAAGATGAATAAACGGGTATCAACATCAGCTCAAAGCTAGAGTAAAGGCGTTTTTTTAGCGATTCTTCTGTTTATCAACAGTGTTGACCAGCAAACTACGGTTGACCGCCAAAACGTCCCTGTTGATCAACAGAGATCTTCGCCAGAACGCGACCAACAACACTTTCAATTCAGAGGTTTCTGTTGGTCGCTATTGAACGCGCTGTTGATCAACATTAGCCCAATGTTGAACCGCTAAAAAACGCCTTAAATACCTCTAGGTCCGTTCAGTTTTGTCGTGGTATTCATAGTCGCTGCATGGGACTAAAGACAGAAGTTCTATCAGATTATTGTACATGTTTCTAGTAAGAGTTGTGCTTTAAAGAGAATACATTTTAGGTGTCTCAACGAAGTTGTCCGACGTTTGCTGCAAGATAGTTGTAGCAGAAAACGGTGTGGAAAAGCTTTGTGATTTAATATTCACAACCAACAAGTCGCTGCCCGCCCAAGAGTGCATTTGCTATGCGCTAGACATTCTGACCCATTTGGTGCTGTTTGATGAAACTAGGCCCGCCCTAGTTCGCTCTCCTGATATTGTCAGTAAGTGTACTGATACTTTCTTTGTGTTTGATGGCGTCAGACGAATAGATAGATAGATGTTTATTTAAGCCCTTGGGCCATGAACAAAACAAAACAAAAACACAACAATATACCACTTCACATTCAGTATACGGGCGAACTTTCAATACTAAACTAAACTGCTTCCCCCAAACGACAATCTAACCTCACATACTTTTAATTTTCTTGTTTAAATGATCCAGATATAGACCAATCCTACATATAATTCTGGGGTTTGTACTGTTAAAGGAACAGTAAACTTGACTACGCAACTGTCGGCCATCGAATCGCCTGGGGGGCTTAGATAAATATACAGGGTCTTATTGTCGATAGGCCCCCCCTTCTTTGTTATCTCGAACCCCCTCCTTAGTGTTCCCAAAGCTAGCTGGCAGGCCCTTGCCCCTTATGCACTGTAATTATGCACTTATGTACTGTAAAAGTTCGCCTTTTTACGTGTAGACTACAGACAAACGACCTCCCCGACAAGACGGCCGGGGTTCGATTCCTAGTCGCGGCACACAAACCTTTTGCTTTTGCAAACCTTTTGCTCAAAAGTCGAATTCTCGGAAACTGCCCGGAAACTGCAATGGTCGTAACGAGAATTTTTCTTACTCTCAACATCGACTCAGGGTACATTCTTGATATGTTAGCTAGCTCCCCGAGTCAAGTTTGAGTCAAGTTTTCTGTTCCTTTAAGCAAGTTACAAACACAGAGAAAATTGCACTCCACTTGTTTTTCCTTTGGAATTTGTAGGTAATAAATACATTATTATTACTATTATTATTTACTATTATTATTGCTGGTACGTCTAGCCCAACGAGCTCATCAGAAGTGATAAGCTTCTGATCCGATCTACGCCGAAAAGCGTCAAACTAGGATAATAAGATGGATCAGCCTGGATCAACACGGAATCTCGGGAATGGATGGAAAAAATGGAAAGCAGGGATGGGCGAATCCGACCATGAAAGGATTCGAATCCGAATCCAGGGCTAGGTACGAATCCGATTCCGAATCCACCATTTCATGCTGAGGATTTGAATCCGACCCTGACAAAAATCAAATCATATGCACAGGTTATAGTTTAAAATCAGTGGTGACAAAAAGCACTGATATCTAAGGCAATCGGATAGCGTGCTAGATTACTGAGGATGGTTGGTGGTGGAGATCAAAAAGTTGGATCGCCTTGGCCCACTGTGTAAAAATTGGGAAACGAAAACTGGAAGGATGTAGACTAGAAATTTGAGCGGATCCGTAAGATTGAGGGTTTGGAATCCGAGTCTGAATCGAATCCAGCCTGACAAGCAGAAGATTCGAATCCGGCCAAAAGGATGAATCCTGGATTCGAATCCGGATTCGCCCATCTCTGTTCGTTAGAAGTAATGGAAAACAATTTTACCTGATGAGGGTTGCTGAATGTAGGCATCCGGGCCAAAACCTCTGCCGCATGTTCGACAACAGGGTTCATCGAAAGGGGGAGCAGGTAGCGACAGGGAATCCTCGCTGCACACGGAACATCCTTGACTCATTCCCGAATCCTCGCGGATCTGTTCTGCGCTGTCCATATCTTCCTGTTCCATCTGAGCCAAATGTAGTTGCAGGGCCCGCTTCAAGTTCGCTCGTTCCTTTTGGGCCAACCATCTCCGCCAATTGGTCTGTATAACCACTGCCGCTTTGGTTCTCACCAAAGCTTGCTGAAGGCGCTTAACTTTCTTTTTCGCTAGCATTCTTCGAAAGTTCGTCTGAATAGTTAGCGCTGCGTCGTGTTGGCGCTTCACATCTTCCTTCAGACACTTCAATTGTTTTTGGGCAGAGACGAGTCGCCACCGAGTTTGAATAATGCGCGCGGCACTATTTTTGCGTGCACACTCCTCGCGCTCGCGGATTTCCTGTTCTGCGCTATTCTTCTTTTCTTGTTCTGTTCGGTCCAGCTCTAGTTGCAGAGCCCGCTTCAAGTTTGCTCGTTCTTTCTGCGCACGCCACCTCCGCCAGTTGGTCTGTATAATCAGTGCCGCTTTGTTTCTCACTACAGTCTGCTGAAGGCGCTTCACTTGCTTTTTCGCTTGCACTCTCCGGAAGTTAGTCTGAATAGTTCGCGCTGCATCGTGTCGGCGCTTTAGCTCTTGTTTCAGGCGCTTCATCTGATTCTTGGCAGACAGACGTCGCCAGTTGGTTTGAATGACAAGCGCGGCCTCGTGCTTGCGTTTTACCTCTTCTTTCAGACGCTTCAACTGATTCTGGGCAGATACACGCCGCCAAGTAGTTTGAATAACGAGGGCTGCATCGTGCTGGCGCTGTCTCTGTTCCTTCAGACGATTCAGCTGCTTCCGGGCAGATACACGCCGCCAGTTAGTTTGAATAACGAGGGCTGCATCGTGCTGGCGCTGTCTCTGTTCCTTCAGACGCTTCTGGGCAGATACACGCCGCCAGTTAGTTTGAATAACGAGGGCTGCATCGTTCTGGCGCTGTCTCTGTTCCTTCAAACGATTCAGCTGCTTCTGGGCAGATACACGCCGCCAGTGAGTTGGGATAACGAGGGCTGCATCGTGCTGGCACTGTCTCTGTTCCTTCAGACGCTTCTGGGCAAATACACGCCGCCAGTTAGTTTGAATAACGAGGGCTGCATCGTGCTGGCGCTGTCTCTGTTCCTTCAGACGCTTCTGGGCAGATACACGCCGCCAGTTAGTTTGAATAACGAGGGCTGCATCGTTCTGGCGCTGTCTCTGTTCCCTCAAACGATTCAGCTGCTTCTGGGCAGATACACGCCACCAGTGAGTTTGGATAACGAGGGCTGCATCGTTCTGGCGCTGTCTCTGTTCCGTCAAACGATTCAGCTGCTTCTGGGCAGATACACGCCGCCAGTGAGTTTGGATAACGAGGGCTGCGTCGTGCTGGCGCTGTAACTCTTCTTTCAGACGCAGCAACTGATTTTGTGCAGACACACGTCGCCAGTTAGTTTGAATGACGAGCGCTGCGTCGTGCTTATGCTGTACTTCTTCTTTCAGACGCTTCAGCTGATTCTGGGCAGATAGCCGTCGCCAGTTGGTCTGAATGACGACTGCGGCCCTATTTTTGCGTGCACATTCTTTCAAATGCTTCAACTGATTTTGGGCAGACACACGTCGCCAGTTAGTCTGAATAACGAGCGCTGCACTATTTTGGCGCGCACACTCTTTTAGACGCTTCAACTGATTTTGGGCAGATACGCGTCTCCAATTGGTCTGAATGACCAGCGCCGACCGATTTTCTTTCTCGGATTTAGCAGCGCGAATAAGCCCCTCTTCCCGCTCGCGCTTGAGTTTTTCCAGACGACGGCGCGCAATAAAGGCACGACCAGCTTTCTGAAGCACAATTGCAGCCCGTTTCTCCTCTTCTTCCTTTTGCTTCCTTTCACGCTCAGCAGCTTCAAACGCTTTTTGTTTGTCTATTTTTAGCTTCTCCGCCAGGCGCTTTGCCAAGACAACGCGGACGTTTTTCTGGAGGACGATCGCGGCACTCTCACGCTTTCGCGCTTCTTCGGCGCGCTTGGCTTCAGCAGCAATTTGTTCCTAGAAAAAAAGAAATTGGATAAAAACAGCTGTGCAGACGTTTGATAAAACGGTCATAAAGGAAGATTAACTTCAAGTTCTTTGGCCGATTTGCATTGCGGAAGCTGATTGTTTCCAACGCCTCATTGTTCGCCTCACAGCCCCTCATTGACTGTCGTATGTGTCATGCGAGGATAGCGTCAGCAAACTCAACATCCCCAACACTTTCGAAGAGACGCCACGATCTTACCATGCCATTTGGCACTAAATGTCTTAGACCTGAGCACCGTCGTGACATCCTACCGGAATTCACCCCCTTCCCAACAATCGAACACTTCGTGCCGAAAAACTTAAGGGACTCGATCCACTCCTTTCAACCACCACCGACAAAATCAAGTCAACGCTACACAAAGTCGTCTGTGCCATATTTCATCCGTCATCACAACCTGAAAATAGAAGGAAAAGAAGACAATGAAGCATTTTGACACGATATGAATTAATTGAATATATTAAGTGTTATTTTATGTATTTCATGACGCGTACAAATTGTTGACCTCCCAGGTTATTTTTTCCCTTGTGTAAAGATATTGGGTAAATAAAAATGATTCTGATTCTGAATGACAACATATTACTTTCAGTTCAATTCAGTTCAATTTTATTAAATGACACAACAAATTGTGGAAACAATCACTGTTGGCACTATAATGAGTTCAAGTTTCGAATGGGTCGATGAATCGTTAGGCTAATTAACTATGCACTACCCAAGGGCACAAGTGCATGAGCTCCTAATTTTGTCGTTGGTTAGAAATACTGTTATACAGCTTTTTTCATCAAAACAAAAGGGGTTGCCAGCCGAGACGGATTTTAGTTTCCAGGAAGTCGCGTATATTTGAAAGAAACTGGATCTAACCTTTAAGGTTTTGAGTTTATTTCAAAATATCTTGTTGCTCGAGGCCAAATGGCGTGTTGACTACGTCAACATACACGATGTCAAAATCGATAAGGTCAAGTTAAAACACCAAGACAAATAATTCAGACTGGAAATGGTCCAACACAAAATCATAAAGGAAAAACACACATTCCAGCTTGGGTACTAGCTCCGCTCGCACTCTTTAATAATAATAATAATAACAATAATTGCACCAAAAAGGCTTTGGCCTCTATAAATTTCTCGAGACACTATGTACACCAAATTGAATGTCCGCCAGGTAACGATCCACACATGCTTAAAACTGATTATTATTTTCGGCATTTACAACACATTCAGGGAGGTGGTTCCAGTATTCCACTATCCGGTTATTTCCGCTAGCAACCATATCACCACAGTTTGCCATTGTGGCGACATCTTCTGTCAGTCCAAACATTCCCAATGAGGTGAGATGTGGGATTTTGTTGTTTACTTGTCTTATTTATTTTGTGTGTTTTTCTTTTTGTATGGTCTGTAGACTGAATTAAAAGATATTGATTGATTGATTGATTGATTTGCGATCGCAAACGTTGAGGTTGGAAGAGAGATGGCAGAAGGAGGGGTTCTGTAGGGACTTCAGACCACGCACAGCCTCTCCCGTCTAGGATTTGGGCTTGAGATGGCCCTGGATCTTTTTGAATGGATTTGAGTCAGTGGAATCCTTTTTGAATCTTTTTGCCAGAGGTATTACGGATTTCGGTTAGCAGCAGTTCATTCAAGTGGAGTTCCTAGTTCAGTAGAGAAGTTGCGGTAGAAAACTGAAGCAGTAGTCGCGTTTTTTGCCAAAAGAGCTCAAATGCCTCTCTCCCAAGTCGTCTGTCCTTTCTGCTAATTTGACCGTTTATGGCAGAGAGGAGTCAGGCACCGTTTTCCTGGGCAGATTGGTCAACTCATCTCGGAGTTGCCAATCTCCTTTCTCCACAGGCCTGGGCAGAAAGGAGAGAGGGGTTGGTCCAAAAACGGTCAAAAGAGCAGTGAAGAGTAAGCGCTTGGTGCAAAGAACGGGAAAATGAACAAGGTCTTGGTAGATAGGTGACAAAAAATGCGACTAGTGTTCACTGCCAGCCCCATTAGATGATTTCGTGAAATCAAGGTCCCATGATTTCGACTTCCTCGTCGCTTACGACTCTGAAGGGCGCCCTAGTTATGTGATCCACGACTTTAATTTCCATGTGGCCTGGTTTCACTTTGCTTTTGCAAACCTTTTGCTCAAAATTCGAATTCTCGGAAACTGCCCGGAAACTGCAATGGTCGTAACGAGAATTTTTCTTACTCTCAATATCGACTCAGGGTACATTCTTGATATGTTAGCTAGCTCCCCGAGTCAAGTTTGAGTCAAGTTTTCTGTTCCTTTAAGTAGGTAAAAAAAAAAAAAAAGGTAAAGGTGTCAGCTATCAGCCTTTACAGGCCAAGCCGGCGGTGCTGATCTCCGATTCTCGGCCCTTAGCCAGGAAGTGCGATGGGGGGTTGGGGGCCAGCCATCCTGTGCTTTCGCACACCCTTCCTGTCACCTTCCCCGGATTTCTCCAGGTACCCATTTGAAGCTGGGTGAACTTTGGCTTTAAGTAGATTTCCTTTAAGAGTTCCTTTAAGTAGATCCTTTACTGGCATGACTATGCCATTTAAAAACTTCTCACGCAGGATAGACAACTCCTGATCACCTACGTCAACTATATTAGCTCTAAATAGGAACCTTCTATAAAATAATAAGTTGAACAACTTAAAAACAATTTCAGGGACTTAATCCTTGAGAACTGCTGTAAGTAAAAGCTACGCTGTCAGAAGTTTCATAACAGATAACACAAAGATGCGCGGTTTCAACAGATAACACTTGGGAGGTTATCAGTGGGCCAGCAACTTAATTGTTGATAATCCAGATCAGAGGCGTTACTAGCCAAAATGTTTTTGGGGGGCAAGGTATTTACCGACTCGCTGGTCATTTTTACCGACTGTTTTTGCAAAAAAATCAACTGATTTTAAGAAAAAACGACTATTTTTAAGAAAAAATCGATTATTTCTACGAAAAACCGACTGTTTTGAAGAAAATCCGACTGTTTCCAAGAAAAAAATCGACTGTTTTACGAAAAATCGCGCGAAGGCTATTTTTTACCGACTGGCCGACAACATTCGAGGCCCCCCCCCCCCCATAGGTGACGCCCCTGCTCCAGATATCGTAAATGCTTCCGAATCGACTGCCCGAAGAGAGGTGTTTTACAAGTGACTTTTTCTTTTAGAAACGCTTTTAAACACAGTAGTCAGATTCAAGCAAAACGCCGACTCGGTCTTCACGCGTGCCTGCCATCTCGTGTCGATTTTGGCGTCCTTTCCAAATTTGAAACCAAAACTTACAGAGCACCAAGAGTACAAGCGAGTTCTAACCCTCAAGCCCGCCCAGACTAAGTCCGCTCGCTCTGAAGTGAAGCCCC
This sequence comes from Branchinecta lindahli, assembly GCA_023053555.1. Taxonomy (NCBI): domain Eukaryota; kingdom Metazoa; phylum Arthropoda; class Branchiopoda; order Anostraca; family Branchinectidae; genus Branchinecta; species Branchinecta lindahli. The sequence goes on along the minus strand of JAKZAO010000011.1, from coordinate 17,612,777 downwards.
TAGACAGTGTCTTCAAAGTGCCTACGGCGCGGCCAACCCGCGGTGAAACTAGAGCTGAACCGCGTGATTTACGAAGCCGATCAGTCTCGCGCTCGAGGCTTGAACCTCCAGTGGTTGAAACCCCGCGAAGACGCTCAGTAGCCAGCGCCGTGGAGGGGAACCTGGTAACGCCTCTGGTATCCCGAGTGCGCCAAGCTCTGCACGCCCCCGATTTCGATCCCCAGCAATTGGCCGAAGCGCATGTTCAGATCTTAGTGCCTCCAGTAAACTTGCGTCGTTCTGTTTCGAATTCGTCTTTACCGAAACGGAAGGTTGTGATTGGCCCCCACTGGCGGCTAAGGCCCAATGAGAGGGTTCCCACTGTTCCAGAAATCCACTCGAGAGCGGTAACTGTGATGTTTGAAAAACTTGATTAGGAAATTGCGTGGCCATTTTGCACATGGATGTGAATCAGTGTTGCCAGATGGTGCGCATTTGCGCCATTTGGGCGCTTTTTCGAGACGGCTGCGCTTCGATTTTTTCAGGTGTGCGCATTGCGCCAATTTTGCGCATTCCCCTAAATCTCGGCGCAAATTGGGCGCATTTTACTATCCACAAATTTTAGAAGTGAAGACTTGTAAATTCCACTTACGGTAGTAGTTTTATATTCAGATCTCGAGGGTTGCGGGGATTGAAACCTGGAAGAGCGAACGTTTAAAAATTTCATTCGAGAAAACTGTGTAAGGGGCATGAAGCCTCGGAATGTGTTATCCCTCTCTACTGCTTTAAGTCTCGGATGCCGGCGAATAGCCGCAAACAGGCCGCAAAGCTGAATGCTACGGAATTTGGCTATTGGTGTATTATTGCATATATTATTTTACGTATGTGCGAGCAGAGGCGTTACTAGCCAAAATATTTGGGGGGGGACAAGGTATTTACAGACTGGCTGGTCATTTTTACCGACTATTTTTGCGGATAAAAACGACTATTATTGAGAAAAAACGACTGTGTTGACGAAAAATCGGCTGATTTTAAGAAAAAACGACTATTTTTACGAAAAACCAACTGCTTTTGAAAACGACTATTTCTAAGAAGAAAATCGACTGTTTTTACTAAAAATCGCGGTGCTTCGCGCCGACTCGGTTTTTTTTTACCGACTGGCCGACAACAGGGGGGGGGGCGTCCCCCCTCCCCCCCTAGTAGTGACGCCTCTGTGTGCAAGCAGTTTGCACTTCGAAAATTTCTTTTTTCCAAAAAATTTGTAGCTTTTCGTCACTGTTTCTCCTCTCACAAAAGACAAAAACTTTTCTCTTTCTGGGAACATAACTAGAACCAGAGGCGTTTCTAGCCAAAATAGGTGCAAGGAAGGGGGGGGGAGGGTAAGGTCTTTTGCGACTGGCTAGATATTTTTACCGACTTTTTCAAAATAAAAGATAGATTATTATTTTAAAAAAATCGTGGCGCTACGCGCCGACTTTTTTTTTCATTTATTTATTAACGGCTGGCTGAAAACATTTGGATGGTACCTAAATTCTATCCCAAAAAGCAAAATGGCAAAAATGCGCCGGAGGCGCATTTTTGCTTCTCTTGCTGCGCGATCTTTTGTCAAGAATCTGGCAACACTGATGTGAATTAGACGTTAAATGACGTCGAAAATGTAAGCTATGAACCATTCAAGTGCTTTTGCTGGAGGCCAAGCTAAATACCTACTGCTGACCGTGGGAACACGACTTACTTTCAGCTGAACTACTTGCAAAGTGACGAGTAAATCCTTCCTATAAATACAGGATACCTTGCTATTTGCGCCACCCCGTGAATGAAATATATGCATGTAATTCCCACCGTTTCTTTCCAGACTCTACACTTACCAAACGTTTGAAATTAGGCCTTGATTAGAAGCTCTAATTATTCTCGACAACGTAAGATTTTTTCCGTTTTCGATGAACGAAGTTGCAGCATTGCCAGTTTCTTTCTTTTAAACTCCTGCTGACCATGGCCAAATTGTTTTTGCGCCATCTTCCATTTCCAGTTTTCCTTTGCGTCTTTCGCTTATTTATTTGCGCACCAGGCTGACCCAAATATTTTGAGCGTGACTATTTGCGCCACCGTTTTTCTGTCGCATGTATCTGTGCCTTTTTCAACTTTGTTATGCGCCAGGCAATTCTTCAAAGAAGAAATAGAAGCAAGTGGATGACATTTGATATCTATTATTTGGTCAGGATGGATGTATTTTGATATTCCACACGTGATCCTTGTGATTTAGTCTTTATTTACACAAGTTTACTAGGGGTGGCGCAAATATCAAGGTATCTCCTGTGACGTTTGAAAAACTCGATTAGAAAATTGCATGGCTATAAGCAGTCTGTTTGATTTGAGTTACTGTTTCCGGAGGGTTAAGTGAGTTCTAAAGCGGTGGTCTCAATACAGTAGGGCAGGACAGTTATCGTTATCGTATAGTCCGGAACATACACTGTCAGAACTTTGATAACATTTAGCACATGGATGCGAATTAGATGTTAAATGACGTCGAAATTTATGGTACGAGCCTTTTAAGTTTTTTTTTTTTTCGCTAAAACGTAAGACGACCTTATAAGGGACACTCTAAGGGACAGTCCCATGCATTATTTACTGGAGGCTTTCTTACTAGGGAGCGTCGTGCGGTCGAACCAGTTGAAGGAGATTGTAGTTTTTTTTTTTTTCATAATATACAGGATATCTTGCTATTTGAGCCACCCATATATTTGCGCCACCCCTAACTTGTGTAAATAAAGACCAAATCACAAGAATCGCGCGTGGAATATCAAATACATTCATTCTGACCAAATGAATTGATGTCAAATGCCATCTACTTGCTTCTATTTCTTCTTTGAAGAATTGCCTGGCGCATAACAAAGTTGAAAAGGCGCAAATAAAAGCGACAGAAAAAAGCTGGCGCAAGTCACGCTCAAGCTATTTGGGTTAACCTGGTAGCGCAAATAAATCAGCGATAGACGCAAAAGAAAACTGGAAATGGAAGCTGGCACAAAAACAATTTGGCCATGGTCAGCAGGTGTTCAGAAGAAAGGCATTGGCAATGCTGTAACTTCATTCAACGAAAACCGAAAAAATTTTACTTTGTAGAGAATAATTAGAGCTTCAGATCAAGGCCCAATTTGTCTGGTCTGGTCTGGAAAGAAACGGTGGGGATTGCATGCATATATTTCGTTCACGGGGGTGGCGCAAATAGCAAGGTATCCTATATTTATAGGAAGGATTTACTCGTCACTTTGCAAGTAGTTCAGCTGAAAGTAAGTCGTGTTCCCACGGTCAGCAGTAGGTATTTAGCTTGGCCTCCAGCAACAGTGTATTTCAGCTGTAAACTATCAAGCTCTACAAATCATCGAAGTGGCCTTCCGGCCCTCTGCAACCTATGTTTTTAACACTTCTGAAGACTATATATAACATAATAGAACAGTGTTTATTTAGCCAAGGGCGGGCTGTAGCCTACAATGTATTTATCGTACAACTGTGTTAAATGATCAACTTCAGACAGCGTAACAGCCGGTATTTTCCGTATAGTAGAGGTATGCTCAGTTGGTAACTTCTCTAACTGTTTCACTGCCCTGGTTTTGTTACTTACTTATAAAACGGTCAAATGGCAAGAATAAATAAAAAACTTGGTATCAGCTAAATGCCAACTTTTAGAGGGTGGTCCTGGCATAAAATTCAAGATTGAAATTGGGAAATTTGAATTGCTCATTTTCCTATCTCAGGTGTCTGTTGATTTGAACCGCCATTTTCTCTGTAGAAAGTAGGTTCAAAATTCAAATTGTGAAAAGAACACCAGACAGCTGACAGACAGACAGCAAATTTTCAATGAAAAGAGTAAAGCATGGCTTAACAGGATGGGAATTAAACATTTTTGACTAGTATTTTGCAGTATAAATTGCCTGGGATGGGTTTTAGGTTTTTTCTTAAAGTTTAACCGAAAAGGGCTAGGATAGGACAATCTAGTTACCCATCACTTATTCACTTAAATTGGCTTGAAGACCCGCTGAAAATAAGCTACTTCGTTGTTCCGCTATTCATGAATAATCGATTTTCAAATAGTGGAATTTCCGTGTGGTTTGTGGTACCTCTAATTTGTTGTATGCCTTACAATAAAAGATTTATGACTTTTTTTGTTCAGGCACTAAGCAGTCTTCACCAATATCGCCACTGCCCACTAAAAAGCCTTGTTTGTGTTTAGATAAAAATTTCCCGCGTCATAGTAGAATTTTCGCTGTGGGGACGGCCGCAGATATTCTGATTGCCATAACTAGAGCAGATAGTGGAAAACAAAAAAATCCCTTTGCAGAATCCAAATAATTTAGTGTATTCAGCTAAATGACACAAAAATAAGTTGGCTTTTCAGTTAAACTTTAAGCGATCGTTCATTGTTAGGCGACGTTCAAATAAGCATATCTCTACTGTACTTGTGTTACGTTAAATAGTATATACTTGATGAATGACTTGTCCTTGAACAGTGGCCATGCAAGCTTTGATTCGAAATGTGTTTTAGAGATTTGAAATGTGTTTTAGTTTTCTTCCCTCTCTGTGATTTTTATAAATTCCGGTGTGAAATCGGCAAAGTTCAGATGATGTTTACGGCTAATGCCCTGGACAGACGTTCAGGGTCGGGTGCCCGCGGACTTGAATTCCTGACCGGATTTGCGACAACATCGCCAGTTCCGTAAGGAAAAGTTGAGATTTTTCTGCTTGGTGATAAAAGTGCAGAAATTCCGGCCAGGAATTCCTGATCGTGTGTTCACATTGTAAATGGAAGACTCGTGATTTCTTGTCCGCGGGCATGTCACCTCGTTTGCCCACACTGTCAGAAGTTTGATAATATTCGGTACATGAGCGCGCATCCTTGTGTTAAATGTCATGATGGCTGCCGACCATATATATGTTACGGCCCTTTCAAGTTTAACCGAATATGTCCCTCATAAAATCCAATGACGAATTGACGCTAGATGCGCTAGAGAAACAATAACAGTCACAGGTGAGATCGAGGGATAAGTTATCCGAAGGGTGAATAAGCGATTAGGCTTTCGCTTCATACTTAGTCGCGCATTAGCCCCGTTGAAAAGTCAACTAGCGCTCAGCACTGAAGTCGGATGCCAGAATTGACAACTTGATTGTCAATTCTGTTTGACAGAACAGAGTTGGGTAGAGCACAAATAGAGGCAGAAGCATTTTAAACAGTTTCAAACATGGCTGGGCCTAAGAGAAATTGGAAATAGCCAAATAAACCTGGATAAACGTACACCCTGAAGTAACGTGTCATTGTTTATTTTATGCTAGCGCATCTAGCGGCCAAAAATGAACTAATCTGGAAGGAATTTTATGAAGAGCGTATAGGACTGAACTGAGAGACGACAGTCTAGTTACCCATCACTTATTCGCCTAAGTAGGCTTGAAGATCCGATGAATTTTACTTCGTTGCTCCGCTATTCATATAACTGAATCGACAAGATATTTGTTGGGTCACAAGCAGGGCCGTCACTTCTAGGGGGGGGAGGGGGCCCGATGAAAAATATCCGAGAATTAGTCGTATGGAGTAGTACGAAAAAGTAGCATGTAGTAGCAACATTGCTACTACATGCTACTACTAGCAAACTGGATGCTATTTGATACTACTACATAAGATTAGCCCAGTCGGAGGCATGTTTATCGAAGTATTCCATACTACTACATATCGCTAATCAAACTATTCCATACTACTATATATAATTCCATGCAACTTTTTCGTACAACTACCATACTACTACCCAGTCAAAGAATTTTTCATCGGGGGGGACCCCCCCCCCAATGTTGTCGGCCGGTCGGTAAAAAATAGCCGAGTCGGCGCGAAGCGCCGCTATTTTTCTTAAAAACAGTCGATTTTTTTCTTAGAAACAGTCGATTTATGTTTTTATATGTATGATTTTCGTAAAAAAAGTCAATTTTTCTTAAAATTAGCCGATTTTTCGTCAACACAGTCGTTTTTATCTGCAAAACCAGTCGGTAAAAATGACCAGCCAGTCGGTAAATACCTTGTCCCCCCCCCCAAACATTTTGGCTAGTAACGCCTCTGGTCACAAGCAATAGCGGTAATTCTTAAAATGTGACCTTACCATCTGGAATTGAACGTTTCCTGATCTTGGCTTCATTAGCCATTGAAATACACGCTTTTGTTGAAATTCAAATCCCTATGCAGAGCCAAAATTATACGCTCTTCATAAAATTCCTTCCAGATTACTTCATTTTTGGCCGCTAGATGCGCTAGCATAAAATAAACAATGACACATTACTTCCGGGTGTACGTTTATCCAGGTTTGTTTGGCTATTTTCAATTCCTCTTAGGCCCAGCCATGTTTGAAACTGTTTAAAATGCTTCTGCCTCTATTTGTGCTTTACCCAACTCTGTTCTGTCAAACTCCATCAAGTTGTCAATTCTGGCTTCCGACTTCAGTGGTGAGCGCTAGTTGACTTTTCAACGGGGCTAATGCGCGACTCGGCATGAAGCGAAAGCCTGATCGCTTATTCACCCTTCAGATAACTTATCCCTGGATCTCGCGTGTGATTGTTTCTCTAACGCATCTGGCGTCAATTCGTCGTTGGATTTTATGAGGGACGTATTCAATGTCTTCAAAATTTGAGAAATGGAAATTAACTGGCTTTTCAGTTCAACTTTAAGTGTCATGTTTCGTGAAAAGATAACTTTTAAAGGATCATGACATAAATATTATCGGCATCCGTCGTAGCATTTGATACAAAGGCGCACATCCATGAGTTAAATATTCTCAAAGCTCTTACAGCTCAGAATCGCCATCTTTTCCCTTTAGCACGCGACTCACCTGCGGCGCTGACGGTGCGCGTCACACTTATAGATCCGATGATGTCGGCTCTACCGCTAAACTTTACTCAGAAAGAAACTGACTGGGTTGAACTGGCATGAGTAATCCTTCAGCCCCAGCTCACTGAAAATTATGTCTGGTCAGTCACATTTTTGGTCGGCGATATTTCCGTACTTTGTTATTAGCTGTTTTAAATAAACATAAAGTAACTTCTACCTGAATGTAGAACTCTGGGACTCTATGCCTCGTAGACAGTGGCGATCTTCTGTCTAGCCAAACGAGGCAGTTGCGCAGGGCCCCAACATCGGAAAGGGTACCAGCAAGTGGCTGCATTGGTAGATGTAAAAATTCTAATGAGTAAACAGCTATAAATATTCCTTCAGCCCAAGCTGACAGCTAGAATCTTTATTTTGCTTTTCCACAAGTTCATTGTCCAGCTTGAGCGGCTTTAGCCTAAAGAGGATCCATGCCAAGAAGGGTCGAAATATAGCTCTTATAAAATTCAGCTGACGTCTCCGTTTTGCACTGTCAAACAGCTATAGTTGCAGTACTCAGTTTATTTCATTTCTAAGACTGTCTATTTTCTAAGGTCAAAGAACGTTGAATAAAATAAAATTAAGAGTACAGTGTTTGCTGTAGATTACCAAAAAGCAGGCCCAGCTGTTAACTACCTAGAGGCCCTGTATCCCGGGCCTACTCTTAGATAGTCCATGGCGCAAATAGCAGTCTCGTGGAGAAATCCAGAAACTTTCAGCCGCTTTCACAATGACGCGTCGTTGCGATGCGTTTATCTTGTGTTGCGTACAGGTTGCATTGCGTATCTTTCACACCTACGCGAGAAGCTTTCATGCTGGATGCGTATTTACGTTTTCCTTTCTCGGTTTCTTCTGCTGAATTTTCGTTTTTCTTCATCATTAGTAGGTTTTTCTTCTGTTTTCGTTCAAAAACGCCGCAAGCGCGACGCAGAGGTTGCGTAGTTCAGTGTGAAAGGTTCAATGCGTCAATTTGAAAGCGCCTTAGCTCGTAGTTCGCTCAGTTTGTATAGCGCGCCGGGCATGGAATCGAGGTCGCGGGTTCAAATCTCGCCGGAGGAACATTTTTGTCTTTCCAAATTCGACCATTTCCGGGCGGTGCAACTGAAATAGCAAAGCCTGGGTCGCCAGCTGGAGATTGATTAAGCTGAGGGGGTGCTCACTCCCAAGAAAGCTGTACACCCGTAGGGAAAAAAGGTACCCGGATTCCCGTAAAGGTGTCCGGAATTTTGGAACAACATTCCGGGGACGGAAAACGTAACGGAAATCCCGATTGGGGAGTCTTGTTCCCTGGAATTCCGCAGTTTAACGCGGAATTCCGGGAAATAAACCCCCCAGCCGGGATTTCCGTTACGTTTTCCGTGCCCGGAATGTTGTTCCAAAATTCCGGACACCTTTACGGGAATCCGGGTACCATTCCCGCTTTCGACAAAAACACTAATTTAGCAATCCGTCCAAACCTGCTTATACGGGTTCAACATCCGCCCTTTGTTGACCAATCAGGAAGGAGAAGGGGGAAAGATAATCGAGGATTGACTGAAGAAGCAACTTCTCGATTCTGCAGAATCGCGAAGCTTCCCCCGTTCTCGATAACTGACAGAAACGGAGAACTGGAAAAAGGAGAACTAGCTTCATCTCAACAGTCATAAAACGCGAAATAGGAGAATTGAGAGGAGAACTGAGATAAAAATAAACACGCAACTAATGTTAATTCTTTCATGACATTTCGTGTAGGCTATCACAGTAGAGGTATGCTTATTTGGACGCGTCTCTAAATGTATCGCTACTTTGCTTCTGTCTTTCAGTCAAATCGAAAGGAAATATATCAAACTTGATACCAGCTAACACCTAACTGTTTCAGCTTTCTTCTGACACAAACAGTAAGTTGCAATACTAATTTTTGTGTTGGCTTTTAAATATGCTTCTTCTTCCCATGGGGATGCTATTTACTTTGAACGCCATCTTTTCGGTCCAATTACGCGCCGTTGACCACCAGATGTAAAATTTTATAGACAAAACAGAATTAAAATTAAGAGCAAATATTCCAAAATCCAGCTGACATGTGAGCGCGTGAAATCAACTTTTTCGCAAGTACGTTGCGGTATAAGCCGCAGAAAGATGCTGATAAATGTTTTAAAGTACAGTAGAAGTATGCCTATTTGAACGTTCAAAATCCAGCTGAGATCGAGATGGGAGCGCGTGAAATTAACGTTTTCGCGAGTATGTTGCGGTAAAAGTTTCCTGGGATGGGTTTTGGCGTTTTCTTCGGCGAGGAGACGTTCAAATAGGCATACTTCTACTTCTTTAAACATTTATCATCATCTTTCAGCGGATGTCAATACTATGGCAGTATGCTTGACTCCAGTTTCTTTAATTCATAAAAATCTTTAATTGTCAACAAAAATATGAGGTCGAGTTTTCCACGCAGTCAGAAGCTGGTAAAAGAGTCCTCAGTCGAGGCCAGCTGGCCTGACTTATTTCTGTCAACAGAAAACACGGAATCGCGGAAGTACTTTCTTTGTTCACTGAAATATTTTTTATCGGCTTCGTCAGACATCACCGCACCAGCTTTATTTAGTGCTAAACCGCTACGGGGAGGACGAAAAGACGCGTTGGTGTTTCGGCGATCCCAAGACTACGACCGATGTCAAATATTGTATGACCACATTGTCCATTCCGGCCATTGTCAGTCATAGGATTTAAACATCTGGATCTGGAAGGAATATTGCAACCGTTCTCCCTTCAATTTGTCAACCACTGCTTCGGACCTTTTCATTTCGAATCTTAAAGTGAGACAAAGTTAATCCCTTTTTATGTCACTTTCTTCACCTGTGGTACGGACGGAGGATCAGGAGTTTTCGCCCTTACGTCGCATAGTTGAAGCTCAAGCTCAACCTTTCCGTACGGGATTCCCTTCCTGAAAGTCGAAATGACAATCGAAGAGTCCACATCCGCTCGACCTTGACGTCTGTCGGAACCATCAGATGAGTCGAATACTGACTCCTGTCCGCTTATCCCCCCCCTTCCGAATGCATTTACCAAATTTCAACACTCAGCGTTATACCCAACCGTAACTGGCGATTCTGGCGATCTCTTGGATGCGCTTTCCGAAAAGCAAAGCGAGAATCCGCGAGTGCAAGAATATAAACGGAAAGTCGTTCCCGAGGTAGTTCCGCCTCAATTGCAACTTTACAACTTTTCGCTGGCTTGCCGAAATCACTTTCCAATCGCGAAGCGCATTCGCTTTGGGACGAAGTCGCAAAAACAGCCGGCGCCTAAGCTCGCGGAGCTTTCTGACCGCCAGAATCGCCCTTAATTTTTAAGGCTTCATGTTTTGGCGGAACGTTCAAACTCCCTCCGACGCTTCAGTTTCATCACTACTGCTCTCTAATTCGAAGGAGCTTGTTCTCTCCACTTCTTGTACATATCTCCCTTTTACTTCCATAATTATTTTTCTGTTCGTATGATATTCTCCCTTCGACTAAAATGGGTGGATGTTTTGGCGGAAGATTCAAACACATTCGGTGCTTCGGTTTCATCACTACTGCTAGTACTGCTCTCCATTTCGAAAGCTATTATCGAGGCCTTAACTCTCTTCAATTCTTGTTTTTATCTTCTTTATTTTCACGAATCTTTCCCTCTCCCTTGCTTTTCTCCCTCTGACTAAAATGGGTGGATGTTTTGTCGGAACATTCAAACTCCCTCCGACGCTTCACTTTCATCACTACTGCTCTCCACTTCGAATGCTTTTATTTTCTTCACTTCTTCCCTATATCTTCTTTGTCTTTTCATAAACCTTTTTCTCGCTTGCCTTGCTATTCTTCTTTGTTTCCAGGTGCGTATATATTGCAAAACATCTCGGCACAAGTCGCAAAAATTTCGCACACTCCTCCGCAGTCTATAAGCAAAACTTTGTCTTGATCCCACCAGATATCTTGTCGAATTTATCGACACAGTCTCATCAACAGAAAACACATCATAGCTACTACCTCGGTCCATTTTTTTAACTGAGAATCGCTCTGAGATTTACGTAGTTGGGTGATCTGAATTACTAATTCCGATGTGTGAACAGAATTAATTTCTTTCGAAAACTAGACGAAAAATTAGCTACAGCATAGGAAGATAGTAAGGTCGCTCGCAGCCTACACACATAGAATAAAACTGCCAAATTAAAACCTACTGCAATTAAGATGGCAGACATAGGCGCAAGTAGTGGGATATTAGCAATTAAGTTGAATTCTTGTCCTTACTTTTGCCCTATATGCGGTTTTCAACGGGATGATATTTTTCATTTAGTGGTTGTCATTTAGTGGATCGGTCTGTCGAGCTAAATGATTCGAGAACAGGGACTTTTGGGCGAGAAATGAAGGAAGAGAAGGATTTGGTTAAAGTTTAACTGAAAAGCCAACTCATTTGTGTGTCATCTAACTGGACACACTGAATTATTTGGATTCTGCAAAGGGATTTTTTTTTATTTTCCACTATCTGCTCTAGTTATGAGGCTCAGATTATCTCCAGCCGTCCCCACAGCGTAAATTCTACTATGACGCTGGAAATTTTTATCTCAACACAAATGCGGCTTTTCAGTGGGCAGTGGTGAGATTGGTGAAGATTGCTTAGTGCCGGAACAACAAAAAACTGATAAATCTTTCTCGTAAGGCATACAGCAAAAATACAAGCGCATAGAGACACCACAAATCACACGGAAATTCCACTATTTGAAAATCGATTATTTGTGAATAGCGGAACAACGAAGTAACTCGTTTTCAGCGGGTCTTCAAGAAAATTTAAATGAATAAGTGATAGTAACTAGATTGTCCTATCCTAGCCCTTTTCGGTTAAACTTTAATTGTATGTGGATGACAAATTTTGCCGACCTTCGTCAGCTCGGGAGGTTCCTCAGGCAGGCTAGTCTATGGAGTCTATGGAGCGTCTTTGGCGTTTTGGAGTAGATTTTCTCCTTTTGGTGTTTACATCTTGGCTTAGAATGAGTTTTTTAGATTTTTATTTTGGGAATGAATCCCAATAAAATAAAATAAAAAATGTTTTTGGGGAAACAATTTCAATTCACAATTTATATTCTATTAGCATAAACGTTTATTCTAAATATTCCTTGAGCCCAAGCTGACTTAGAATCATATATTATATGAATATAACGTTTGTTCTCCTTCGAAATACAGTAGGGGGGTGTAACATGCTGGTTAAAGTTTTATTTTTTTTTCAAGGAGAAAAGATTATGTGAAGGGAAAATTACTGCCTTTTTTTAATGAACCGTTTTTTTCCCAAAGCGTCGTCATCGGGTCTTTTGACTGTAAGCTTACTGCACAGAACAGACCTTCGAGAATCGTACGTTTATTCAAATGAAAATAATAAAAAAAAAGTACCTCAATAGATTTATTGCGCTGTTCCGGTATATTTTTCGGCGTCGAAAGCTTTCCTTGCCTTTTTCAGCTCTTCATTCATCGTCAGAAGATCTTTGATTCTTGCATACTTTCTCGGATCTTTTCGAACAAGAAAGACCAAATCTTCAACTTGGACTCTCCCCTGTCTTCCGATTTCCATAGCTTTCTGGGTCTGGAATTAAGACTACGGTCAGACGAGTAATCTCGGTGAGGTTAGGCAAACCGTATTGTTCTAGCTCAACCATACCCAGACTGATGCAACAATACTCTTGACGAATAACTCTTAGTGCCGAAGAAGAATCGCACTATGCCTAGGAAGAACCAGGAGCATTACCACAACAAACGTAGCTGATTGGTTTACATATGATTTTAGTCAATTTTCAGGATTCTGTTTGGGGTGACGTTTCTTGTTCTTCCTTAGGATCGCCGGCGTGATTCGGACTTAGTCATTTAGAGCATAGTAACGCCTAGGCGTCTTCAGGTGCAGAAACAAGATTAGTCAGATGGCAGTAGCAAAGAAAAAACAAGCCAACCAACTTGGTATTCCACTTGTAGGTATTGGGCTGAAATGTCGCATTTCTGGTCAACGTGTAAATCTTATTTTATTATCTATGTCAATTTCTTTACTATTTGTTTTTATTTTGACGAAAAAAAGAATCAGCCGAGGAATCGGCTAGAGTCTAGCCGATTCCGCGGCCGACTCTCTAGCCGCTAGACCGTGTAGATGTTTTGAAACAAAGGAGATTTTGATCTGATCTGATTGGAAAATCACCCTTCTGAGGGACTTGAACCCGCTGCCTTCGACTTCCATGGCCAACGCACTACAAACTGAGTCGAATTATAGACTGATTAAATGAAGACTGATTAACTGATTAGACTGATTAACTAAAGATTAGTGGCGTTTTTGATCGCCGATTAGTTCGACGATAGCGTAGCCGTCTGATTTTTTGGTGTTTTTGACGTTCGCTGGAAGCCGATTGCTGTAGCTGTTTATCTTACTTTCTATTTTCGTTCTGATCGGCTAACATGTATCGCCTAAATTCGTGTCCATCAGCCGAGGACTCGCCGTTAGCCGTTGATGTATGGATTTCGTTTGAGGATTAGGCGGTATTTTCAAAAATGAAAAACTCTTTTTTGCGAACCCAGAAACATCGGCGATCGCCAACGGCTCTCGAAAACAGTATTATGCACGAATCGGCAAACTCGCTTCGTCTACTGGGCAAATTTGATCGGCGATCAAAAACGCCACTATTGATTTCCCACGACGCTCTGTCATTAGCGCCATGGACTGTCTGAGCGTATCTCCTTAACCCTATGTCTAACATCTAATCAACTTCGCGCGTGGCGGTTGAGTGGCGCGCGTGGCGGATTGGCGCATGGGTGGCGCAACATAGTGTACACCAAGTGGCGGAGAGTGGGCAGCCCCTCGAGAGTGATTTGGAAGAGGATTATTAGTACTATGAGTGATAAGCTCCTTTAAATGTGAAGTGTCTCATAAGCACAAAAAATGTGACCAAGAACATCTCCTCAAGGTCCGGGAAGCAACACCTTCAATACCTCACGATCGACCAACAAAGTCCGGAAAATGAGTGTAAGTGTATTTTTATACCTCTCGAAACAAGACCAAAGGTTTCTATGGAATTCCCCATATACCGGATCCAACACAGATTCATGTAACCACATAAAAATGAAACAAACGAAGTAAACAAATGTCTTTTTCCACAAAAATCGTTAGTCTTTTGACGTCATTTTCTTTCAGATTTTCACACTTAGCCGCGTTATCGACGAGCAAGGGAAAAAAAGACCGAAGCAACTATGACCTACAGACCAACTTCAACCGAACAGGAAGCTGAATACAAGAGGCGACTCGCTGCCCATAACTGGAAAAGTCTGTACAGTCTAACAAATGGAAACGCAATGGCAGACAAATTTTGTTCCGACGTAAACAATATCTACTCCGAAGTTTTTCCCGAAAAAACTATATTCCTTAAAGAACAGATCAAACCCTGGGTAACGAAACATATCCAGTCTCTGATACAGCGAAGAGATGAGCTTTTTCAAGAAGGTGACAAGGATAACGGAAAAATACTGCGGAACAAAATCGTTAAAGAGCTGAAAAAAGCGAGGAAAGAGTTCGGCAGGAAGTGCGATAAGAAAGTCCTGGCAGCTGATCCTCGTAAGTTTCATACCACAGTCCAGCAGTTAATGCGAAAAGCAAACCCGAAACTGGAAATTAGGGACGATAACGGAGAGCTACTGTCATCTAGCTCCATAAACGAGCATTTTGCAGCAATATGCTGCGAACATCCAGGACTCTCCACGATGCCAGATCTCCCACCCATCGCAGAATCCCCACAATTCGCCCAGGAGAGGTTTTCGAGATATTGTCGAAGTTAAACCCAAGAAAAGCTACTTATCCTGGTGAAGTTCCCATCCGTTATGTGAAAGATTGCGCAAATGAGCTTGCCGAGCCATTGGCAGCCGTCTTTAACCAATCTCTCGTCGAAGGAATCTTCCCCAAGCACTTTAAGCTGGCATACATCACCCCAATACCAAAGAAAGGGACTCCAAAATCCGTGAAGGACCTCCGACCAATTTCTAAAACGTCGGTTTTTTCAAAAGTTTTCGAACAGTTTATCTTCAAATGGCTGTACGAAGACGTTAAAGACAAACTCGATGAACGACAGTACGGATTTCGTCCAGGCTGCAATACTTCGCATTACCTGGTTCAATATATTCATGACGTTCTAAAGCAGTGGTTCCCAACCTTTTCCGTACCGCGTACCCCTAATCAAGGTTCGAAAATGTTGCGTACCCCCTTTTCCAGAACGTTAAAAAGACGATATTTATTATCATAAATGATAAGGCATACATGAGTAGAAATTTATACAAAATCAATGAGACACTTAAGGCTGCTTTTTTGCTAAAATTTTATGAAATCTCGGCTCTACGTCATTTACGGCAATATTTGTTTCGCAGTCAGCCTATTTCTGTGTATGGTTTTGATGTCCTCCGTGCTTTCATCAAACTGCATCGGAAACGTTTTCGTTAGCTTAATTCGTAACCTGAACGACAATAATTATCACTTGTTATGTCTTTGGTTCTTCTTGAACAATATCGTTAGACACAGGAACAGATTTTACGGCAGTAGGCTAGCTGTATTCAGGGGCGTCACGCACTTGTTGGCAACACCTCTTCCCCAAACAGAAACAAGTCGGCGCGAAGCGCCGCGATTTTTCGTAAAAACAGTTATTTTTTTGAAAAACAGTCGATAAAAATACCTTGCCCTTCAAAATGTTTAAGCTAGTGATGCCTCTGCTGGTAATATTAGGCTTTCGGCAGTCAAAAGTGAGTTAGGCGAGATTTTGAAGTTACGAATTAAAACGATTTTGGTTCCTTCGCGTACCCCTTGCAAGGGTCTCGCGTACCCCTTGGGGTACGCGTACCCCCGGTTGGGAACCACTGTTCTAAAGCACCTGGAAACTGATGGCTCATTTGTTGACACCCTAATTACGGACTTCGTCAAAGCTTTCGATTTTCTGGACCACAATGTAGTTATCGAAGAATCTTCTATGATGGGGGCCAGAAGATTTGTGCTGAGAATGTTGGCAGATTTCCTTCACGAAAGAAGCCAGTGTGTCCAGCTAAGCCAAGAAGACATCTCAACGTCATTGAACATCACGTGTGAAGCGGCGCAGGGAAGCAAACTAGGACCTCTCGCCTTCATCATTGTGATAAACAAGCTGATCATTGAGTATCCAAATCGCTACAAATTTGCAGACGATTTGAATGCTGCCATCTTTCGATCTCTTTCTGATCCACATTCCAGCGATCCCGTGAAGACCTTGTTGGCAGAGATCAACTCTCAAGCAGCTAACTCTAAGCTGACATTAAGCCTTGAAAAAAGCACGATCTTCAGGATCAACTTTGTCAAACGTGATGTCCCTGAAATTGGTGACACCAACCTCAAAACTGTGAAAACAGTCAAGGTACTTGGTGTCCACATCGATGATGACCTAAAATGGGGATCGCAGATAAATGCACTTTGCACACAGGCATCTCTGCTTCTGCGGTCCTTCAGTCAACTCAAACGGTTTGGCTTTAAAACAAACGTTCTCATTATTTGTTATAAGACTTATGTACGCCCTGCAGTTGAATACTGTTGTCCAGTATGGCACTGCGGTCTGAGTCAAGAACAAAATGACAGACTAGAAAACGTTCAGAAACGGGCTTGCAAAATCATACTTGGATATGAATATGTTGATTATGAAACAAGCCGAGAAAAACTCGGATTACAACTCCTATCAGAACGACGCCATGACTTAGTCATGAAATTCGGAAGGAAGTGCTTGTCAACAGAAAAGCACAGGGGTATTCTGCCAGACTACGCAGTAAAGAGTAGCAAACAAGCATGCACCAGAACGGCAAATAAAGTGACGCTACAAAACCCGCACCTAGTCACTCTTCTGATAGATTCCTTAAGTCATTTGTGCCATATTTTGTGAAGTTTTTTAACAAGTGAAGACACGTATAATGGTTTGACAACTAATCTAGTATTACACATTTTATATTTTCATGCTTGACATACCGTTTAATTATGTTACAAAAGTTTAGTCGTGTAAGTTTTAAAATGAATTGTATATATCAACTATATTTTGTTTAAATTGACAGTCCTATGTTATCATGTTGTAAAACAGATATTCAGGAATAAATACGATGATTGATTGATTGAAAAAAAATGTTGGAGAAAAAGTCGGTGTAGATGAACATTTAGTTACTGAAAATATACAACGGGAGTGGAAACAAACAGTGAATGGGCATAGTTACTGCCATACTGGCACGGATGCTTCAATAAACAACGAAGGATTCAAACCGCAATTTCCGTACCGCTTGAGTAAGCTAATGACAGCATTCGTTTGAGAAACCACAATGCGCGAAACCGACCATAAAATGCGTCATACAACATACAAACATGAGCCTTTTCAGGCCTGTGCCAAAAATTATTTTCCAATTTGTCTGTATTTGGTTCGTCTAGAATTACAGGAATTCCTCACCACAAAACAAATAAGACTAGTCTACCAAAAAAAATGCAAGATTTCAGTGAAACCCAGTCTCATTTAAAAAAAATTCGATACACTATTCCGTGTAATCCGTATACATTATGCGGACGAACGAAATCGTTCGTCCCTAAATAAGGTTAAAATCAGATAATAAGCTTTCGTTTGCAAACAAAAAATCGACAGTAACTTTCCCATTCCACAATCTTTTCCATTCTACAAACAATAAAGTTTAACTGAAAGCCAACTCATTTGTGTGTCATTTAACTGGATACACTGAAATTATTTGGATTCTGCAAAGAGATTTTTTGATTTTCCACTATCTGCTCTAGTTACGAGGCTCAGAATATCTCCAGCCGTCCCCACAGCGTAAATTCTACTATGACGCGGGAAATTTTAATCTCGACACAAATGCGGCTTTTCAGAGTTCAGTGGTGAGATTGGTGAAGATTGCTTAGTGCCTGAACAAAAAAAAATTGATAAATCTTTCTCGTAAGGCATACAGCAAAAATACATGCGCATAGAGGCCCCACAAATCACACAGGAATTCCACTATTTGAAAATCGATTATTCGTGAATAGCGGAGCAACGAAGTAACTCATTTTCAGCGGGTCTTCAAGCCAATTTAAGTGAATAAGTTATGGGTAACTAGATTGTCCTATCCTAGCCTTTTTCGGTTAAACTGTAAAGCTTAACTGAAAATGTAGCTTATTTTTACATCGGATGTTTGAATACACTGAAACATTTTGGTCCATCTTAGGGATTTTGTATTTCTTCACCCGATGCTCTAGTAATGACGTTCAGAATGTGTGCTGCTTGTGCGACAACCCAAAATTCATCCAGACGCGGAGATTTTGAAAACCAGCCGCTAAGACGCTAAGCGCGGAAAGATCAAGGCGGACAAGGAGTCTTGCAAGAAATCTGCCATTTTTAGTTTGTTTTTTGACAATGGCTTACCTTTGTAGTTGGTAAATATCTATCAGCATAGAGGGGCAGGCGCATAGAGGTACCACAGATCCGAAGAATTAATATCATTCGATGAAATCCTTTGTCTGTGACAGCGGACAAACAAAGTACGGTAACGCATTTTTATCGGGTTTTCAGGCTTGTTAAGTCAATACGTGATATGTAACTAGACTGTCCGGTTTTAGCCCTTTTCAGTTATACTTTAAGAGGCAGCGGCGTGAGATTAGAAGGTGTCCCCGCGAAGAAGTCTCTCTCTCTCTTATTAAACGTTACACCATCCGAAAGGGAAAGAAAACGAAAAGACAGAACATGCCCTGCATTTCGGCAATTCGCGGTCCATTCTGGTCTATCATTCTAAGAAGAATTCACGAGAAGTTTCAGGCTGAGTCACTTACCCAAATAGTATTTTCAAACTATTTACAAATTTTTTATAAAAAATATGAAAATACAAAGGTAGGGTGGTGGGGACGTTTTGTTTTACTAGAGCTTCCTTGCTGAAGTTTCAGGCATAACAGAATTAACCTATCTATTTGTTAAAATCTTGGCAATACTGATTTCCACGAACTTTTTGCAGTTCCCTAGTTATACTTAGTTACTATGAATATGCCAAACACCTTCCGAGATCGTTCAGAAATCATACGGAACCAGACGTTTGAGCCGGTCTTGGCTCGTTACGTTCAGAATTTGCCATGTTCCAGTTCAGTTTCGGACTAGTTTCTGTTAATTCCCCTATGCCTCACCATCAGCACTTCTGACAGGCATAGTAAAATAGATCCACAGGTTGATGAGTAGAAAATCTGCAATCTGCTTCCCAGGTAATGGGGGTTTCGCATACGTCCCAGTAGTAGAAAGCGAAAGTTACGCACTACCTTACACATCTGACTTTTTACTATGTCTATATAAGTGTTTATTATGAGACAATGGGGGACTAACAGAAACTAGTCCACCTGGAGCACTGAACTGGAATAAGGAGAATTAACCTGGACACCCAACTGTCTAGCTACAAGAATAGTTGTTGGGTTGTTATTTTGTCACGAGTGAAAAGCCAGTAGGCTTAACAGGGTATGGTTTTCAATAAATAAAAAAGCGCATACCGGTAATTCTGATTCACGTCCCAGAAGGAAACAAAATGAAAACTTACCTCCTGGTAAGAATTCCATAATCAGGTACAAATTGACAGGATCCTGGAAAAAAAGGTTCATGACCAGAGGCGGTACTAGCCAAAATAATTTTTTTTTGGGGGGCAAGGTATTTATCGACTGGCTGGTCATTTTTACCGACTTTTTTGCAGAAAAACGACCGTTTTCAAGAAACGCAACTAATCTTCGCTGTCAGCTCCGGCTGATGAAGTTTCCAGCGACTTCAAACGGGGAGACCAGAAAACTCATTTGAAGAAACACCAGATACTGGGGAGTAAGAAAACAGTATCTAGCAGAAGCAGAAAACAAGAACAGAAAATCTTGAAATCGTATTTTTTCCCGTTTCCGTCTTTTGAGTTCCAATTCTATTCTGGTTGAATACAAGGGACCTATTTTAATAAGTCTATTTCCATATTCTTATCATCTCTTACCTGAAAAGAGTAATACATTTTGACGACCCATGTATGATCAGCCTCCGCAAGTACTTCTCTCTCGGCTCTGACGTGAGCCACTTGTTCTTTCTGAAGCATATCAGCCTTCCTAAGGATCTTCATGGCATAAACGTGGCCGGTGTCTTTTTTCTGAACAAGCCTAACTTCCCCAAAGGCTCCTCTTCCAATAACCTAGAAAAAACAAAGATCTCTAAAGCACAAGCAATACCAAGAGCCATTTTAGTGCAGTGACATTTACAGCCTAAGAGCGTGTTCCACCCTACTTACCGTAGTTACTACGCATGACGTTACGGATTCTGGTTTCTTGGCCTCAGGGCTGGAACACATTTTTCTGTTTTCGGCAAAATATTGTCCCACAGGCTAATCGGGGCAATCACGTCACAGATATTCGTATCGTAGTTACTACGCTCCCGACCGTGGTAATCAAATAGTTACTATTTCGAGAAGGTTGGAACGGCCAGCGTGGTAACTTTTCATGAGGTTGGAACGAAAATAGTAACTAATAGTTAGTATTCTTAGAAGGGTAGAACACGCTCACAGTTAATATCCCAATAGCTACCAGGTTTCTCCAAAAGATAAAGAATGTAAACCTGGCTATGTGGCTCATATTTCGGCAAGTAGTAATAAAAATCAATAATTTATTGATGGTAATAGGTCCTTGCCCTCCAGTCTGTTTCTGATTTTCTCTCACCAGTGTCCAAATTCTTCAAACACGTTTTTCATCTAAAGGGTGATCTCAAGGGCCGGCCTCCTGAGCAGGTTCTGATTAGTCCGCACCAATGAGGACTAATCAGACACTGGTTAGTCCATAAGTAGGTTATAAGACTGGGCAGCAACCAGAGACCACCAGTGAGTACTCTGGGGACATAGAATGAAGCTAATTACCTTTGGCTGACCCATCTGTGGTCAAGCTAAGCAGAGGATATCACAAACTTACTGCTTCCAAGTGTAATTCAATGTGACTAATACTGTCACCCAGCCCAGGGGCGTCACGTATGGGGGGGGGGGGAGGGGGGACACCCCCCACCCAATGTTGTCGGCCAGTAGGTAAACAAAAACGAGTCGGCCCAAAGCGCCACAACTCTTTGTAAAAACAGTCGATTTTTTCTTTAGAAATGGTCGATTTTTCTTTAAAAAGTAATTTTTTCTAAATATCAGCCGCTTTCTCGTCAAATCAGTTGTTTCTTCTTGAAAACAGTCGTTTCTAAAGAAAAACAGTCGTTTTTCCTGCAAAAACAGTCGTTTTTCCTGCAAAAACAGTCGTTTTTCCTGCAAAAACAGTTGGTAAAAAATGACCAGCCAGTCGGTAAAAAGCCTATCTTGCCCCCCCAAAAAAAAATTTCTGCTAGTAACGCCTCTGCTGTCACCTCAACAGAATACTTTAAAGTTTGAATGAATGAATGAATGAATTTTATTTCCCACTAAAAAAAAAAGACATGACGTCACTAGTGGATTTTGTTCCACTAGTGACAAGCAATAGTCGAAATAGATAAAAAGATTCAAATAAAAAAAAAAAAACTCCAACCGACCTTCAGTGGCTCAAAATCTGTGACTCCAAGACGAGATCTTTTCAACCTCAAGAATTCTGTCTCTTTAACAGCATGCTGCTGACGAAGATCAGCCTTTTGGATATCTGTGAGATTCTCTTCCTTCAATGTCTCTTCAAGCTTGTCCAATCTTGGGAAGAAAAAACATGTTAATTCTGTAAACACACAGTGTGCATTCCCGATGAAAAATTATCTCAAAATAGTAGTAGGCTATGAGGTTGTACAAAAAGTAGCATGCAGTACCAATTGATGCTATTACATGCTACTGTAGCAAGACTGGATGCTACTGGAGCAAGGCGGGATGCTACTGAATACTACTGCTTAAGATTAGCCCAGTGTGAGGCACATTAAATAATGTATTCTGTACTACTGCATATCAATACATGCAACTTTTTCGGACAACTACCATACAACTACACAGGCTACAAATTTTCCATCGGGTTCTGACTGATTTTTTGCTGTGGGCAGGACACTGCACACCAACAAATTTAATTTCTCTTTGTTTCCCAACAGCTCTAAACTCCTTAGCTGGGAGAAAGATATTTGCAAAATTTTAAGTTAGCATAGATCAGCATTAGAGTCAGCGTACTTTGAACCTGGAGTAGCACAATCCCGCATTCCAGAACTTCAGTTTAGCTGCACTTGTTAGCATAGCAATCACTCGGGAAATTTGTGATACTGAATTTGCAAGCTATGGATTTTAATTAGGTTCCAAAAAACTGATGGTATCCATTCGTTAAGCTAGCCAGAGGACTAAGGATTAAATGTTTAGAAATCCAACCATTCTAGCCAGTCTGCCACAAACCCTGATTTCTGGACATGCTATGTCAAACAGCAGGTATGCTATGCCTTATTGCTGGACACTGGACACCCCAGAGGGAGAAATCAGGGCTATCTAACATACAGGTCTAACAAAATGCAGCTGACATATCCATTTTTTTTCTGGATACGCTATGCCAAATGCTGGATACTCTAACCCAATGAAGTATTGATGATTTGACTGAAGCTCAGAAATCAACCAATCAGAATTCACCTATAATGGGGTAGTTCAGGGGTAGGGTACCAACAGGTATCCAGCATTTGGCATAGGGTATCTAGAGTTAGGCACAGAAAGAATTTGGTCATGATCAGCAGGTGTTTAGGATGGTTTAGGAGAAAGGCATTCAGCAACGCTGCAAAAACGGAAAAAAATACTACGTTGTAGAGAATAATAAAAGCTTTTGATTAAGTCCCAATTTCACACATTTGGAAAGTCTAGAGCAGGTCTAGCCGTCATACACATATCTTCATTTTTTGGGCATGGTGCCCCGACGTCTGGGCGTGCCCCAACATATGGGCATGCTACTCATACAATGGAGCACCATGCCCTGAAGGAAGGGCATGGTACTGCATGGCACCCCCCAAGAAAATTGATGAAAATCTGTTGAATTGAGAATCTGAAATGGAAATTAGCTTTTCAAACAGATTTGTTTGGGGGTACCATGCCCTTGCTGCAGGGCATGGTGCCCCAACATATGAGCCCCATTCCCATACATTGGGGCCAACTGGGGCATGCCCAGACGTTGGGACACCATGCGGAAAAAATGATGATTTGTGTATGATGGAGGTCTATAGGCTGGAAAGAAACAGCAGGAATTGCATGCATATATTTCATTCACAGTGTCTAAGAACTAACCTTCCTAGTAGGAATCCTATTCTATTGTCCAAATACCAGCCAAACACTAGATTACTTGGCTCAATGCAAAGGTAGGGTAGCCACAAAAACTCCTAGTGGCACAAATTGGCGATTTTTTTGTAATGAAAGCATGAATTGCTGTGAATTTTCCTCATCAGTATTACCTATCTAAAACATCTCCAAAAAATATATATAAAAATACCATTGCATTCAGGACAAAATTGTCTATTTTGTAAGGCCATCACTAAGTGTCCTAGCTATTTAATATTATTTCTTAATATTCAATAGTTGTCTTTTTTGCCTTTTCTCTGAAGGTCGGTTAACCGACCTATTTGCCACTATTGACCATTTTTTCGTCTCGCCGGTCGGTTCGACTGAGCTCTAAGAAACGGCTTATAAGAAAACATGGCATCATCCCATCGCCCGCGCCTATCTCTCCAATGAAAATTTTCAATTTCGCACCGTGCCAAGAGTGTAGGTCGGTTGGATGGACCTCCTGCCTCAGTCCACAGGTCGGTTATCCGACCGGTGAATGGAGCCAAAAAACGGCTTATAAGAACTTAGGTCGGTTAACCGAAGGAAGAAAACGACTTATAGTGGGAAATCTTGTAGGTCGAACTGGATGAAGGCAAAAAACGCAACTAATATAAATTTAGATGTGAAAAAAAGTAGCTGAACTTGCCTTCAAAAATTTATTGATATTAAGGAGGAAAAGTCAGCAGCCTATAGCAGCAATAGGTCCATTGGACTATAACCTTGATGATCATATTCATATTTTCTCATCTAACTCACTTGCTGGGGCTCCCCATGCACTCAAAACCAGCTCAAAACCACTAGTTTCATAGAATTTCATTGAAGCATATAGTTCCAAGCTGGTCCCTAGATGGACAAAACCCTAAAGTCAATGGCTGAACACAGGAATTTCCTTATGTAAAATACTGTTTTCTAAAGAAGATTTAAGATGCTAGAGGCAAGATAGAGGGTGATTTTGGCCTCAAATCAAAGCTAAAAGATAGGAGATTCACATCCTGATCTTCAAAAGCTCAGGTTTTATTAAAAAAAAAAATTTAGTGGCTACCCTAGCAAAGGGTATCCAAAATTAAGGATAGGCTGGAATAACAAGACAGTAGTGGCGTTTTCGATAGCCGATCAAATTAACCCGGTAGACGAAGCGAGTTTTCCAATTCGTGCATAAGGCATAATACTGTTTCCGATAGCCGATAGATAGCCGTTGGCGATCGCCGATGTTTCTGGGTGCGCAAACACGAGTTTTTCGTTTCTGAAAATACCGCCTAATCCTCAAACGAAATCCATACGTCAACTGGTCAACGGCCGATGGGCGATGGACATGATAAGATTAACAGCTACGGCAATCGGCTTCCGGCCTGCTTCCGGCGAACATCAAAAATGCCAAAAAGTCAAACGGATACACTATCGCTGAACTAATCGGCAATCAAAAACGCCACTGGTATCAACAATATCACTTACCGATGCTTCCTCTCCTTGTGCTGGTTGATCAAATTTATATAATATGTCTCGATACTCAGTTTCGCTTTCATAGCTTTATCATTTGTGTGCTCACTGGGATTCATTTTTAACGGTTCTTGCATAGCCTGTACTAGGTAGTAGGGTGATTTTTTATTTGTAGAACAAGACTCTTTCCCAGAAATGGGCTAATCTCCAGGCCAATCCAAACTAGATTTTCTGTTAGTTCTTCTGCTTCTGAAAATTCGTAAATGCGTGAACATGCAATGCCATCTCTTGACGTTACGACTTAGCCTACTTACTTATAACGCTAGATGTCTTCAAAGCAACAAAGTAAAAATCCTACGAACGCTGGAAATTCGGGATTCGTTGCTTCGCGGCAACGGCGTTTTTTGTCGGCACATTTTTTAGTTCGTCGGCACAAACCTGACGTCCCTCCTCCCAAAGGTAAAATGCTAGTGACGCCCCTGGGGATACCTATGACATCGCAAAGGTTGTCCGTCCGTCCGTCTGTGAGCTCTCGAAGGGAATGAGATATTTTGATGAAACTTAGTGTGAGGATTCTTTGGGTCAAGAGTAAGTTCGAGTTCGGAGGTGGGCTCTGTAGCCCTACATTTAGGGGTGGGGGCGGGGGTTAAAGTTAAGGGGCAAGCAAAATATTTTTAAACAGCTAATGTAGATTATGGGGTAAGAAGACAGGCTGAGCACGAATATGAAAACCATTTTCTCGTCGGACAAGTAGTTCGCCCGGAATCCGGCCAAAACCGGAAAGTTTGTTAAAATTAAAACTTCTATTTGAAGTTGATTAGATGTTCAGTGTAGGGGTAAGAAGGCATGCTGAACATGAATATGAAAACCATTTTCTCGCAGGACAAGTAGTTCGCCCGGAATCCGGCCAAAACCGGAAAGTTTGTTAAAAGTACAATTGTGCTCATAATAGGACTTTCTTTTTACATTTGCAGCAGATTTTAAGAAAAAAAGTAGTTGTCAGGTAGTTGCACCCTTTATTTCCAAGGTGACTATGGCCCAGCATCACGATCTGAGTACTTTTCTTCTTTGGTAGTACTTTTTTATGGCACTTGCAGCTCCGCTCAAGTGCCATATACCGATCGCTTTTCGGTCGGTCGGTCGGTCGGTCTGTCGGTCGGTCTGTCGGTCGGTCGGTCGGTCGGTCGGTCGGTCGGTCGGTCGGTCGGGCGGTCCACTGTTTTCGAGTTAGGGTACTTCCAGATGTCCTAGGACGATGAAACTTGGCAGGCATATCAGGGATCCGATATAACTAACCTGGAAATAATCAGTTTCACGATCCGACCATCTGGGGGGGAGTGGTGGGCCGGGGAATCCTGAGAATTTTGTAGTTTTTGTAAAACCCCTACCCCTTTCTTCTCACTAGTAGGTCTGCGCGCGGCGTGACGTCACTCTTTGCATCGGATCATGTCTGGTCTTCACCTTCCGGAACTTCCGGAATCTGGGTTTCCAGATTATTCTTTGACTTCTTCTGTAAATTGCATCTGGAATATGAACCCATCCGAAAGTACATCAAAATAATCCGGAAAAAAGGAGCTTTTGAACTTCCAGATTTCCGGAATTTTTAAGTATCGCAGAAGAAATTCAGAAAAAATCACGGAGAATCTGGGAACCCAGATTCCGGAAGGTGAAGACCCGACTTCACTCTGTTAACAGCGGAAAGAGCTAGTGCATTCGAGGGTCAAAGGGGTCTGTATATGTGATTCAGTGCGGGGGAATATGGAAAATTGAGTGTTGTGTAACTTTGGAACGGGTGATCGGATTGGGACGAAACTTAATACCTGAATGAATGACATATCTCTGATCTTCCATTTGAAGTCTGAACCGGATTCGACAGCTATGGGGAGTTGGGGGGGGGAGACCGGAAATCTCGAGAGACGGTTATAGTGGAGGGATTGGAGTAAAACTTGCTGGGAAGAACAAGAATCTGCTCCATATAAATCGTTTACACGTTTGGACTGGACCCGGACACTTGGGGGGGGGGGAGGTGGAGGGGAGTTTCCCGGAATTCTGGTGATGACAGTTTTTGGGATTTTCACGACGAAACTTGGGAGGCGTATCAGGGACCCGATCAAACTAACTTGTAAATAAAAATTCACTCGATCCGATAGTCGTGGGGGGATCGGAGGGAGGGGGAATCCGGAATATTTAGCCATGCGTAACTTTGGAACGGGTGATCGGATTCGAGTGAAATTTAATAACTGAACAAAAGGCCTGTGGTGATCTTTTTCATGTCCGGACCGGATCCGACAACAATTGGGGGGGGGGAATACGTAACCGGATTGGACTGGAGAGATCGGGATGGAACTTTGTGGAAATAACAAACAAGTCCAAAACCGAACCGGATTGGCTCCGGCGACTGTGGGGGGAGTTTGAGGGGCGGGTCCGGAATTCCGGTGATCGCGAGTTAAGGTACTTCCAGATGTGCTAGGACGATTAAATTTGGCTGGAATATTAGAAATTCAACAAGATTGGCTTAGAAATCGCCACTTTTCAAATCCGACCATTCCCTAAAGTACCAATCATGACCGCAAATTAAGAAAAATGCTTTTAAGCAAAATATGCATTTCCATGATCCCCATGAGTCCATGATCATTTTTGCCTCAAGGGTTTTGCTTACAAATGAAGTTCTAGCTCCCTTAAAGTGTGCATCTTAACCGCAAGGTCGAAAAGTACTTTTTATCAAACGATACATCTCAACCTATGATCATTTGTGCCACAAGGGTTTTGCCAAAAAAAAAAAATTTCTAGCACCCTTAAAGTGCGCATTTTACCCGCATTAGCGGAAAAAAAATACTTTTGATCATACGTATATATCAATGATCCCTAAGAGCCTGATATCGTTTTTGCCTCAAGGGTCTTCCTTATAGATGAATTTCTAGTGCCTTTAAAGTGCGCATCATTACAGCCAAGTTCTACGATAAAATACTTTTTCTCTAGCTTCCTTAAAGTGCGCATCTGAACCGCATAGTCGAAAATTACTTTTAATCAAATAATACATCTCAACCCATGCAAGTGCCATATGAGCTTACAGCTCTTGTTCTTTTTGGCCAGTGCATTTATTTTAGTAAAGTGGCAACCCTGAAAAGTTGTACTAGACGTTGATGTCCGATTTAGGGGTAAGAAGAGATGGTGAATCCATATATGACAATCATTTTTTAGCCGGACATGTGTTCGTCCGGAATCCGGCTGTTAAAATTTTATTGGAAGTTGATTAGATGTTGGATATAGGGATAAGGAGATACGCTGAATTCGTTTTGAGCTTTATTTTTTCGCCGGACAGTTCTGGAATTTCGCCGAAATTAGCTGTTTGTCCTGAATCAGTTTCTAAATTTTACGAGTAAAAATGTTCAAGGAGTCTGGCGAAGACTGGATCTGGCGAAGACAAAACCTATTTGTCTGGATCAAATATTGAATTTTTGGGATCCCATCGGGAACCTTGGTCTTGTTTTTATTAGCATTTCAGTGCTGAATGAATATCGATTCTGAACAAAGTGGTTTTCAAGGACTTAGCTTGCCGCCTCTCTTGTCGCCCGAGGGGTCAAGTCAATTCAACTGGTTTGGCAACCATTCAAGACTGCAGTTAGAACAGAGGTGGCCCGAAGGATACTTCAACAATGAGCCAAAATTTGTACTTTGAGGTTTGTCACTTGTATTCAGCAATTACATTCTTTTATTTTTTTTTAATTAGGATGACTAAACAAGTTCTATTATCTGACTAGGATCTGACGAATCTGAATCTGCTTGTCGGAATAGAAAGTTCAAATTTAAATTTTGTGGAAAAAATACTGAAAGATTCCTTTGATTTAATTGTTAATACAACATTGCCTGCACACAACAAGTTAGGTGAGGTGAGGTCGTGATTACATAGACGGTTGGATAGGTACATTTTCTGTCTTATTTAGGTCAAGAGGCAGTACGAGAATCAGCAATTTTATTTCTGTTTTGCTTTTCCCTGTCAAGCATCTTACCACTCTCGTTACCACTATGATGTGTGGTAAGCGGGGCGTGGCAAGGGGGCCGCAGGGGGGGGGGGGTGCAGCACCCCACGAACTTTTTGAGATTCGGTAAAACTTTAGGCCGGAGGCCCATATTTTACTAAAATTATTCGGTAATTTTCGATACCAGAACGTTCCGGTATATTTATGGGGATTCGTGATTCCAAAGATGCTATCGGTACAAATCAGTAAGGTATAATGATCGGAATTCAGTAATTTATTTGGTACAATTGCCAGGATTTTGTAGTTATCATGAATTCCGTGCACGAATTTACTGAAATTATTCGGTAATTTTTCGATGCCAGGACTATTCGGTATATTTATGGAGATTCGGTAGTTAAACAGAATCTCCCGAATATACTATTGGTCCAAAATTGTTCATTATCATATTTGGGATTCGGTAATTTATTCGGTATAATTGCTAGGATTCGGTATTTACAACGAATCCCGACTTTCGGTCCAGTTTCGAGGAAGTTATACCGAATCCGAATATTAATCGGTAGTTTTTGGACACCAGAACTATTTTTAGAGTTAACGGGGTTCAGGGGTTCGGTACTGGTCGCGAATCCAATATGCTATCAGTCTAAGATTGTTCGGTATAACGACTAGGTTCCATAATTAAGTCCGTATAATTGCCAGGATTCGGTAGTTAACACGAACCCCGAACTTCAGTCCGACTTCGACGACATTTTATTGAATCCCGAAAATCAGTCCATAATTATTCGCTTTATACTTATCTCGAACCCCGAACTTTGGTCAAATTCCGGTGACTCACCCCATGCCACAGAGAATCGCAGCATCGCACTCTCAGTCGAATGTTTTAGCTTGTCAGAAAATCAGTCGTGTCTTTAGCGAACCTTGAATTTCACAGTCGGGTTTTCTACCAAAATCTTTCTGTCGCAAAGCAGATAAAGGCTGATTGCCCTGCCTGCAGCACATAGTTTCAACATTATTTTGTTCTGTGCAAAAATCTAATATTTTAGTAGGTTTGGAAAAAAAAAATCATGCAGGGAAAGGCTTGGACATATCGGATTTGTAAGGACTGAGGAGACATCATGTGAAGCGGTGGCCACAGACGAAAGGATCTAGGATTTCATCAGTATTTTCAGTACTTTTATTTTGGATCCCAAAAAGATGCATTTTCCTTCATAATATTCTTTATTTTTGGACGGGCGCGTCAGTCAGCTGGGGCTTTAAGTCAGTTTAAGGCTTGGGATTTGAGAAACATTAAAAGTTATTATAAATTTGGCAGGAAAAAGTTATGGGTAGTATTGGGTATCTACAGTAAGCACAAGATGCTGCCGGGCGTCGCTCCATCCGGTTTTAATGTTCCTGAAAAATCATTGGTGTTTAATCCACGGTAAAAGATAGAATTTGTATGGAAGCAGTTAATTTTACAGAAAAAACAAATTGAATTATACAATGTCTCCTGCGACAATTACAACGATTTCTGTCTAATGTGTATAATCATCTTTAATGCTACGCTTTAGTGTCACTCTTCGTACTTAACCTTTTCTCTTTAATAATTAAGAATAGTTTAAACCTCGAACTCTCAGTTTATAGGATTCCGTCGAATTTTCGAAAGATTCGGTGAAAATTTTGTGTCTGCTACCCCCCCCCCCCAACGAAAATGCACTTGCGACACCCCTGGTGGTACGGTCTGGTCTGGGTAAGCTTGTATCTCAGGTATTATCATAAGTGTTTATGTAAAGCATATTATATTCCTTTGAGACCTTGGTACAATATATAGGTAGGGCCGTCGCTAGGGGGGTGGGTGCAGCACCCCCCCCCCCCATCTTTTTGAGATTCGGTAAAATTTTGGGCCGGAGGCCCAAAAGTTACTAAAATTGTTCGGTACTTTTTTGATAGCAGAACTGTTCGGCATATTGACGGGGATTCGGTAGTCATACAGAATCCCAAATAGGCAAAATTATTTGGTAATTTTTGCCATAACTATTCGGTATGTTTATGGACATTCGGTAGTTACACACAATCACGAATAATCTATCTGTCCAAAATCATTCCGTATCATGATTGGGATTCGGTAATTTATTCGCTATAATTTTCAGGATTCGGTAGTTACCACGAATCCCGACTTTTGTTCCAGTTTCGACGAACTTATACCGAATATGGATATTATTCGGTAGTCTTTCGATACCAAAACAATTCGGTATAATAGCCGGGATACGGTAGTGTGCAGATTCCCGAACATGCTATCGGTCTAAACTTGTTGGGTATAATAACTGGGATTCGGTAATTTGTTCGGTATAATTGCCAGGATTCGGGAGCTACCACAAACCTCGAAACTCGGAAGAGGTCGAGTGAAGCACTAGTCGCAGACAAAAGGATTGATCTATGATTTTATCGATAGTCTTTTATCCTGGGTCCCAAAACGAAGATATAATAATTCGAAAAGTCCGCCCGCGGCGCTTTTCGTAATATTCTCTATTTTGTGGAAGGGCGCGTCATTTGACCGGGGTTTCAACCTTACTTAAATAGTTAATTGGCAGGAAAAAGCTAACTTCAAAAAAATCTCGCCTGCTCATGGGCAGTATTGACTAGACCACAGTAGCTGCTGCTGCCACCGGTACGTCGCTCCATCCGATTTCTGAACTTATTTGGTTTTGGCTCTGCACACTCACAACGAAATGCACTGGCGACGCCCTTGCAGTATGAAGGGGCAAAAAGGCTCAAAATGGTTGACAAAAAATAATTAAAATACTTGACAAAAAAATAATTAAACAGTTAAATTAATTAAAATATTTGGTAAAAAAAATAATAAGGATGTTAAAACAATAAAAATAATTCGAAAAAAATAACAAAATTGTTCAACTAATTAAAATATTTGGTAAGAAAAATAATAAAAATGTTAAAAAATAAAATAATAGTTAAAAAAATAATAAAAGGGTTAAAATAATTAAAGTACTTGGTAAAGGAAGAACTATTCAATTGATTATTTTATTATTTTTAACACTCTTATTATTTCTTTACCGTGTAGTTTAATTATTTATTTTTTTATATTTATTTTTTGTCAACAGCTATGGAAATTTTTCTAATGCAGACGGGGCTTAAGTCCGTTCTTATTTGACTTATTATGATTTTGAGCAGCGCCCTTGTATAGAGGTTTTGTATTGTCAGAGAAAAATACAAAGAAAGAGATGGACAAAGACCAAGAGAAAATTACTTCTTTATTATTATTATTTTCTAGGAAGGGAAAAAACAAGAGAAAGATCTGAACAAAAAGACAAGGGAAAGATTTGGAATTTCTGTCCGGAAGAATGTATTGAATTCTACTGCAAAGTTCAACTGTACCTGTATGTTCTTTATTATGGCGCGCGAAACCGGAATTCGAATTTGAATTTTAAGTGATCCGTGTTTTACAATATCGAACCTTCAAGTGATGTAAATGTGCAGATAAGCTAAGTGAAGGTCCGTTTTCTGATAGACGCAGGATAGACGTCAAGGATACTCCATAAATGAGCCAAAATTTGTGCTTTGAGGTTTGTCACTCTTATTCAGCAATACAGTAATTCAAACAATGGTTAATGGCTCAGCTGTGGCCTGGCTGTGGCTCAAAATGTTTTGAGCCATTGTTTAATATATGCTTGCTAGTCAGATCAAACTGAAGAAGTATTTCTGTAAAGACATGTTCTCTAAACTGAGAGGGATGAAGCTGAGGATTCTGTGAAAATTTGTTTAAGGTGTTTTTCTGCTACACAATTGTGGACCACACACTTCTGAGTGTTTTTGCGGAAACAGGATTGTCTGCCACACAGTCGAGCTATAAGTTAAAACTCGCAGAAACACTGAGCGTGTTCCACCCCTCAACCATTAGTTACTATTAGTTACTATTTCCATTCCAGCCTCACGAAAAGTTACTACGCTGACCGTTCCAACCTTCTCAAAAGTAACTAATATTAACTATTTTCTTACCACGCTCGGGAGCGTAGTAAGCGTAGTAACTACGCATCTCTGCAACGTGATTGGTCGATCAGCCCGCGGCCTGAGTTTTGACCGAAAAAATTCAAAAAGCGTTCCAGCCTAGCGTAGTCAGTCTGGGCTCAAGTCTCATATCCTTATTTCTCTTCCAGCCCAATACACTCACCGTGTCCGAATGTGGCTATGGACTATATTGGTACTGACGCGTCTATGATCAACGAGGCCTCTTGTCGCCATGAGCTTCCTCGCTCCTCGTGCGCCTGACGTCATCGTGACGACATACGATAGCGGCGACGAGCTGGTACAGATGGTGTGCAGAGAGAGCAACCTCAGCTGTTGAAACTTTCATGTGATTTCAGTGTTGCTTCGGTTATTGATGTTTCTGTGAATTTCTGTTGTTCTTAATGTTTCTTCAGAGCTTTACAAATAAATTTTTAAGCTTTTTTTCACATATAGCTTTTTAAGTCCGCCGGACAGTTTTTGACGCCCGTCTGATGTGATTTCTACTACTATATGGCTGGAACGAAGTGGAGAGGCTGTTTCAGAAAATGTGCGCATAGATGGCTCTGTTAGGCTAGTACCGGAAAGGCTCATAGATGACTCTTTAGAATGAGTTTCATTTAAACGGACAGCATAACATCCAGCTAATAAAAGCTTAAAGGAACAGAAAACTTGACTCGGGGAGCTAGCTAACATATCAAGAATGTACCCTGAGTCGATATTGAGAGTAAGAAAAAATCTCGTTCGACCATTGTGTTTCCGGGCAGTTTCCGAGAATTCGACTTTTGAGCAAAAGGTTTGCAATAGCAAAAGGTTTGTGTGCCACGACTAGGAATCGAACCCCCTCCGTCTAGTCGGGAGGTCATTACTCTGTAGTCCACATGTAAAAGGTCGAACTTTTACAGTATATGAGTGCATAATTACAGTGCATAAGGGGCAAGGGCCTGCCAGCTAGCTTCGGGAACACTAAGGAGGGGGTTCGAGACAGTTCGAGATGACAAAGAAGGGGGGGGGGGGCCTGTCGACAATAAGACTCTGTATTATTATCGGTGATTCGATGGCCGAAAGTTGCGTAGTCAAGTTTACTGTTCCTTTGACCATGGGTATCCTCTTGAAGAACGCCGAATGAACAGACATAGAACTGAAGATCAACTATCTACTATTCGTACTATTGTTCAGTCTGTTGCGGTATTTGGTTGCCTTTTGGGGCCAAAAATACTTTCGCGCTCTTTGTTGCCGTGTTGGTACAGCTAGCAACGTATACTAAGAAATTCCGAACTTCAACTCTGGCGGCTTTGAGAATAAATCAGAAATTTCAAATGTTTGTTCCAAAATACACATAAAAATCATTAAACTATCGACAAGACAGCTTCTCAGAATGTCTTAGTATTTTGGCCCAAAATGCCACCATAAAGTTTTTCCGGAACAAAATTATTCCAATTACCACATATTCCTGACCTTCTTATTATCAGACGAACGTTTATTATCATCGAAGAAAATTAATAATTTCAGTATCGCCGAACCACATCCAGAATGTGAGCAAAGATGTCAGATTCTACTAGAGTAGAGTAGCCTACATCACCAGCTGTTTTCAGTCTAAGCTGACCAGGAATCATAGATTCATAACGACGTAAACCAGAAAATCGGCTACGATGCTCCTCAGCGATGTGTTAGTTCTGTCTGGCAACGGTCCTCGTCAGCTGAAGGTAGAAAGGACCTGCAATAAAATCGTCCGGAAATCTTGTGATATTCGAAAAAGGATCGTCTACATTTGTCAATAATAAAACGGATGGGCGTCGCAAGTGGGCGGGGGGGGGGCAGCCTAAAGTATTACAGAATCTCTCGAATTTTAAATTATTTAAATAAAACTACCGAACAGTATTCGTAATGTGTAGCCTATAATTTCGTCGAAACTTGAACAAAAGGCGGGAGCCCCTAAATGTTGTGCATTCAGGGAGCCTCTAAATGTTCTGCATTTAGGGAGCCCCTAAATGCTTTGCGCCGCCCCTAAATTCAATATGCGTCGCTGCTTGACTCTTCAGGTATTCCAAAACGTTAAAATGCGACACTCGTCCACCCCCCCCCCCCCCCCCCCTCTCCGGTACTGACGATAAACCCATAGATAAGAAGTTTCGATCAGTATGGTCAAAATAGATATGGCTTATAGAGGTATATCTGAACATGGTTTTCTCAGATAATTAGCCTGGCGAAGACAAGACCTAATTGTCTGGATCAAATATTACATTTTTGGGATCCCATCGAAACCTTCGGTCTTGTTCGACAGTGGGCTTAGGGGTGGTTCCCAAAATTACCACGATCTTTTTGCCCCCTCTCACAATGCCCACATTCAGAATGCCCAAGGCTCAAAATGCCCCCCACTCAGATCGAACAGAAGAAATAGAAATCGTCCGAAATGCCGGCGGCCCAAAAGCCGACAGTTCATAATGGTCACATGGAAGGCCAATATCGTCTTAGTTCCATATGCCGATAGTTGAAACTGTCCACAGGGAAGACCAAAATCATCCTTGGACAAAGCACGACGAGTTTGGAAGGGACTGGATCACTGGATTAACCATGGAAAAGGTTTCGAATCAGACCTGCTCCAGGTCGGTTCGGTGCTAGAGCCGATTTCAGACGAGGAACCAAAGGACGGTCCTAAAAGACCAGCAAATTTTAGCTCCTAAAGACAAGTCCTAATTGGGTTCCTTATCAGTCAAGGCTTCCTCAAGAACGCACAGCGCTTTTGCGACACTTAAAGGAACAGTAAACTTGACTACGCAACTTTCGGCCATCGAATCGCCCGGGGGGGTTAGATAAATATACAGGGTCTTATTGTCGACAGGCCCCCCCTTCTATTTTATCTCGAACCGTCTCGAACCCCCTACTTAGTGTTCCCAAAGCTAGCTGGCAGGCCCTTGCCTCTTATGCACTGTAATTATGCAATTCGCCTTTTTACATGTAGACCACAGTGAAACGACCTCCCCGACAAGGCGGCCGGGGTTCGATTCCTAGTCGCGGCACACAAACCTTTTGCTTTTGCAAACCTTTTGCTCAAAGTCGAATTCTTGGAAACTGCAATGGTCGTAACGACAATTTTTCTTACTCTCAATATCGGCTCAGGGTATATTCTTGATATGTTAGCTAGCTCCCCGAGTCAAGTTTTCTGTTCCTTTAATCACGAAAAGCAGTACACACTTTTTTTTAATATTTTACCAGTATTATATTATAATTGAGATTAGCGTTAGTTCCAGAATACGCCTAATTACGGACTGAAACCTCAAATTATCCAATCGTGGGCATTTTGAGTTGTGGGCATTTGAGTCGTGGACATTTTGTACCGTGGGCATTTTGAGTTATTGTTGGCATTTTTGGTGGACATTTTGAGTCGTGGTCGTCGGCATTTTGAGTGTTAGCCGGCTCAGGCAATCAAACTTTTCGATCTCCATTACCAACTATCATCAGTAATCTGTTACGCTATCCGATTACATTAGACAACAGAGATTTTGTCAGTTTTTAAACTGTAACCTAGGTATACGATTTGTGTTAACGTCGGATTGGTGGATTTGGATTCGTACCTAGCCCTTGATTAGAAATCAAATCCTTTCATGGTCCCACTTATAACGTACTCATTAATAGAACACAAGGTTGGAATCCGTATTAGCCAATTGTTTCCATCTCCTGTTTTCCAACGAACAACCAAAACAATTTTATCGGCCTTAATAGCAGCGCCCGGCTGCATAGTACTCCAACAGGTTGACAGAAGCCCGGTGGGAGAAAGGGAGTGACGTGGGAGTGAAATTTCCTGCGCTGGGAGGCTTGCATGCGGGATGACTAATCTTGCCCAGCCACGGGAATAATTTCTGGAGTAATTATTTGTCGTGAAAACGTCAATTTTAAATAGATTTTGAAAGTAGAGAAAAGGTGGTTGGTGATAAATAAACTATGGGGGGAAGGGATAGGAGGCAAACGAAACTACTGGGGAAGCAATAAAGAGCTCAGCTATACACCTTGAACAAAGGGGTTGCCCATCCTCGATTAAACTGTACGGTACATCAAGTTCCAGGGTACCCGGCCGACGCCGGCATCTGATGTCGTGGCTGACTTCCCTTTTTTACATCGTTAAGAGTATGTAATTACTAGCAGCCAGCTTACACTGAGGTGTTTCACCAGCCGGCACCGGTTGGTTGCCCAGTGATAGCAGAGGCGTTCCTAGCCAAAATGTTTGGGGGTGGACAAGGCATTTTCCGACTGGTTGGTCATTTTTACCGACTATTTTTGCGGATAAAAGTGACTATTATTGAGAAAAAAACGACTGTGTTTACGAAAAATCGGCTCTTTTTAAGAAAAACGACTATTTTTACGAAAAACCTACTGTTTTTTTATTGTTTTTAAGAAAAAATGACTATTTCTAAGAAAAAAATCGACTGTTTCTTCTACAAATCGCTGCGCTTCGCGCTGACTCGGCTAATTTTTAGCGACTGGCCGACAACATTGGATGGGCGTCCCCCCCCCCCCCCCAGTAGTGACGCCTCTGAGTGACAGAACATTAAAATAAGCATGTTTAGACGCGAATCGCGTCGTTTCGCCGCAGGTGAAGCTTTGGGGCAGTGATGGGGAACTTGAAATCTTGGGAAACGCTCAGAGTGGATGGATTGAGATGAAACTTGAGGCTTTTTTCCGTGCTCCACAAGAAGTTTGTTGGTCGATTGCGTTTCCGCGTGCTTTCGTGCGGCCCACAAGTGTGTTTTCGCGACCAACAAGATTTTTGTGGCTCGTTTTGTGGCTAAAAAACGACAAATAACTACCGAGGTGATTGTCGATTTTGTGGCTCGTTTTTGGCGGGAAATTCAGATTTGGCAGCAAAATAACGTCAAAACCATAAAATAAAAAACTTTCTC
Organism: Branchinecta lindahli; assembly: GCA_023053555.1. Classification (NCBI taxonomy): domain Eukaryota; kingdom Metazoa; phylum Arthropoda; class Branchiopoda; order Anostraca; family Branchinectidae; genus Branchinecta; species Branchinecta lindahli. The sequence goes on along the minus strand of JAKZAO010000011.1, from coordinate 17,575,321 downwards.
AAGTATGTGGACATAAACTGAAGATACTTTTTGCACTGAATGGTAAGGACGAAAGCCTTGATTTCTATTTATTGAGGTTTGTACATGATTTTTATTTAAAAATTCAGACCTTTGAATTTACCGCCCAAAAAATAGACGAAACGGCGTTTCCGCGAGTTTCAACTTGTGGCTCGACTGTGTGGCACACAATCGTGTTTCCGCGTAAAACACTCAGCAGTGTGTGGCCCGCAGTTGTGTCACGGAAACACGCCTTTGGTGGGAAGTTCAAGCCCTAGTCACATCTGTGACAAGAACCGGACAAGATTCAGGCACTGTGTGGTAGTTAGAGGGGGTGGGTCCGGAATCAGGGTGATAACTAGTTACGGTACTTCCTGATGTGCAAGGACGATGTGTCCTAGATAGCCTACATCATTGACATATCAGGACCGGATTCGGGAACTAGGCCTACGGTGAGATTTGGGATTTATGGAATTCTAATGATCCCTCGAGTCCGGATCTTACTGATGTAGTTGGACGAAGAAACCGAGCTCAAATATCAGGGACTCGAACTAAGACATTAATCGTTCGCATTATTCAACGGCTTACCGACGAAAAAACCCCACGATAAAACGTCCCCTGACGAAACATCCCCGGCGAAACGTCGCCGTGGCAAAACATCCCCGTGACAAAACGTCCCCATGACAAAACGTCCCCACGGCAAATTGTTCCCATTAAGTTCGACTCGATCTTCAAGTGCATTATCGAGGTAAAACAATTTCAAAGTGTGCATTATAGATGTGGGAACATTCCTTATAAGCAGGAAAGATCGGACATAGGAACGGTTGCTTCCGAAATGTAGTAATAATAATAATAATAATATAACTGCATCAAAAGGCTTTCGCCTCTATAAATTTCTCTATACACTAAATTGAATTTCAGCCAAGTGGCGATCTACACCAATGTTTGCAGTTAAAATTTGTAGTGTAATATGCCTTACAATTGACTCGTTACTGATCAGTTCTAGGTAGTTTGAAGCGAGGTTTGAAGCAACGAGCAACATAAGCCCGCCTGTGGCTCAAAGAGAGTCAAACAAGGAAAATGCAAAAAGAAGCGTAGTGCCGTTATGGTGGACAAAAATTACACGGGAAGCGAGGAAACGAAAGCGGATGAACAATTAGTTAGGTAGAGAGACATAGTAAATCGAGGCTTGACGGGTCTGATCCTTTAATAATAAATATCACCAAATTAAATATCGAACTAAAGCGAGATCAGTGAGTAATATCGCAGCGTAAACTAACAGACAAATAAACCAATTAAATAAAAGAGAAAACACAAATTGACATACTACTAAATCTTTACGCTTTCTTAGAGAAATGGTTATATCCGGGATCAACATTTTGGTTTGTTTCTTGACTATGGGTTAAATGCTGAAGTAGTCAACCCATCGTGGTTTTAAAAGTTTATATGCCACGAACATTTTTTGTCTGAAATGATGAGGTAATCAGTAATCTCATAGGCATAGTTATCCCTCAGCGACGAAAAAAAATTTCTATTGGCGGGGACTTTTCGTCATGGGGACGTTTTGATCGTGGACGTTTCGCCACGGGGACGTTTTGCCATTGGGACGTTTTGTCACGGGGACGTTTCGAATGGGGACGTTATGTCGACAACCCGATTCAACCATAGTGGAGGGATGGGTAATCCATAATCTTGTGGCATTCATAACTCTTGAAGGCTTTCCGGCGAAACGTCCCCATGACAAAACTTTTTTGGAGGGGACGGGGGGTACCGCGAAGTAGACCGCCGTTACGGCATGTACAACATTAATTAGCATGGGTCTTCAGTATGAATGAAAACTGTTTGACAGGATATCAGACTCCTCAATTATATTTTTCAACTTACCTTGAAAATTTCAATCTTGGTAATTTATTACCGTTGAAACAATGCCCTTCGATTCAAGAGAGGTCGCGCTTTTACATTCATTTGTATCCCGAGGTCGGAACTCGGAGTACGACACTCAGTTGTCTCAATCAAGCACTGACTTACCAAAATGCAATGCCACCTAGCGTGTCGACTGCACGAAACCGGTTCTGAAGCAACTACAGCAGAACGAGACGAGTTATTCCCTAAACTAAATCAGTCAGTTCCCCATCGCACTCCAATAAAGATGTCAGAGGTAAGGATGATAATGATTTTTACTGTCTTTGATGAATCACTGCGATACCAAAATTGATTAAAGGATCAGCTAGGAATTAATTAACCGAGCGCGTTACAGATTAACCCGCAAAATGGGTTTACGGAGCGCGTTAATTATCTTTTTGAGGTAAAGTCATTTTGGTTAGAGTGCAGTAAAGCTGATATTGCTTTTCCTTCGTGTAATTATAAATGTTAGTGACTTGCGATGTTCATTATCATGCTAGATTGATTTGTTAGGCTCAGGCAGGGCTCAGGGGGCGCCGCAAAAATTGTTCGGTAATTTTTCGATAGGCTATCAGAACTATTCAGAATATTACGAGGATTCGGTAGTTATTTAGAATTCCAAATAGGCCGGTACAAATTTATTCGATATAATTATCAGGATTCAGTATAATCTCCTGTGTTCGGTAGTTATCACGAATTCGGTGAGACTGAGAACTTGCCCGGTCATTTGCCCGAACTGACCATCGTGGGGGGAGGGGGAGACGGGGGAATCCGAAATTTAGGGGCATGCAAAACCTTTGAACAGGTGATCGGATCTTAATGAAACTTGATATTTGGAAAGATGCCATGTCTCAAATGTCACATTTCAAGTACAGACTGAATCTGTATGAATTTGGGGGGGGGGGGGCTTAGAGTGGAGCGATCGGGATGAAAATAGCCCTAGGTACATCATTGACAGAACCGGAACGGATTCGTTCACTGTGGGGGGAGTTGGAGGGGGATCCATGAATTCCGGTGATGCGGGGTTAAGTTACTTCCAGGGACTACGACAATAACACTTGGCAGGCAAATCAGGGGCCCGACCAGATTAATCTGGAAATAGTCAACTTCCCGATCCGACCATCATGGGGGGATTGGAGGGAGGGGGAATCCGGAATCTTGAGGTACGTATAACTTCCGAACGGGGGATAGGAACATAATGAAAAATACCACAGGTATCCGATGTCCCGTTTCATGTCTGGACCGGATCCGATGAAGGTGGGGGGGGGGGGTCGGAGGGGGGAACCGGAAACCAAGTGACACGCTTGGTGTGGAGCGAACGGAATGAAATTTGGTTGGAAGAACAAGCACAGGCCTATGTACATCACTGACTGAACCGGAACGGATTCGGGCAATGTGGGGGAGTTAGAGGTCGGGTACGGAATTCCGGTGATCGCAAGTTGAGGTACTTCCAGACGCCCTTAAAGGGGCGCAAAAGCTCGGCACCCCCCAACGAATATATATGCACTTGCGACGACACTGGTTGGGCCTATCCTGGGGCATTTTTTTTTATTTTCAATCCAAGCAAAATACAACCACCTTCGTACTAATTCTAGCTTAAATCTAGATGGCTTAGCTCCAACAATCTCAAATTTAAAACCAACCGAAATGCGCACCTTTCATCAGAGTTGATAAGGGCAATGGCTACTACGGATGGTTGCAATCTTTTCCAAATTCTGCTTCAGGCGAAATTCAACTACCTCAAATTCTGCTTTTAAAGGACACCTGAATGAAGAGTACTAAGTATCATCCCTATCTGTATGACTTCCGTTAACATTGCCTGCAGAAAACCAAATCCAAATACGAAATAGTGTTTCCAAGCTACGATTTTTGCTCCATTTTGCATCTGTCCTTATTTCAGTACCGAACAATTTTAGAAATGAACAAATGTCTCCAATCAACCCTTCTTCTGGAATATTTTTAACCAATTAAGCCAAAACGTATATCTAGAAGAAATTCCAATACGATCCGGCCAGCACTGAACAAGATTTGAATGAATTGCGCTTTTTGTCTTGGAGTCTGCATATGCAAACCTCCAGAAACGAAAATCCCTATTTTGAAAACGTCACGCTCGTGGCCATGTCTGTAAATGCAATCTCCATGGTGTGTTCAAGTATGGTTTCATTGTTCAGGTGTCCCTTAAGGTTTTTTATGGCACTTGCAGCTTGCAGCTTCGCTCAAATGCCACCTATAACTTTTCGGTCTGTCGGTCCACGGTTCTCGAGTTAGGGTACTTCCAGAAGTGCTATGACGATGAAACTTGGCAGGCATGTCAGGGACCGGACCAACTAACATGGAAAGTCCTTTCCGCGATCCGACCACCGTGGGGTAGGTAGGTAGGTTTTATTATTATTCGAAATATATACATGAAATAAAACGACAAAACTAATATATTATTGCAGCAAAAAGGAAGTCGTAAGGTCTTGTGCTGCAATTTCCGGTTACTTCTTGTATCTAATAAAATTCGAGTGGAAAATTTTAGTGGTAGTGGAGCTACCGAACCTCGAGGTATGTATAACTTTGGAAGGTGTGATCGGATCTTGCTATTATAAAACGTAGTTGACGTATCCGTTTTCTTATGTCAAATATGAAGGAATATTTATCACCAGACTTCTGGACCCTCGACCCCCCTACAATGTTCTGCACTGAAGTGATGGGTACATGACAATAAAGCAAAGGTGCAAGTCCTAGAAAAAAACCAAGCTGATAACCTGTTTCATATTTTAGCATACCACGAGCTTCTTCATACTATCTGAAATCAAGGGGTATCACGTATATAGGATACGCCCTCATCCTGACATCGTGATGACAGTCGATAAGGAGGACGGCAACTCATACGATTCTTCCGCAATGACGGTCTCAATGCCACGAGACATCCCTGAAAGCGTTCTAAATGTAAGCAGGGAAAACTATTTACAAGCTGTCACGTTCGAGCAGCTGTCAAATTGTTTACTGGTTAGGCTATTACTGTAGCATACATGCTTGAGTTGCTCGTCTCTTTCTTCTCTGTGTTGATTCAAGATAGGACAATAGAGAGGTATTGCTAGATTATCGCTTCAATTAACATGCAAATGTTAACGGCAATGCGAGAAATCACGATTTACTTGGTGAAGTATTTTGGTTTCCTCACCCCCCCCCCCCCCGACATTACAGCTAGTAGCGACACTTACTTTTAACCTTCTTTCTTATTTTGCAATTACAAAAACAGGGAGTTTGTTAAAGTAAAACCTTTATTTGGTACCTATCCCATCAAAACCTTGGGTTTTGTTCTTAAAGGACCCCTCTTGCTCGTCTTTTTTAGTATTTCTAACTCCCTAATGGAATTATGAGCTTCCAAATCCCATCTTCCGCAATTGTTTTGTTTGTGCCTACGGTCCTACGGATATTTAGCACTTTTTGGCTGTGTCGAGATTTTATCGTCACCAACGCAAACTTTGCCAGAATTTTCAACGTCCGCTGTTAATTCTTTCGTAATTACGGATATGAGAAACTTGAAAGTGTTGTCTTTCATTTGGGAAGACATGGTAGACAGTCAAGATCTATCTTACGTTTTGAACTTCTTTATCTTGCTTAAAGCACAGCTCTTACTAGAAATAATATTTTCCCTATGAAATGGATCAGAAAAAAACATTTTCGAAAATACCATTATTTTCCATCTGAAATTAGCGATTTCCTTGTTAGCGCCTGTCGACTACGTCCAGCCTTCCTGCTCTCCGACGCGGCGGCTGGGCGCAACATTCGAAAACTGATCGCGCCGTGGTTAAAAAGTGTGAAAACTAAGCAAATAAAAAAGTAATAAACAAAAGCCTCTCAGATCCTTATGTGTGAGAGAGTTGTCAGCAGACGTTGATGATCCCGGCAAACGTTTCGTTGTGTGACGGGCAAAACTCGGCAAGGCCAAAAAAGCGCTAAAATTTCGAAATTTTAGAAGCTTATAATTCTGTATGGGAGCTAGATATATTGTAAAAAGCAGAATAAGCAAGAGGGGTCCTTTAGGGTCGGGCTTCACTACCCAGATTTGTCGCCCGGATTCTGGGTTCGGCGTTTTCTTCGATATCGGTATGGGTAGTGAAGACAGGTCTGAAACGGTCTGAAAACACCCCGGACGCGTCCGGGAATGTGGTAGAAAAATCTACCAGATTCCCTGATTCTGGGTGAAAAGAAACGGGAATTCGAAAGTAGTTTTCATTTGACTTCGAGAAATTATTGTGCTGAGGTGGTAAAGTCTAAGAAAATGACAGAAGTGCTGAAAAATACCCAAAAGTTGTTTGTTGAAAAGATATTTGATTTAATTTCTGTTTGGGACCGTCTTCACATAATCCGGACCCCAGGTTCTGGGGCGTCTGGGTGGTGATGCCCGACCTTTAGTTTTCGTGCTTCCCCCCATGTATTTCCCGCGTCGGAGAGCAGGAAGGCTGGATAGAGTCGATGAGAGCTAATAAGAAAATAGATAATTCGACGTGGAAAGTTATTTTCATACTGAAAATGTCTTTCTAGTAAAAGTTGTGCTTACTTTATTTGTATGTTAGATCTTATAGATTTTTTTTTAAGATTTCAGGACACTGCAACGGTTTCTTTTTTTTTAGGATGTCACAAATCCGAGAACTTTGCAGACTGTGAGAGATATCCGCGGGAAGTTGGTAGGGCGCGTTCCTGCCAATCTTTGTAACTTCTTCAGGTGGATGCTGGACAAGTTTGATGCGGTCATCTCTTGTAAATATACTGGATCTGTCGGACACTCAATCGATCCCCATGTTCACCAAAGATACCGCAGGAGTTATAGGGGTAGAGACACCAGGGGAGGTGGGGCGGTACTGACTGCTAAATATACCATTATTACAAAAGGTGCGACCATAGAGGTTCTGAGGGACAAGCTGCTGGAACTGTCTGGAGACGCTTTCCATATTTACATTTAGATGGTTTATGTGTTTTATATCGTAATTTGAATAAAATAAAGCGAGTAAAGCATCAACGCTCATACGAGCCAATGTTCATCAAACATCATGGGCACAGAGTACGAAATCCTCGATCCTAGCCGAAATTAACATGTGGATAGGTTGGTGTTGTGAAAAAAAATGTCTGGTCTACGAACATCAAATATATTTTTTCGCGCTCTGTGTCCATTTATCTCTTATAGGGTTAGAGTTATGTTATATTAGAAAACAGATGATATATTACGAACGGAGATCAGAGATGTAATTAAAAGCAAAACCCAAGTTTTTGTTCCGGATGCGTGTCTAGTTAAAGGTTTAATCGCGAGTCTAACCGGACCAGAGCAAAATAACACTAGGCAGTATCGCCAAGACTTGCAAAAAGTGACACACACTCGAGTAGCAGCGACACTAGCACCACTAGCGATAATTAACGTCCCTACTGAAACTCAATCAGTCGTGCACCAGCGCTGGCTCCAATAACTTCAAATTGTGAACGAAACAGAAAAACGATGAAACCTTCACTTTTTCCTCCATGGGTGCAGACCTCATCTTGGCTTTACTAGAAATTTCTAAACACGCAAGTTTGTCTCGGTTTAAATGCCGCAAGCGTCCGTTTGCAAAGCATAGGTCTTGACCAGGTCTTGACGCGACACTAGCACCACTAGCGATAGTGAACGTCCCTACTGAAACTCAATCGGTCGTGCACCAGCGCTGGCTCGAATGACTTTACCTCCCCTGTTTCCATGATGTGTGGAAACCGCATCTTCTCTTTATCAGAAATTTCTAAACCCGGAAGTCTGTCTCGCTTTAAATGCCACAACCGTAATGGGCGGCACTATGAGTATGACCCGTTTGCAGAAAGCATAGGTCTTGGCCCTTTTCCCTAGTGTTATTTTACTCTGAACCAGACTAAACAATTAAAAGCAAATAAATACGAGCCAATTTCTCGGTTTCGTTTCTGCCAGTTGCGTCTGTAGAATAAGATTTGATCGCGAATCTAACGGGATTTCTACGCAGAGAACCAGTGATTCCTTCAGTCATACTCAATTAACTTATACCAACTTTCTGAGCAAAGAGGTGAGCAACCCTTTTCTTAAGGAAGAATTTTTTGGAAAAATAAAGTGAATTGAATTTACCGAAGCGAAAAGCCTAGCGGCCGTCCTTTGCATTATGTCATGCTTCAAAAAATCTCCGGATCCGAATTTCATCGCCGTCATCACCTCCCTAGTTTCCTGCCGTGAGCTTGAAGCCTTCGATCCGGTGTTTTAACAGTTGGACTGGAAAACTGATGATATAGTGATCATTAACAGAAGTGATTATTAAGAGTGGTGAAAACTATTTTAAGTGAGAATTAACCCTAAGTTCTGGTTTATGGATTGTTTTCTGGACTTGCACACAGGTTAGATAATATGTTTATTTAATATTATATTCTGTTAATAAGCATGATTCATGTTAATAAGCATGATTTATGTTAGTAAGCATGGTGTCGCCGATATCGTACCCTCATTCGGATGTTCTTAGTTTGTTAGGTGACAATCGTCGTTTGAGCTTTCAAATTATCTTTAACTGAACCCACATGGTTTGAATTTTTACAGATGGGTCAATATTTTATCAATCTATTACGAACAAGTTTTATAGCTACATTAATTTTATGACGCTAATATAACTGAAGAAAGACCGGATTTGAGGTGCTAAAGTGCGGGAAATGCTGATCTAAATAATTAGTTAGGCTACCATTCTTACCAATTTCCCAGTTTCTGTTCAACATCTCCGACGTCAGACAATCGATGTAAATTTCGTCTATTCCAAGCCTTATATACTCGGTTTTCCACTCATCTGCGTTCGTTGACATGATGTGGTCTGGATGTGGTCAGATGTGGTAGGATCATCTCTGAGGGATCTGCGTGCTGAACTACTGCAACAACAAAAAAAGGCAAAGTCAAGTACCTGCAAAAACTTGGATAAGAAATAGAAACGGGAGGTTTTGGGCCGTTTAGCTGAACCGCTGTATTTGGTCGGTGCCAGCAAAGGTTGTCCAGCAGGTGAGCCGGAAACTACCGGAATTGATTACATTAGCTGCGTTTTTGCAGATATCATGGTATCTGTTACCACGGTAACTGGATCTGCAATTCGTCGTTTTTATGGCACTTGCCCTTCGGCCAAGTGCCATATAGCGATCGCAATTTCTGTCCGACCGTCGGTCTGTCGGTCGGTCCGGGTTTTGCTAGTTCGGGCACTTCCACATAAGCTAGGATGATGAAACTTGGCAGGCATATCAGGGACCTCAAATGATTAAGTTGGAAATAGTCACTTTCCCGATCCGACCATTGTGGGGGAGGGAGGGGAGCCGGAATCCGGAATTTAGTGGCATGCATAACTTTCGAACGGGTGATCAGATCTTAATGAAACTTGATATTTTGAAAGATGTCGTGCTTCAGATGTCCCGTATCAAGTCCGGACCGAATCCGATGTACGTGGGGGGGGGGTCGGAGGGGGGAACCGGAAATCATGTTAAACGCTTAGAGTGGAGCGATCGGGATGAAACTTGGTGAGAGGAACAAGCACAACCCCTAGATACATCATTGACAGAACCGGACCGGATTCGTGCACTGTGGGGGGAGTTGGAGTGGGGTTCCGGAATTCCGGTGATACGGAGTTAAGTTACTTCCAGATGGGCGAGGACAATGAAACTCGGCAGGTAAATCAGGGACGCGACCAGTTAACCTGGAAATAGTCAGCTTCCCGATCCGACCATCGTGGGGGCGGGTGGAGAGAGAAGGGAATCCGGATTCTTGAGGTATGTATAACTTCCGAACGGGTGATCGGATTATAATGAAACTTGATATGTAGAAAGACAACATGTCTCGGATGTCCCATTTCAAGTACGGACCGAATCCGAAATCCGAATCCGAATCCGATGACTGTGAGGGGGGTGGGGGTCTGTGTTCAGTTTTCAAATGTTTTGCGCCCAGCCGCCGCGTCGGAGAGCAGGAAGGCTGGACATAGTCGACAAGCGCTAACAAGAAAATCGCTAATTTCAGGTGGAAAGGAATGGTATTTTCGAAAACGTATTTTTCTGATCCATTTCGTCGGGAAAAGATCATTTCTAGTAAGAGTTGTGCTTTAAGGGCTACAAAAAGAATGTAACAGATTTTAAAGCCGACACGCCTTGTGTAAGGTAGGGTAGAAATAAGAAAAAGTTTGGCTTTTCCGTCACGGGCTTATGAACGACTTGGGTGGACTGTATCGGGGGAAATTTGGAATCTACCGGTAGCTAACTTTTATTAATAAATGGAAAAGATTTTTTAATTTTCCTTTACTGTAGTTACAGTACCTTCTTATGTCTAAACGTCACACTTTCCCGATACATTTTTCGAAGCATGGGCTGTTATCTTTAGTATGGTCGAGACGGCTAAACCCATGGGGAAAACAGAGGCTCTCAACAGGACGTGAAGAGGGGAGATTAATGACATTGATCTGATTTTTGGGATCCCAAAACGTAAGTGGAGGGATACCTATGACATCGCAAAAGTTGTCCGTCCGTCCGTCTGTACGCACGATAACTCTCGAAGGGATTGAGATATTTTGATGAAACTTGGTGTGAGTATCCTTTGGGTCAAAGTACAAGTCAAGTTCGAAGATGTGCTCTGTAGCCTTATATTTGAGGGTGGGGGAGGGGTTTCAAATTAAAGGGCAAAAAAAAATATTTTTGAAATCTATTGAGATAGTCAATTTAGGGGTAAGGAGACATGCTGAATCCGAATATGAAAGTTATTCTCTCATCGGACAAGTAGTTCACCCGGAATCCGGCGAAAACCGGATACAAAATTTGTCGACCCCCGCTACCCCTTGTCTGAAATTGGTATAGCTCTGCGCGGGATCAGTATAGCTCTGCGCAGAGCTGACGTGAGAGAGAGAGCTAGTGCGGTCGAAGGGGTTGGTATAATGGAAAAGAGTAGATGGTTGCGGACTGTGCGGGCTATATAACAGTTGGAAAGTTTATAGGGGTTGACAACTTCAGTAGTAGGGTACACACTAAAACCCAAAATAGGCCGATCTAAATTGTGAGACAAGTAGGGGACTTCTCATGGTCTGATAATAGGCTATTAGACCATAATCATCTTTGGCAATGAGGGATTAGCAGTTTTGTCTACTTGGTGTACCTACAGTTCTGTGCTTTATGTGGTACGAACAATTTGGTACCACGTCTATCACGAGGACATGGAGTAGTAATTAAGTGTTGCCAGAATCTTTGGTGGTGAGGGGTTGCCAACTTCTGTTAGTTGATATATCTTTTATTTTTTGCCAGTGTAGCTCATGATAAGAACGATACGGTACCATGTCTATCAAGGGGAGATGGACTTGTAAGTAATAATCGGTTGCTAGAAGGGCTTCGCGAGGGGATTGAAACTTTAAACTTTGATCTGTTTCTAAATATTACAAGTAAAGAGTATTGATTTATCAACATCATATAGTAGATTTTTGGGATCCCATCGACACCTTTGGTCTTGTTCAATGTGTTTGACCAAATTGCATGATGAAATTCAAAAGGGAGAAGAGATTCCAGAAAGAAGTAAGAAGTTAAGGATGGTTGGATTATCATTATCAATTTATTATTATTATCAACTAATGGTTCCGCCCGCTTTCTTTCCTCGCTTCCCATGTCATTTTTATCCAGCATAACGGCACTACGCTTATTTTTGCATTTTCCTTGTTTGACTCTCTTTGTGCCACAGCGGGGCACCTTTCTTCACGGGGATGTTTAGCCAGGGAGACGTTTTGTCATGGGGACGTTTCGTCGGTAAGCCCTCACGACAAAACGTCCCCATTGCAAAACGTTCCCGTGGCAAAACGTCCACATGGCGAAACGTCGGGTAGTCGGTGAAACGTCCCCATGGCGAAACGTCACCGGCTAAAATGAACCAATAAACAAAATATGACCCGGCATTTTCTTTATAGCGAATCAGTGTAAGACCAGGGGATGGAAACAAGGGATTAGAATCGCCTAGGTGTACAATTTAAATATTATCCAAGAGTACAAGGCTCACTAGAAAAAAAATATCTTGAACTTCCCCTCCCCTTGCTGTGGGGACGTTATGCCAGTGGGACGTTTTGTCATGGGGACTTTTCGTCGGTAAGCCTTCCGTTCCCCCCTAAAGGAAAATAGGTGCCCTACACCTGTTTAAGGGATTTTATATAACTTTTCAGGCTCTAGCTACCGTTTATGCATGCGTTCTTTTAAAATGAAGGATAATTATTCTAATATTTAGTCCTATCTCTTTTGAATTGTCATCCTTTTACAAGTTTTACAGCTACTGAAATTTTTATGAACCTAAAATAACTGAAGAAAAGACATGATTTATGGTGCTAAGTGCGAGAAACGCCGATCAAATGGGCGGCACGCCGGCGACGTTTTTTACTTTCGCAAAGGCCGATCAGGATGCCCTTTAAACTTCTAGTTTTGCTGTTTCCCAAGGAACAAGACCAAAGTTTTCGATGGGATCCCAAAAATTTAATATTTGATCCAGACATCTAGGTCTTGTCTTCGCCAGATCCAGTCTTCGCCAGGCTAATCGTCTGCGAAAACCACGTTCAGATATACCTCTATAAGCCATATCTATTTTGACGATACTGATCGAAACTTCCTGCTTTACTTCTGCCAAATTTCCTTTTTCGGCCGAATTCCGAGCGAACTACTTGCCCAGCAAAAAAAGATTCTTACCGATGTCCTGGTTTATGTTCAACATTCCATACGTCACACAATCGATGAAATTTCGTCTATTCCAAGCCTTATATGTGCGGTTGTCCACTCGTCTGCTTTCGTTGACACGAGGTGGTGGGATTTTCTCTGAGAGATCGAAGCGGTGAACTTCTGCCAAAAAAAAGAAAATTCCAGAAGCCGCCAAAACAGAACAAGACCAAAGGTTCCGGTTTCAGCAGGTCTGGACGAACTATGTGTCCGGCTAAAAAATAATTGTCATATACGTATTCAACATCTCTTCTTACCCCTACGTCGGACATCGAATCAACTACAAATCCAACTTTTGCTTATAACAAATTTTCCGGTTTGGGCTGGATTCCCTGGGTCCCTGATATGCCTGCCAAGTTTCATCGTCCTAGCACAACTGGAAGTACCCTAACTCGAAAAGAGTGGACCGCCAGAACGACCGACCGAAAAGTGATCGGTATATGGCACTTGAGCGGAGCTGCAAGTTCCATAAAAAGAACAAGACAAAAGGTTTTGATGGGATCACAAAAATAACTAGTACTAAGCACTGTACAAAAAAATCTCGCAGTATTTGCTACTGGGATTAATCTTATATTTATTGAGATACGATTATCCCTAATTCGGATTAATCTTATCCCAACAGAGGTAAGCTTAATCCCAGTAGCAAATACTGCATCCTTATTCGGAGAAGCCTTTTACAGTGAGTACAAACTGAACAAGACCAAAGGTTTAGAATGGATCTCACAAATTTAATATTTGATCTAGACAATTTGGTCTTGTAGATTTTCGGTCTCGCTAGACTCCTTGAACATTTGTATAGTTAAATAATCTGAAAAAAAAAATTTGCCCCTTAATTCGAAACCCCTCCCCCACCATCAAATAAAGAGCTACAGAGCCCATCTTCGAACTTGACTTGTACTTTTACCCAAAGTATCCTCCACCAAGTTTCATAAAAATATCACAATCAGTTATCGTGCGTACAAACGGACGGACAGACAGACGGACAACTTTTGCGGTGTCATAGGTATCCCTCCACTTACGTTTTGGGATACCAAAAATCTACGACTATCAACTGAACACGGTTAATCAGGTCGGAAATAGCTAGAATAATAGTTTGTAGAAAAAATAAAATAAAATCTATTTCCAGGATGAAAACCTCCACTCCATCGAAACGGCTGAAGTTAGAAGACACGCGACCTCCGAGCACCGACGACGGAGATGACGCGCTACAATGTCTATCACCCATCCCTTTTCAAAATGAAAAGAGCGAAGAAGAAGACCCAGACTTACACGTCGATGATGCTAACGATTCCCTAGTCATGTCTGAAAGTAACGACCTTCATGAATCTCATGAACGAAGTGACTCCCTGTTAGTTTCTCGTACTCTCACGGACCTAAATGACGACCATTCAGAATACCCAGAGAATACCCAGAGAAGTGACTCCCTATTAGTTTCTTGTACTCTTTCTGACCTCAATGAAGGCCATTCAGACAAGGATAACGATTCCCTAGTCATGTCTGAAAGTAACGACCTTCATGAATCTCATGAACGAAATGACTCCCTACTAGTTTCTGGTATTCTCTCTGATCTCAATGACCATTCAGAAGATTCAGAAGAATACCCAGAGAAACAAGTGTCAGCTACAGAGTCTGAAGGGCAACTTACGAAAGATAAGGACCTGGTCGAAATAATACTGGAGGACTTAAAGAGACTCCCGTTCAAAATCACACCAGATTACCTTCTAGAATATAATCCAGCCCACTGGCTGTCAGACAGGCCGAAGGAAGTGAGGGAACACGTGGGGAAAGTGTGCCGCAGTGATCAACATACCGAAAATTTCAAGAACGACCTAAAGACCATTGCTAAGATCGAGACCATGTATGCTGACGTGGCTAGGAACCGAGTGTTCCCTTACCATCTTTCACACTCACTCTGTGAGTACCAGCTTACTCGATCCAAGTCGGTCGTAACCAATAAGCTGGGCCCAGGGGGTTCCTATGCCACGATCAAAAGGTACATGAAAGACCTCGCCCGTCCGATCCCTATGCCAACCGGTCCGGTAAAAATTGTGTTTGACAATACTCAAGTTGTCGGAGCAACTCATCAATTTCGCTCTGACAACCGAACGCAGTCCACCACCGTGACAGCATTTTTATATATCAAAATGCCCGATTTCCCAAATCCCATGTTGGACGATTCGTTCATGCCCAGAAACTGGCTCTATGACACCACTGAAGTTTCACTCATGAGATACTACCAGTCAATGACGGTTAAATGCGCAGCAGTTTCCGGGAAATATTTCGAACAATTCCTTAGCGGAATGATGATTGATTCATTCACTATATTGTTTATAAAGAAACAATTATCGAAGATACAGAGTTACTTGGAAAAGAGCAAAGAAATCAAAATATGTCACGAAAATGGTTGCGAAAATCCCCCTTACTCGGATAAATGCACCAACTGTGGGTCCAGCGTCGATTTCCTCCTATATGATGTTCGATCTGCCATGAAGAAAATTGAGGTGACATTCCGGCCGTTCGATGCTTACACATTTCCCTCCACGTCCAACGAAGTGAAAGTTATCACAGGGGAACCCCAGATGATTAAGCCCGCCGGATATGAAAACGTCGAAAGACTTCTACGGCACCTGAAAGATCTCAAAGGTTAGAACATAGTTTTATTTCGCGCCGTCAAATTTTTCCCTTTATGTCGATACCAATCGATTCTAGACCACGTTTTAAAATCTCCAGTTTTTTGGCGGATTCCTTCGAACTACATGTCTAATGAGAAAATAAGTTCACCCTTAAAACACAATTCTTAATAAAATTGATAATTTTACTATGATGTGGACCTGAATTATCGTTTTTCGAAAATAACATTACTTTCCACGTGAAAATAGTTTTTTTCTTGTCATCGCTTATCGACTGTATCCAGCTTTCCTGCTTTCCGATTCGGTTGTCGCAAAAGATTTGAAAACTGTACCCGCCACGATTAACTATATTAAAAATTATTCAAAACAACACAACTTAGATCTCATGCTCTACCACGTACTAGACTACCACTAGACTTTCATTTGAAATAATTGTCATCTGTAATCATGATCGGGAAACTGATTATTTCCAGGTTAGTTTAGTCTTTCGGTTAGTTTTTCGGGTCTCTGATATGACTGCCAAGTTTCATCGTCCTAGCAAAGTACCATAACCCTAAGTACCATAACTAGGACGGAATTGCGATAGGTCTATGGCACTTGAGCCAGAGGATGCAAGTGGCATAAAAAGCATGATTCGCTTTACCAGAAATAGCAGCCTCCCCCCCCCCTCGTCCTAGCAAAGTACCCTAACCCTAAGTACCATAACTAGGACGGAATTGCGATAGGTATATGGCACTTGAGCCAGAGGATGCAAGTTGCATAAAAAGCATGATTCGCTTTACCAGTAATTGCAGCCTCCCCCCCCCTCCAGCCCTTACTATACGGCTATATAGCCCATTACAAACTTCTTGACTCGTAGGCTCTTGCGTAGCAAATTCTATATCAATCCTATATCCGGGCTGTTCTCGCAAATGTAATGAACGCTGAAGTAGGCCTGGATAGGAAGTGTTAGTTTACAACGGCTACCCTGAGTATTCGGAAAAAGGTATATGAATGTTAAGCATTTCTTTTCTAACAGGCAATCGCCCTTGGATCGTGACCGAGGTAGACGGAGGAATCCACACATTGGTGTCGGAGATGATTGGGAAACTCCTCAAGTGCTTTCGCTGCGGCCATCAAGCCAAGACGAGGCTTAAGGCAAACACACACATCTGTGCCTCCGGTGGCGGGCCAACAACTATGGTCAGGACCATCGACTGGTTGGTCCTTGTCCCCGGGGGTTTCCATCTAGAGTACAACGCCTGCCAAAGTATTACAGAAATCTTATGGGAGCCAATGATCCGGCACATCTGCAACCTGACGCAGATGACCAGTGGCAAAGCAATATGTTCCAAGACCCTTGGTTCAGACCATCATAAGAACTTCGCGGTTTTGGTCACGTTGTACTTGGCACTGACCCACTGCGTACAGCTAGAGTTCCTCGAATCTACCGGCTGGACCATGGAACAAGCCCTCACCAGAACTCCATCGGTTAAGGATTTCGCGGCGTGGATTGATGGCATACAAAATGAGCGTATACTTTTCGCCCATAGGCTATGTCGAGACGTCCTCCATCCGATTTTTTTGTCTCGTTGTGCCGTGCGCAAGTACGATCCTCACAAATATTTTTCTGCCCGCCACTCGGTGTACCGCCTTTTCTTTCTGCGCCACCACCCGACATACCAACGAATCATAGGGTACGACTACCTACAAGCGACGTCGATGCCCTTTGAAGTGCAGGACATGGTTGAAGGGTCCCTCAGCTGCTCTAAGAAAGGCAGTACAGGTAAGGTCATTCCCTATTTCCTATAGTTTGAGGGTCATGTTAGCACGAATACGAAGTTTTTCGTCTAGTTTTCTTCTGTGTTATTTTAATTTCGGCTATGTCACTGAACAACATATAACAACCCCTTCGACCTTAGATTATACTGGCTCTCCCCGACGTTCACAGATTAAGCGCTCTGCGCGTCATCCGTGCGCAGAGTTATACTAATGTGAACAAATTTCATGCCCGGTTTTTGCCGGATTCCAGGTGAACTACTTGTCTGGTGAGAAAATAACTTTCACATTATATTCGGATTCAGCACGTCTCCTTACCCCTAAATCAACTATCTCAATAGCTTTAAAAAAAAAAAATTGCCCCTTAATTTGAAACCCCTCCCCCACCCTCCAGTATAGGGCTACAGAGCTCATCTTCGAACTTGACAGAGCCCATCTTCAAACTTGACCTGTACTTTGACCCAAAGAATCCTCCCACCAAGTTTCATCAAAACATCTCAATCCCCTCGAAAGTTATCGTGCGGACAGACGGACGGACGGACAGACGGAACACTTTTGCGATGTCATGTGTATCCCTCCACTTTTGGAATCACAAAACTGAAGCTAACAACGAGCATCAGTTTCAAGTTAGAGTCGACAGCCTCAACTTTTCCTTATGGAACTGACGACATACCCTTCGGAATTTGATGCTATTTTCCAGCTACACTATAAAAAGTTTATTCGAGTAAGGATTAAAGTTAACTGCAGTATCTGCTACTGGGATTGACCTTATCTTTACTGTGATAAGATTTATCCGAATTATAAATAATCTTATCTTGACAGAGACAAGATTAATTCCAGTAGTAATTCTGCAAGATTTTTTTTTTACTACAGTGTAGTTTATTGTATTTTGAATGAAACTCTATTTATCATTTCTAACAGGTCACTATACATGCGGGGATGAAAATATTGAAATGTTGAACAAGGAGATGAAAAGCAGACGCCCACCAAGGAATGTCCCTACAGAGGAAGTATGGCGGAGACTGGCGAGGACCAATGACCCAATGGCAAAGGTATGGTCATACATTCTATCACGGATTCACGAACGCCATTTAGTCTGGATAACTTTGACTTTCGCTGTCACCCCTTATTACCTTGATTCTATATAAATTATGACAAAATGAAAGTCCGACAAAAATAAAAAATTTTTCAAGTCAATATTGGATAAAAAATTATTGGATGAAGGGGGGGGGGAGAGAATGGAATGCAAGTTGAACAGCTCCGAGTTATTTGGTGTCTGTATCGGAACTGGCCACGGTCTAGAGGGGGTTGAAGTTGGAGCTGGAAATTTGCGGATAGGCTTAGCTCCAGTTCCAGTCAAACTTCCGAGTCGTATTCAGCGACAGTGGGGGAGGTGGAAGGGGATTCCCGGAAACGTTTTGGGTCGCATAGTGGTATTTTGCATAGGTATTTTGATTTCTCATCTACTTTTTGTGTACCTACTCGTATCAAGTGCCATATGAGCTCGTAGCTCTTTTTTTTTAACCCAAACGATCGGGTCTTGTAGAAATTCGGTCCTGATGATGTACTAGTTGTCCGGAGAGAAAATGAGTTTCATGTCTAATGTACTTTCTAATATCGCTTACGATTTCTGTTTGATTGTTTTCATTTAATCAGATCCGGAGGAACATAGGATGGGACAACGGAGAGCCATCCACTGGTCCCGCAGACATTGATGTGACTCCCCATGAGAAAGGGCAGGAGGTTCTGCTGCTTATGGATCTGCTCATCCGTACCAAGTAAGTAGGCCAGCTATCCCAACACTTAAATTTTAACAGAAAAGCCGATTTAATTTGATGGATAGAAGATTGTCCTATCCCAGCCCTTTTCGGTTAAACTTTAAAGGTAGTACGAAGTGCAAGGTCTGTAAGTGGAACTTCAGTTTAAAGTGGATACGAAAACCATCAGATATCTTGAGCACCGTTATTTCATAGTAAGTAGCAACAACTGTTGCTGATTATTGAGGTGACGAAAGTGGACTGTCCATTAGTATTCGCTAAGAGCCGATACCTGGAACACAAATGCAATTTTCTTTCTGCAAAATTCAAATACCAGCAAGAATCATTCAGCACCCGGCATTATATACAGGAACTGTAGGTGCCAAAAGGGGACTGGATTCATTTTAAGCGAACCAGTGCGGAGTGACTTTCCCGGAAATTGTTTTAATGATAAATTTCAGAGAATGTATAATATTCATCTCAGGTACTTTGAAGAACCACATTCGGCGATTGCTTTAACTGGCTTTGGTGGCGAGGCAATGGACCCTCGCTTGCTCCGCATGGCAGAGATTGGCGAAAAAAATATGGAAACATATTTAGCTAGTTACCACGAGCACTTCTTTTTTGAGACGGAAACCGACATTGGAACCACTCTCGGCGAAGAGGATTACATACAAATTGTCACAGCAACGACAAACGGAGCTGCTCAACAGGGTGAGCATGTAAATTTCTATAGCTGGTACCATTCTTCTTCGGGCTCTACGACAGTAATTAATATGCAACAATACTTTAATTTTTTCTTATTTAGCAATGGTACTTGTTTTAAGTTTTACGTAAGATTCAGTTTTCACTCCGTTTGCAGGGAGCCAAGACGCGCAAACTGGACAGTGAAGAAGGAAAAGAGGGACCCGAGTTGAGCCATAGATAGTCATTCCAAGTTACATAATTTTTGCTTATTTAGCAATGGTACTTGTTTTAAGTTATACGTAAGATTCATTTTTCACTCCATTTCCAGGGAGCCAAGGCGCGCAAACTGGACAGCGAAGGAGGAAAAGGGGGACCCACGCTGAGCTATAGATAGTCATTCCAATATGTTGCTTTTTTGTTGTCGAACTTTAATTACAGGTAAGTCTAGCTTACCGTTGTAATTTTTTTTTTGTGCGTTCAGGTATTTAAACTACCGACTAACAGGTAAAGCGCAAAACCCAGTACTCAATTTGACGTGCTCGACCTGTCTTTTTATCCCATGGAAACAACAACTAAAACGCCATCGGAAACATCGAAATACGAGTCCCATACCCCTTAAACTCGACAGGATTCGATTCAGGAACTCGTTACTTTTGAATGCCTCACTGCATTCGAGTTCGTCAAAACCGGTTTTCAATGCTAGCCCAAAAGAGTGAAGATTACAATTGGATTAAACAGCCAACGCTGTTTCAGTATCGACAGGGTTTTTGAGTCAACGGGTTGCCTGTAATCGACCGGGTAAATTGCAACTAACCGGGTTAATTTGTAAGTGAATTGTAACTGATCTTGTCGTGACTGAAAAAAAATCGGTGAGTAATGAGTGTTTGATTTACTAAGCGTTTGATTTAAACAGCACGGTACCGAGGGGTTACCCGGCACCTGCTGTACTCCCTTTCCCAGCACCAGCCGAAATGGGCGATGCCGGAACCGGTGCCGACAATAAGTTAGGCGATTCATCTTTCAAACGGTTATAAAGATGCTTATTTTGGTGTTTTAACACGTGACAACCGGTGTCGGCTTATTTCAGACGGTGCCGGCACCGACCGGACATCGCGGCATCTGGCACTTGCTATCATCTTGCTGTACACTAAAATCGAGAGTGGGCAAACCCCTCGCACGGTGCTCGACATTTTTTATAACGCATTTTATGCACACATTTAGGGAAATAAAGAATACAAACTTGGTTCTTTTAATTCTTTTGCAAAAATAATATTCGAGAGTTTAAACGATATGCAAGGTTAGAACGTAGCACTTCATAATATTCAAACCGAGGGGCTGACAACTCTCGATTTTAGTGTACAGCAAGTGCCCGGTGCCGGCTTCGGCCGAAACAAGCCGGCACCAGTCGTCACGTTTTAAAACAACAAAATATTGGGTTTTGGGGGGTTTGAGTCGTTTTTGAGTCATGAATAGATGAATGAATGAATATTTAATAGCCAATTGGCCGTACAAAAGACATAATGTTACAATTATACTTTTGAATGCTTTTCGTTGATTATGATTTTAATAGTAGCCTATATTTTACTGTAAAAAGTAAAGGTGAAAATATCAAGGAAAATGTTAAATTAAGAATAGGACAGACCTCGGGACAAGATTTCGAATTTCCAGAGAAGTCTCCCAGACATCCGTATGTGAGCACAATAACTCTCGAAGGGGATAGTCCATTCATAAAATCTATCTGGCTTAAAGAGGAACCAACAAAAATGAAAAAAAAAAATAGATTGAAGCTAATTGAATGGTTTACCGAGGGGTTGCCCACTCGTCTGCACCTGCTGTGCACCCCCGGCTCGGCACCTGCTGTGCACCTCCGGCTCGGCACCGGCCGGCACAAGCTTTTTGAGCTTGTTTCGAACAAAATGATTTCACTACCTAATAAGGACTCTTTCACCATGGCCGGGTAAGTAACCGGCCGGGTCGGTTTTTTGCCCCGTAATATGAAACCCCTCCCCCACCCTCAAATATAGGGCTACAAAGCCCATCTCCGAACTTAACTTTACTTTGATCCAAAGGATCCTCCCGCCAAGTTTCCTCAAAATATCTCGACCCCTTCGAAAGTTATCTTGCGCACAGACGGACAACTTTTGCGATGTCATAGGTATACCTCCATTTACGTTTCGGGATCCCAAAAAGTAAGGGTGAAATATCAAGAAAAATGTTAAATTGAGACCAGAACAGTAAAGAAAACAGAATTTCAAAGCAAGAAGGGCGTGGGAGGAGGAAAAAAACATAATTATTTAGAAAAAAAGAGGATACTTGCCAAGAAATGAGGAAATATTGAAGAAAATGTAAAACATTGCTTGATTTTAAAGTGTTAAATTTAGTAATAATAAAAGTTTATACTGAACTTCTGTATCACTATTTACTTGAAAAACAAGTATGCTAGAAACTATGTTTTTTCGTAGTTTTTTCATTTTCCTACAAATATAACAGCACGTATAATTCTTACAGGACCAATGGGAACGCCACAAAAAAAGCCTAAGCTCATTCCGAAAGCTTTCATTGACGAGACGAACAGGAGAGCTTCTTTTTTTACAAAGAAAATGAAAATGATGTTGGAAAATGTAAGTTTAAGAACCAACACCATATGAGCTTGTTAGTGTTTGGCGATATTTCGGTCTGTTGACATTCCGATATGCTCACTTTAGATACACAATATATGTAGGCTATATATTGATATTTTGGTAGCCTATACCAGGTTTCGCTATGGTATACGTCTCGTTTCAGCAAGAGCAAACTTGTCGTTAAACAACATCTTGCATCAAGAACATATTGCTTCAGTTACGAAAATATGAATGTAACTTATCTTGGACGATTCACAATAATTATTAATAAAGAAATATCGTTTTCGAAATCAATATTGATATTTGTTCCGATGTATCGTTACCGCTACTGAATATCGCCAAACACTAGGGATTGTAAGTCATGTTTAGGTTCAGGTAGCCTTAGAGAATTAAACTGGATTCACCGAAAGGAGTAGATACTATAAGTTGAGAGTTACGACTATTATAACATACTGTTATTTTGGCAGCGCAGCGTTTCGGCACTCCGGTCGGACCTAGAAACAGGATACCATGTTTCTGATCATCTAGGGAACATGAATTTTAATATGCAGGACATTAGATTCCGGATTCCCCACCACAAAGCTCACTACCCGATGGTCGGCATTCCGGAATCCCTCCCAGCTCCCCCCACAGAACCCGAATCCTGTCTAACAATGTAAACGCTGTGTTTAGGACTTGAAGATTGCTCTTCCCAACAAGTTCCACCCACTTCGTTTGTGTGGAAGTGAACCTGGCCACACCGACGTAAAGAGAGACAGACATCAAAATTGCTTATGTAACTTGATCCGTAATTACTTAAAAATCAAGAGTTTATGGTTGCTCCGAAATACAAATTAACGACAGATTTTTTATTTCAAGCTGGACAAACTGGCCGTAACCACTGACGTGGAAATAATATTTCAAGTCCAGAAGACAACGAGAAACTTGAACAAACACGTGGTCATTACTGAATTTGTGACACAAAATTTTGACAAACGACTTTTGTCCGTGCCTAGCCACAAAAAGCATCCCTACGTCAGGAAGCTCGGGCAAGATCGTGTTAGCAACACGACAAAATGGGAGATGAGCCAGAGGTTAGTAATACTTCGGATCTGTTTGTAGCATGCTAACATTAGCTAACAATACATGTTCCCCGATCAATCTCTGAAAGAGAAAACCAGGGACTGGCGAGCGACACAGAAGCGGTACATTGGAAACCGACGCACGGGTATCGAATATGGAGTTATCTGGACATACCAAGGTAGATTACCGCTACACACAGCTCATAGCAGTAGAGCCCAGAAAAGACAAGACCAAAGATTCCGATGGGATCCCAAAAATTCAATATTTGATCAAGACAATTAGGTTTTGTCTTCGCCAGATCCAGTCTTCGCCAGGCCAAACAGCTAATCATTAAGAAATCACAGCTCAGATATGGATTCAGCATGTGCGTTTACCTCTCTAAGCCGATCGAAACGACCCTAGCTTACTTCTGTAAATTTTGCGGTTTTGGCGAAATTCAAGAACTACTTGTTATTAGTTACTTGGCTATTTGGAATTAGCAGGAAAAGTGCTATTTTACCGCGACTTACGATACCTGCAAACAAATCCGACTCTGTGTGAACTTACTTTTAGCTAATGTCCTGGAACAACCCATCGGATCAGTCAAACGGTACTGGCATGACATTCACTCAAACTCAGACGAAACCTTTACTTTTCAGAGAAATTTTGGAGCTTGGATCGGCACAGGATCAATCCCGGAGCATAGCGACACAAGCAGAGCGGTAAGCAATTTCGCTTTTTGGGATCCCAAAACGTAAGTGAAGGGATACCTACAGGGCTGCCACAAGTTTAGAGGCTTGGAAATAGGGACTTCGGGACTTTTTCAAGCCGAAAAAGGGACCTATAGGGACCTAAGGTCACTGCTACTAAACCTGGAATACACAGTGTTAGGATCCTATTTGCACTTTATTTGCTAGGGTCAGAGGACTTAAGGTTCGAAGTTGTGATGCTTCTTTAACGAAATAGGCTATGGCTCTTAGATTTGGGCCGACGAGGAGAAAAGAGGAAGCTTTCGGGTTTCCGCTCAGTTTCAATAGCTTTTTTTGTCACTAAACCAGTGAAGGCAATAAGTCACTAGCCTGTATCCGAGGCGAGTGAGCCAGTGTTTCCACTAGCTCCTTTTTATAATCCGTTAAATGTCGGAAGTTTTCCGTAGAAAATCCGTAGATGGCGTTTGAGATTCAGTAGAATTTTCCGTAAGCCACTAGGTGCCACAAAAGTCTCATGGTCCAAGTACATGACCGCAAAAACCCGGCAGCTTTTTCTGTCGTAATCATTCACAGGTACAAGATTGAAATTTCGCCCAGATTTGAAACTTTTATTCTCTTTTGCTGGCCAGTAAGGCTCTCCAAAATTTCTTTTTCTGTAAGGGTTTTCATCTTTACAAAATACTTTAGGAACGAACCTAACAGATTCAGTGATGATATGATGCAAATCTGGGCCGATTTTCGTCGAAATACGACATGGCCATTAAGTACTAGTTTAAATATTAAATACTAGTTGAAGTAGCAGAAGAATTTGTAAGGGAAGGGTGAATATTAGTACAAAATAACATTTTCAATAGGATTCCGGTTTTTCCGTAGGTATTCCGTAGATTCCGTAACTGCGTTCTTTTGTCCGTAGAGAGACATCAAATTCCGTAGATCTACGGAAAAATCCGTAGAAGTGGAAACACTGGAGTGAGCAATGTTTCATGTTTGATTTTTCACCAGAATTATTTATCTGATGAATGAGGGGGGAGTCGAAGGGGGAACCGGAAATCTTTTGACACGCTTAGAGCGGAGTGATCAGGATTAAACTTGGTGGGAAGCATAAGCAAAAGCCCTAATTACATCATTAAAAGAACTGGACCGGATTTTTGCACTGGGGGGGGGGGGGTCCGGAATTCCGGTGATCCAGAGTTAGTATTGGCTAGGACGACGAAACTTCGCAGGTACATCGGTGATCCGACCAGATTAACTTGGAAATAGTCAGTTCCCCGATACGACCATCGTGGGGGGAGTGGAGAGAGGGGGAATTCTGAATCCTGAGTTATATATAACTTTCGAACGGGTGATCGGTTCTTAAACTCGATATTTGGAAAGACCGAGTTCATAGCTTGCAAACCATGGCCGGTATCACGCAGATTCCCGCGAATTTATTATTACGATTTACGTGAAGAGATTGTGTTTCTCATTGAACTAACATGTATTGTGTTCTCGGGTGGAATGTGTCAGATGAGACGCATTTTGAAAATGAATGACTTTGACAGTAGGGTGTTCGAGCGAGGTAGTAAACGAAGTGTACTGGAACAAACATGCAGCGCTCATACCGATCATAACTGATAGTATGAAAGATGGCCTTGGAGATTCTTTGCGAGCTCAGTTGTCGGTTTCACGGATAACTATGCAATGGGAATATCAAAACGTTACGGGACGGGGAAAATCTAAGTCAATTCAATTCATTTTTTACACTCCACTTCTCAGCCCTTGCGCACTTGTCGTCTTATATTTTGGATGTTATTTCAAACTTTTATCTCGGAACGTTTTCAAGGTCAACCTCTGGGCAACCATTGGAGATGAACACTGGAGATGGATCGGAGGCTCCAGATGAACCGCTGGATCCAGTGCCAGTCACGTCGAGAAAGAGGTAATTAAGCAAACACATTCCGTTTCTTCAGGTTTAATTATCCCGTTTACGTACAGTAGAGGTATGCTTATCCGAACGCCAGCTAACAGTGAACGGATCGCCGAAAAAAAATTAAAACCCAAACCAGCGATTTTTTTTCCTTTAAATATTTTGTGTGTTGTGCCAGTCTATGCCTGGAGCGCAGAAGCAGTTAGCTGTACATTGTGCAGTCCCATGATACCAGTCCTATCCTACACAGTGCCAAAATTTTCTGGTATTCCTCTGATGTTAAAAGAAAAAAAGTTCCAACCGTGCGATAACAATTGTTATCGCACAGCCATGCGATAACAAGTGATATTGCAACGTTGGAACTTTTTTCTTTTAACATCAGGGGAATACCACAAAATTAAAACAAGTGTACTATTGTTACAATCATTATCGCCCTTGCTTTTCTTGGGATGATAGCAGAAATCGCTAATGTTGAAACGAGACAGAAGAATGTTCTTTGTCTGGAATTGACAGATTTTGTCTGTGACACCCGAGATTGGGATTGGTCCGTTCATGTATTCATTTAACCGTCCATGACTTGATTGCCGACGTTGCTAATCTGACCATAAAAAACATTCCATTTCAGGCCTTCATCGCCGATTTTGCCAACATTCAGAATACCATCACCACCACTAATGGTCGAGGAGACAAATACCGACCCACCAGGACATTTACAGTATGTACTTCTGCAATGAAATTTTTTTAAGGTTTGCACTTCGACAAGAACATAATAAAACAAAAGCTTCGAGCTCAAATAACACCAGAGGCGTTACTAGCCAAAATGTTTGGGGGGGGGGCAAGGTCATTTTTGCGGTTAAAAGTGACTATTATTGAGAAAAAAACGACTGTATTGACGGAAAATCGGCTGATTTTAAGAAAAAATGTACTTCTGCAATGACATTTCTAAAGGTTTGCACTGCGACAAGAACATAATAAAACAAGAGCTTCGAGCTCAAATGACACCAGAGGCGTTACTAGCCCAAATGTTTGGGGGGGGGGGACAAGGTCATTTTTACCGACTATTTTTGCGGATAAAAGGGAATATTACTGAGAAAACACGACTGTTGACGAAAAATCGGCTGATTTTAAGAAAAAACGACTATTTTTAACAAAAACCAACTGTTTTTTGTTGTTTTTAAGAAAAAATAACTATTTCTAAGAAACTAAAAATCGTGGGGTTTTTTTTACCGACTGCGGCCGACAAGATTTGGGTTTGGCGTCCTACCCCATCCCCCCGGCAGTGACGCCTCTGAATGACAATAGTTACCCGTACTGCTGGATGGTTCTAGAAGTAGTCGAGAACGTCCCAAAAGACCCCCCTCAAACCCTCTAGGCTCGAACTAGGATACATTTTCACTCGACTCGGAACATTTCTGTCCTCGCTACGGATCATCCTAGGGCAAACTTTGATCCCAAGACGTCCCAGACCCATTTTCAGCCCACCCCCGGTAAGTCATCGGATACAGTCCGAATCTGAAGAGATTTGTCTGAGACAAGATGTCGTTCTTCATTATGATCAGATCACCCGTTAGAAGTTTATACATTTTACACACTTCCCGTCACTCCAATCACTCCCGCTGATCGCAGAATCCGAGAACGAACTAGTTCCATGTTATTATGGTAGGGGTCCTTGATCCTAGCTTATGTGGATGTGAGTGTGTACCCACACAGCATGAGCATGCGTTTTACAACAAATATTTTTTCTTTTAGGGAACATATCCCCGGATTTCCCAAAAAAAAAGGGTTTTCTACGACAGCGACTTCTGCTCGGCTTAGCAATTCATGTTGTATTTGCCGTGGTATCTACACCGGAAAGAAAACAGAAGGACGATGGGTGCGATGCGGGTTCAAAATAACAACCGATAAAGTACGCTCTTGCCAGCTTAGCGCACACGACAGGTGTGCAAAAGCTGGCAAGAAGGAGTACTTCTGTGATAAACACAAAACCGCGCAACAAGGTTAGTACCAAGAAGTACAAGTCACGAACTGGGTAAATCACGAGTACATAATCCAACAGAACCTATCTCTGGTCCCGCGCAGCGACTAAGGGTATCCCGACCAATCTGAGATAGAGGTACGTACTCTAGCTTCGAGTTGATACCCGTCTACTCCCGTCTTCGCTGTTGCTCATAGAAGAGGAATTAGTGCACGAGTCACTCTCGCTCTGGAGCGCGAAACTTCACAGCGATATAGCTATCACGATTCACGAACTGGGTAACGTATTGTGTCCTGAAGCTCCTAACCTCCTTACGCCGGGTTACATCGGGAAGGATACAAGCCTAGTATGTCCATACTGACCTTGCGCTTCGCTTTATAGTTGCTATTCGTTGTCACTCAATGTCATCCATTTTCTCCCTTTACAGGCCATTGCTCCAATTCTTGCGGTAAAACAAGTGGCATAGCTGTCCATATGGTCATCCTTCATTCTCTAAAGAACAAAAATTTAAAGTTTAACCGAAAAGGGCTAGGATAGGACAATCTAGTTACCCATCACTTCTTCACTTAAATTGGCTTGAAGACCCGCTGAAAATGAGTTACTTCGTTGTTAATCGATTTTCAAATGGTGGAATTTTCGTATGATCTGTGGTGCCTCTATGCGCTTGTATGCCTTTCGAGAAAATTTATCATTTTTTTTTTTTTTGTTCAGGCACTAAGCAATCTTCACCAATCTCACCACTGCCCACTGAAAAGCCGCATGTGTTTTCAGATTAAAATTTCTCCTTGATCATGACTCCTTGCCCCGAAATCGACCATTTCATTAGATTCAGAAATATAAGTAACCCTTAATTATAATTAACCCTTCCTATTTCCAGGTAGTCCAAAACCGGTTTCTCCCATCGTTGCAGCGACGGTTTCTTCTGAAACACCCAAAAGAAAAGCAGAATTTCCTCTGCAGAGGACGAACCTCGAGGCGCGAGCAGCGAAAGTTCAGGTTAGTGTAGGCTAGAGTTGCTGATGAAGAAATATCTTCGGCACAACTGAGAAGGTCCGCGGTCGGTTCAGCTTTCTCAGGGTCATACTCAGTCGTAGCTACAAATCACAATATGTCACCACCACCTATATTCGAAGATACTGAAATTCATCCAAATAAAACTTCTTATCCGACCACTTTTCACTCTGTTTATGCTCAGTTAAGACCTTTCCTTTCTTTGCTACGCTACTAGGCCCCACTATGCTTGTGGCATTTCAAAACAGACAAAATGGCGGGTCTAGAAATTTCAAATAAAGCTAAGATGCAGTCTACACACTGTCTGCACACATCCAGGAAACAGCGGGATAGCTGTGTCTTTTTTCGTTCATCCATCTGAGCCAGCTCTGGTACAGCACTGCAGTTTTGCCACGTCATTGTAAAAAACGCGAATCAGTCCTACAGTATTTCCGGTTTTCTCAAAAAGTTATTCGTCGTAGTGTTCATGTACAGCCTCCCCTCAGGAGGTACGCCCAAAATAAAATGATGTACAGGTCTAAAATCAACTACAGCATAAAAAACACTATCCTCTGATATAGAAAAATTGCTCCAATGAACTTACAATACTTCAGTCCAAAGGCTTATTCAAGACGCTTACTGTTCCATAACTTAAGCTTTGATGCAAACTAAAATATCAGCCGTCCCGACCCGACTCCAGACGTCCTTTGTGTAAGCATCGCCGGCAGTCAGTGGCGAGGGTAATCGTGCACGGACGGTCCCATACAGAAGTAGTACCTCCTAAGCAGACCATTGAACTGCGCCACAAACGTCTGGCTTACAATCATACTACAGACAGAGCAGCTACATGTTTTGCCCAAGAAAATATGACACCTGACCAGATAAATCCTTTGTTCGAATTGTAAAATAATTAGTTAGAATTGTCATGTGAAGACGGGACGGGGACTGTTTCATAAAAAAGGGGTGAATAGCCGTGTAAAGCTAGTGCTGCGCCATATAAGGATAGCGTTATATGATTTCACAAGGAATCCAGAGAAAATAGTATATTTTTAAATTAAACGTATATATATATATATATATATATATATATCTAAATACTCCTTCAGCCCAAGCTGACTGCGAATCATAGTGCAAAACTGATACGTCAGCTGAATTTTATTAGAGCTATATTTCGGCCCTTCTTGGCAAGGGTCCTCTTCAGGCTAAATCCGCTCAAGATGCTGAAAATGAAACTTGTGAATAATAAACTTATTTATAGGTAGCTCTGAAAAAGTTCAGCTGACGTAACCGTTTTGCACTGTCAAAAATGTCTATTTGTTTTTAGATATGTATTATTTTATATCAATTGACAATTCTTATTTTTAGGAAAGTTGTCAAAGCAGCGAAGAACATCCGCCCGACAATCTAGAAGTTGTACAACTGAAGGATAGCAGCTAGTGTCGGGCGATATTCGATACGATAATCGAAATATCGATATTACTGAACAATATCGATATTTCAATTATATTTTCGATATTTGCGTTTCGATGTGCAATAAACGAATACGGATTTCAAACTTGAGTTCGATTAGGGAGGAGAAACACGACCGGGAAAGAAAAACGTGCACATGCATATGTTCTTTTAATTCAATTACATTTTTATTAAGTTTTTTTTCCATGAAAGAAATGTGCAGTATAAACAGTTTCAAGTACGCCAAATATCGGTTTACGATAATCGAAATATCGATTATCGAATTTAAAAATACCGAAATATCGATATTTCGACATTCCTCAATATCACCCAACACTAGATAGCAGCTAAAGCCCCGTCTACATTGCCGTAAACCGACCGTTTTACGGACGGTCCGTAGCCGCAAAAATGTGGTCTACTTTAGTCCCAAATAGGCGAATCTTGTGTTGAAATTTAAAAAACAGTTTATATGTGACTTGAAAAACAGTTGAGAAACAGTTACATGGGACTGTGACAAAAAAGCAGTCTCCACTACGTCCGTTTTACGGTTACGGAGGGGTCAGTACCGCCGTTTTACGGCTACGGCCGTCCGTAGAGAAAGACCCGTCTTCACTGCCGTAACGGTCAAACGGTCGACCGTAAAACAGTCGGTTTACGGTAATGCAGACGGGGCTTAACCTGCTTGAAGTGCGGCCTCGTGCATGTGTCGAAGCCCCAAGAAATGGAGTTGCCTGACTACCAGAGCAAACTACAGTTCTGTGCATTTGTTCGAAAATAAGTGTGTATAGCATTGATGCCAAAAAAAATTCATGCAATGGCAGTTATTTTTATGTGTAAAAATAATCTCAAGAAATGCAACTTTTTGGTATGGAATTGATGATGGTGCCGAAAATAAAGGAAAGAATTTCTTCGATCGGTCGGTGGAATCTTGTTCAAATTAGCGAGCCTTTAGGCGCGAAAAATATGATCAACTTTTCCGTAAATTCAAGTTTAATTTAATATTTTAATCCGGCAAGAAA
This sequence comes from Branchinecta lindahli, assembly GCA_023053555.1. Taxonomy (NCBI): domain Eukaryota; kingdom Metazoa; phylum Arthropoda; class Branchiopoda; order Anostraca; family Branchinectidae; genus Branchinecta; species Branchinecta lindahli. Next base: position 17,544,157 of record JAKZAO010000011.1, on the reverse strand, counting down.
CCATATTCTGGTTTTCGGCACCTTCAGCATATCGTTTACAGTCAAAATCACGTCTAGGCAGTAAACATCACAGTTTAGCCCCTCGGATCTTTCGGAGCACGAAAATGGACTATCAAATTATGCTAACATATGGCAGCTATATTTAGAAATAGCTCGCTATCGAGTTCTAGATTTGTTCATTCGGCCCCCCCCCCCCCGGATTAGATCCAAATATGTCCGAGAAGAGAGGAGTTGGACCTGGCCCATTCGAACACACGTCGTCGTTAGCTCAACTCGGTAGCTTTAGCTAATTATTCTGCACTGTTTCGCGAACCTCATACTCAGGTCCTCGTAAATGAAAATATATTTTCAAATAATAGTTTTTGCGAATACGCGATGACAGTTGTCTTGCAGCTGAAATCTGGTTAAAAAACATAAATTTTCTATATCAAACTGATAATGGGGCAGAAAAAGGTCAGCAGATATTCCAGCCCACAGAAACCTGACCCTGATCGTATAACCGTACAGTAAGAATCACACGAATACTTGTGGCTTAAAGTGACATGTCTAGGGGTATGGACTTTCCTGAACCTGCTATTCATCATTTCCTAGCACCGGAAAAAACGATCGGCAACAGACACCGGCCAAAATCCAAACGCATTCTATACAATTGAAAGTAGACAACCCCTCGTGAATATCTGGTTGATGACCGTGATAGATCGGAATAATCATGATCTACCGGCCAGGTTTTTGCTAAAAACCAACAGACATCCATTCTTTTCCGCATGCAAAAGTTGTTGAAGAAGTCAAATTACTGCCAGGAATTCCAGTCCACAAAGACATGACACTAATCGTTGTTGTCTGACCGAACCGCAAGATTCACAAATCCAAGAGGGAACGAGGAAAGTTGTGCCAATAAGCAAAACATGCCTTGCAGATTAGTTACACATACTTTTCATATTTCTACTTTTCATCGTTGTTGTCTGACCGAACTGTAAGATTCACACATCCAAGAGTGAACGAGGAAAATTGTGCCAATAGGAGAAACATGCCTTGCAGATTAGTTACACATACTTTTCATATTTCTCGGGCTTAAACACGCTCATTATAAAGAGTTACAGCAACAGACTGAACAATATGACCAATTGTTCATTCAACAATATTACGAAGGGTAGATGGTTGATCTTCAGTTCTATGTCTGTTCATTCGGCGTTCTTCAAGAGGATACCCATGGTTAAGCTTTTATTAGCTGGATGCTATGCTGTCCGTTTAAATGAAACTCATTCTAAAGAGTCATCTATGAGCCTTTCCGGTACTAGCCTAACAGAGCCATCTATGCGCACATTTTCTGAAACAGCCTCTCCACTTCGTTCCAGCCATATAGTAGTAGAAATCACATCAGACGGGCGTCAAAAACTGTCCGGCGGACTTAAAAAGCTATATGTGAAAAAAAGCTTAAAAATTTATTTGTAAAGCTCTGAAGAAACATTAAGAACAACAGAAATTCACAGAAACATCAATAACCGAAGCAACACTGAAATCACATGAAAGTTTCAACAGCTGAGGTTGCTCTCTCTGCACACCATCTGTACCAGCTCGTCGCCGCTATCGTATGTCGTCACGATGACGTCAGGCGCACGAGGAGCGAGGAAGCTCATGGCGACAAGAGGCCTCGTTGATCATAGACGCGTCAGTACCAATATAGTCCATAGCCACATTCGGACACGGTGAGTGTATTGGGCTGGAAGAGAAATAAGGATATGAGACTTGAGCCCAGACTGAGCGTAGTAACTACGGTAACTAGCGTAGTAACTACGGTAACTAGCGTAGTAACTACGGTAACTAGCGTAGTAACTACTGTAACTAGCGTAGTAACTACGGTAAGTAGGGTGGAACACGCTCACTGTTTTGACTATTTTTTGGCGGTAATTTTGAATCTCTGAAAATAAATATATAACTCACACAAAATCTCAATAAGTAGAACTTCACACTTTCGCATTTACCATCCTGTTTGCTAAAAGGATCCTCAGTTTTATGTCTACACGTTTGGGAAAGTAAATAATTTTATTGTTTTGACATTATTTTGCTGCTAAAATTTGAATTTCCCGCCAGAATCGAGCCCCAAAATTGACAATCACCTCTGCAGTTGTTTGTCAAATTCGAGCCACACAAATATTGTTTGTCGTGAAACATGCTTGTGGGCTGCACAAATGACAGCAGAAACTCTCTTTTCGAGCCACAACCGACCCACGAACTTCAAATAGTCTTCATATTTGGCTGCAGGAATTTTCATTTTTCGAAGAGCCCCATGCCAGCTTTTAAAAGCTGTCAACTCGTTCAGGAGTATTCATCATCACAGGCAGACGGATGGGTAGAGAGAAATTGGTTTGTGACACCTTATGAAATCATAAGATCACAAAAAGATTTTTTTCGAAAGACATCAAATTCAAAATTTTTCTTCTTTTGAAAACTTTTCCTTCATAACTACTTTTATTATTTCCCAGTTCGTGGCTGATTTCAGCCAAAAAGGTCCTTAAAAAAAAAAAAAATGGATATTATTTTTTACGTAAATTAAGTTTCTGAAGTCCTCACACCCTTGGAACGGTCAGCGTAGTAACTTTTCACAATGTTTGAACAAAAATAGTTGAACAATATACTGTTGTTAAAAGGGTGGAACACGCTCTAAGAAATAGCCTGACCGCAGGTTTGTTTCTTCTTGCTACAGCCTGACACCCTTGCCAAAAAGGGTCGAAACAACACTGGCGCAAATCCCAGCTGACTTTTGTTTTTAGGGTCTTTTTGGGATCCCAAAACGTTAGTGACGGATACCTATGACATAGCAAAAGTTGTCCGTCTGTCTGTCCGTCTGTCTTTAAGCACGATAACTCTCGAAGGGAATGAGATATTTTGATGAAATTTGGTGTGAGGATACTTTTTGGATGAGTTTGGGATTCGTTGGATTCTTTTGGATTCTTTGTGTATAGTTTCAAGTGTGTATATTTTTTGTGTATAGTTCGTAGATGGGCACTGTAGTCCTACATTTAGGGGTGGGGAGGGATTTAAATTAAGGGGTAAGAAGGGGTAAGAAGACATGCTGAACACGATGGTGAAAACCATTTTCTCGCCGGACAAGAATTTCGCCCGGGATCCGGCCAAAACCGGAAAGTTTGTTAAAAGTAAAAGTTGTTTTGAAGTTAATTAGATGTTCGATTTAGGGGTAAGAAGACATGCTGAACACGATGGTGAAACTGGCCGGACAAGTAGTTAGCCCCGAATCCGGCCGAAACCGGAAAATTTGTTAAAAGCAAAAGTTTTATTTGAAGTTGATTAGATGTTCGATTTAGGGGTAAGAAGACATGCTGAACACGATGGTGAAAACCATTTTCTCGACGGTTTAGAAGTTAAAGTTTTATTTGAAGTTGGCTAGATGTTCTTTATAGGGATAAGGAGATGCGCTGAATTCGTTTCTGAACTATCTTTTTTTGGCTGGACAAGTAGTTCGCTCGGAATTCGGCCGAAACCGAAAATTTGGCAGAAGTAATGCAGGAAGTTTCGATCAGTATCGTCAAAATAGATATGGCTTATACAGGTATATCTGAACTTAATTTTCTCAGGTGATTAGCCTGGCGAAGACTGGATCTGGCGTAGACAAGATGTAGTTGTCTGGGTCAAATATTAAATTTTTGGGATCCCATCGAAACCTTTGGTCTTGTTTATATAAGATTTGCAGTGACCTTGGGCGGAAGGAGTATCCGTAACATTTTTAGTTATTGTTTACAACCTAAACACAGTTGTATTTTCCGATATTAGGACGACAAACAAAAAAGTCAGCAGATGCTTTTTCGGCGTTTTTTTAGTTGTCCTGGCACCCTACAAATTTTACCCATTTTTTCGTTTGTGATAAATTTTAGATGTTACTAAGCTTAAGTAAATTGTTTCAAGTGTGTATATTTTTTTCTTTTTCCTCATTGTATAGACAATCCTGTTAAAGATACAAAATGATGGGTTGTCGCTTTCACATGGGCTGAAGGCGAAGCCAAAAAGGCTGTTTTCAGATCAGTAGGTTTCAGTCATATTTCAATGTTTCATCAGTTTGTTGTTATGAAGAATTACAGTAAATAGAATCAGATTCAGAAATATTTATCTTTTCTTATCATCTGGAATTAATTTGTATTGGAGAAACTGATAGACATAATATAGATTACTGACTTTGTAAGCACAGACTTTGAATTTGATTATTTTCTCATGTTCCTTTGTTTTAGATTCCGAGGACCCCGCCAGGCTCAAAGGCACTTCAAAAACAGGACGCTGTTGGCCCAGTGCAGATTATTCATCTGGAAGCATTCAAGGCTCAGCCGAAAGTGGTCCTGAGCACTCAACCTGGGAAAGTTGCTTATGAGAAGTTGAGGATTGAAAACAACAAGAGTGCTGCACAAAAGGTAAAATTAATGAAGCAAGAATATCTAATTGTGTTGCAAGAGCAACACTTAGGCTTTGTCCCGTTTTTTTTCCCAGTTCCGCGATTTCAGCTTATTACTAGAAAGTGGTAAGGGTCTAACCGCTGTGATTTTTATGGAAAGTGTGGACCTTAGGCCGGATTGATCAATATGAAATTATATTTTCGAAAGCTCCTTAGAACTCTTGCCTGGGGCCAAAAAGGATGGTTTTTGCTTGTTCTCGAGACAGATCCTACGGTGTGTGAAGTGAAGTCGAGTTGAATAGCCTATGTAAGAGAACACTATCTGAAGTCGTGCAGCCAAGCTTTCGTTTCGACGAACCTTGTTTCTGCTTTCGAGTGGGAAGTGCCCTTCTAGCAGGCAAGCATGTAGACACCAGTTTCAAATTAAAGATGGACTAAAACCTTTAAGTGCTAAATATGTGCGGCAGTTCCCCGGCCCCACAGCCAATCTTCTTCGAGTGATAAACAGAAAAATTTACAGACACAGAAAAGTGGCATTTTCCCATGAGTGCGAAACAGTTGAGCAAATATATATCATATATGTCATCCGTCTTTTGGTGCAAAAATTACTTCATGAGATGCACAATTTTGAAAGTCTCGAGGGGTTGACAACTTCAACAGTAAGGTACATACTGAAACCAAAAATAGGCCGATCAAGACTGTGAGACATTTCGCCACATGTCGGGGACTTGAAAAAATAATAGGCTGTTAGATTAGACGTTATACCATAATCATCTTCGGGGATGAGGGGTTTGCAACTTTTGCTAGTTGGTGTAGCCTACTTATTATTCATTTTTGGTGTGTTTGATGTTAAGAACAATTTGGTACCATGTCTATCACGGAGAGGGATTTTCACTAGGGGCTAGAAGCTTGTGCAATTAGTGCACACGTCATTTGATCACTATAACCTAGCAGTAAGTGTTCGCGCTTCGGATACAAATCATAATGTAAAATAATGACTTAGTTTCGCAATAATGAGTAGTGTTATCTATGGTATTTTGATCCTGAAAAGTTACGGATAGCTTTGTAATACCAATTAGGTTGTATAAGATAATGTTCCAAGTTTTCATCCGTCACGATGTCTACGATTAAAAAGATTAAGTTCTGGCTACAAAGTCAAGTCCCTTCTTTTTTTTAACGCTGAAGCCTTTGATAGTGTGGTTTCAGAATGTGTCATCAGTTTTCTTGAAGAAAAAAGTTCTTCTTGGAACATTGAAGTCTTCGATGGATCGACAACTTCAGCCTTCAACCGATAGCGAAGAAACAAAACCAAAGAGTTGCGCTCGCTTTAGTCGGCGAAGCGGAACAAAGGTTGCTGCAACATTCACATTTGACATTGCCCAGGGAACCTAGATCTAGTTCCTAGTAAATTCCAGCTCACAATACACTTAACAAAAATTTCGCACTGTAATGAAATAAATAGTAGGCTAACCATCATCCATCAAGATCCAGACCAACACGAATTGGGATTGACCGGTTTTGTATATGTTGACCAGACATACAAAATCGTATTTGACAGTGCAAAACGGATACGTCAGCTGAATTTTACTTGAGCTATATTTCGGCCCTTCTTGGCAAGGGTCCTCTTCAGGCTCAAAGCTGCTCAAGTTGGAACAATGAAAGTGGTGGAAAACACAGGTTCGTTTTTCCAACTTAAGCGGCTTTGAGCCTGAAGCGGACCCTTGCCAATATAGCTCAAATAAAATTCAGCTGACGTATCCGTTTTGCACTGTCAAATACGATTCGCAGTCAGCTTGGGCTGAAGGAATATTTAATACAAAGTCGGCATCACTGCTTTGAAAGTAAAGCCGCAGTTTTTTTTTATATCAGTTAGTGATTTTTTCTATATTTATTCTACAAGCATTGATTTGTATTATTTTCACTATTTTCAAGGTCGGCTATCTCAAAATGCAAGACTATTTCACTATGCTAATCGCACCATGCCCTCAACATTGCTCGATTCCATTCGGGGTTTTTAAGGGTTTAAAAGCCCGGATGAACAATCGCTTCTCATGTCCTCTATGCTTTAAATGTAGCATGTTTATCGTTTGATTTAAGTCTCTTGTTTCTTTTCAGGTGACTCTAGGCTGCACTGCCTTGTTTGTGATCGATCCCTCAGAAGTTGACGTTCAAGCTCATGGGTTTGTCGAGGTCACTGTTTCCTGGGTGCCTTCGGACGTTGGTCTCGCCAAAGGGTCTGTTACGATTACATCGTCGTCTGGCTTTAAAAGCCAATTTTCCGTGCTGGGGAATGCGATCGCTCCGCCCCCACCCAAAAAGAAGTCTGTCCTGGTAAGTCGCTAAATCACCGATCATTATTAGCGGAAACAACCCCTTCCCCCAACCATTAAGCCCGGCGACAAAATACACTTCAACCCATGAAAGTCCGAACAAATCGATACGGAAACACGTTTGTGTCTTTTTATTCCATCGGTGTTTAATCTGATGTCATAGTGTTTATGTTTGTATAGTTGCGTTTTTGCTGATACCATGGTATCTGATATACGGTCAAAAGTCGTTTTTGCAGTTGTCGTGGTATCTGATGCCACGGTCAAAAGGCGTTTTTGCAGCTGTCGTGGTATCTGGCCAGTTACCGTGGTAAAAGATATTCAGATATCACGGTCCGACCGTGGTATCTGGTCGTGGTATCTGAAAAGTCATCTCACTATCAGAAAGAAGTTCAGCACTTAGTGATGTAACGGGATATCAGTTTTTCTTTTGGGATGACTTCGAAAAGTGCAATTTCTGCAATAGTCGTTTCTGCGGTGGACCCTGAGTGGACCGTAGGCTATATCCGATACCATGGTAACTGCAAAAACGACTAATTGCAGATCCAGTTACCGTGGAAACAGATACCATGGTATCCGCAAAAACGCAACTTATGTAAGAAACTGGAATTAGTCATTACACTACGTTGGTTTCTAATATACCGAACTCTCTCTCTCTCTTTCTACACTTCAACCCATGAAAGTCCGAACAAATCGATATGGAAACACGTTTGTGCCTTTTATTACATCGGTGCTTAATTTGAAGTCATAGTGTTTGTGTTTGTATGTATAGATCCACAAGTTAAAGTACACCTCGCACTACGTAATGTTTCTACTAAGATGTTGGCAATAGTGCAATAGTGGATTGTTCCAAGGAACACCACTAAAAACCATCGTAGCATAACTTGATTTAGTTTCTTACATACAAACACTATGACTTCATATTGCATTTTGAGCAAAAATTTAGGATGAAATTGCGCATCCTTGTTGTTACGAAACTTCCTTTTACTAAGTAAAAAAGTAAGTAATTTATTTGTAACCCGTCATTTTTAAAAAGGATAGTAAGTGAAATAAATTAAATACAACACACACAAAAGACACATAACAAATACACTAAGTTTTCAATCTTCGGCCAGGAAGCAGTGGATAATACGTCGTGCATCGGTTGGGCCCAGTTGTCGATGATTTTTGAAAGCTACGAGGAAATATTACTGTTCTAACATGTTTTCATTATTGCAGAAACCGAGGTCTGGCTCTGTCACCAGCGGTCCAGCGTCCACCAAACCAACAGCACGGTCTGTTTCCGTTCCGCGCCGAGCATCAGACAAGGAAAACGTCAAGCCACGCGCTAATACAGACACCGGAAGAAATGCGCCTCCCCGTGCCTCTACAAAGCCCGCTCCCGTCAAATCTGGTAGCGGTCACGACTTGGCCAGTGAGTCGTTCCGGCCTGTTGTCGCTGGAAGCCTCCCTTCCTGCGATGCCGTGGCCACTCCCCCGCGCCGAGAGACCTACGAAGTCTCAAAGGAGATCCGCCAGGGGATCAAGGCTGTGTCCGCTGTAGCACACACGAGAGGGCCGTTGGAGGAAATTAGCCATACCGCGGCAGAGCAAACGTTTGTGCCGACCCGCGGTCGGAAGAAGCGGCGTAGTACTATATTCGAAGACAGCCTCGAAGGCGCTGCTTTAGAAAGCCCGCCAGAAGTCCGCCCGCCCCAAGAACCTAAATTCAAGCAGACTCCACCTCTGACCCCTCCGACCCCCAAAATCTGTGAAGCCAGATTTCGAGGGTTCAATACAAGATCGAATGTTGCTGCTCTGCCCACTCCGGTCCCTTGTGGTGACGCGGAAGAACCAGCTGTCTTTCCACTACCAGCAGCACCTGTCAGTGAAGGCAATCGTGGCGCGCGGAGTAAGACTATAGTTCCCGTGCCCCGTATCACGAGGACCCTCTACGATGGCCCTGTTGGCACCGACTATGCTGCTTCTGTCCCCTTGACTGTAGAACTAAGCGGTAACTCTACGATCGTCATTGCTGGGGCACAGGGAGCTCACGATGAATCGATCATGTCTGATATGTTCGTGCCAACTCAGACTTCTACTCAGATCAGAAATCCTACTAAGCCAAAAGTACAAGATTTCAACGATTCGGTTATTTCCGATGTCGCACCCGCCCGTTTCTCAACTGAGAAAAAATCTGAGAGGCCTCGAGATGCAGTCCCAAATCAGCCACCAAGGACGTCGCTCAGATTGGCCCTTGAAGACACAGAGACTACCAGGAGTACGGTGTCTTATTACACGGCGAACAGTTTTTCTGAAGACGGTGATCACGTTGACGTTGCGGAAGGGGCAGGAGCACGTGCTGACCAAATCAGCGACGGTCGTAAGCCAATGGACATCACCGAAGTTCAGAGCTCGAATCCGCAGCGGGACGAGGATCTCCAAAAAACAGATTTTGAATGCCAGCCGGGGAAATCGGTCGAGGCGACGCAGCTAAACATAACACGAGAGATTATGAAATCTAAGTATGTTACCCCCAGACAGGCTCCTGTGAAAATCGAACTGGAAGAACTTGACCCAGCCAGCAATGTCAAAGAGCCAGCTACAGTCTTCGTCTTGGAGCTCCCGTCAGTTCAGGTCATCCCGCCCGTCATCACGGAAAATGACATAAAAGCCCCCGTGGAAGTCCACCCGTGCGAACTATCCATGATTCTTGAGGAGAGCGAGAGCGGTCGCACGTTTGAGAGAACTCAGTCCCGTCCGGCATCGCGTGCTGAAGCGACTGTTGAGAGAAACAGGACATTTGACTGCGACGCTAAATCGGAGTCTGAGAAGACAGTCGTCATTGAATTGCCGGTCATAGCGAACGCGGCGACAGATAGTTCAGGGGCTGAGAGCTATTATCCCGAAGCTCGTATCCAGGAGACTAAATCTGAGTCTGAGAAAGTCGTCATCGAACTGCCGGTCATAACGAACGCGGCCGTGGCTATCTCACAGACAGTTAGCTCAGGGTCTGAGAGCTATTACGCCGAAGATCGTATCCAGGAGACTAGAGAGTCTGAGAAAGCAGTCGTCATCGAATTGCCGGATGAGTCGAAAGCGACTCTGGCTCCCTCTTTTGGAGCTAAAAGCTGTCTGCCCCAAGCTCTTTTCCAGGAGGCTAAATTGGATTCTGGGAAGGAAGTCGTCATCGAATTGCCGGTCATAACGAAGGCGTCCGTGGCTCCCTCAAAATCAGTTCGTCCAGGTGCCAAGAGCTGTTTCCCCGAAGCTCGAATCCAGGAGGCTAAATCGGAGCTTCTGAAGGAAGTTGTCATCGACTTGCCGGTCAAAACGAACGCAAGTGTGGCTCGCTCACAGTCAGTTCGTTCAGGGGCTAAGAGCCATTACCCCGAAGCTCTTATTCAGAAGGCGGAGTCAAGCAGCATTGCTACCAAAGCTGGAATTTCGTCGCGCCCCCTACGAGCAGGTAATTACATTCGCTTAAATCATCCACAGTGGGCGTGTTCCACTCTTCTAACAATATTAACCTTTACTATTTTTCTTCCAACCTCGTGAAAAGTTAAGACGCTGACCGTTCCAACCTTCTCGAAATAGTAACTATTTGCTGACCACGCTCGGGAGCGTAGTTATCGTGGTAACTACGTTCTCTGTAACGTGATTGGTCCGATCAGGCCGCGGCAGGATATTTTCCCGAAAATAGGAAAATTCGTTGCAGCCTTTACGTCAAGAAGCCAGGATCTGTGACGTCATGCGTAGTAACTACGTTAAAGGCGTTTTTCCGTGACACAATTGTGGGCCACACACTTCTGATTGTTTTTCGTGGAAACACGATTGTGTGCCACGCAGTCGAGCCACAAGTTGAAACTTGCGGAAACGCCGTTTTGTCTATTTTTTCGGCGGTAAATTCAAATTTCTGAATATATATAAAAAAATCATGCAAAATCTCAATAAATAGAACTCCAGGCTTTCTTCCTTACGATTCCATGCAAAAAGGATCTTCCGTTTTATGTCCACATACCTGAGAAAGTTTTTAATTTTATTGTTTTGACGTTGTTTTGCTGCTAAATTTGAATTTCCCGCCAAAACCGAGCCACAAAATTCACCTCGGCAGTTGTTTGTCGAATTTGAGCCACAAAGTCACCTCGGCAGTTGTTTGTCGAATTTGAGCCACAAAGCGAGCCACGAAAATCTTGTTGGTCGTGGAAAGTGGAAACACACTTGTGGAAACACAGTTGTTTGTCGAATTTGAGCCACAAAATCACCTCGGCAGTTGTTTGTCGAATTTGAGCCACAAAGCGAGCCACGAAAATCTTGTTGGTCATGGAAAGTGGAAACACACTTGTGGGCCGCACAAAAGGCCGCGGAAACACACTTTTCGAGCCACAATCGACCCACAAACTGTTTGTGGGAGCACGGAAAAACGCCTTAAGTAGGGTGGAATACGCTCAGTGTGTTTCTGCTAATTGTGTCCCCGGCTTTTACTCTTAAACAGCTTTTCCCTCGAGTTCCCCTTACGTGCATTTACGTCTAGAACAAGTTCTGCCTTGTTACCCTAGAACCAGATTGTCTTGAAGTATCACAGAACCAGTTTGTCCTGGACAAAGGACAGTTCTGCAAGTTTTGACTTCGAGGCGAACAAGACCAAAGGTTCCGATGGGATCCCAAAAATTCAATATTTGATCCAGAAAATTAGGTTTTGTCTTCGCCAGATCCAGTCTTCGCCAGACTCCTTGAATATTCTCACTCTTAAAATTTTAAAAACAGATTAAGGCCAAACAGCTAATCATCTCAGAAAACCAAGTTCAGATATGGATTTAGCATGTGTGTTTACCCCTATACGCCTATCGAAACGATCCTGCCTTACTTAATTTTCCCGGTTTCGGAGAAATCCAGAACTGCTTGTCCGGCGAAAAAAATATAGCTCATAAACGAATTCAGTGCATCTCCTTACCCCTATATTCATCATCTAATCAACTTTAAATCAAAATTTAACTTATAACAAATCTTTTGGTTTCAGCGGGATTCCGGACGAACAATGTATCCGGCTAAAAAATGATTCCCATATACGGATTCAGCATTTTTTCTTACCCCTACATCGAACATCTTATTAACTTCAAATAAAACTTTTACTTTTAACAAACTTTCCGGTTTTGGCCGGATTCCGGGCGAACTACTTGTCCGGCAAGAAAATGGCTTTCATATTCGTGTTCAATATTCCTTCTTACCTCTAATTCGAACATCTAATCAACTTCAAATAAAACTTTTACTTTTAACAAACTTTCCGGTTTTTGCCGGATTTCAGGCGAACTACTTGTCCGGCGAGAAAATGGTTTTCATATTCGTGTTCAGCATGTCTTCTTACCCCATAATCGACTATCTCATTAGCTGTTTAAAAATATTTTGTTTGTCCCTTAATTTGAACCCCCTCCCCCACCCCTAAGTATAGGGCTACAGAGCCCATCTTCGAACTTGACCTAAACTTTGACCCAAGGGATCCTGCCACCAAGTTTCATCACAATACCTCAATCCCTTCGAGAGTTATCGTGTTGACAGACGGACAGACAGACAGACGGACGAACAGACGGACAACTTTACGAAGTCATAGGTATCCCTCAACTTACGTTTTGGGATCCCAAAAAACAAGATGAAGTCGGAAATCTAGAGAAGTGTTGAAAAAAAACATAACTCTAGTGTAGTTCTGCAATGCCAGAGCTCACCTTCCAGGTTTGTCATCCAGATTCTAGATATCCGTTTTCGTCGAGGTGGATCCGGGAGCCAGACCGAAAAGTTTGTCCGGGGGTGTTGGACACTCCAGATTCCGGAATCTGGATGTTTTCATAGAGGCAACACATTTGAGATTCACGGTTACATATATTCATACAATGGATAAACACGGAAATGTCGGCTACATATGCTTTGGCAGTGATATTTCGGCCCTTCTTGGCAAGGGTCCTCGTCAGGCTTTCGAACGTCAGGGACAACGTTGGGAGACGGAAGGAACGAACTATCAACAGGATGAGCAGGTTCGTTCCGTCCGTGCCCCAACGTTGTCCCTGACTTTCGACAGCCTAACGAGGACCCTTGCCAAGAAGGGCCGAGATATAGCTCTAATAAAATTTCAGCTGACGTTTCCGTTTTGCACTGTCAAAAAAGGCCGAGGTATCGCCGCCAAAGCAGATGTAGCTGACGTTTCCGTGCTTATGCATTGTATGCATATATGTTTCCAAGTCAGCTTGGGCTCAAAATTTGGACTCATGGTTAATATGCAAATGAATGGATATGAGGAAAAGGAAGAGTGAATGACAGTTGTGACTGTAATGCAGAAAGTACGCGCAGGGGACACCTAGAGCGTGTTCCACCCTTCGAACAATGGTAACTATTAGTTACTATTTCCGTCCAACCTCACGAAAAGTTACTACGCTGACCGTTCCAACCTTCTCGAAATAATAACTAATAGTAACTATTTGCTTACCATGCTCGGGAGCGTAGTAAGAGTGGTAACTACGGATCTCTGTAACGTGATTGGCTGGATAACCCCGTGGAGCGATATTTTACCGAAAATTAAAAAATGCGTTTCAGCCTTGACGCCAAGAGGCCAAAATTCGTGACGTCATGCGTAGTAACAACGGTAAGTAGCCTAGATGTTAAAGAACATGTCCGAAAGCTTTTTAGTGCTGTAGGCCTAAATGCTGCATTTTATTTCTTTTTTTTGTCTGGAAGCTGTTACCTTTATTTCTTCTCTGACACTTCTAGGATACCGGAATTTAGCCTTAATCGCCTGCTCCCCAGTTTCTTCTTGAAAATTCAGCGTAAAATTTAGCATCTTCGCTGAATTTTTCGATGAATTTCATGCTGAATTAACGCTGCATTAATTGAGCGAAAATTTAAGTCCGAAAGCGAAATGCTGCATAAAATCCTGAATTAATTCAGCATTCTCGTTCGTTTCGTAGCTTTCGGACACGTTCAAAGAATAGCCAAATCAACTCTCATCATTTTCATGAAAATACGGAGGGGTTGGCTTGACTATAGTTCCACTGGCATTCCAGATTTCCACCTCCACTGGCAATCGTAAGCTGTGGGAAGCCATCCTAACGTGTCGGGAAGTGACCATTTTGGCGACTTTCAGCAAATGAGACCACGCCGGGTCCACACGAGCACGGTTGCGACGGCTTTACGATTTCCAGTGGAGGATCCACTTATGCAGAAGCCCCACAATCAGAGCCTCGTGCAATAGTGCTGCCGCATCGCTGCTGCAGCACTTCTTGGCTTCCGCACAGATTGACTGCATGCAAGATTTCTTCTTGGTTGAAGCAACACCTTGCAGGGAAGCACGGACTTGGTTGGTAAGCAAGTCCGCGATCCTCGAGAAGCGCTGCCGTCTTCCTCGGAAGCACTGCAGTGCAAAAACGAATGTAGAAAGAATCAGCCCGGAAGCGGCCGAGAAGTGGACGTGCAGCGTGCGACGAAAACGAGGCTCAGACGGACGCTCTTCCGGTGGGGATGCGGAGAAATTATATTGGTAGAGAAAGGAAAGGTAGTGGTCCTTATTTTTGTTCAGTGTGTGGTATTGATAGGGATGATGCGGTACATTTGATATGTTAGTGCGAGGAATTGAAAGGGTTAAGAAAGGAAGTGTTTGGGAGGAATGGGATTTGGTTTCAAGTATGGGAAGTAAGTATTTTAGTGACCTCCGAAGGCTGGGTAGATTCCTGAAGTTAGCTATGACCCACCATGAACTATTTTTATAGAAGTTGATTTTTGGTTTGTTTTCGGAGTGTATGGTATTTTGTTTTTTGTTATTGTGTAATGTTTCCCGCCATGGCCGTTGGGCTATATTGGGAATAAATTCATTCATTCATCTAAGAATGTGGACCTTGTCGCTTTTCTAGATTTCGACTTTGACACCGATGAAACGCGACAGTCAGTGGAGAGCATCAATTCCCAGGTCCAGCCTTGCGAAGCTCCAAAGCCATCTCTTGCCACGAAGCGCCGTACCGCCCCATCTCGGCCCCTCCCACTCCCGATGAAAAAGCCTGCGCCGGAAGTCATTCTCCTTGTCGGCACGGAACCGGCTGAAGGATATAGGTTAGTGATATCTCTTTTCCTAAATCACTGGTTTGCAATGGTGTTATGCAGCGCTACTCTGTACATGGTTCCCGAGCGGTATGAACCATACTTAACCCTGAAAAGTAACGCGCATACCAACAAAGTCTTAGTCAACCTTGTTGACAACGCTAGGAGGCACAGTTTTCAACAGACAACACGCAACAGACAGCACATGGAATGTTATCTGTTGTCGCGACAAACGTTATGCATGAAATGTTATGAATAACAAGCATTGCCAGGAAGAGCCGAAAAACCGCCAAAAAGCATCTGCTGGCTTTTTTGTTTGTCGTCATGATATCGGAAAATTCAGTAGATGCCTTTTTGGCGTTTTTTCGGCTCTTCCTGGCAATGCTTGCTTTGCATAATATTTCATGCATAACGTTTGTCGCGACAACAGACAACATTCCAAGTGTTGTCTGTTGCGTGTTGTCTGTTGAAACTGCGCATCCTAGTGTTGTCTTTTATGAAACTTCCGACAGTGCGGCACTGATTCACTTCTAGTTCGTTTAGTCGCGACCTATAGAAAACATCGTTTCTTTATTCCCGCGAAAACGGAAGAAGTAAAAAACCGAGAAAAAATCGAAATACGTGACGTGATCATAAATAACAAGACCAAAGGTTCCGATGGGATCCCAAATTTCAATATTTGATCCAGACAATTAGGTTTTGTCTTCGCCAGATCCAGTCTTCGCCAGGCCGAACAGTTAATCATTAAAAAATCCAAGCTCAGATATGGATTCAGCATGTGCGTTTACCTCTATAAGCCGATCGAAACGATCCTAGCTTACTTCTGTGGATTTTGCGGTTTTGGCGAAATTCAAGAACTACTTGTCGGGCGAAAAATTAAAGCTCAAAAACGGATTCAGCGTATCTCCTTACCCCTATATCCAACATCTAATCAACTTCAAATACAACTTTAACTTCTAACAAATTTTCCGGTTTCAGCCGGATTCCGGACGAACTATATTTCCGGCTAAAGAGTGATTGTCATATACGGATTCACCATCTCCTCTTACCCATAAATCTATCGTCTAATCAACTTCAAATAAAACTTTTACTTTTAACAAATTTTCCGGTTTTGACCGGATTCCGGGCGAACTACTTGTCCGGCGATAAAATGGTTTTCGTATTCTTGTTCAGCATGCCTTCTTACCCCTACACCAAAGATCTAATCAACTTCAGATAAAACTTATAACTTCCAACAAACTTTCCGGTCTTGGCCGGATTCCGGGCGAACTAATTGTCCGGCGAGAAAATGGTTTTCATATTCGTTTTCAGCATGGTTTCTTACCCCAAAATCAAACATCTAATCAACTTCAAATAAAACTTTTACTTTTAACAAACTTTCCGGCTTCGGCCGGATTCCGGGCGAACTACTTGTCCGGCGCGAAAATGGTTTTCATATTCGTGTTCAGCATGTCTTCTTACCCCATAATCGACTATCACATTAGCTGTTTAAAAATATTTTGCTTGTCCCTTAATTTGAACCCCCTCCCCCACCCCTAAATGTCGGGCTACAGGGCCCATCTACGAACTCGACCTTACTCTTGACCCAAAGAATGCTCACACCAAGTTTCATCAAAATATCTCATTCCCTTCGAGAGTTATCGTGCTCACAGACGGACGGACGGACGGACAGACAGACAACTTTTGCGATGTCATAGGTATCCGTCACTAACGTTTTGGGATCCCAAAAATTACTTTCGAAAATAAAGCTCCGGTCTTCTGTTCGTAAAACAAATAAATCCTTTCCCCCCTTGAAACTGGCAAACCGCTTTAAAAACGCAGGATTCTGCGACATTTTTGACACAAGTGTGATTTCCTGCAACTAATTTTGTCACAGCTGTGGATCATGGGGGAAGTCGTAAACCTGTGACAAATTGCAGAATCCTGCAACCAGTGACAACACTGGCTGTACTTTGATCTCTGGCCTCTTGTACATATGCTGTCTCTGCGACTCAAAATAGTTGGTGGCAGAGATGGGCGAATCCAAATCCGGATGCGAATCCGGGATTCGTCATTTTGGCCGGATTTGAATCGGATTCGAATCTTCTGCTTGTCAGGCTGAATTCGGACTCGGATTCCAAACCCTCAAGGACGTAAATGCTTGTCCTCTGATCTTCATATATCTCTCCTACCGGATTACGAAGCCCCAAACCCGACTCGACCTGAAACAAGTTGGCCCGATATCCACTCTACTGACCGGTACCTTTCGTCATTTGTACCATATTTCGTAAACTTTTTTAATTCTGAACTGTGATATATTCGTTATTAATTGTACATATAAATATTTTAAGGCAATTATTGAGTTTTAGCCGTGTGAATAATTATGTGACGACCCGATGCTAGCGAGGAATTATATGAGCTATTCAGGAAATAAACGTTATTAATATTATTATTAAATTTCTAGTCTACATCCTTCAAAATTCCGTTTCCAATTTTTACACAGTGGGGCTAGGCAATCCAACTTTTTGATTTTCACCACCAACCATCCTCAGTAATTTATCACGTAATCTGATTACCTTAGATATCAGTGCTTTTTTTCACCTCTGATTTTTAAGGGACACCTGCACAATGAAACCATACTTGAACACACCATGGAGAATGTATTTACAGACATGGCCACGGAAAGCATCTTCTCCTGAGCGTGACGTTTTGACGGAGAGCATCTTCTCCTGAGCGTGACGTTTGACCTGAGCGTGAATAATTCTTCTATTCTCAAAATTCCAATATTTCTCGAAAGTATTTTATATTGGTGTTCAACTTCGAACACAGAAGTTAATGATTTTCTAGCTGTCTTGGTCAAGTAGGCTACACAAATCTAAAGCCTCGTTTGTCATCTAGGCAGATCTTCTACGACGAGAAAGGACCTGAAAAACAGTTTAACGCTTGGAAAGTCTGGATAAACTACGTTGTCACACCAGTGGAAGACTTGTGGAACTTGAAGAAAGTGAGGGAAGATGCCATTCAGCTGTATGGATCACCTCCGGTCAGAGAGGTTGTCGAGAGGCTTGAGAAAGAGATCAAAGCCTTTAAATTTGCAATAAGGACTGATAAGCCGATCAACAAGGACAGTGGTGAGTTGCGACTTTTTTCTTACCACTTCTGTACATAGTTCTGACACCATAGCCAACATGATTCAGAACTACGGGAAACTGAATCGACCCTGTGGAATATTAAGGACTTATAAAACCAGCAGAGAACGTCACCAGAGTCGCTGATACCAATAACAAATAATTCAATAGAACCTCCGTCTTTGGTCCAATGCAGCGACTATAGATACCCCGATAAAACTGAGCGGAGCTTGCTGTGAGGTTTGAGTTGGTACCCGTCTACTTCCCTCTTCGCCGCTGCGCATACCAGCACTGTAGGATGCCTGCAGGGGTGTAGAAACCGGTCTGCAGCGAGTTAGCCGTGACGTGATAATGTTAGACAACCAATCAGCTGTAAAGGACGACTCAGACGGCGTTCGTATTCTTCTGCGGGGGTCTACTGCGATATTGCTGTTTGTAGATGTATCAAATTATGATGTTCTGCGTAGCTCCTTCTCCGCTCGTTTGCATCGGGTATGGTATCAGAATATATTCGATTCCGCATGGTCGTATTGCAGAGATAGGGAGACGGAGTTTCATGTGGTTATTTGTTCTTGCTGTTACTTTAGACCAATCATAACTACCAGAATTAGTTCCTACTGATAAGGCATTTGCGGCAGAATTGTGGGTCGCACAGTCGACCCACAGGTTGGAACTCAAAGAAACGTGTTTTTGTCGATTTTTTTGGCGGGAATTTCAAATTAAAAATACAATCCAGACAAAATATCAATAAATAGAACTTCAAGCTTAGGTCCTTACCCTTCTGTGCAAAAAGGATCCTCAGTTTAGTGTCTATATGCTTGATAAAGTGGCTGCTAAATTCAGATTTCCCGCCAAATTCGAGCAACAAAATGGAAAATTACCTCGAGAGTTGTTTTGCGAGATTCGTTGGTCGCGAAAACAACACTAAGAATAAAACACTAAGAATAATAGTAAGTCGAGCTGAGTCACATACCACATTCATTAAATTCTCAAATACTTACAATTACTATTACCACTGACTTTACAGGGTAATAATATGTACAAAATGCAAGGGTTTTCAACTAAACAGAAACAGAAACAGTCTAAATGAGCATGTCTGTCAAATTATATGAATTGTCAGATTTCATCTTACAATGACTATTAGGTACCGCTTAATTTTCAGTGTCAGAATTCATACAATGTACAATTAACAGCAGTCGTAACAAAGGGCGTGTACCACCCTTCTAACAATAGTAACTATCAGTTACTATTTTCGTTTCTAACCTCGTGAAAAGTTACTTCGCTGACCGTTCCAACCTTCTCGAAATAGTAACTAATAGTAATTATTTGCTTACCACGCTCGGAAGCGTGGTAACTACGAATCTCTGTTACGCGATTGGCCCGACCAGCCATCGGCACGATATTTTGACGAAAATAGAAAAATGCGTTCCCGCCTCGACGCCAAAAATTCAGAGTATGTGACGTCTTGCGTAGTAACTACAGTAAGTAGGGTGGAACACGCCAAAAATAGCCAATATTACAATTGAGTAACCAGCACAAGTCGAAGAGCGTGTTCCACCCTACTTACCATAGTTACTACGCATAACGTCACGAGGCCGTCATAAAGCTAGGTGCCCACAGAACGTGAATCTTTTCCGCCACACCAAGCGAACAAAATTCGGCTTGGAGTTGAAACGGCGGGGCGCGAATTTTTGGTGGTAAGCAAATTAGTTACATTTCGAGAAAGATGGAACGGCCAGCGTAGTAACTTTTCACGAGGTTGGAACTAAAATAGTAACTAACAGTTGCTACTGTTAGAAGGGTGGAACACGCTCTTTGTTACGACTGCTTTTAATTGTACATTGTATTAATTCTGACACTGAAAATTAAGCTGTACGTAAGATACAGCCCGATGAAAATTTCTTTGACTGTGTAGTTGTATGGTAGTTGTGCGAAAAAGTTGTATGTATTGATATGAGTGCCTCAGAATGATGAGCTTGAGCCTGTTCTGCCTCAAAAACGTCAGACACGGAAAAATGAAAGAATCTGTCTAGAGCCGTTAGGGTAGACGTTACATGGGAAGTTCGAACCCTCGGAAATGAGAATGGATGGAACGGTCGGGGGCGTAGGATTAATCAGTAACATAAGTAGCACGGGTCCTTTAAGTTTCCGTATGCGTGTACTGCACACATAGAGTCTCACCTTCTGATGAGCGGTTACAGCACAGAGGATACTTCGATATTTCGTTTCAAGCCTGTTATGAAATAGCCCCGATGAGTCAAAGATTAGTCTGCTCATTCTCAAAGCTACGAGTGACAGTGTTATCGGTAATAACGTGGGGCCTGTATGACAACATCAATGGAAGATCAGAACCCACTAAGCTGCCACTAAGGTGATAACTCGCCTCTTTGACAAATCAAGTCAAAACCACCATCCATGACACATTATTTGCGCTCTTTCTTCCAGCGCTGTCGAAATTTTCGCTAGATCACTCCCTACTGATAGAGTAGTTGCGTTTTTGCAGATTCCGTGGAATCTGTTACCACAACTGGATCTGCAATTAGTCGTTTTAGCATATATTCATATAATATACAAAAACGATTCGTCAGCTGTATTGCGTTTTAGCAGTAACCGTGGTATCTGATACTATGGTTGCTAAAAACGACTATTGCCGAATTTGCGCTTTTGGAAATCATCCAATAAGAACTACTGATATTGACATCTAGAGTGACATAACTTCTTTCCCACCAATTTGACAAAAAAACTAGGCTCTTGTGTTAGTTATGATGAAAGTGAGATAAATTTTTCAGATACCTGGCCAGACACCATGGTAACTGCAAAAACGTCTTTTGACCGTGGTATCAAATACCACGGTAACTACGAACACGACTTTAGACCGTGGTATAAGATAGGCTACCGTGATGTCTGCAAAAGTGAAACTAATAAGTCAACAAAGGTGTAACTACACTGTCAGAAGTTTCTCAGATAACACAAGGATGCACCGGGCATCCTTGATAACTCTTGCATTTTTTCTTACTAGGGGCAGTTTAGTCGGTCAGAGCCTATAAACAGCCCAACTGCGAATGTGGAATACGGTACCAGCAGAATCCACTTAAAATATGAAGCCAAAGTTCAGTTTAAGAGCCAATCCGGAACGCATGTAACATAACTCTATCACCTGCAGGCCTCAAGCAGACCTTCATTCAGTTGCTGCTCAACTATAGTCCGTTTTGGCTTCGTCTTGGACTCGAGACTGTATTTGGACAATTCATCCACATCGGCGGAAACCCGATCGTGTCGCTGAAGAAATTCATAAATGAAAGGTAAGAGACTATTCGAAATTGTAAAGCAAAAGTAGAGGCAGTAGGGCTTTGTTACCCTATAAGCTTATTTATCCTTTGACGATGCAATTTGCAAGCCAATTTCCTTGGCTTTTTATGATAAACACGGATAAACTTTGGTAACCGGTATTCTTAAACAATGAGCTCACTGGAAATATAATTATATAAGATAAGCGACATGCTTCGAGAAGTCAATCTCTGATGCTTACTGGATAGGGCAAAACTGATGTTGTGGCCTGACAACTCCCAGTTTGATGCACCACTTCTTGACTTTCATCATAGTGGTTGATGAAAATGGCACCATTCAAAGTTAAAGGTCGTAAAGCAACTAGTGTTCCATAACATACGGAGGAGAGTGGGGGCAAGGATGGCAACCACGTAAGGCATTCTTTTAAGATGTAGCTAGGCCTATTTTTCAGTTCTTAGTCAGTCGTTTTCCGTTACTCGACTTTCTTGAGAAAAAACAGCTGTATCCTGCCAACTTTTTATATCCTTGCTCACAAACTAGCTCAGATGTTAAGGTGTTGCAATTTGTCAGGAAGCTCAGAAAATGCAAGTCATGAAAGATGAATATTAACAGTGCTATCTCAAATCTAAATATTAATGACCAACTGAATGGCTACCTGTCAATTTGCAGCCTAGAACGATCTGTACAAATCAGCCTATTGTGCTGTATCCTATCCTGAAACGATTATGGACAAGAGTAAAATACGGTGTGGAGAAAAAAGCAAAAGTGGTAGTTTATTCCATTGGACCTACTTTGATCCTCTCCTTTAGACATCCTGGAAATTGTCACCTCGAACACGAGTACAAACATATAATTTGGAAAATATTTACATTTTTGTGAAAGTGTCATAGATGGGTTTGCCTGCTATTTGAATCCGCTCTGAGTTGTCCATTTATGACCTTGTATATCACTTCCTAAATGCTCTGTCAGCTTCTGGCATGTTTCTCAGATCACTTGCTATGGACAAACCAAAAGCATTTTCACCATCAAGTCTTCCTTTGATGGGAATTGTTTTCACATTTTCTTCAGTTTCATCATCGCCATTACAGTCTTGAAGTTTTTCAAAATCACTTTTTGTCATTTTCAAAGGTGGTTTGGCCTTTGTATTGGTTTTTCTTTTTCTCCTTTTCCGGGGTACAGATTTCTCTGAGTCCGAGGAATGCTGTTCTTGTTTAAGACGGTTACCAGGACCAGGATGGTCTGCTAATGGGTTTTCCTCGCCACAAAAGTAAGAAAATTCTTGATCTTCGTCCTCATTTTTCCATTCTGAATAGCCATTTGTGGCTGGTGTATCATATTCCACCTGGACAATACTTATACTGTCATCATTTTGCACAATGCCAACACTGTCTTCGTTTTCACTGTTGTGCCTGTTATCAGTGTGTCCATCAAGGAAGGTGAGATGTCTGAACCATTTCCACTCCTTAATTTGTCCATTTGTACCATCTGATATTCTAACCTTTCTTCTGCACTTCACAAATCCATCCCTCAAATTCTTCCATTTCTCCTTGCATTTTGAAACTAGAAAAGAAAGGTAGAGTAATAGTTATTTGTATCAATAAAATTTGCAGAAAAGCCGTGGCCAGGGGTAAATGCATAATGTTGTAGGAGCTCCCTTGCGTCATTTAAAAAAAGAGTAAAAAATCATTTACTAGCATTACAGAATAACAGTTAAAATAAGGTACGGTAAAAAAAGAAGTTTAAGAATAAAATATAAATAACAAAAGTAAAATATAATTATAATTTTCTTTTTTCTTCTTCTTTTTTTTTTTTTTGATGGGGTGGTATCCCCTGGGGTGAGGTGCAGGAAGGTAATTGGTTAGTTTTTTTTTGTTTTTTGAGAGGCAAGGCTGTGTCTGAGAGTAGGAGCAGTGACCACTCTGCGTTTTACGTCCAAATGTAAAGATTTTGGTTCTCGGCGTCCAGGAATGGACTGAGTGTTCTGATAATGTGCGATTTAATTTTTATTTGTTAATAAACCCATTGAACTTGAACTTGTTGCAAAATAACTGATTGCCAATCAAACAATACAGCAATACCATTCAAGCTTATCTTTGTCTTCCTTCTACAGCACAACTGTTTTCCTTTATTGGGCATTTCTCGGTGCATCTAAATCTAGAAATAGCATCTATCAACATGATAAGGGAGAGACAAGAACCTTTTTCATTCAGAATATAATACATCTTCCTATCTCCAGGTTGCTCTCTGTAAGGATTTGGATTGTTCTAGTTGACCCTATGTTTGCTTGCCTGGTTAAGAAAACTGATTTTGTGGCCTGACAACCAAAATAGTGAAGCGAATAAAGGGTTTTGAAAAGCTTGCAAAGAGAAGGGAGGTGGACTATCTAAAACTGTATGCAGGCTACCCAGTACTGAGCCATCACATTTTAGTTTTAAGCATATAATGCAACCCATCCCAAATACATTTTGTCAAAATTAGACTATTAGCATCAAGTGACGGTCTAAGAAGGCACACTTCTAGGTGATTCATGTTTTATTGAAAGTATTGTTTGTATACTGGTAGGCTACATCCCAGGTAAATATGAGGTACACATACATATATGATATTAGCACCATGCATATCCCTGCCATCATGCTCTAGCGTTTAAGCATGGTCATGGAAAAAGGCATAGTAGACAGTAGAGGTAAGCTTATTTGATGTCGCCGATCAGTGAAGAGATTATTGAAGAGAACATTAAAACCCATACCAGGCAATCTAAGCTGCAAAATACTTGTTGAAAATATATTTAGCAACTGTATTTACAATCAGGAAAAAAGGAATTCAAATGTTCCTGTTAGTTTTCTTCTGATTGTTCTTTGAGACTCTCTAGTGTTCACATAAAGAGACCTAGCATTCGAAAATAAATATGTTAATGTTAAAGGTGAAGCTTTCGAGAATTTTGAATTCTTCTTCCAACCCTTGGTTTGAACAATCTAGCAGAGTGGAAATACTTGTTGAAAATATTTTTAGCAACTGTATTTACAATGATGAAAAAAGGAATTCAAATGTTTCTGTTAGCTTTCTTCTGATTGTTCTTTGAGACTTTCTAGTGTTCACATAAAGAGACCTAGCATTCGAAATCAATATTATGTTAATGTTGGTTGATAAAGCAGACCAATTTGTTACGCACAACCTTGCTGGCAAATAGTATTCAAAACCACCAGTGCTCTAACCGAATTTCCACACTGCTAGATTGTTCAAACCAAGGGTTCGAAGAAGAAATTTCAAATTTCTCTCATCATCAAAATCTCTCATCAGCTCTTAATATGTTGTTTTTCTTTCTAGTTAACTGTTAAAAGAGCAAAAAACACAAGGTACCTATGCAAAAATAGAGAGGTGTTCAAATGAGCATTCCTCTTCATTTCAAACAAGCATGTAAAATTATGCAACATCGATCTTTCCCACAAAAATGTCAAAAAAAGATTTCCATATTGACAGTGCAAAATGGATACGTCAGCTGAATTTATTTAAGCTATATTTCAGCCCCTTGGGTCCTCTTCATTTCCATGCAGTACTGACAGTCAGGACCCAAATTCTGACTATTTGGGACTATAGTCCCAACCTATCTAAATTATTTGCATTTTCCTTATTTTGAACCTGCTCAGAAAATGCATTTTCTGGCTTACTGACTTAAATGACGTAAATCATGGCAAGGAGCTCAGGTGAGAATGAGGTGATTCTGTATGATTATGAAAATTTGTTTAGTTGCAAAAACTAAGGAAGAATACAAGCTTCAACCTAGTATTTTTGCCATGTCTCTGAGTTCCTTTTTAAGGTTTAGATAGGACAATCGAATTACCCATCACTTATTTACTTAAGAAGGTTGAAGACTGACGAAAGGTTGTTACTTTCCTGTCGGATGTATGGTAACTATATGTGCTTGTACCTGTATGCTTGACAAAAGCGATTTATGAAGATGAGAGTTCATTGCAGTGAGCACTGATCACCTAGCTAACCACTGGCCACTGAAAAATCGCATTTGTATTGAGACTCAGATTTTCCGTGTCAGAGTAGAATTTTGCATTGTGAGGACGGCCGTGGATATTTTGAATGTCCTACTAGAGCAAATAGTGAAAAATTAAAGCGTAAGTTGCAGTCATGAGCTAAAAAATTTATTTCAGTAAGTTGTAACGTAATGCCAGATTAAGAGCATGTTCCACCCTACTTACCGTAGTTACTACGCTAGGCTGGAGCAATTTTTTATTTTTTCATCAAATATCAGGCTGCGGGCTGATCGGACCAAGCACGTTGCAGAGATGCGTAGTTACTACACTCCCAAGCGTGGTAAGCAAATAGTTACTATTTCGAACTTGAATGACACCTAAGAGCATGATGCAAACCTAGTAAAACTGATATTCAGTCATGAGCTAAAAAATTTATTTAAGTAAGTTGTAACGTAATGCCAGATTAAGAGCGTGTTCCACCCTACTTACCGTAGTTACTACGCTAGTCACCGTAGTTACTACGCTAGGCTGGAACGATTTTTTTTTTTTCGGTCAAATATCAGGCTGAAGGCTGATTGGACCAATCACGTTGCAGAGATGCGTAGTTACTACACTCCCTAGCGTGGTAAGCAAATAGTTACTATTTCGAAAAGGTTGGAATGGCCAGAGAAGTAACTTTTTGTGAGGCTGGAACGGAAATAGTAACTAATAGTTACTATTGGTAGAGGGAAGGAACATGCTCTAAAGCACACACTCTAAATTTTGTTTACTTTTGCTCAGTTGCTTTTGCATCCTCACACTTCGAAGTTGCTGAAATTATTGTCTTGAAGGTATTGTACCAGTTTTGCATCACCATCCAAACTGTCTGAAGCAAAGTATCCTTACTGGAGAAAAAGAACATTCAAAATTTTTCTGTGTCTAAAAAATGTAAAGAAACCTGGAACACAATGACTTTTAGCCGATAATAAGCTCTAATTTATAAATACCACTGGATTGTTTACATATGAAAGTCAAACCAAGGTACTGACATTTAGATAAATGTTCTAAGAAAGCAAACCTCTTTGCCCTACTGCACTAGACTGGGCTAGCTAGTGTAGTAAACCCAGAGTAAACCTACTAACCTGGGAACCCAACTTCTTCAGAGACCTCTTCCCAGGCTATTTGAAGATGAGAGTGACCCTTGCTGGGATCTTTTTGGCTTCTGTCGTAAATAACTGGACGGTTTCTGATAGCATTTATCAATCCTAGACTGTAATGTCCAGTTTCCATTTTTGTTGTTTGTGTTGTTTAATGGAGCTTCCAGAATTTCTTCTCTATGCTCCAGAATCTTTTTTCTTGGCTTTCTCCAACCTGAAAATGACCAATTCTTGATTAATTTACCCTGACCCCCTCACCATCACATAAACATGCTTCGTCACAATAACTAATCTACTACAAAAAAAAAAAAAAAAAAAAAAAAAAAAAAACATTCAATTAATCTAATACCCTGTCATACTTTAAAATTTAAATCAATATAAAAACTTAAAAACCAACAATAATAGTCAAAAACTTTCAAAAAGTGTAAAAAACCAAAAACACTAAAAACTAAAAGAAAACATCGCTCTTCCTACTTAAAGAAGGATGTCCTACCGTCGTTAGGAAATCCTTCAACGTAGTGGCACCTTTTACTTTCAAACAAAATCACGTGAAACTACTATACACTTTTATCGTATGTATAACAAACAAAAAACAATTTTTTTTTTTTTTTTTTTTTTTTTTTTTTAATAATATCTTTCTTCAACAACAAAATTACGACTTATTTTCATTCACAAACAAATATGAAAACAAATCGTAACCCAACCCCCCCCCCCAAAAAAAAAAAAAAAAAAGGGAAAAAAACTAAAACCTCCCTCACAAAATATAAAAATCTTATATCTTGAAAATATACATACTTTTTTGACTATTACATACTCAAAAAAACAAAAACAATTTAAATACCTTCTCATTAACCAAACTCAAAACTAATTTATAAATTCAAATCAATAAACAATTAATATTTTTAACATTTACATTATTATCTTACAATTTTTAACTTTTAAATAAAAACTTACTTTATATTTACAATTTACTCTTTACAATAATAATTTACAATTTTTCAACAGGGGAGGAAGAAACGGATGTGGCTACGTTACATTGCATGCATTATTAGAATTTCCTACACCATCATATACATGCTACCCATTGGGTTACAACACTCCAATTAAACCAGTATCCTTTACATATTGTCCTAAATATTTAACCATCTCTTTTTGGTTATTTTTCCCAACTTTTCCTAATAGTTCTTTAATCCCAAACTGTATTCCTCTCTTTTCAATTTTTTCTTTCAGTCTTGATCTGGGTGTCTCATATTTTTTGCACTCCATCAGTACATGGTGCAAGTTTTCTTCCACTTCACAGACCTCGCAGTCTGGAGAGTCTGTCATGTTCCATCTTTTCAGCATCTTTTTTGTCTTTGCGTGCCCAGTTCTTATTCGGAATATAATGTCTGCTAGCTTTTTTTCTGGATGCACCATTTTACGACTGATGTATTTGTAATCAGTAATTTCTAGGTACAGATTCAACGACCTTCTCTTGAAATTTTCAAGTTCCATTGTCTTTAGTTTCTCAGTAAACTTCATTGTGGCTTGACTTGGAGGTAAAGGTGGGTCTATCATGGTTTCCTTTTTCGTTGCTTCCTTTGCAAGTTGGTCAGCTTTTTCGTTCCCGTATATTCCTACATGGGCTGGGATCCAAATCATTGTGACGGCACTTCCTGATTCTTCAATTATCCTTACATTTTGTACAATTTCTCTTACCATGGTTGGTGCTTGCTCATGGCCTTTTTTTAGGTATTCTAGGCATGATAGTGAATCTGAACATATTAGAAATTTCTCTTCTGTTCCTTCACTTAATATTTCTTTTACTGCTGTCGCAATAGCGAATAACTCAGCCATGTAAATGCTGGTATGGTCAGCTAGTCTCTGTTGCACTCCTCTTTTCTTATGATCATCCCATACACCACATCCAGTGTGACTGCCCATCTTTGATCCATCTGTGTAGTATTTCCTGTGATCTTTGTATCTTTCTAGTTCCATCAGTGCAAACTGTAGTAGGGACTCCTCAGACAATCCTGCTTTCTGTCCTATATCTTCGTGTATTTTCAGCGTGATATTCTTTTCTAATCCTTCCGTTTTTTCCAGCAGATCCAGAGGTATAGTAAGTGGTGACATATTTACTGGGAAATCTCTAATATGTTTTACTACTGATGGGGTATCATGCTTTCCGAATCTGTAATCCATCAGATATGGATCAAGTAAGATCTCATTCCTGATAATGTCTTCTTGTTCTATTCCTCTTTTCTTAAATATGTATTTTGTCATGAGTATTTTTCTCCTTGTTGGCAGTGAAGTTGTGGCAGTTTCAATATGCAAAGCTGGGATTGGTGTTGATTTTAACGCGTTTGTTACTCTCCTAAGAGATTCATTCCATTTTGTATTTAATTTAGAGAGTAGCTGTTCTTTTGCTGATGCATACACCAGAGATGCATAGTCAATTTTACCAAGGATAATAGATTTCGAAAACTGAAGAATGATGTTTCTAGGGATTTCATACCCTCTATAGCTAAGTGCATTTATCAACATTTGCCTTTTATCAATTGCAGCTATGAGTTCGTCTATATGTCTTTTCCATGTCAGTTGACTTTCAAGGATTACACCTAAGTACCTTACATGGTCAACTTGCTTGATTGTTATGTTTCCCATCTTAATTAATGGGTCTGGAATCTGGGATCCCTCTTTAGAAAACATCATTAGTGCTGTTTTATCTTCAGACATAACAATCTCTTTTTCCTTTGCCCACTCTATGATGTGATCTACAGCTTTTTGGGCATAAGTTCGTATTTCATCGATTCTTCTAGCTTCAACTGTCACTGCTAGGTCATCTGCATAAAGGTAGATTTTAGTTCGCTGCAAATTTTCCGCACTCAGGTCACTGATATACACAGCAAAAAGTAGCGCACTTAACACTCCCCCCTGGGGAACTCCCGATTCCAATGGTCGAACTGTAGATAACGTGGAATTAATCCGTACAGAAAAAGTTCTCTCACTTATCCATTCACTTAACCACACTTTATATCTTCTTTCAATTTTCAGTTCACTGATTTTCTCCTTCAGTTTATCAATGTTTACTTTATCAAATGCTGCTTTAGCATCAAAAAATATTGCACATGTATAGTGGTTCTTTAAGAACCCTTTCTTGACATTGTGCTCAAACCTGAGCAGAGTATCTGTGGTGCTTCGTCCTGCATAAAACCCACATTGCTCAATCTGGATTTTATTCTTCAGTGCCTTCAGAATTTTTTCCTTTATCATCCTTTCTAGTAATTTTGCTAAACATGAAAGAAGGGATATCGGTCTGTATGAAGCAGGGATGGTTGGGGCTTTCCCTGGTTTCAATATGGGATGTATTATTGCATGTTTCCACATTTGGGGTATTACTCCTTGATCTAGCGACTGGTTGAACAACTTAAGGATTACTTCTAGTAGTTTTTCAGGGAGGGATTTCAACATTTTATTGTGAACTCTGTCATTACCTGTTGCTCCAGGTTTTAGTTTTGATAATGCTTTTTTGAGTGTATACATGTCTAGTAATGGTTCCTTTTTTCTTTGATCTCTAGTCTGTTCCGATTCTGATGTCTGTGCTGTTGATGAAGCTGGTCTTGTTGGGTTTGCTGATATATTTTTTGATGTTCTTTCAAACTGATCAGCAAGTACCTCTGCTTTCATGTGGTCCTCAAATACCTGCTGATCATTTATAATCAGCATTTTTGGTTCTACTCTGTAGTTTTCCCTCTTGATAAATTTCTTGAAATTTCTCCATAGACTTCTTGAGGGGATGTTTCCACTAAATTTTTCTTCTATGATCCGTTTCCACGATTTAACTCTTTCCTCTTTTATCGCTTTCCTAAGTTCAGCAGTTACTTTATTAAGGGCTGTTCGTTTCTCTTCACTTGGATTGGTTTTAATCATTTTCCTTAAATCTTTTCTCTTTTTTTTCAGTGCTTCACATCTTGCAGTCCATCCTGGGGCTGAATTGAACCCTTTCTTCTTACTGTCACCAACTGTTCCCTTTACAACAAAGTGCTTTTCGCCACTTTCGAGCAATAAATCAGTCAGCTTCTCTATGGCTTCTTCTGTGGGGAGCACACTGATGATGTTTAAGTTAATTTCTTGCAAATCTTTTTTCCATCTTTCCAACCTCTTCTCAGAGAAAGACCATCTTTGATGGTTGCTGGGTTGGGTTGTTTCTTTCCATATGTCAATTTCATTATATACAATGAAATGATCTGAGTCAAAATCATCTTTTGAATATATGTTCGTCAGAGTAGCTAGTTCTGTTGAAAGCAGTGTTAAGTCTAAAGTTGTTGTCTGCCCATTCACTTTATTAAGCCTTGTTTTAAGGTTTCTAGGTGTGGCTAGCACTATTTTTCCTTCGGGGTCCATTACTATTTCTATTAGTTGTTTTGCCTTAGCATCATCAGTGTGCTGGTCATTCCACAGAGTGTGGTGTAGGTTGAAGTCTCCCACTATTACTTTTGGATGTTCTGTTTGTTTGAGGATATCTTTCATTTGTGTTTTGTTGAAATTTCCAGTTTTATTGTTATAGTAGTTCACTACACTTAATGTTTCACCTTTGCAATTCATAATCTTGACAGCACCCACTTCAGGAGATCCTTTTTGGTTTATTCGTATTTCATTAGCACTATATTTTTCACTTACTAGAGTTAAAAGACCACCTCCTTTTCCTTCTTTTCTATCCCATCTGAAGGATATATAACCTTTGTACACTGAAGTGTCTTTTGCACTGTGGAACGTCTCTTGGACACAAACCACATCCGGTTTATCTCTTATTAGCAAGTTTCTGAGCTCGGCTCTCTTACTGAGAGATAGACCATTTGCGTTCAGGTTTACAATCTTCATGATCTTCTTGCTTTCCTTTTAGGAAGAGTGGTAGGTGGAGATTCGGAACTCGTCTTTCTTTTTGAGTTCAGCTCTGGGTCTTCCATGCCATCATCCGAGTCCTGTTCTTCACTCTCTTCAGTTTCGGATCCTTCTTTTATGTCTTGCATCTTCTTCCTTATTTCTTTCAACTTCTTTTTGTTTGCTGTTGTTGTTGGGATGATCATAATCAGGCATGTAACAATATCACTTAGTTTGGCAATCAACT
This sequence comes from Branchinecta lindahli, assembly GCA_023053555.1. NCBI lineage: Eukaryota > Metazoa > Arthropoda > Branchiopoda > Anostraca > Branchinectidae > Branchinecta > Branchinecta lindahli. The sequence goes on along the minus strand of JAKZAO010000011.1, from coordinate 17,512,755 downwards.
CATTTTGCTTCTCCACTGTTTTTGAAAGGGCTGCAAGCGCTTTACTGTTCACGTTGTCTTCATGTGTCTGGGAGGGAGAGGAGTTTTTGGTCACTAACTGCGGGAAAGCACTTTCATCTTGGGAATTTGGTGGCAGATGTGACTGTGTGTTAGCAATTTGTTTTCTTGCCTCCTTTACTGGCATATCTTCAAGAATTGCTTTTTTCAACACTTGTGACCTTTCTTGTCTTATGAGGCACTGTTTTGAGTTTGCTGTGTGATTCTGACTACAGTTCACACATTTTTGGGAGCTCATGTCCCCACTGCTGGGGCAATCCTTGTTGCTGTGGGCTCCTGCACAGATCATGCACCTCTCTTTTCCTCTACACTCTGGAGCTCTGTGTCCGAATCTCTGACATTTAAAGCACTGGATTGGTTGTGGGAGATACTGTGACACTCGCTTTTTCATTCCCCAAACTCCAATGCTTGAAGGGAACTGTTGATCACTTTTAAATGTAACAATGACACCATAACTATTTCTCTCATCACTTGGTTTGCCCATGAGGCGTACCTCTGAGACACATTCATTTTCAAGTAGTTCTTGTTTCGTTTCTTCAAAACTTGCAACTTCTTTCTCCATAAACATCACTCCTATTCTTTTGAGGATCTTATTCTTGAACATAGCATCTTTGTCACCCTTTTCAAAGACAATGAAATCCTCATTGTACTTTAATTCTTTCACTTCAAGAATCTTTCTTGCATACAGCTCATTTTTGGCAAGGATCACTATGGAACCTCCTGGTCCTGATCTGTTCATCACTTCCCCATAACTCTCTTTTATACCACTTGTCTTGAGCAAAACAGATAGCTTCTTTGCCACATAACCTTTCGCTACTTCTGGGACCGGTCCAGTTTGCTTTACACTCGCAGACCCACTTGCACCTTTGATCAGGTATCCAAGAATATACACTTCACTCCGATTTTCACCTGGCACTGCTTCTTGGCCTCTGGCCATGTCACTTCTAGGACTGGGGTTCTCCCCCATTCCTAGCTATGTTATCCCTCCTAGTTTCTACAACCAACAAAATACACACAACTATTCTACAGGAAAATACAATCAATAACACACAAACCTTCACCAAATTACTGCTGGTTATGTCAATAATTTTAAAAAAAAAATTTGTCAAAATTCAATCAACAATTCCAACACCCATCCGTTTTCTTCCTGAGTTTCCATTTTGGTGTTTAGGGCAGTTTCATCTTTTCTTTTGAATGTTTGTTGCTGCTGCTGCCGCTGCTGGTAGACTGTCAGGGAAGCCATAGAGTTACAAATTGCACCGTAACCGACGAAAACGGCTTCACTACCCAGATTTTGCGCCCGGATTCTGGGTTCCCGTTTTCTTCGATATCGGTTTGGGTAGTGAAGACAGGTCTGAAAGCACCCCGGACGCGTCCGGGAATCTGGTAGAAAAATCTACCAGATTCTCGGATTCTGTGTGAGAAGAAGCGGGAATTTGAAAGTAGTTTTCTTTTGACTTGGAGAAATTATGTTGAGATGGTAAAATCTAAGAAAATGACAGAAGTGCTGAAAAATGCCCAAAAGTGGACTGTTGAAGAGACATTTGATTTGATTTCTGTCGGGACCGTCTTCACGTAACCCGGACCCCAGATTCTGGGGCGTCTGGGTAGTGAAGTCCGACCTTTATGTCGTACTTTTGGTACAAACCCATGGCTGCTTCATGGAAGTAGATTCCACTTGGCTCTTTTCCGGCTTATTCCGAAACTTAGCCTAGTGGATCAGGCTACCAAGACCAGGGCCCTCGGGTTTTTACGAGCTGGAAAGTGAAGCTTCCGTTCGTTGAATTGCGTACGCGAAGTTTCTTCTAGCTTTTGCAGCGGTTCATCAAAGGGGAGGGGGGAGAGACTCAACAGAATGATGTTTTTTTTTCTTCTTTTCCTGCGGCTCAGGAACATCATTGGTATGCGAAAATAAATCCCTGATGTTCAACCGAAAATATGTTGGTTTTAAATTCTTTAAAATGTTGTGTGTACAGTAGAGGTGTGCTTATTTGAACGTTTGTTGACTTTGAACTTTTTCATGCACTTGCTGTGACAATAGTTAACTACAGTTAGTCGAAGTAGGTAATTAAGGGCCTCTGTAAACACCTGAATAGGTAATTAGGATCTTCATTCTACCATTTAGCCCAAAACTGCACTGTTCACATTTAAGTAACTGTTCAAAATAAGCATACCTCTACTGTACACAGTTTGGTATAGATTTTAATAGATGGAATAGACGGTTTGGAATATCTATGTACAGAGATTGGAAGAGACAGTTATGGAATACATGGAATGGATAGAACAAAATTCTGTTTTAATGGGTTAGGGCAGAGGTGGGGTTAACCGGCGCTTGTCATGTCATAGGCGTTTGGCGAGACTGAGGATATATTCAACGTTAGGCTTAGCCTATAAAATGATGTTTTGCCGGGCGTGATCTGGCCAAGAAAAAATTGTAGCGACTATTCTGGAGTTTTACGGCAACCGAGCCTTGTGAAAACGCTGTCGACTAAATTGTAACGGATTTCCATACAGCCGTGACGTATTTAGTGACGTCACGTGATTGTGGGCCCAACATAGCATTTGATTGTCCCTAGGCCGTTTCATAAATGTAAACGTGACCTGCGCTTCGCTGGCCGCACGGCTCTATATATATACATTTAAATATATATTCACCATTAGGAAGAAACTACACTTTTTCGTTTTCTGAGGTAAAATAGATAAATTTGGGTGTGACGTCACGCTTGTGTCTAGACCGTGGGAACAACGTAGCCGGAACCGCCTTATTTGCGAATTTACCCTTACGCGTGTTGTATACTCGCTGATGGCCACAGAAGGCGAATCTTTTCCCCGGCGCGACACAAACAAAAATCGACTTGGAGTTCAAAAGGCGCGGCGCGAGTTTTTCCCCTAGCGACGTAAAAGTCGACTAGGCGAATGTGAGTCCGCGCTCTGTGGGCATAAGGCTTAACTGTACTGATTATCAGCAGTCAGCATACCTTCTTTTCAGGCTTCTGAATGACCCGGAGACGCATCGTTCTCACAGCCACCCCACAGTTCCGAACTCGTTCAAACCCGGGTACGACGAAGCTCTACGGGTTCACACCCTCTCCAAATTCTTCTATCTGGTCTACTTCCTAGATATTGCCAAAGAGCAGCGATTGGTTAGCCACAACCCATGTCTGTTCCGGAAGGAGTCTGTATTCAAGGTTCGTAAGCTTTCTCTCTATGAACTACATGAAACTCTCTATCTGATTAGGTTTAGCCAGCGTTTGTCATACCCTATGCCTCATACCTTCTTTAATTTGGTATAAATAAATGATTGATTGATTGATTGATGTTGGGTACCGTGACCTTTTTCACTATAGAGCAACTCTGGTTGGTTGGTTGAAACACTCAACTCCTCCATCTTTATTTGGTAATGCAATGCTTCCGATGCTTCAGCCTAAAACCTTATGTCATATTTCTCAGCACTAGCTTTCACCTCCAACCGTTCCTTAAAATTCAGCTCCCTCAGATTGTAGATTATTTTTTAGTTGCTATAAACCGTGATTCCAGTTTTTATCTTTGTTTTGTGTTTTACTATGAGTGAATATATCTGTGTAGAGTATTTGACGAGAAGAAATTTGTATTACCTTCGGGTCTTTGAAAAATCAGTAGTTGCGTTTTTGCAGATTGCGAGCGTGTTCCACCCTACTTACCGTAGTTACTACGCTAGGCTGGAACGCTTTTTGAATTTTTCGGTCACATATCAGGCCGCGGGGTGATCCGACCAATCACGTTACAGAGATGCGTAGTTACTACGCTAACTACGCTCCCGAGCGTGGTAAGCTAATAGTTACTATTAGTTACTATTTTGAGAAGGTTGGAACGGTCAGCGTAGTAACTTTTCGTGAGGCTGGAACGGAAATAGTAACTAATAGCTACTATTGGTAGAGGGGTGGAACACGCTCTGCGTCTTTGCCATGGTATCTGATACCACTGTCTAAAGTCGTAGTTACTGTAGTATGCCACGGTCAAAAGTCGTTTTTGCAGTTACTGAGTATCTGGCCAGTTACCGTGGAATCTCATACTCAGGTACCGCGGTCCCGACCGTTGTAACTGACCGTGCTATATGAAGAAGTCATCTCACTTTCATCATCAGCGAGCCTAGGTTTTTGTCAAATTGGTGGGAAAGAAGTTTGGCATTTGCGATGAATGAATGAATGAATATTTTATTAGCCAATTGGCCGTACAAAACACATAATGGTAACAATTACAATACACTTTACATCACTCAATAGTTGCGTTTTTGCGGATACCATGGTATCTGTTACCACGGTAACTGGATCTGCAATTAGTCGTTTTTGCAGTTACCGTGGTTTCTGATATACGGTTCACTGCAAAAACGACTGTTGCAGAAATTGCACCTTTTGAAGTCATCCCAAAATAAAAACTGATATCCAGTTACATCACTAAGTGCTGAACTTCTTTTTCACCAATTTGACAAAATTTGATGAAAGTGAGATGCATTTTCCAGATACCACGACCAGATATCACGGTCGGACCGTGATATCTGAATATCTGTTACCACGGTAACTGGCCAGTTACCACGACAACCGCAAAAACGCCTTTTGACCGTGGTATCAGATACCACGATAACTGCAAAAACGACTTTAGACCGTATATCTGATACCATGGTATCAGCAAAAACGCAACTAATGATTATCTTATTTAACTAATACGCTCTTTAGAAATTGGCACATTTTAATTATCTTAGCTTTATTTTTTGTTTCGAGGACGTCAGGGAACTTGATAGTATACCCATTAAGAAAATGTCTCCTGGGGTCTGAGAGTTGCTCGCAATCAACCAGAAAATGTCCCGCTTCCTCTGTATTAAAGCACAGGGGGCATTGTCGCTTACTATTTGGAGTATTGTCAGTATTTTTTTTTTTTTGGGGGGGGGGGGGGACTTATAAAAGTACGGATGCGTCAATCGTCGTTTTTGCAGAGCAATCGTAGTATAAGATACCATGGTAGCTTCAAAAACGACTAAATGCAGATCCAGTTGTCGTGGTATCAGATACCATGGTATCTGCAAGGGTGCAACTAAGATTGAATAATCTTTCAGTGTATCTTGTTTTGTTTTTAGAAAACAGCGGATCTCCTCACGTCGTTCAGTCGCGACTTCCTGTCAAAAGAGGGAGATGTTGTTAAGCATTTGAGCTGCTACGGATGGAAGACTCACCACGAACAGAGGCCTCTAGACGAGTACGACTTCTCTGTGAGCGACCTAGCAAAAGACCTCATTGATGGCATTCGACTCGGGTAAGTTTGAAATTTCGATTGCATTTCAGTCATTCAGTGATGGGCGAACCCGAATCCGGATCCGAATCTGGGATTAGTTCTTTTGGCCGGACTCGAGTGCGGATTCGATTCTTCTGCTTGTCAGGTTGGATTCGGATTCGGACTTGGATCCCAAACCCTCAGTCTTACGATTCCGCTCAAATTGCTAGTCTAAATCCTTCCAGTTTCCGTTTTTCCAATTTGTACACAGCCTGCTTAGGCAATACAACTTTTTGGTCTCAACCTCAGGGATCTATCACGTTATCGGATTACCTTAGATATATTATATATTTATTTATTATATATTTACCTTAAAGGTCATCTGAATGAAGTCTAACACCCTAAATTGCCCCTTTTACATACTGCTTACCATTTATCTCTCGAAAACTGGACTAAAATCGGATGAAGTTTCACCGTGCTATAATTTTCAGCCTTTTTTCCGACTTGTCTTGATCGTACCGCTCGCCGGAACAGTTGTAACAGTCCATGCGTAACAGTTCATGTTGTAACAGTCCACGCCGTAACAGTCCATGCGTTTATCCATCCATGCGCTGTTTATCCATCCATGCGTTATCAACGTACCTTTATCCATGCGATAATGACAGTTTAAATATTGGCGCTAAATTTGTCTTGGGAGGTCGTAACGAATCGCCATAGGGAGACTTAGAACTTCAAGAGTGGATAGCGCCGAAATCACTGAGCGAAAAAATTCTTCTTCTCTGTACCGGTACTGTGAAGGACGATCTGAGGGGTTCATGGAAGTATGGTATGATCGTTCAGGTGTCCTTTAAACATACCTTCGTATATTTTCTTTAGCCGAGTGCTTGAGATTCTACTCAACCGCGACGACCTAGTCAAAAGTCTGCGACAGAACGTCGGTTCTCGGACTAACAAAGTATACAATGTCAAGATTGCACTTCAGGCTTTAGCCGATGCGGGAAAGCCCATCCCCTCCGTCGACGTCCAAGACGTCCTGAATGGTGACAGGGCCAAGATATCAGAACTCATGAGGCACTTGATCTTCGAGTTCCAGGTAGGTGTTTTCAGGAATAGATAACTAACTAAGATAAAAAAAAGGTTGCCGCAACACTTCACGTTGCCCAGGCAACGTAGGTCTAGTTAAACTTGATATTTGGAAAGAACTCGTCTCAGATGTCCCACGTTGCGATTGGGATGACACTTGGTGGGAAGAACAAACGTCTAGATACATCAGCGACAGAACCGGACCGAATTCGGGCACTGGAGGGAGTCGGAGGGGTCCGGAATTCTGGTGATCGCGATTTAAGGTACTTCCAGATGTGCTAGGACGATGAATCTTGGCCTGAACATTAGAGACTTTATAAGATCGGTTTAGAAATTGTCCCTTCCAAGATCCGACCATCCCTTGAAGTACTCATCTTCACCGCAAAGTACGATAAGATAAGATTTTATTTGCGATAAGGGCCAACGACCATGGAAAATACATAGAAAAGGAACGCCAAAACAATAATAATAATACCTCTTATAGGCCCTATGGGCTAGGGCTACCCTGAGGAACCTCACCAGCTGTTTTATCTTCCCAAAACACCTATCCCCCATTACGCCACACATGCATTCTTCATCCACCCTCCTCCATTCACTCCAAAAATGTCAAACCTAAGTTCATCAAAACTTTTGCATTCACACAACAAATTTTTTTAAATTCTCATCCATGCTACCTCACTTCGGACATGGATAAGGACCGGACTGAACATTTGCCCTCCCGATATACCGTCTTCTCTCCCCCCGTGGCAGACTGTCTGCCCTACAACTAATCACCCCTGATAAAATTAGATGATAGAATAGAATAGGCAGTCAGTCTTAATAAAATAAAAAAATAAAAATTGCTACAGTACCGTGCGCGTAGATAAACCATGTTTTATCTTACTTATTATTATTTTTTTTCCGCCGTAGATGGGCTCTGCGCATTCGCTATGGCCTAAGATAATTAAAATGTGCCAATTTCTGAAGAGCGTATTAGTTAAATAAGATAATCATTGAGTGATGTAAAGTGTATTAGGCATAGGCATAGGCATAGGTTTATTACAGAACGAACAGTGTAGCCAAGGCTACACTTATAATTGTTACCATTATGTGTTTTGTACGGCCAATTGGCTAATAAATATTCATTCATTCATTCATACCCCTCGAGCCCAAGCTGACTGGGTTATATTCAAACAATGCATGTAGTTTTTTTTTTTCGTTTTAGTAGTTTATTGCCTGATTCTTCGCCCGCACCTCCAAGGGTAAGAACGGTAGTATAAGATATGGAGTCAACTTTAACCCCATTCATTGGCTGTCTCTACTCCTAGCACCCACTCAACCTCCTGTCCTTCCTTCTAGGAACGACAGCCCCTCAGATAGTTTGAAGCCAAGCGGACCATTCATTTCAAACAAAATCCCTCGCACATCATCTTAGAGGGATAATTAGCTGATCAAGAAGAAACCCCGAAAATCTCGTTTTCATAATTTTGTTTAGCCCCTCAGATAAAGCGGTGTCACGTTTTTGTTTACTCCATAAGAAATTACTGTAGATTTCGAGAATGAGTATGGACTGGTCAGTTACGGGAAGAAGGGTGGTTAAGCGTCAAGTTATTTTAAATTTTGCCTATTTATTTATTTCAGCTCGATCAGTGTCTTGACCCAGCCAAGATTGAGTTTGAGAATGCATATCTCGTGAAATCCCTTCGTTTTCGTGCTAAAACTGCGTCCGAAGCTGCGACATGCCTACGACTTATCGAAAGTCCAGAAGCGGCTAAGAATATGGCAGATTTGGGCTTAGATGAAAAGATGACAAAGCTCTTCCGCTGGGTCCGATTGGTTTGCGCTCACCAAGGCATAAAGGTTAGTTCCTCCTGTTTTTCTTGGAATTGTCTTTCCAGCGGTGTTGCCACTGGTCGCAGAACTCGGATATTTGTCACAGGTCTTCTCCCTAGATTCACAGCTTTGAAAAAATTTGTCACAGGAAATCGCACTCACGCCAAAAATGTCGCAAATTCTCTTCAAACTCTTTTCGGAAAAATGATTTTTTGTTTTTTACGGTTATTAGCAGGGGAAACTGGAACCTTAGAATCCAGGATTTTTCGCTGAAACTGAAAAAAAAAAATGTCGTGGACGCCAGAATGTCACAGATTTTTGCGGCCATATGTCACAGGTTCCGTCAGAGAAAAGTGGCAACACTGCTTTCCAGCGTTTAGGAGGATGACCAGATAGGCGAGAACTGTACATGAGCGTTAAAGATGGTTTTTAGTAGTTTATCATGGGCTGGACGTGGCCGAGCCATCTGATGGTGGGTTTAAATACTGCGTAAAATCCGAGCGTATTTTACGCACGTGTTTGAGCTTGAAAAGATCTCTAGCAATACGGACATATTTGAGAAATCGGTCCGTCAAGGAGTCCTCGGGAAAGAGTGAGGATACGACGAACTAGACTTCCAACATCACGTCCCACTGTTGTATCTCCTGATCCATCAGTTCCCGGACTGATGTTGTGTCTCTTTTTTAACAACACCTGCGACATCTCCTACTGCATGACCTTGCCCCTCCCCATTAATCCAAAGCGAGCTCTCCCCAAAATGGTCAAAAATTTGTGTTATCTGGGAAACCCAAGAATCACTTGATTCATCCCGTAGGGATTCCAGATATGCTGCTTTAAAGTTTAACTGAAAAGCCAACTTATTTTGTATAATTCAACTGAGTTATTTGCTGCATTATTTGGATTTAATGTTACTGGATTTTTTTTTTATTTTCACTGTTTGCCGTAGGAAGTCGTTCAGAAAATCTACGGCCGTCCTCACAACGCAAAATTATACTATGACGCGGAAAATTTGAAACTCCATACAAACGCGGCTTTTTACTTCCGGCGGCCAGTGACCAGCTTACGGAAGGTACTTCACTGCTTGAACTCTTATTTTCGTGAATCGTTTTTGTCAAGCATACAACAGAGGTACCACAAATCCGACAGGGGAATTTCACTATATGAAAATTGATTATTCGTGAACAGCGGAGCAACGAAGTAACGCATTTTCATAGGGTCTTCAAGCCTCTTTTAAGTTTATAAGTGATGGGTCATATTGGGTAACCAGTTTGTCCTATCTCAGCCCTTTTCGGTTAAACTTTAAGTACTCGTACTCGTGGCATATTAATATTCTTTCCGCAATACTCACCATCGTAACTAACGTTCTATCAGGGACCCATACATTTTTTTTACAGGGGGCTTGTCAATAAGAGATTTCTCATGCTATGTTGACCGCACGGAAGATAGTTCGAGAAATACCCAGGGCCAATCACGTTCAAATCAAATCAAATCAAATCGTTTATTCATTAGGAAACTTACACAGGGCGTGTGCCGACTAACTGATTCACCGTCAATATAAATACAAACTAACCTAAAAAATCAAACATATGCACTTAAAAACCAATAAAATCATGTGGGCTCTTGAATGGAGGGTGAAGCGTTAAACAGTTTAACGAAAGCCGGAACAAAACTATTACTGTATCTTACGTGGGTGCACTGGACAGGTTGCAGTTTTGGAATTGGGTTTGCAACTAGTCTTGGAGGTCTTGGCCTTTCGGTTTCAAAATCATGGGGGAGGATGTTTCGGAGGATTGGGTGTTTAAGAGTTTTTAGACCAAAATTTACCGATAATTTTTCACGACGACTCGCTAATGTACTAAGATTGAAAGTTTTTAAAAGGTTGATATAAGGGACTTTAGGAGATTTAGACACAACAAGTAGCGCTCTGTATTGGATTCTTTCAAGCGAATCGGACTGGTCGCGGGTAAGGCCAAAGTGCCAAACAGGGCAACAGTACTCTAAAGTAGGACGGATAAACGAAAAATAAATTTTAAGGAGATGTTCAGTTCGAACCCCAAAACGAGAAAGTAGCTTAAGGGAGCGGATGGCCATGTTCCCTCGTTTCAGCATCGAATTTGTTTGTTTTTGCCACTTTAGATCTGTCGTTAAGTAAACACCAAGAAGTTTAATTTCATCAGTTAGTTGCATTTGGGATAGTGGTGGAAAAAACTCAGGTTGACGTTTTAAAAAAGAAAAAGTTAGCACAACCGATTTATCCGTATTCACAAACATACAGTCAGCTGCCGCTTCATCACATATTTCATCAATTATAACTTTTGCTGAACTCTTAACATTCTTACGGCATACATCCAATACAGACAAGTCGTCAACATATTTCCAACGATCAGGAAAAGACGTTGCAAGCTCATTGATCATTACTAAAAACAATAGTGGCCCCAAAAGTGTTCCTTGAGGGACTCCGCAGAAAATTGGTAGACTATCTGAAAACACTCCTTTATATTTTGTTCGCTGAGTTCTACCGGTTAAAAAATTTGCCACTATCTTAACTAGAAAAGGATCAACATTAAATTTATTTAAAAGTTTATCCACGAGCTTGCTGTGGCTGATGAGATCAAACGCCTTTTTTAAATCAATGGCAATAAGGTTGATCCAATGATCAGGTACATCTAAATTTTTAAGGATCTTATCAACTAAACTAACTAAATAATGGGTTGTGGAGGTTTTTGGCAAATTACCAAACTGCATTGGGTCAATATGTTTTAGAATTGATTCTTTGAGCCAAGGACATAGGAATTGCTCGTAAACCTTACTAAAGATTGGTGTAATTGTTATCGGACGGACACCACTGAAGTCATTTGGGGAGTCTTTTTTTGGAATAGGGGTGACAAATCCACTTTTCCAAAAAGAAGGGTATTTTCCAGATGTAGTTATTTCGTTAAATATTTCAGACAGAGGCTTAGAAATTTTATCGGGAAAAGCTTTTATTAAACTAATTGGAATATCAATCGGGTTTATACTCGTTCTTTTTAGTGCTTTGAGCTTACGTTCCACGTCTTGGGGGTTAATCAAGGGAAAATTTGTGAAATTTGGGGGCACTTCCGGAATTTCTTCCTTAGGGAGAGGAGGTAGAGTCTGCACTATATCAACGAGATGGGCATTTAACTTATTTGCAGTGTCAACTTCCTTTTCGTCAAGATTGAAGTCAATTCCCTTTTGCACCTTGCCGACTAACAGTTTTATATTTCTATACCACTGGGACTGCTTTGATTCAAAAAGGTGTTCGACTTTTGTAGAGTAATACGCAGATCCAGCTTGTCTTGTAAGTTTGCGCAGTTTATTTTTCAGTTTATTTGCCTCTTTCGTCCTTCCATTTCGGAATAACCGTCGTTTTTCACGAACTTTATCTTTAATTTCTTTCGTAACAAATGGGCGGTCCGCGGAGTATTTTTTTGTCCTTTTTTCCGGAAAAAACTCGCAATATTTAGTTAGAAGCTTTTTCTGTAGTTCCGAAGCCTTCTTCTCGCTTCCTTCCGCTGCATAAACTTCATCCCATGCTTCATTTGAAATCCAAGTCCCAAAACTGATCAACCCATCATCAGTTATAGGTCGAGAAGTAATTACAGTAGTAGTATATTCAATTCGAATTTTATTGCGTGGGTTTAACTCTAATGTGTAATGGTAGCTTGTCACAAAGCGTACATGACAACAAGAATCTTAGGATGAGAAGTTTATCTGTAACTTTAATTGGAAATACTGAACCGCGAACCTATAATAAAAGTACCACATCATCGGTAGAAAAGCCATTACTTGGTTCCAAAACCGAGTTAAGAAAGCCTTAATCTGATTCCACATCCTAGGTGTTCTCACCTCTAATGGGCTTGTTGTGGGCTAATAAAAGAATGCGGTTTACCTGAGACGATTATGAACAAGGATCGCGGTGAGACTTTGTGGCAAGTTTGTGGCCAATACAAGATATAAAAAGACCTGCTGCCCCTGGACCAAAAGAGTCAAAAAAAGAAGTCCGAAAAGAAGTTCGAAAGGAAGTCCTGAAAGAAGTTGGAATTTTGATAGTTGTGCTGAAAGTGAAGAAGTCTTATACCCATCTTGAATATACGTAAGTGTTAAACGGTATCCAAACGGAAAGACTACGAACCCCACACGTCTCCGAGGAGAGTTGCGTATTCCCCACCGCTCGACGCTACCAAGATCTATACAGCCTAAGGGCTACGGGTTAAAACATACCATTTGTTTTACTGGTGACACGTTGTCTTCCGTTTGGAGGGGAAAGGGTAGGCTAGATGTTCTGGTAAACTGTTTTGTTACATTCTTCAGTTTAGACTTAGAGCAGCTATCATGATTAACCTGAAGATCATGCATTTTGACAGTACCAAAACTCCTTGCAATATTGCGCATCAAAGTTTGAGTTCAGAAGAATGCCGGCTCTTCAAAAAGTTATGTTTAGAAAAATCGCGTTCTTTCCGATAGAGTTAGATAGTTGGCGGAGATTTTGTGTACATAGGTTAGTTAAAATGGTGTGGATTGCAGTATTTTGCTTATTTGAATCCTTCCGTGTGCGGAATCCCCTTGCAGGCCCTCGGGGATACCGGTGGTTTTTGTCGTATTTTGAAATTACCTGGGTGTAAATAATATTTAAAAATAATAGGAATGTGGGCTTTGCAATAATATGAGTGTACGATGGTGTGATATTAAGAACGTTAAAACTTATTTGCTTGTTATTTTTGTGAGATTTTTCATTCATGAAAAAATGAGGGTGGAATGATTCAAAGATTCGGGTTCTTAGGCAAAGCGACCTTAGAAATGATGCCAAATATAACAAATAATTCGTCGAGATATGAGCTGTTCCAATAAGGGTGTATTCTGAATTTTTTTTTTTTTTGCCGTTTGGGAAATTGTCTATCGGCATGGCCAGACACCGTTAAAGTTCAAATGAAAGCCAATTGTCGTTGTCCGGAAGAAATACTCTTTCTGTGTTTGTTCCATTGGGGGACTGAATTCGATCAGTCAAGAGGCATTCGGGATCTCAGTGTTCAACTGCAGTAAGTCGAGTTGGATAACACTGAGCTTAAGTCCGGTGCAGTAGCCAGAGTTGAGACGACGGGTTGGGTAATGATAGTCCGGTCATTCCCTAGAGAGAATCCCTATTGATTTGGGTAGCTGTCCAGCGATTTTAGTTCGCGTGAGAGCGTAGTCAGACACAGGAAGCGCGACGTGCCGCGATGCAAGGCGGTCAACGTAGATGATTGATGGTGGTGATAAAAAGTAGAGAGGCGCTAGGTGTCACTAAAGAGAGGATAGAGAGATGATTTTAGAAGTCCAATGAAGGATTTCAAAGGGAACAAAATAAAGAGTTAATAAGGACAAATAAATGGGTAGAGTGGCACAAAAATTAGAAGAGGTGCGGGCGTGTAATTTGTGCTTTAACGTGTTCAGGACAATAACAATCCCAGTATACTTCATGGAGACCTAACTGAGCCTTCTGCTCGCTCAGGGGCACTTGGGCTCCAATGTTGGAAGCGCGCAAGGCGTGAGGCTTGATCTGTGCGGCAGTAGTCCGACCTAGCCTATAAGTTAGCAGATGAAAAAACAAATATTGGAAAGCCATATCTGAGTCAAGACAGTACAGTGTAGATACTTTCTACTGCTGTTAATTATTATTATTTTTCTGATACAATTAAACATTAGTCTAAACGCAGTAAATATAAAATGTTTGGTCGGCTTATTCAATAATTGTTACTTTCGTGGAAAACAATATAAAATTAAGTTAAATTCTAAAAGGGGTTGCGTGATTAAAAATAAATTATCCAAGGCGGTTGTTTTACCGAGTGCTCCATGTTTTGTTGTTGAAAATTGCTTTTGATCGCTTTTGTGTGTGTTTTTGATTGAGTATGTGCGCAAGTAGATAAGAAAGTTAATTTATTTCTATAACCACTTATTTCAGATTAAAGAAAAAAAATCCTGAAATGAGATTAATGAATAATAGACCCAGAGTTTAAATATTAAGCGCGCAAATTATGTTTCTACTGTAGTTCTATTGTTCTGTGATCCTCAGATAATGTTTGAGATAGTCTCACACCGGCCGGAACAACCTGTCTCGGCACTGAAGATGTAAGCTGTTAAAAAAAAAAAAAAAAAAAAAAAATTGATTGAATAATTATGAGTTGAGAATCATTCGGCCTGAATTGATTACGTCACAGGTTGACATCTCAAAACCTGCGGTTGAGATATAATTCGCGTTTTTAATCGATAAACGAGAAGTCGCGAGAAGTTTAAACTGCTCACGTGTTTGCGGTTGTGGCTTTTAAATGTGTTTTAAATGTCCAATCCGTGGTATTAATATGCCAAAACGCAGGAATGAGAAAGCGAAGGAAGCATTTAAATGATTTTGCTCAGATATACTGCGTCTATCATTACAGGTTTTTTAGTACTAAGATGAGTCCTAGGAGTATCCACGAAGAGTCTGTTCAACCAATAATGGACGTAGCGGGATCAGAGCATCAACGCCCCGAGACACAACCCTTGTCAAGAGAGAATGAAATGCAACCAGGATCTCCATTATTGCTTGAGACAGGACACGACATGCAGGACAACGAGGTTCTACCGGCATCGCTGGAGGATTCTACCGATGAACCGAGAAGAGACGTAGCTATAAATCGATTTCCTATTATTTCGCGTCAAAACGTACTTTTATGGCGGTCCTGGATGGACGACGTCATCGCGGAACCGCTCTCCGTAGATATTCCAGTGGAATTTTCCCTTGACCAGTTAGTTACAATCTTATCGTACGCCCCAATGGAAGCAGAAGAACCTTTGTTTGTAACTATTCCAGTGGAAGTTGCAATTAGACAATTAATCGCAATTTTGTCGCGACCAGAGAATGTCCATGCCAAGAGGGAGCTCATACTTCAACTGTACCGTTTAGAAACCTCCCGTAACATGTAAATAGTAAATCACCAAAGTACTATGTATCTTATATGCCGTGATTGGAAAACAAGTTGAAACTTGTGGCTGTGTGGCTTTAAGGGAAACGGCATGAAAGGACGAACGGTCCTAGTTAACGATTAGTCATTTACTAATCAGCTGTTTGTCGAATATATTCTGTATACCAATTAGAATTTGATCGCGTTGTATATAGTTTGCTGTGAGTTTAAATGTAACTGAAGGGCCAAAGGCCATAATTATTTAGTTTAACATAGTCTGACGTAAATTTAAATGTAATCGAAGGGCCAAAGGCCAAATATTATTTAATCGCATTCCCTATCTCGCTAACTTTATTTTTAATGGTAGGTTGGCAAACCTACCATACATGTATTATGCTTTACCATCTTTCAGGTGGTGGTGGGTCGTCAGCAACGACGTCAATGATACAGACCTACAAGCTGCACAAGCGCCAAGACCAGAAAACTCACTGCTGGTAACTTACTACGTCGGCCTGGATGAAATTAGAACCAGCAGGAGAAGAAGAAGAGGTCTATCACACCGCGAAAGAATAAAAAACCACCGAAAGATGACTTTCCGAACATATTGTTTGTAGTTGTTTCAACTAATTTGGTCCGGGTCAAAAGGTCGCATCGTTTCGGTAAAGTAGTTTTTCCTTGTATAATAATCGTCTCATCGCCAAATACAACGGTTTCAGTAGTAGAACAAATAAGTAAAAACAATATTTTTTTGTGGGGTAGTACTGTTTGTCGTTTCTCAAGAGAGAAAATCCTTTGATCTATTGGCAGTACGTCCGTGATACTTCTGATTATATAGTTAAGAGTAAGAAAAAGTCAATGCTTGATTTCGTCTAAAAATGAAAATGTTCGTAGCCCTACCTGGACGTGAATTTCGAAAAGGGGAAGGGATAATGAACCCTGGCCCTGGACGTGATTTTCGAAAAGGGGAAGGGATAATGAATTTATTTAGAAGTTTGCAAATATGAAAAAAAATAAAAATTGCCCCTTTGCCAGGAGAGTAGACAGCTTGTTGGTGCTGAGAGAGCAATGGCTTCGGGTCCTGAAAAACTCCCAAGTCACCGCTTATGAAACTCTTAGGCAAAGCGAAGAGTATGGCTTTTGTAAGATTAACTTTAATTTGAGTTTGCCAAAGCCTATACTGGAAATAGGACTGTCTGTTGTAATTGCAGGTTAGACAGACATACCGATTTGTAAAATATAAAAATAATGTAGGTGAAGTACATAGTAGAAGCAAACGGACGAAATCAAGAAAAGACTGGGGTATTTTAGTTTTGTTGGAACAAAACTTTGCATAGGGGAAAGGAGTGTCACAAAGCGTACATGACAACAAGAATCTTAGGATGAGAAGTTTATCTGTAACTTTAATTGGAAATACTGAACCGCGAACCTATAATAAAAGTACCACATCATCGGTAGAAAAGCCATTACTTGGTTCCAAAACCGAGTTAAGAAAGCCTTAATCTGATTCCACATCCTAGGTGTTCTCACCTCTAATGGGCTTGTTGTGGGCTAATAAAAGAATGCGGTTTACCTGAGACGATTATGAACAAGGATCGCGGTGAGACTTTGTGGCAAGTTTGTGGCCAATACAAGATATAAAAAGACCTGCTGCCCCTGGACCAAAAGAGTCAAAAAAAGAAGTCCGAAAAGAAGTTCGAAAGGAAGTCCTGAAAGAAGTTGGAATTTTGATAGTTGTGCTGAAAGTGAAGAAGTCCTATACCCATCTTGAATATACGTAAGTGTTAAACGGTATCCAAACGGAAAGACTACGAACCCCACACGTCTCCGAGGAGAGTTGCGTATTCCCCACCGCTCGACGCTACCAAGATCTATACAGCCTAAGGGCTACGGGTTAAAACATACCATTTGTTTTAAGCTACCGCCCAGGGGTGCACCCGGCACAGGTTTTTCATAAAAATCATGTAAATTTGTAGCAATAACATCCAAAGAAGTCCCCCCCTTGGTAGTAGGGAAATTAACAATCTGTCTAAGCTCTAAACTTCGATATAGGTGATCCAGTTTTAACTCATTAGCATCTCCAATCATAAAAATTCCGCACCCTGGGTATTTACCTGAAACATAATCAGCGCTTAGTTGGAGTTTCTGTGTAAAAAGACTTCTTTCATTCGCACATTGACCGGGGGAATAATAAAACGCGCAAACCAGGATCCCATTCACCTGGCGAGGGAGGCGTCTCGGCTTTAGGCTTACCCATAGTATTTCATCCATTTCATCTAAGCATGGTACATCGATAATCCGAGATGTCAGTTTTTCATGGGTATAAATGCCAACACCACCTCCTTTTTTACCTAGTGGGTGATCATCCGGTCTTGCTTTTAGGAAAGTATTGTACGACGGGATTGTCAGATATTCAGGGTTTTGACGGTGAACCTCGGTTATTACCAAAACTGAAGCTTCGACAATCTTGGCCAGCTGCTCCAACTCGATAACCTTATCATGATTAAGGCTCTCGGCATTACCATAAAGGAAACTTGGGAATGAATATTCTTGCGACGAATAATCTTTAGTTTTTATGGCACTTGCAGCTTCGCTCAAGTGCCATATACCGATCACTTTTCCGTCGGTCGGTCTGTCGGTCGGTCGGTCGGTCGGTCCGGTGATCGCGAGTTAGGGTACTTCCAGATGTGCTAGGACGATGAAACTTGGCAGGCATATCAGGGACCCGACCAAACTAACTTGCAAATAGTCAATTCCCCGATCCGACCACCGTGGAGGGAGTAGAGGGCGGGGGAATCCTGAGAATTTAGTAGTTTTTGTAAAACCCCTACCCCTTTCTACACACTAGTAGGTCTGCGCGCGGCGTGACGTCACGCTTTGCATCGGATCACTCTGTTAACATTGGAAAGAGCTAGTGCATTCGAGGGTCAAAGGGGTTTGTATATGTGGTGCAGTGCTGATGACGGTTTTTGGGATTTTCACGACGAAACTTGGGAGGCGTATCAGGGACCCGATCAAACTGACGTGTAAATAAAAATTCACTCGATCCGATAGTCGTGGGGGGATTGGAGGGAGGGGGAATCCGGAATATTTAGCCATGCGTAACTTTGGAACGGGTGATCGGATTCGAGTGAAATTTAATAACTGAACAGAGGGCGTGCATGTGGGGATCTTTTTCATGTCCGGACCGGATCCGACAACAATTGGGGGGGGGGGGGGAATACGTGACCGGATTGGACTGAAGAGATCGGGATGGAACTTTGTGGGAATAACAAACAAGTCCAAAACTGAACCGGATTGGCTCCGGCGACTGTGGGGGGAGTTTGAGGGGTGGGTCCGGAATTCCGGTGATCGCGAGTTAAGGTACTTCCAGATGTGCTAGGACGATGAAATTTGGCTGGAATATTAGAAATTTGACAAGATTGGCTTAGAAATCGCCACTTTTCAAATCAGACCATTCCTTAAAGTACCAATCATGACCGCAAATTAAGAAAAATACTTTTAAGCAAAATATGCATTTCCATTATCCCCATGAGCTCATGATCATTTTTGCCTCAAGGGTTTTGCTTACAAATGAAGTTCTAACTCCCTTAAAGTGTGCATCTTAACCGCAAGATCGAAAAGTACTTTTTATCAAACGATACATCTCAACCCATGATCAGTTGTCTCACAAGGGTTATGCAAAAAAAAATAATTTCTTGCACCCTTAAAGTGCGCATTTTACCCGCATTAGTGAAAAAAAAATACTTTTGATCATACGTATATATCAATGATCCCTAAGAGCCTGCTATCGTTTTTGCCTCAAGGGTCTTCCTTACAGATGAATTTCTAGTGCCTTTAAAGTGCGCATCATTACAGCCAAGTTCAACGATAAAATACTTTTTTCTCTAGCTCCCTTAAAGTGCGCATCTGAACCGCACAGTCGAAAATTACTTTTGATCAAGTAATACATCTCAACCCTTGCAAGTGCCATATGAGCTTACAGCTCTTGTTGTTTTAGTTGCAATCTTTACAAAAGGTTCAGGTACTTTAAAAGGGAATTCAGCTAATACAACAGAATTATCAAACTCATTTATTTCATTTAAAGGGGCATACCTGTTACGGACCGGAACTGAGGTTGGGTGTAAAGGTGTGAGCGGCTGGGAGGGGGGAGAGGTAAGAAATCGTTTGGAGTTACCGGGCGTGGATGTCTGAAATTCGGGAACTGGAGCGGGGGAGGTAAAAGAAAGGGGCTCACTTGTGTGATCTCTTGCTGTGATTGATGCTGATATATTTGAGGTTGGAGAGGGGGGATTTTGAGTCTGTAAGGGGGGGGAGCACTCGATCTCGCTTGAGGTAACGGAGGAAAAAACTCCATCGTGGGAGGTGGGGGTGGTAGCGGATCGAGGATTTTCCGTAAAAAATACCGTGATGTTCTTGGAACCGCTTCGCTATCCGATGCACCACTGTACCGACGCGAACTTCTGTGCTTTACGTTAAAATCCACATGTGCGTCTTTACAAAGGTATTGAAAACAACGACCGCTTGAGAACTTCGCACAAATTTTACGATGAATAAAACCACAATCCTTAGGCCTAGAACAACGATTGTTAATGAAATCTTTGCACAAATGTTGGAATTTGCATAATGTGTTCTTACAATTACTCGTCAAGTGGTAAACACACGGGGAACAGGCGACAGGGCTGATAACTGTTTCTTTCTTAGTTGCTGGCGAGGTTGCTGGGTCCGTGATAATTTTTTGAATCGCGTTTTCTTTCCGCTGTGTCACGTCTAAATGAGCAAATTTACACGATTCACCGTTACGACATACACCTTTTGGAAAAAAACGACATTTTTTCCGCTTTGATAGGAACACTTTCGGATTAACCGTAAACTTGGGTAACGAACCTTGCGATAACAGCGAATCGTCGTCTCCTCTAATATTAGTTTCACTTGCTTTGTAAATCACCTTGGTTGCCGGAGGGGACTTGGGCGCGTTGCCATTAGATTCACCCGAGGGTTTGACCGGATTTGGCACTGGTTCATTAACTAGGTTAGTCAATCGGGAGCGGATTATATCGTTTTCTCGTTCAAGTAGAATTATTCTGTGATTTTTGTCACCGATGACTGTGTTGAGAATGGAGACTTCTTTTCTGGTTTGGTTTGAAATGTCATGGAGTTTATTAGTCAGCACCGACACTTCATTATTCAGAACGGAGATTTGATGCAGGAGGTTCAGGATTTCCGTGTCTTTTGCGTCAGCACATAGGTCTGGCTGGTGAGAAGCGACTTCGGTCTGGCAATCCTGATCAGTTAGAATTGGGATAGTTTGCGTTGACTGATCACTGAAGGCACTAAGGTGTTGAGAACTTGCGTCACATTTCGTTGTGTTTAACAGAACTAGTTCGGTTTGGCATGTGACCTCGGAGGTAGGTGTCAAGTTGCTATTCCGTAAAGGAGTAAAGGTAGAGTTGAGGTTCTTTCGGAGTAGTCGAGTTGGGGAAACTTCGTTAGGTACGGCTTCGCGATTTATCGCTTGGTATGGGAAAAAGTCACGTAACGGCGAGGGGCGATTGGTTGCACTCGATAATTGTAAAACAGCGTTCGGCACTGTTCTTTTGGGGGTGGTGCTTGGGTAAGGCGGTACAGTTTCGAGGTTAGAAACACGGCAGTTGACGCACGTCCAGTTAGGCGACATGGAGCGCTCGCTTTGGGAAAGTCCCGCACAACTAGCATGCAACCAAGCCTCGCAAGCAGAACACTGAAAAGATCCACTTGTGCCACACTTTCTGTGGCATTCGGAACAACGTATAGTGTTGGAAAGGCGAGTGTCAGGCATTTTGCTCTGACACTGAGAACAGATCCAAGTAGTATCTCTGGATCTTTCAGAGTTCGAAATTCCCGCACAGCTAGGGTGAAACCAAACGGGGCATCCTGTACATTGAAAACTACCTGAGCCACAGTTCTTCTGGCACCTGCCACATGGGTAGCGCATATGTAAACAATTTGTGCACTGTCTCGATCAAGTTTACTGTCGGACAGTTTACTGCCGGACACTTTTTGTTTGCGTATAGTTCACTCTCGCTCTGTCCGACAAGTATATCTCTGTGCACAACGGAATGAATAATTAGTGGGTCTGCGCTCGGGCGCGACTGAATGAAGACTGATAGACAAAATTTGGGATTGGCAGCTGGCGTCTTGAGGGAGGAGTCTCTTTGGCGCGCACGTCCAATGAGGCAAACAAGAATGCAGATTCGACCCAGGTGGGATTTTTGGAAAGTAGGACTGGTTCGGTCAACATAGCAACATAGAAGCATAGGAAATGACAAGCCCCCTGTAAAGGAAATTTATGGGTCTTTGCTTCTATGCTGTGCCCGTGATTTGGCGGAGTAAAAATTTTTTCGCGGGGCTCCTGGAGTCGTCTGCTCGTCTATTTACATACCTCTGTTTAGGTTCGTAACTTCGGAGCTTCGTTTGCCGACGGTAGAGTCCTCTGCTGCCTCATCAGCCACTACCATCCGGACATTTTAAGGCAGGAGGATGTCAAAAGTGAAACGACAAACACCATCTGGAGTGAGGTAATTCTTCGTACTATCAAGAATAAATAACGAGGCAGAATTTCTGTCTCTCTATCTCGGTCATACAAACATGCTGAGTCGAGTAAAATACGACCGACTCCCGTTGCAGACGAGCGGGTTCGCGCCACATCACGTTTCGTTACCTCTACAAATAGCTAGATCGCCGGTAAGTTGTTAAAGAGGAAATCTAGAAGTCAACGCTGATTGGTTCTGTGGAGACGCTCTAGAGAGGATCAGCGCGCGGAGTACGCCTCCTGCTTGCCTCTTTTGATATTTCTTGTGCGGTAGGCAACGGTGAAGACGGAAGAGACAGACATCAGCTCAAAGCTACAGTAAATACTTCCAGCTCCGCTCAGATTTGTCGGGGTTTTCATAGTCGCTGCACGGACTAAACACAGAAGTTCTTACTGATTATTTGTTCTAGATAATATACCAGCATACATGAGCTATTACTCGGAAAAATAATAGCGTGCTATTACTATTACTATTACTGTAGTGTAATAGCAAAGCTATTACTATTACTATTACTGACCGAAAAAGTAATACTATTACTATTACTATTACTTTTTAAGTAATAGTAAAAGCTATTACTATTACTATTACTTTTGTGTGTATATGATTTGAACCCATATTGCCCATTTGTAATGTATTAACTATATCCTACAAGATGAGAATCCCGCTATAGGAACGCAGCTCGCAGCAAAAGAACTCGGTAGTATTTGTACGCGGAACTACGATCGACCTCCGTCGGGTCATCTTCATACCACTGACAGGGCATGCGGAGGGTGCTGCTGAACCTAAGAAACTTGAGCCGAGTTTCCCATCTTGTAGGATTAGTTTGTCCATGGGTGGAAACCCAATTGCGCCAAAGATTCACGAGGAGACCTCGGCTTTTATTCAACTTAGCCTAACAATCCCGTATTTTGCATTATTGCATCACATTGCATGGGGATTAAATTTGCATACAATCGGTCCTCTGAGGTGGGGAATTAACTAACGATACTAAACTAAAGCCAGACCAGAGTAATGGGAATTAGGGCAAAGTAATAGTAAAGTAATAGTAAAACTATTACTATTACTTCATAGATAATAGTAAAACTATTACTATTACTATTACTTAGTAAAAAAATAATAGCGAAAACTATTACTATTACTATTACTGCAAAAAAAGTAATATTACTATTACTATAACTATTACTAATAGCTCATGTATGTATACCAGCGACTTTCTCTCTTGCAGACCGTGAATAATAATAATAATAATATAGTTGCGACAAAGGCTTTCGCCTCTATAAATTTCTCGAGACACTATGTACACTAAATTGAATTTCAGCCAGGTGACGATCCACACCTGCTTTGAACTGATTAATATTTTCGGCGTTTAGTCCCCAAAACTCCTGTATTCGCTTCGTTTGGAGGATGTTCAACAGTAGCATTAACGTGGAGCGTTAGAATGACAGCTTTGGCGACGCATCCGGCTCTTCCTCAAGCACACGGCGATTCCTCATGGCCACGAAGAGTTACGCCGGTTTGACATAAGGCGTATTCTCGCCGTTCCCCGAGGACTCCACTTAAAGGACAACTCTTACTAGAAATAATATTTTCCCTATGAAATGGGTCAGAAACAAACATTTTCGAAAATACCATTACTTTCCATCTGAAATTAGCGATTTTCTCGCTAGGGCCTGTCGACTATGTCCAGCCTTCCTGCTCTCCGACGCGGCGGCTGGGCGCAAAACATTTGAAAACTGATCGCGCCGTGGTTAAAAAGTGTGATAACTAAGCAAATAAAAGAAGTAATAAACAAAAGCTTCTCAGATCCTTATGTGTGAAAGAGTTTTCAGCAGACGTTGATGATCCCGGCAAAAGTTTCGTTGTGTGACGGGCAAAACCCGGCAAGGCCAAAAAAGCGTTAAAATTTCGTAGGCACAAAACGAAACAATTATGGAGAAAGGTGGGGATTTTAGAAGCTTATAATTCTGTATGGGAGCTAGATATATTATAAAAAGCAGAATAAGCAAGAGGGGTCCTTTAAGGAGTCCCCGCGTTTTTGTTTGTTACGGGGACTCACTCCCCGTATTCTCGTGAGTCCCCACGGACGGGGAATGCTCTGATTATCATCACCGTCATCAAAAAGGTCTCCCTTTCAGAATCGGAGGGGAATCAATTTTTGCTGGTGTTGGTGCAATATAAAATTCATTAAAAATAATCATAATAAACACAACCAAAAATAAAGGAGATCCAGACTAATTTTGTCAATTGCATATTTGTTTTAAGAACAAAATCCGTTTTGGTGGCATTCCCCGTGTTCTCGCTGTTTTCGGTACGCGGAGTCCGCGTGGAGTGAGTCCCTGTATTCTCGCCGTTCCCTTCGATTCCCCGAGGAGTCCTCGGGGAACGGCGAGAATACGCCTATAGACACGTTGAGCTTTTCAGACAGACCCACGCAACCTCTGCATCGCACTTTCAGGGACGCAATGCAGAGCTTACGCAGATAAATAAAAGATTTTTCAGTGAAAAAAGAAGTTTTTGAAGAAAAACTGGAGAAAAACCTACTAGTGATGAAGAAAAACTTACTAATGATGAAAGAAACGAAAATTCAGCAGAAGAAACCGAGAAAGGAAAACGTAAATACCCATCCAGCGTGGAAGCTTCTCGCACAGGTGTGAAAGGCACGCTACGCAACGCAAGATAGACGCATCGCAACAGCGCGTCATTGTTAAAGCGGTTCAAATCTTTCCCCCAAATCGATTCCCGAGGACTCCTCGGGGAATCGAAGGGAACGGCGAGAATAGAGGGAGTTACTCCACGCGGACTCCGCGTACGGAAACAGCGAGAACACGGGGAATGGTTCTAAATTGGATTTTGTTCGAAACACAAATATGCAGTTGACGAAATTTATCTGGGTCCACCTTATTTTTGGTTTTGTTTATCCTGATTGTTTATAATTAATTTTACATTGCACCAACACCAGCAAGAATTGATTCCCCTCCGAATCTAGAAGGGAGTCCTTTTTGACGACGGTGATGATAATCGGAGCATTCCCCGTCCGTGGGGACTCGTGAGAATACGGGGAGTGAGTCCCCGGGGAAAAAAAAACGCGGGGACTCCTCAAGTAGAGTCCTCGGGGAACGGCGAGAATACGCCTTTAGCTGTCTTACCCGTTTAGCGCCATTTTTCGTATATGATTGATCCAAAGAAGTAGGCTACATACGTTTCCAAAATCTATCAGACCAAGAACAAATAAGCCAATAGAAACTTCGTCTTTGGTCCCATCACAGCTTGTGTATCTAGGCAGTTAAGCAAGCTCCTATCTTCCCCCTGAGAAGCTTTTGGTACACAGCTCTGAACTTGGCGCCTCCTCCGAGCCCGTGCTCGACGCGTAGATCGTACCCCAACACCATAGGCGGGAACGCAATTTGGTTTGGCTGCTTCAACTTGCCTATCTATTCACGACGTCACTGCATTTGCATGGCTGTTGCTCCCGCGCCACTGTGTTCCTAACCGTAGATCTGACTACAACACCATAGGCGGGAACGCAATTTTGTTTGGCTGCTTCAACTTACGACCTATTCACGACGTCACTGCACTTCGCATGGTTGTTGCTCCCGCGCCACTGTTTCCCAAAAATAAATCGAGTTTTGCAGAACTGCCTAGATACGTAAGCTGTGGGTCCCATGCGGCAGCTATGGATACCCCAACAGAACTGAGCTGAGCTAGAAGTATTTCGAGTCGCTGCCCGTCTTCTTACCTCTTCGCCGTTGGGCATATCAGAGAAATTAGTGCAACCAATCGGCTTTTACTTTGGAAGTTTCTTCTTCGGGGCTTTACTGACATATAGCTGTTTGTAGAGGTAACGGATTGTGATGTTCCACGTAGCTCCTACCGCTCGTTTGCATTGGGCAGGGTACAGGGATTTGTTCGACTCCGCATGGTTTCTGGTGGTTATTTGTTCTTGATTGGACGATGGTCACATATTTTATAGCAGGTTTGTAACCTTGTACTTGTGCTGCTATGGTCACTCAAAGAGGATTATTTTCCTTGCTGAGAATAAAGTAGTTTGGCAAGTTTGACGACGAAAACAGAGTTTCGCGGAACCTTCAACTCAATTCGTTCTCATTTTACCTATTAATTTTTTTTTCCAGACACCGTACCCCTCGTTTACTATGGTTAAGCCAGATGAGAAGACCATCGATAACCTTGTCAGAAATGAGAAAGATAATTTCAGTTTGTTCTCCCAAAAGGTAAACATTTTGTCAGTTTTTCCAACCTCCTGCACGTTTCCGCTCACTTATCCTTCACGCGTCCTAATAGACGGAAGTGCCACCCGAGGAACATCTTTATCTTTCATTTCACCTCTTTCAGTGTGTTATATTTCTATTCTATTCTATTCATATAATATACAAAAACGGATTCGTCAGCTGTGGTGCTTATGAAGCGATATTTCGGCCCTTCTTGGCAAAGGTCCTCTTCAGGCTGTCAGTCTTCTTGGCAGTCTTCTGTGCCAACGCTGGGGAACGAACATACCTGCAATCATCAAGTTCAGGTGAATTTGTCAAATTTTGGATTGCAGGCATAACCCATCTTCGAACTTGACCTGTACTTTGACCCAAAGGATCCTCCCACCAAGTTTCATCAAAATATCTCAGACAGACGGACGGACGGACAGACGGACAACTTTTGCGGTGTCATAGGTATGCCTCCACTTACGTTTTGGGATCCCAAAAAAACCTGCTCTATAAGAGAGTATCAACTGTATATAATATATACAAATATAGAGGAAAGCTGGTACTGAGATTTCGTTTTGGACATAGCTGCTTTTTTTTGCCGCTCGATTGGGCTATTTACATCAGGGAGGCTTTTCTGCGTTTGATTGACTATAGTTTAAATTTCCTTTCCTTGAAATGTCATTTCACGTTTCCGGTGACGAATAGTATTGAAATGGATCGTTGATTCCTTTTTCAAGCTTAAAGGAACAGAAAACTTGACTCAAACTTGACTCGGGGAGCTAGCTAACATATCAAGAATGTACCCTGAGTCGATATTGAGAGTAAGAAAAATTCTCGTTACAACCATTGCAGTTTCCGAGAATTCGGCTTTTGAGTAAAAGGTTTGCAAAAGCAAAAGGTTCGTGTGCCGCGACTAGGAATCGAACCCCGGCCGTCTAGTCGGGGAGGTCGTTACTCTGTAGTCTACGTGTAACAAGGCGAACTTTTACAGTACATGAGTGCATAAGGGGCAAAGGCCTGCCACCTAGCTTTGGGAACACTAAGGAGGGGGTTCGAGACAGTTCAAGATGACAAAGAAGGGGGGGCCTGTCGACAATAAGACCCTGTATATTCATCCAAGCCCCCCCGGCGATTCGATGGCCGAAAGTTGCGTAATCAAGTTTACTGTTCCTTTAAGCCTGAAGCGGACCCTTGCCAAGAAGGGTCGAAGTATTGCTAGAATAATTCTCAGGGGACCGTTTAGCTCAGTCGAATGTAGTGAATACTATACAAAACATACTTAGCTTGGTGGTGGAAATGCCTTAAAGTTTAACCGAAAAGGGCTGGGATAGGACAATCTAGTTATCCATCACTGATTCACTTAAATTGGCTTGAAGACCCGCTGAAAATGCGATACTTCGTAGTTCCGCTGTTCACGAATAATCGATTTTCAAATAGTGGAATTTCCTTCTGATTTATGGTACTGAATTTTTGTTGTATGCCTTACGAGAAAGATTTATGATTTTTTTTTTTTTTGGCACTGAGCAATCTTCACCAATCTCACCACTGTCCACTGAAAAGCTGCGTTTGTGTTGAGATTAAAGTTTAACCGAAAAGGGCTAGGATAGGACAATCTAGTTACCCATCACTTATTCACTTAAATTGGCTTGAAGACCCGCTGAAAATAAGCTACTTCGTTGTTCCGCTATTCATGAATAATCGATTTTCAAATAGTGGAATTTCCGTTTGATTTGTGGTGCCTCTATGCGCTTGTATTTTTGCTGTATGTCTTACGAGAAAGATTTATCAATTTTTTTTTTTGTTCAGGTAATAAGCGATCTTCACCAATCTCACCACTGCCAGTTGAAAAGCCGCATTTGTGTTGAGATCAAAATTTCTCGCGTCATAGAAGAATTTGCGCTGTGGGGACGGCTGGAGATATTCTGAGCCTCATAACTAAAGCAGATAGTGGAAAATAAAAAAATCCCTTTGCAGAAACTTGCCTAAATGACACACAAATGAGTTGGCTTTTCAGTTGAACTTTAAAATTTCCCGCGTCGTAGTAGAATTTACGTTGTGGGGACGGCCGCAGCTATTCTGAACGTCATAACTAGAGCAGATAGTGGACAAAATAAAAAAAATCCTTAGTAGGATCCAAATAATTCAGTGTATTCAATTGGATGACAAAAAATTATATCTGCTTTTCAGTTAAACTTTAACCTCCATCAATTCAGCTCTAGCTATCAGTTCCCTCCATCTTCATCAGCCTTGGCCGGGAAAAATGGAATTAGTTGCGTTTTTGCAGATATTATGGTATCAAATACAACGGTGAAAAGGCGTTTTTGGGATCCCAAAACGTTAGTGACGGATACCTATGACATCGCAAAAGGTGTCCGTCTGTGCGCACGATAACTCTCGAAGGCATTGAGATATTTTGATGAAACTTGGTGGAAGGATCATTCGGGTCAAAGTACAAGCCAAGTTCGAAGATGGGCTCTGTAGCCCTATATTTGAGGGTGGAGGAGGGGTTTCAAATTAAGGGGCAAAAAAAAATATTTTTTGAAAGCTATTTAGATAGTTGATTTAGGGGTAAGGAGACACGCTGAATCCGAATATGAAAGTTATTTTCTCGCCGGACAAGTAGTTCGCCCGGAATCCGGTTAAAACCGGAAAGTTTGTTAAAAGTAAAAGTTTTATTTGAAGTTGATTAGATGTTTGATTTAGGGGTAAGAAGACATGCTGAACACGATGCTGAAAACCATTTTCTTGCCGGACAAGTAGTTCGCCCGGAATCCGGCGAAAGCCGGAAATTTTGATAAAAGCAAAATTTTTATTTGAAGTTGATTAGATGTTCGATTTAGGGGTAAGAAAACATGCTGAACACAATGGTGAAAACCATTTTCTCGCCGGACAAATAGTTCATCCGGAATCCAGCCAAAACCGGAAAATGTGTTAAAAGCAAAATTTGTATTTGAAGTTGATTAGATGATAGATTTAAGGGTTAGAAAAGACGCTGAATCTGTATATGACAATCATTTTTTAACCGGACATATAGTTCGTCCGGAATCCGGTTGAAACCGGATTTTTTTTTTGAAGTTAAAGTTTTATTTGAAGTTGATTAGATGTTCTTTATAGGGATAAGGAAAATACGCTGAATTTGTTTCTGAACTATCTTTTGTTTTTGCCGGGCAAGTAGTTTGCTCGGAATTCGGCCGAAACCGGAAATTTGGCAGAAGTAAACCAGGAAGTTTCGATCAGTTTCGTCAAAATAGATATGGCTTATACAGGTATATCTGAACTTGGTTTTCTCAGACGATTAGCCTGGCGAAGACAAGACCTAGTTGTCTGGCCAAATATTAAATTTTTGGGATCCCATCGAAAACTTTGGTCTTGTTGCAGTTGTCATGGTATCTGGCCAGTCACCGTGGTAAATGATCGTGGTATCTGAAAAATTCATCTCACTTTCATCATCACTAACACAGGAGTCTAGTTTTTTTGTCAAATTGGTGGAAGAGACGTTATGTCACTCTAGATGTCAGTGGAAATCATTATTTCTTTTTGGATGATTTCTCGAAGTGCAAATCGGCCAAGTCTGAGGGATGGAGCCGGGTTTGTTGAGGGGCTTGGGACTCCCATGTCAGTCAACGAACCGGTCTCCGGCCCTGACTTTGGTCTTAGTCAAATTTCAGTCAACGAGCCCGGCCCCGACCCCGAATTTCAGTCAAACAAACACGGCTCCGTTTTTGGGATCCCAAAACGTTAGTGACGGATACCTATGACATCGCAAAAGTTGTCCGTCTGTCCGTCTGTGCGCACGATAACTCTCGAAGGCATTGAGATATTTTGATGAAACTTGGTGGGAGGATCCTTCGGGTCAAAGTACAAGTCAAGTTCGAAGATGGTGTAGCCCTATATTTGAGGGTGGGGTTTCAAATTAAAGGGCTAACAAAATATTTTTTGAAAGCTATTTAGATAGTTGATTTAGGGGTAAGGAGACATGTTGAATCCGAATATGAAAGTTATTTTCTCGCCGGACAAGTAGTTCGCCCGGAATCCGGTTAAAACCGGAAAGTTTGTTAAAAGTAAAAATTTTATTTGAAGTTGATTAGATGTTTGATTTAGGGGTAAGAAGACATGCTGAACACGATGGGGAAAACCATTTTCTTGCCGGGCAAGTAGTTCGCAGGGAATCCGGCGAAAACCGGAAAATTGATAAAAGCTAAATTTGTATTTGAAGTTGATTAGATGTTCGGTTTAGGGGTAAGAAAACATGCTGAACACGATGGTGAAAACCATTTTCTCGCCGGACAAATAGTTCGTCCGGAATCCGGTCAAAACCAGAAAATTTGTTAAAAGCAAAGTTTTTATTTGAAGTTGATTAGATGATAGATTTAAAGGTAAGAAAAGACGCTGAATCTGTATATGACAATCATTTTTTAACCGGACATATAGTTCGTCCGGAATCCGGTTGAAACCGGATGTTTTTTTTTTAGAAGTTAAAGTTTTATTTGAAGTTGGTTAGGTGTTTTTATAGGGATAAGGAGATACGCTGAGTTCGTTTCTGAACTATCTTTTGTTTTTGCTGGGCAATTAGTTTGCTCGGAATTCGGCAGAAACCGGAAATTTGGCAGAAGTAAAGCCTCGTTTACACGATGGGTATTTACGCGTCCTCCGTGGGTATTTTCCTCCGCAACAGCAACAAATACCCGGGTATTTTAGACTTCAATTTCGCGAACTTTTTACCCGGGGATTTGTTTGTCGAAGGGTATTCTTCGACGTCAGCAACAACAAAATATGCAATTGAAGGAAAAAAAGTGAAAGTGATTGACAGTTGTGACTGGGATGCAAGATATATTTGAAATGTGAAGAAATCTTTTGTATTATTTGAATCTATTCACACATAATCACACATGACAGTACTCTCCATTGAAAATACCCGGGTATTCTGTGTGTCCGTGTGAACACTTTCCCCTCTCGTCTCCGGGGAAAAATACCCGTCGTGTAAATGAAGCTTAAACCAGGAAGTTTTGATCAGTATCGTCAAAATAGATATGGCTTATACCGGTATATCTGAACTTGGTTTTCTCAGATGATTAGCCTGGCGAAGACAGGATCTGGCGAAGACAAGACCTAGTTGTCTGGTCAAATATTAAATTTCTGGGATCCCATCGAAAACTTTAGTCTTGTTTGCAGAGCAACCGGAGTATCAGATACCACGGTAACTGAAAAAACGACTAATTACAGATCCAGTCACCGTGGTAACAGATACCATGATATCTTCAAAAACGCAACTTTTATCTTTCCTTTTCCCAAGACAAATGATGATAGTGCTGAAAATCCTAATGGGAAGATCAGTGGGTGGCAGCTACCCTCTGATACTTCTTTAGAGTCCGCCCAGGGTCGTAAATATTTTTACATCCAGGGTTGTAAATAGACCACTAAATTCAGTGACATCGTGGAAATTCGTGTCTCAAGTACTTAGTTCATCCAGTGACATTATGGAAATTTGTGTCTGAAGTACAACTTCAGTGAAGTGTGCCAATTGAGGGAGTGCCGAACACCCTCCTTAAAGTGCGAACATACGATCAGGGTTACCCGGCCGGATTTACTGCACTTTCATCATCAAGTTGGAAAAATTTAAACTTTTCCGTATGGAAGTGATGATGGTGATCCGGGCAGGAATTCGAGTCCGGGAGCTCCCGATCCTGATCGTGTGTTCGAACTATTACAGCTTACTCTGTTCGAAAGTGATTGAGTTTAGGGGGTCTAAGAGATACCAATGCGGAGCCACTTGAAATTACGTCTTCCAGCTGATCTGACTCAAGCTTATTTGTAATTTGTTATTTCTGTGTTCCCCGTATTCCCTTATTTCTACCCATTCATTTTTTTTTTCATATCCATCGTTTTGGCTTCGGCCAGCTGACGGGTTACAAATAAATAATAGTTAAACATTTATTATTTTTGCAGCTGTTGGAAATCGGCGGCGTCCCTCCACTTTTGGTTGCCACCGATGTCGTCAAGACGCTTCCGGAGAAGACAGTTATTGCGGCTTTTGTCGGGTTTCTATTCCAGCGACTGACGGATATGTCCGAGGAGGTCCAGGCTGTTCGAAAGATACAACTGTGGTTCCGGCTGAAGCTGATGACTAGACGAGAGAAGGAGCTAGCGGTAATTTATTGTGTTCTTCTTTTTCCTCTTAATTTTCCGTGATTCCCCGCCATGTGGTCCCTGAACTTCAAAGTTCTCAGTCCAAACGAACTGAATCATTAAAGCACAACTCGTACTAGAAACGATCTATTCCCTGTGAAATGGATCAGAAAAACGTTTTTCGAAGATACCACTACTTTCCAGCTTGATTTAGCGATTCTCTTCTTAGCGCTTGTCCACTCTATTCAGCCTTCCTGCTCTCCGACGCGGCGGCTGAGCGCAAAATATTTGAAAACTGAACGAGCCGTTGTTAAAAAGTGGGAAAACTAAGCAAATAAAAAAGTCAAAACTCTCATATCCTTAAGTGTGAAAGAGTTGTCAGCGGACGTTGAAGATTCTGACAAACTTTGCGTTGTGTGACGGGCAAAACTCGGAACGGCCGAAAAAGCGCTAAAAATTCGTAGGCACAAGTTTATAATTCCATAAGGGAGCTAGGTAGTCTACATTATAAAAGGCAGAATAAGCAAGAGGGGTCCTTTAACAAACAGTATCCAGAGTGATGTAATTTTGAAACCGCGAGAACTTTGCTCGACGTCCGTAGGCCTAATAAGTAGTATTCCGTAATTTTGAAATGTCGACGACAATACACTGATTCTTACTTTGTCCATGTTTGGCTCTTTTCGAGGCGGATCATTAGCTCCCGCTAATCGCATCGGAGGAGCTTATTGATCAGGAATAACGTTTATGCGGGCGTTCAGCGCGCGGGGCTAGTCTTTGCCTTGTTAATATCAAGGACAAATAAACAGATAGAACCTCCGTCTCCCTGTCTCTGTAATACGACCATGTGGAGTCGAATATTTCCCCATACCCTGCCCGTGATGCTAACGAGCGGAGGTTAGGAGCTACGCGGCACATTACATTTCGTTACCTCTACAAATAGCTATATAGCTGGTAAGCCGCGTAGAAGAAACTTTCAAAGTAAAGGCCGATTGGTTCAGCATAGATCCAGTTTCTTTCAAACATACGTGACTTCTCGGAAACTACAATCCGTCTCGGCTGGCACCCCCCTTGGTTTTAATGAAAAACACAGAAACAGCTGCATAACAGTATTTCTAACCAACGGCAAAATTAGGAACTTGTGCACTTGTGCCCTTGGGTAGTGCGTAGTTAATTAACGATTCATCGACCCATTCGAACTTGAACTCATTATAGTGCCAACAGTTCCCACAAATTGTTGAAACACTGCACGCTGCGGTCAGTAATTTGTTGACATTTGAATAATGAGGCGTTGGAAACAATCAGCTTGGAAACAATCAGCAACACAGTCGTCAGATTCAAGCAAAACGCCGACTCGGTCTTCACGCTTCACATTTGAACAATGAGGCGTTGGAAACAATCAGCTTCCGCCATGCAAATCGGGCAAAGAACTTGAAGATAATCTTCCTTTATGACCGTTTTATCAAACGTCTGCACAGCTGTTTTTATCCAATTTCTTTTTTTTTTAGGAACAAATTGCTGTTGTCGAACCCTGTTGTCGAACATGCGGCAGAGGTTTTGGCCCGGATGCCTACATTCAGCAACCCTCATCAGGTAAAATTGTTTTCCATTACTTCTAACGAACAGAGATGGGCGAAGCCGGATTCGAATCCGGATTCGAATCTTCTGCTTGTCAGGCTGGATTCGATTCAGACTCGGATTCCAAACCCTCAATCTTACGGATCCGCTCAAATTTCTAGTCTACATCCTTCCAGTTTTCGTTTCCCAATTTTTACACAGTGGGCCAAGGCGATCCAGCTTTTTGATCTCCACCACCAACCATCCTCAGTAATCTAGCACGCTATCCGATTGCCTTAGATATCAGTGCTTTTTGTCACCACTGATTTTAAACTATAACCTGTGCATATGATTTGATTTTTGTTAGGGTCGGATTCGAATCCGGATTCGATTCCGGATTCGAATCCTCAGCATGAAATGGTGGATTCGGAATCGGATTCGTACCTAGCCCTGGATTCGGATTCGAATCCTTTCATGGTCGGATTCGCCCATCTCCGCTAACGATACTACTTTTGTACTTTTCTTTGAACAAACAGTCATTTGCCATTAAGACCAGTCGCGCCTTTATTACTGTATCTATTTTACCTTACCTGCGTCGCTGATCGTTCCATCCATTCCCGAGATTCCGTGTTGATCGAGGCTGATCCATCTTATTATCCTAGTTTGACGCTTTTCGGCGTAGATCGGATCACAAGCTTATCACTTCTGATGAGCTCATTGGGCTAGACATACCAGCAATAATAATAGTAAATAATAATAGTAATAATAATGTATTTATTACCCACAAATTCCAAAAAAATTTCTCTGTGTTTGCCATCAAAGCTTGCTTAACTTTCGGCTGAGAACTGTGATCCGATTCGGATGTAAGTTGACAGAAGGCAAGAGCACACGTCCTATATGTTCCATTTACAGGTCTGGACCAGATCCAACCACGTTAGGGGAAGTTGGAGGTGGGTCCCGGAAATCTTGTGGCATCAATTTTATTTATTTATTTACTTCAACCGTAGCCATATACAAATGGCAAAACACACAATAACACTGCAAATCACACATAACCAAATATGGAACAAAGATCATCGAACCACAAGTTCATCATTCCATTTTTTCCACAAAGGCAGAAAAAGTTGAAAAATTGGAGTGGAAAAAATTTGGATTAGGTTATTATCTGACTTCAAAAGGCGGAATTTTAGCGACAAAACTGCTTTACGTTTTAGTTCGTAAAACGAAGGCATACGATTATTTGCAAACATCCCCGAAGCGCTACACAGGTGCGGGAGTCGGTGAAGTTTTCTGTAGCAGTTATTGTAAGTGACGCGAGTCACATCGCACCAGCAGTGAAGTTCGTGCAAAGAGCAAAACAGTAAAACTGAATACAACAAGACCAAAGGTTTCGATGGGATCCCAAAAATTTAATACTTGACCCAGACAACTACGTCTTGTCTACGCCAGATCCAGTCTACGCCAGGCTAATCATCTGAGAAAATTAAGTTCAGATATACCTGTATAAGCCATATGTATTTTGACGATACTGATCGAAACTTCTGCTTTACTTCTGCCAAATTTTCTGCCTCGGCCGAATTCCGAGCGAACTACTTGTCCAGCAAAAAAAAG
The DNA here is from genome assembly GCA_023053555.1 of Branchinecta lindahli. NCBI lineage: Eukaryota > Metazoa > Arthropoda > Branchiopoda > Anostraca > Branchinectidae > Branchinecta > Branchinecta lindahli. The sequence goes on along the minus strand of JAKZAO010000011.1, from coordinate 17,477,547 downwards.
GTAGTTCAGAAACGAATTCAGCGCATTTCCTTATCCCTATAAAGAACATCTAATAAACTTCGAATAAAACTTTAACTTATAAAAAAATCCGGTTTGAACCGGATTCCGGACGAACTATATGTCCGGGTAAAAAATGATTGTCATGTACAGATTCTCATCTCTTCTTACCCTTACATCTTTTTGCCGGATTCCGGGCGAACTACTTGTCCGGCGAGAAAATGGTTTTCACCATCGTGTTCAGCATGTCTTCTTACCCCTAAATCGAACATCTAATCAACTTCAAATAAAACTTTTGCTTTTAACAAATTTTCCGGTTTCGGCTGGATTCCGGGCTAACTACTTGTCCGACCAAAAAATGGTTTTCACCATCGCGTTCAGGTTAAGCACTTCTTCTTACGGCTAAGTCTTTAAAATAAAACTTTTACTTTTAACAAACTTTCCGGTTTTTGCCGGATTCCGGGCGAACTACTTTGTCCGGCGAGAAAGTGGTTTCACCATCGTGTTCAGCATGTCTTCTTACCCCATAATCGACTATCACATTAGCTGTTTCAAAATATTTTGTTTGTCCCTTAATTTAAACCCCCTCCCCCACCCCTAAATGTAGGGCTACAGTGCCCATCTACGAACTCGACCTTACTCTTGACCCAAAGAATCCTCACACCAAGTTTCATCAAAATATCTAATTCCCTTCGAGAGTTATCGTGCTCGCAGACGGACGGACGGACGGACAACTTTTGCGATGTCATAGGTATCCCTCCACTTACGTTTTGGGATCCCAAAAAGTACGAAACAGCACGGATAATTGCAGAACAAAACTGAAATTTTCTAGCAACTACATTTCCTCGCACGCACAGACTTCTTGTTAGATGACGCAAATGAGTGAGACCCCGGAGATCAGGCGTAAACCAAAAACCAAGGTATTGGTATATGCATTCCGTTTTATCCGTATTAAAAACAATATCTTTCTCCAGAGCGAATTCCTCACATACTCGAAGTAGGAGGTTCAAAGCGAAGTAGGAGGTTAAAATCCAACCTCCTCGAAGTAGGAGGTTCAGTAACTCTCGAACAAGTCATCCGATTCGGATGGAACTTAAAATCTCGCAAGGTCAATGTCCTAGATGTTCTCTCGGACTCTGACTCAGACTCGGTGCGTTAACATCCACAAACCAGTAGCCAATGTCATGCTCGCCCGCCACATCTAGCCACGCTATCATAACCCCTACAGAACACACCTCTTTTTATTTTCATAAGTTACAGGTCCGAGTTGGCAACAATGGGGGGGAGTTGGAGGAGAGGGCACCGGAAAGCTTGTGGTATGGATAGCTTTCGAACGAGTGATCCTATACGAATGAAACTTATATATGTCTCATTTAATTTCGTATCTGGCAAGATCACTTGTCCTAGATCTTCTGTTACAGGCCTGGACCTGAGTCTGTCACTGGGTGGGGGGGGGGGGTAGACGTCCCCCAGCAATATTGTAGACATACTTAGGGTGGAGAGATCGGGAAGCAACTGCGGGAGAGGACTATAATATGCTTCAGGGGAGCTGGGGGGGGGGGAGTCTTGGAAAGCCATCTGACTTTAACAGCGCGAATCTTAGCTGATATAAATGCCAACTACCTTTGCAAGTGCCATATGTACTTACAGCTCTTGTTTCTGCTGGTTTCTGAGGTAATTATTTTTGGCGTAACTGAGTCGTACGCTGAAACAACCATGCCAGCCTTCAGTAACTGTCGGTGGGGGGTTGAAACATACCCCGAGTCACCTGTTCGGAACTTCCACCTGAGAGAGCCCCCGCTGCTAGCACGTGCGGTTGGGCACTTGAGGAAGAACTGTACCATTCGCATAGAAGAGAGGATTGTCTAGAATCTAGAAATGTAAAGTTTAGACGTAAGTTGCAAGGGCTCAAACATAATTTGTCATCTTTCCTCCATTTTTGTAGTTTGTTTTTAAAGTTTTTGTCATTGCTTGCGGTTTTTGTCCTGCCTTCGCCATTTTCATGTGTTATTTTTTAGTCGTTCCGATGGATTAGAGTTTGCGTTAGTGTTGGTTTGCCTTTGTGTATTTACATAATCATTTACCTTGTTATCATCAATTTTGGTGGATCAATAAAACATAATAATAATAATAATAATTATCTTCTGTTCCAGGTGTGTCGGCAGAACTTGGAAATTCGCCTCACTTCCCAGTACGCACCAGGAGATCTGCCTCTACTGTGGAACGAGACGCAGCAGCCACTAAAATCCAGGTAAATATTTTCTATACAGCTCCTTCTTTCCCCTACACTTAATTTCGTCTATTGTGAAACAAAGTTTGATTTTAATATTTGCTGCAGGTGAGTATTCCTTTAGCCCAACCTTACCTTGGACCAGAGCAAAATAACAGTAGGGAGTAGCACCAAGACGTATGCTTTCCATGCTTCGCAAAGGGGCCATACTCGTTGCGCCGCCCATTACGCTTGAGGCATTTAAATTGAGACAAACTTGCGGGTTTAGAAGTTACTTGTGAGATAAAGATGCGGTCTGCGCACATGTTGGAAACAGGGAAGGTTGTATATTTTGTTTGCTGTGTTCAGAATATGAAGTTATTGAAGCCAGCGCTGGCACACGATTGATTTAGTTTCAGTACGGACGTCCTCTATCGCTATTGGTGCTAGTGTCGCTGCTATTCGAGTGTGTGTCACTTTTTTCAGGTCTTGGCGCTACTCCCTAGTGTCATTTTGCTCTGCCTTAGATCTTAGGTCTTCCTGTACCACCAGACGCATCCAGGGCATCCACGAATGGGCGCCAATCTTCCCTCTGGGGGGCTGCTGCCATGACATCTTCCCACTCAGATTGCAGACTTGCGTGGAAGTTTGGTCCCTCTGGCAGGTGCGACGGACCTTTAACCCAAGTTGACTGCGAATCAGAGCAAAATACCAATGAATGGTTTATATAGCCTCGCATGAACGGAGTTATCAATGACTTTAATTTCGCGCTGGCTGATGCTTGGTTCAGGTGAGGCTGACACGTGACACATATAATGCAAACGTGATTAACGGGACTGAAGAAAGATGATTTACAAAAAGATATATAAAAACCATCACAGGGATCCGGAAAAAAAATCTGGAAGGTGAAGCCTACCTTTTATTGTCAATTCTTACTTCCAGGCAGCATGGCGCGGCTATAACGTTCGAAAGAAGAATTCACAACATCTCCAGGGCATAAGAGACCGTGTACAACAGCAGACCGCAACAGCCGACGACAGAGCCACCCTCGGAGCCCGAACACGTTCTGCTATCGCGTTCATCTTCAGATTGAACAGTTTAGAGCTCATGAACGAAGCCTTGATCAACTTAAGTAAGTAAACCCTAACAACTTCCCTAGCTGGGAGCAAGGGCCGATCACTTCTAGTAAGAGTTCTACTAGTTCTACTATGACGCGGGAAATTTTAGCTTAATCTCAACACAAACGCGGCTTTTCAGTGGTCAGTGGTGAGATTGGTGAAGTTTGCTTAGTGCCTGAATAAAAAAAAACATAAATCTTTCTCGTAAAGCATACAACAAAAATACAAGCGCATAGAGTACCACAAATCACAAGGAAATTCCACTATTTTAAAATCGATTATTCGTGAATAGCGCAACAACGAAGTAACGCATTTTCAGCGGGTCTTCAAGCCAATTTAAGTGAATAAGTGATGGGTAACTAGATCGTCCTATCCCAGCCCTTTTCGGTTAAACTTTAAAGGACCTCTCTTACTTATTCTGCCTTTTAAAGTATATCTAGCTCCCTTCTGGAATTATAAGCTTCTAAAATCCCCACCTTTCTCCATTGTTTCGTTTTGTGCTCACGAATTTTTAGCACTTTTTCTGCCGTGCCGAGTTTTGCCCGTCACACAACGCAAAGTTTGACGGAATCTTAATGTCCGCTGACAACTCTTTCATATATAAGGAATATGAGAGTCTTCTGTTTTGACTTCTTTTATTTGCTTAGTTTTTCCAACTTTTCAACCACAGCGCGTTCAGTTTTCAAACGTTTTGCGCCCAGCCGCCGCGTCGGAGAGCAGGAGTGGTGGATAGTATCGACAAGCGCTAACAAGAAAATGGCTTATTTGATGTGTAAAGTTATGATATTTTCGAAAAGCGTTTCTTCGGGACGGTTTCGTAGGGAAAAGATAATTTCTAGTAAGAGTTGTCCTTTAAGGATTTTTTGTACCTGCGACTTATTAGCGCTTTTCCGGCCTGCCGAGTTTTGATAGTCAAGCAACACAAACTCTGCCGAAAGCTTCAAGATCCGTCAGCGACTCTTTCACAAACAAGGACATGAGAAGCTTCAAATTGTTTTTTTTTTTTTTGATCCCAAAACGTAAGTGGAGGGATACCTATGACATCGCAAAAGTTGTCCGTCTGCCCGACCGTCTGTGAGCACGATAACTCTCGAAGGGAATGAGGTATTTTGATGAAACTTGGTGGGAGGATCCTTTGGGTCAACGGAAAAGTCGAGTTTGTAGATGTGGCTCGGTAACCCTACATTTAGGGGTGGGGGTTCAAATTAACAAAATATTTTAAACAGCTGATGAGAAAGTCGGTTAGGGGGTAAGAAGACATGCTGAACACGAATATGAAAACCATTTTCTCGCCGGTTCGGCCGGAATCCGGCCAAAACCGGAAAGTTTGTTAAAAGTAAAAGTTTTATTTGAAGTTGATTAGATGTTCGATGGCATGAAGGCATGCTGGACACTTATGTGAAAATTATTTCTACGCGGACAATTAGTTCGCCCGGAATCCGGCCCACGGAAAAGTTTGTTAAAAGCAAACGTTGTATTTGTAGTTGACTAGATGTCCGATTTAGGGGTAAGAAGAGATGCTGAATCCTGACATTGCAATCATTTTTCAGCCGGACATACAGTTCGTTCGGAATCCGGCTGAAACCAGAAAATTTGTTATAAGTTAAATTTTTATTTGAAGTTGATTAGATGTTGGATGTATTCGTTTCGCTGAATTCGTTTTTGAGCTTTATTTTTTCGCCGGACAAGTAGTTTCGGAATTTCGCCGAAACCGGAAAACTGGCAGAAGTAAGGCAGGATCGTTTCGATCGGTTTCGTCGAAATAAATATGACTTATAGGGGTAAACACACATGCTGAATCCATATCTGAACTTGGTTTTCTGAGATTATTAGCTATTTGGCCTTAGTCTGTTTCTAAATTTTAAGAGTTAAAATGTTCAAGGAGTCTGGCGAAGACTGGATCTGGCGAAGACAAAACCTAACTGTCTGGATTTTTGTCTGGTTTTCCCACTTTTTAACCAAGGCGCGTTCAGTTTTCAAATAGTTTGCGTCCAGCGGCCGCGCCGGAGAGACGGAAGGCTTGATAGAGTGGACGAGCGTTAATAAGAAACGATATTTCTCAGCCATTTTAACGTGAAAAGATCATTTCTAGCAAGAACAAATAATCTGACAGAACCTCCGTCTCCCTACCTCTGTAATATGACTATGCGGAGTCGAATATTTCCCCACACCCTGTCCGCTAAGAACGAGTGGAGGTTAGCAGCTTCGCGCCACATCACGTTTCGTTACCTCTACAAATAGCTAAATCGCTGTGAACCCGCCTGTGAGAAAAAGTAGCAGTCAAAGCTGATTGGTTCTATGGACGCGCTCCAGAGCGTGTCAGCGCGCGGAGTACACCCCTAGATTTTTTCTGCGATAAGCAACGGTGAAGACGGAAGATGAATAAACGGGTATCAACATCAGCTCAAAGCTAGGGTAAATACCTCTAGGTCCGCTCAGTTTTGTCGGGGTATTCATAGTCGCTGCAAGTTCTATCAGATTATTTGTACTTGTTGTAAGAGTTGTGCTTTAAAGAAAATATATTTTAGGTCTCTCAACGAAGTTGTCCAACGTTTGCTGCAAGATAGTAGTAGCAGAAAACGGTGTGGAAAAGCTTTGTGATTTAATATTCACAACCAACAAGTCGCTGCCCGCCCAAGAGTGTATTTGCTATGCGCTAGACATCCTGACCCATTTGGTGCTGTTCGATGAAACTAGGCCCGCGCTAGTTCGCTCTCCTGATATTGTCAGTAAGTGTACTGATACTTTCTTTGTATTTGATGGCGTCAGACGAATACGTCCCTCATAAAATCCAGTGACGAATTGACGCCAGATGCGCTAGAGAAACAATAACAGTCACACGTGAGATCCAGGGAAGTTATCTGAAGGTTGAATAAGCGATTATGCTTTCGCTTCATACCGAGTCGCGCATTAGCCCCGTTGAAAAGTCAACTAGCGCTCAGCACTGAAGTCGGATGCCAGAATTGACAACTTGATGAAGTTTGACAGAACAGAGTTGGGTAGAGCACAAATAGAGGCAGAAGCATTTTAAACAGTTTCAAACATGGTTGGGCCTGAGAGGAATTGAAAATAGCCGAACAGACCTGGATAAACGTATACCCGGAAGTAACGTGGCATTGTTTATTTTATGCTAGCGCATCTAGCGGCCAAAAATGAACTAATCTGGAAGGAATTTTATGAAGAGCGTATATTAGCTCTAGATTCTTTTCAGCTACGTATCAACCATTCTTAGCAAGGGCCCTCTCCTGATGTAGCTGTGAATAGGAACCTGCTATAAAATGATGTTGAACAACTTAAAAACAATTTCAGCGATTTAATCCTTGGGAACTGCTGTAAGTAAAAGCTACGCTGTCAGAAGTTTCATACCAGATAACACAAGGATGCGCGGTTTCAACAGATAACACTTGGGAGGTTATCTGTCATGATTTTGCAAACGTTACGCAACCGCAAACCGCTGAAAAAACGTCTTCTGACTTTTCCGATACCATGATGACAAAAAAAGTCAGCAGAAGTTTTCCGGTATGGTGTTTCGGCTCTTTTTGTATGCATAACGTTTCAGCACGTAACGTTTGAAAATCGTAACAGTTAACATCCTAAGTGTTGTCTGTTGAAACTGCTCATCCTTGTGTTTATCTGTTACGAAACTTCTGACAGGGTAGTATTAATTTTTCATTTTTATTGCAGCTTTTTGTGCTGCTCGATTGGGTAGATGAAAGGGATAGGTTTTTCCGCAGTTGGAACTTCGGTTTTGCCAAGGCCACCTCCCACCAAGGCCAAATCCGGCCTAAACCCAAAATGAATAATGTGTGGCATATTCAATTCAATTCATTTATTTATATCAGCCAAAGCTGGCGAGTAGAAAAATATAATAAAATATAAATAATCGGTCTACAACTGACGAACAATTAGACCATAACTTTCAAAATTCTACATTCAATTCATTTTAAGAAATTACACTAGCCTAAATGCTTTCTAGTTTCTACCTTCCAAGTTTCATCCCAGTTGCTGCACTCGTTTGATCTCTAGAAAAGCCACAACATTGTCCGAGATCCCTGGATGCAGTTCTGACACATGGGAATAAGGGCTTGGGGTTTCAGTTTCGTCTCATTTACGATACCAGACAGCTTGGATGATACCAGCCAGCTTGGAATCAAAAGAGAACTTTGCTGCTGTTTCAGTTAATATTACTTTTAATATTTGTTAATATTGCTATAACAGAGATATCCTAACCTAATATTTGTCATAACAGAGATATCCTTGGCATCCAACGTAACATTTAACACAAGGATGCGCAACCATATGTCATCTGTTATCAAAGTTCTGACAGTGTGGTGCTACTTTGACAGAGCCAAGCGGCGGGCTTCCGAGTATCTTAAAGGGATCATCACACTGCCGCACGGACTCTATGTTTGGGCCAGCAACTTAAAGGAACAGAAAACTTGACTACGCGAATCGCCCGGGGGGGGGGGGCTTAGATAAATATACAGGGACTTATTGTCGACAGGCCCCCCCCCCTCTTCTTTGTTATCTCGAACCCCCTCCTTAGTGTTCCCAAAGCTAGCTGGCAGGCCCTTGCCCCTTATGCACTGTAACCATGCACTTATGTACTGTAAAAGTTCGCCTTTTTACATGTAGACTACAGAGTAACGACCTCCCCGACAAGTCGGCAGGGGTTCGATTCCTAGTCGCGGCACACAAATCTTTTGCTTTTGCAAACCTTTTGCTCAAAAGTCGAATTCTCGGAAACTGCACGGAAACTGCAATGGTCGTAACGAGAAATTTTCTTACTCTCAATATCGACTCAGGGTACATTCTTGATAATATGTTAGCTAGCTCCCCGAGTCAAGTTTGAGTCAAGTTTTCTGTTCCTTTAATTGTTGATAATCGAGATCAGAGGCGTTACTAGCCAAAATGGTTTTGGGGGGCAAGGTATTTACCGACTCGCTGGTCATTTTTACCGACTGTTTTTGCAGAAAGATTTTAAGAAAAAACTACTATTTTTAAAGGACCCCTCTTGCTTATTCTGCTTTTTATGGCACTTGCCTACCGGCCAAGTGCCATATACCGATCACTTTTCCGTCGGTCTGTCGGTCTGTCGGTCGGTCGGTCGGTCTGTCGGTCAGTCCGCTGTTTGCGAGTTAGGGTACTTCCAGATGTGCTAGGACGATGAAACTTGGCAGGCGTATTAGGGACTCGACCAGACTAACTTGGAAATAGTCACTTGCTCGATCCGACCATCGTGGGGGGAGGGAGGGGAGCCGGAATCCGGAATTTAGTGGCATGCATAACTTTCGAACGGGTGATCGGATCTTAATGAAACTTGATATTTGGAAAGACGTCATGCTTCATATGTCCCATATCAAGTCTGGACCGAATCCGATGTATGTGGGGGGAGTCGGAGGGGGGGAACCGGAAATCATGTTAAACGCTTAGAGTGGAGCGATCGGGATGAAACTTGGTGTGAGGAATAAGCACAACCCCTAGGTACATCATCGACAGAACCGGACCGGATTCGTGCACTGTGGGGGGAGTTGGAGTGGGGTTCCGGAATTCCGGTGATGCGGAGTTAAGTTACTTCCAGGTGGGCTAGGACAATGAAACTCGGCAGGTAAATCAGGGACGCGACCAGATTAACCTGGAAATAGTCAGCTGCCCGATCAGACCATCGTGGGGGAGTGGAGGGAGGGGAAATCCTGAATCTTGAGGTATGTATAACTTCCGAACGGGTGATCGGATCATAATGAAACTTGATATGTAGAAAGACAACGTGTCACGGATGTCCCATTTCGAGTCCGGACCGGATCCAATGAAGCTGGGGGGGGGGTCGGAGGGGGGTCCGGAAACCTTGTGACATGCTTGGAGCGGAGCGATCGGAATGAAACTTGGTGGGAAGAACAAGCACAAGCCCTATGTAGGTCAGTGACAGAACCGGACCGGATTCGGGCATTGTGGGGGAGTTAGAGGGGGGGGGGGTCCGGAATTCCGGTGATCGCAAGTTAAGGTACTTCCAGACATGCTAGGACGATGATACTTGACTTGAAAATTAAAGACTTGACAAGATTGGCTTAGAAATAGTTAGTTCCCAGATCCGACCATCCGTTAAAGTACTAATGCTAACCGCAAAGTGCAAAAAAATACTTTTAAGCAAAATATACATTTTCGTGATCCCTATGAGCCCATGATCATTTTTGCCTCAAGGGTTTTCCTTACAACTGAATTCCTTAAAGTACAAACAATACTTTTGAGTAAAATATACAGTTTCGTGCACCTGATGATCATCTTTTTTGCTTCAAGAGTTTTGATTACAGATGATTTTCTAGCGCCCTTAAAGTGCTTACAGCCAACTGCATTACCAAACGATACAGTCTCGTGATTTCCAAGGTCCCATGATCATTCTTATCTCAAGGGTTTTGCTTACAAATGATCACAACAAACCCACGAATTGACGAATTCCTACTTTCATCCTCTGACCCAGCGCTTGCAAGTGCCATATGAGCTTCCAGCTCTTGTTATAATATATCTAGCTCCCATACAGAATTATAAGATTCTAAAATCCCCACCTTTCTCCACTGTTTCGTTTTGTGCCTGCGAAATTTTAGCGCTATTTTTGCCTTGCCGAGTTTTGCCCGTTACACAACGAAACGTTTGTCAGGATCATCAACGTCTGCTGACAACTCTATCACACATAAGGATATGAGAAGCTTTTGTTTATTAGTTATTTTATTTGCTTAGTTTTCACACTTTTTAACCACGGCGCGATCAGTTTTCAAATGTTTTGCGCCCAGCCACCGCGTCGGAGAGCAGGAAGGCTGGACATGGTCGACAGGCGCTAACAAGAAAATCGCTAATTTCAGATGGAAAGTAATGGTATTTTCGAAAATGTTTATTTCTGATTCATTTCACGGGGAAAAGATTATTTCTAGTAAGAGTTGTGCTTTAAGAAAAAATCGATTATTTCAACGAAAAACCGACCGTTTTGAAGAAAAATTGACTGTTTCCAAGAAAAAAATCAACTGTTTTGCGAAAAATCGCGCGAAGGCTATTTTTTACCGACTGGCCGACAACATTCGAGGGGTCCCCCCCCCCCTCCATACGTTACGCCCCTGATCCAGATATCGTAAATGCTTCCGAATCGACTTCCCGAAGAGAAGTGTTTTACAAGTGACTTTTTCTTTTAGAAACGCTTTTAAACACAGTCGTCAGATTCAAGCAAAACGCCGACTCGGTCTTCACGCGTGCCTGCCATCTCGTGTCGATTTTGGCGTCCTTTCCAGATTTGAAACTAAAACTTACAGAGCACCAAGAGTACAAGCGAGTGCTTACCCTCAAGCCCGCCCAGACCAAGTCCGCTCGCTTTGAAGCGAAGCCCCAAGACAGTGTCTTCAAAATGCCTACGGCGCGGCCCACCCGTGGTGAAACTAGAGCTGAACCGCGCGATTTACGAAGCCGGTCAGTCTCGCGCTCGAGGCTTGAACCTCCTGTCGTTGAAACCCCGCGAAGACGCTCAGTAGCCAGCGCCGTGGAGGGGAACCTGGTAACGCCTCTGGTATCCCGAGTGCGCCAAGCTCTGCATGCCCCCGATTTCGATCCCCAGCAATTGGCCGAAGCGCATGTTCAGATCTTAGTGCCTCCAGTAAACTTGCGTCGTTCTGTTTCGAATTCGTCTTTGCCGAAACGGAAGGTTGTGATTGGCCCGCACTGGCGGCTGAGGCCCAATGAGATGGTTCCCACTGTTCCAGAAACCCACTCGAGAGCGGTTACTGTGATGTTTGAAAAACTCGATTAGGAAATTGCGTGGCCATTTTGCACATGGATGTGAATTAGACGTTAAATGACGTCGAAAATGTATGTTATGAACCATTTAAGTGCTTTTTTCATTTTATTTAACAAAGTACAGGATACCTTGGTCTTTGCGCCACCCCGTGAATGAAATATATGCATGTAATTCCCACCGTTTCTTTCCAGACTCTACACTTACCAAATGTTTGAAATTAGGCCTTGATTAGAAGCTCTAATTATTCTCGACAACGTAAGACTTTCTCTGTTTTTGATGAACGAAGTTGCAGCATTGCCAATTTCTTTCTGCTAAACTCCTGCTGACCATGGCCAAATTGTTTTTGCCCCAGCTTCCATTTCCAGTTTTCTTTTGCGTCTTTTACTTATTTATTTGCGCTTCCAGGCTGACCCAAATATTTTGAGCGTGACTATTTGCGCCAGCGTTTTTCTGTCGCATGTATTTGTGCCTTTTCAACTTTGTTATGCGCCAGGCAATTCTTCAAAGAAGAAATAGAAGCAAGTGGATGACATTTGATATCTATTATTTGGTCAGGATGGATGTATTTTGATATTCCACACGCGATCCTTGTGATTTAGTCTTTATTTACACAAGTTTACTAGGGGTGGCGTAGTAGTAAAAATACTACAATCTCCTGTGACGTTTGAAAAACTCGATTAGAAAATTGCATGGTTATAAGAAGTCTGTTTGATTTGAGTTACTGTTTCCGGAGGGTCAAGGGAGTTCTAGAGCGGTGGTCTCAATACAGTAGGGCAGGACAGTTATCGTTATCGTATAGTCGGGAACATACACTGTCAGAACTTTGACAACATTTAGCACATGGATGCGAATTAGATGTTAAATAACGTAGAAATTTATGGTACGAGCCTTTTAAGTTGTTTTTTTCGCTAAATGTAAGGCGACCTTATAAGGGACACTTGAAGAATTGCCTGGCGCATAACAAAGTTGAAAAAGCGCAAATAAAGCTACTTAGGTTAACCTGGTAGCGCAAATAAATCAGCGATAGACGCAAAAGAAAATTGGAAATGGAAGCTGGCACAAAAACAATTTGGCCATGTTCAGCAGGTGTTTAGAAGAAAGGCATTGGCAATGCTGCAACTTCATTCAACGAAAACCGAAAAAATATTATGTTGTAGAGAATAATTATTCTCAATCAAATCAAGGCCCAATTTCACACATTGGGTAAGTGTAGAGTCTGGAAAGAAACGGTGGGGATTGCATGCGTATATTTCATTCACGGGGGTGGCGCACATAGCAAGGTATCCTGTATTTATAGGAAGGATTTACTTGTCACTTTGCAAATAGTTCAGCTGAAAGTAAGTCGTGTTCCCACGGTCAGCAGTAGGTATTTAGCTTGGCCTCCAGCAACAGTGTATTTCAGCTGTAAACTATCAAGCTCTAGAAATCATCGAAGGGGCCTTCCGGCCATCTGCAACCTATGTTTTTAACATTTCTGAAGACTATAGAACATAATAGAACAGTGATTATTTAGCCAAGGGCGGGCTGTAGCCTACAATGTATTTATCGTACAACTGTGTTAAATGATCAACTTCAGAGATCGTAACAGCCGGTATTTTCCGTACAGTAGAGGTATGCTCAGTTGGTCACTTCCTTAACTGTTTCACTGCCCTGGTTTTGTTACTTACTTATAAAACAGTCAAATGGCAAGAATAAATAACAAACTTGGTATCAGCTAATGGCCAACTGTTAGAGGGTAGTCCTGGCACAAACTTTAAGATTGAAATTGGGAAATTTGATTTGCTCATTTTCCTATCTGAGGTGTCTGTTGATTTGAACCGCCATCTTCTCTGTAGAAAGTACGTTAAAGATTCAAATTGTGAAAAGAACACCAGGTGGCATTTAACAGACAGCTGACAGACAGGCAACAAAATTTTCAATATAAAGAGTAAAGCATGGCTTAACAGGATGGGAATTAAAAATTTTTGACTAGTATTTTGCAGTATAAATTGCCTGGGATGGGTTTTAGGTTTTTTCTTAAGCGATCGTTCACTGTTAGGCAATGTTCAAATAAGCATACCTCTACTGTACTTGTGTTACGCTAAATAGTATATACTTGATGAATTACTTGTCCTTGAACAGTGGCCATGCAAGCTTTGATTCGAAATGTGTTTTAGAGATTTGAAATGTGTTTTAGTTTTCTTCCCTCTCTGTGATTTTTATAAATTCCGGTGTGAAATCGGCAAAGTTCAGATGATGTTTACGGCTAATGCCCTGGACAGACGTTCAGGGTCGAGTGGCCGTGGACTTGAATTCCTTCCAGGATTTGCGACAACATCGCCAGTTCCGTAAGGAAAAGTTGAGATTTTTCTGCTTGGTGATAAAAGTGCAGAAATTTCGGCCAGGAATTCCTGCAGGATTTGCGGCAACATCGCCAGTTTCGTAAGGAAAAGTTGAGATTTTTTTGCTTGGTGATAAAAGTGCAGAAATTCCGTGAATTCCCGCAGGATTTGCGGCAACATCGCCAGTTCCGTAAGGAAAAGTTGAGATTTTTTTGCTTGGTGATAAAAGTGCAGAAATTCCGGCCAGGATTTGCGGCAACATTGTCAGTTCCGAACTTGAGATTTTTTCTGCTTGGTGATAAAAGTGCAGAAATTCCGGCCAGGAATTCCTGATCGTGTGTTCACATTGTAAATGGAAGACTCGTGATTTCTTGTCCGCGGGCATGTCACCTCGTTTGCCCACACTGTCAGAAGTTTGATAATATTCGGTACATGAGCGCGCATCCTTGTGTTAAATGTCATGATGGCTGCCGACCATATATATGTTACGGCCCTTTCAAGTTTAACCGAATATGTCCCTCATAAAATCCAATGACGAATTGACGCTAGATGCGCTAGAGAAACAATAACAATCACAGGTGAGATCGAGGGATAAGTTATCCGAAGGGTGAATAAGCGATTAGGCTTTCGCTTCATACTTAGTCGCGCATTAGCCCCGTTGAAAAGTCAACTAGCGCTCAGCACTGAAGTCGGATGCCAGAATTGACAACTTGATTGTCAATTCTGTTTGACAGAACAGAGTTGGGTAGAGCACAAATAGAGGCAGAAGCATTTTAAACAGTTTCAAACATGGCTGGGCCTAAGAGAAATTGGAAATAGCCAAATAAACCTGGATAAACGTACACCCGGAAGTAACGTGTCATTGTTTATTTTATGCTAGCGCATCTAGCGGCCAAAAATGAACTAATCTGGAAGGAATTTTATGAAGAGCGTATAGGACTGAACTGAGAGACGACAGTCTAGTTACCCATCACTTATTCGCCTAAGTAGGCTTGAAGATCCGATGAATTTTACTTCGTTGCTCCGCTATTCATATAACTGAATCGACAAGATATTTGTTGGGTCACAAGCAGGGCCGTCACTTCTAGGGGGGGGAGGGGGGGGACCCCCCCCCCCCCAATGTTGTCGGCCGGTCGGTAAAAAATAGCCGAGTCGGCGCGAAGCGCCGCTATTTTTCTTAAAAACAGTCGATTTTTTTCTTAAAAACAGTCGATTTATGTTTTTATATGTATGATTTTCGTAAAAATAGTCAATTTTTCTTAAAATTAGCCGATTTTTCGTCAACACAGTCGTTTTTATCTGCAAAACCAGTCGGTAAAAATCACCAGCCAGTCGGTAAATACCTTGTCCCCCCCCCCCCAAACATTTGGGCTAGTAACGCCTCTGGTCACAAGCAACAGCGGTAATTCTTAAAATGTGACCTTACCATCTGGAATTGAACGTTTCCTGATCTTGGCTTCATTAGCCATTGAAATACACGCTTTTGTTGAAATTCAAATCCCTATGCAGAGCCAAAATTATACGCTCTTCATAAAATTCCTTCCAGATTACTTCATTTTTGGCCGCTAGATGCGCTAGCATAAAATAAACAATGACACATTACTTCCGGGTGTACGTTTATCCAGGTTTGTTTGGCTATTTTCAATTCCTCTTAGGCCCAGCCATGTTTGAAACTGTTTAAAATGCTTCTGCCTCTATTTGTGCTTTACCCAACTCTGTTCTGTCAAACTCCATCAAGTTGTCAATTCTGGCTTCCGACTTCAGTGGTGAGCGCTAGTTGACTTTTCAACGGGGCTAATGCGCGACTCGGCATGAAGCGAAAGCCTGATCGCTTATTCACCCTTCAGATAACTTATCCCTGGATCTCGCGTGTGATTGTTTCTCTAGCGCATCTGGCGTCAATTCGTCGTTGGATTTTATGAGGGACGTATTCAATGTCTTCAAAATTTGAGAAATGGAAATTAGCTGGCTTTTCAGTTCAACTTTAAGTGTCATGTTTCGTGAAAAGATAACTTTTAAAGGATCATGACATAAATATTATCGGCATCCGTCGTAGCATTTGATACAAAGGCGCACATCCATGAGTTAAATATTCTCAAAGCTCTTACAGCTCAGAATCGCCATCTTTTCCCTTTAGCACGCGACTCACCTGCGGCGCTGACGGTGCGCGTCACACTTATAGATCCGATGATGTCGGCTCTACCGCACTCTTATAGAAGAAAAATAAACTTTACTCAGAAAGAAACTGACTGGGTTGAACTGGCATGAGTAATCCTTCAGCCCCAGCTCACTGAAAATTATGTCTGGTCAGTCACATTTTTGGTCGGCGATATTTCCGTACTTTGTTATTAGCTGTTTTAAATAAACATAAAGTAACTTCTACCTGAATGTAGAACTCTGGGACTCTATGCCTCGTAGACAGTGGCGATCTTCTGTCTAGCCAAACGAGGCAGTTGCGCAGGGCCCCAACATCGGAAAGGGTACCAGCAAGTGGCTGCATTGGTAGATGTAAAAATTCTAATGAGTAAACAGCTATAAATATTCCTTCAGCCCAAGCTGACAGCTAGAATCTTTATTTTGCTTTTCCACAAGTTCATTGTCCAGCTTGAGCGGCTTTAGCCTAAAGAGGATCCATGCCAAGAAGGGTCGAAATATAGCTCTTATAAAATTCAGCTGACGTCTCCGTTTTGCACTGTCAAACAGCTATAGTTGCAGTACTCAGTTTATTTCATTTCTAAGACTGTCTATTTTCTAAGGTCAAAGAACGTTGAATAAAATAAAATTAAGAGTACAGTGTTTGCTGTAGATTACCAAAAAGCAGGCCCAGCTGTTAACTACCTAGAGGCCCTGTATCCCGGGCCTACTCTTAGATAGTCCATGGCGCAAATAGCAGTCTCGTGGAGAAATCCAGAAACTTTCAGCCGCTTTCACAATGACGCGTCGTTGCGATGCGTTTATCTTGTGTTGCGTACAGGTTGCATTGCGTATCTTTCACACCTACGCGAGAAGCTTTCATGCTGGATGCGTATTTACGTTTTCCTTTCTCGGTTTCTTCTGCTGAATTTTCGTTTTTCTTCATCATTAGTAGGTTTTTCTTCTGTTTTCGTTCAAAAACGCCGCAAGCGCGACGCAGAGGTTGCGTAGTTCAGTGTGAAAGGTTCAATGCGTCAATTTGAAAGCGCCTTAGCTCGTAGTTCGCTCAGTTTGTATAGCGCGCCGGGCATGGAATCGAGGTCGCGGGTTCAAATCTCGCCGGAGGAGATTCAAATCTCGCCGGAGGAACATTTTTGTCTTTCCAAATTCGACCATTTCCGGGCGGTGCAACTGAAATAGCAAAGCCTGGGTCGCCAGCTGGAGATTGATTAAGTTGAGGGGGTGCTCACTCCCAAGAAAGCTGTACACCCGTAGGGAAAAAAGGTACCCGGATTCCCGTAAAGGTGTCCGGAATTTTGGAACAACATTCCGGGCACGGAAAACGTAACGGAAATCCCGATTGGGGAGTCTTGTTCCCTGGAATTCCGCAGTTTAACGCGGAATTCCGGGAAATAAACCCCCCAGCCGGGATTTCCGTTACGTTTTCCGTGCCCGGAATGTTGTTCCAAAATTCCGGACACCTTTACGGGAATCCGGGTACCATTCCCGCTTTCGACAAAAACACTAATTTAGCAATCCGTCCAAACCTGCTTATACGGGTTCAACATCCGCCCTTTGTTGACCAATCAGGAAGGAGAAGGGGGAAAGATAATCGAGGATTGACTGAAGAAGCAACTTCTCGATTCTGCAGAATCGCGAAGCTTCCCCCGTTCTCGATAACTGACAGAAACGGAGAACTGGAAAAAGGAGAACTAGCTTCATCTCAACAGTCATAAAACGCGAAATAGGAGAATTGAGAGGAGAACTGAGATAAAAATAAACACGCAACTAATGTTAATTCTTCCATGACATTTCGTGTAGGCTATCACAGTAGAGGTATGCTTATTTGGACGCGTCTCTAAATGTATCGCTACTTTGCTTCTGTCTTTCAGTCAAATCGAAAGGAAATATATCAAACTTGATACCAGCTAACACCTAACTGTTTCAGCTTTCTTCTGACACAAACAGTAAGTTGCAATACTAATTTTTGTGTTGGCTTTTAAATATGCTTCTTCTTCCCATGGGGATGCTATTTACTTTGAACGCCATCTTTTCGGTCCAATTACGCGCCGTTGACCACCAGATGTAAAATTTTATAGACAAAACAGAATTAAAATTAAGAGCAAATATTCCAAAATCCAGCTGACATGTGAGCGCGTGAAATCAACTTTTTCGCAAGTATGTTGCGGTAAAAGCCGCAGAAAGATGCTGATAAATGTTTTAAAGTACAGTAGAAGTATGCCTATTTGAACGTTCAAAATCCAGCTGAGATCGAGATGTGAGCGCGTGAAATTAACGTTTTCGCGAGTATGTTGCGGTAAAAGTTTCCTGGGATGGGTTTTGGCGTTTTCTTCGGCGAGGAGACGTTCAAATAGGCATACTTCTACTTCTTTAAACATTTATCATCATCTTTCAGCAGATGTCAATACTATGGCAGTATGCTTGACTCCAGTTTCTTTAATTCATAAAAATCTTTAATTGTCAACAAAAATATGAGGTCGAGTTTTCCACGCAGTCAGAAGCTGGTAAAAGAGTCCTCAGTCGAGGCCAGCTGGCCTGACTTATTTCTGTCAACAGAAAACACGGAATCGCGGAAGTACTTTCTTTGTTCACTGAAATATTTTTTATCGGCTTCGTCAGACATCACCGCAATAGCTTTATTTAGTGCTAAACCGCTACGGGGAGGATGAAAAGACGCGTTGGTGTTTCGGCGATCCCAAGACTACGACCGATGTCAAATATTGTATGACCACATTGTCCATTCCGGCCATTGTCAGTCATAGGATTTAAACATCTGGATCTGGAAGGAATATTGCAACCGTTCTCCCTTCAATTTGTCAACCACTGCTTCGGACCTTTTCATTTCGAATCTTAAAGTGAGACAAAGTTAATCCCTTTTTATGTCACTTTCTTCACCTGTGGTACGGACGGAGGATCAGGAGTTTTCGCCCTTACGTCGCATAGTTGAAGCTCAAGCTCAACCTTTCCGTACGGGATTCCCTTCCTGAAAGTCGAAATGACAATCGAAGAGTCCACATCCGCTCGACCTTGACGTCTGTCGGAACCATCAGATGAGTCGAATACTGACTCCTGTCCGCTTATCCCCCCCCTTCCGAATGCATTTACCAAATTTCAACACTCAGCGTTATACCCAACCGTAACTGGCGATTCTGGCGATCTCTTGGATGCGCTTTCCGAAAAGCAAAGCGAGAATCCGCGAGTGCAAGAATATAAACGGAAAGTCGTTCCCGAGGTAGTTCCGCCTCAATTGCAACTTTACAACTTTTCGCTGGCTTGCCGAAATCACTTTCCAATCGCGAAGCGCATTCGCTTTGGGACGAAGTCGCAAAAACAGCCGGCGCCTAAGCTCGCGGAGCTTTCTGACCGCCAGAATCGCCCTTAATTTTTAAGGCTTCATGTTTTGGCGGAACGTTCAAACTCCCTCCGACGCTTCAGTTTCATCACTACTGCTCTCTAATTCGAAGGAGCTTGTTCTCTCCACTTCTTGTACATATCTCCCTTTTACTTCCATAATTATTTTTCTGTTCGTATGATATTCTCCCTTCGACTAAAATGGGTGGATGTTTTGGCGGAAGATTCAAACACATTCGGTGCTTCGGTTTCATCACTACTGCTAGTACTGCTCTCCATTTCGAAAGCTATTATCGAGGCCTTAACTCTCTTCAATTCTTGTTTTTATCTTCTTTATTTTCACGAATCTTTCCCTCTCCCTTGCTTTTCTCCCTCTGACTAAAATGGGTGGATGTTTTGTCGGAACATTCAAACTCCCTCCGACGCTTCACTTTCATCACTACTGCTCTCCACTTCGAATGCTTTTATTTTCTTCACTTCTTCCCTATATCTTCTTTGTCTTTTCATAAACCTTTTTCTCGCTTGCCTTGCTATTCTTCTTTGTTTCCAGGTGCGTATATATTGCAAAACATCTCGGCACAAGTCGCAAAAATTTCGCACACTCCTCCGCAGTCTATAAGCAAAACTTTGTCTTGATCCCACCAGATATCTTGTCGAATTTATCGACACAGTCTCATCAACAGAAAACACATCATAGCTACTACCTCGGTCCATTTTTTTAACTGAGAATCGCTCTGAGATTTACGTAGTTGGGTGATCTGAATTACTAATTCCGATGTGTGAACAGAATTAATTTCTTTCGAAAACTAGACGAAAAATTAGCTACAGCATAGGAAGATAGTAAGGTCGCTCGCAGCCTACACACATAGAATAAAACTGCCAAATTAAAACCTACTGCAATTAAGATGGCAGACATAGGCGCAAGTAGTGGGATATTAGCAATTAAGTTGAATTCTTGTCCTTACTTTTGCCCTATATGCGGTTTTCAACGGGATGATATTTTTCATTTAGTGGTTGTCATTTAGTGGATCGGTCTGTCGAGCTAAATGATTCGAGAACAGGGACTTTTGGGCGAGAAATGAAGGAAGAGAAGGATTTGGTTAAAGTTTAACTGAAAAGCCAACTCATTTGTGTGTCATCTAACTGGACACACTGAATTATTTGGATTCTGCAAAGGGATTTTTTTTTATTTTCCACTATCTGCTCTAGTTATGAGGCTCAGATTATCTCCAGCCGTCCCCACAGCGTAAATTCTACTATGACGCTGGAAATTTTTATCTCAACACAAATGCGGCTTTTCAGTGGGCAGTGGTGAGATTGGTGAAGATTGCTTAGTGCCGGAACAACAAAAAACTGATAAATCTTTCTCGTAAGGCATACAGCAAAAATACAAGCGCATAGAGACACCACAAATCACACGGAAATTCCACTATTTGAAAATCGATTATTTGTGAATAGCGGAACAACGAAGTAACTCGTTTTCAGCGGGTCTTCAAGAAAATTTAAATGAATAAGTGATAGTAACTAGATTGTCCTATCCTAGCCCTTTTCGGTTAAACTTTAATTGTATGTGGATGACAAATTTTGCCGACCTTCGTCAGCTCGGGAGGTTCCTCAGGCAGGCTAGTCTATGGAGTCTATGGAGCGTCTTTGGCGTTTTGGAGTAGATTTTCTCCTTTTGGTGTTTACATCTTGGCTTAGAATGAGTTTTTTAGATTTTTATTTTGGGAATGAATCCCAATAAAATAAAATAAAAAATGTTTTTGGGGAAACAATTTCAATTCACAATTTATATTCTATTAGCATAAACGTTTATTCTAAATATTCCTTGAGCCCAAGCTGACTTAGAATCATATATTATATGAATATAACGTTTGTTCTCCTTCGAAATACAGTAGGGGGGTGTAACATGCTGGTTAAAGTTTTATTTTTTTTTCAAGGAGAAAAGATTATGTGAAGGGAAAATTACTGCCTTTTTTTAATGAACCGTTTTTTTCCCAAAGCGTCGTCATCGGGTCTTTTGACTGTAAGCTTACTGCACAGAACAGACCTTCGAGAATCGTACGTTTATTCAAATGAAAATAATAAAAAAAAAGTACCTCAATAGATTTATTGCGCTGTTCCGGTATATTTTTCGGCGTCGAAAGCTTTCCTTGCCTTTTTCAGCTCTTCATTCATCGTCAGAAGATCTTTGATTCTTGCATACTTTCTCGGATCTTTTCGAACAAGAAAGACCAAATCTTCAACTTGGACTCTCCCCTGTCTTCCGATTTCCATAGCTTTCTGGGTCTGGAATTAAGACTACGGTCAGACGAGTAATCTCGGTGAGGTTAGGCAAACCGTATTGTTCTAGCTCAACCATACCCAGACTGATGCAACAATACTCTTGACGAATAACTCTTAGTGCCGAAGAAGAATCGCACTATGCCTAGGAAGAACCAGGAGCATTACCACAACAAACGTAGCTGATTGGTTTACATATGATTTTAGTCAATTTTCAGGATTCTGTTTGGGGTGACGTTTCTTGTTCTTCCTTAGGATCGCCGGCGTGATTCGGACTTAGTCATTTAGAGCATAGTAACGCCTAGGCGTCTTCAGGTGCAGAAACAAGATTAGTCAGATGGCAGTAGCAAAGAAAAAACAAGCCAACCAACTTGGTATTCCACTTGTAGGTATTGGGCTGAAATGTCGCATTTCTGGTCAACGTGTAAATCTTATTTTATTATCTATGTCAATTTCTTTACTATTTGTTTTTATTTTGACGAAAAAAAGAATCAGCCGAGGAATCGGCTAGAGTCTAGCCGATTCCGCGGCCGACTCTCTAGCCGCTAGACCGTGTAGATGTTTTGAAACAAAGGAGATTTTGATCTGATCTGATTGGAAAATCACCCTTCTGAGGGACTTGAACCCGCTGCCTTCGACTTCCATGGCCAACGCACTACAAACTGAGTCGAATTATAGACTGATTAAATGAAGACTGATTAACTGATTAGACTGATTAACTAAAGATTAGTGGCGTTTTTGATCGCCGATTAGTTCGACGATAGCGTAGCCGTCTGATTTTTTGGTGTTTTTGACGTTCGCTGGAAGCCGATTGCTGTAGCTGTTTATCTTACTTTCTATTTTCGTTCTGATCGGCTAACATGTATCGCCTAAATTCGTGTCCATCAGCCGAGGACTCGCCGTTAGCCGTTGATGTATGGATTTCGTTTGAGGATTAGGCGGTATTTTCAAAAATGAAAAACTCTTTTTTGCGAACCCAGAAACATCGGCGATCGCCAACGGCTCTCGAAAACAGTATTATGCACGAATCGGCAAACTCGCTTCGTCTACTGGGCAAATTTGATCGGCGATCAAAAACGCCACTATTGATTTCCCACGACGCTCTGTCATTAGCGCCATGGACTGTCTGAGCGTATCTCCTTAACCCTATGTCTAACATCTAATCAACTTCGCGCGTGGCGGTTGAGTGGCGCGCGTGGCGGATTGGCGCATGGGTGGCGCAACATAGTGTACACCAAGTGGCGGAGAGTGGGCAGCCCCTCGAGAGTGATTTGGAAGAGGATTATTAGTACTATGAGTGATAAGCTCCTTTAAATGTGAAGTGTCTCATAAGCACAAAAAATGTGACCAAGAACATCTCCTCAAGGTCCGGGAAGCAACACCTTCAATACCTCACGATCGACCAACAAAGTCCGGAAAATGAGTGTAAGTGTATTTTTATACCTCTCGAAACAAGACCAAAGGTTTCTATGGAATTCCCCATATACCGGATCCAACACAGATTCATGTAACCACATAAAAATGAAACAAACGAAGTAAACAAATGTCTTTTTCCACAAAAATCGTTAGTCTTTTGACGTCATTTTCTTTCAGATTTTCACACTTAGCCGCGTTATCGACGAGCAAGGGAAAAAAAGACCGAAGCAACTATGACCTACAGACCAACTTCAACCGAACAGGAAGCTGAATACAAGAGGCGACTCGCTGCCCATAACTGGAAAAGTCTGTACAGTCTAACAAATGGAAACGCAATGGCAGAAAAATTTTGTTCCGACGTAAACAATATCTACTCCGAAGTTTTTCCCGAAAAAACTATATTCCTTAAAGAACAGATCAAACCCTGGGTAACGAAACATATCCAGTCTCTGATACAGCGAAGAGATGAGCTTTTTCAAGAAGGTGACAAGGATAACGGAAAAATACTGCGGAACAAAATCGTTAAAGAGCTGAAAAAAGCGAGGAAAGAGTTCGGCAGGAAGTACGATAAGAAAGTCCTGGCAGCTGATCCTCGTAAGTTTCATACCACAGTCCAGCAGTTAATGCGAAAAGCAAAATGCGACTAAGCTCAGATGATATCCGGGACATACTACTAAGCTCAGATGATCACCGGGACATACTGCCAGTTTTCATGGAAGAGGAACGCGCTCAGGCCACAAGAAGAGCCGCTAAACTTGCTAATAAACCCCGGCTGAAACTCCCTCCAGCTCAATCATCTGAACGGTATCTCAAATCCTTTTCTCCTTATTTTATTCGCCATTTTAACTCCGTTTGACTATCTTGTTGTCTGTTTTAATCAGTTTGTGACGTGACACTATGTGTATTATTTAGGGTGATCAGATGGTGTTTTTCATATGTAGTAATAAGTATTTGACCCTATTAACGTTGTAAGATGAAGAAATTGTATATAATATCTATGTGTTAGTAATATTTTATTGATTAAGTTAAGAATGTAAAGTAATAGCATTCTATGTATTTGCATGTCAGTGTATGTTTATTGACATTTTCCTACGCTATTTTTCGCAACGAAGAATTTTTGGAAAAATAAAATGAATTGAATTGAATTGAAAACCCGAAACTGGAAATTAGGGACGATAACGGAGAGCTACTGTCATCTAGCTCCATAAACGAGCATTTTGCAGCAATATGCTGCGAACATCCAGGACTCTCCACGATGCCAGATCTCCCACCCATCGCAGAAATCCCCACAATTCGCCCAGGAGAGGTTTTCGAGATATTGTCGAAGTTAAACCCAAGAAAAGCTACTTATCCTGGTGAAGTTCCCATCCGTTATGTGAAAGAGTGCGCAAATGAGCTTGCCGAGCCATTGGCAGCCGTCTTTAACCAATCTCTCGTCGAAGGAATCTTCCCCAAGCACTTTAAGCTGGCATACATCACCCCAATACCAAAGAAAGGGACTCCAAAATCCGTGAAGGACCTCCGACCAATTTCTAAAACGTCGGTTTTTTCAAAAGTTTTCGAACAGTTTATCTTCAAATGGCTGTACGAAGACGTTAAAGACAAACTCGATGAACGACAGTACGGATTTCGTCCAGGCTGTAATACTTCGCATTACCTGGTTCAATATATTCATGACGTTCTAAAGCACCTGGAAACTGATGGCTCATTTGTTGACACCCTAATTACGGACTTCGTCAAAGCTTTCGATTTTCTGGACCACAATGTAGTTATCGAAGAATCTTCTATGATGGGGGCCAGAAGATTTGTGCTGAGAATGTTGGCAGATTTCCTTCACGAAAGAAGCCAGTGTGTCCAGCTAAGCCAAGAAGACATCTCAACGTCATTGAACATCACGTGTGAAGCGGCGCAGGGAAGCAAACTAGGACCTCTCGCCTTCATCATTGTGATAAACAAGCTGATCATTGAGTATCCAAATCGCTACAAATTTGCAGACGATTTGAATGCTGCCATCTTTCGATCTCTTTCTGATCCACATTCCAGCGATCCCGTGAAGACCTTGTTGGCAGAGATCAACTCTCAAGCAGCTAACTCTAAGCTGACATTAAGCCTTGAAAAAAGCACGATCTTCAGGATCAACTTTGTCAAACGTGATGTCCCTGAAATTGGTGACACCAACCTCAAAACTGTGAAAACAGTCAAGGTACTTGGTGTCCACATCGATGATGACCTAAAATGGGGATCGCAGATAAATGCACTTTGCACACAGGCATCTCTGCTTCTGCGGTCCTTCAGTCAACTCAAACGGTTTGGCTTTAAAACAAACGTTCTCATTATTTGTTATAAGACTTATGTACGCCCTGCAGTTGAATACTGTTGTCCAGTATGGCACTGCGGTCTGAGTCAAGAACAAAATGACAGACTAGAAAACGTTCAGAAACGGGCTTGCAAAATCATACTTGGATATGAATATGTTGATTATGAAACAAGCCGAGAAAAACTCGGATTACAACTCCTATCAGAACGACGCCATGACTTAGTCATGAAATTCGGAAGGAAGTGCTTGTCAACAGAAAAGCACAGGGGTATTCTGCCAGACTACGCAGTAAAGAGTAGCAAACAAGCATGCACCAGAACGGCAAATAAAGTGACGCTACAAAACCCGCACCTAGTCACTCTTCTGATAGATTCCTTAAGTCATTTGTGCCATATTTTGTGAAGTTTTTTAACAAGTGAAGACACGTATAATGGTTTGACAACTAATCTAGTATTACACATTTTATATTTTCATGCTTGACATACCGTTTAATTATGTTACAAAAGTTTAGTCGTGTAAGTTTTAAAATGAATTGTATATATCAACTATATTTTGTTTAAATTGACAGTCCTATGTTATCATGTTGTAAAACAGATATTCAGGAATAAATACGATGATTGATTGATTGAAAAAAAATGTTGGAGAAAAAGTCGGTGTAGATGAACATTTAGTTACTGAAAATATACAACGGGAGTGGAAACAAACAGTGAATGGGCATAGTTACTGCCATACTGGCACGGATGCTTCAATAAACAACGAAGGATTCAAACCGCAATTTCCGTACCGCTTGAGTAAGCTAATGACAGCATTCGTTTGAGAAACC
This sequence comes from Branchinecta lindahli, assembly GCA_023053555.1. Classification (NCBI taxonomy): domain Eukaryota; kingdom Metazoa; phylum Arthropoda; class Branchiopoda; order Anostraca; family Branchinectidae; genus Branchinecta; species Branchinecta lindahli. The sequence continues at coordinate 17,451,784 of JAKZAO010000011.1, read as the reverse complement.
ACAATGCGCGAAACCGACCATAAAATGCGTCATACAACATACAAACATGAGCCTTTTCAGGCCTGTGCCAAAAATTATTTTCCAATTTGTCTGTATTTGGTTCGTCTAGAATTACAGGAATTCCTCACCACAAAACAAATAAGACTAGTCTACCAAAAAAAATGCAAGATTTCAGTGAAACCCAGTCTCATTTAAAAAAAATTCGATACACTATTCCGTGTAATCCGTATACATTATGCGGACGAACGAAATCGTTCGTCCCTAAATAAGGTTAAAATCAGATAATAAGCTTTCGTTTGCAAACAAAAAATCGACAGTAACTTTCCCATTCCACAATCTTTTCCATTCTACAAACAATAAAGTTTAACTGAAAGCCAACTCATTTGTGTGTCATTTAACTGGATACACTGAAATTATTTGGATTCTGCAAAGAGATTTTTTGATTTTCCACTATCTGCTCTAGTTACGAGGCTCAGAATATCTCCAGCCGTCCCCACAGCGTAAATTCTACTATGACGCGGGAAATTTTAATCTCGACACAAATGCGGCTTTTCAGAGTTCAGTGGTGAGATTGGTGAAGATTGCTTAGTGCCTGAACAAAAAAAAATTGATAAATCTTTCTCGTAAGGCATACAGCAAAAATACATGCGCATAGAGGCCCCACAAATCACACAGGAATTCCACTATTTGAAAATCGATTATTCGTGAATAGCGGAGCAACGAAGTAACTCATTTTCAGCGGGTCTTCAAGCCAATTTAAGTGAATAAGTTATGGGTAACTAGATTGTCCTATCCTAGCCTTTTTCGGTTAAACTGTAAAGCTTAACTGAAAATGTAGCTTATTTTTACATCGGATGTTTGAATACACTGAAACATTTTGGTCCATCTTAGGGATTTTGTATTTCTTCACCCGATGCTCTAGTAATGACGTTCAGAATGTGTGCTGCTTGTGCGACAACCCAAAATTCATCCAGACGCGGAGATTTTGAAAACCAGCCGCTAAGACGCTAAGCGCGGAAAGATCAAGGCGGACAAGGAGTCTTGCAAGAAATCTGCCATTTTTAGTTTGTTTTTTGACAATGGCTTACCTTTGTAGTTGGTAAATATCTATCAGCATAGAGGGGCAGGCGCATAGAGGTACCACAGATCCGAAGAATTAATATCATTCGATGAAATCCTTTGTCTGTGACAGCGGACAAACAAAGTACGGTAACGCATTTTTATCGGGTTTTCAGGCTTGTTAAGTCAATACGTGATATGTAACTAGACTGTCCGGTTTTAGCCCTTTTCAGTTATACTTTAAGAGGCAGCGGCGTGAGATTAGAAGGTGTCCCCGCGAAGAAGTCTCTCTCTCTCTTATTAAACGTTACACCATCCGAAAGGGAAAGAAAACGAAAAGACAGAACATGCCCTGCATTTCGGCAATTCGCGGTCCATTCTGGTCTATCATTCTAAGAAGAATTCACGAGAAGTTTCAGGCTGAGTCACTTACCCAAATAGTATTTTCAAACTATTTACAAATTTTTTATAAAAAATATGAAAATACAAAGGTAGGGTGGTGGGGACGTTTTGTTTTACTAGAGCTTCCTTGCTGAAGTTTCAGGCATAACAGAATTAACCTATCTATTTGTTAAAATCTTGGCAATACTGATTTCCACGAACTTTTTGCAGTTCCCTAGTTATACTTAGTTACTATGAATATGCCAAACACCTTCCGAGATCGTTCAGAAATCATACGGAACCAGACGTTTGAGCCGGTCTTGGCTCGTTACGTTCAGAATTTGCCATGTTCCAGTTCAGTTTCGGACTAGTTTCTGTTAATTCCCCTATGCCTCACCATCAGCACTTCTGACAGGCATAGTAAAATAGATCCACAGGTTGATGAGTAGAAAATCTGCAATCTGCTTCCCAGGTAATGGGGGTTTCGCATACGTCCCAGTAGTAGAAAGCGAAAGTTACGCACTACCTTACACATCTGACTTTTTACTATGTCTATATAAGTGTTTATTATGAGACAATGGGGGACTAACAGAAACTAGTCCACCTGGAGCACTGAACTGGAATAAGGAGAATTAACCTGGACACCCAACTGTCTAGCTACAAGAATAGTTGTTGGGTTGTTATTTTGTCACGAGTGAAAAGCCAGTAGGCTTAACAGGGTATGGTTTTCAATAAATAAAAAAGCGCATACCGGTAATTCTGATTCACGTCCCAGAAGGAAACAAAATGAAAACTTACCTCCTGGTAAGAATTCCATAATCAGGTACAAATTGACAGGATCCTGGAAAAAAAGGTTCATGACCAGAGGCGGTACTAGCCAAAATAATTTTTTTTTGGGGGGCAAGGTATTTATCGACTGGCTGGTCATTTTTACCGACTTTTTTGCAGAAAAACGACCGTTTTCAAGAAACGCAACTAATCTTCGCTGTCAGCTCCGGCTGATGAAGTTTCCAGCGACTTCAAACGGGGAGACCAGAAAACTCATTTGAAGAAACACCAGATACTGGGGAGTAAGAAAACAGTATCTAGCAGAAGCAGAAAACAAGAACAGAAAATCTTGAAATCGTATTTTTTCCCGTTTCCGTCTTTTGAGTTCCAATTCTATTCTGGTTGAATACAAGGGACCTATTTTAATAAGTCTATTTCCATATTCTTATCATCTCTTACCTGAAAAGAGTAATACATTTTGACGACCCATGTATGATCAGCCTCCGCAAGTACTTCTCTCTCGGCTCTGACGTGAGCCACTTGTTCTTTCTGAAGCATATCAGCCTTCCTAAGGATCTTCATGGCATAAACGTGGCCGGTGTCTTTTTTCTGAACAAGCCTAACTTCCCCAAAGGCTCCTCTTCCAATAACCTAGAAAAAACAAAGATCTCTAAAGCACAAGCAATACCAAGAGCCATTTTAGTGCAGTGACATTTACAGCCTAAGAGCGTGTTCCACCCTACTTACCGTAGTTACTACGCATGACGTTACGGATTCTGGTTTCTTGGCCTCAGGGCTGGAACACATTTGTCTGTTTTCGGCAAAATATTGTCCCACAGGCTAATCGGGGCAATCACGTCACAGATATTCGTATCGTAGTTACTACGCTCCCGACCGTGGTAATCAAATAGTTACTATTTCGAGAAGGTTGGAACGGCCAGCGTGGTAACTTTTCATGAGGTTGGAACGAAAATAGTAACTAATAGTTAGTATTCTTAGAAGGGTAGAACACGCTCACAGTTAATATCCCAATAGCTACCAGGTTTCTCCAAAAGATAAAGAATGTAAACCTGGCTATGTGGCTCATATTTCGGCAAGTAGTAATAAAAATCAATAATTTATTGATGGTAATAGGTCCTTGCCCTCCAGTCTGTTTCTGATTTTCTCTCACCAGTGTCCAAATTCTTCAAACACGTTTTTCATCTAAAGGGTGATCTCAAGGGCCGGCCTCCTGAGCAGGTTCTGATTAGTCCGCACCAATGAGGACTAATCAGACACTGGTTAGTCCATAAGTAGGTTATAAGACTGGGCAGCAACCAGAGACCACCAGTGAGTACTCTGGGGACATAGAATGAAGCTAATTACCTTTGGCTGACCCATCTGTGGTCAAGCTAAGCAGAGGATATCACAAACTTACTGCTTCCAAGTGTAATTCAATGTGACTAATACTGTCACCCAGCCCAGGGGCGTCACGTATGGGGGGGGGGGAGGGGGGACACCCCCCACCCAATGTTGTCGGCCAGTAGGTAAACAAAAACGAGTCGGCCCAAAGCGCCACAACTCTTTGTAAAAACAGTCGATTTTTTCTTTAGAAATGGTCGATTTTTCTTTAAAAAGTAATTTTTTCTAAATATCAGCCGCTTTCTCGTCAAATCAGTTGTTTCTTCTTGAAAACAGTCGTTTCTACAGAAAAACAGTCGTTTTTCCTGCAAAAACAGTCGTTTTTCCTGCAAAAACAGTCGTTTTTCCTGCAAAAACAGTTGGTAAAAAATGACCAGCCAGTCGGTAAAAAGCCTATCTTGCCCCCCCAAAAAAAAATTTCTGCTAGTAACGCCTCTGCTGTCACCTCAACAGAATACTTTAAAGTTTGAATGAATTAATGAATGAATTATATTTCCCACTAAAAAAAAAAGACATGACGTCACTAGTGGATTTTGTTCCACTAGTGACAAGCAATAGTCGAAATAGATAAAAAGATTCAAATAAAAAAAAAAAAAATCCAACCGACCTTCAGTGGCTCAAAATCTGTGACTCCAAGACGAGATCTTTTCAACCTCAAGAATTCTGTCTCTTTAACAGCATGCTGCTGACGAAGATCAGCCTTTTGGATATCTGTGAGATTCTCTTCCTTCAATGTCTCTTCAAGCTTGTCCAATCTTGGGAAGAAAAAACATGTAATTCTGTAGACACACTTAGTGCATTCCCGATGAAAAATTATCTCAAAATAGTAGTAGGCTATGAGGTTGTACAAAAAGTAGCATGCAGTACCAATTGATGCTATTACATGCTACTGTAGCAAGACTGGATGCTACTGGAGCAAGGCGGGATGCTACTGAATACTACTGCTTAAGATTAGCCCAGTGTGAGGCACATTAAATAATGTATTCTGTACTACTGCATATCAATACATGCAACTTTTTCGGACAACTACCATACAACTACACAGGCTACAAATTTCCCATCGGGTTCTGACTGATTTTTTACTGTGGGCAGGACACTGCACACCAACAAATTTAATTTCTCTTTGTTTCCCAACAGCTCTAAACTCCTTAGCTGGGAGAAAGATATTTGCAAAATTTTAAGTCAGCATAGATCAGCATTAGAGTCAGCGTACTTTGAACCTGGAGTAGCACAATCCCGCATTCCAGAACTTCAGTTTAGCTGCACTTGTTAGCATAGCAATCACTCGGGAAATTTGTGATACTGAATTTGCAAGCTATGGATTTTAATTAGGTTCCAAAAAACTGATGGTATCCATTCGTTAAGCTAGCCAGAGGACTAAGGATTAAATGTTTAGAAATCCAACCATTCTAGCCAGTCTGCCACAAACCCTGATTTCTGGACATGCTATGTCAAACAGCAGGTATGCTATGCCTTATTGCTGGACACTGGACACCCCAGAGGGAGAAATCAGGGCTATCTAACATACAGGTCTAACAAAATGCAGCTGACATATCCATTTTTTTTTCTGGATACGCTATGCCAAATGCTGGATACTCTAACCCAATGAAGTATTGATGATTTGACTGAAGCTCAGAAATCAACCAATCAGAATTCACCTATAATGGGGTAGTTCAGGGTTAGGGTACCAACAGGTATCCAGCATTTGGCATAGGGTATCTAGAGTTAGGCACAGAAAGAATTTGGTCATGATCAGCAGGTGTTTAGGATGGTTTAGGAGAAAGGCATTCAGCAACGCTGCAAAAACGGAAAACAATACTACGTTGTAGAGAATAATAAAAGCTTTTGATTAAGTCCCAATTTCACACATTTGGAAAGTCTAGAGCAGGTCTAGCCGTCATACACATATCTTCATTTTTTGGGCATGGTGCCCCGACGTCTGGGCGTGCCCCAACATATGGGCATGCTACTCATACAATGGAGCACCATGCCCTGAAGGAAGGGCATGGTACTGCATGGCACCCCCCAAGAAAATTGATGAAAATCTGTTGAATTGAGAATCTGAAATGGAAATTAGCTTTTCAAACAGATTTGTTTGGGGGTACCATGCCCTTGCTGCAGGGCATGGTGCCCCAACGTATGAGCACCATTCCCATACATTGGGGCCAACTGGGGCATGCCCAGACGTTGGGACACCATGCGGAAAAAATGATGATTTGTGTATGATGGAGGTCTATAGGCTGGAAAGAAACAGCAGGAATTGCATGCATATATTTCATTCACAGTGTCTAAGAACTAACCTTCCTAGTAGGAATCCTATTCTATTGTCCAAATACCAGCCAAACACTAGATTACTTGGCTCAATGCAAAGGTAGGGTAGCCACAAAAACTCCTAGTGGCACAAATTGGCGATTTTTTTGTAATGAAAGCATGAATTGCTGTGAATTTTCCTCATCAGTATTACCTATCTAAAACATCTCCAAAAAATATATATAAAAATACCATTGCATTCAGGACAAAATTGTCTATTTTGTAAGGCCATCACTAAGTGTCCTAGCTATTTAATATTATTTCTTAATATTCAATAGTTGTCTTTTTTGCCTTTTCTCCGAAGGTCGGTTAACCGACCTATTTGCCACTATTGACCATTTTTTCGTCTCGCCGGTCGGTTCGACTGAGCTCTAAGAAACGGCTTATCAGAAAACATGGCATCATCCCGTCGCCCGCGCCTATCTCTCCAATGAAAATTTTCAATTTCGCACCGTGCCAAGAGTGTAGGTCGGTTGGATGGACCTCCTGCCTCAGTCCACAGGTCGGTTATCCGACCGGCGAATGGAGCCAAAAAATGGCTTATAAGAACTTAGGTCGGTTAACCGAAGGAAGAAAACGACTTATAGTGGGAAATCTTGTAGGTCGAACTGGAAGAAGGCAAAAAACGCAACTAATGTAAATTTAGATGTAAAAAAAAGTAGCTGAACTTGCCTTCAAAAATTTATTGATATTAAGGAGGAAAAGTCAGCAGCCTATAGCAGCAATAGGTCTATTGGACTATAACCTTGATGATCATATTCATATTTTCTCATCTAACTCACTTGCTGGGGCTCCCCATGCACTCAAAACCAGCTCAAAACCACCAGTTTCATAGAATTTCATTGAAGCATATAGTTCCAAGCTGGTCCCTAGATGGACAAAACCCTAAAGTCAATGGCTGAACACAGGAATTTCCTTATGTAAAATACTGTTTTCTAAAGAAGATTTAAGATGCTAGAGGCAAGATAGAGAGGTGATTTTGGCCTCAAATCAAAGCTAAAAGATAGGAGATTCACATCCTGATCTTCAAAAGCTCAGGTTTTATTAAAAAAAAAAATTTAGTGGCTACCCTAGCAAAGGGTATCCAAAATTAAGGATAGGCTGGAATAACAAGACAGTAGTGGCGTTTTCGATAGCCGATCAAATTAGCCCGGTAGACGAAGCGAGTTTTCCAATTCGTGCATAAGGCATAATACTGTTTCCGATAGCCGATAGATAGCCGTTGGCGATCGCCGATGTTTCTGGGTGCGCAAAGACGAGTTTTTCGTTTCTGAAAATACCGCCTAATCCTCAAACGAAATCCATCCGTCAACTGGTCAACGGCCGATGGGCGATGGACATGAATTTAGGCGATACATGTTAGCCGATCAGAACGAAAACAGAAAATAAGATTAACAGCTACGGCAATCGGCTTCCGGCCTGCTTCCGGCGAACATCAAAAATGCCAAAAAGTCAAACGGATACACTATCGCTGAACTAATCGGCAATCAAAAACGCCACTGGTATCAACAATATCACTTACCGATGCTTCCTCTCCTTGTGCTGGTTGATCAAATTTACATAATATGTCTCGATACTCAGTTTTGCTTTCATAGCTTTATCATTTGTGTGCTCACTGGGATTCATTTTTAACGGTTCTTGCATAGCCTGTACTAGGTAGTAGGGTGATTTTTTATTTGTAGAACAAGACTCTTTCCCAGAAATGGGCTAATCTCCAGGCAAATTTCTTAACCCTTCCAATCCAAACTAGATTTTCTGTTAGTTCTTCTGCTTCTGAAAATTCGTAAATGCGTGAACATGCAATGCCATCTCTTGACGTTACGACTTAGCCTACTTACTTATAACGCTAGATGTCTTCAAAGCAACAAAGTAAAAATCCTACGAACGCTGGAAATTCGGGATTCGTTGCTTCGCGGCAACGGCGTTTTTTGTCGGCACATTTTTTAGTTCGTCGGCACAAACCTGACGTCCCTCCCCCCAAAGGTAAAATGCTAGTGACGCCCCTGGGGATACCTATGACATCGCAAAGGTTGTCCGTCCGTCCGTCTGTGAGCTCTCGAAGGGAATGAGATATTTTGATGAAACTTGGTGTGAGGATTCTTTGGGTCAAGAGTAAGTTCGAGTTCGGAGGTGGGCTCTGTAGCCCTACATTTAGTGGTGGGGGCGGGGGTTAAAGTTAAGGGGCAAGCAAAATATTTTTAAACAGCTAATGTAGATTATGGGGTAAGAAGACAGGCTGAGCACGAATATGAAAACCATTTTCTCGTCGGACAAGTAGTTCGCCCGGAATCCGGCCAAAACCGGAAAGTTTGTTAAAATTAAAACTTTTATTTGAAGTTGATTAGATGTTCGGTGTAGGGGTAAGAAGGCATGCTGAACATGAATATGAAAACCATTTTCTCGCAGGACAAGTAGTTCGCCCGGAATCCGGCCAAAACCGGAAAGTTTGTTAAAAGTAAAAGTTGCAGGGTTGCCGCCGGTAGTACAATTGTGCTCATAATAGGACTTTCTTTTTACATTTGCAGCAGATTTTAAGAAAAAAAGTAGTTGTCAGGTAGTTGCACCCTTTATTTCCAAGGTGACTATGGCCCAGCATCACGATCTGAGTACTTTTCTTCTTTGGTAGTACTTTTTTCTTTTTGGCCAGTGCATTTATTTTAGTAAAGTGGCAACCCTGAAAAGTTGTACTAGAAGTTGATGTCAGATTTAGGGGTAAGAATAGATGGTGAATCCATATATGACAATCATTTTTTAGCCGGACATGTGTTCGTCCGGAATCCGGCTGTTAAAATTTTATTGGAAGTTGATTAGATGTTGGATATAGGGATAAGCAGATACGCTGAATTCGTTTTGAGCTTTATTTTTTCGCCGGACAGTTCTGGAATTTCGCCGAAATTAGCTGTTTGTCCTGAATCAGTTTCTAAATTTTAAGAGTAAAAATGTTCAAGGAGTCTGGCGAAGACTGGATCTGGCGAACAGGGGCGTCGCAAGGGCATTTTCGTTGGGGGGGTGCAGAGCCAAAATTTTACCGAATCTCTCAAAAATTTTACCGAATCCTAGAAACTGAAAATTCGAGCTTTAAATTATGGAATAGAAAGGATTACGTAGGAAAAGTAACATTAAAGGGCAGCATGAAAGACGATAAGCCAACTTAATTAAGTGGCGTTTTGGCGAAGGCCACTTGGAGAATATATTGCCGGGCACGATTGCAGTAACAGCTTCTATCTATTATACCCAAGAGAAAAATAAATCTAGCGCCGCCGGCGAATTTTCAGAATTTTTTGTTTTCCTGTAGGCTAAAATTTAACTGCTTATTACAAATTATATCATTTACCGTGGATTAAATACCGATGTCCTAAGAAGTTCCAGAAACCGAATGGAGTGACGTTCAGACAGTAGCAGCTACTGTAGTATAGTCAATACTATCCATGATCACAGAAAGTGAGTGCCACAGGCAAGATTTTTTTCCTGTAGGCTAAAATTTAAATGCTTATCTTACAAATTCTATCATTAACCATTGATTAAATACCGACGCTCTAATAAGTTCCAGAAACCGGATGAAGCGACGTTCCTGCAGCAGCAGCTACTCTACCATAGTCAATACTACCCATGATCACATAAAGTGGGCGCCGCAGGCGAAATTTTATTAAAGTTAGCTTTTTCCTGCCAAATTTAACTATTTCCATCCAGATTTTAGCTTTTAATGTTTCGAAATTCCAATCCTAAAACTGTCTGAAAACCCCAATCAAATGACGCACCCTTCCGCAAAATATAGAATATTAAGATTCATGATTAAATCTTCTTTTTGGGATCCAAATTAAAAGTAAGGACTATCGATGAGATCATAAATCATTCCTTTTGTCTGCAACCAGTGCTTCACTCGACCTCGTCCGAGTTTCGAGGTTCATGGTAACTCCCGAATGGCAATTATACCGAATCCCAGTTATTATACCAAATAAGTTTAGACCGATAGCATGTTCGAGATTCTGTATAACTACCGTATCTCGGTTATTATACCGAATTGTTTTGATATCGAAACAGTACCGAATAATTTTCGTATTCGGTATAATTTCGTCGAAACTGGAACAAAAGTAGGGATTTGTGGTAACTACCGGATCCTGAAAATTATACCGAATAAATTACCGAATCCCAATTATGATACCGAATAATTCTAGACCGATACCTTATTCGGGATTCTGTGTAACTACCGAATCTCCATAAATATACCGAATAGTTCTGGCATCGAACAATTACCAAATAATTTCCGTAAATTCTCTCCCCGAATTCGTGATAACTGCCGAATACTGGGAATTATACCGAATCCGATCATTATACCAAATAGATTTGTACCGATAGCCTATTTGGGATTCTGTATAACTACCGAATCTCCGTAAATATACCGAATAGTTCCGCTATCGAAAAAATACCAAACAGTTTTAGTAAAATGTTGGGCCTCCGGCCCAAAATCTTACCGAATCTCAAAAAGTTGGGGGGGTGCTGCACCCCCCGCACCCCCCCCCCCCTTGCGACGCCCCTGCTGGCGAAGACAAAACCTATTTGTCTGGATCAAATATTGAATTTTTGGGATCCCATCGGTAACCTTGGTCTTGTTTTTATTAGCATTTCAGTGCTGAATGAATATCGATTCTGAACAAAGTGGATTTCAAGGACGCGCCTGTCTTGTCGCCCGAGGGGTCAAGTCAATTCAACTGGTTTGGCAACCATTCAAGACTGCAGTTAGAACAGTGGTGGCCCGAAGGATACTTCAAAAATGAGCCAAAACTTGTACTTTGAGGTTTGTCATTTGTATTCAGCAATTACATTCTTTTACTTTTTTAATTAGGATGACTAAACAAGTTCTATTATCTGACTAGGATCTGACGAATCTGAATCTGCTTGTCGGAATAGAAAGTTCAAATTTAAATTTTGTGGAAAAAATACTGAAAGATTCCGTTGATTTAATTGCTAATACAACATTGCCTGGACACAACAAGTTAGGTGAGGCGAGGTCGTGATTACATAGACGGTTGGATAGGTACATTTTCTGTCTTGTTTCGGTCAAGAGGCAGTACGAGAATCAGCCATTTTATTTCTGTATTGCTTTTCCCTGTCAAGCATCTTACCACTCTCTTTACCACTATGATGTGTGGTAAGCGGGGCGTAGCAAGGGGGCCGCAGGGGGGGGGGGTGCAGCACCCCACGAACTTTTTGAGATTCGGCAAAACTTTAGGCCGGAGGCCCATATTTTACTAAAATTATTCGGTAATTTTTCGATACCAGAACGTTCCGGTATATTTATGGGGATTCGGGATTCCAAAGATGCTATCGGTACAAATCAGTAAGGTATAATGATCGGAATTCAGTAATTTATTTGGTACAATTGCCAGGATTTTGTAGTTATCATGAATTCCGTGCACGAATTTACTGAAATTATTCGGTAATTTTTCGATGCCAGGACTATTCGGTATATTTATGGAGATTCGGTAGTTAAACAGAATCCCGAATATACTATTGGTCCAAAATTGTTCATTATCATATTTGGGATTCGGTAATTTATTCGGTATAATTGCTAGGATTCGGTATTTACAACGAATCCGGACTTTCGGTCCAGTTTCGAAGAAGTTATAACGAATCCGAATATTAATCGGTAGTTTTTGGACACCAGAACTATTTTTAGAGTTAACGGGATTCAGGGGTTCGGTACTGGTCGCGAATCCAATATGCTATCAGTCTAAGATTGTTCGGTATAACGACTAGGTTCCATAATTAAGTCCGTATAATTGCCAGGATTCGGTAGTTAACACGAACCCCGAACTTCAGTCCGACTTCGACGACATTTTATTGAATCCCGAAAATCAGTCCATAATTATTCGCTTTATACTTATCTCGAACCCCGAACTTTGGTCAAATTCCGGTGACTCACCCCATGCCACAGAGAATCGCAGCATCGCACTCTCAGTCGAATGTTTTAGCTTGTCAGAAAATCAGTCGTGTCTTTAGCGAACCTTGAATTTCACAGTCGGGTTTTCTACCAAAATCTTTCTGTCGCAAAGCAGATAAAGGCTGATTGCCCTACCTGCAGCACATAGTTTCAACATTATTTTGTTCTGTGCAAAAATCTAATATTTTAGTAGGTTTGGAAAAAAAAAATCATGCAGGGAAAGGCTTGGACATATCGGATTTGTAAGGATTGAGGAGACATCATGTGAAGCGGTGGCCACAGACGAAAGGATCTAGGATTTCATCAGTATTTTCAGTACTTTTATTTTGGATCCCAAAAAGATGCATTTTCCTTCATAATATTCTTTATTTTTGGACGGGCGCGTCAGTCAGCTGGGGCTTTAAGTCAGTTTAAGGCTTGGGATTTGAGACACATTAAAAGTTATTATAAATTTGGCAGGAAAAAGTTATGGGTAGTACTGGGTATCTACAGTAAGCACAAGGTGCTGCCGGGCGTCGCTCCATCCGGTTTTAATGTTCCTGAAAAAATCATTGGTGTTTAATCCACGGTAAAAAGAATTTGTATGGAAGCAGTTAATTTTACAGAAAAAACAAATTGAATTATACAATGTCTCCTGCGACAATTACAACGCTTTCTGTCTAATGTGTATAATCATCTTTAATGCTACGCTTTAGTGTCACTCTTCGTACTTAACCTTTTCTCTTTAATAATTAAGAATAGTTTAAACCTCGAACTCTCAGTTTATAGGATTCCGTCGAATTTTCGAAAGATTCGGTGAAAATTTTGTGTCTGCAACCCCCCCCCCCAACGAAAATGCACTTGCGACACCCCTGGTGGTACGGTCTGGTCTGGGTAAGCTTGTATCTCAGGTATTATCATAAGTGTTTATGTAAAGCATACTATATTCCTTTGAGACCTTGGTACAATATATAGGTAGGGCCGTCGCTAGGGGGGTGGGTGCAGCACCCCCCCCCATCTTTTTGAGATTCGGTAAAATTTTGGGCCGGAGGCCCAAAAGTACTAAAATTGTTCGGTACTTTTTTGATAGCAGAACTATTCGGTATATTGACGGGGATTCGGTAGTCATACAGAATCCCAAATAGGCAAAATTATTTGATAATTTTTGCCATAACTATTCGGTATGTTTATGGACATTCGGTAGTTACACACAATCACGAATAATCTATCTGTCCAAAATCATTCCGTATCATGATTGGGATTCGGTAATTTATTCGCTATAATTTTCAGGATTCGGTAGTTACCACGAATCCCGACTTTTGTTCCAGTTTCGACGAACTTATACCGAATATGGATATTATTCGGTAGTCTTTCGATACCAAAACAATTCGGTATAATAGCCGGGATACGGTAGTGTGCAGATTCCCGAACATGCTATCGGTCTAAACTTGTTGGGTATAATAACTGGGATTCGGTAATTTGTTCGGTATAATTGCCAGGATTCGGGAGCTACCACAAACCTCGAAACTCGGAAGAGGTCGAGTGAAGCGCTAGTCGCAGACAAAAGGATTGATCTATGATTTCATCGATAGTCTTTTATCCTGGGTCCCAAAACGAAGATATAATAATTCGAAAAGTCCGCCCGCGGCGCTTTTCGTAATATTCTCTATTTTGTGGAAGGGCGCGTCATTTGACCGGGGTTTCAACCTTACTTAAATAGTTAATTGGCAGGAAAAAGCTAACTTCAAAAAAATCTCGCCTGGTCATGGGCAGTATTGACTAGACCACAGTAGCTGCTGCTGCCGCCGGTACGTCGCTCCATCCGATTTCTGAACTTATTTGGTTTTGGCTCTGCACACTCACAACGAAATGCACTGGCGACGCCCTTGCAGTATGAAGGGGCAAAAAGGCTCAAAATGGTTGACAAAAAATAATTAAAATACTTGACAAAAAATAATTAAACAGTTAAATTAATTAAAATATTTGGTAAAAAAAATAATAAGGATGTTAAAACAATAAAAATAATTCGAAAAAAATAACAAAATTGTTCAACTAACTAAAATATTTGGTAAGAAAAATAATAAAAATGTTAAAAAATAAAATAATAGTTAAAAAAATAATAAAAGGGTTAAAATAATTAAAGTACTTGGTAAAGGAAGAACTATTCAATTGATTATTTTATTATTTTTAGCACTCTTATTATTTCTTTACCGTGTAGTTTAATTATTTATTTTTTTATATTTATTTTTTGTCAACAGCTATGGAAATTTTTCTAATGCAGACGGGGCTTAAGTCCGTTCTTATTTGACTTATTATGATTTTGAGCAGCGCCCTTGTATAGGTATAGAGGTTCTGTATTGTCAGAGAAAAATACAAAGAAAGAGATGGACAAAGACTAAGAGAAAATTACTTCTTTATTATTATTATTTTCTAGGAAGGGAAAAAACAAGAGAAAGATCTGAACAAAAAGACAAGGGAAAGATTTGGAATTTCTGTCCGGAAGAATGTATTGAATTCTACTGCAAAGTTCAACTGTACCTGTATGTTCTTTATTATGGCGCGCGAAACCGGAATTCGAATTTGAATTTTAAGTGATCCGTGTTTTCCTCACAATATCGAACCTTCAAGTGATGTAAATGTGCAGATAAGCTAAGTGAAGGTCCGTTTTCTGATAGACGCAGGATAGACGTCAAGGATACTCCAAAAATGAGCCAAAGTTTGTGCTTTGAGGTTTGTCACTCTTATTCAGCAATACAGTAATTCAAACAATGGTTAATGGCTCAGCTGTGGCCTGGCTGTGGCTCAAAATGTTTTGAGCCATTGTTTAATATATGCTTGCTAGTCAGATCGAACTGAAGAAGTATTTCTGTAAAGACATGTTCTCTAAACTGAGAGGGATGAAGCTGAGGATTCTGTGAAAATTTGTTTAAGGTGTTTTTCTGCTACACAATTGTGGACCACACACTTCTGAGTGTTTTTGCGGAAACAGGATTGTCTGCCACACAGTCGAGCTATAAGTTAAAACTCGCAGAAACACTGAGCGTGTTCCACCCCTCAACCATTAGTAACTATTAGTTACTATTTCCGTTCCAGCCTCACGAAAAGTTACTACGCTGACCGTTCCAACCTTCTCAAAAGTAACTAATATTAACTATTTTCTTACCACGCTCGGGAGCGTAGTAAGCGTAGTAACTACGCATCTCTGCAACGTGATTGGTCCATCAGCCCGCGGCCTGAGTTTTGACCGAAAAAATTCAAAAAGCGTTCCAGCCTAGCGTAGTAACTACGGTAACTAGCGTAGTAACTACGGTAAGTAGGGTGGAACACGCTCACTGTTTTGACTATTTTTTGGCGGTAATTTTGAATCTCTGAAAATAAATATATAACTCACACAAAATCTCAATAAGTAGAACTTCACACTTTCGCATTTACCATCCTGTTTGCTAAAAGGATCCTCAGTTTTATGTCTACACGTTTGGGAAAGTAAATAATTTTATTGTTTTGACATTATTTTGCTGCTAAAATTTGAATTTTCCGCCAGAATCGAGCCCCAAAATTGACAATCACCTCTGCAGTTGTTTGTCAAATTCGAGCCACACAAATATTGTTTGTCGTGAAACATGCTTGTGGGCTGCACAAATGACAGCAGAAACTCTCTTTTCGAGCCACAACCGACCCACGAACTTCAAATAGTCTTCATATTTGGCTGCAGGAATTTTCATTTTTCGAAGAGCCCCATGCCAGCTTTTAAAAGCTGTCAACTCGTTCAGGAGTATTCATCATCACAGGCAGACGGATGGGTAGAGAGAAATTGGTTTGTGACACCTTATGAAATCATAAGATCACAAAAAGATTTTTCTCGAAAGACATCAAATTCAAAATTTTTCTTCTTTTGAAAACTTTTCCTTCATAACTACTTTTATTATTTCCCAGTTCGTGGCTGATTTCAGCCAAAAAGGTCCTTAAAAAAAAAAAATGGATATTATTTTTTACGTAAATTAAGTTTCTGAAGTCCTCACACCCTTGGAACGGTCAGCGTAGTAACTTTTCACAATGTTTGAACAAAAATAGTTGAACAATATACTGTTGTTAGAAGGGTGGAACACGCTTTACGAAATAGCCTGACCGCAGGTTTGTTTCTTCTTGCTACAGCCTGACACCCTTGCCAAAAAGGGTCGAAACAACACTGGCGCAAATCCCAGCTGACTTTTGTTTTTAGGGTCTTTTTGGGATCCCAAAACGTTAGTGACGGATACCTATGACATCGCAAAAGTTGTCCGTCTGTCTGTCCGTCTGTCTTTAAGCACGATAACTCTCGAAGGGAATGAGATATTTTGATGAAACTTGGTGTGAGGATTCTTTGGATGAGTTTGGGATTCGTTGGATTCTTTTGGATTCTTTGTGTATAGTTTCAAGTGTGTATATTTTTTGTGTATAGTTCGTAGATGGGCACTGTAGTCCTACATTTAGGGGTGGGGGAGGGATTTAAATTAAGGGGTAAGAAGGGGTAAGAAGACATGCTGAACACGATGGTGAAAACCATTTTCTCGCCGGACAAGAATTTCGCCCGGGATCCGGCCAAAACCGGAAAGTTTGTTAAAAGTAAAAGTTGTTTTTGAAGTTAATTAGATGTTCGATTTAGGGGTAAGAAGACATGCTGAACACGATGGTGAAACTGGCCGGACAAGTAGTTAGCCCCGAATCCGGCCGAAACCGGAAAATTTGTTAAAAGCAAAAGTTTTATTTGAAGTTGATTAGATGTTCGATTTAGGGGTAAGAAGACATGCTGAACACGATGGTGAAAACCATTTTCTCGACGGTTTAGAAGTTAAAGTTTTATTTGAAGTTGGCTAGATGTTCTTTATAGGGATAAGGAGATGCGCTGAATTCGTTTCTGAACTATCTTTTTTTGGCTGGACAAGTAGTTCGCTCGGAATTCGGCCGAAACCGAAAATTTGGCAGAAGTAATGCAGGAAGTTTCGATCAGTATCGTCAAAATAGATATGGCTTATACAGGTATATCTGAACTTAATTTTCTCAGATGATTAGCCTGGCGAAGACTGGATCTGGCGTAGACAAGACGTAGTTGTCTGGGTCAAATATTAAATTTTTGGGATCCCATCGAAACCTTTGGCCTTGTTTATATAAGATTTGCAGTGACCTTGGGCGGAAGGAGTATCCGTAACATTTTTAGTTATTGTTTACAACCTAAACACAGTTGTATTTTCCGATATTAGGACGACAAACAAAAAAGTCAGCAGATGCTTTTTCGGCGTTTTTTTTAGTTGTCCTGGCACCCTACAAATTTTACCCATTTTTTCGTTTGTGATAAATTTTAGATGTTACTAAGCTTAGAAAATTGTTTCAAGTGTGTATATTTTTATCTTTTTCCTCATTGTATAGACAATCCTGTTAAAGATACAAAATGATGGGTTGTCGCTTTTACATGGGCTGAAGGCGAAGCCAAAAAGGCTGTTTTCAGATCAGTATGTTTCAGTCATATTTCAATGTTTCATCCCCGATGAAAAATTATTTGAATCTGTAGTTGTATGGTAGTTGTACGAAAAAGTTGCATGGAATGATATGTAGTAGTATGGAATAGTTTGACTTGTGATATGTAGTAGTATGGAATACTTTGATAAATATGCCTCTGACTGGGTTAATCTTATGTAGTAGTATCCGATAGCATCCAGTTTGCTAGTAGCAGCAAGTAGTAGCAACCCTTACTACTGCATGCTTCTTTTTTGTACTACTCCATACTACTAATTCTCGGAAATTTTTCATCGGGTCAGGCCAAAGTCAAGCCGTTCTCATTGAAGATACTGTTGTTATGAAGAATTACAGTAAATACAATCAGATTCAGAAATATTTATCTTTTCTTATCATCTGGAATTAATTTGTATTGGAGAAACTGATAGACATAATATAGATTACTGACTTTGTAAGCACAGACTTTGAATTTGATTATTTTCTCATGTTCCTTTGTTTTAGATTCCGAGGACCCCGCCAGGCTCAAAGGCACTTCAAAAACAGGACGCTGTTGGCCCAGTGCAGATTATTCATCTGGAAGCATTCAAGGCTCAGCCGAAAGTGGTCCTGAGCACTCAACCTGGGAAAGTTGCTTATGAGAAGTTGAGGATTGAAAACAACAAGAGTGCTGCACAAAAGGTAAAATTAATGAAGCAAGAATATCTAATTGTGTTGCAAGAGCAACACTTAGGCTTTGTCCCGTTTTTTTTTCCCAGTTCCGCGATTTCAGCTTATTACTAGAAAGTGGTAAGGGTCTACCGCTGTGATTTTTATGGAAAGTGTGGACCTTAGGCCGGATTGATCAATATGGAATTATATTTTCGAAAGCTCCTTAGAACTCTTGCCTGGGGCCAAAAAGGATGGTTTTTGCTTGTTCTCGAGACAGATCCTACGGTGTGTGAAGTGAAGTCGAGTTGAATAGCCTATGTAAGAGAAGACTATCTGAAGTCGTGCAGCCAAGCTTTCGTTTCGACGAACCTTGTTTCTGCTTTCGAGTGGGAAGTGCCCTTCTAGCAGGCAAGCATGTAGACACCAGTTTCAAATTAAAGATGGACTAAAACCTTTAAGTGCTAAATATGTGCGGCAGTTCCCCGGCCCCACAGCCAATCTTCTTCGAGTGATAAACAGAAAAATTTACAGACACAGAAAAGTGGCATTTTCCCATGAGTGCGAAACAGTTGAGCAAATATATATCATATATGTCATCCGTCTTTTGGTGCAAAAATTACTTCATGAGATGCACAATTTTGAAAGTCTCGAGGGGTTGACAACTTCAACAGTAAGGTACATACTGAAACCAAAAATAGGCCGATCAAGACTGTGAGACATTTCGCCACATGTCGGGGACTTGAAAAAATAATAGGCTGTTAGATTAGACGTTATACCATAATCATCTTCGGGGATGAGGGGTTTGCAACTTTTGCTAGTTGGTGTAGCCTACTTATTATTCATTTTTGGTGTGTTTGATGTTAAGAACAATTTGGTACCATGTCTATCACGGAGAGGGATTTTCACTAGGGGCTAGAAGCTTGTGCAATTAGTGCACACGTCATTTGATCACTATAACCTAGCATTAAGTGTTCGCGCTTCGGATACAAATCATAATGTAAAATAATGACTTAGTTTCGCAATAATGAGTAGTGTTATCTATGGTATTTTGATCCTGAAAAGTTACGGATAGCTTTGTAATACCAATTAGGTTGTATAAGATAATGTTCCAAGTTTTCATCCGTCACGATGTCTACGATTAAAAAGATTAAGTTCTGGCTACAAAGTCAAGTCCCTTCTTTTTTTTAACGCTGAAGCCTTTGATAGTGTGGTTTCAGAATGTGTCATCAGTTTTCTTGAAGAAAAAAATTCTTCTTGGAACATTGAAGTCTTCGATGGATCGACAACTTCAGCCTTCAACCGATAGCGAAGAAACAAAACCAAAGAGTTGCGCTCGCTTTAGTCGGCGAAGCGGAACAAAGGTTGCTGCAACATTCACATTTGACATTGCCCAGGGAATCTAGATCTAGTTCCTAGTGAATTCCAGCTCACAATACACTTAACAAAAATTTCGCACTGTAATGAAATAAATAGTAGGCTAACCATCATCCATCAAGGTCCAGACCAACACGAATTGGGATTGACCGGTTTTGTATATGTTGACCAGACATACAAAATCGTATTTGACAGTGCAAAACGGATACGTCAGCTGAATTTTACTTGAGCTATATTTCGGCCCTTCTTGGCAAGGGTCCTCTTCAGGCTCAAAGCTGCTCAAGTTGGAACAATGAAAGTGGTGGAAAACACAGGTTCGTTTTTCCAACTTAAGCGGCTTTGAGCCTGAAGCGGACCCTTGCCAATATAGCTCAAATAAAATTCAGCTGACGTATCCGTTTTGCACTGTCAAATATGATTCGCAGTCAGCTTGGGCTGAAGGAATATTTAATACAAAGTCGGCATCACTGCTTTGAAAGTAAAGCCGCAGTTTTTTTTTATATCAGTTAGTGATTTTTTCTATATTTATTCTACAATCATTGATTTGTATTATTTTCACTATTTTCAAGGTCGGCTATCTCAAAATGCAAGACTATTTCACTATGCTAATCGCACCATGCCCTCAACATTGCTCGATTCCATTCGGGGTTTTTAAGGGTTTAAAAGCCCGGATGAACAATCGCTTCTCATGTCCTCTATGCTTTAAATGTAGCATGTTTATCGTTTGATTTAAGTCTCTTGTTTCTTTTCAGGTGACTCTAGGCTGCACTGCCTTGTTTGAGATCGATCCCTCAGAAGTTGACGTTCAAGCTCATGGGTTTGTCGAGGTCACTGTTTCCTGGGTGCCTTCGAACGTTGGTCTCGCCAAAGGGTCTGTTACGATTACATCGTCGTCTGGCTTTAAAAGCCAATTTTCCGTGCTGGGGAATGCGATCGCTCCGCCCCCACCCAAAAAGAAGTCTGTCCTGGTAAGTCGCTAAATCACCGATCATTATTAGCGGAAACAACCCCTTCCCCCAACCATTAAGCCCGGCGACAAAATACACTTCAACCCATGAAAGTCCGAACAAATCGATACGGAAACACGTTTGTGTCTTTTTATTCCATCGGTGTTTAATCTGATGTCATAGTGTTTATGTTTGTATAGTTGCGTTTTTGCTGATACCATGGTATCTGATATACGGTCAAAAGTCGTTTTTGCAGTTGTCGTGGTATCTGATGCCACGGTCAAAAGGCGTTTTTGCAGCTGTCGTGGTATCTGGCCAGTTACCGTGGTAAAAGATATTCAGATATCACGGTCCGACCGTGGTATCTGGTCGTGGTATCTGAAAAGTCATCTCACTATCAGAAAGAAGTTCAGCACTTAGTGATGTAACGGGATATCAGTTTTTCTTTTGGGATGACTTCGAAAAGTGCAATGTCTGCAATAGTCGTTTCTGCGGTGGACCCTGAGTGGACCGTAGGCTATATCCGATACCATGGTAACTGCAAAAACGACTAATTGCAGATCCAGTTACCGTGGAAACAGATACCATGGTATCCGCAAAAACGCAACTTATGTAAGAAACTGGAATTAGTCATTACACTACGTTGGTTTCTAATATACCGAACTCTCTCTCTCTCTTTCTACACTTCAACCCATGAAAGTCCGAACAAATCGATATGGAAACACGTTTGTGCCTTTTATTACATCGGTGCTTAATTTGAAGTCATAGTGTTTGTGTTTGTATGTATAGATCCACAAGTTAAAGTACACCTCGCACTACGTAATGTTTCTACTAAGATGTTGGCAATAGTGCAATAGTGGATTGTTCCAAGGAACACCACTAAAAACCATCGTAGCATAACTTGATTTAGTTTCTTACATACAAACACTATGACTTCATATTGCATTTTGAGGTACAAAAATTTAGGATGAAATTGCGCATCCTTGTTGTTACGAAACTTCCTTTTACTAAGTAAAAAAGTAAGTAATTTATTTGTAACCCGTCATTTTTAAAAAGGATAGTAAGTGAAATAAATTAAATACAACACACAAAAGACACATAAAAAATACACTAAGTTTTCAATCTTTGGCCAGGAAGCAGTGGATAATACGTCGTGCGTCGGTTGGGCCCAGTTGTCGATGATTTTTGAAAGCGACGAGGAAACATTACTGTTCTAACATGTTTTCATTATTGCAGAAACCGAGGTCTGGCTCTGTCACCAGCGGTCCAGCGTCCACCAAACCAACGGCACGGTCTGTTTCCGTTCCGCGCCGAGCATCAGACAAGGAAAACGTCAAGCCACGCGCTAATACAGACACTGGAAGAAACGCGCCTCCCCGTGCCTCTACAAAGCCCGCTCCCGTCAAATCTGGTAGCGGTCACGATTTGGCCAGTGAGTCGTTCCGGCCTGTTGTCGCTGGAAGCCTCCCTTCCTGCGATGTCGTGGCCACTCCCCCGCGCCGAGAGACCTACGAAGTCTCGAAGGAGATCCGCCAGGGGATCAAGGCTGTGTCCGCTGTAGCACACACGAGAGGGCCGTTGGAGGAAATTAGCCATACCGCGGCAGAGCAAACGTTTGTGCCGACCCGCGGTCGGAAGAAGCGGCGTAGTACTATATTCGAAGACAGCCTCGAAGGCGCTGCTTTAGAAAGCCCGCCAGAAGTCCGCCCGCCCCAAGAACCTAAATTCAAGCAGGCTCCACCTCTGACCCCTCCGACCCCCAAAATCTGTGAAGCCAGATTTCGAGGGTTCAATACAAGATCGAATGTCGCTGCTCTACCCACTCCGGTCCCTTGTGGTGACGCGGAAGAACCAGCTGTCTTTCCACTACCAGCAGCACCTGTCAGTGAAGGCAATCGTGACGCGCGGAGTAAGACTATAGTTCCCGTGCCTCGTACCACGAGGAGCCTCTACGATGGCCTTGTTGGCTCCGACTATGTTGCTTCTTTCCCCTTGACTGCAGAACTAAGCGGCAACTCTACGATCGTCATTGCTAGGGCACAGGGAGCTCACGATGAAACGATCATGTCTGATTTGTTCGTGCCAACTCAGACTTCTACTCAGATCAGAAATCATACTAAGCCAAAAGTACAAGATTTCAACGATTCGGTTATTTCCGATTTCGCACCCGCCCGTTTCTCAACTGAGAAAAAATCTGAGAGGCCTCGAGATGCAGTCCCAGATCAGCCACCAAGGACGTCGCTCAGATTGGCCCTTGAAGACACAGAGACTACCAGGAGTACGGTGTGTTATTACATGGCGAACAGTTTTTCTGAAGACGGTGATCACGTTGACGTTGCGCAAGGGGCAGGAGCACGTGCTGACCTAATCAGCGACGGTCGTAAGCTAATGGACATCACCGAAGTTCAGAGCTCGAATCCGGAGCGGGACGAGGATCTCCAAAAGAGAGATTTTGAATGCCAGCCGGGGAAATCGGTCGAGGCGACGCAGCTAGACATAACACGAGAGATTATGAAATCTAAGTATGTTACCCCCAGACAGGCTCCTGTGAAAATCGAACTGGAAGAACTTGACCCAGCCAGCAATGTCGAAGAGCCAGCTACAGTCTTCGTCTTGGAGCTCCCGTCAGTTCAGGTCATCCCGCCCGTCATCACGGAAAATGACATAAAAGCCCCCGTGGAAGTCCACCCGTCCGAACTATCCATGATTCTTGAGGAGAGCGAGAGTGGTCGCACGTTTGAGAGAACTCAGTCCCGTCCGGCATCGCGTGCTGAAGCGACTGTTGTGAGAAACAGGACATTTGACTGCGACGCTAAATCGGAGTCTGAGAAGACAGTCATCATTGAATTGCCGGTCATAGCGAACGCGGCGACAGATACACAGACATATAGTTCAGGGGCTGAGAGCTATTATCCCGAAGCTCGTATCCAGGAGACTAAATCTGAGTCTGAGAAAGTCGTCATCGAATTACCGGTCATAACGAACGCGGCCGTGGCTATCTCACAGACAGTTGGCTCAGGGTCTGAGAGCTATTACGTCGAAGATCTTATCCAGGAGACTAAAGAGTCTGAGAAAGCAGTCGTCATCGAATTGCCAGATGAGTCGAAAGCGACTGTGGCTCCCTCTTTTGGAGCTAAAAGCTGTCTGCCCCAAGCTCTTTTCCAGGAGGCTAAATTGGATTCTGGGAAGGAAGTCGTCATCGAATTGCCGGTCATAACGAAGGCGTCCGTGGCTCCCTCAAAATCAGTTCGTCCAGGTGCCAAGAGCTGTTTCCCCGAAGCTCGAATCCAGGAGGCTAAATCGGAGCTTGGGAAGGAAGTCGTCATCGACTTGCCGGTCAAAACGAACGCAAGCGTGGCTCGCTCACAGTCCGTTCGTTCAGGGGCTAAGAACCATTACCCCGGACCTCTTATTCAGAAGGCGGAGTCAAGCATCATTGCTACCAAAGCTGGAACTTCGTCGCGCCCCCTACGAGAAGGTAATTACATTTGCTCAAATCATCCACAGTGGGCGTGTTCCACTCTTCTAACAATATTAACCTTTACTATTTTCGTGCCAACCTCGTGAAAAGTTAAGACGCTGACCGTTCCAACCTTCTCGAAGTAGTAACTATTTGCTGACCACGCTCGGGAGCGTAGTTATCGTGGTAACTACGGTCTCTGTAACGTGATTGGTCCGATGAGGCCGCGGCAGGATATTTTCCCGAAAATAGGAAAATTGGTTGCAGCCGTTACGTCAAGAAGCCAGGATCTGTGACGTCATGCGTAGTAACTACGTTAAGTAGGGTGGAATACGCTCAGTGTGTTTCTGCTAATTGTGTCCCCGGCTTTTACCCTTAAACTGCTTTTCCCTCGAGTTCCCTTACGTGCTAGCTTTTCCCTCGAGTTCCCCTTACGTTCCCCTTATAACCTTGGCTGTGTTTTAAATTGTATACATATTTTGTATGTGTATATCTGTTGAAAATGTTGAATTGACGACGCTTTTGTTAATGATTATGTTGACATGAAATGCAAATTCGGCATTATTGCTGTGAAAGCCATTTTTAAATTGAATTCTCTACTCTCACGTGCATTTACGTCTAGAACAAGTTCTGTCTTGTTACCCTAGAACCAGATTGTCTTGAAGTATCACAGAACCAGTTTGTCCTGGACATTGGACAAGTCTGCAAGTTTTGACTTCGAGGCGAAAAACAAGACGGAGTCGGAAATCTTGAGAAGTGTTAAAAAAAACGTACCTCTAGTGTAGTTCCGCAATGCCAGAGCTCACCTTCCAGATTTGTCATCCAGATTCTAGATATCCGTTTTCGCCGAGGTGGATCCGGGAGCCAGACCGAAAACGTTTGTCCGGGGGTGTTGGACACTCCAGATTCCGGAATCTGGATGTTTTCATAGAGGCAACACATTTGAGATTCACAGTTACATATATTCGTGCAATCAGGGACCCATAAATTTCCTTTACAGGGGGCTTGTCAATAAGAGATTTCTGATGCGCTCTTGACCGGTCGGAAGATAGTTCGAGAAATACCCACGGTCCAATCACGTCAAAGGCCAGATAAACAAACTTTGGGATTGGCTGCTGGCGCCTTGAGGGAGGAGTCTCTTTTGCGCGAACGTCCAATGAGGAAAACAAGAATGCCGATTCGACTCAAGTGGGGATTTTTGGAAACTAGATTTGGATCGGTCAGCATCGGTCAATTTATGGGTCCCTGATACAATGGATAAAACACGGAAATGTCGGCTACATATGCTTTGGCAGTGATATTTCGGCCCTTCTTGGCAAGGGTCCTCGTCAGGCTTTCGAACGTAAGCCTAACGAGGACCCTTGCCAAGAAGGGCCGAGATATAGCTCTAATAAAATTTCAGCTGACGTTTCCGTTTTGCACTGTCAAAAAAGGCCGAGATATCGCTGCCAAAGCAGATGTAGCTCACTTTTCCGTGCTTATGCGTTGTGTGCATGTATGTTTCCAAGTCAGCTTTGGCTCAAAATTTGGATTCACGGTTAATATGCAAATGAATGGATATGAGGAAAAGGAAGAGTGAATGACAGTTGTGATTGTAATGCAGAAAGTACGCGCAGGGGACACCTAGAGCGTGTTCCACCCTTCTAACAATAGTAACTATTAGTTACTATTTCCGTTCCAACCTCACGAAAAGTTACTACGCTGACCGTTCCAACCTTCTCGAAATAGTAACTAATAGTAACTATTTGCTTACCATGCTCGAGAGCGTAGTAAAAGTGGTAACTACGGATCTCTGTAACGTGATTGGCTGGATAAGACCGTGGAGCGATATTTTACCGAAAATTTTAAATATGCGTTTCAGCCTTGACGCCAAGAAGCCAGAATTCGTGAGGTCATGCGTAGTAACTACGGTAAGTAGGGTGAAACACGCTCCTAGATGTTAAAGAACGTGTCCAAAAGCCTTTCGGTACTGCTGTAAATGCTACATTCAGTGCTGCATTTTATTTCTTTTTTTGTCCGAAAGCTGTTACCTTTATTTTTTCTCTGACACTTCTAGAATACCGAAATTCAGAGCGTGTCTGCATGCATTTAATGCTGCATTTTTATTTTTTTTTTCGTCCGAAAGCTCTTACCTTATATGCAGCATTAAATGCAGCATTTACAGCACTAAAAGCTTTCGGACACGTTCTTTATTTCTTCTCTGACACTTCTAATTCCGAAATTTAGCCTTAATCGCCAGCTCCCCAGTTTCTTCTTGAAAATTCAGCGTAAAATTTAGCATCTTCGCTGGATTTTTCGATGAGTTTGATGCTGAATTAATGCCGCGTTAACTGAGCGAAAATTTAAGTCCGAAAGCGAAATGCTGCATAAAATGTTGAATTAGTTCAGCCTTTTCGTTCGTTTCCGAGCTTTCGGACACGCCTTAGCCTTAATCGCCGTATGCATCTTCGCTGAATGAATTTCATGCTGAATTAACGCTGCATTAATTGAGCGAAAAATTAAGTCCGAAAGCGAAGTGCTGCATAAAATCCTGAATTAATTCAGCATTCTCGCTCGTTTCGTAGCTTTCGGACACGTTCAAAGAATAGCCAAATCAACTCTCATCATTTTCATGAAAATACGGAAGGCTTGGCTTGACTATAGTGGGTCCTCCACTGGCAATCGTAAGCTGTCGGAAGCCATCCTAACGTGTCGGAAGTGACCATTTTGGCGACTTTCAGCAAATGAGATGTGGGGTGGGGGGAGGTGAGATGGGGGGGGGGGGGCGGGCGGTAGGTTGTGACGAGGGAAACATTTTCTTTCCTGTTCTTTTCTTTTTTTCTTTCTTTTTTTTTGAAAATATATTAGATTAGTTTTTCTGTTAGTATTTATTGAATAATTTTAGGTTAAAAGGTGGTTAGAAGATACAGCCACTCACAGGACTTCTGTCTTTTATGTGGTTGTTGAGTTTTTTTTCTATAATGTAGTTGTCTTTTTTTTGTGAAGTAAAAAATATCTGAATCTGAGAGCACGCCGGGTCCAGACGAGCACGGTTAAAACGGCTTTACGATTGCCAGTGGTGGATCCACTTATGCAGAAGCCCCAGATCAGAGCCTCGTTTTTGTTGCAATAGTGCTACCGCATCGCTGCTGCAGCACTTCTTTGCTTCCACACAAGATGCGTTTTTGGATTCACTGCCTGCAAGATTTCTTCTTGGTTGAAGCAGCACTTTTCAGGGAAGCACGGACTTGGTCGGTAAGCAAATCCGCGATCCTCGAGAAGCGCTGCCGTCTTCCTCAGAAGCACTGCAGTGCAAAATCGAATGCAGAAAGAATCAGCCCGGAAGCGGCCGAGAAGTGGACGTGCAGCGTGCGACGTTATTGCGAGGAATTGAAAGGATTAAGAAAGGATGAATGAATGAATGAATGAATTTAATTCCAAAAAAGCCCAAGGGCCATGGGCCATGTGTTTGGTCGGGAGGTTTGGGAGAAATGGGATTTGGTTTCAAATATGGGAAGTAAGTGTTTTGGTGACCTCCGAAGGCTGGGTAGATTCCTGAAGTTAGCTATGACCCACCGTGAACTATTTTTATAGAAGTTGATTTTTGGTTTGTTTTCGGAGTGTATGATATTTTGTTTTTTGTTATTGTGTTATGTTTCCCGCCATGGCCCTTGGGCTTTATTGGGAATAAATTCATTCATTCATCTAAGAATGTGGACCTTGTCGCTTTTCTAGATTTCAACTTTGACACCGATGAAACGCGACAGTCAGTGGAGAGCATCAATTCCCAGGTCCAGCCTTGCGAAGCTCTAAAGCCATCTCTTGCCGCGAAGCGCCGTACCGCCCCATCTCGGCCCCTCCCACTCCCGATGAAAAAGCCTGCGCCGGAAGTCATTCTCCTTGTCGGCACGGAACCGGCTGAAGGATATAGGTTAGTGATATCTCTTTTCTTAAATCACTGGTTTGCAATGGTGTTATGCAGCGCTACTCTTTACATGGTTCCCGAGCGGTATGAACCATACTTAACTCTGAAAAGTTACGCGCATACCAACAAACTCTTTGCTTCAACTCCAGACTAAAGTCCACCTTGTTGACAACACTAGGATGCGCAGTTTCAACAGACAACACTTGGAATGTTATCTGTTGTCGCAACAGACGTTGTGCATGAAATGTTATGAATACCAAGCATTGCCAGGAACCGCCAAAAAGCGTCTGCTGGCTTTTTTGTTTGTCGTCATGATATCGGAAAATTCAGCAGATGCTTTTTTGGCGTTTTTTCGGCTCTTCCTGGCAATGCTTGTTTTGCATAATATTTCATGCATAACGTTTGTCGCGACAACAGACAACACTCCAAGTGTTGTCTGTTGCGTGTTGTCTGTTGAAACTGCGCATCCTAGTGTTGTCTGTTATGAAACTTCCGACAGTGCGGCACTGATTCACTTCTAGTTCGTTTAGTCGCGACCTATAGAAAACATCGTTTTTTATTCCCGTGAAAACGGAAGAAGTAAAAAACCGGGAAAAAATCGAAATACGTGACTTGATCATAAACAAAAATTACTTTCGAAAATAAAGTTCCATTCTTCTGTTCGTAAAACAAATAAATCCTTTTCCTCCTTGAAACTGGCAAAACGCTTTAAAAACGCAAGATTCTGCGACATTTTTGACACAAGTGTGATTTCCTGCAACAGATTTTGTCACAGCTGTGAATCATGGGGGAAGTCGTAAACCTGTGACAAATTGCTGAATCCTGCGACCAGTGACAACACTGGCCATACTGCGATCTCTGGCCTCTTATACATGTGCTGTCTCTGTTTCTGCGACTCAAAATAGTTGGTCGCATAGATGGGCGAATCCGAATCCGGATTCGGATTCGAATCCAGGATTCGTCCTTTTGGCCGGATTCGAATCTTTTGCTTGTCAGGCTGGATTCGGACTCGGATTCCAAACCCTCAATCTTGATCCGCTCAAATTTCTAGTCTACATCCTTCCAGTTTCCGTTTCCAGTTTTTACACAGTGGGCTTAGGCAATCCAACTTTTGATCTTCACCACCAACCATCCTCGCAGTAATCTATCACGTAATCCGATTACCTTAGATATCATTGCTTTTTGTCACCTCTGATTCTTAAACTACAACCTACGTATATGATTTGATTCTTATTAAGGTCGGATTCGATTCCGGATTCGAATCCTCAACATGAAATGGTGGATTCGTACCTAGCCCTGGATTCGGATTCGAATCTTTTCATGGTCGGATTCGCCCATCTCTGGTTGGTGGTCAACAAATACTCCTTGAGCCCAAGCTGACTGGGAAACATATATTCAAACAATGCATAAAACGGATATGTCAGTTACGATCCTTTGGCAGCGATATTTCGGCCCTTCTTGGCAAGGGTCCTTCGTTGTCCATGACATTCGACAGCCTAGAAAAAAGGAAGCCGAAGAAGGGAAATAACTTTGCCAAATCATCGTAGCTGGCGCATCCGTTTATGCATGGTTTGAACACATTGGTGTTCAACTTCGAATACAGAAAGTTCAAGTTTAACCGAAAAGGGCTGAGATAGGACAATCCAGTTACTCATCACCTATTCACTTAAAGTTTAACCGAAAAGGGCTGGGATAGGACAATCTAGTTACCCATCACTTATTCACTTAAATTGGCTTGAAGACCCGCTGAAAATGCGTTACTTGGTTGTTCCGCTATTCAGGAATAATCGATTTTCAAATAGTGGAATTTCCGTGTGATTTGTGGTACCTCTAATTTGTTGTATACCTTACAAGAAAGATTTATGACTTTTTTTTTGTTCAGGCACTAAGCAATCTTCACCAATATCGCCACTGCCCACTGAAAAGCCTTGTTTGTGTTTAGATAAAAATTTCCCGCGTCATAGTAGAATTTTTGCTGTGGGGACAGCCGCAGATATTCTGAACGTCATGACTAGAGCAGATAGTGGAAAACAAAAAAATCCCTTTGCAGAATCCAAATAATTCAGTGTGTTCAACTAAATGACACAAAAATAAGTTGGCTTTTCAGTTAAACTTTAAAGAGGCTTAAAGACCCGACGAAAATGCGTTACTTTGTTGCTCCGCTATTCACGAAGAATTGATTTTAAAATAGTGGAATTTCCCTGTCGTACCTGTATGGGCTTGTACCTGTGTTGTATGCTTGATGAAAACAATTTACGAAAAATAAGTGTTCACGCAGTGAGCCAACTTCCGCAAGATGATCACTGGCCACTGAAAATCCGCGTTTTGATTGAGATTCTAATTTTCCGCGTTTTAGTAGAATTTTGTGTCGTGAGGACGGCCGTAGATATTCTGAACGTCATTCTAGAGCAAATAGTGAAAAATATAAAAATCCCTTCACACAATCCAATAACGCAATGTATTCAGTTAAATGATACAAAAATAAGTTGGCTTTTCAGTTAAACTTTAATGCTTTTTCTAACTGTCTTGGTCAAGTAGGCTACACAAAGCTAAAGACTCGTTTGTCATATAGGCAGATCTTCTACGACGAGAAAGGACCGGAAAAACAGTTCAACGCATGGAAAGTCTGGATAAACTACGTTGTCACACCAGTGGAAGACTTGTGGAACTTGAAGAAAGTGAGGGAAGATGCCATTCAGCTGTATGGATCACCACCGGTCAGAGAGGTTGTCGAGAGGCTTGAGAAAGAGATCAAAGCCTTTAAATTTGCAATAAGGACTGATAAGCCGATCAACAAGGACAGTGGTGAGTTGAGACTTTTTTTTAACACTTCTGTACCTATTCTTTCTGCATAGTTCTGGCACCTGCCAACATGATTCAGAACTACAGGAATTGAATCGACCCTGTGGAATATTAAGGACTTATAAAACCAGCAGAAAACGTCACCGGAGTCGCTGATACCAAGAACAAATAATCCAATAGAACCTCCGTCTTTGGTCCTATCCAGCAACTATGGATACCCCGATAAAACTGAGTGAAGCTTGCTGTGAGGTTTCGAGTTGATACCCGTCAACTTCCCTCTTCGCCGCGGCGCATACCATCACTGTACGATGCCTGCAGGGGTGGAGAACCCGGTTTGCAGCGAGTTAGACGTGACAATGTTAGACAACCAATCACTTGAAAAGGACGACTCAGACGGCGTTCATATTCTTGTACGGGATCTACTGCGTTATAGCTGTTTGTAGATGTAACAAATTATGATGTTCTGCGTAGCTCCTCCTCCGCTCGTTTGCATCGGGTAGGGTATCAGAATATATTCGATTCCGCATGGTCGTATTACAGAGACAGGGAAACGGACGTTCTTGTGGTTATTTGTTCTTGCTGGTACTATAAACCAATCATAACTACCAGAATTAGTTCCCACTGATAAGGCATTTTCCGCGGCAGAGTTGTCGACCCACGGGTTGGAACACGTGGAAACGTGCTTTTGTCAATTTTTTGGCGGGAATTTCAGATGCCTGAAAATAAAAATAAAATCCAGACAAAATTGAGGCCTAGGTCCTTAGCATTCTGTGCAAAAAGCCTCAGTTTAGCGTCTATATGCTTGACAAAGTGGCTGCTAAATACAAATTTTCCGCCAAATTTGAGTCACAAAGTGGAAAATCACCTCGACAGTTGTTTGTCGAATTCCGAGCAACAAAGCGAGCCCCGAGAAATTTGTTGGTCGCGAAAACACACATGTGGGCCACAAAACGACCGCTGAGAAACGCCTATAATCCTTGATTTTTCGAGACATCCGTTAGGGTGCATTTCCTTCAATTTCAGTTGGTTTATTCATTACAAATCTTGAAACGGCGGCGAGCCGACTAGCTCATTTAATGTCCACAAAAAATAAATACAGTAAAAATAAGAGTAAGTCGAGCTGAGTCACATACCACATTCATTAAATTCTCAAATACTACTTACAATTACTTTTACCACTGACTTTACAGGGTAATAATATGTATAAAATGCAAGGGCCGGATAACAGTAAAAGAAACAGTCTAAATGAGCATATCTGTCAAATTATATGAATTGTCAGATTTCATCTTACAATGACTATTAGGTACCGCTTAATTTTCAGTGTCAGAATTCATACAATGTACAATTAACAGCAGTCGTAAGAAAGAGCGTGTTCCACCCTTCTAACAATAGTAACTATCAGTTACTATTTTCGTTCCAACCTTGTGAAAAGTTACTACGCTGACCGTTCCAACCTTCTCGAAATAGTAACTAATAGTAATTATTTGCTTACCACGCTCGGAAGCGTGGTAACTACGAATCTCTGTTACGCGATTGGCCCGACCAGCCCGCGGCACGATATTTTGACGAAAACAGAAAAATGCGTTCCAGCCTCGACGCCAAAACTTCAGAGTACGTGACGTCATGCGTAGTAACTACAGTAAGTAGGGTGGAACAGGCTAAAAATAGCCAATATTACAGTTGAGTAACCAGCACAAGTCGAAGAGCGTGTTCCACCCTACTTACCATAGTTACTACGCGTAACGTCACGTACTCTGGATTTTTGGCGTCGAGGCTGGAACGCAGTTTTCAGTTTTCAGCAAAATTTCGTGCCACGGGCTAATCCGGCCAATCGCGTCATATAGATTCGTAGTTACTCCGCTTACTACGCTCCCGAGCGTGGTAAGCAAATTAGTTACATTTCGAGAAAGATGGAACGGCCAGCGTAGTAACTTTTCACGAGGTTGGAACTAAAATAGTAACTAACAGTTACTACTGTTAGAAGGGTGGAACACGCTCTTTGTTACGACTGCTGTTAATTGTACATTGTATTAATTCTGACACTGAAAATTAAGCTGTACCTAAGATACAGCCCAATGAAAATTTCTTTGACTGTGTAGTTGTATGGTAGTTGTGCGAAAAAGTTGTATGTATTGATATGAGTGCCTCAGAATGATGAGCTTGAGCTTGATCTGCCTTAAAAACGTCAAACACGGAAAAATGAAAGAATCTGTCTAGAGCCGTTAGGGTAGACGTTACATGGGAAGTTCGAACCCTCGGAAATGAGAATGGATGGAACGGTCGGGGGCGTAGGATTAATCAGTAACATAAGTAGCAGTAGCACGGGTCCTTTAAGTTTCCGTATGCGTGTACTGCACACATAGAGTCTCACCTTCTGATGCGCGGTTACAGCACAGAGGATACTTCGATATTTCGTTTCAAGCCTGTTATGAAATAACCCCGATGAGTCAAAGATTAGTCTGCTCATTCTCAAAGCTACGAGTGACAGTGTTATCGGTAATAACGTGGGGCCTGTATGACAAGATCAACGGAAGATCTGAACCCACTAAGGTGCTAACTCGCCTCTTTGACAAATCAAGTCAAAAGCACCAGCTATGACACATTTTTTGCGCTCTTTCTTCCAGCGCTGTCGAAATTTTCGCTAGATCACTCCCTACTGATATAGTAGTTGCGTTTTTGCAGATTCCATGGTATCTGCTACCATAACTGGATCTGCAGTTAGTCGTTTTAGCAGTTACCGTGGTATCTGATACTATGGTTGCTAAAAACGACTATTGCCGAATTTGCGCTTTTAGAAATCATCCAAAAAGAAATATCCATTGACATCTAGAGTGACATAACTTCATTCCCACCAATTTGACAAAAAACTAGGCTCTTGACCTTGTGTTAGTGACGATGAAAGTGAGTAAATTTTTCAG
The DNA here is from genome assembly GCA_023053555.1 of Branchinecta lindahli. Taxonomy (NCBI): domain Eukaryota; kingdom Metazoa; phylum Arthropoda; class Branchiopoda; order Anostraca; family Branchinectidae; genus Branchinecta; species Branchinecta lindahli. The sequence goes on along the minus strand of JAKZAO010000011.1, from coordinate 17,418,402 downwards.
ATACATGGCCAGATACCATGGTAACTGCAAAAACGCCTTTTGACCGTGGTAACACGAGGATGCACCGAGCATCCTTGATAACTCAATAACTTTTTACTAGGGGCAGTTTAGTCGGTCAGAGCATATAAACAGCCCAACTGCGAATGTGGAATACGGTACCAGCAGAATCCACTTAAAATATGAAGCCAAAGTTCAGTTTAAGAGCCAATCCGGAACGCATGTAACATAACTCTATCACCTGCAGGCCTCAAGCAGACCTTCATTCAGTTGCTGCTCAACTATAGTCCGTTTTGGCTTCGTCTTGGACTCGAGACTGTCTTTGGACAATTCATCCACATCGGCGGAAACCCGATCGTGTCGCTGAAGAAATTCATAAATGAAAGGTAAGAGACTATTCGAAATTGTAAAGCAAAAGTAGAGGAAGTAGGGGTTTGTTACCCTATAAGCTTATTTATCCTTTGACGATGCAATTTGCAAGCCAATTTCCTTGGCTTTTTATGATAAACACGGATAAACTTTAAGGTAACCGGTATTCTTAAACAATGAGCTCACTGGAAGTATAATTATATAAGATAAGCGACATGCTTCGAGAAGTCCCTGATGTTGTGGCCTGACAACTCCCAGTTTGATGCACCACTTCTTGACTTTCATCAGTGGTTCATGAAAATGGCACCATTCAAAGTTAAAGGTCGTAAAGCAACTAGTGTTCCATAACATACGGAGGAGAGTGGGGGCAAGGATGGCAACCACGTAAGGCATTCTTTTAAGATGTAGCTAGGCCTATTTTTCAGTTCTTAGTCAGTCGTTTTCCGTTACTCGACTTTCTTGAGAAAGAACAGCTGTATCCTGCCAACTTTTTATATCCTTCCTGACAAACTAGCTCCGATGTTAAGGTGTTGCAATTTGTCAGGAAGCTCAGAAAATGCAAGTCATGGAAGATGAATATTAACAGTGCTACCTCAAATCTAAACATTAATGACCAACTGAATGGCTACCTGTCAATTTGCAGCCTAGAACGATCTGAACAAATCAGCCTATTGTGCTGTATCCTATCCTGAAACGATTATGGACAAGAGTAAAATACGGTGTGGAGAAAAAAGCAAAAGTGGTAGTTTATTCCATTGGACCTACTTTGATCCTCTCCTTTAGACATCCTGGAAATTGTCACCTCGAACACGAGTACAAACATATAATTTGGAAAATATTTACATTTTGTGAAAGTGTCATAGATGGGTTTGCCTGCTATTTGAATCCGCTCTGAGTTGTCCATTTATGACCTTGTATATCACTTCCTGAATCTTAAATTTTGCAAATGCTCTGTCAGCTTCTGGCATGTTTCTCAGATCACTTGCTATGGACAAACCAAAAGCATTTTCACCATCAAGTCTCCCTTTGATGGGAATTGTTTTCACATTTTCTTCAGTTTCATCATCACCATTACAGTCTTGAAGTTTTTCAAAATCACTTTTTGTCATTTTCAAAGGTGGTTTGGCCTTTGTATTGGTTTTTCTTTTTCTCCTTTTCCGGGGTACAGATTTCTCTGAGTCCGAGGAATGCTGTTCTTGTTTAAGACGGTTACCAGGACCAGGATGGTCTGCTAATGGGTTTTCCTCGCCACAAAAGTAAGAAAATTCTTGATCTTCGTCCTCATTTTTCCATTCTGAATAGCCATTTGTGGCTGGTGTATCATATTCCACCTGGACAATACTTATACTGTCATCATTTTGCACAATGCCAACACTGTCTTCGTTTTCACTGTTGTGCCTGTTATCAGTGTGTCCATCAAGGAAGGTGAGATGTCTGAACCATTTCCACTCCTTAATTTGTCCATTTGTGCCATCTGATATTCTAACCTTTCTTCTGCACTTCACAAATCCATCCCTCAAATTCTTCCATTTCTCCTTGCATTTTGAAACTAGAAAAGAAAGGTAGAGTAATAGTTATTTTGTATCAATAGAATTTGCAGAAAAGCCGTGGCCAGGGGTAAATGCATAATGTTGTAGGAGCTCCCTTGCGTCATTTAAAAAAAAGAGTAAAAAATCATTTACTAGCATTACAGAATAACAGTTAAAATAAGGTATGGTAAAAAAAAGAAGTTTAAGAATAAAATATAAATAACAAAACTAAAATATAATTATAATTTTCTTTTTTCTTCTTCTTTTTTTTTTGATGGGGTGGTATCCCCTGGGGTGAGGTGCAGGAAGGTAATTGGTTAGTTTTTTTTGTTTTTTGAGAGGCAAGGCTGTGTCTGAGAGTAGGAGCAGTGACCACTCTGCGTTTTACGTCCAAATGTAAAGATTTTGGTTCTCGGCGTCCAGGAATGGACTGAGTGTTCTGATTATGTGCGATTTATTTTTTATTTGTTAATAAACCCATTGAACTTGAACTTGTTGCAAAATAACTGATTGCCAATCAAACAATACAGCAATACCATTCAAGCTTATCTTTGTCTTCCTTCTACAGCACAACTGTTTTCCTTTATTGGTCATCTCTCGGTGCACCTAAATCTAGAAATAGCATCTATCAACATGATAAGGGAGAGACAAGAACCTTTTTCATTCAGAATATAATACATCTTCCTATCTCCAGGTTGCTCTCTGTGAGGATTTGGATTGTTCTAGTTGACCCTATGTTTGCTTGCCTGGTTAAGAAAACTGATTTTGTGGCCTGACAACCAAAATAGTGAAGCGAATAAAGGGTTTTGAAAAGCTTGCAAAGAGAAGGGAGGTGGACTATCTAAAACTGTATGCAGGCTACCCAGTACTGAGCCATCACATTTTAGTTTTTAGCATATAATGCAACCCATCCTAAATACATTTTGTCAAAAGACTATTAGCATCAAGTGACGGTCTAAGAAGGCACACTTCTAGGTGATTCATGTTTTATTGAAAGTATTTTTTGTATACTGGTAGGCTACATCTCAGGTAAATATGAGGTACACATACATATATGATATTAGCACCATGCATACCCCTGCCATCATGCTCTAGCGTTTAAGCATGGTCATGGAAAAAGGCATAGTTGACAGTAGAGGCAGGGGCGTCGCAAGGAGGGGGGGTGCGGGGGTGCAGCACCCCCCCAACTTTTTGAGATTCGGTAAAATTTTGGGCCGGAGGCCCAGAAGTTTACTAAAACTGTTTGGTATTTTTTCGATAGGGGAACTATTCGGTATATTTACGGAGATTCGGTAGTTACACAGAATCCCAAATAGGCTATCGGTAAAAATCTATTTGGTATAATGATCGGGATTCGGTATAATTCCCAGTATTCGGTAGTTATCACGAATTCGGGGAGAGAATTTACGGAAATTATTTCGTAATTGTTCGATGCCAGAACTATTCGGTATATTTATGGAGATTCGGTAATTACACAGAATCCCGAATAAGGCATCGGTCTAGAATTATTCGGTATCATAATTGGGATTCGGTAATTTATTCGGTATACTTTTCAGGATCCAGTAGTTACCACAAATCCCTACTTTTATTCCAGTTTCGGCGAAATTATACCGAATACGAAAATTATTCGGTACTGTTTCGATATCAAAACAATTCGGTATAATAACCGAGATACGGTAGTTATACAGAATCTCGAACATGCTATCGGTCTAAACTTATTTGGTATAATAACTGGGATTCGGTATAATTGCCGTTCGGGAGTTACCACGAACCTCGAAACTCGGAAGAGGTCGAGTGAAGCACTGGTTGCAGACAAAATGACTGATTTATGATCTCATCGATAGTTCTTACTTTTACTTTTGATCCCAAAAAGAAAATTTAATCATGAATCTTGATATTCTATATTTTGCAGAAGGGTGCGTCATTTGATTGGGGTTTTTCGAAACATTAAAAGCTAAAATCTGGATGGAAATAGTTAAATTTGGCAGGAAAAAGCTAACTTAAATAAAATTTCGCCTGCGGCGCCCACTATATGTGATCATGGGTAGTATTGACTATGGTAGAGTAGCTGCTGCTGCAGGAACGTCGCTCCATCCGGTTTCTGGAACTTCTTAGAGCATCGGTATTTAATCTACGGTTAATGATAGAATTTGTAAGATAAGCAGTTAAATTTTAGCCTACAGGAAAAAAAATCTCTCCTGCGGCGCTCACTTTCTGTGAGCATGGGTAGTATTGACTATACTACAGTAGCTGCTGCTGCTGTCGGAACGTCGCTCCATTCGGTTTCTGGAACTTCTTAGAACAACGGTATTTAATCCACGGTAAATGATATAATTTGTAATAAGCAGTTAAATTTTAGCCTACAGGAAAAAAAAAAGATTCTGAAAATTCGCCTGCGGCGCTACATTTATTTTTCTCTTGGGTATAATAGATAGAAGCTGTTACTGCAATCGTGCCCGGCAATATATTCTCCAAGTGGCCTTCGCCAAAACGCCACTTAATTAAGTTGGCTTATCGTCTTTCATGCTGCCCTTTAATGTTACTTTTCCTACGTAATCCTTTCTGTTCCATAATTTAAAGCTCGAATTTTCAGTTTCTAGTATTCGGTAAAATTTTTGAGAGATTCGGTAAAATTTTGGCTCTGCACCCCCCCAACGAAAATGCACTTGCAACGCCCCTGAGTAGAGGTATGCTTATTTGATGTCGCCGATCAGTGAAGAGATTATTGAAGAGAACATTAAAACCCATACCAGGGCAATCCAAGCTGCAAAATACTTGTTGAAAATATATTTAGCAACTGTATTTACAATTAGGAAAAAAGGAATTCAAATGTTCCTGTTAGTTTTCTTCTGATTGTTCTTTGAGACTTTCTAGTGTTCACATAAAGAGACCTAGCATTCGAAAATAAATATGTTAATGTTAAAGGTGAAGCTTTCGAGAATTTTGAATTCTTCTTCCAACCCTTGGTTTGAACAATCTAGCAGAGTGGAAATACTTGTTGAAAATATTTTTAGCAACTGTATTTACAATGAGGAAAAAAGGAATTCAAATGTTTCTGTTAGTTTTCTTCTGATTGTTCTTTGAGACTTTCTAGTGTTCACATAAAGAGACCTAGCATTCGAAATCAATATTATGTTAATGTTAAGCTGTGGTTGATAAAGCAGACCAATTTATTACGCACAACCTTGCTGGCAAATAGTATTCAAAACCACCAGTGCTCTAACCGAATTTCCATACTGCTAGATTGTTCAAACCAAGGGTTCGAAGAAGAAATATCAAATTTCTCTCATCATCAAAATCTCTCATCAGCTCTTAATATGTTGTTTTTCTTTCTAGTTAACTGTTAAAAGAGCAAAAAACCACAAGGTACCTATGCAAAAATAGAGAGGTGTTATAATGAGCATTCCTCTTAATTTCAAACAAGCATGTAAAATTATGCAACATCGATCTTTCCCACAAAAATGTAAAAAAATATTTCCATATTGACAGTGCAAAATGGATGCGTCAGCTGAATTTATTTAAGCTATATTTCAGCCCCTTGGGTCCTCTTCATTTCCATGCAGTACTGACAGTCAGGACCCAAATTCTGACTATTTGGGAGTCCCAACCTATAAATTATTTGCATTTTCCTTATTTTGAACCTGCTCAGAAAATGCATTTTCTGGCTTACTGACTTAAATGACGTAAATCATGGCAAGGAGCTCAGGTGAGAATGAGGTGATTCTGTATGATTATGAAAATTTGTTTAGTTGCGAAAACTAAGGAAGAATACAAGGTTCAACCTAGTATTTTTGCCATGTCTTTGAGTTCCTTCTTAACGTTCAGATAGGACAATCGAGTCACCCATCACTTATTTACTTAAGAAGGTTGAAGACTGATGAAAGGTTGTTACTTTCCTGTCGGATGTATGGTAACTATATGTGCTTGTACCTGTATGCTTGACAAAAGCGATTTATGAAGATGAGAGTTCATTGCAGTGAGCACTGATCACCTAGCTCACCACTGGCCACTGAAAAATCGCATTTGTATTGAGACTCAGATTTTCCATGTCAGAGTAGAATTTTGCATTGTGAGGACGGCCGTGGATATTTTGAATGTCCTACTAGAGCAAATAGTGAAAAATTAAAGCGTAAGTTGCAGTCATGAGCTAAAAAATTTATTTAAGTAAGTTGTAACGTAATGCCAGATTAAGAGCATGTTCCACCCTACTTACCGTAGTTACTACGCTAGGCTGGAGCGATTTTTTATTTTTCGAAGTAACTTTTCGTGAGGCTGGAACGGAAATAGTAACTAATAGTTACTATTGGTCGAGGGATGGAACATGCTCTAAAGCACACACTCTAAATTTTGTTTACTTTTGCTCAGTTGCTTTTGCATCCTAACACTTCGAAGTTGCTGAAATTATTGTCTTGAAGGTATTGTACCAGTTTTGCATCACCATCCAAACTGTCTGAAGCAAAGTATCCTTACTGGAGAAAAAGAACATTCAAAATTTTTCTGTGTCTAAAAAAAGTAAAGAAACCTGGAACACAAGGGCTTTTAGCCGATAATAAGCTCTAATTTATAAATACCACTGGATTGTTTAGATATGAAAGTCAAACCAAGGTATTCGACATTTAGATAAATGTTCTAAGAAAGCAAACCTCTTTGCCCTACTGCACTAGACTGGGCTAGCTAGTGTAGTAAACCTACTAACCTGGGAACCCAACTTCTTCAGAGACCTCTTCCCAGGCTATTTGAAGATGAGAGTGACCCTTGCTGGGATCTTTTTGGCTTCTGTCGTAAATAACTGGACGGTTTCTGATAGCATTTATCAATCCTAGACTGTAATGTCCAGTTTCCATTTTGGTGTTTAGGGCAGTTTCATCTTTTCTTTTGAATGTTTGTTGCTGCTGCTGCAGAGGCTGGTAGACTGTCGGGGAAGCCATAGAGTTACAAATTGCACCGTAACCGACGAAAACGGCTTCACTACCCAGATTTTTCGCCCGGATTCTGGGTTCCCGACTTCCCGTTTTCTGCGATATCCGTTTGGGTAGTGAAGACAGGTCTGAAAGCACCCCGGACGCGTCCGGGAATCTGGTAGAAAAATCTACCAGATTCTCGGATTCTGGGTGAAAAGAAGCGGGAATTTGAAAGTAGTTTTCTTTTGACTTGGAGAAATTATGTTGAGATGGTGAAATCTAAGAAAATGACAGAAGTGCTGAAAAATGCCCAAAAGTGGACTGTTGAAGAGACATTTGATTTGATTTCTGTCGGGACCGTCTTCACGTAATCCGGGCCCCAGATTCTGGGGCGTCTGGGTAGTGAAGTCCGACCTTTATGTCGTACTTTTGGTACAAACCCACGGCTGCTTCATGGAAGTAGATTCCACTTGGCTCTTTTCCGGCTTATTCCGAAACTTAGCCTAGTGGATCAGGCTACCAAGACCAGGCCCTCGGGTTTTTATGGCACTTGCCCTTCGGCCAAGTGCCATATAGCGATCGCAATTTCTGTCGGTCTGTCGGTCGGTCGGTCGGTCTGTCTGTCCGGGTTTTGCTAGTTCGGGCACTTCCACATAGTCTAGGACGATGAAACTTGGCAGGCATATCAGGGACCCTAATTGAAGTTGGAAATAGTCACTTTCCCGATCCGAACATCGTGGGGGGAGGGAGGCGAGCCGGAATCCGGAATTTAGTGGCATGCATAACTTTCGAACGGGTGATCAGATCTTCATGAAACTTGATATTTAGAAAGACGTCATGTTTCAGATGTCCCATATCAAGTCCGGACCGAATCCGATGAATGTGGGGGGGGGGGGTCGGAGGGGGGAACCGGAAATCATGTTAAACGCTTAGAGTGGAGCGATCGGGATGAAACTTGGTGGGAGGAACAAGCACAACCCCTAGGTACGTCATTGACAGAACCGGACCGGATTCGTGCACTGTGGGGGGAGTTCAAGGGAGGTTCCGGAATTCCGGTCATACGGAATTAAGATACTTCCAGGTGGGCTAGGATAATGAAACTTGGCAGGCAAATCAGGGACGCGACCAGATTAACCTGGAAATAGTGAGCTTCCCGATCCGACCATCGTAGGGGGAGTCGAGGGAGAGGGAATCCGGAATCTTGAGGTATGTATAACTTCCGAACGGGTGATCGGATCATAATGAAACTTGATATGTAGAAAGACCACATGTCTCGGATGTCCCATTTCAAGTCCGGCCCGGATCCGATGAAGCTGGGGGGGAGGGGGTCGGTGGGGGGTCCGGAAACCTTGTGACATGCTTGGAGTGGAGCGATCGGAATGAAACTTGGTGGGAAGAACAAGCACAAGCCCTATGTAGATCAGTGACAGAACCGGACCGGATTCGGGCATTGTGGGGGAGTTAGGGGGGTCCGGAATTCCGGTGATCGCAAGTTAAGGTACTTCCGGACATGCTAGGACGATGAAACTTGGCTTGAAAATTATCGACTTCACTTTCATCCTCTGACCCAGCCTTGCAAGTGCCATATGAGCTTCCAGCTCTTGTTACGAGCTGGAAAGTGAAGCTTCCGTTCGTTGAATTGCGTACGTGAAGTTTCTTCTAGCTTTTGCAGCGGTTTATCAAAGGGGAGGGGGGAGAGACTCAACAGAATGATGTTTTTTCTTCTTTTCCTGCGGCTCAGGAACATCATTGGTATTGCGAAAATAAATCCCTGATGTTCAACCGAAAATATGTTGATTTTTAAATTCTTTAAAATGTTGTGTGTACAGTAGAGGTGTGCTTATTTGAACGTTTGTCGACTTTGAACTTTTTCATGCACTTGCTGTGACAATAGTTAACTACAGTTAGTCGAAGTGGGTAATTAAGGGCCTCTGTAAACACCTGAATAGGTAATTAGGATCTTCATTCTACCATTTAGCCCAAAACTGCACTGTTCGCATTTAAGTAACTGTTCAAAATAAGCATACCTCTTCTGTACACAGTTTGGTATAGATTATAATAGATGGAATAGACGGTTTGGAATATCTATGTTCAGATATTGGAAGATATATTCAACGTTAGGCTTAGCCTATAAAATGATGTTTTGCCGGGCGTGATCTGGCCAAGAAAAAATTGTAGCGACTATTCTGGAGTTTTACGACAACCGAGCCTTGTGAAAACGCTGTCGACTAAATTGCAACGGATTTCCATACAGCCGTGACGTATTTAGTGACGTCACGTGATTGTGGCCCCAACATAGCATTTGATTGTCCCTAGGCCGTTTCATAAATGTAAACGCGACCTGCGGTTCGCTGGCCGCACGGCTCTATATACATACATTTAAATATATATTCACCATTAGGAAGAAACTACACTTTTTCGTTTTCTGAGGTAAAATAGATAAATTTGGGTGTGACGTCACGCTTGTATGAAATTCCGTTACGATTTAGTCTAGACCGTGGGAACAACGTAGCCGGAACCGCCTTCTTTGCGAATTTACCCGTACGCTTGTTGTATACTCGCTGGTGGCCACAGAAGGCGAATCTTTTCCCCGGCGCGACACAAACAAAAATCGACTTGGAGTTGAAAAGGCGCGGCGCGAGTTTTTGGGATCCCAAAACGTTAGTGACGGATACCTATGACATCGCAAAAGTTGTCCGTCTGTAAGCACGATAACTCTCGAAGGGATTGAGATATTTTGATGAAACTTGGTGGGAGGATCCTTTGGGTCAAAGTACAAGTCAAGTTCGGAGATGGGCTGTGTAGCCGTATATTTGAGGGTGGGGGAGGGGTTTCAAATTAAGGGGCAAGAAAAATATTTTTTAAAAGCTATTTAGATAGTTGATTTAGGGGTAAGGAGACACGCTGAATCCGAAGATGAAAGTTATTTTCTCGTCGGACAAGTAGTTCGGCTGGAATCCGGCCAAAACCGGAAAGTTTGTTAAAAGTAAAAGTTTTATTTGGAGTTGACTAGATGATTGATTTAGATGTAAGAAGACATGCTGAATACGATGGTGAAAACTATTTTCTTGCCGGACAAGTAGTTCGCCCGGAATCCGGCGAAAACCGGAAAAATTTGTTAAAAGCAGAATGTTTATCTGAAGTTGATTAGATGGTCGATTCAGGGGTAAAAAAAAACATGCTGAACACGATGGTGAAGATCATTTTCTCGCCGGACAAGTAGTTCGTCCAGAATCCGGCCAAAACCGGAAAATTTGTTTAAAGCAAAATGTTTATTTGAAGTTGATTAAATGTTCGACTTAGGGGTAAGAACACATGCTGAACACGATGATGAAAACTATTTTCTGGCCGGACAAGTAGTTCGTCCGGAATCCGGCCAGAACCGGAAAATTTGTTAAAAGCAAAATTTTTATTTGAAGTTGATACGCTGAATCTGTATATGACAATCATTTTTTACCCGGACATATAGTTCGTCCGGAATCCGGTTGAAACCGGATTTTTTTTTTTAAAGTTAAAGTCTTATTTGAAGTTGATTAGATGTTCTTTATAGGGATAAGGAGATACGCTGAATTTGATTGTGAACTATCTTTTTTTTGCTGGGCAAGTAGCTCGGAATTCGGCCGAAAAAGGAAATTTGGCAGAAGTAAAGCAGGAAGTTTCGATCAGTATCGTCAAAATAGATATGGGTTATAAAGGTATATCTGAACGTGGTTTTCTCAGATGATTAGCCTGGCGAAGACTGGTTCTGGCGAAGACAAGACCTAGATGTCTGGATCAGCAAATGTTAAATTTTTGGGACCCCATCGAAAACTTTGGTCTTGTTCCCCTAGCGACGTAAAAGTCGACTAGGCGAATGTGAATCCGCGCTCTGTGGGCATAAGGCTTAACTGTACTGATTATCAGCAGTCAGCATACCTTCTTTTCAGGCTTCTGAACGACCCGGAGACGCATCGTTCTCACAGCCACCCCACAGTTCCGAACTCGTTCAAACCCGGGTACGACGAAGCTCTACGGGTTCACACCCTCTCCAAATTCTTCTATCTGGTCTACTTCCTAGATATTGCCAAAGAGCAGCGATTGGTTAGCCACAACCCTTGTCTGTTCCGGAAGGAGTCTGTATTCAAGGTTCGTAAGCTTTCTCTCTATGAACTACATGAAGCTCTCTATCTGATTAGGTTTAGCCAGCGTTTGTCATACCCTATACCTCATACCCTTTTTAATTTGGTATAAATAAATGATTGATTGATTGATGTTGGGTACCGTGACCTTCATCACTATAGAGCAACTCTGGTTGGTTGGTTGATACACTCAACTCCTCCATCTTTATTTGGTAATGCAATGCTTCCGATGCTTCAGCCTAAAACCTTATGTCATATTTCTCAGCACTAGCTTTCACCTCCAACCGTTCCTTAAAATTCAGCTCCCTCAGATTGTAGATTATTTTTTAGTTGCTATAAACCGTGATTCCAGTTTTTATCTTTGTTTTGTGTTTTACTATGAGTGAATATATCTGTGTAGAGTATTTGACGAGAAGACGAACGTCCAAAATTTGTATTACCTTCGGGTCTTTGAAAAACCAGTAGTTGCGTTTTTGCAGATTGCGAGCGTGTTCAACCCTACTTACCGTAGTTACTACGCTAGTTACCGTAGTTACTACGCTAGGCTGGAACACTTTTTGAATTTTTCGGTCACATATCAGGCCGCGGGGTGATCCGACCAATCACGTTACAGAGATGCGTAGTTACTACGCTAACTACGCTCCCGAGCGTGGTAAGCTAATAGTTACTATTAGTTACTATTTTGAGAAGGTTGGAACGGTCAGCGTAGTAACTTTTCGTGAGGCTGGAACGGAAATAGTAACTAATAGTTACTATTGGTAGAGGGGTGGAACACGCTCTGCGTCTTTGCCATGGTATCTGATACCACTGTCTAAAGTCGTAGTTACTGTAGTATGCCACGGTCAAAAGTCGTTTTTGCAGTTACTGAGTATCTGGCCAGTTACCGTGGAATCTCATACTCAGGTACCGCGGTCCCGACCGTTGTAACTGACCGTGCTATATGAAGAAGTCATCTCACTTTCATCATCAGCGAGCCTAGGTTTTTGTCAAATTGGTGGGAAAGAAGTTTGGCATTTGCGATGTGAGTGGATGTCAGTATATTTTTTTTTGTGGGGGGGGGGGGGACTTATAAAAGTACGAATGCATCAATTGTCGTTTTTGCAGAGCAATCGTAGTATAAGATACCATGGTAACTTCAAAAACGACTAAATGCAGATCCAGTTGTCGTGGTATCAGATACCGTGGTATCAGATAACATGGTATCTGCAAGGGTGCAACTAAGATTGAATAATCTTTCAGTGTATCTTGTTTTGTTTTTAGAAAACAGCGGATCTCCTCACGTCGTTCAGTCGCGACTTCCTGTCAAAAGAGGGAGATGTTGTTAAGCATTTGAGCTGCTACGGGTGGAAGACTCACCACGAACAGAGGCCTCTAGACGAGTACGACTTCTCTGTGAGCGACCTGGCTAAAGACCTCATTGATGGCATTCGACTCTGGTAAGTTTGAAATTTTGATTGCATTCCAGTCCATCCAGTGATGGGCGAACCCGAATCCGGATCCGAATCTGGGATTGGTCCTTTTGGCCGGATTCGAATGCGGATTCAATTCTTCTGCTTGTCAGGTTGGATTCGGATTTGGACTTGGATCCCAAACCCTCAGTCTTATGATTCCGCTCACATTGCTAGTCTAAATCCTTCCAGTTTCCGTTTTTCCAATTTGTACACAGCCTGCTTAGGCAATACAACTTTTTGGTCTCAACCTCAGGGATCTATCACGTTATCGGATTACCTTAGATATATTATATATTTATACCTTAAATATACCTTCGTATATTTTCTTTAGCCGAGTGCTTGAGATTCTACTCAACCGCGACGACCTAGTCAAAAGTCTGCGACAGAACGTCGGGTCTCGGACTAACAAAGTATACAACGTCAAGATTGCACTTCAGGCTTTAGCCGATGCAGGAAAGCCCATCCCCTCCGTCGACGTCCAAGACATCGTGAATGGTGACAGGGCCAAGATATCAGAACTCATGAGGCACTTGATCTTCGAGTTCCAGGTAGGTGTTTTCAGGAATAGATAACTAACAAAGATAAAAAAAAGGTTGCCGCAACACTTCACGTTGCCCAGGCAACGTAGGTCTAGTTAAACTTGATATTTGGAAAGAACTCGTCTCAGATGTCCCACGTTGCGATTGGGATGACACTTGGTGGAAAGAACAAACGTAAGTCCTAGATACATCAGCGACAGAACCGGACCGAATTCGGGCACTGGAGGGAGTTGGAGGGGGTCCGGAATTCTGGTGATCGCGATTTAAGGTACTTCCAGATGTGCTAGGACGATGAATCTTGGCTTGAACATCAGAGACTTTATAAGATCGGCTTAGAAATTGTCCCTTCCAAGATCCGACCATCTCTTAAAGTACCCATCTTCACCGCAAAGTACGATAAGATAAGATTTTATTTGCGATAAGAGCCAACGACCATGGAAAATACATAGAAAAGGAACGCCAACACAATAATATTAATACCTCTTATAGGCCCTATGGGCTAGGGCTACCCTGAGGAACCTCACCAGCTGTTTTATCTTCCCAAAACACCTATCCCCCATTACGCCACACATCCATTCTTCATCCACCCTCCTCCATTCACTCCAAAAATGTCTAACCTAAGCTCATCAAAACTTTCGCATTCACACAACAAATGTTTTAAGTTCTCATCCATGCTTCCTCACTTCGGACATGGATAAGGACCGGACTGAACATTTGCCCTCCCGATATACCGTCTTCTCTTCCCCAGTGGCAGACTGTCTGCCCTACAACTAATCACCCCTGATAGAATAGAATAAGAAGTCAATCTTCTTAATAAAGTGAAACAAAAAAGATGTGCTACAGTACCGTGCACGTAGATAAACCATGTTTTATCTTACTTATTATTTTTTCTTTTCCGCCGTAGATGGGCTCTGCGCATTCGCTATGGCCTGATAATACTCCTCGAGCCCAAGCTGACTGGGAAACGTATATTCAAACAATGCATGTAGTTTTTTTTTTCGTTTTAGTAGTTTATCGCCTGATTCTTCGCCCGCACCTCCAAGGGTGAGAACGGTAGTATAAGATATGCAGTCAACGTTAACCCCATTCATTGGCTGCCTCTACTCCTAGCACCCACTCAACCTCCTGTCCTTCCTTCTCGGAACGACAGCCCCTTAGATATAAGGTTTGAAGCCAAGCGGACCATTCATTTCAAACAAAATTATGAAAACGAGAATTTAGGGGTTTCTTCTTGATCAGCTAATTATCCCTCTAAGATGATGTGTGAGGGATAAAGCAAATTCCGGCTATTTCGGTTGCACTTCCGGCAAACCGTCCTCAGCGAAAACAACAGCAACTAAATCACATAATCCACCACAATACCACAGGAAAACAATACGGAACCAACAAACAATAAAACGGCATGAAACTAAAAACCAGAAAGAAACGATGGGGATTGAAACGACGTGCAGATAAAATAACGAAAGATAAAGGTGCGTGTTAAAATTTTTGTATGTACAATTCTGAGATTATTTACAATTCTGAGTTCTGTGTGAAACGCTTGAGTGTACAAATATCTGCCTGGGAAAGCGCAGAAGCTTTCACCCAGAAAACGGCCAAATCCAGAAATCCATCAGTAAATTATAAAACTCCAGTTAAACACTTCCACAGAACTGTCCGGAATTTGATTTATCCCTCGCACATCATCTTAGAGGGATAATTAGCTGATCAAGAAGAAATCCCGAAAATCTCGTTTCCATAATTTTGTTTAGCCCCTCAGATAAAGCGGTGTCACGTTTTTGATTACTCCATAAGAAATTACTGTAGATTTCGAGAATGAGTATGGACTGGTCAGTTAGGGAAGAAATGTGGTTAAGCGTCAAGTTATTTTAAATTTTAACTATTTATTTCTTTCAGCTCGATCAGTGTCTTGACCCAGCCAAGATTGAGTTTGAGAATGCCTATCTCGTGAAATCCCTTCGTTTTCGTGCTAAAACTGCCTCTGAAGCTGCGACATGCCTACGACTTATCGAAAGTCCAGAAGCGGCTAAGAATATGGCGGATTTGGGCTTAGATGAAAAGATGACAAAGCTCTTCCGCTGGGTCCGATTGGTTTGCGCTCACCAAGGCATAAAGGTTAGTTCCTCCTGTTCTTCTTGGAATTGTCTTTCCAGCAGTGTTGCCACTGGTTGCGGAATTCGGATATTGGTCACAGGTCTTCTCCCTAGATACACTTTATGACTATCTCTCCTTGCCGCTGCGAAATCTCCGGCCTCTCCGGGTATCTAGCGGAAGAAAGGCAGAAGTGGTGTCACAGCTGCTGCCAAAGATCGTCGTGATTGCTTGACACAGAATGTGAGTCGTTGAGTTTGAGTCGTTACGGACGCGCTGAGGATCACTGGCGTGTTTTGGACTTAGTCATATAGAGTATTCACAGCTTTGAAAAAATTTGTCACAGGAAATCGCACTTACGCCAAAAATGTCGCAAATTCTTTAAAACTCTTTTCGGAAAAAGGATTTTTTGTTTTTTTACGGTTATTAGCAGCTCTTATAAGAGGAAACTGGAACCTTAGAATCCAGGATTTTTCGTTGAAACTGAAAGAAGAACCAAATGTCGTGGACGCCAGAATGTCACAGATTTTTGCGGCCATATGTCACAGGTTCCGTCAGAGAAAAGTGGCAACACTGCTTTCCAGCGTTTAGGAGGATGACCACATAGGCGAGAACTGTGTATATGAGCGTCAAAGGCGGTTTTTAGTAGTTTATCGTTTATCATGGGCTGGACGTGGCCGAGCCATCTGATGGTGTGTTTAAATACTGCGTAAAATCCGAGTGTATTTTACGCACGTATTTGCAAATACATGCGTAAAATACGCTCGGATTTTACGCAGTGTATAAACCCACCATGAGATCTGAAGATGACCCGTCTTAAGATATTGGCCTTGCATCGCAACTTTAAGACTCGAGAGGATTATTCTCGCTGATCCCCCGGGGACTCTCGACAATGCTCCGATTATCATTACCATAAAGGGACTCCCTTTCAGATTCGGTGGGAGTCGATTTGGAGTTTAATTAATTATGCGATAAGACGTATGGGAGAAAACAACTATTTTGCTTTTATTTTTGATATATGCAATGTGAAATCAAGTAACAGACAAATCAAAGGAAACCAAAATAAAAAGAAAGTGGGTCGTAACCTTTACAGACTAATTGCATCACGTTAATAAATAGAACAAAATCCATGCGGAGGCATTCACCCTGATATCGTCGCTTTCCTTACGGGAGTCCCCAGGAAGTGACTCCCTCTGAGCGTGTTCCACCGTACTTACTGTAGTTACTACGCTAGTTACCGTAGTTACTACGCTAGGCTGGAACGCTTTTTTATTTTTTCGGTCAAATATCAGGTCGCGGGCTGATCGGACCAATCACGTTGCAGCGATGCGTAGTTACTACGCTCCCGAGCGTGGTAAGCAAATAGTTACTATTAGTTACTATTTTGAGAAGGTTGGAACGGTCAGCGTAGTAACTTTTCGTGAGGCTGGAATAGAAATAGTAACTAATAGTTACTATTGGTAGAGGGGTGGAACACGCTGTCTATTCTCCTTTCGACTCCCCAAGTAGTCCCTGGGGACGAGTGAGGATACGACGAACTAGACTTACCAACATCACGTCCCACTGTTGTATCTCCTGTTCCATCAGTTCCCGGACTGATGGAACCGGACTGATGTTGTGTCTCTTTTTTAACAACACCTGCGACATCTCCTACTGCATGACCTTGCCCCTTCCCATTAATCCAAAGCGAGCTAACCCCAAAATGGTCCAACATTTGTGTTATCTGGGAAGCCCAAGAATCACTTGATTCATCCCGTAGGGATTCCAAATATGCTGCTTTAAAGTTTAACTGAAAAGCCAACTTATTACGAGTTATTTGCTGCATTATTTGGATTTCATGTTATTGGATTTTTTTAAATTTTCACTGTTTGCCCTAGGAAGTCGTTCAGAATATCTACGGTCGTCCTCACAACGCAAAGTTATACTATGACGCGGAAAATTTGAAACTCAATACAAACGCGGCTTTTCAGCGGCCAGTGACCAGCTTACGGAAGGTAGTTCACTGCGTGAACACTTATTTTCGTGAATCGTTTTTGTCAAGCATACAACAGAGGTATCACAAATCCGACAGGGGAATTCCACTATATGAAAATTGATTATTCGTGAACAGCGGAGTAACGAAGTAACGCATTTTCATAGGGTCTTCATGCCTCTTATAAGTTTATAAGTGATGATTCATATTGGGTAACTAGACTGTCCTACCTCAGCCCATTTCGGTTAAACTTTAAGTACTCGTACTCGTGGCATATTAAGAGCGTGTTCCACCCTACTTACCGTAGTTACTACGCTAGTTACCGTAGTTACTACGCTAGGCTGGAACGCTATTTATTTTTTCGGTAAAATATCAGGCCGCGGGCTGATCGGACCAATCACGTTGCAGAGATGCGTAGTTACTACGCTAACTGCGCTCCCGAGCGTGGTAAACAAATAGTTACTATTAGTTACTATTTTGAGAAGGTTGGAACGGTCAGCGTAGTAACTTTTCGTGAGGCTGGAACGGAAATAGTAACTAATAGTTACTATTGGTAGAGGGGTGGAACACGCTCTAATATTCTTTCCCCAAAACTCACCATAGTAACCAACCTTCTATGTTGTGCCCGTGATTTGGCGCAGTAAATTGTTTTCGCGGGGCTCCTGGAGTCGTCTGCTCGCCTATTTACATACTTCTGTTTAGGTTCGTAACTTCGGAGCTTCGTTTGCCGACGGTAGAGTCCTCTGCTGCCTCATCAGCCACTACCATCCAGACATTTTAAGGCAGGAGGATGTCAAAAGTGAGACGACAAACACCATCTGGAGTGAGGTAATTCTTCGTACTGTCAAGAATAAATAACGAGACAGAATTTCTGTCTCTCTATCTCGGTCATACAAACATGCTGAGTCGAGTAAAATACGACCGACTCCCGATGCAGACGAGCGGGTTCGCGCCACACGTTTCGTTTCGTTACCTCTACAAATAGCTAGATCGCCGGTAAGTTGTTAAAGAGGAAATCTAGAAGTCAACGCTGATTGGTTCTGTGGAGACGCTCCAGAGAGGATCAGCGCGCGGAGTACGCCTCCTGCTCGCCTCTTTCGATATTTCTTGTGCGATAGGCAACGGTGAAGACGGAAGAGACAGACATCAGCTCAAAGCTACAGTAAATACTTCCAGCTCCGCTCAGATTTGTCGGGGTTTTCATAGTCGCGGCACGGACTAAACACAGAAGTTCTTACTGATAATTTGTTCTTGATAATATACCAGCGACTTTCTCTCTTGCAGACCGTGAATAATAGTAATAATAATATAGTTGCGACAAAGGCTTTCGCCTCTATAAATCTCTCTAGACAGTATGTACACTAAATTGAATTTCAGCCAGGTGACGATCTACACCTGCTTTGAACTGATTAATATTTTCGGGCGTTTAGTCCCCAAAAAAGTCCCCAAAACTCCTGTATTCGCTTCGTTTGGAGATTTTCAACAGTAGCCGTAACATGAAGCGTTAGAATGCCAGCTTTTGCGACGCTTCCGGCTCTTCCTCTAAGTACACGGCGATTCCTCATGGCCACGAAGAGTTACGCCGGTTTGACATACGGCGTATTCTCGCCGTTCTCCGAGGACTCCACTTAAGGAGTCCCCGCGTTTTTGTTTGTCCCGGGGACTCACTCCCCGTATTCTCCCCACGGACGGGGAATGCTCCAGTTATCATCACCGTCATCAAAAAGGACTCCCTTTCAGAATCGGAGGGGAATCAATTTTTGCTGGTGTTGGTGCAATATAAAATTCATTAAAAATAATCATAATAAACACAACAAAAAATAAAGGAGATCCAGACTAATTTTGTCAATTGCATATTTGTTTTTAAAACAAAATCCGTTTTGGAAGCATTCCCCGTGTTCTCGCTGTTTTCTGTACGCGGAGTCCGCGTGGAGTGAGTCCCTGTATTCTCGCCGTTCCCTTCGATTCCCCGCGGAGTCCTCGGGGAACGGTGAGAATAGGCCTTAAATTGAATTTCAGCCAGGTGACGATCCACACCTGCTTTGAACTGATTAATATTTTCGGCGTTTAGTCCCCAAAAAAATCCCCAAAACTCCTGTATTCGCTTCGTTTGGTTGATGCTCAAGTTACCTTATATGCAGCATTACATGCAGCATTTACAGCACTAAAAGCTTTCGGACACGTTCTTTATTTCTTCTCTGACACTTCTAATTCCGAAATTTAGCCTCAATCGCCAGCTCCCCAGTTTCTTCTTGAAAATTCAGCGTAAAATTTAGCATCTTCGCTGAATTTTTCGATGAATTTTATGCTGAACTAATGCTGCATTAACTGAGCGAAAATTTAAGTCCGAAAGCGAAATGCTGCATAAAATGCTGAATTAATTCAGCATTTTCGTTCGTTTCCGAGCTTTCGGACACGCTCATAGATACGTTGAGCTTTTCACACAGAGCTACGCAACCTCTGCATCGCACTTTCAGGGACGCAACGCAGAGCTTACGCAGATTCATAAAAGATTTTTCAGTGAAAAAAGAAGTTTTCGTAGAAAAACTGGAGAAAAACCTACTACTGATGAAGAAAAACTTACTAATGATGAAAGAAATGAAAATTCAGCAGAAGAAACCGAGAAAAGAAAACGTAAATACCCATCCAGCGTCAAAGCTTCTCGCACAGGTGCGAAAGGCACGCTACGCAACGCAAGATAGACGCATCGCAACCAACCAGAGCAAAATAACACTAGGGAGTAGTGCCAAGACCTATGCTTTCCGTGCTTCGCAAACGGGCCATACTCATAGCGCAGTCAACTACGCTTGCGACATTTAAGGCAAGACAAACTTGCGGGCTTAGAAATTTCTAGCAAGTCTAAGACGCGGTCTTCCCACATCAAGAAAGCAGTGGGGGTTTTTATCTTTTTTTTGCTGTGATTATAATATGAAATTACTGGAGCCTGCGCTGGTGCACGACTTATTGAGTTTCAGTAGGGACGTTCACTAGCGCTAGTGGTGCTAGTACCACTGCTGTTCGAGTGTGTGTCACTTTTCCTAAGTCTTGGCGCTACTCCCTAGCGTTATTTTGCTCTGATCGCAACAGCGCGTCATTGTGAAAGCGGTTCAAATCTTAAGTCGTATTCTCGCCGTTCCCCGAGGACTCCTCGGTGAATCGAAGGGAATGGCGAGAATAGAGGGAGTCACTCCACGCGGACTCCGCGTACGGAAAACAGCGAGAACACGGGGAATGCTTCTAAATTGGATTTTGTTCGAAACAGAAATATGCAGTTGACGAAATTTATCTGGGTCCACTTTATTTTTGGTTTTGTTTATCCTGATTGTTTTTAATTCATTTTACATCGCACCAACACCAGCAAAAATTGATTCCCCTCCGAATCTAAAAGGGAGTCCTTTTTAATGACGGTGATGATAATCGGGGCATTCCCCGTCCGTGGGGACTCGTGAGATTACGGGGAGTGAGTCCCCGGGACAAACAAAAACGCGAGGACTCCTCAAGTGGTCCTCTGGGAACGGCGAGAATACGCCTTTAGCTGTCTTACCCGTTTAGCGCCATTTTTCGTATATGATTGAGCCAAAGAAGAAGGCTACATACGTTTCCAAAATCTATCAGACCAAGAACAAATAAGCCAATAGAACCTTCGTCTTTGGTCCCAAGCGGCGGCTATGGATACCCCAACAAAACTGAGCTGAGCTAGAAGTTTTTCGAGTCGCTGCCCGTCTTCTTACCTCTTCGCCGTTGCGCATCTCAGAGAAATTAGTGCAACCAATCGGCTTTTACTTTGGAAGTTTCTTCTTCGGGGCTTTACTGACATATAGCTGTTTGTAGAGGTAACGGATTGTGATGTTCCGCGTAGCTCCTACCCTCCGCTCGTTTGCATTGGGCAGGGTAGAGGGATTTATTCGACGCCGCATGGTTTCTCTTGGTTATTTGTTCTTGATTGGACGATGGCCACATATTTTATAGCAGGTTTATAACCTTGTACTTGTGCTGCTATGGTCACTCAGAGAGGATTATCTTCCTGACTGAGAATAAAATAGCTGGCAATTAAGTTTGACGACGAAAATAGAGTTTCGCGGAACCTTCAATTCAATTCGTTCTCATTATACCTATTAATTTTTTTCCAGACACCGTACCCCTCGTTTACCATGGTTAAGCCAGATGAGAAGACCATCGATAACCTTGTCAGAAATGAGAAAGATAATTTCAGTTTGTTCTCCCAAAAGGTAAACATTTTGTCAGTTTTTCCAACCTCCTGCACGTTTCCGGGTACTAGTTTGTTGTAATGCCTAGTAAGCCTGCCGATCGATGCGGATGGTGGAAGTATGGATCGGTGCTTCTCGTTTGCTAATAGCGATTTCCCGAATTTCATTATTAGCTCATGTCTTCGATCGAATAAGGTGGGCAAGTTCAAGAGCTCAAGGGCACTTTCGTAGTTGCTGAAACGGGGTCCGAGTATTATCTTAGTAGCGCGTTTTTGAACATCATATCGTGCTTACAGACAGACGGACAACTTTTGCGATGTCAGAGGTATCCCTCCACTTACGTTTTGGGATCCCAAAAAACCTGCTATAAGACAGTATCAACTGTATATTTTGTCAGTTTTCCCAACCTCCTGCACGTTTCCGCTCACTTATCCTTCACGCGTCCTAATAACCGAAAGTGCCACCCGAGGAACATCTTTGTCTTTCATTTCACCGCTTTCAATGTGTTTTTTTTATTCACTATCACCATCTACACTGCCAGAAGTTTCATAACAGATAGCAACACTTTCAAGAAAAATACCTTTTCACTTAGAAATAAAGTGTTATGACCAATTAAGTTTACATTATTTCGTACCTAGATCTCCAAAAACACCTTCAATTGGTAAAAAATACTAACGGGAACGAAAGAAACATAACAGATAACATCCCAAAGGGTTATCTGTTGAAACCAGGCATCCTTCTGTTGTCGTTATGTAACTTTTGCCAGTGTAGTGTTTTTACCAATTGAAGGTGTTGTTGGAGATCTAGGCACGAAATAGTGTAAACTTAATTGGTCATAACACTTTATTTCTAAGTGAAAAGGTGTTATTCTTGAAAGTGTTATGCGCGATCTGTTATAACACTTCTGACAGTGTAGTAATTTATTCGGGGTTCCTTGCTCCCATTTTCCAGCTGTGGAGAGGAAGAACTTAGAAATTCTATCCGGGAGTTAACAAAAATATTTAAATTTCGTTTTTCGGCATTGTTCTTCCCTCCAAAAAGCCGATAAAGCCACATTCGGTGTTGCCACTGGTAGCAGAATTCTGCGATTTGTCATATGTTTTGACTTGTTTGACAGTGCGAAACTAAAAAATGCAAAAGCCTATGATTATGAAGCCGAAAAAAACGCCTGGTACAAAAGGGCCGAGTTTCGTAGGTGCCAGATTGTCATAGCTTTTTTGCGGTCGAATGCCGTGGGTTCCGTCAAGGAAAAGTGGCAACACTGTCCCGTTCACAAACGGCGAAAACTCGGTCCTAGCGAGCACTGAAAATCGCTATGAGACGCTATTTTCGAAAATAGTAGAAATCGAACTAACCATTATTTCAACCTGTCGTATTTCCTGGTCGGCTCGTGAAGCATTCATTGGCTTTGGTCTTATTCACTGAGCTAATTGGACTGTGAATAATTTTGTATGAGGCTAAACAGATAAATCAGTTGACATTTATCTCAGCGATATTTCGACCCTTCTCGGAAAGGTCCGCTTCAGAGTTAGAAATAAGTAAGTTCAAGTTCAAGTTTTATAATTTGTGATACTAAACTACAAATACATTTAAAGTATAACAGAAAAGGACTGGGATAGGACAATCGAGTTACCCATCACTTATTCACTTAAATTGGCTTGAAGACCCGCTGAAAATGCGTTACTTGGTTGTTCCGCTATTTAGGAATAAAATAGTGGAATTTCCGTGTGATTTGTGGTACCTCTAATTTGTTGTATGCCTTACAAGAAAGATTTATGACTTTTTTTTTTGTTCAGGCACTAAGCAATCTTCACCAATATCGCCACTGCCCACTGAAAAGCCTTGTTTGTGTTTAGATAAAAATTTTCCGCGTCATAGTAGAATTTTCGCTGTGGGGACGGCCGCAGATATTCTGAACGTCATAACTAGAGCAGATAGTGGAAAACAAAAAATCCCTTTGCAGAATCCAAGTAATTCAGTGTATTCAACTAAATGACACAAAAATAAGTTGGCTTTTCAGTTAAACTTACACAATAAACAAGCACTGGGGAGAATAAAAATTCTTACATTCAATGCTTGTTGATAGTTATACCGTAACTGCAAAAACGACTAATTGCAGATCCAATTACCGTGGTAACAGATACCATGGTATCTGCAAAAATCGCAACTTTTATCTTTCATTTTCCAAGGAAAATCCTATAGTGCTGAAAATCCCGATAGGAAGACCAGTGCGTGGCAGCTACCCTCTGATACTTCTTCAGAGCCCGCCTAGGGTCGTAAATATTTTCACATCCAGGGTTGTAAATAGACCACCAAAGTCAGTGACATTATGGAAATTGGTGTCTCAAGTACCACCTCAGTGAAGTATGCCAATTGAGGGAGTGCCGAACACCCTGCTTACAGCTTACTCTGTCCGAAAGTGATTGAGCTTAAGGGGTCTACGACCTACCAATGTGGAGCCCCTTGAAATTTTGTCTTCCAGCTAATATGACTCAAGCTTATATAGAACTTGTTATTTCTGTGTACCTCAGTTTACTCTGTTCACCCATTCATTTTTTTTTTTTATACTCCATCGTTTTGGCTTCCGACAGCTTATGGGTTACAAATAAATAATAATACAAACATTTGCAGCTTTTGGAAATCGGTGGCGTCCCTCCACTCCTAGTCGCTACCGATGTCGTCAAGACACTTCCGGAGAAGACAGTTATTGCGGCTTTTGTCGGGTTTCTGTTCCAGCGACTGACGGATATGTCCGAGGAGGTCCAGGCTGTCCGAAAGATACAACTGTGGTTCCGGCAGAAGCTGATGGCTAGACGAGAGAAGGAGCTAGCGGTAATTATTTTTTTTCTGCTTTTTCCAGTAATTTTTCCTTGAGTATATTCAAACAATGCATAAAACGGTAATTCTAGGTGAGAACCCCCCCGGCGAAAAAAATCCCGGACAAAACCCCCCGCCAACCCCCCCCCCCCGGCGAAAACCCCCCGGTACCGACCCCCCCTCCCCGACCAAAAACCCCCCGGTACCCCCCCCCCCCCCCCCCCCCCCCCCCGAATCCTTTACATTTAATACAAATTCAAAACATTCAACTTGACTTCCCCTGATCTTAGTCTAACTCAAGTGTCTTAGTCTAACAAACAAGCATGGGACAGTTTGACCGTTGACAAGCACGTGTATGGTGAAGAGCTGGTAGAATAACTCTGGGACTATCTTGAAAGTGCCATCACAAAACCAGTGACGGTACAACCCAAGTACTTCCAGGTTACGCTCTGTCCCAACCACAAGAATGCGATTATCATCATCAACGCCGCTGTCGTTCAGTAAAAACAGCTGCCCATCTTTGAGTTTCTGGTATGAATCAGGGATATCGAAAGAGGAACGGGGAGCAGGCAAGGGGAGAGGGCAAAGCCTGACTGTTTAAAGCGTCCGATGGCCCTTCGCATTGTACGAATCAGTGGCATCCTAACTGCAGCCTCCTCGCCAAGAAGGGGCAGGAATTGGGAAAGGATTTGTTGGGGGGATCGTTACGCTGACACGTCCAGTTATTCTACTCCTATACACCCATCAGTAGGTACATAAGCTATCCGGGTACCCAGCTAATCCCTTGTACTATTCGTGGCGTAGGGATTATTTGGGACTAGGAGATTCTTATGGGATTGTCTTTTTTATTTATGCTAGGGTTGGTCCGGGGGGGGGGGGGGTAGCCGGAACCCTGACAATACACTGATTCTTACGTTATCCATGTTTGGCTCTTTTCGAGGCGGGTCAGGCTCCCGCTAATAGCATCCGAGGAGCTTATTGATCATGAGTACGGTTTATGCGGGTTTTCCGCGATCGGGGCTGAAAACAATGGGGTTGGGTTTGTAATCTTTGCCTTGTTAAAGTTTAACTGAAAAGGGCTGATATAGGACAATCTAGTTACCCATCACTTATTCACTTAAAGAGGCTCGAAGACCCGATGAAAATGCGTTACTTTGTTGCTCCGTTATTCACGAATAATAGATTTTCCTAAAGTGGAATTTCCCTGTCGGATTTGTAGTACCTCTATGCGCCTACCTGTGTTGTATGCTTGACGAAACAGTTTACGAATAATAAATGTTCACGCAGTGAGCTACCTTCCGCGATCTGATCACTGGCCACTGAAAAGCCGCGTTTGTATTGAGATTCAGATTTTCCGCGTCTTAGTAGAATTTTGCGTTGTGAGGACGGCCGTAGATATTCTGAGCATCATACTAGAGCAAATAGTGAAAAATAAAACAAATCCCTTAACACAAGCCAAATAATGCAGTGTGGTCAGTTAAATGATACAAAAATAAGTTGGCTTTTCAGTTAAACTTTAAAATACCCAGTCAAGTTTCTAAGGTGTCACGTATGTTGGAAGATAAATTGTAGCTGCTGCGACAGTGTGACTAAAATGCACAATGATAAGCTCGAGCGAAAGTGAAATCAGGCCACATGGAAATTAAAGTCGTTGATCACATAACTAGGGCGCCCTTCAGAGTCGTAAGTGACGAGGAAGTCGAAATCATGGGACCTTGATTTCACGAAATCATCTAATGGGGCTGGCAGTGAACACTAGTCGCATTTTTTGTCACCTATCTACCAAGACCTTGTTCATTTTCCCGTTCTTTGCACCAAGCGCTTACTCTTCACTGCTCTTTTGACCGTTTTTGGACCAACCCCTCTCTCCTTTCTGCCCAGGCCTGTGGAGAAAGGAGATTGGTAACTCCGAGATGAGCTGACCAATCTGCCCAGGAAAACGGCGCCTGACTCCTCTCTGCCATAAACGGTCAAATTAGCAGAAAGGACAGACGACTTGGGAGAGAGGCATTTGAGCTCTTTTGGCAAAAAACGCGACTATTGCTTCTGTTTTCCACCGCAACTTCTCTACTGAACTAGGAACTCCACTTGAATGAATTGCTGCTAACCGAAATCCGTAATACCTCTGGCAAAAAGATTCAAAAAGGATTCCACTGACTCAAATACATTCAAAAAGATCCAGGGCCATCTGAAGCCCAAATCCTAGACGGGAGATGCTGTGCATGGTCTGAAGTCCCTGCAGAACCCTTCCTTCTGCCATCTCTCTTCCAACCTCAACGTTTGCGTCCGCAAATAACCGGATAGTGGAATACTGGAATCACCTCCCTGAATGTGTCGTAAATGCCGAAAATAATAATCAGTTTTAAGCATGTGTGGATCGTTACCTGGCGGACATTCAATTTAGTGTACATAGTGTCTCGAGAAATTTATAGAGGCGAAAGCCTTTTTAGTGCAACTATATTGTTATTATTATTATTATTAAAGAGTGTGAGCGGAGCGAGTACCCAAGCTGGAATGTGTGTTTTTCCTTTATGATTTTGTGTTGGACCATTTCTAGTCTGAATTATTTGTCTTGGTGTTTTAACTTGACCTTATCGATTTTGACATCGTGTATGTTGACGTAGTCAACACGCTGTTTGGCCTCGAGAAACGAGATATTTTGAAATAAACTCAAAACCTTAAAGGTTAGATCCAGTTTCTTTCAAACATACGCGACTTCCTGGAAACTAAAATCCGTCTTGGCTGGCACCCCCCTTGGTTTTGATGAAAAAAACTGTAAAACAGTATTTCTAACCAACGACAAAATTAGGAGCTCATGCACTTGTGCCCTTGGGTAGTGCGTAGTTAATTATTAACGATTCATCGACCCATTCGAAACTTGAACTCATTATAGTGCCAACAGTTCCCGTAAACTGTTGAAACACTGCACGCTGTGGTCAGTAATTTGTTGACATTGAACAATGAGGCGTTGGAAACAATCAGCTTCCGCCATGCAAATCGGGCAAAGAACTTGAAGATAATCTTCCTTTATGACCGTTTTATCAAACGTCTGCACAGCTGTTTTTATCCAATTTCTTTTTTTTTTAGGAACAAATTGCTGCTGAAGCCAAGCGCGCCGAAGAAGCGCGAAAGCGTGAGAGTGCCGCGATCGTCCTCCAGAAAAACGTCCGCGTTGTCTTGGCAAAGCGCCTGGCGGAGAAGCTAAAAATAGACAAACAAAAAGCGTTTGGAGCTGCTGAGCGTGCAAGGAAACAAAAGGAAGAAGAGGAGGAACGGGCTGCAGTTGTGCTTCAGAAAGCTGGTCGTGTCTTTATTGCGCGTCGTCGAAGGTGGCGTGCGCAGAAAGAACGAGCAAATCTAAAGCGGGCTCTGCAACTAGAGTTGGACCGAACAGAACAAGAAAAGAAGAATACCGCAGAACAGGAAATCCGCGAGCGCGAGAAGTGTGCACGCAAAAATAGTGCCGCGCGCATTATTCAAACTCGGTGGCGACTCGTCTCTGCCCAAAAACAATTGAAGTGTCTGAAGGAAGATGTGAAGCGCCAACACGACGCAGCGCTAACTATTCAGACGAACTTACGAAGAATGCTAGCGAAAAAGAAAGTTAAGCGCCTTCAGCAAGCTTTGGTGAGAACCAAAGCGGCAGTGGTTATACAGACCAATTGGCGGAGATGGTTGGCCCAAAAGGAACGAGCGAACTTGAAGCGGGCCCTGCAATTACACTTGGCTCAGATGGAACACGAGGATGTGGACAGCGCAGAACAGATCCGCGAGGATTCAGGAATGAGTCAAGGATGTTCCGTTTGCAGCGAGGATTCCCTGTCGCTTCCTGTTCCCCCTTTCGATGAACCCTGTTGTCGAACATGCGGCAGAGGTTTTGGCCCGGATGCCTACATTCAGCAACCGTCATCAGGTAAAATTGTTTTCCATTACTTCTAACGAACAGAGATGGGCGAATCCGGATTCGAATCCAGGATTCATCCTTTTGTCCGGATCGAATCTTCTGCTTGTCAGGCTGGATTCGATTCAGACTCGGATTCCAAACCCTCAATCTTACGGATCCGCTCAAATTTCTAGTCTACATCCTTCCAGTTTTCGTTTCCCAATTTTTACACAGTGGGCCAAGGCGATCCAACTTTTTTATCTCCACCACCAACCATCCTCAGTAATCTAGCACGCTATCCGATTGCCTTAGATATCAGTGCTTTTTGTCACGACTGATTTTAAACTATAACCTGTGCATATGATTTGATTTTTGTTAGGGTCAGATTCGAATCCGGATTGATTCCGGATTTGAATCTTCAGCATGAAATGGTGGATTCGGAATCGGATTCGTACCTAGCCCTGGATTCGGATTCGAATCCTTTCATGGTCGGGTTCGCCCATCTCTGCTAACGATACTACTCTTGTACTTTTCTTTGAACAAACAGTCATTTGCAGTTAAAAGACCAGTCGCGCTTTTATTACTGTATCTATTTTACCTTACTTGCGTCGCTGATCGTTCCATCCATTCCCGAGATTCCGTGTTGATCCAGGCTGACCCATCTTATTATCCTAGTTTGACGCTTCGGCGTAGATCGGATCAGAAGCATATCACTTCTGATGAGCTCATTGGGCTAGACGTACCAGCAATAATAATAGTAAATAATAGTAATAATAATGTATTTATTACCCACTAATTCCAAAGGAAAAACAAGTGGAGTGCAATTTTCTCTGTGTTTGCCATCAAAACTTGCTTAACTCTCGGCTGAGAACTGTGATCCGATTCGGATGTAACTTGACAGAAGGCAAGAGCACACGTCCTATATGTTCCATTTACAGGTCTGGACCAGATCCAACCACGTTAGGGAAGTTGGAGGTGGGTCCCGGAAATCTTGTGGCATCAATTTTATTTATTTATTTACTTCAGCCGTAGCCATATACAAAGGGCAAAACACACAATAACATTGCAAATCACACATAACCAAATATGGAACAAAGATCATCGAACCACAAGTTCATCATTCCATTTTTTCCACAAAGGCAGGGAAAGTTGAAAAATTGGAGTGGAAAGAATTTGGATCAGGTTGTTATCTGATTTCAAAAGGCGGCATTTTAGCGAAAACTGCTTTACGTTTTAGTTCGTAAAACGAAGGCATACGATTATTTGCAAACATCCCCGAAGCGCTACACCGGTGCGGGAGTCGGTGAAGTTTTCTGTAGCAGTTATTGTAAGTGACGCGAGTCACATCGCACCAGCAGTGAAGTTCGTGCAAAGAGCAAAACAGTAAAACTGAATACAAAAAGTACGAAACAGCACGGATAATTGCAGAACAAAACTGAAATTTTCTAGCAACTACATTTCCTCGCACGCACAGACTTCTTGTTAGATGACGCAAATGAGTGAGATCCCGGAGATCAGGCGTAAACCAAAAACCAAGGTATTTAAACTCTTCAACAAATTTCAGACGTGACGAGCACAGCAACACAGGAGGAACTATTTTGATTTTCAACTCTGGTGGTATGAATGCCATGCATTCCGTTTCCTCACATACTCGAAGTAGGAGGTTCAAAGCGAAGTAGGAGGTTCAATAACTCTCGAACAAGTCATCCGATTCGATTGGAACTTAAAATCTCGCAAGGTCACATGTCCTAGATGTTCAGTTACAGGTCCGATTTGGCAACAGTGGGGGGAGTTGGAGGAGAGGGCACCGGAAAGCTTGTGATATGGATAGCTTTCGAACGAGTGATCTTATACGAATGAAACTTACATATGTCTCATTTAATTTCGTATCTGGCAAGATCACTTGTCCTAGATCTTCTGTTACAGGCCTGGACCTGAGTCACTCACTGGGGGGGAGGGGGTAGACAGCCCCCAGAAATATTGTAGACATACTTAGGGTGGAGAGATCGGGAAGCAACTGCGGGAGAGGACTATAATATGCTTCAGGGGAGCTGAGGGGGGTCTTGGAAAGCCATCCGACTTTAACAGCGCGAATCTTAGCTGATATAAATGCTAACTACCTTTGCAAGGGCCATATGTGCTTACAGCTGTTGTTTCTGCTGGTTTCTGAGGTAATTATTTTTGGCGTAACTAAGTCGTACGGTGAAAAAACCATGCCAGCCTTCAGTAACTGTCGGTGGGGGGTTGAAACATACCCGAGTAACCTGTTCGGAACTTCAACCTGAGAGAGCCCCCGCTGCTAGCACGTGCGGTTGGGCACTTGAGGAAGAACTGTCCCATTCGCATAGAAGAGAAGATTGTCTAGAAATGTAAAGTTTAGACGTAAGTTGCAAGGGCTCAAACATAATTTGTCGTCTTTCCTCCATTTTTGTAGTTTGTTTTTAAAGTTTTTGTCATTGCTTGCGGTTTTTGTCCTGCCTTCGCCATTTTCATGTGTTATTTTTTAGTCGTTCCGATGGATTAGAGTTTGCTTTAGTGTTGGTTTGCCGTTGTGTATTTATATAATCATTTATCTTGTTATCATCAATTTTGGTGGATCAATAATCTGTTCCAGGTGTGTCGGCAGAACTTGGAAATTCGCCTCACTTCCCAGTACGCACCAGGAGATCTGCCTCTACTGTGGAACGAGACGCAGCAGCCACTAAAATCCAGGTAAATATTTTCTATACGGCTCCTTCTTTCCCCTACACCTAATTTTAACTCATAGATGGCACTTTATACAAGGAACTTTTACCGTGACTAAAGAACCAAGAGCAACTTTTTGAATTTAGTGTAGAAGTCTAGGACTCCAATGTCGGAGCTGATTTGAGATGGTTCAGATCCCGGCTGAGGAGCATTTTTGTCTTTCAGTTCACTATTTCTACAATATTTCCATCTTAAGGGCGTATTCCCCACCAAAATTAAAATTTAGATTTGTTGGTTTTCACACCATGAGACCCAGCCAAGTGGGTCCTGGTTTGTCTACGTGCTCCGACATTGGAGTCCTAGACTTCTACACTAAATTCAAAAAGTTGCTCTTGGTTCTTTAGTCACGGTAAAAGTCCCTTGTATAAAGTGCCATCTATGAATTATAATTTCCGTGACTTGGGGATGTGAACTGATTAGATGAATTTGCCTTCGGCCGGGATCACTGTTCCTATGGGCGGCTTGTACCGGACTATTGTAGTGGTTTGCGAACTCTGTTCACAAGCCCCTCGGTAGCTCAAACGGTTAGAGTGTCTGCCTTGTAAGTAGAAGGTCCTGGGTTCAAATCCCGGCTGAGGAGCATTTTTGTCTTTCAGTTCACTATTTCTTCAACACCTAATTTTGTCTATTGTGAAACAAAGTTTGATTTTAATATTTGCTGCAGGTGAGTATTCCTTCAGCCCAACCTTACCTTAGACCAGAGCAAAATAACACTAGGGAGTAGCACAAAGACGTATGCTTTCCATGCTTCGCAAACGGGCCATACTCGTTGTGCCGCCCATTACGCTTGCGGCATTTAAAGTGAGACAGACTTTCGGGTTTAAAGATTACTTGTAAGATAAAGATGCGGTCTGCACACATCTTGGAAACAGGGAAGGTTGTATATTTTGTTTGCTGTGTTCAGAATATGAAGTTATTGAAGCCAGCGCTGGTGCACGATTGATTGAGTTTCAGTAGGGACGTCCTCTATCGCTATTGGTGCTAGTGTCGCTGCTTTTCGAGTGTGTGTCACTTTTTTCAGGTCTTGGCGCTACTCCCTAGTGTCATTTTGCTCTGCCTTAGACCTTAGGTCATCCTGTACCACCAGACGCATCCAGGGCATCCACGAATGGGCGCCAGTCTTCCCTCTGGGGGGCTGCTGCCATGACATCTTCCCACTCAGATTGCAGACTTGCGTGGAAGTTTGGTCCCTCTGGCAGGTGCGACGGACCTTTAGCCGAAGTTGACTGTGAATCAGAGCAAAATACCAATGTATGATTTATATAGCCTCGCATGAATCGAGTTACCAATGACTTTAATTTCGCGCTGGCTGATGCTTGGTTCAGGTGAGGATGACATGTGACACATATAATGCAAACGTGATTAACGGGACTGAAGAAAGATGATTTACAAAAAGATATATAAAAATAAAGATATCACAGGGATCCGGAAAAAAAATCTGGAAGGTGAAGCCTAGCTTTTATTGTCAATTCTTACTTACAGGCAGTATGGCGCGGCTATGCCGTTCGAAAGAAGAATTCACAACATCTCCAGGGCATAAGAGACCGTGTACAACAGCAGACCGCAACAGCCGACGACAGAGCCACCCTCGGAGCCCGAACACGTTCTGCTATCGCGTTCATCTTCAGATTGAACAGTTTAGAGCTCATGAAGGAAGCTTTGATCAACTTAAGTAAGTAAACCCTAACAACTTCCCTAGCTGGGAGCAAGGGCCGATCACTTCTAGTAAGAGTTGTGATCATTTCTAGTAAGAGTTGTGCCTTAAGGATTTTTTGTACCTGCGACTTATTAGCACTTTTCCGGCCTTGCCGAGTTTTGATAGTCAAGCAACACAAACTCTGCCGAAAGCTTCAAGATCCATCAACGACTCTTTCACAAATAAGGACATGAGAAGCTTCAAATTGTTGTTTTTGGGATCCCAAAACGTAGGTGGAGGGATACCTATGACATCGCAAAAGTTGTCCGTCTGCCCGACCGTCTGTGAGCACGATAACTCTCGAAGGGAATGAGATATTTTGATGAAACTTGGTGGGAGGATTCTTTGGGTCAAGGGAAAAGTCGAGTTCGTAGATGTGGCTCGGTAACCCTACATTTAGGGGTGGGGGTTCAAATTAAGGGACAAACAAAATATTTTCAAACAGCTAATGAGAAAGTCCATTAAGGCGTAAGAAGACATGCTGAACACGAATATGAAAACCATTTTCTCGCCGGACAAGTAGTTCGGCCGGAATCCGGCCAAAACCGGAAAGTTTGTTCCATTTGTTCCATTTAGGGGTAAGAAGGCATGCTGAATACTTCTGTGAAAATTATTTTCTACGCGGACAAGTATAGTTCGCCCGGAATCCGGCCGAAACCGGAAAATTTGTTAAAAGCAAAAGTTGTATTTGTAGTTGATTAGATGTCCGATTTAGGGGT
The DNA here is from genome assembly GCA_023053555.1 of Branchinecta lindahli. Taxonomy (NCBI): domain Eukaryota; kingdom Metazoa; phylum Arthropoda; class Branchiopoda; order Anostraca; family Branchinectidae; genus Branchinecta; species Branchinecta lindahli. Next base: position 17,385,367 of record JAKZAO010000011.1, on the reverse strand, counting down.
AAGAAGAGATGCTGAATCCGTGTATGACAATCATTTTTTAGCCGGACATACAGTTCGTCCGGAATCCGGCTGAAACCGGAAAATTTGTTGTAAGTTAAATTTGTATTGGAAGTTGATTAGATGTTGGATATAGGGGTAAGGAGATAAGCTGAATTCGTTTTTTAGCTTTATTTTTTCGCCGGACAAGCAGTTCCGGAATTTTGCCGAAACCGGAAAACTGGCAGAAGTAAGGCAGGATTGTTTCGACCGGTTTCGTCAAAACAAATATGACTTATAGGGGTAAACACACATGCTGAATCCATGTCTAAACTTGGTTTTCTCAGATGAATAGCTATTTGGCCTTAGTCTGTTTCTAAATTTTAAGAGTAAAAATGTTCAAGGAGTCTGGTGAAGACTGGATCTGGCGAAGACGAAACCTAATTGTCTGGATTTTTGTCTGGTTTTCCCACTTTTTAACTAAGGCACGTTCAGTTTTCAAATATCTTGCGTCCAGCGGCCGCGCCAGAGAGACGGAAGGCTTGATAGAGTGGACGAGCGTTAATAAGAATTCTCGTGGAAACTCGTCGTATTTTTTTAAACGATATTTCTCAGCCATTTTAACGTGAAAAGATCATTTCTAGCAAGAACAATTGATCTGACAGAACCTCCGTCTCCCTACCTCTGAATTATGATTATGCGGAGTCGAATATTTCCCCACACCCTGTCCGCTAAGAACGAGCGGAGGTTAGCAGCTTCGCGCCACATCATGTTTCGTTACCTCTACAAATAGCGAAATCGCTGTGAACCCGCCTGTGAGGAAAAGTAGCAGTCAAAGCTGATTGGTTCTATGGACGCGCTCCAGAGCGTGTCAGCGCGCGGAGTACACCTCCTGCCAGCTTTCTTCACTATTTTTTCTGCGATAAGCAACGGCGAAGACGGAAGATGAATAAACGGGTATGAACATCAGCTCAAAGCTAGAGTAAATACCTCTAGGCGACCTCATAGTCGCTGCAAGTTCTATCAGATTATTTGTACTTGTTGTAAGAGTTGTGCTTTAAAGAGAATACATTTTAGGTGTCTCAACGAAGTTGTCCGACGTTTGCTGCAAGATAGTTGTAGCAGAAAACGGCGTGGAAAAGCTTTGTGATTTAATATTCACAACCAACAAGTCGCTGCCCGCCCAAGAGTGCATTTGCTATGCGCTAGACATCCTGACCCATTTGGTGCTGTTTGATGAAACTAGGCCCGCCCTAGTTCGCTCTCCTGATATTGTCAGTAAGTGTACTGATACTTTCTTTGTGTTTGATGGCGTCAGACGAATACGTCCCTCATAAAATCCAATGACGAATTGACGCCAGATGCGCTAGAGAAACAATAACAATCACACGTGAGATCCAGGGATAAGTTATCTGAAGGGTGAATAAGCGATTAGGCTTTCGCTTCATACCGAGTCGCGCATTAGCCCCGTTGAAAAGTCAACAAGTGCTCAGCACTGAAGTCGGATGCCAGAATTGACAACTTGATGAAGTTTGACAGAACAGAGTTGGGTAGAGCACAAATAGAGGCAGAAGCATTTTAAACAGTTTCAAACATGGTTGGGCCTAAGAGGAATTGAAAATAGCCAAACAAACCTGGATAAACGTATACCCGGAAGTAACGTGTCATTGTTTATTTTATGCTAGCGCATCTAGCGGCCAAAAATGAACTAATCTGGAAGGAATTTTATGAAGAGCGTATATTAGCTCTAGATTCTTTCCAGCTACGTATCAACCATTCTTAGCAAGGGCCCTCTCCTGATGTAGCTATGAATAGGAACCTTCTATAAAATGATAAGTTGAACAACTTAAAAACAATTTCAGGGACTTAATCCTTGGGAACTGCTGTAAGTATAAGCTACACTGTCAGAAGTTTCATAACAGATAACACAAGGATGCGCGGTTTCAACAGATAACACTTGGGAGGTTATCTGTCATGATTTTGCAAACGTTATGCATAATAAGCATTGCCAGGAAGAGTCGAAAAACCGCTGAAAAAACGTCTTCTGACTTTTCCGATATCATGATGACAAAAAAAAATCAGCAGAAGTTTTCCGGTATGGTGTTTCGGCTCTTCTTGTATGCATAACGTTTCAGTACGTCGTAATTGTGTCGTAATCGTAATCGTAATAGTTAACATCCTAAGTGTTGTCTGTTGAAACGGCTCATCCTTGTGTTTATCTGTTACGAAACTTCTGACAGGGTAGTATTAATTTTTCATTTTTATTGCAGCTTTTTGTGCTGCTCGATTGGGTAGATGAAAGGGATAGGTTTTTCCGCAGTTGGAACTTCGGTTTTGCCAAGGCCACCTCCCACCAAGGCCAAATCCGGCCTAAACCCAAAATGAATAATGTGTGGCATATTCAATTCATTTATTTATATCAGCCTAAGCTGGCGAGTAGAAAAATATAATAAAATATAAATAATCGGTCTACAACTGACGAACAATTAGACCATAACTTTCTCAATTCTACATTCAATTCATTTTAAGAAATTACACTAGCCTAAATGCTTTCTAGTTTCTACCTTCCAAGTTTCATCCCAGTTGCTGCACTCGTTTGATCTCTAGAAAAGCCACAACATTGTCCGAGATCCCTGGATGCAGTTCAGACACATGGGAATAAGGGCTTGGGGTTTCAGTTTCGTCTCATTTACGATACCAGACAGCTTGGAACCAAAAGAGAACTTTGCTGCTGTTTCATTACTTTTAATATTATATATTATCGCCCGGCCTCTCGCTGCGCTCGGGCGATATCAGCCTATCATGTTGCCCGCGGGCCAAATTTTTCCGATATCGCCCGAAGAAAAGCAAGGGCGATAATGATAATAACACTAGTACACTTTGCAGCCCCATGATACCTCCTGGCGGAAATTCGGTAAAAAAGCAACTGTTTTATTTCAGTCTTTTCTTAAAAATTATCCGTTTGTCATTATCAACTGTCTTTTACCTTCACAAGGTTGTCGCTGAAGGGCTGGTTGAGCAGCGTCTTTTTCTGGATTTCTGATTAGTGAAATTACCATCCTAGCTTAAGTCCGGTCTTCACCTCCCAGAACTTCCGGAATCTGGGCGTCCAGATTATTCTTCGACGTCTTCTGTAAATAGCATCTGGAATATGAACCGGTCCGAAAGTATATCAAAATAATCCGGAAAAAATGGGCTTTTGAACTTCCAGATTTCCGGAATTATTAAGTATCGCCGAAGAAATTCAAAAAAAATCTCGGAAAATCTGGGAACCCAGATTCCGGAAGGTGAAGACCCAACTTTACTGTTGAAATGTCAAAACGACTCAACACCATCTATTTTATTTGTGGTGAAGTAGATGCCATCTAGCGGCAGATTCTAAGGGAGATAGAATAGATAAAGCTCAAACCGGTGTTGCCACTGATTGCAGAATTCTGCAATGTATCATACATTTCGTTTCTTCGACAGAGTGAGCAAGAACTCTGCGACTGGCTCCTTAGCAACAAATACAAAAATGAAGTATAAAAGTTGAGGCGCATAATTGTGAAGATGATATAGCGAGATTTCTTGTTAATAGTTTGTGAAAAAGACGTAATTTCGTAGGTGCCAAAATATCATTGTTTTTTTCTGGCCAAAAGTCACATGTTCCATCAGAAAAAGTGGCAACAGTGTTTTTTATGATGAAATGTTTAGGCTATCAGAAACTTTTTGATTTGCCCAGTAGCTGCCTTTTGGAGACTAGAGGAAAACAAGTTAGAGTAAGTTGGAAGTAATGGTGTTTCAGTTGACAAGTTCCATTTCCAATGGGAATGTGACTGTAAGAAGGTATAACCCAGGTTGGCTGGCTAGGAAAGCAACATTTTTTTTCAGTTTTTAAAGACTTTCCTAAAACGTTTTCCAACATTTTTGTTTACTGTATTATTTTTTAGTGTTTTTTTGTTTTTCCTCCTGAAAGTGATGTCTTTTATTCATTTATTCATTTTTTTGAGATCAGGCTCTATTTTTCAGTACTTGTGGGAAAATGCTCGATGAACTTGCTGAATTTTACCGCACAGCTGGCTGTGCGGTATCACTTTTTACCGCACGGCTGGCTGTGTGGGAAAATGCATGATGAACCGACCAACCGTGCGGTATCACTTTTTACCGCACGGCTGGCTGTGCGGTATCACTTTTTACCGCACGGTTGGAACTTTTTTTCTTCTAACATCAGGGCAATACCAGAAAATTTTGGCACTGGGTAGGATAGGACTGATATCGTGGGACTGCACGGTGTACTGGTGTTATTTGTTAATATTGCTATAACAGAGATATCCTAACCTAAGATTTGTCATAACAGAGATATCCTTGGCATCCAACGTAACATTTAACACAAGGATGCGCAGCCATGTGTCATCTGTTATCAAAGTTCTGACAGTGTGGTGCTACTTTGACAGAGCCAAGCGGCGGGCTTCCGAGTATCTTAAAGGCATCATCACACTGCCGCACAGACTCTATGTTTGGGCCAGCAACTTGAAGGAACAGAAAACTTGACTACGCAACTTTCGGCCATCGAATCGCCTGGGGGGGGGGCTTAGATAAATATACAGGGACTTATTGTCGACAGGCCCCCCCCCCCCCCTCTTCTTTGTTATCTCGAACCCCCTCCTTAGTGTTCCCAAAGCTAGCTGGCAGGCCCTTGCCCCTTATGCACTGTAATTATGCACTTATGTACTGTAAAAGTTCGCCTTACGTGTAGACTAAAGACCAAACGACAAACCGGCAAGGTGGCGTGCGTTCGATTCCTAGTCGCGGCACACAAACCTTTTGCTTTTGCAAACCTTTTGCTCAAAAGTCGAATTCTCGGAAACTGCACGGAAACTGCAATGGTCGTAACAAGAATTTTTCTTACTCTCAATATCGACTCAGGGTACATTATTGATATGTTAGCTAGCTCCCCGAGTCAAGTTTGAGTCAAGTTTTCTGTTCCTTTAGTTGTTGATAATCCAGATCAGAGGCGTTACTAGCCAAAATGTTTTTGGGGGGCAATGTATTTACCGACTCGCTGGTCATTTTTACCGACTGTTTTTGCAGAAAAATCAATGATTTTAAGAAAAAATCGATTATTTCAACGAAAAACCGACCGTTTTGAAGAAAAATTGACTGTTTCCAAGAAAAAAATCGACTATTTTACAAAAATCACGCGAAGGCTATTTTTTACCGACTGGCCGACAACATTCGAGGGCTCCCCCCCCCCCCATACGTGACGCCCCTGACCCAGATATCGTAAATGCTTCCGAATCGACTTCCCGAAGAGAGGTGTTTTACAGGTGACTTTTTCTTTTAGAAACGCTGTTGAACACAGTCGTCAGATTCAAGCAAAACGCCGACTCGGTCTTCACGCGTGCCTGCCATCTCGTGTCGATTTTGGCGTCCTTCCCAGATTTGAAACCAAAACTTACAGAGCACCAAGAGTACAAGCGAGTTCTAACCCTCAAGCCCGCCCAGACTAAGTCCGCTCGCTCTGAAGTGAAGCCCCAAGACAGTGTCTTCAAAATGCCTACGGCGCGGCCCACCCGCGGTGAAACTAGAGCTGAACCGCGTGATTTACGAAGCCGGTCAGTCTCGCGCTCGAGGCTTGAACCTCCTGTCGTTGAAACCCCGCGAAGACGCTCAGTAGCCAGTGCCGTGGAGGGGAACCTTGTAACGCCTTTAGTATCCCGAGTGCGCCAAGCTCTGCACGCCCCCGATTTCGATCCCCAGCAATTGGCCGAAGCGCAAGTTCAGATCTTAGTGCCTCCAGTAAACTTGCGTCGCTCTGTTTCGAATTCGTCTTTGCCGAAACGGAAGGTTGTGATTGGCCCGCACTGGCGGCTGAGGCCCAATGAGATGGTTCCCACTGTTCCAGAAACCCACTCGAGAGCGGTTACTGTGATGTTTGAAAAACTCGATTAGGAAATTGCGTGGCCATTTTGCAGATGGATGTGAATTAGACGTTAAATGACGTCGAAAATGTATGTTATGGACCATTTAAGTGCTTTTTTCATTTTATTTAACAATATACAGGATACCTTGCTCTTTGCGCCACCCCCGTGAATGAAATATATGCATGTAATTCCCACCGTTTCTTTCCAGACTCTACACTTACCAAACGTTTGAAATTAGGCCTTGATTAGAAGCTCTAATTATTTACACAAGTTTAGTAGGGGTGGCGCAAATATCAAGGTATTAAAAAAAATAAAAAATACTACAATCTCCTGTGACGTTTGAAAAACTCGATTAGAAAATTGCATGGGTATAAGCAGTCTGTTTGATTTGAGTTACTGTTTCCGGAGGGTTAAGTGAGTTCTAAAGCGGTGGTCTCAATATAGTAGGGCAGGACAGTTAGTTATCGTTATCGTATAGTCCGGAACATACACAGTCAGAACTTTGATAACATTTAGCACATGGATGCGAATTAGATGTTAAATGACGTCGAAATTTATGGTACGAGCCTTTTAAGTTTTTTTTTTTTTCGCTAAACGTATGATGACCTTATAAGGAACACTCTAAGGGACAGTCCCATGCATTATTTACTGGAGGCTTTCTTACTAGGGAGCGTCGTGCGGTCGAACCATTTGAAGGAGATTGTAGTATTTTTTTTTTTTTTTTTTTTCATAATATACAGGATATCTTGCTATTTGAGCCACCCATATATTTGCGCCACCCCTAACTTGTGTAAATAAAGACTAAATCACAAGGATCGCGTGTGGAATATCAAATACATCCATTCTGACCAAATGAACTGATGTCAAATGCCATCCACTTGCTTCTATTTCTTCTTTGAAGAATTGCCTGGCGCATAACAAAGTTGAAAATGCGCAAATAAAAGCGACAGAAAAAAGCTGGCGCAAGTCACGCTCAAGCTATTTGGGTTAACCTGGTAGCGCAAATAAATCAGCGATAAACGCAAAAGAAAATTGGAAATGGAAGCTGGCACAAAAACAATTTGGCCATGGTCAGCAGGTGCTTAGAAGAAAGGCATTGGCAATGCTGCAACTTCATTAAACGAAAACCGAAAAAATATTAAGTTGTAGAGAATAACTATAGCTTCAAATCAAGGCCCAGTTTCACACATTGGGTAAGTGTAGAGTCTGGAAAGAAACGGTGGGGATTGCATGCATATATTTCATTCACGGTGATGGCGCAAATAGCAAGGTATCCTGTATTTATAGGAAGGATTTAATCGCCACTTTGCAAGTAGTTCAGCTGAAAGTAAGTCGTGTTCCCACGGTCAGCAGTAGGTATTTAGCTTGGCCTCTAGCAACAGTGTATTTCAGCTGTAAACTGTCAAGCTCTAGAAATCATCGAAGTGGCCTTCCGGCCCTCTGCAACCTATGTTTTTAACACTTCTGAAGACTATATAACATAATAGAACAGTGTTTATTTAGCCAAGGGCGGGCTATAGCCTACAATGTATTTATCGTACAACTGTGTTAAGTGATCAACTTCAGACAGCGTAACAGCCGGTATTTTCCGTACTGTAGAGGTATGCTCAGTTGGTCACTTCTCTAACTGTTTCACTGCCCTGGTTTTGTTACTTACTTATAAAACAGTCAAATGGCAAGAATAAATAACAAACTTGGTATCAGCTAATGGCCAACTTTTAGAGGGTAGTCCTGGCACAAAACTTTAAGATTGAAATTGGGAAATTTGAATTGCTCATTTTCCTATCTGAGGTGTCTGTTGATTTGAACCGCCATCTTCTCTGTAGAAAGTACGTTCAAGATTCAAATTGTGAAAAGAACACCAGGTGGCATTTAACAGACAGCTGACAGACACACAGCAAAATTTTCAATAAAAAGAGTAAAGCATGGCTTAACAGGATGGGAATTAACATTTTTTGACTAATATTTTGCAGTATAGATTGCCTGGGATGGGTTTTAGGTTTTTTCTTAAGCGATCGTTCACTGTTATAGGCGACGTTCAAATAAGCATATACCTCTACTGTACTTGTGTTACGCTAAATAGTATATACTTGATGAATGACTTGTCCTTGAACAGTAGCCATGCAAACTTTGATTTGAAATGTGTTTTAGTTTTCTTCCCTGTCTGTGATTTTATAAATTCCGGTGTGAAATCGGCAAAGTTCAGATGATGTTTACGGCTAATGCCCTGGACAGACGTTCAGGGTCGGGTGCCCGCGGACTTGAATTCCTGACAGGATTTGCGACAACATCGCCAGTTCCGTAAAGGTGAGTCTTCACCTTCCGGATCTGGGTTCCCAGATTTTCCCAGATTTTTTTTTAATTTCTTCTGCGATACTTAAAAATTCCGGAAATCTGGAAGTTCAAACGGCCCTTTTTTCCGGATTATTTTGATGTACTTTCGGACCGGTTCATATTCCAGATGCAATTTACGGAAGACGTCAAAGAATAATCTGGAAGCCCAGATTCCGGAAGTTCCCGGAGGTGAAGACCGGACTTGAGGAAAAGTTGAGATTTTTCTGCGTGGTGAAAAAGTGCAGAAATTCCGGCCACGAATTCCGTGAGTTCCTGCCAGGATTTGTGGCAACATCGTCAGTTCTGTAAGGAAAAGTTGATATTTTTTCTGCTTGGTGATAAAAGTGCAGAAATTCCGGCCATGAAATCCTGATCGTGTGTTCGCATTGTAAATGGGAGACTCGTGATTCCTTGTCCGCGGGCATGTCACCCCGTATGCTCACACTGTCAGAAGTTTGATAAAATTCGGTACATGAGTGCGCATCCTTGTGTTGAATGTCATGATGGCTGCCGACCATATATATGACCCTTTCAAGTTTAACCGAATACGTCCCTCATAAAATCCAGTGACGAATTGACGCCAGATGCGCTAGAGAAACAATAACAATCACACGTGAGATCGAGGGATAAGTTATCTGAAGGGTGAATAAGCGATTAGGCTTTCGCTTCGTACCGAGTCGCGCATTAGCCCCGTTGAAAAGTCAACTAGCGCTCAGCACTGAAGTCGGAAGCCAGAATTGACAACTTGATGAAGTATGACAGAACAGAGTTGGGTAGAGCACAAATAGAGGCAGAAGCATTTTAAACAGTTTCGAACATGGCTTGGCCTAAGAGGAATTGGAAATAGCCAAATAAACCTGAATAAACGTACACCCGGAAGTAACGTGTCATTGTTTATTTTATGCTAGCGCATCTAGCGGCCAAAAATGAAGTAATCTGGAAGGAATTTTATGAAGAGCGTATAATTTTGGCTCTGCATAGGGATTTGAATTTCAACAAAAGCGTGTATTTCAATGGGTAATGAAGCCAAGATCAGGAAACGTTCAATTCCAGATGGTAAGGTCACATCACAAGAATTACCGCTATTGCTTGTGACCCAACAAATATCTTGTCGATTCAGTTATATGAATAGCGGAGCAACGAAGTAACGTATTTCATCGGATCTTCAAGCCTACTTAGGCGAATAAGTGACGGGTAACTAGACTGTCGTCTCTCAGTTCAGTCCTATACGCTCTTCATAAAATTCCTTCCAGATTAGTTCATTTTTGGCCGCTAGATGCGCTAGCATAAAATAAACAAGGACACGTTACTTCCGGGTGTACGTTTATCCAGGTTTATTTGGCTATTTCCAATTCTTCTTAGGCCCAGCCATGTTTGAAACTGTTTAAAATGCTTCTGCCTCTATTTGTGCTCTACCCAACTCTGTTCTGTCAAACAGAATTTCGACTTCAGTGCTGAGCGCTAGTTGACTTTTCAACGGATGAAGCGAAAGCCTAATCGCTTATTCATCCTTCAGATAACTTATCCCTGGATCTCACGTGTGATTGTTATTGTTTCTCTAGCGCATCTGGCGTCAATTCGTCGTTGGATTGATTTTATGAGGGACGTATTCAATGTCTTCAAAATTTGAGAAATGGAAATTAGCTGGCTTTTCAGTTCAGCTTTAAGTGTCATGTTTCGTGAAAAGATAACTTTTAAAGGATCATGACATAAATATTATCGGCATCCGTCGTAGCATTTGATACAAAGGTGCACATCCATGAGTTAAATATTCTCAAAGCTCTTACAGCTCAGAATCGCCATCTTTTCCCTTTTGCACGCGACTCACCTGCGGCGCTGACGGTGCGCGCCACACTTATAGATCCGATGATGTCGGCTCTACCGCACTCTTAAAGAAGAAAAATAAACTTTATTCAGAAAGAACTGACTGGGTTGAACTGGCATGAGTAATCCTTCAGCCCCAGCTCACTGAAAATTATGTCTGGTCAGTCACATTTTTGGTCGGCGATATTTCCGTACTTTTTTATTAGCTGTTTTAAATAAACATAAAGTAACTTCTACCTGAATGTAGAACTCTGGGACTCTATGCCTCGTAGACAGTGGCGATCTTCTGTCTAGCCAAACGAGGCAGTTGCGCAGGGCCCCAACATCGGAAAGGGTGCCAGCAAGTGGCTGCATTGGTAGATGTAAAAATTCTAATGAGTAAACAGCTATAAATATTCCTTCAGCCCAAGCTGACAGCTAGAATCTTTATTTTGTTTTTCCACAAGTTCATTGTCCAGCTTGAGCGGCTTTAGCCTAAAGAGGATCCATGCCAAGAAGGGTCGAAATATAGCTCTTATAAAATTCAGTTGACGTCTCCGTTTTGCACTGTCAAACAGCTATAGTTGCAGTACTCAGTTTATTTCATTTCTAAGACTGTCTATTTTCTAAGGTCAAAGAACGTTGAATAAAATAAAATTAAGAGTACAGTGTTTGCTGTAGATTACCAAAAAGCAGGCCCGGCTGTTAACTGCCTAGAGGCCCTGTATCCCGGGCCTGCTCTTAGATAGTCCATGGCGCAAATGGCAGTCTCGTGGAGAAATCCAGAAACTTTCAGCCGCTTTCACATTGACGCGTCGTTGCGATGCGTTGCGTGTGCGTTTATCTTGCGTTGCGTACAGGTTGTATTGCGTATCTTTCACACCTACGCGAGAAGCTTTCACGTTCCTTCTGCTGAATTTTCGTTTCTTTCATCAGTAGTAAGTTTTTCTTCATCATTAGTAGGTTTTTCTTCAGTTTTCGTTCAAAAACGCAGCAAGCGCGACGCAGAGGTTGCGTAGTTCAGTGTGAAAGGTTCAATGCGTCAATTTGAAAGCGCCTTAGCTCGTAGTTCGCTCAGTTTGTATATGGCGCGCCGGGCGTGGAAATCGAGGTCGCGGGTTCAAATCTCGCCGGAGGAACATTTTTGTCTTTCAAAATTCGACCATTTCCGTGCTGCAACTGAAATAGCAAAGCCTGGGTCGCCAGCTGGAGATTGATTCAGTCGAGGGGGTGCTCACTCCCAAAAAAAGCTGTAGGGGAGAAGGGGCCACAATCGGCAGGGCCCACGTTCGTCATTCTTATTTTATAGGCGAGCCATCTTTCGAAAAATTCCGAAAGTACGGCTTGGACATTGTCACAGTTGTTCCGGATGTTTTGATTGTAACTTCGATGCTCTCTGTTAAATTTCGAAATTTTTGTTGACACAAGTTGTTTTAAGCCGTTAAATCGAACATTTTTGGATCCACAAAAAGTTGAAAAGTCGACATGAAACGTTTGAAGGAGAAAAAACTGTGAACGGTGTCGAATACGGATAGGCTTGATCTTGTGCGTTTCGTTGTCGAGATCAACGGCATCTTTTATTTTCGTCCGAAATTAATTTTTTTCCAAAAGGTGGCGTGAATCCCAGGTTCGGCACCTAATCCAGGCCCTCGTTCGGCATGCAGTTTTCCATGCAATCTTCCCCTGCCGAACGTGGGCCAGCATGTGGGATTCCAGCATGCTGGAATAGCATAACATTAATGTGCATCGGTTACATGATATTTTCAAGTTCTATGTTTGTATTTCATCCTTTAGCGGGAATAAAAAAAACAGACAGCTTGTTTTTGGTGCGGATACAGTGTAATATACTAATGTTCGTAAAACTAGTCCTTAGCGTAATTTCAGCAATGTCCGACCTACTTTTTTTTACTTTCCAAAGTACAAGCTTCATTTTCACAGTAATAGACATTACAAGACCACTTAAAAGATAGTTCGCCATTGGTCTTAGTACTGAAATAATGACATGCCGAACCTGGACCATTGAATGCCGAACGTGGACGGGGGTGGGGCAGGTTCGGCACTTTTGACCAGCTTCAGGAAACCATCTTTTGCTCACAGCAGGATAGAAATCGGAAGGATCTTTTTTTTCCTAAGCTAGGCAAGACATGAGCAAACAACATTGTATCACTAAACTTAAAAAACACGCGGAAATGTGCCCTGCAAAAATACTTGTCCAAAAAAGTGCCGAACGTGGGCCCTTCTCCCCTACAGTGTCCAGACGGTGTCCATGGAAGCAGTACAGTAGTACCAACCAAGTGAGCACCCCCTCGGATTCAATTTAGTGGACTGGGTAGTGTTCCTCAACTGGCCCCAGAGGCACACTTCTTAATAATTTAGTTGCGTTTTTTATCTGAATTCTCAGTTTTCGATTCTCGTACAACTTATCGTTTTTGCTCGTCTCGCTTCTCCATTCCCGCTTTCGAAAAAAACACTAATTTAGCAATCCGTCAAAACCTGCTTATACGGGTTCAACATCCGCCCTTTGTTGACCAATCAGGAAGGAGAAGGGGGAAAGATAATCGAGGATTGACTGAAGAAGCAACTTCTCGATTCTGCAGAATCGCGAAGCTTCCCCCGTTCTCGATAACTGACAGAAACGGAGAACTGGAAAAAGGAGAACTTATAGCTTCATCTCAATAGTCATAAAACGCGAAATAGGAGAACTGAGATAAAAATAAACACGCAACTAATGTGTAATTCTTTCATGACATTTCGTGTAGGCTATCACAGTAGAGGTATGCTTATTTGGACGCGTCTCTAAATGTATCGCTACTTTGCAGGGGCGTAGCTAGCTCTTCTCTGTTGGGGGCTTTACAGTGGGGTGTCGTAAAGTGGGGCGCCTGGGGGGCTGCACCCCCAGACCCCCCTTTCGGGTCCGTTCCATAGTCATAGATCCCAGGGAATTGCAGCAACTAACGGAGTAAAGTCGCCCCGTACACTGAAAACAACGAATTTTGCAGTAACCGTACGTACTGGAACAGGGAGTAAGAAGGGACTTGAAAACGTACCGACAAAAAGCGTAGCCGCACCGACGCTAACGACTGTAGCTAGGATAAATTATACTACGCACCGCAGGCGAAATTTAAAAAATACGCCTTTTTTCTGGCAAAAGTTTAGCTATAGCTTTTCGTGTGGCTTAAACCCCCCAAAATGCCAAGCCTTCAATGCCAACTATGTGACGCTTCCTACTTTTAAATAGGGACTTAATAACTATAAAATACGCCGCAGGCAAATTGTTCTGGAAACACTGATGATCAAAGTGTCTTTTTGCGGCAGTTCTTTTTTTATTTTTATTAAAAAGGAATTCCTGGGAAGTCCTGAAAAAGTCCGAAAATCCTGGTAAATCCTGAATTATCAAAAATCCTGGAAAAAATGTGGAAGCACTGGCTACCACAAACATTACTGAATGCGAGCGAGATTTCGTGTCGCATAGCAAAAACATAGTTGTATCTCACTGCATGCATAGCGTCGTGTTCCCGGAGGCCGGATGTGCGGCGATGCAAAATCTTAGGTCAGACGTGAAACTTCTATATCGAACTTTTTCTTGAATCTCCTGACCTTTAGAGTATGCGTGACCAGAACTGCATTGCAGAAACATATGGAAAACGTAACAGTATGTAAATATACAAAACAAGTTCCATAGACTAGCACGGCCCGAGCGATGGCGCTTCGCGCCGACGCTTGGCCCGTGTGCCGACGGTTCGTGCAACATTGGGGGGAGTGTCTCACCCCCACCTCGCTACGCCCCTGCTACTTTGCTTCAGTCTTTCAGTCAAATCGAAAGGAAATATATCAAACTTGATACCAGCTAACACCTAACTGTTTCGGCTTTCTTCTGACACAAACAGTAAGTTGCAATACTAATTTTTGTGTTGGCTTTTAAATATGCTTCTTCTTCCCATGGGGATGCTATTTACTTTGAACGCCATCTTTTCGGTCCAATTACGCGCCGTTGACCACCAGATGTAAAATTTTATAGACAAAACAGAATTAAATTAAGAGCAAATATTTCAAAATCCAGCTGACATGTGAGCGCGTGAAATCAACTTTTTCGCAAGTATGTTGCGGTAAAAGCCGCAGAAAGATGCTGATAAATGTTTTAAAGTACAGTAGAAGTATGCCTATTTGAACGTTCAAAATCCAGCTGAGATGTGAGCGCGTGAAATTAACGTTTTCGCAAGTATGTTGCGGTAAAAGTTTCCTGGGATGGGTTTTGGCGTTTTTTTCGGTAAGGAGACGTTCAAATAGGCATACTTCTACTTCTTTAAACATTTATCATCATCTTTCAGCGGATGTCAATACTATGGCAGTGTGCTTGACGCCAGTTTCTTTACTTCATAGAAATCTTTAATTGTCAACAAAAACATGAGGTCGAATTTTCCACGCAGTCAGAAGCTGGTAGAAGAGTCCTCAGTCGAGGCCAGCTGCCCTAACTTATTTCCTGTCAACAGAAAACACGGAATCGCGGAAGTACTTTCTTTGTTCACTTAAATATTTTTTTATCGGCGTCGTCAGACATCACCGTACCCGCTTTATTTAGTGCTAAACCGCTACGGGGAGGACGAAAAGACGCGCAGGTGTTTCGGCGATTCCAACACTACGACCGATGTCAAATATTGTATAATCGCATTGTCTATTCCGGCCATTGTCAGTCATAGGATTTAAACATCTGGATCTGGAAGGAATATTGCAACCGTTCTCCCTTCAGTCTGTCAACCACTCTGCTTCGGATCTTTTCATGTCGAATCTTAAAGTGAGACAAAGTTAATCCCTTTTTATGTCACTTTCTTCACCTGCGGTACGGACGGAGGATCAGGAGTTTTCGCCCTTACGTCGCATAGTTGAAGCTCAAGCTCAACCTTTCCGTATGGGATTCCCTTCCTGAAAATCGACACGACAATCGAAGAGCATCCGCTCGACCTTGACGTCTATCGGAACCATCACATGAGTCGAATACTGACTCCTGTCCGCTGATCCCCCCCATTTCCGAACGCATTGATCAAATTTCAACACTCAGCCTTATATCCAACTATAAAGGGCAATTCTGGCGATCTCTTGGATGCGTTTTCCGAAAAGCAAAGCGAGAATCCGCCGAGTTCAAGAATAAACGGAAAGTCGTTGCGCCTCAATTTCACCTTTACAACTTTTTGCTGGCTTGCCGAAATCACTTTCCAATCGCGAAGCGGATTCGCTTTGGGACGGTCGCAAATGACCGCCAGAATCGCCCTTAATTTTTAAGGCTTCATGTTTTGGCGGAACGTTCAAACTCCCTCCGACGCTTCAGTTTCATCACTGCTGCTCTCTAATTCGAAGGCGCTTGTTCTCTCACTTCTTGTATATATCTCCCTTTTATTTCCATAATTATTTTTCTGTTCGTATGCTATTCTCCCTTCGACTAAAATGGGTGGATGTTTTGGCGGAAGATTCAAACTCATTCGGTGCTTCGGTTTCATCACTACTGCTAGTACTGCTCTCCATTTCGAAAGCTTTTATCGAGGCCTTAACTCTCTTCACTTCTTGTCTTTATCTTCTTTATTTATCACAAATCTTTCCCTCTCCCTTTGCTTTTCTCCCTCTGACTAAAATGGGTGGATGTTTTGGCGGAACATTCAAACTCTCTCCTACGCTTCACTTTCATCACTACTGCTCTCCACTTCGAATGCTTTTATTTTCTTCACTTCTTCCATATATCTTCTTTGTCTTTTCATAAATCTTTTTCTCGCTTGCCTTGCTATTCTTCTTTGTTTCCAGGTGCGTATATATTGCAAAACATCTCGGCACAAGTCGCAAAAATTTCGCACACTCCTCCGCAGTCTATAAGCAAAACTTTGTCTTGATCCCACCAGATATCTTGTCGAATTTATCGACACAGTCTCATCAACAGAAAACACATCATAGCTACTACCTCGGTCCATTTTTTTAACTGCGAATCGCTCTGAGATTTACGTAGTTGGGTGATCTGAATTACTAATTCCGATGTGTGAACAGAATTAATTTCTTTCGAAAACTAGACGAAAAATTAGCTCTGCATTTAAATTTATAGAAAACAGCATAGGAAGATAGTAAGGTCGCTCGCAGCCTACACACATAGAATAAAACTGCCAAATTAAAACCTACTGCAATTAAGATGGAACACATAGGCGCAAGTAGTGGGATATTAGCAATTAAGTTGAATTCTTGTCCTTACTTTTGCCCTATATGCGGTTTTCAACGGGATGATATTTTTCATTTAGTGGTTGTCATTTAGTGTTTCATTTAGTGGATCGGTCTGTCGAGCTAAATGATTTGAGAACAGGGACTTTTGGGCGAGAAATGAAGGAAGAGAAGGATTTGGTTAATTTTATGTGGATGACAAATTTTGCCGACCTTCGTCAGCTCGGGAGGTTCCTCAGGCAGGCTAGTCTATGGAGCGTCTTTGGCGTTTTGGAGTAGATTTTCTCCTTTTGGTGTTTACATCTTGGCTTGGATTGAGTTTTTGAGATTTTTATTTTGGGAATGAATCCCAATAAAATAAAATAAAAAAATATTTTTGGGGAAACAATTTCAATTCACAATTTATACTCTATTACCATAAACATTTATTCTAAATATTCCTTGAGCCCAAGCTGACTTAGAATCATATATTATATGAATATAACGTATATTCTCTTTCGAAATACAGTAGGGGGGTATAACATGCTGGTTAAAGTTTTATTTTGTCAAGGAGAAAAGATTATGTGAAGGGAAAATTACTGCCTTTTTTTAACGAACCGTTTTTTTTCCCAAAGCGTCGTCATCGGGTCTTTTGACTGTAAGGTTAATGCATAGAACAGACCTTCGAGAATCGTACGTTTATTCAAAAGAAAATAATAATAAAAAATACCTCAACAGATTTATTGCGCTGTTCCAGTATATTTTTCGGCGTCAAAAGCTTTCCTTGCCTTTTTCAGCTCTTCATTCATCGTCAGAAGATCTTTGATTCTTGCATACTTTCTCGGATCTTTTCGAACAAGAAAGACCAAATCCTCAACTTGGACTCTCCCCTGTCTTCCGATTTCCATAGCTTTCTGGGTCTGTAATTAAGACTACAGTCAGACGAGTAATCTCGGTGAGGTTAAGCAAACCGTATTGTTCTAGCTCAACCATACCCAGACTGATGCAAACAATACTCTTGATGAATAACTCTTCGTGCCGAAGAAGAATCGCCCTATACCTAGCGAAGAACCAGGAGTATTACTACAACAAACGTTGTTGATTGGTTAAAGGACAACTGAATGAAGAGTACCAAGTATCATCCCTATCTGTATGACTTCCGTTAACATTGCCTGCAGAAAACCCAATCCAAATACGAAATAGTGTTTCCAAGCTATGATTTTTGCTCCATTTTGCATCTGTCCTTATTTCAGTACCGAACAATTTTAGAAATGAACACATATCTCAAATCAACCCTACTTTTGAAATATTTTTTAACCAGTTAAGCCCAAACGTATATCTAGAAGAAATTCCAATACGATCCGGCCAGCGCTGTACAAGATTTGAATGAATTGCGCTTTTTGTCTTGGAGTCTGCATGTGCAAACCTTCAGAAACGAACATCCCTATTTTGAAAACGTCACGCTCAAGAGAAGAATGCTCTCCGTGCCCATGTCTGTAAATGCATTCTCCATGGTGTGTTCAAGTATGGTTTGATTGTTCAGGTGTCCTTAACATAGGATTTTAGTAAATTTTGAGGATTTTTTTGGGTGACGTTACTTGTTCTTCCTTAGGATGGCCGGCGTGATTCGGACTTAGTCATTTATAGCATAGTAACGCCTAGGCGTCTTCACGTGCAGAAACAAGATTAGTCAGATGGCAGTAGCAAAGAAAAAACAAGCCAACCAACTTGGTATTCCACTTGTAGGTACTGGGCTGAAATGTCGCATTTCTGGTCAACGTGTAAATCTTATTTTACTATCTATGTCGACTTCTTTATTATTTGTTTTTGTTCTGACGAAAAAAAGAATCGGCCGAGGAATCGGCTAGAGTCTAGCCGATTCCTCGGTCGACTCTCTAGCCGCTAGAAAGTGTAGATGTTTTGAAACAAAGGAGATTTTGATCTGATCTGATTGGCAAATGACCCTTCTGAGGGATTTGAACCCGCTGCCTTCGACTTCCATGGCCAACGCACTACAAACTGAGTCGAATTATAGACTGATAAAATAAAGACTGATTAACTGATTAGACTGATTAACTAAAGATTAGTGGCGTTTTTGATCGCCGATTAGTTCGACGATAGCGTAGCCGTCTGAATTTTTGGTGTTTTTGACGTTCGCTGGAAGCCGACTGCCGTAGCTGTTTATCTTATTTTCTGTTTTCGTTCTGATCGGCTAACGTGTATCGCCTAAATTCGTGCCCATCGGCCGAGGACTCGCCGTTAGCCGTTTATGTATGGATTTCGTTTCAGGATTAGGCGGTATTTTCAAAAATGAAAAACTCGTTTTTGCGCACCCAGAAACATCGTCGATCGCCAACGGCTATCGGCTATCGAAAACAGTATTATGCACGAATCGGCAAACTCGCTTCGTCTACTGGTCAAATTTGATCGGCGATCAAAAACGCCACTATTGATTTCTCCATGACGCTCTGCCATTATCGCCATGGACTGTCAACGAGGCAACGACAACTGGAGTCAAGGATTCTAAACTCAATTACAAATTATTTGAGGTTTCTCTATCACGGTTAAGAAGTTCCTTGTGTAAATGGGATCTTCGTACTAAAAAGCAAAACTGCGACTTAGGAAGAAGGAGAGGCCGAAGTGGAGCTTTTGATGTCCGAAGCTGTCTACACCAGAGGCGTTACTAGCCAAAATGTTTGGGGGGGGGGACAAGGTATTTACCGACTGGCTGGTCATTTTTACCGACTGGTTTTGCAGATAAAAACGACTGTGTTGATGAAAAATCGGCTAATTTTAAGAAAAATTGACTATTTTTACGAAAAACCGACTGTTTTTAAGAAAAATCGACTGTTTCCAAGAAAAAATCGACTGTTTTTAAGGAAAATAGCGGCGCTTCGCGCCGACTCGGCTATTTTTTACCGACTGGCCGACAACATTGGGGGGGGGCCTCCCCCCCCTCCCCCCCCTAGTAGTGACGGCCCTGGTCTACACTACTGAAAGAAAACTGTCCGGAGGGAAGACAAGCTATCTGGCCGCGATGTGGCTTTTGCCAATCGTTGGACGTCAACTGCCGACTTTTAGAAACCGATAACAGCGTTTATGACGTCAATGACATCGCGCAAACACTATCTGTACGTTTCGGCAGTCGACTGTCAATGTGTGAAGATGCCTTATACTCCTACACTCTCACATCCGTGCCTTTACATATTCTATCTGAGAAGGGTCTCTAGTAAATTCTAAGGGAACTCTTCCGAGAGTCAACTGTATTCCCTGAGCACTCTTATCTGCGCAGCGTCCGTTTTTATACTAGCCTTTACCAAGTGAGAAAATCAGACAGACATTCATAATATCATGACCACAGAGGGTTTGACAACACACAGTTTCTGAGGATTTTCTTAATGATGTCTTTTAAATGCATTATGATGCCTATTCTGAGGGACACGCTTCTGATATAAGAGGTGGCTCAGGTCAACACCTTATCCCGATCCTCAGGAAGGAAATGGCTGAGAATCACAAGGATAACCAATTCTTGATTTAGACACATCCTATTCCGTCCGAGTCAACATTCTATGTTCATAGGAGGAAGCGCCCACAATAATCTTTTCCTGAACTTCGTAGGAGATCATCTCTTTCAATCCAGACAAGGATACTTGCTTCGAACAATCCGCTCCATCGGGTGCTTTCGGGGCCGCTTTTTCGGCTATCTCTGCCACTTTGGCGGACTTGGTCTGGTGAGATCTATCTATACACAACAAACTTGATGTTCAAGCACCTTTTTTGTTGTTTGTGTTTTTCTCTCTTATTTTGTTACTGTTTAATATGTTGTTGCTGTTTTTCTTGTATGTTTTTGAGTGGCCCTAGTTGGTCCTTAGTTTAATGAAAAATAAAAAATAAAAATAATCATACCGGTCATATTGGATGGTGCTTTGAACTGAAATGTTGTGTGGACAACACATAACCAGACCTAAACATACAACAATATCTTTGTCATGTCCAACTTTCTTTACAAGTTTTCTGCGCCTTTAGTTCTGTTCTCTAGACAGGATCAAGATGGTACACATTCAATTTTGGTTCGATAGTAACGATAGTCTGCCAGCAGAAATAAAACCTATAAACCAGGCCTGACAAATTATTTAATAATACGCTTACCATGTCAGTTATGTACTCCATAACCAAGTCTTCTAAGAGGTCAACTGATTCAGTGTAGGGATTTTGGTCATCCCCAAAACCATACATCGTGCAGCGCAACTCTTTGCTGAACCATCTCCTGCGTCCAGATGAAGTAGATCCATACTGTGGCTCAATGTCATCTTCTTCTGCATCCTGTAATAAAAAAAGAAGAAAAAAGATATAAATTCAGGAGCAGCAGTTGAAGTTCTCTCTTTTTATCAGCTTCATCAAACTTGTTGCAATAAATAAGTGGTAAAAGACTACTCTTCATCAAATTTCATGCTGGTTTGCATCAGAGAGGCTTCATTAAAAATAAAGCCCAGGTATAAATATCTTTTCAGCCCAAGCTTACTGAAGGGGTGATTTATTGCTTGTTCTATTAAATATTTAGTAATTCAGCTGACACACCCACTTAGCTCAGTCAACTACAGAGCCCAGGTAATTAAGGCGCCTCATCCTAGTAATCAGGCCATTAGTTGGTGCCTGATTGGTGCTCCAAGCAGATCTGGGAAAAGCAGAGCCAAAATCCAAAGGAGCTGGATACTAGAATATTCCTTCAGCCCAAAGGCCCAAGCTTCTCAACTAACTACACTACAAGTCAGTTATATAGATTACTGAGCTCAGATTTTATGTCAGCAATCCTTGCCAAGAAGGACAGGAATGCCCCCCCCCCCCAAGACAATCTCAGATGACCAGTTTATTTTAACCATCTATGACTATTATTATAAGATACTGTAAAGAAAAAAAGGAAGCTGTTACTGTGTGTTGTAGCATTGGGTTTGGTGTCAGATCTTGTGCACCAACTCTTTTAAAGGCAATACTCAGTTCAATAGTCAATAACTAAAGCATGTTTATTATGGCTGTACTTATTTAAACTAAGAGACGACCAACTAGGGTCAAAAATGACAGTATAAATAAAAAACACTGGCATAAATATAGACTACAAATATTTTTTTTTTTTTTTTTATGCATGTTAAGGCACTGGTACTAGAGATGCACTCGGACTGGAGCTCGACTTGGACTGAGACCCTACTGAGTTTTCAAATGGGTAATCTTTTTTTTTATACCTGGCTTCAACCATTAGGATTAAACTGGGAATTCTTGTGTTTTCTTTTTTATGATTGCAGTGTGTTCCTTTAGGAATCTAGTATGTTCTCCCTAAGATTCTAGTGTTTTCCAATAGAGGTTGTCGGCACGGTTGCCGAAGTTAAAGAGAGGCCATTCGAAGAAGCTCCAACTGACCAGCTGCAAACGACGCGAGCAGCACAGTTTTTTCTCGGTAAGGAGTGTAACACTCTGGAACAGCCTTTCCGAAAAACTGTCAACGCTGCTACCTTGGATGGCTTCAAGAAAGGCGTGGAAGAGGACTGGAGTGGAGAAATGCTGAATGTCGGCTGCACTGGGCAGGCACTGGGATGCCAATGAGCCGATGTGACAACCAGAGGCATCACTACTGGGGGGGAGAGGGGGGATGCCCCAGAATGCCCCCATGTTGTCGGCCAGTCGGTAAAAAAGAGCAGAGCCACACTGTCAGAAGTTTCATAACAGATAGCGCATAACACTTTCAAGAATAACACCTTTTCAATTAGAAATAAAGTGTATGACCAATTAAGTTTACACTTTTTCGTGCTTTTTCGTTCGTGCCTAGGTCTCCAACAGCACCTTCAATTGGTAAAAATACTAACGGGAACGAAATAAACATAAACAGATAACGTCCCAAAGTGTTATCTGTTGAAACCGGGCATCCCAAAGTGTTATCTGTTGAAACCGGGCATCCTTCTGTTGTCGTTATGTAACTTCTGACAGTGTAGTATTTTTACCGATTGAAGGTGTTGTTGGAGATCTAGGTACGAAATAGTGTAAACTTAACTGGTCATAACACTTTATTTCTAAGTGAAAAGGTGTTATTCTTGAAAGTGTTATGCGCAATCTGTTATGAAACTTCTGACAGTGCAGAGTCCATTTTTTTCTTAAAAATACTCATTTATTCTTAAAAACAATCGATTTTTCTAAAAGAAATGACCGCATCCGGAAGAGGTCTAGAAACCAAAATTAAGACTTACACCTTCAAAGTCGTCCAACTGGTTGAAATTGTCAATGTTAGAATCAACTTGATCACTTTTTTGTTGGGACATGCTTGGAGATATTTTCGAAACTTTCGCGTCTTCCGAGAAGTTGAAAGAAGCAACTTCGCGGTGAACGTTGGACCTTCTCCCCTTTGCTTCTCCCTTTGAAGAAGAAGAAACGAAAAAGTAATTCGTTTGTTTTACCACCTGCTTTTTCTTTCACAGATATTCAGTACAAATACACCAGAAATGGCGTTCAAAGGTGGTCAGAAGGTTCAGAAAGTCATGGTTCAGCCAATTGTATCCTTTTATCCATTGCATATTCTTTTTTTCTCGTTCCCATGCGCAGTCTTGTACAGAAGCTGAGAAGGCTCGATTACCTTAAACCGCACTTGTCAGCGAAAGGTAATCCTGTTGTGCGCTGGTCGATGCAGGGTCGATGAGCTGACGTTTTGGAAAGCAAAGCCAGAATCACTTTCTTTTAGTTTCTTGGGGCTGACGAGGAAATTTTGCATGGTTTCCTGAAGCGGATTTGCTCTCTTGAACCATTGGCGCATTGCAGGCTTCCCATTTGGCTATTGGAGGTGACTGAAGGACCACAGTGGACTGTTTGTTGTTATTTTATACGCCAGTGGGCCGTACGCTGGGAAAGCGCTGGTGCTCACAGGCATTTTATTTGCCAGCGGGCCGCCCGATGAGTGCCACAGGACCTGCTAGTTTGTACGCTGGGTGAGGCGGGGAACAGTTCAGCGTACTTCTGACGTTCAGTAGAGGTATGTTCATTTGAACAGTTACTTTAGTTTAATGTGAACAATGCAGTTTTGGGCTAAATGTTCAAATAAAGATCCAAAATACCTATTCAGGTGTTTTCAGAGGCCTTTAATTACCCATTTTGGCTAATTCATAGTTGACTTTCGTCACACTAAGTGTATGAAAATGACAAAGATTAAAGTCAACAAACGTTCAAACAAACATACCTCTACTTTAGTCCACCAGGAATAAAACGGCTACTTACAGTTCGCCATCCGCTCCGGCTGTACTGTGAACTTCAGATAAAATGCAACTCTGGTCGCATCATACCCCAAAAAAGCAAATAAAACTGCAATTTGTATAGGATTAGTGGATTGATTGATTCTGGATCGATTGAAGTTTGTTACCTGTAAAAGTGTAAAAACATAAAGTTAGGAGTAACACAAATAAATAAGGAGAAACCAAAAAATATCTAAAGTAAAGACATAACTTTTTTTCTTCTGTTTACTGAAAAATCATAGGATATGCTATATTAGAGGTAGGCTTATTTGGATATTTGTTGATTTTGGACTTTTCCATTGTCATGCACTTGTTGTGACTAAAGTCAACTGTGAGTTAGCCAAATTAGGTAATTAAGGGCCTCTGAAAACACCAATTTTGGATCTTCATTCTACCATTTAGCCCAACACTGCACTGTTCACATTTAAGTAACTGTTCAAATGAATAATCCTCTACTGTACTGTACGTTTGCACTAGGATTAAATGCTTTAACCTTTAACCTTTTTCTTTCTCGTCATTTTGGCGGAATAAAAGCATTTCATTCATTCATTATAGTTGTATAAATATTATTGTACATGTGAGGTTACCAACCTTGAATTACATAACCTAGTAATTGGCCATAAAAATGTTTAAATTGAATTTCCATGCTGTTGTAACATTGAAGTTCTAGGCCTATGTAGTTCATTTACATTTTTTTTTCTTTGGTTGAAAGAGGTTGTTTCAGGCTGTTTACTTTGCTAACCCCATGTTTTTCATATAATAAATCACCACGTGGGATTGCAGGAAATTGAAAATTCTTCTAATTAAAAGTGCTGATGAAGAATTTTTTCTTTCAACATGAAAACCATTATTTTGGCTTAAGTATGGCACTTATTTCATGTTTTAGTTCATTTTTGAGCCATTTAGTTCATTTTTTAGCCATTTAGTTCATTTTTGAGCCAGATGGATCTTTTTGGACAAAAGACTTCTGGATATTTGAAACTTGGTTTGAGGTTGGATATCCCTCCTTTTGAGCTAAGAGCTCCTGGTTGTGTGTATGTGGGTGTAAAGTAAATCTTGATAAGAAGACTGAGACCTATTTGCTCTGAACAACATGCAGCTGTCCTAAAACTTTGTTTGCAAGCCAACTATAACATGCAACGATCATGAGCTTTCTAGTAGTTTTAGCCTGCGTTAATATACATTGTTCAAGATTGTAGATTGAAGAAGTGGTGGGCTTTATCTAGTCATAGGGTAGATCCGGTTTCGAAGTTTCCTTAACTTACAAAATATAGAACCTGATCTTCCGATACCTACAATCAAGAAGCAGAATCCAAGTCTGGGTTTATGAACAAGTCAACCTGAGGATAGAAGGTGTTATCATTGGATTTGATGAATACATGAACCTAGTCTTAGATGAATCAGAAGAAGTCAATATCAAAACAAAAGCCAGGAAGCGAACTGGTAAGTGTCTAGCTACCTTTACTATAAATCAGGGTTGCTGCTGTCCACTCACATCAGCTTTATCAGAAAGGCTACCATAATCGCACCTCACTGGGACAAATACTGGAACCTGGACAAATAAATGGTATCCCTGGTTTTGAGCATAAGCAGGTGCTGAGGAAGAAACTTGGCCATATCCTGGTTCTTACAATGACAGCAAAAACTACTTCTTTTCATAAGCAGTTTGCCCCCATTATTACATGGTCATCAATCTTTACATGAAGGTGTTAGTTTACTACCTCAAAACTTGGGATGTAGGGCTCATACAGTAGAAAGCTAAACAGGTTCTTGTTCAGCAGGAGAAAAGCTATCATTCTGATTTATTTCTTACTCTATTTAAATCTATGCTATGAGCGAATATGATAACAATTAGCATGGTTGTTAGGCTCATCTCCAACAAAGGAGCCAAATGCCTATTTATTATATGAAAGAATAACAATCATGTTTATCAGATTTTCTTCAAAACTTCCAGTTTTGATCTATAGTATTGCCTGTCTCCAGTGGCCCTTTGCACGACCCAATGATAGGGAGAGCATAGAAGTATTCTGGAGGAAGTTTATTGGGCCCTTGCACGACCAAATGATAGGGGCAGCATATAAGTATCTTGGAGGAGGTTTATTAATGTCTTATTGGTTCCGCAGGTAGAGTTCTGCTGAAAGGTGACAATATATGCCTCATCCAGTCAGTGAGTGGGGATGCTGCTAGTGGTTCTGGAATGCTCTAGTGTTCTTCACTTACGGAAATGATTTTCTATGTTTTTTACAAAAATAAAACTGTGAGTGGCTCCTATATCCAGATGGGTGAGCATTCTTTGTTAAGTCATTCAGGATTGCCGTATGCAGGTTTAGATTTGGAATAAAAAAAAAGCAGAGAGCTTGTGTTTCGTGTCTCTGCAAAGCCGGTAAACAGACAAGCAAATCTTGCAGAATGATGTGTTGTTTACGAGTTAATATATATGTTATCGCCCTTGCTGAGGGTGATAGCGGAAAAATTTGGCCCGCGGGTGGCATGATAGGCTGATATCGCCCGAGCGCAGCGAGGGTGATATCTGCCTATCATGCTGCCCAAGGGCCAAATTTTCCGCTATCGCCCGAAGAAAAGCAAGGGCGATAATGATTATAACACTAGTACATTTGTTTTAATTGTCTGGTATTCCCCTGATGTTAAAAGAAAAAATTCCAACCGTGCGTTTTCACTTGATATGGCATGGCTGGCCGGGCGTTATCAAAATAAATAACGCCCGGGCGTTATTTATTTTGATAACGCCCGGTTGGAAGTTTTTCTTTTAACAACAGGGCAATACCAGAAAATTTTGGCACTGGGTAGGATAGGACTGATATCATGGGACTGCACGGTGTACTGGTGTTATTAAACATTGATGTACCACTCCGCATCACGATTATCGGCTAATTAAGGGCGATTCTGGCGATCTCTTGGATTCGCTTTCCGAAAAGCAAAGCGAGAATCCTCCGAGCGCAAGAACAAGCAAAAAGTCGTTGCACCTTTACAACTTCTCGCTGACTTGCTGAAATCACTTTCCACTTGCGAAGTAGATTCGCTTTCCAAGTGCTCGCGGAAACTAGCGGGGCGCGAGAACAGATCTGGAAAGCGAAGCGACTTTTAGCCGAGGTCGCAAGAACAGCCGGCGCATAAACTCACAGAGCTTTCCAGACCACCAGAATCGCCCTTTTCACTTAGCGCGCATTTAATTCTCGTGTGTAAGAAAATCATTTAAACTTCCGGGCTTTGTCCAGAAAAATGTTCAAAGTTTGATTTCTTACCTGTAACATGAACCCGATTTTCCCACGAGAAACTTTCGGGCTTCGCCCGACCAAGCGCACAGAATTTGATTTCTTTTATGTTAGTCGGAGCTCCGACAGACGATTGAATTTTCGCCGACGAAAGTACTTTTTCAGGACCTTTAAAGGGGAGCCCCCCCGCCCATAGTGACGCCCATGGATAGGATTACTCGTTCGAGAGCTTTGTATGAACAATACTCCAGGAAATATCCCACACCCCCATCAGACTCCCCCTCACCGAGATTGGATGCGATTCGGACTCATACGTACGGCCGTATCGGGTCCAGACCTCAAATGGCACATCTTGGGCTAGGACTACAGTCCTAGTCTCATCACTATCGCTCCCACACAGGCCCGTAAATTGGGGGGGCAGGGGTGGGGCATTTGCCCCCCCCCCCCCCTGATTTTTGAAAAATTTCACTTTCTAAACCTTTATTTTTCTGCATAGACCCAAACGTACTGCCTTTCCCACTTTGCTTACAGAAATTCCGTGGCTTTAAGTGTTTTCTCTTACTATTCAGTCAGTGACTCACTCACTATGATACCCGAGAGTTCAGAACCCCTCCTATCAGTTTTATTTCGTTGATTCGTTCCTTGACTTTCAAGCCCATTTCGAGTCAAAACAACGTGTCTCATTTCGACGTTTGGACTGGGAAAATGTATCGTTACTAAGGTTAGTCGCAGACTTGGACAGAGTTGGTTGAGTTTAGTGCAGTGAATGAAGGATTGATTGCGAAGAAATTATTGTGGATTATTATGAGCAGACATCAGCCAACTGTTTTAAGCTTTTTTAAGCGCAAAAACACAGAAAGTGAAGAAGAACGAAGACAGAAAAGGTTCATTTAAAGTTTAACCGAAAAGGACTGGGATAGGACAATCTAGTTACCCATCACCTATTCACTTAAATTGGCTTGAAGACCCGCTGAAAATGCGTTACTTGGTTGTTCCGCTATTCAGGAATAATCGATTTTAAAATAGTGGAATTTCCGTGTGATTTGTGGTACCTCTTATTTGTTGTATGCCTTACAAGAAAGATTTATGACTTTTTTTTGGTTCAGGCACTGAAAGACTGAACAGTTTACTTGTTATCGCATGTAATAAAGAGGAGGAGAACTGCATCAATATGGAAGAGGCTGTAGACAGATTTGCTGCATTAGGGAACAGGCGCTATCCCCTTGTTTAGTTCTTTTTATATGGAAATTCGTGTTAGCAATTCCTTTTTCTTAAATTTTTGTACTAGTTTATAGAAATCTAGACTTGCAATAAAAGTGCCGAATTTTACCTTTGGGCAAAGGATACACGGCTATCACTAAACAAAAATGTGGCTGGAAATCCTCCCCCCGGATTTTTCAGTGAAATGATGGTCCTAGGGGTTGAAAATTCTTTGCCCCCCCCCCTAGGTTTTGCTGAAATGACGGGCCTGCTCCCACACAGTATCCAGGACCCCCGCCACGTCTATCAGAGCATTTCCATACAAATCCTGGTACCCTCTTCCCCCCTCCAACCGGATTCGGTCCAGACCTCGAAATAAAATATTTATGACCTTTGTGCGGTCCAAGTTTTGTCCCAATCCCTCCAACTCGGGGATGTGCTAGTGCTTCTACCTACACCAACCCATGAAGTTTCCTTCGAATCGGATCAACAGTTCCCAACTTGCGCGGGTCACAAAATCCCGGATTCCCCTCCCGCCAACCCAATACGGATTATCGGATCCGGTTTCGTTGAACATCGGGTCGGGTCCTTTTATGCATGCCAAGTTGTGTAGTTGTATTGCCCTGGCTTACACCCAAACCTGGACAAATGGAAAGACATTACGGCTCTTGAGCCGAAGGCTACAAGTGCAAAATAAAACTAACACGGGTCTTCAACCCGCAAGCCCCATAGTCACATTTAATTCAGTGCAAACAAGACCAAAGGTTTCGGTGGATCCCCAACTTTCTGACACTACCTTCGCTTGTTCGACAGTGCATGCAGTTGTCGTTGACGGTTCGGACAGACGTCCCATGTTGGGCGGTCAACTTTTATCGATGAATTGGAGAAAATCCGACGGTAATTTTCTCCCAGGTTGTCTGACCAGGTTGTTCTATCCGAACACAAAATGTTTCCGGTCAGAATGTAGTAAACCGCCGGCGTGCCATGGGCTTTGTGACAGTGGCTTTTCTGCCGGGTCAAAGCATAGATAAAACAAGAGCTGAAAGCTCATATGGCACTTGCAAGCTTTTTAGCTTGTATTCAAGTTATCGTAGTACGATGTGAATGGATAGTAGTGCTCCCCTCCCTCCCCCCACGATGGTCGGATCGGGCAAGTGACTATTTCCAAGTTATAGAAAATCCTCTGTAATCAAAACTCTTGAAGCAAAAAAGATGATCATCAGGAGCACGAAAATTTATTTTGCTCAAAAGTATTGTTTGTACTTTAAGGAATTATATTGTAAGCAAAACCCTTGAGGCAAAAATGATCATGGGCTCATAGGGATCACGAAAATGTATATTTTCCTTAAAAGTATTTTTTTGTACTTTGCGGTTAGCATTAGTACTTTAAGGGATGGTCGGATCTGGGAACTAACTTTTTCTAAGCCAGTCATGTCAAGTCTTTAATTTTCAAGCCAAGTTTCATCGTCCTAGCATGTCTGGAAGTACCTTAACTTGCGATCGACCCCCCCCCCCTATAATCCCCCACAATGCCCGAATCCGGTCCGGTTCTGTCACTGATCTACATAGGGCTTGCGCTTGTTCTTCCCACCAAGTTTCATTCCGATCGCTCCACTCCAAGCACGTCACAAGGTTTCCGGACCCCCTCCGACCCCCCCCAGCTTCATCGGATCCGGTCCGGACTTGAAATGGGACATCCGAGAAACGTTGTCTTTCTACATATCAAGTTTCGTTATGATCCGATCACCCGTTCGGAAGTTATACATACCTCAAGATTCAGGATTCCCCCTCCCTCCACTCCCCCCACGATGGTCGGATCGGGAAGCTCACTATTTCCAGGTTAATCTGGTCGCGTCTCTGATTTACCTGCCGAGTTTCGTTGTCCTAGTCCACCTGGAATTAACTTAACTCCGTATCACCGGAATTCCGGAACCCCACTCAAACTCCCCCCACAGTGCACGAATCCGGTCCGGTTCTGTCAGTGATGTACCTAGGGGTTGTGCTTGTTCCTCCCACCAAGTTTCATCCCGATCGCTCCACTCTAAGCGTTTAACATGATTTCCGGTTTCCCCCTCCGATCCCCCCCCAGCTTCATCGGATCCAGTCCGGACTTGGAATGGCACATCTGAGACACGAAGTTTCATTATGATCCGATCACCCGTTTGGAAGTTATACATACCTCAAGATTCAGGGTCCCCCCTCCCTCCACTCCCCCCACGATGGTCGGATCGGGAAGTTGACTATTTGCAGGTTAATCTGGTCGCGTCCCTGATTTACCTGCCGAGTTTCATTGTCCTAGCCCACCTGGAAGTAACTTAACTCCGTATCACCGGAATTCCGGAACCCCACTCCAACTCCCCCCACAGTGCACGAATCCAGTCCGGTTCTGGCAATGAGGTACGTAGGGGTTGTGCTTGTTCCTCCCACCAACTTTCATCCCGATCACTCCACTCTAAGCGTTTAATATGATTTCCGGTTTCCCCCTCCGACTCCCCCCCCACGTACATCGGATTCGGCCCGAACTTGATATGGGACATCTGAAGCATGACATCTTTCCAAATATCAAGTTTCATTAAGATCCGATCACCCGTTCGAAAGTTATGCATGCCACTAAATTCCGGATTCCGGCTCCCCTCCCTCCCCCCACGATGGTCGGATCGAGCAAGTGACTATTTCCAAGTTAGTTTGGTCGGGTCCCTAATATGCCTGCCAAGTTTCATCGTCCTAGCACATCTGGAAGTACCCTAACTCGCAAACAGCGGACTGACCGACAGACCGACGGAAAAGTGATCGGTATATGGCACTTGGCCGGTAGGCAAGTGCCATAAAAATAAGCCACTGATATAACTAGGAAATGAAATGATAGACTAGACTAGAACAAGACCAAAGGTTCCGATGGGATCCCAAAAATTCAGTATCTGATCCAGACAATTAGGTTCGTCTTCGCCAGATCCAGTCTTCGCCAGGCCAAACAGCTAATCATTAAGAAATACAAGCTCAGATATGGATTCAGCATGTCCGTTTACCTCTATAAGCCGATCAAAACGATCCTAGCTTACTTCTGTGAATTTTGCGGTTCTGGCGAACTTCAAGAACTACTTGTTCGGCGAAAAACTAAAGCTCAAAAACGGATTCACCGTATCTCCTTACCCCTATATCCAACATCTAATCAACTTCAAATAAAAATTTAACTTCTAACAAATTTTCCGGTTTCAGCCGGATTCCGGACGAACTATATGTCCAGCTAAAGAGTGATTGTCATATACGGATTATGCATCTCTTCCTACCCCTAAATCTATCATCTAATCAACTAATCAACAAATTTTCCGGTTTTGGCCGGATTCCGGGCGAACTACTTGTTCGGCGATAAAATGGTTTTCGTATTCTTGTTCAGCATGTCTTCTTACCCCAACATCAAACATCTAATCAACTTCAAAGAAAACTTTTACTTTTAACAAACTTTCCGGTTTTGGCCGGATTCCGGCCGAACTACTTGTCCGACGTGAAAATGGTTTTCATATTCTTGTTCAGCATGTCTTCTTACCCCATAATCGACTATCACATTAGCTGTTTAAAAATATTTTGCTTGTCCCTTAATTTGAACCCCCTCCCCCACCCCTAAATGTAGGGCTACAGGGCCCATCTACGAACTCGACCTTACTCTTGACCCAAAGAATGCTCACACCAAGTTTCATCAAAATATCTCATTCCCTTCGAGAGTTATCGTGCTTACAGACGGACGGACGGACGGACAGACGGACGGACAACTTTTGCGATGTCATAGGTATCCCTCCACTTACGTTTTGGGATCCCAAAAAGAAAAAAAACTAGAGAAAATCGCACAAACGGACCTTCAACGTTGCACGCAGACTCAGAACCGACTAGAGGCGTATTCTCGCCGTTCCCCGAGGACTCCTGGGGGAATCAATGGGAACGGCGAGATTAGGGGAGTCACTCCACGCGGACTCCGCGTAGGGAAAACAACGAGAACAGGGGGAATGCTCCTAAAATGGATTCTGTTCGAAAAAAAATTATGCAGTTGACGCAATTAGTCTGGATCCACTTTATTTTTGGTTTTGTACGCCTTAGATAGGTGAAAACCGTTAGCGAAGAAAATGAAGTCATTGAAATAGGGATGACTTCGAGCGGTAAAGGTCCACACTCGTCGGCACGACGCCCATCGAAAGAGTTCTTTCGAGCAACATAGCTCACAATTCTGACAAGGGTGGTATACATTAAGGCCCGAACGATCTTTCCACGACACTGAGAAGGACCATATTGATGTGAGAAAGCATTTTTCTTGTGACAAAATTTGTGAAATGAATTAACACTTTCTTTTCTACTGGCTCTAGTCCGATCAAATGAAGCGAGGGAAATTCCACTGCTGGACGTCTCCATGGTCAAAGAAGGCTTAAGCTGAAGCACTTCGTCGTATTCCTGGTTTGAAGTCCTGTTGTACTTTATTTTTTATGGCACTTGTCCTTCGGCCAAGTGCCATATAGCGATCGCAATTTCTGTCCGTCTGTCGGTCTGTCGGTCGGTCCGGGTTTTGCTAGTTCGGGTACTTCCACATAAGCTAGGACGATGAAACTTGGCAGGCATATCAGGGACCGCAAATGATTAAGTTGGAACTAGTCACTTTCCCGATCCGAACATCGTGGGGGTAGTAGAGGGAGGGGGAATCCGGAATATTTAGGAATTTATAACTTCTGAACAGGTGACCGGATCTTAATGAAACTTGGTATTCGGAAAGACCTCGTACCCCAGACGACCGGACTAAAATCTGGACCGGATCCGGTGACTTTGGGGGGAGTCGGAGGGGGGAGCCGGAAATCTTGGGAAACGCTTGGATTGGAGGGACTGGGATGAAACTTGGTGGGAAGAACAAGCACAAGTCCTAGATACGTGATTGACATAACCGGACCGGATCCGCTCACTGTGGGGGAGTTGGGGGGGATCCGGATTTCTAGTGATCCCGCGAGTTCGGTACTTCCTGATGTGCTAAGACGATCAAACTTGGCAGGCGTGTCAGGGACCCGAACATATTGACTTGAGAATAGTCGTTTCCCGATCCGATCATCTGGGGGGGGGGGAAGGAGGGGGAATCCGGAAAAGTTAGGTATTTTTAATTTATGAACGGGTGATCGGATCTGAATGAAACTTGATATATAGAAAGACCTCGTACCCCAGACGACCGGATTAAGATCTGGACCGGATCCGGTGACATTGGGGGGAGTTGGAGGGGGGAACCTGAAATCTTGGGAAACGCTTAGAGTGTAGGGTTCGGGGTGAAACTTGGTGGGAAGAACAAGCACAAGTACTAGATACGTGAATGGTATAACCGGGCCGGATCCGGTCACTGTGGGAAAGTTGGGGGGGGGATCCGAATTTCGAGTGATCCCGCGAGTTCGGTACTTCCTGATGTGCTAGGACGATGAAACTTGGCAGGCATGTCAGGGACCCCAACAGATTGACTTGAGAGAATCGTTTCCCCGATCCGACCATCTGGGGGGCCGGGGGGGGGGGTGCAGGGAGAGGAATGAGGAAAATTGAGGTATTTTATCTTTTTAACGGATGACCGGATCTTAATGAAACTTGATATTTAGATAGACCTCGTGTCTCAGACGTCCCGCTTCAAATCCGGACCGGATCCGGTGACTTTCGCGGGAGTTGAAGGGTGGAAACGGAAATATGGTCCGATGAACAATCATAAGTCGTAGATACGTCATTAACATAACCGGACCGCATCCGGGCACTGTGTGGGAGTTGGGGGGTCCGGATTTCTCGCAATCCCGCGAGTTCGGTACTTCCCGATGTACTACGACGATGAAACTTGGCAGGCATTTCAGTGACTCGAACAGACTGACTTAAGAATAGTCGTTTCCCCGATCCGAACATCGTGGGGGGAGTCGAGGGATGGGGAATCCGGAATCTAGTGGCATGCGTAACTTTCGAACGGGTGATCGGATTTAAATAGAATTTGGCAGGTGGAAAGAAATATCTTCTCTGATGTTCCACTGTCAAGTCCGGATTGGGTCCGATAATTGTGAAGGTGTTGGAGGCGTGCACCGGAAAACTCGTGAAACACTTCTGATCGAGGGATTGGATAGGCTACCCTCCGATTCCAGTCGAACTTGACGGACGGGAAGAAGAGATGTCAGAGATGCGACTTCTATGTTTCCAAGTCGTATTCGGCCACAGTAGGGGGAGTCCCGGAAAAATTATGTGGCTCACATAGGGGTCAAACAAGTGCAGCGATTCAAATGAGATTTGGTGTAGAGTAAGCATATACCCTATATGACATATTTTACCGTCCGATCCGGATCCGGCCACGGTGTGGGGGGGAAAAACGCGCAGATTCTAGTGAAGCTTGATAGGTGGCGAGAGAAGATGCTTCAGATGCTCAATTCACGTGTCCGAGCCAGATTCGGCAAACAAATTCTGTCCAGCATTTATTTCATTGTCACCGCGGTTTACTTTCCCACATAGCAAAAACACATTCACATTTTCTTGTGAGGAAACGCCACCTATGCTAATCGATCATTCGGTTATTCTTTTGTTCTTCGGTCGCCAGGTCGCAGCAGTATAATCCTTGGGCCCACGGCGATTATTGATGAAAGTGTTTTAATCAGCATGAGTCATACATGAAAGCAGGTGCCATCAATAGATATTTTTTGTTTTTGACATTTGGCAAGGCCAGGACGTTCCTGGAGTTACCATCAGGTGAGATACCTAGGATAGTGCAGGCTAGTGGTGAAACTGTACTTTATCTTAGGCTTTATCGTTGGCTGTTGCCAACAGTGTTGGCAAGGATATTTCAGTTTGTCATTATTATGCCAGTTCGTTGTAACTTAAAATCTAGGTAAGATAAATAACCTACAAATCATTTCATTTAAATGCATTGTAGCCTTATCTAACCATTATTTGTATGCTGTCCCCCTGTCAGAGACAGATCTGTTACTACTACTACTAGCCAAAATCTTTAGCCTTAGGGTGGGATGGGGTGGGACAAGGTATTTACCGACTGGCTGGTAATTTTTACCGACTGTTGTTGCAGATAAAAATGACTATTATTGAAAAAAAAATATGTTGACGAAAAATTGACTATTTTTACGAAAAACCGACTGTTTTTAAGAAAAATCCATCGTTTTTCATAAAAAACGACTATTTCTAAGTAAAAAATTGACTGTTTTTACAATAATTGCGACTCGTCTATTATTTACCGACTGGCCACCAACATTGGGGGGGGCCCCCCCCCCCCCCCACAGTAGTGAGTGTAGTGACGCCTCTGCTGGCCTGCCCCCTGTTGAAATATTTATTTTAACCATTAAATCTTGGCTTATTCACAGACCCTGCTGAGACCTGCCAGGGACCAGACCTTTTCAGAATCTTACAAGGAAACTTCTGTGTACCTAGTGCAAAACAGGACAGGTCCTAGACTAGGTCAATCAGGCAGGTTTCCTTCTTGACAGTTACGACCTTATTAGATCTGCACTGAGATTCTTAAACCTCTTCTGGCCAGGTTTGAGGTTGTATAAATCTCGAGATTGAAAAAATAGAAAATGGAAATTATTGATTGCATTGGTAGGCTATAGATACACACAAAAACAATAAAAGAAAGCACTTTAGCAAAAATAACTAACGAGTTGTCAAACACCAACCTAGTAATCGAGAGAGCAGTGCTTTTTTGCGCATTTTGATACGCATCAAAATGCGTATCTACACCTCTGTTTCCTCATGTATACCTGCTTAGAGTTTGATTCCAGTCACAGGTAAAAAACTTTAATCATGGGCAATTTCGGCCCACTTGCTTTTGAGCGTGGAAGGTGGGAGGGTTTAACTCCGCAAATATATTCCCAACCCTAAGATCTAAAAGAACCAGGAAGTTCATCACCCTATCTCCAGTTATTGTGAAGTTAAAACATTAAGAAATGGGCAGTCTGGGCCCGATTGCCCCTGAAACAAGTGGGAGTGGGGTTTGGGACCCTCAAAAAGCAGAAAGAGATCCCAATGCACACAAGCCTACCTAGTTTCAACTTGATAACTGTTGATTCCTGTCACAGGTCACGAACATTACTTTTGGGTAATCTGGGCCTAGTTGCCCATGGACTGGGTGGGTGGGGGAAGTACAACTTTAAAAGTAATTTCCCAGTTGAAGGATCTACAAGTACAAGTAATTTTATCATCCTATGTCTAGCTCTTGTCAAGTTATGAACATTATTCACTGGGCAATCTGGGCCCATTTTCCCCTGAACCGGGTGGGTGTGGGGGATGGGACTCCCAAAAGGCACAACTAGGCCCCAATACCCACAAGTGTACCAAGTTTGAACTTGATACTTGCATTGGTTCACGAGTTATGAGCTCCACAAAATACGGTGAAAACTGAAAGCCGAAAGCTGGACAGCGCTCGTAATAGTGGACTGTTCCAAGGAACACTCCACTAAAAATCAGGGGTTTGTGGTAGGCTGGAGCATCATGAGAGGGCACCAAAGTAATGTAACTCAACTACTGGTGAGTCAAAAGTTCCTAAAAGTTAAGGGCTCCGATGACACCTGACCTCTGACTGGGTGTTGTCTTATTTTTTTTTTTTTTTTCTAAGGACCGTAGCCTAGTCTGCCATGAATCACTGATTTTGTGGATTGCACACTGATTGACACTGATTGAACTTTGGGACAGTCTGTGCCAAATGCTGTTAACCTGTTGACTGCCTGTAGGTACCCTGACCCTGACCTCTTCCACTACTAAGAAATTCCGATTGATTGATGTCTTAACTTCACTAAAATCGTCATTGTTTATTGGGTTAATTTCTATTACATATAAACACATGTATGGTAACTTTTTCGTAATTGTCATACAACTACGCAGGCTACAAATTTTTCATGGGGCTGATACCATTGTAACTGCAAACAATACTAATTGCAGATCCATTTACCGTGGTAACAATTGTCATCAGTATCGTCAAAATAGATATGGCTTATAGAGGTATATCTGAACTTCTCAGATGATTAGCCTTGCAAAGACTGGATCTGGCGAAGACAAGACCCAATTGTCTGGATCAAATATACAATTTTTGGGATCCCATCGAAACCTTTGGTCTTGTTCATATACAGATCGTATTCCACCTTTCTGGCAATAGTAACGATTAGCTACTATTTTCGTTCCAACCTCATGAAAAGTTCTCCACCGGATCAAAGTACAGGCCAAGTTCGTAGATGGGTTCTGTAGCCCTATGTTTGAATGCGGGGGAGGGGGGTTCGAATTAAGGGTAAAAAAATACGTTTATTAGCTAATGAGATAGTCGTTTAAGGAGTAAGGAGGCACGCTGAATTCATATCTGAACTTTGGCAGAAGTAAAGCAGGAAGTTTCGATCAGTATCGTCAAAATAGACATGGCTTATAGAGGTATATCTGAACTTGGTTTTCTTAGATGATAAGCCTTGCGAAGACTGGATGTGGCGAAGACAAGACCCAATTGTCTGGACCATTCCGGAATAACGGAATAATCCTGACCATTCCGGATTATTCCTGGCCATTCCGGACTATTCCTAACCATTCCATATCCTCCCATTCTTTATCGAGTTTGGTAATTCACCGACTTTTGTTTAGTCCGCATTTATTTCATCCCATTCGGTCTGTCCTGCGGCGAACGAGGGGTCGATGACTCTCATTTTTTATGTACACCATTCCGCAATAACGGAATAATCCTGACCATTCCGGATTATTCCTGACCATTCCGGATTATTCCTTCGGGACATGTACACCATTCCGGGAGAGTCGTCGACCCCTCGTCAACATCAGCTCAAAGCTAGAGTAAATACCCCGAGCTCCGCTCAGATTTGTCTGGGTTTTCATAGTCGCTGCATGCGACTAAAGACAGAAGTTCTATCTGATTATTTGTTCTTGCTATCACTGACCCCTCCCTAGCCTATATCTGAAATGTATTCCACGAGGAAGCGCTCGAACACCTGGCCGTCCTCCAGCGCTGTCCTTCCATGATTCATCTCCAAGAGGCCGCAAGAGGCGAGAGAATTTCAGAAGAATATTTTGTTCAGTCTCTGTGAGAGATTGAGAGGCTGGGTGAGTCATTCTCGCCAGATAAACAGGTAGCACGGAAAAATGGGCTATACACTTCCTGGTGGACCTACACTAGTACGTCCAGTTCTTCTTCGGCGAGGTATTTTTGGAAGAAATATTTTGTTCACTGGCTTCGAGAGGGCTGGGTGATTCGCTCTCGCCAGAGAAACATGTAGCACGGAATAAGGGGCTATACACTTCTTGATAGGCCTACACTGGTACGGCCAGTCCTTCGTCTGCATAGGGTTGGGGGCAAGGTGTTTTTGGAACTATTTTTTATTCAGTGTCTTCTGACATGCCGGGTGATTCACTCTCGCCAGATAAACAGGTAGCACGGAATAAGGGGCTATACACTTCCTGGTAGGCATACACTAGTACGTCCAGTTCTTCTTCGGCGTAAGTCCTGGAGCGGAACAGCGAGGTAATTTTGGAAGAATATTTTGTTCAATGTCTTCGGAGATGCTGGGTAATTAATTCACTCTCGCCAGATAAACAGGTAGCACGGAATAAGGGGCTATAAACTTCCTGGTAGGCGTACACTGGTAGCCTACTTCCAGTTCTTCTTCGGCGTATGTCCTTGAGCGGAACAGCGAGGTATAAGATAAGATTTAAGATTTATTTCCGGAAAAGCGCAAAGGGCCATGTGGAAGAATAATTATATTATTCAGTGGCTTTGAGCGGCTGGGTGATTCGCTCTCGCCAGAGAAACAGGTAGCAAGGAATAAGGGGCTATAAACTTCCTTGTAGGCCTACACTGGTGAGTCCAGTCCTTCGTCTGAGTAGGTCATGGGGCGGAACAGGCGTCATTCTTTACAACCGCGCCTGCCACTTTAAGATTTGTTCTTCCCTGTTTTTGGCCAGTGGGGAATATCGCCCTAACGCGGCACGTATATCTTCTTGGCACTTTCACAAATCAAAATATATTTATCATTATTTAAGGGTTAGCTTATCAATGAATTTCCCACTAAGTTCCGTATCCTGACATTCAGTTACACACGTGAATTACAAAATATATAGAACCATCACAAGAGCTAATATTTTTCTTTACAACTGCGCCTGCCAGTTTAAGATTGGTTCGTCGTTTTTATGCAAAGGGGAATATCGCCTAACACGGAACGCAAGTCTTTCTCTTTGGCACTTCCACAATTCGAAAGGTACTTTTAACTATTAAAGGCTGAGCACTTATCAATGAATTTGCCACTACATTTCATCAACACTACATTTCATCAAGATTTCATGTATTAACATTCAATTACACTCATACTTCTAACATATGTATGTTTTATTGGGTATGTGATTAGCGTTTTTTGTTCGTTACAGTGCATTTGATGTTTCTAAGGCCTGTTGGCGTTTGCAGAAAAATGTCTTATCATATCATGTGTGACATGTATCTCAGTTCCTTAATAAGAATACATACATTCCCTTCCCCATTGAAAAAACTAAAAATTATACACATTATCAAATCATACGATTTTTTGAAGTAAATGCTGGAGATATTTCCAGTTTAAACTTTTCATATTCTCTCGTCAACGTAGTTTATCTCCGCTTGTTATCAAGACTCTGACAAAATTGTTGCATTGGACAGCCAGTGCAATGATCGCGGCCAAAACTGGCGGACTCTCATTCAGTACGAGATCATTTCACCGGCTGTTCGGGCACCGTTGAACTGCGGTAGTGTGGTGTGGTGAGGTTGTAACTCTTTCCCAGACGGGTAATACTTTATGGAATACAGGTGGGAACTCCGTCAGATGTGCGTTATACTTCAGTGACGACGAAGTATTTGGAGTTTTTTTCACGACTGAGTAAGTCAGCTTGGCATTAAGTGTTTTGGAAGATAGTAGGAGACTAAGCGTTAGGTGGATTGGTAATAATTATTAATTTAAAGACGGTCTAAAAATATGCTGTTTTTGCTGATAACCAACTCTACTCTCTATTATAAGGTTTGAAGCCAAGCTGACCATTCATTGCAAACAAAATGATGAAAACGAGATTTTCGGGGTTTCTTTTTGATCAGCTAAATTATCCCTCTAAGATGATGTGCGAGGGATAAATCAATTTCGGATATTTCGGCTGCACTTCCGGCAAACCGTCCTCAGCGTGTTTTCGCTGAGGACGGTTTGCCGGAAGTGCAGCCGAAATATCCGAAATTGATTTATCCCTCGCACATCATCTTAGAGGGATAATTTAGCTGATCAAAAAGATACCCCGAAAATCTCGTTTTCATCATTTTGTTTGCTACTCTCTATTTCCTGACACCTTTTACCAACATGACAAGATTGCGCATGCATTTAACTCCTTGTACTCCCCTTGCTGGCCGCGTCTTTTCGCCCAGTTTGACGATGCCGGGATTCCTAAATTCCTCCCTTGAGCAGGATGAATCATCTGTGAATAATTAACAAGTAGATATTCCATCAGCCCAAGCTGACTGCGAATCATATTTGACAAAGCAAAACGGATAAGCCATCTACATTTTATTGGAGCTATATTTCGGCCCTTCTTGGCAAGGGTCCTCTTCAGGTCCTTATTCGCCCTTATGATATTACGGCGCAATAAACGGATTGATTGATCGATCCGTTTTGCTTTGTCAAATATAATTAACAAGTGTTTATCTCAACCGAGTAATCAAATTTTATTCCAAAAAGCTTTAAGCTAGAAGAGGTCAATGAAACATTTACTAAATATAGAAAAACGACATCAAATTAACTAATACACCTGACAAGATACGACCTGAAATATAGACTGGAATGAAACTGTGTGAAAATTGGTTTGACGAATTGGCAGAATACGGCAAAAACTGATTGCCAGTGTTCCTCTCGGACCAACGCACGGACGACGGGAGGGGAGGGGGGAATAGACGGCTCATCCGGGGACAACCCACCATCTTTGCTCCGAAATTTTTTGAAAGGATATTTCTGCGGTCAGTTAATTTAGGAACGCCCGGTTTAATGAGAGCTGGGGAAATGTTGTAATCACCCAGAACGATTTGTGAGATTTTGATACCATTTTGTAAACAACTGATCCTTGCGAATATTTTGGAAAACATGAAATGTGTTGCTATTGATGACAGGAAGGTTTGACGTCCAAAATCTCGTCTCGCCTTTACGGTGAACCGCGACTGAATTTGTTTGAACCAAAAGCTGACGATTAGATTAGGATTAACAAGTTCATGTTTGGATACGGACTTTAACCAGTCATATGGTCGATAAGATAACGATGGAATATGTCGGAAGAAAATACTCTACATGATAAGGTAGAATGCTTGCGTTGCGCTGTCGCTCCGTGGCTCTTCCAACACTTTCGAGAAGCAGCAGATCAGATATAGTCTACCGATGACAAACATTTTGGGATCCCAAAACCTTTTTCTACTAAATTTCCTTTTTTTTTTTTTACCGGACTCTGGTCAAATTCTTGGTCTGTCTAGAAAATTAAGTACAAATGTGGGAATTTAGCATGTATTCTTACCTCTGTATCGACGGTATAATCGACTTCAGAATAGACTTTTACTTTTGACGAATTTCCGGGTTTTGCCGGATTCCGGGCGTAGAATTCTCAAGACAAGTGTCTTTATGTGAAAGACTGGAGTGTCTAATTACTTAGGCGTATGCTCAGTGGTTTTACTAGCCAAATTGTTGGGGGGGGGGGGGGGCAAGGTATTTACCGACTGGCTGGTCATTTTTACCGACTGTTTTTGCGGATAAAAACGATATTTTTGAGGAAAAGACAACTGTGATGACGAAACATCGGCTGATTTCTAAGAAAGACGACTATTTTTAAGAAGAAATTGACTGTTTCCAAGAAAAAAATCGACTGTTTTTACGATAAAAATATACCGACTGGCCGACAACATTCGGGGGGGGGGGGGAGGCGTCCCCCCTTACGTGACGCCGCTGCGTATGCTACGTGTTTCAAACGTTAGCTCCCCTACCCCTCGTTATTGGAGAACATGAACGTTTGAGACTAACCTTGTGACTTCTGACATGTCATGAGACCGACTTGATTAGACCAAAACTATAATTGGATTAGATAGGCCCCCAGGTTTGTCTGACAGTAGAGCAGACAACGTGTCTCTTTTCATCTATGTTGATGGACATTTGGACCAAGCGAATCCCCTGTTCTGTTGTTGCGCCTGTGGGACTTGGGCTGGTATCAGTCAGCTATTCTTTAGAAATATTGTTATCGGTGCCGCCAATATTTTAGTGTGCTAAAAATAAAATTTTATCAGAGTAATAGAATAATGGGATACTGTTCACCCACTGCACATACGAAACGTGAAGATAGTCGAGTAGACTGAAAAACAATAAAAAGAGGAATAAACGAAGAACAAGAGCCAACAAAACAAACTAATTGGCCCGTGATACGAAGACAGCCTTTCGTAGACCGATTACAGAATTTTTCGTCAAGCTTCTGGAATTTCGCAGTTATATACATCTTTGTAACATTATGCTTTTTGGGATCCCAAAACGTAAGTTGAGGGATACCTGTGACATCGCAAAATTGGTCCATCTGTCCGTCTGTCTGTCTGTCCGTCTGTAAGCACGATAACTCTCGAAGGGATTGAGATATTTTGATTAAACTTGGTGTGAGGATCCTTTGGGCCAAAGTACAGGTCAAGTTCGAAGATGGGCTCTGTAACCCTACATTTAGGGGTGGGGGAGGGGGTTGAAACTTGGTGGGAGGATCCTTTGGGCCAAAGTACAGGTCAAGTTCGAAGATGGGCTCTGTAGCCCTACATTTAGGGGTGGGGGAGGGGGTGAAATTAAGAGACATATTTTCAGACATGCTGAACACGAATATGAAAACTATTTTCTCGCCGGACAAGTAGTTCGCCCGGAATCCGGCCCAAACCGGAAAATTTGTATAAAAGCAAAAGTTGTATTTGTAGTTGATTAGATGTCCGATTAAGGGGTAAGAAGAGATGCTGAATCCGTATTGACAATCATTTTTTAGCCGGACATATAGTTCGCCCGGAATCCGGCTGAAACCGGAAATTTTTGTATGAGTTAAATTTTTATTTGAAGTGGATTGGATGTTGGATATAGGGGTAAGGAGATACGCCGAATTCGTTTTTGAGCTCTAATTTTTCGCCGGACGAGTAGTTCCGGAATTTCGCCGAAATCGGAAAATTCGCAGAAGTAAGGCAGGATCGTTTCGATCGGCTTTTAGGGGTAAACACACATGCTTAATCCATATCTGAACTTGGTTTTCTTAGATGATTAGCTATTTGGCCTTAATCTGTTTCTAAATTTTAAGAGTGAAAATGTTCAAGGAGTCTGGCGAAGACTGGACCTGGCAAAGACAAAACCTAATTTTCTGGATCAAATATTGAATTTTCGGGATCCCATCGGAACCTTTGGTCTTGTTTGTTTTAACTTCGGCAACAGAGCCGATTTCCAGTTGGTTTTACGTATCTTTCACTTACCTTTTCCCCGATTATGCTGTTACATATGTTGATTTTTTTCTTTCTTGGATAAGGAGGCACTAATTTATGTTGCCTCGCAGGAGGTCCTCGGTGTAAGCCAAGACGAAATGGGTGTCTTAACGCCACCGCGGTTTAGCGCCACCGTATGTTTTCCGCCACCCCGGAAATCTTGCATCATTAAGAGGATTAGTTGGGTCAGACGAAAGGGTCAAATATTTTGGTAGGTTCTTCGCCACCGTATGTTTTCCGCCAACTCATTAGTGCAGGTAGCTGGTTCGTGTAATTCCAGATCCAAATCCTTAAATGCGAAGAGGGTGTTTACCGCCACCAACGCTAACTCCACGTTAATCCTAGCTAAGACGCTTAATGTTTCACATGATTATTTATTTTAAGTCCAACTAAAAAACTGTATAACTTCAACAATTCAAGGCCCCCAAACTATTCAAATTTCAGAAGGTGAGAAATCGCCCGCAGAAATACGTCTCTTGAAGATTTTCCTTCTTGATACGTGGTTTGAACTTTCAGTAGCCTCTCTTCCAGTTCTCTGTAACTTCTCTTCAACACTAGTTGCGTTTTTTGCCTTTTCTCCGTAGGTCGGTTAAACGGCCTATTTGCCACTATTGACCGTTTTTTATTCTCGCCGGTCGGTTCAGCTGAGCTCTAAAAAACAGCTTATAAGAAAAAATGGCGTCTTCCCGTCACCGGCGCCTTCTTCTTTGAATTTCGTCAGCACCTGGGTTCCAGGACGGGACCCTTTCGGCTTCCTTGTCGTTGATCGTTTGTTAAGTTGGATGGCTGGTTGTGGTTAGGTTATGTTGGGGCAACCTTGGGCATAGATGGACGGTGCTTTTAGGAGATGCACAGGAATTTGAGGGCGGTGATAATCGGCAGGAACACTGCTCGTTCACATCTAGGGGGCAGTGGAGTGGAGGAGATTTCTTCGATGTCGTGAGGGAGGTTTTGCTTCAGGACTTCGGATCTGAGTAGTCTTAGCTTTGGGCATGGTCTATTGCATTCGAAGAGGAGATGCTGCAGCGTTTCCTGGGCATTTTGGCAGAGTCTGCAGAAGGGGTCCTGTCTTCTCCCCCAGTCGAATTCAGTTTTTCTTGTTATGACGGCGTTGGTCTTGACTCGAAGGTAGATACAGTTTTCATCTCTGGTCTTGAACATCTGAAGGTTTGCGTTGGTTGCTGGGGGCTGAAGGTTGGCAAGGCGT
This sequence comes from Branchinecta lindahli, assembly GCA_023053555.1. Lineage (NCBI taxonomy): Eukaryota > Metazoa > Arthropoda > Branchiopoda > Anostraca > Branchinectidae > Branchinecta > Branchinecta lindahli. The sequence goes on along the minus strand of JAKZAO010000011.1, from coordinate 17,340,773 downwards.
TGTCGTAGGGTGTCTCGATATGTTTGTACCTCGGGTGGTGGGTTGATGCTAGGGTTGTCAGTGGCTAGCCCCGCCATTGCGTCGGCTTCTTCGTTGTGTCTGATCCCTTGGTGGCTTGGGATATGTTGGAAGCAGACTTCTGTTCCCTTGTTTCGGAGATCCGTGATGGTGAGTCTCATCTGGGCCAGGTCGGTGTCCTTTGCCTTCCGGCTCAGTTGTTTCACCAGCAGGAGAGCCGATTTAGAGTCGGAAAATACCACTGCCTTTCCCGACTGCGGAGGTATAGCCTTTATGACTTTGAGAGCTTCGTTGATTGCTTCAATTTCGCTGGTCAGTACTGACCTATCTCTCCAATGAGAATTTTGAATTTCGCGCCGTGCCAAGAGCGTAGGTCGGTTGGATGGAGCTCCCGCCTCAGTCCACAGGTCGGTTAACCGACCGGCAAACGGAGCAAAAAAAAACAGCTTATAAAAACTTAGGTCGGTTAACCGAAGGAAGAAAACGACTCATGGTGGAAAATCTTGTAGGTCGGTTAACTGGATGATGGCAAAAAACGCAACTACTATTCGTTGGACGATAAAGTTCCAGGCACTCAGAGGCAACTTCTCATTCTCTAGCCACTGTTCGACAAAATAATCGTTGAAGTAGACGGATGATGCTGGTGCTAACAACTATTTCCATGATTATTTCTCTTCTCACTTAGTTCGGGTTCTGTAGTTACAATTGCTCTTACAAATACTTTTAGACCAGTTAGTAACTGATAATCCCTTAATCGCTGTGATACTTAATCCGGTTGGCGCTCGACACCCCATCAGAATATTAGGTCTGACAAGATGTGACCCTACCCTTTGGAGGAACTAATCCTCTTGGGGACGTAAGATTTCCTGGGTGGCGGTAAACACCCTTTTCACATTTAAAGATTTTAATTTGAAACTACCTGCACAGGCTACCTGCGCTACCTGAACTAAAAGGTGGCGAAAAACATATGGTGGCGGAAAACCGCGGTGGCGTTAAGACACTGCTACCGTTTTACCGCCAAGACTGAGGGGCTGTCAGATCACTTCCATTTGAATCAGGGAAAGAGTGTTTTAATAGATAATGAGATAGAATGCATGTTACCTTGTTAAGAGTTTTTTTTATAGATAAAATAGATAAGATTTATTTACTCGAAGATCCAACGGCCATGGCTAGTATCCTACATACAAATTGTAATGAATTACATAATATTATTCAGGCTTCATATCAGACTATTGTCTGTGTTGTTGGCGGGGTCTGTCAAGTTCTCAAACTTCTGTTAACCTTATGCAGAACTGTTATCAAGAGCAAATAACGAGTCAGAACTGATGTCTCCCTATATCGGTCATACAAACATGCTGAGTCGAGTAAAATACGGCCGACTCCCGACGCAAATGAGCCGAATTGACTAGCTTCGCGCCACATCGTTTTTCGTTACCTCTACAAATAGCCAAATCGCCGTGAAGCGCCCGATGAGGAAAAGTAGCATTCAAACCTGATTGGCTCCAAGGACGTGCACCGGAGCGGGCCAGCGCGAGGAGTACGCCTCCTGCAAGCAATCTTTCACTATTTTTGGGATCCCAAAACGTAAGTGGAGGGATACCTATGACATCGCAAAAGTTGTCCGTCCGTCCGTCTGTCTGCCTGTCTGTAAGCACGATAACTCTCGAAGGCAGTGAGATATTTTGATGAAACTTGGTGTGGGGATTCTTTGGGTCAAGAGTAAGGTCGAGTTCGTAGATGGGCCCTGTAGCTTTACATTTAGGGGTGGGGGAGGGGGTTTAAATTAAGGGGCAAGCAAAATTTTTTTAAACAGCTAATGTGATAGTCGATTATGGGGTAAGAAGACACGCTGACACGAATATGAAAACCATTTTCTCGCCGGACAAGTAGTTCGTCCGGAATCCGGCCGAAACCGGAAAGTTTGTTAAAAGTAAAAGTTTTATTTGAGGTTGATTAGATGTTTGATTTTGTTGTAAGAAGTCATGCTGAACACGAATATGAAGACCATTTTCTCGCCGGACAAGCAGTTCGCCCGGAATCCGGCCAAAACCGGAAAGTTTGTTAGAAGTTAGTTTTATCTGAAGTTGATTAGATGTTTGATGGTGGGGTAAGAAGGCATGCTGAACAAGAATACGAAAACCATTTTATGTAGTTCGCCCGGAATCCGGCCAAAACCGAAAATTTTTTTAGAAGTAAAAGTTTTATTTGAAGTTGATTAGATTATAGATTTAGGGGTAAGAAGAGATGCAGAATCCGTAGCCTATATGACAATCACTCTTTAGCCGGACATATAGTTCGTCCGGAATCCGGCTGAAACCGGAAAATTTGTTAGAAGTTAAATTTTTATTTGAAGTTGATTAGATGTTGGATATAGGGGTAAGGAGATACGCTGAATCCGTTTTTGAGCTTTAGCTTTTCGCCGGACAAGTAGTTCTTGAATTTCGCCAAAACCGCAAAATTCACAAAAGTAAGCTAGGATCGTTTCGATCGGCTTATAGAGGTAAACGCACATGCTGAATCCATATCTGAGCTTGGATTTCTTAATTAATAGTAGCTGTTTGGCCCGGCGAAGACTGGATCTGGCTAAGACAAAACCTAATTGTCTGGATCAGATATTGAATTTTTGGGATCCCATCGGAACCTTTGGTCTTGTTTCTGCAAGATGCAACGGCGAAGACGAAGAGGAGTAAGCGGGTATCAGCATCAACTCACAGCTTGAGTATATACCTCTATCTCCGCTCATTTTTGTCGGGGTGTTCATAGTCGCTGCATGTGTCTGAACACAGTAGTTCTATCCGATTATTTGTTCTTGTTGTTATCGAGTCCAGTGTGTCCGAGACCGAAGTCGCACTCACGAGCAAGAATTCTGAGTCTTGGAAAATTCCTCGAGACGAGAAGGAGACTATAAAAAAATATTGTCGAGTGGTCTCGAGACCGAGTCACGCCGCTAGCCCGACACTCTGCCTTTCTTTTTTTAAATAAGTAACTAGACTAGACTCTGGATTCTGTCGAATTTCGAGACGAGCAGAGTCCGAGTCCTGTTCCATAGATGACAAGTCCGAGTCTGTGAAAAATGTGTCAAGAGACTAGTCCAGAGTCCGAGTCCACCAGCTCTGATCTGTTACTATCAGGTAGACCCGGATTTATATGTTAGCAACAGCTTGACTGATGGTATATTAGTTGCGTGTTTGCAGATACCATGGTATCTGATACCACGGTAACTGGATCTGCAATTAGTCGTTTTTGCAATTACCGTGGTATCTGATATACGGTTGCTCTGCAAAAACGACAATTGCCGAAATTGCGCTTTTCGACATCATCCCAAAAGAAAAACTGATATCCAGTCACACCACTAAGTGCCAAACTTCTTTCCCAACAATTTGACAAAAATTGATGAAAGCGAGACGGGTTTACAGATACCACGATCAGTTACCACGGTAGGACCGATCAGATACCACGATAACTGCAAAAACAACTTTAGACCGTGGTATCAGATACCATGGTATCTGCAAAAACGCAACTATTGTTAAAGGCGAAAGGTTACGAAACAATTTATACGGTAATTAAACAACTTATTCGAATATTTAGTGCCACTCGGACGTATTTAATCATCATTAAAGCGTGGTTTCGAGGGTCTCAGGACACTGAGAAACACAATCAAACCACCACAATGGAGCGAAGTATTGCTTCTATAATAATATTCCCACGGCTTTTTAGGCCATAACTCGACACTGTAGCGTATACGTACTTCGTAGTTCATGTCAAAATAATATTGAAGGCGTAACGCTCCGCTTTACATAAGCATTAGAAATCGTGACAAGGCCTCGCTCCGCTTGGCCATTATTTGCGTACGACATCTGTAAACCGGATTTGCAAGATGGCCTCAAAAGCCGCCAAAGAGTTGCGGATCTTGTGATTTAGCGGGGGGGGGCTACTTTCTATGTGCACTGTGCTTTGTGTACTATCCCACCCCTATGATTATCTTTTCAGTACGCGTAACAGCTCTCGCGGAGAGTTGGAAGAAAATCTGTGACCGTGATTTTTCTGTGTGATTTTAATACGTTGCCGTGAGGTTAGTGAACTTCGTGACTCAGCTGTAGACAAAGTGAATAAAAGCGTACAGGTGTTTATTATTGCTTCTTCTGCATAAATACCTCAGTCATTTTAAGATGCACGCAGGCTTATATCTCTTTGCCGACGTCATCTTTTGCCAGACTCTTCAAAATTTGGAAGCATTTTAAAAACCCCACAGATGAAAAAAACTCCATTGAAGTTAAACTGCTGCTGTCATTTGACTGACTGTTCCGTGGAACATCTGTGGAGAAATCACACGAACAGTGGGAGGAGTGTGGCATTTCTTATTTATTTCTTTAAACCAGTAAAACCCATCCTAACCTTTTGGTCTACCCTCTATACCAGGGATATATATTAATTCGTTAATGGTCAAATCAGAATTCCATGTTTGTAAATGTGGATAAGAGTTAAGACTACTGTAGGTCCTGTCTAGTAGTGGAATGGAGTTTCAGTATAGTATTGGTCCATCTTGTATCAGTGCAGCAGAAGTTTGCTCGTGAGTTAGGCCTGTATTTCGATAAGCATTTGAGGTTTGACAAACATGTTGCTACTACAAGTGCTACCGTAATGCAAATTTTCGTGTTCACACAATTAGACGTGCATTTAGGAAGTTCAGCTTACTAAGTTTCGAAACATTATATACATCTTTAGTACGGCCATTGGTAGAGTACAACTCTACGGTTTGGTCCCCTATGAATAATGCCCGGGCCAAATTCAGTCACATCTGTACGTAATTTGGTTCGTTAATTTGGTTATTACCCACTCTTACGTTTCATCCTGGTCACACCTGGAACGAAGAAATTCAAGATATATTACCGCCATCATCACTCATATGTAAACAAAACTAGCTGAAGTCAGTGACTTGTGGTCTGTGATTGGTCCAAAGTTACGTTTCAAAATGGCGAAGATGGATTTTTCCATCTCGTCTATTTAACCTTCCCGGTTAAATAGGTTAAAACAGACCTTCCCGGATCTGCAATTCCTACAACAGATTTTTCGTTGATCCTCCGTATCAACCATTCCTCCCCCCCCGATTCCCCCCCCCAAAAAAAAAAAAAAACCTCCCTCTTGTATCTATTGGCCCTGCGATTTAGAAAAAGAAAAATTTATCGTGATTGACAGTCGACTCTTTGTTTTACCGACTATTCCATGTTCCAGGTGGCATGTTTCTACTCAACATGATGTCAACTTAGTTCATTGATTCCGGACGGGACTCCGTTTACCTGTCATACAGGATGACGCAATCTTCGGAAGGAGTTACTGTCATTACAACCCAGCAGTTGGCACAGGTGTTAAAACTCAGAGCACCCTCCGTAAGTTTTACATTCTAAACATTCGAAAGTAGGCTACAGCGATCAAGGTTCAAATTCAGTTTTCAATTCATCGCATAAATTCTTAAAGGACACGTCGTATATATGATAGTAATTCATTCTGCTTCTAAAGTATTTCCGTCCGCTCTCGTTCCCGATATTCTTCACTTCATAAGTGTATCGTATCTCCTCTCCCCCTGTTAGCAATACACTGATTATCACGCTTGCCATGTTTGTTCTCGGAAGGAGTTACTGTCATTACAACCCAGCAGTTGGCACAGGTGTTAAAACTCAGAGCACCCTCCGTAAGTTTTACATTCTAAACATTCGAAAGTAGGCTACAGCGATCAAGGTTCAAATTCAGTTTTCAATTCATCGCATAAATTCTTAAAGGACACGTCGTATATATGATAGTAATTCATTCTGCTTCTAAAGTATTTCCGTCCGCTCTCGTTCCCGATATTCTTCACTTGATAAGTGTATCGTATCTCCTCTCCCCCTGTTAGCAATACACTGATTATCACGCTTGCCATGTTTGTTCTCTTTACGTGACGTATCATGCGCCCGATCATTGTTTCCGAGGAGCTTATTTGTTCGGAGACCGGTTATGCAAATTTTGCCGAGATCGTCATCCATGGACATAGAAACAGAGGCTAAAAGCAGCCGAAGCCGTGTGTGATTTTCTGTCAGCATAGCTTAGCTGTAAAGTCGTCAACTATCTCAGAACATCTGAGCAGAAACACTAGCCTATGTAGTGCGAGGTGAATACAAATTCGCACTTGCAATGCAAGTTTAATAATTTTACCTGAAATAAAACGAACAACTTTTTGCCCTATAAATATTAGTTCTCCCAAAATATAATCTAACCTGCCATCTACCAAATCCCCCTCTAAACAAAACAACAACAAACAATTGGACATGAGTAAGAGAATGCGCACAGTGGCAACCAACCAACAACTTATTAGCTTAATTCAGCCGACTTGTCCGTTTAGCACTGTAAACAATGATTTGCAGACAGCTTGGGCTGAAGTAATATTTATCTTATTAGCTGCAAGGTCAGCTGAAGACTTAGCAACACCAAACAAGGCACCTGTGTGTCTGGACAGGACCCAGCAATGTGGGGGAGGGCAGACGGGAGGATAATCCTTTGGCACGCTGAAACTCCCAGTGCCCAAAATGCTGGCACATAGGCCGGTCCAGTGTCTGAAACTCTTGCATAACAAGACCAAAGGTTCCGATGGATCCCAAAACTTCGAAATTTGATCCAGACAATTAGGTTTCGTCTTCGTCAGATCCGGTCTTCGCCAGACTCCATGAACATTTATACTCTTAAAATTTAGAAACAGATTAAGGCCAAACAGCTAATCATTAAGGAAACCAAGGTCTGATATGGATTCAGCTCGAGTGTTTATCCCTATAAGTCGAATGAAACGATCCTGGCTTACTTCTGCGAATTTTCCGGTTTCTGGCGGAATTCCAGAACTACTTGTCCGGCGAAAAACTAAAGCTCAAAAATGAATTCAGCGTATCTAGTTACCCCTATTTCCAACATCTAATCAACTTCAATTAAAAATTTAACTTATCACAAATTTTCCGGTTTCAACCGGATTCCGGACGAACTATATGTCAGGCAAAAAAATGATTGTCGTATACGGATTCAGCATCTCGTCTTACCCCTAAATCGGACATCTAATCAACTTCAAATAAAACTTTTACTTTTAACAAACTTTCCGGTTTTGGCCGGATTCCGGGCTAACTACTTGTCTGGCGAAAAAACGGTTTTCATATTCGTGTTCAGCATGCCTTCTTACCCCATACCCCGCTACATTTTCCGTTTTATTCACCTGGGTCTTGAAACGGCGAAGGCGCTATAGGAGTCAGGCGAACTGAGTGTAAAACGGAAATTAAGAAGTAATGGCGAACTCATAGGGGAACTTACACAGGCGATCAAAAACGCAACTATGATCTCCCCTATAGATCCTATATGTACGTGTACTTCATGTGTTTTTACACAAACCGAGGGGTTGGCAACTCACATTCAGGGTGTACAGTGTCATAATACATAACGGACACACAGTGCCACACAGTGCGGTATATTTTTGTATAGGGTTCACCATCTGAAGTGTCATAGAGGGGCCATACAGTGCCACATAAGTTGCCATACTCGAGGGTGTAGGAGTGCCGCACTGAGTTGCCAACCCCTCGATATAAGCAGCCTTTTGTGATCATGAAGATTTAGTTGTTTGGTAGCTGAACTGGAAGGAGCGTCAGGAAGTAGAATCTGACACGACACCGTCACAAGCGCCAGGGGTTTCTGCTACATCCGTCTTGTTTTCTCCATTCTGATGTTTTTTGCGCTTTAAGGTTTGACTTTGCCATGGCAAACGCCAGGTCTCCCATGGTTCCTCCTAATCGATTTCTGAGCATATACGCCGTGACTCATCTTCGAGCTTGCATTGATCAACCGTTTCTCGGGACGGAAACAATAAGGACAACGTCAAAGAAAACCGATAATTAGCACGATGAAAGATAGCAAAGCCAACTGGAACTCATAAGCTTTGACAAATGGATTTGAGTCCCTGCACCTGATAGCCGAATGGGATAGAAGATGAAAGTCCATATCAAATCCTGGACGTACTAGTCCTAATCCAATGTTCAGCTTCTGCTTGGCACAAACGTATCATTTGTTGTGGGCAACCATCCAGGGTTTACTCCACGCACTCCCCCGGCAGGTGGCGGGGAGTGGGTAGCCCCTCGCGAATTCCCTAACTTCCTTAATGACGTCACATTATTGCTACCAATATCGGATAACCGGCAGAGACTTGGTCCAGTCCGGTTAGTAGGGGACGTTTTTTGCCAGGGAAGTTTCCCAGTTAAATCTTTATTGATATCTCTTCTTCAGGTGTTGCTGATTGACAGCCGTTCGTTTCTGGAATACAATGATGGACACATTCTCGGCTCGGTGAACGTTAACTGTTCTAAGATTGTCAAACGAAGACTTCAACAAGAGAAGGTAAGAATTTCCGGAAATTCGGACCGAGCCGGATAAATTGTTATCTCGCCGGATTGCGAAGCCCGCAGGATTGAAGGGTGAAGAGTCGACTCTTCGCCAATACTGATTCCCTACCATGTAAAAAGTAAAGCAAGCATTCCGCCTTGTAAGGGTTTGCACCGCTCTAGTAGGGTGGGGGGGGGGGGGGCAACATAAGTCGCCCAGTGGCAACGATCAGTATCCGGAATCTGTCGGCTCTACCTCAGCCTTCAAAGGATTTTCCCCTTCACCAGATTGGACGTGTCATTTGTATGGTCTCGAAATGTTTCTATCTTCCAAGGTGTATTGGGTAGCCAACGGCTCGGATGGGTTTTGCCGGTTTGAAAAAGCAAATAAGAAATATTCAGCCCCAGCACCCTTCTCGTGCGATTTCTCCATATGTGTTTGACAGAACTGTCTGAACAAGACCAAAGGTGTCGATGGGATCCCAAAAATCTAATATATGATGTTGATAGATCAATACTCTTTACTTGTAATATTTAGGAACAGATCAAAGTTTAAAGTTTCTAGCCCCTCGCGAAGGCGTTCTAGCAACCGACTCTTACTTACAAGTCCATCTCCCCGTGATAGACATGGTACCGTATCATTCTTACCATGAAATACACTGGCAAAAAATAAAAGGTATACCAACTAGCAAAAGTTGGCAACCCCTCATCACCAAAGATTCTAGCAACCGATTCATACTTACGAGTCCATGTCCTCGTGATAGACGTGGTACCAAATTGTTCGTACCTATAAAGCACAGAAAACAAATTGTAGGTACACCAAGTAGACAAAACTGCTAACCCCTCATTGCCGAATATGATTATGGTATAACAGCCTATTATTAGACTATGAGACCATTAGAAGTCCCCTACTTAATGTCTCACAATTGGGATCGGTCTATTTTTGGTTTCAGTGTGCACCTTACTACTGAAGTTGTCAACCCCTAAACTTTCCAACTGTTATAGAGCCCGCTACCACCTACTCTTTTCCCATATACCAACCCCTTCGACCTTCAAACTAGCTCTCTCTAGCTCTGCGCCTTATTACTGCGCACAGCTATACTAATTTGAAGAAAAGGGGTAGCCGAAAATTGGTCGACAAATTTTGTGTCCGGTTTTTGCCGGATTCCGGGTGAACTACTAGTCCAGTGAGAAAATAACTTTCATATTCGGATTCAGCATGTCTCCTTACCCCTAAATCAACTATCTAAAAAAGAACTAAAAAAAAAAAAAATGACCCTAAATTTGAAACCCCTCCCCCACCCTCAAATATAGGGCTACAGAGCCCATCTTCGAACTTGACCTGTACTTTGATTTGACCCAAAGGATCCTCCCACCAAGTTCATCAAACTATCTCAATCCCTACGAGAGTTATCGTGCTTACAGACGGACAACTTTTCGATGTCATAGCAAGAACAAATAATCAGTAAGAACTACTGTCTTTAGTCGCATGCAGCGACTATGAAAACCCCGACAAATCTGATCGGAGCTTGAGGTATTTCCTCTAGCTTTGAGCTGATGTTGATACCCGTTTACCTCTCTTCCGTCTCACCGTTCACCGTTGCCTATAGCACAAGAAATATCGAAAGAGACGAGCAGGAGGCGTACTCTGCGCGCTGATCCTCTCTGGAGCGCCTCCATAGAGCCAATCAGCGTTGACTTCTAGATTTCCTCTTTAGCAATTTACCGGCGATCTAGCTATTTGTAGATGTAACGAAACGTGATGTGGGCGATGTGGCGCGAAGCCGCTCATTTGCATCGGGAGTCGGTCGTATTTTACTCGACTCAGCATGTTTGTATGACCAAGATAGGGAGACAGCAGTTCTGTCTCGTCATCAGTTTGATTTTCCTCACAAGAGCAGTCATTTATCTATGGAGGCTGTAAATGTTTCTAAATTTTGCATATGGTAGCTCTGCCAACAGGTGAAGTTGTGTCGGCCTGGTGAGTGGACAGATTAATAATTGTAACCCTGGCACGACTGCAATACAAGCTTTATCTCCCCTCTGACAGGGAATACCATTTAACCCCCACCCCGAACTGTGGAGAGCCAGAATTTCTTGAAGCGAAAATAAGCAACCAATGGAACTTCAGAGGAAACTAATGGCCCCTGGACTTTTTTATGCCTTCAAAATAACGACTAAAGAGGACTTAAAATCCCTATACATACATGGACTTCTTAATCCCGATCTCATCTTCAGCTTTTGCTTCACGTAAATCTGTGTGTGGGTCACCGCAAGGCCGTATCCGGGGGGGGGGGGGTAGGGGGTTCGACCCCCCCCCCGAAACCGACAAAAGTAATAGTTCTTTGTAGGCTCTAACCTCTGATATATGTCTTTTTTGTACTTTCTGTTCCGACCCGTGGGACCCCCCCCCCGAAATAAATTCCGCGGGCAAAACCTCCCCGAAATAAATTCCTGGATACGGGCCTGGGTCACCGTCAGGGCTAGAAAATATTCCAGGTATCAAACATTCCTGTCCTCAATAGCAACCCATTTCGATGAAGACAGAAAAAAAGAATGGAAATTAGTGACTAGCGATGAGCAAGGGGGTTAGAGACTCTACAGTTAACCGCTGAGGGAAGTGAATGCGTTCCGGTTCTTGTCATAATATTGTGATATTTTGATGGAACGAAAAGTTAAAGGTGTCAGGAAATAGGGATAGGTTTTAAGCAAAAACAGCGCATTTTGAGACAGTCTTAGAGGAGAGATCTGTTGCCTTGTCTTTACCGATGTGTCGGGAATAGGTACTGGCGTGGACTCGAGCGATTAAGGTCCAATCCATGTTGTTACCCTAAGATTTGTGTCGTGCTATGTAATTTGTTCCTTACTGCCTGACAGGTCTTTAATTTGCTCTAACTGTTACGAGGGAAGTCGCTATTTGTTTAGTAGTAACGTTCGTGAGAACCGCACTTAACGACGCACTTTTTGGTTCCTCCTGCTGTGATTGTTATTGAGATGGAGCTTCTTTTTACATCAATAATCCTCGTTTAGAGACTGGCGAGAATAGATCAGCCTTTTTTCGGGATGACTCACTCGGAAGGCCATTTACAGAGTTGAGGGAGGTGTAGCTCACTCTAAAACGCAGCTGCTGGAAAGTATTTGGCTAGAGAATAAAAGGAAAAATTATGTATTTGGCGAGAGAACAAAAATAAAAATTTGGGAGTGCACAAGTTTTGCGTCATTCCATCCCCACACCCATTCCGGCCCCCTGTCAGAAGCGTGCAGAGCAGAGGGTGGGGTAGGCCACTCTGAAACGTAGCTGCTAAAGTGCGCATGTTTGGATGTATACCAGAGCAAAATAACACTAGAGAGTAGCGCCGAGACCTATCCTTCCCGTGCTTTGCAAACGGGCCACACTCAAATCGGTGCCCACTACGCTTGCGACATTTAAAGCAAGACAAATTTGCCGCTTTTAAAATTTCTAGTAAATCTAAGATGCGGTCTTCATACATCAAGGAACCAGTGGAGATCTTATCTTTTTTTTTGCTGTGTTCAGAATAGGAAGTTATTGGAGCCAGAGCTTGTGAACGATTTATTGAGTTTCAGTAGGGACGTTCACTACCGCTAGTGGTGCTAGTATTGCTCCTGTTCGAGTGTGTGTCACTTTTTCCAAGTCTTGGCGCTACTCTCTAGCGTTATTTTGCTCTGATGTATGCTCTCGATCACTAACTCTAATTACTAACTCTCGTGCCTATGAAGAATCGCGGTGTACCTAGCGGAAGAGAGGGAAGCGTCACAACAGCTGTCCCCAACGAATGCCGTTTATTGGTTGACACAGGGTTTGACTCATCGTTCGGGCGACGTTTCTCGTTCTTCCCGAGGTTCACTGGCGTGTTTTGGACTTAGTCATATAAACTGTTGATGCACAAGTTACTAGTTTTGTATTATCCTTTAAAGGACCCAACACACTATTTACTGTTTATGTTCCATTACTTTAAAATAGTTAAATGCTTAAAAACTAGGCTGTGATTTCAACAAACTACCCACGGTTTTGGTGGTTTTAAGCCTTGTAACATGATTTTAGCAAAAACAGGGACAAATTTACATAGCCGTTTTTCTGATAAATAAACTTTTCGCAAACAACCGCCGACAGCATGAGACGCATCGAAGGCAACGAAACAAGACAAGTGAGAAAATCAATGGTCGTTAGGGGGGGGGGTAGAACGTACCGTGGGAAATTCGGGTCTCTGGGTTTAAGAATGGATGGGGAGATTACGGAAGCAGGTTCCATTGGGGTAGGTACGACCGGTTCTTTAATGATTAGACATTGAATCATGCCAGGCGGGAGGGCATAAGTTTTATAGCCGCGGTGCTGGACCGAAAGAAAAAAACATTGACGGCATGGCTTCCGATTTCTTATATTTTTATTTTTGCCCCTCTAGGGAAGGGTTGGTACCGTAGCTAAAATGTGAACTTGCTACCCACTAGTGCCCGAAAGTTAGTGATATTGAAAGGATGAATTCAAATGTGTAAAAATAAGTGAGAAACCCATTGGAGAAAATATAGAAACATATATGAGAAATATAGCTCTAGTAAAATTCAGCTGACATATCCGTGTTACACCGTCAAAAAATGATTCGCAGTCAGCTTGGGCTGAAAGAAGATTTAAACCCGTCGGAATTGAAGATTATTGTAAACACTACTGTGGGGTAGCCTACCCTTTTCCGAAAAAATCCCCCTTGATTGTAATATCACCTGTAACATTAATATAACATCGGTCAACATCAGCCAGTATTCTTCCTACAGAAAAATAATTGACCGTTCGTGACAATGATTCTGTCATTTCTGCCCGCTCATGAAATATGCAGAGGGTCAAACAGTGCACTAATTTTACTTTAATTTTATTTTTTGAAATTTTCCCGTTAGACTGATATGACATAAAAATCTTAAAAAAATGATTGAAAAGAAAAAAAAAGGCTAGCCTACCAAATATTTAGTTGCATTTGTCACTTCTTATTCACGTACGCTACCAGCTACATGATTTTTGCTTTTGTCTGATTTCCTTGTTAAAGGACACCTGAACAATAAAACCATACTTGAACACACCATGGAGAATGCATTTACAGACATGGCCACGGAGAGCATTCTTCTCCTGAGCGTGACGTTTTCAAAATAGGGATGTTCGTTTCTGGAGGTTTGCACATGCAGACTCCAAGACAAAAAGCGCAATTCATTCAAATCTTGTATAGCGCTGGCCGGATCGTATTGGAATTTCTTCTAGATATACGTTTGGGCTTAACTGGTTAAAAAATATTCAAGAAGAAGGGTTGATTGGGGACATTTGTTCATTTCTAAAATTGTTCGGTACTGAAATAAGGACAGATGCAAAATGGAGCAAAAATCATAGCTTGGAAACACTATTTCGTATTTGGATTGGGTTTTCTGCAGGCAACGTTAACGGAAGTCATACAGATAGGGATGATACTTGGTACTCTTCATGCAGGTGTCCTTTAAGGTATATTTTGAGCATGTCGGTTTTGGCGGATTTGTTGATCCCACGTACTGAGTCCTGGCTACTTGGGTGGGGTGATCTGACATTGTAAACGCTAGAATGCTTCTCATTTCACTCCTTTAGTTGTGTGAGAGCATAACTTGCGGTCCTTTGGTTTACAGCTGATTTTAACCTAGTTTTGCTGTGCAACTGCCCCCCCCCCCCCCTCCATTGTGCCTCTTGCAGGTTGTTGTAGGACTAGGAGCAGATCTGAGTTTTTCAATACAGCTCAGCAGATGCTTTACGCAGTGTAAATTATGTCAGTGTGCAGGCCCGTATCCAGGAATTTATTTCGGGGGGGGGGGGTGCCCACGGGTCGGAACAAAAAGTACAAAAAAACATAGATCAGAGGATAGCCTACAAAAAACCATTACTTTTGTCGGTTTCGGGGGGGGGTCGCACCCCCTACCCCCCCCCCTGGTTACGGCCTTGTCAGTGCGTGTTGTTACCTTTTCTTTTTATGATTATTAATGTTGCCAGTGGTGTTCTTTTTTCCTTTCTTTCTTCGTTCTTTTTTTCTTCTTCTATATTTAATTACTCCGTCTTTTTGTACATTTGTGTATTATGATGGGAAATAAAATCTATTATTATTATTAGTTCTTGCGCTGACAGAAGTGGTCACTGTGGGAATGCCTTTTAAATTCTTATTTGGCAAGCAGATGATCTCTTGCCAAAGTTTTCTCGGCCTTTTGCGTCCTCAGGGATGAGTACCAACTATGTTAACTCCTTTAACAGACATGGTACTAAACCGTGGTATAAATTTGGAGTTGGCTTGACGTACGCGGAATACAAAACATAAAGCAATTAGAAGATGAGATACAACACGCAATGCTCAAAGGAGGGGCTTAGCGGACTAGTGTGCTTAAAGTGGTAGTGAGGGATCAGTTATAATTTTCGCGTACCGGATTTCTCCATCACTTGGGATCCCAAAACGTAAGTGGAGGGATACCTGTGACATCGCAAAAGTTGTCCGTCTGTCCGTCCGTCCGTCCGTCTGTCCGTCCGTCTGTCCGTCTGTCTGTAAGCACGATAACTCTCGAAGGCAGTGAGATATTTTGATGAAACTTGGTGTGGGGATTCTTTGGGTCAAGAGTAAAGTCGAGTTCGTAGATGGGCCCTGTAGCTTTACATTTAGGGGTGGGGGAGGGGGTTTATATTAAGGGTCAAGCAAAATTTTTTTAAACAGTTAATGTGATAGTCGATTATGGGGTAAGAAGACACGCTGAACACGAATATGAAAACCATTTTCTCGCCGGACAAGTAGTTCGTCCGGAATCCGGCCAAAACCGGAAAGTTTGTTAAAAGTAAAAGTCTTATTTGAAGTTGATTAGATGTTCGATATAGGGGTAAGAAGGCATGCTGAACAAGAATATGAAAACCGTTTTCTCGCCGGACAAGCAGTTCGTCCGGAATCCGGCCAAAACCGGAAAGTTTGTTAGAAGTTAAAGTTTTATCTGAAGTTGATTAGATGTTTGATGTAGGGGTAAGAAGGCATGCTGAACAAGAATACGAAAACCATTTATCGCCGGACAAGTGTTCGCCCAGAATCCGGCCAAAACCGGAAAATTTGTTAAAAGTAAAATTTTTATTTCAAGTTGATTAGATGTTGGATATAGGGGTAAGGAGATACGGTGAATCCGTTTTTGAGCTTTAGTTTTCGCCGGACAAGTAGTTCTTGAATTTCGCCAGAACCGCAAAATTCAGAGAAGTAAGCTAGGATCGTTTCGATCGGCTTATAGAGGTAAACGCACATGCTGAATCCATATTTGAGCTTGGATTTCTTAATGATTAGCTGTTTGGCCTGGCGAAGACAAAACCTAATTGTCTGGATCAAATATTGAATTTTTGGGATCCCATCGGAACCTTTGGTCTTGTTTTTTTGGTCAGAGGTCATTGCGCGTAGCGTAATGATTTTTTGTCAGACCAAATCAGGGAAGCAGGATTTGGTGCCTGCGGGTCTTGTCCAAAGTGTCCGATTTCCCATAAGCCCAACCTAGGCCATGTCCTAGGGCGCAGCAGTAAGGGCACCTCCTTACTGCTGGGTGCGGAGAAAGTCGAGGAATAAATAACAACCAAATACTTACAAATTTGACAGGAGTATTTTGAACAAACCATGTAATATTGCTGTGGACGGTCAACGGATTTCATCCATACCCCAGCCCAGCCCCGCCAGCTGTTGCATCTTGATTCCTCGTGCTGCGCGAGAGGGAGTTGAAATTCTCTCTTGACGAGGAGGGGGCTTTCGCCTCGGGCATAGAAATGAGTAAATCCGGCCTTGCTTGTCCAGCACTTGCGCGAAAGCGCTGGAAATATATATTTATATCTCTCAAAACCGAGGAGTAGGGTATTAGAAAAATTATATGATATGATATATATTTGCACAAAAAGCCCGAGGGCTATAGCAATACAGTATAATAAACAAAACAAAATAAAGACATTATCTATTTACCAAATTCCAACTAGCTTAACCCCTCTCGATGCTTCTTCTAAAGCTTAAAGTTCAACCGAAAAGGGCTAGGATAGGACAATCTAGTTACTCATCACTGATTCACTTAAATTGGCTTGAAGATCCGCTGAAAATGAGTTACTTCGTTGTTCCGCTATTCACGAATAATCGATTTTCAGATAGTGGAATTTTCGTGTGATTTGTGGTGCCTCTATGTGCTTGTATTTTTGTTGTATGCCTTACGAGAAAGATTTATCATTTTTTTTGTTTGTTCCGGCACTAAGCAATCTTCACCAATCTCACCACTGCCCACTGAAAAGCCACATTTGTTTTGAGATTAAAATTTCCCGCGTCATAGTAGAATTTACGCTGTGAGGACGGCCGAAGATACTCTGAGCCTCATAACTAGAGCAGATAGTGGAAAATCAAAAAATCCCTTTGCAGAATCCAAATAATTAGTGTATCCAATTAAATGACACACAAATAAGTTGCCTTTTCAGTTAAACTTTAAGGAATCAGTTCCAACTGGCTTTACGCCAGTAAAGGATTCATCTTTCATCACTTTAACCATCCACCCCTCATCACACATTCCTTCTCCAAACACCTCTTGCCTCAACCTATACGGTTCATTACATTCACACATCAGGTGCACCACATTCTCATTCATATCCCCGCACATGGGGTAGTAGTAAGGACCAATCCGACTATGAATGAACAATACCCCATAACTCAATCATTTTATACATTTAGCAACACTGTAAATACAATTTAAGTAACGCTTGCATTTTGCTTAAATCCAGTTGTAAAGGAGTTAATTGATATGATGGAAAACAAAGGAGAAACCTCCAGTCGATTGGAATGATTAGTGTGTACACTACTGTACCTTTTATTTCCAGAAAATCAGAACACTGTAGTGTTCTATAGTGACGATAGTAAACATTCTTCACAAACAACAGAAACAGAATAAGCCCTTTACCGTAAATCTGGTCCGTTCGTTGATATTCAGAGGGCAGGTGTCATTCGCCAGCTTATTGGACACAGCTTTTCGTCTTTAAAATGTGGATGATTGATAAGTAGAAATGGTGTAGAAACCTCAAAACAAAATATCAACACTGAAATAGACCCTGCCAAATACTTGGGATCCGGAAACCTGTGGCGAACGGGAGATCCAATTGGAGTGAAACTTATAAGAGAAGATGCTATCATTAAAATTTATGTGTCAGAACCGGATTCGGCCCCGGTGGGGAAGTTGGAGGTGGGGTCCTGGAAATTGTGTGGCAAGCCTAGGGGTCAAACGAGTGGAGCGATCGGAATGAAACTTGGGATGCGGAAAGTTCATGTGCCCTAGATGATCTATTTTGGGTCCCGACCGGATCAGACCTCGGTGAGGGGATTTGAAGGGGGAGTAACGGAAATTTACCGGAAGGGATCAGATTCGATTGAAACTTGATGGATGGTAAGAAAAAATGCCGTAGATATTCCTTCAGCCCAAGCTGATTTAAAACGGATACGTCATCTGAATTTTATTAGAGCTATGTCTCGGCCCTTCTTGGCAAAGGGCCCTTCTTGAAGGGGGGAGGGGGGATTGTTTGGCACGCCTAGCGATCAAACCAGTGGTACGGTTGAGATGAAAAGTCATATGAAAGTACACAGCTCGTATGCTCTAGAAGATCTAGGTATGAGCAGATGCCCTAGATCAGGTCGGTATCCAGGCATTTATTTTGAGGGGGGGGGGGGTCTACCGGCGGTTTGGACCTGAACCATAGCAAAGAGTAAAGAAAAGATATTGATCTGAGGTTAAGGCCTATAAAAAACGACCCCCGCCCCTGGATACGGCCCTGCCCTTGATGTGCCAGCTCTAGGACTGACTCCCTAGCGTTATGTTGCTCTGAGGACTGAGACTGAACCGCATCTGGCGACGATAGAGAAGTTGGATAGTTGAGAGTAACAAGTAACCTCTTCGCACGGATAAAGTTGCATAACTGTTATTTCTGACCAATGGGCTCCTCAGAAGCAATACGCCGAAGACTGATCCGGCCGGAAAAGGTCTTATTCTCACCCCCGCGCGACCGGGGCAGCTTCAGTTGGTTAGCAACCTCGGCAACGGCCAGTCGCTCTGAGATAGTGCAGTTTTGACAAGGCGTTTAAATCAGTTCCCGTGAAAGTTTGTAGTTATGAAGATAGAGGACATTTTGGTGAAGCTTTTTAAAGCAAAGTATGAAGAAGTGGAAGAATGGAAAGTTTGGAATGAGGTGAAAGTCAGTGATTTAGATAGAGCGTCCGCTCTGGAAGCATCCCTTAGTAGGATTGACATGGACGAGGAGAAGTTATCGGTACTGCTAAGAGAGGATCCAATATCCGTGGAGACGGCGCAGATGCTGCTCAATTTTATATTACTGGAAGCAGGCGAGGGAGAACCACCGAAGAAGAAAAATAAAGACGACGAGAAGGTAAGAGAAACATAAGAAACAGTTGAAAATGATTTCCCAGAGCCAGAGCAAGAGACCAAAAAAAAAAAAAAAAAGATAATCACTCAAATAGTGTTCGAAGTCGTAGATATTTACATAACCCATTTTGTTTTGTTATTTTCACCTACATTTGTCTTTTGTTTTTTAAAAAAAGAAAAGAGCACTAAATTCTTTTTCGTATTAATGAATGATGGGGTTAAGGGTGGGAATTATTTTGATGTAGTATATCAGATGGTAATATATTATATGTTAACACCTTATCTGTTTTGTAAATTGGTCGCTTGCTCCGGCTTAGTGGGAGGTCCCACCCCCTTGGTGGGCGCAGAATCGCAAATGCTCAAAGCCGCATAGCAAGGCAACGTAAAAGGGACGTATGCTTCTGAAGTGTACAGCTCCCTTTTGCACAACACAAGTTCAATGGCCGGCGAAAGGGAAAAGGTTATGTCCCCCCCCTTCGTAGGCGTGAATAGCCCGAAAAACACCTGGCAAGGCAGCGTAAACGGAACGTTTGCTGGGGATTACCCTTCCAATTACCGGCGGAAAGGGAAAGGGTTATTTAATGGGAAGACGGAAAGGGCTCATTAGATGATTACGGCGAACGTTTAAACCTGGATGTACTGATTGACGTATTCGGTTTTGTAACAAGACGATTTGTTGGCGTATCCAGGCCGTAACTGGAGGTACTAAATGAAGTATCAAGGCCGCAACCGGCCAATTTCTGGCGTATCCAGGCCGTAACTGGAAGTGCTGGCTATCGTATTAGGGCCACAACAAGGCATATCCAGGCCGTAACTGGATGTACTGACTGGCTTTTCCGGGCCGTAATCGGATAGTTGAGGGCCGCAAAAAGGCATATCCAGGCCGTAACTGGATGTACTGACTGGCATTTCCGGGCCGTAATCGGACAGTTGGGGGTAGCATCCCCGGGACGTAACTGGATGGCCGGATTGATTTTTCGGAGCCCATTGGGCGGGATTGACTGGGCTGTTTGTGAACTTTAACTGGGCAAGATCTGGACGTTCAGACGAGGCAGAATCAAACTCTGTCAGGAACACCGCTAATTCTGAGTTATTTGCTCCTAGGAAAAGCCGGAGCCTGAAGCGGGGCCAAGTGGTTGGCGGGAGGCATATGAGAAGCTTGAGAGACAAATGGAGGCGATCCAGGGCCAGAAGTCTGCGTATACAAGGGAGCAACTAAGATCGGAATTGGTCACGGAAGCCAGAAAATCACCGGACGAAGCCCGTCCGGGGCAAATCCTTTCGCTCGCAACGCAGTATGCGGAATCGACGAGAAAGGAGGTAGGCTCAGACGCGGCGGAAATAGTGTTTCAAAAAGTAGAGTCTTTACGCAGGATGAAAGGAGAGCTAGGTTTTCAAAGCCTCGTCATACGTTTGTTTGGCAAGAAAGCGGAAATTGAAGTTTGGGAGGCGGAAGAAAAATGCAGAAGGATGAGCCAGTTCGCGAAAAAACGTGACTTCCGCGAATCGAAGAACAGCAGAAGAGATCAATTTCACTTCAGTTCAAGAGATCAATTTAATTTCAGTTCAGGGCTTTGTTTCAAATGTTCGAAGCCGGGGCATCGAGCGCGAGAATGCCCGGAGTCAGCGAAATCCGTCTCGAAACCACCCACACCAGGAAAATTATGAAAGTGCGTTATTTTCTGGGGAGTTTTATAAAGATCGTAGTTGTTTCCTTTTTTAGCTGATTATGCCATGTATATGAAAAAAAAAAAAAATGATAAATAAACGGATAGACGATCGACAGTTCGCGAAACTACTGGAGTTCCCACTTGTCCGAAAAGCCCCCCCCCCCCCCTCATACGGGTTATCGTCCGGGAATACAATTCGTCAAGGCTAGTTAATATGTAGGGTCAACTGAACCCATTTTTTGTTTTATTCTTAGGGCAAAAACATCGAATGGTGGGTGGAAGGGCTTCTCAACATCAAAGACCCAGAGAAGTCTTCTTCAAAGTGTACGAAGAGCGTACGGATCGAGGATGTTCTATCAGGGAGTTTCAATGTGGAGGATCATCCCTATAGGGGGAAGCCGGAATTTGTAGCTGTGAATTTGAGACGTCACTTGCCCGTGTGGGAAGAATTGGCGAAAATCGCTGGAGAGGACCCAAAATGGCGACAGGTTTTAAGTTGGATAGAAAAGGGTTTTCCAGTACCGGACCATTTCATAAAGTTTGAAGGGGAGTACCTGAAAAAGAAGTACGACTCCCAATGTCCCCCACCGGTAGAGTTAAAAAATGCACGAAATACAGATGATTTTGAACAATTCGTCACAGATACCATTAAAGAGAAAATATCAAACGGATCGGTTTCAGTCTGGGGACTAAGAGGGCAACACCGGCCCCCACATTTAGTGCTTCCCCTAACGGTTGAACCTGAGAAACCGAGATTGTGCTGGGATGGCAGATTTTTGAATTTGTGGACACAAGATAAGCCATTTCATCTAGACGGTTTACCTGAAATAAGAAGCAATGTTAAAAAAGGGTCTTTCATGAGCAATTTAGACGAGGTATCAGGATACGAGCACGTTCCTGTGTCGCCAGAATCTCGACCTTATTTGGGGTTTTATTGGCAGGGGGTATATCTCGTTTGGAACACAATTCCTTTTGGATTCAAACTATCGGCTTTTGTCTATCAAAGGATCGGGACTTTGCCAGTGGCGGTGATGAGAAACAATGGGAAGTTCGTCATCAGATATCTAGACGATACGTTTACTTGCGGAAAGGACTATCAAGAAGCAAAAGCCGTAATAGATCAAATGGTAGTACTGCTGACGCAGCTTGGTCTTTTCTTATCTGAAAAGTCCGTCATTGAGCCGTCAAAAACCCTGAAATATTTAGGAATGATCATAGATACTAACATCGGGGCTTTTTTAATACCTGACAAAAAGGTAGACAGAATTATTTCTATGATAGATGACATCACTTCGAAGGCGAGAATTTCGGTTAGGACATTGCAAAGATTTTCCGGTAAGGTTATGGCTCTCCAGCCGGCTTTCCCTCACGCAAGGCTTTTTATTTCTAAGTGTGCTGAGGCGGTTGGCAGAGCAACAAAGGATAATGCGACTAATGTACCCATGTCGGACGATCTCAAGGGGGAGATTGAATTTTGGAGATTCATTCGGGATGCGCCGTTAGTTTTCCCGTGGCAGGACGAAAGTCATGCCATTATTAGTCCGTATTCGGATGCATCTAATTTCGCCTGGGGAGGGGCATATGTTTGCAACGGCGAAAGCAAAGTGGCGCGTGGATACTGGGAAGATTCCGATCTGGGCTTTCCAATTGCAGTGAAGGAAGCCGAGGCCCTCATTCGAGTTCTCAAGGCAGGAAAGGAAGATTTTGAAAATAAACGGGTAATAGCGCAGGTGGACAACCAGGCCTTAATCTCGCGCTGGAGCACGGGGGCTGGAACCTCTTCAAGAATGGAAAGCGCAGTGAAAAGCTTGTTTTTCACGTGTATGAATTTCAATATCCGTTTGACGTTAAAGTATGTAAGCACAGACTCCAATTTGGCGGATGAGCCTTCCAGGGTTTTGTCTGATTTAGACGTAACGTTAACCCGGCGGACATGGGCGGAAATAGAGAATACCTTCGGCAGGGAAAAACCCCACGTGTTTGACCTCATGGCCTTAGACAGCAATGCCATGAGACAAAGTGATGGGGAAAAATTACCTTTTTTCTCGCCTTTTCCTCAAACACAATGCAAGGCTGTAGACATGTTTGCCCAGCGTTTACCATCAGGAAACGTATACATTTTCCCCCCGACAAAGTTGGTTAGTCCGGTACTGAACTGGCTTAAAGAACAGGACTGCAAATCCGCAACAATTGTGATTTTCCTCCCAAAAGACACTCCAGTCTGGTGGCCGGTGTTATTGAATTGTGCGAAGCAATGGCTTCTTCTAGGGAAGAAAGGCGAAAGGGGGGTAATACGAAATCCGAGCAGTAAAGGTTTTGTTGACGGTGCTCTAAAATCAAGCCTGTATGCTGTGCAAATCGGTTTTTAAATCGAACCAATTATTTTGTTGTATTGGGATACGTACAATAAACTGTTTAAAATTTCAGTACTGGTTTTGATTTTAGGTTTTCCGCCAGGAAATAGAGGAGAGAAGGCTGGATTTGCTCGAGGCCCAATCGAAAACAAAATACGGGAAGCGCAAGAAATCACTTAATATGCAACTAAAGGAATTCTTGTCATTTTGGCATTCAACCGATTTTGATGTGGCAAGTGCTGAGCCGGAGGACATTGTTCGTTTTCTAGTGCACAAGGACAAGAACGGGCAAACATACATCCACACGGAGTCCTGCAGGCTAGAACACGAAGTTCCTGACAATTGCCGCTGCCCAAAACGTTTAAGCGCCAACACTGTCGCGTCTTTGGTAGGAAGTTTATCCGCGCTATACAGAGAAATAGGGATAAACACCCCTTGGAATATTCAGCAGCGAATAGGAAACCCTGTTTTATCATATCAGTTGAAAGAATATGTCAGGGCAGTGACAAAAGAGCAGCAACAAGCCCTAATAGCCCCAAAGCAAGCCATTCCGTTTTCATTTGGCAAGTTGCGATGCTTAGCCCAACATTTAGTCCTAAAAGCGCGTATCGAAAAGAATAGTTTAGAAAAACTGAAATATTTAAGAGATTTGGCCTTTTTTCTTGTCCAGTTTTTTACGTTGAGTAGAGCGGAGGACCTGGCGCGCACCCACATATCAGCAGTAAGGGAATCACCATCGCAGGGATACGTTATCGTTCAGTCGGAGGGAAAAACTATTAAGGATGTGGGTGGCCGGGTTTTAGCTGTAGAAAAGTTTCATGAACGTTCAATGTGTCCCGTCGGGGCACTTAAAGGATACGTCCAAGATATGCAAAGGGAAGGTGAGTCGGTTACAAACGGCTATCTCTTCCGACGTTTCGAAACTTCTAGGCATGAGGCAAGGAGAATGGACTACGCAGTTGCAGCAAAAAGGCTAAAGAAGCATCTCGGCGATTTAAAGTTATACGGGGGCGAAACACCTCACAGTATTCGGGCGGGTGCAGCCATTTATATGTTGGAAGCTGGTGTCCCAGAGGATACTGTCCAGGCATATGGAGGATGGAAGACAAAATCGGTTTTTGAGAATTATACAGGCGCAAAAAAATTGATACAGTGTAAAAAGGCAGAAAATGCTCATTTAAAGTTTAAATCTCGAGTTGGGCTTCCCAAGATTTTTGATACTTAGGTTAAGGTGTTGTTTATTTATTACACGTGTTTGAAATGTTTACCTGAAACAACGTTTTTTCTCGCTTCTTTTGTTTTTAATTGAGGATTGGGTAGTATAAAGCGGGGTGTAGAGGTATAGATAGGATAAGACGGTAGTGGGTCGTGAGGGTATACTCTCCATTCCTCATCTGCTGACCCGTAAGAGGAGGGGGTGGGAATATATTACTATTCTCACCCCCGCGCGACCGGGGCAGCTTCAGTTGGTTAGCAACCAAGGTGGCGGTGGGGAACGCCAGGGGGAGTGATACTGATTTGGGGTTTCACTGAAGTAAAAAAAAGAAAAAAAAAAAAAAAAAGAAAGGAGGGAAAAAGAAAAGTGAAAGGAAATGAATGTAGTCGTATTCATTAAAACACAGAGACGCGGATTTAAAAAAAAAAAAAAAAGAGAAAAAGGCGCACGGGAATTGATTTAATGATACCCCCTCGGGGTCGGCAGTAAGCCAATACTCTCTCATGAGGGTATACTCTCCATTCCTCATCTGCTGACCCGTAAGAGGAGGGGGTGGGAATATATTACTAACATGGTACATGCAAAAATTAGAAAAGTGTCGTTAGAGTGGATAAAAATAATATAGGAATTTCGAAATTTTGGTAGTGATAAGGAACGGAACGGTTAGGGTCAGTCATAGTCAATCAGTAATTTAGGTAAGTCAAACCGGCGTAGCCGAAAGTTGGTTTCTCGTCATTCTGTCAATGACTATGAAATACACATGTACAATTGCGAATTAATTGTCTCGTTACAGTTATAATGTACAAACTAGCGAGCAATAAATTTGAACCTAATGAACTGGAACTAAGTTGGGTGCTTCAAGAATGCTTGCTAGTAAAATATTCCAGCTCAAGGCTCAGAGCAATGAGAGATCCCTGAAATTGCATTATTTGCCTAGAGTATGAATGAAACTGAGTAATTTTCAAATTTTGGTTTTGTGGTATAGCAGTGCAATTTGGCACAAGTCTTGTTTTAAAATAATTGGCGAGCTGCGACTGTTAGCCAGAACGATGACTTGTAAGTATTTTGGAATAACTTCGTCATTAATGAATAATTAGTGACTCAGCAGCGTCCATAGAGGTACTAGTCGCTTAGAAAAATGGCTACTTCGGTTTGATGATTACGGTGAAAGGTAAAAAGGAATACACAAGGAAAAACTAAACGTTTGAATTTGACGTTATAATCTTATTTAAAAAATTTTTGCTTATTTTTTTTGTTTATGTTTGATAATGGAATTCACAGTGTGTAGGCTATTATTTAGTGTTTTTTTGTGTTTTTTAAGTGATTTGTACAAAATGACTTGATTTGTAGTTCATTTTGGATTTGCATCTTTATTATCTCTCGCAAAGCGTTGCCTCTACGACACTGCCCAGAATCCAGAATCTTACGGGGTGAAACGCCCCGGACATTTTGTACTGGCTGTAACCGGAAATGTGGGTCCGGAAAGAAAATCCGGTATGTCGAGCTTGGCTGTAAAAGTGTACTTTGGTCAGTAAATCAAAGTAACGGTAGAACGATCATACATTCAAATCTCTTGACAGCCATCTGGCAGCTATGGTATTTTTGAACCCGAGGCCAAACAGCACATAGTAAATTCGGAAAGTTCGTTTTGCGAACTTCGTATCGGATTCTTGTACACAAATTTGCATGGTTAGGCTACGCTGCGAAGAGGCAAGACGACACTCTCTTGCAAGACTTATTTGTTCTTGACGATCGTAACTTTACACAAGAAAGCAATCCTGACAACGTTAGCGATGAAGATTTCGCATTTCCTCCCCAGCAATAAACAATCGTTTGGTTCTCAGCAGGCTTCGGTAAATTAGGGCGTGGCCTTATCTGTATCCAGTCACGATAATTTTTCGTCGACACATCAGACGCTTTGCGTCTTGCGTGACGGCATCATCAAGAACATCTCTTTCCATTGATCGTGTGGTAGGAGTGTAGGACTCGGAAGGAGAAGTTAAGGATCAGTGAAATCAGAAAGAAACGCTATCGCGCCATTGTTGATGTTTGAAGGATCACTGAAAAAGGCAAAATACGAAAATGTAGTTTAGAACCGATTACAAGGCTTGATCAATTTGAATTTATTCTCAAAATTCCTTCACGGGCGAGCCGAACATTGAATTTTTCGTCATAAATATAACAACATCAGCATCTTTGTCATAAATTTGTCGTAAATAATAACCTTATATACAATTTGAATCACTGTATGTGATAATTTACAACTACACTTATATCATAACTAAAAATCAAATAACTATAACAAAAAAACAAGAGTTACGACGAATTATACATTTCGACGAATGACGTTTGGGTTTGCAAACACGACGAAAGTGCGTAGTTAGTTGCTCCGCTATTCCCGGATCGCGATTTATATTTGTGTGAAAGATCTTTCAAATTTATGATAGCTCTGTGTAATTTCAGATAATTAAACAACAGCATCAAATTGCCTTCTGACAATAAATAAACTTGCAAGGCCGCTAGTTCTGGGATTACTTGAAGTTATTTTGCAGCCAGGCAAATAGCACTGTATTTGATTTTCTGTTGTTCGCTATTTTATAGTAGGAATAACCACGTCCTCGATGAAATTCAAATTGCTGGTCTGACTGTGAATTTTGTCTTGTCGTGGTCCATATTCTCAACGTCACTACGAAAGTGAGAAATTAAGAAATACAAACTACTAACAGAGTCGAAAGTCAGTGTATTCGAGTACAAAATACAGAATCTGGCTTTTCAGTTAAACTTTAAAGAGTGACACGGTTTATTCATTATGGTTTTTACATATTCACTTACTGGTCATTATTCATTTAATTCAGCCAGGTGGATTTTCCTTGGCTGAGGAGTTTGACAAAATCCTTCACCGGAAATGACCGGAAACTAGTCTCATAAGATTTATCTGTTTTGATGAATATTTTTGGAACGAAATGTGTTGCCATCAGTCATGTGGTCCAGAAAGCTTTGCGGATTAGGATATCGTGTTCTATTTTGACTGGCATGGGCCAACCACTATTTGATGGGTCATCGATGCAGCCACTGCATCCGTGACCACAGTAGAACAAACTGTCCATCTTGACCCAAGTAGAAATTCCCTGCTAGATTCGTAGCTAGGCCCAAAATTTTAACTCTGGGGTTTTACGTTACGAGAACTACATAGGCTTCTTGCGTCAACGTGACGTCCGTAAGGGTCTCAGTATGAAGGAAATACCTAGGAGCATTTTTCAGTCATACACTCGTCAGAAGTTTCATAACACATAGCGCATAACACTTTCAAGAATAACACCTTTTCACTTAGAAATAAAGTGTTATGACCAATTAAGCTTACGCTTTTTCGTGCCTAGATCTCCAACAACACCTTCAATTGGTAAAAATACTAACGGGAACGAAAGAAACATAACAGATAACATCCCAATGTGTTATCTGTTGAAACCGGGCATCCTTCTGTTGTCGTTATGTAACTTCTGACAGTGTAGTATTCTTACCAATTGAAGGTGTTGTTGGAGATCTAGGCACGAAATAGTATAAACTTAATTGGTCATAATACTTTATTTCTAAGTGAAAAGGTGTTATTCTTGGAAGTGTTATGCGCGATCTGTTATGAAACTTCTGACAGTGTAAGGGGCAATCGTAGTTTTTACCCAGGAACACCTCTGACATCTTTCACTGCCTCTCAGTGCTGTGCATGAACCTCGATCATCGTTTGTAGAATCATTTAACCCACATCACAGCCCTCATTATGCTCTTCTTCCAGTTGCCTAGTTGTTTTTGTTTTTTCTTCTTCTTTGTTAGTGTTCCGGCTTGCGGTTGTCAGTTTTCACCGTTTTTGGGATCCCAAAACGTAAGTGAGGATATCTATGACGCCGCAAAAGTTGTTCCGTCTGTCCGTCCGTCTGTAAGCACGATAACTCTCGAAGGGAATGAGATATTCTGATAAAACTTGGTGGGAGGATCGTTCGGGTCAAGGGAAAGGTCGAGTTCATAGATGGGATCTGTAGCCCTACATTTAGGGGTGGGGGAGGGGGTTCAGATTAAGGGACACACAGAATATTTTTGAATAGCTAATGAGATAGTCGATTAAGGGGTAAGAAAACATACTGAACACGAATATGAAAACCATTTTCTACCCGGATAAGTAGTTCGCCCGGAATCCGGCCATAACCGGCAAATTTGTTAAACGCAAAAGTTGAGTTAAATTTTTGTTTGAAGTGGATTAGATGCTAGATATAGGGGCAAAGAGATACGTTGAATTCGTTTTTGAGCTTTTAGTTTTTCGCCGGGCAGGTAGTTACGGAATTTCGCCGAAAACGGAAAATTGGCACAAGTAAGGCAGGATCGTTTCGGTCGGTTCCGTTAAAATGGATATGACTTATAGGGGTAAACACACATGCTGAATCCATATCTGAACTTGGTTTTCTCAGATGATTAGTTATTTGGCCTAAATTTCAAGAGTAAAAATGTTCAAGGAGTCTGGCGAAGACTGGATCTGGCGAAGACAAAACCTAATAGTCTGGATCAAACATTCAATTTTTGGGATCCCATCGAAACCTTTGGTCTTGTTGTGTATGTTTGCGGGGTTCGTAACTCGTGAACTGGGGCAAATATCAAGTTCAAACTGGGTGTACTTGTTGGTGCCCAAGTGGTGGAGAGCGACGACAGAATTTCGTGTACCTAGAGAACCTAGGGCCTGTCTTATCTCATTATCTCTTACACCCTCACGGTTCAAGGGCAACTACTGGGACCAGACTGCCCATTGATGTAAATTCGTTTAAAGGTTGGAAGTAGGACGATGCGAGTCGTATACTTGCTTATCCTAGAATCTGGAAATGCTTATTTGAGTTGTACCCCCCCCCCCCATCCCGGTTCGTGTGGGACTGAGCCAGGGCCGTATCCAGGAATTTATTTCGGGGGGGGGGGGGGTTTGCTCGCGGAATTTATTTCGGGGGGGTTTTGTCCACGGGTCGGACCAAAAAGTACAAAAAATACATAGATCAGAGGTTAAAACCTGCAAAAAACTATTACTTTTGTGGGTTTCGGGGGGGGGTTGAACCCCCTAACCCCCCCCACTGGATACGGCCTGGGACTGAGCCCATTGAAGCCGAAGTTCATGGCGAGGTTCATGGCTTGAAAACGGTCGAAACTTAAAGGACCTCTCTTGCTTATTATGCCTTTTATAACATACCTAGCTCCCTTGTGGAATTATAAGCTTCAAAAATCCCCACCTTTCTCCATTGTTTCGTTTGGTGCTCACGAGTTTTTAGCGCTTTTTCTGCAGTGCCGAGTTTTGCCCGTCACACAACGCAAGGTTTGACGGAATCTCAAAGTCCGCTGACAATTCTTTCATATATAAGGATATGAGAGTCTTCTGTTTTGACTAATTTTATTTGCTTAGTTTTTCCAACTTTTTAACCACAGCGCGTTCAGTTTTCAAACGTTTTGCGCCCAGCCGCCGCGTCGGAGAGCAGGAGTGCTGGATAGAATCGACAAGCGCTAACAAGAAAATGGCTTATTTCAGGTGGAAAGTAATGACATTTTCGAAAAGCGTTTCTTCGGGACGGTTTCGTAGGGAGAAGATCGTTTCTAGTAAGAGTTGTCCTTTAATGTTCTTTGGGTTCATAGGGTTTAGAAGCATCTTTTGGGGTTTCGCTTTCCTCACCCTCCTGTTCATAGACAACTCGGTCAATGAACTTGAATTTGTGACTTGACAACGGTTTGGGTCAGGACGACAAAAATGGTTGTGCTGAGTCGATTGAAGTTGGTTTTGGATCTATTGAGTAATAAGCAATATAACAGCTGCAGTCTTAAATATCAGTATGGAAGAAGTTTATCTTTGCGAATATTTTCAACGTCTTCTTTCACTTATATCTCAGTTCTTGCTCAAGATCGGTTGCTGCGTTGGACAAGAATGTTTCATGCCTGAAAGCTGGCACCCACAAGTACTGGTTTGTGAAGCTAAAGGTTGGATTAGGATTAGTTTTGATACGGACAATAATATAAACTGCTTCACTGGGAAATTGGCCAATAAGAGACGGCTCATTCTTGCGTTGATACACACTTATGCCTAGAATTCAGCGAACAAAAAAAAATGCCGTCCATCCAAAATAGGTAATGGAATGCTAATTGCCAGAGATGTTAAGTCAAAGATAAACTGTCGACGGTACAACCAATCTCAGTAGGATGAGATCATCCACTGTATATGGGATAGAATATGGCGCTCAGAGCAAATGGCATGTCCAAAATTCAAAAATGGTCGCACGAAGCTAGTGTCGAGGCTTGAAGCTTAAAGTTTAACCGAATAGTGCTGAGATACGACAGTCTAATTATCCGTCACTTATTCTCTTAAATAGGCTTGAAGACCCGATGAAAATGCGTTACGTTGTTGCTCAGCTATTCACATAATCGATTTACATCTAATAAACTTTTCTTTTCGGACTTGTTATACCTCTATGTGATTTTACATCAGTGCTTTAAATATTTACCAACTACAACGTTAAACGATTGCCAAAAAATAAATTTATCTTGAGTCACACGCAATAGCGGGCTTTCTTTAGCTTTGCTTGGTTATGGGGGGGCTAGCATTGAATATTCTGAATGTCACTAAAAGAAGCTCAGGGTGAAAAAATACAGAAGAAATCCCTTGGCAGAGTCAAAATAATTCAGTGCATTCGGGTCCAAGATATAGATAGAAGCTGGCTTTTCAGTTAAACTTTAACTGAAAAGCCAGATTTTTTTTGCCTTGCAATTTTTCTGTGTTGAGGGTTCAAGGTTATCCGCTGCTGAGAGCAGGGTAAAACCAAAAATAACTTCAATAAGACGAATCATACCCAACAATATCACATCCGCTAAATAATTATACATCAAACCGAAAGCAAGGCCAAGGCACAGTCACAATTAAACAAAAATAACTATATAAAGAAGAAACAAAATATACAAAGATGGGAATATCGGTAGACAAAAATATAAATAACAAAATAAATAAATAGGGATCAAGGCCGTATCCGGGGGGGGGGTATGGGTTCGACCCCCCCCCCCGAAACCCACAAAAGTAATAGTTTGTTGTGGGCTTCGACCTCTGATCTATGTCTTTTTGTACTTTTTGGTCCGACCCGTGGGCAAAACCCCCCGAAATAAATTCCGCGGGCAACCCCCTCCCCGAAATAAATTCGTGGATACGGGCCTGATAGGGGTTAATAATTTTTCACTATGAGCGTCTCGTAGTTATGTTGAGAATTGGGTACTTATACTTAACGAAAATGGAACTGAGTCAGTATAGGCAGTATTGAGCATTAGGACAGGCCAGTGCTTTCTGGGGTGGCCCTTATGTTGTTTATATTATTATCCGTTCAGTAAACTCTCTCTCTCTCATTAGGAAGCCAGTTTTGATCGAAGGGAAAAAACAAAACTGACCAGTAGGATGAGAGACCTTTGGTCTCTGTTTTGTGGCAAAAATTACAAACGTGCAATGTTTAACACGAGTTCCGGGCGTTCCGGCCACTGGTATTTTCGTCCCGCGTGCATAGGTCTAGAAAAGTAGTTCAAGTTCACTATGATACGTAGTACGTTCATATGATAAGTAAAGCTCAACTCTCAAGCTCAAATGATGTTTTCACGGTAAAATGTTTCAGTAATATCGTAGAAACGGATATTTGACGCAAAATATTATTTGAGAACCGTGGGCGCCGTGGATAAAAAGTGGGGAAAGCCGAGCAAAAGAAAGGGAGTCCTAAACTGGCTTTGCCAAAATTGGCTTTGCCGAAAAAGCGCTAAAATATTGTATTGAAATGTGCGAAACGAAACAATAGCGACGGATGATAATTCCTGAAGCTTCTAATTCAGTAGCGGAGCCAATGATAATACAAAAGGCAGAATAAATAAGAATTTGGATTGGAAGAATGGATCACCTTAGTTTTGTTTTTAGCTCCGAAAATAGTTATCATAAATTGCCGTTAATGGGAATGATAAATTAAGAACTTAACATCAGTGTTTCAGCGTTCTTTTGACATCAAAAATGAAAGTAAAAATCCTTTGGTGCGATTTGTTATTTCTTTTTAAATGTTATTTTTCCTCTGTTGAGATATTTCGTACGGCCATGAAATTAATGCAAAATACCGGACGCCGTATCATGGCAAAAGAAGAGCGTAAAATAAGCAAAAAGGAAAAGATTAAAAATAATAACAGTTTGTTGCGTCAGTTTGTTCTTCATGTGACTTCAATTAGACTACTGTTTGCGGTCAGTATTGTGAATGAATATTTGTTAGGTTTGATTTCCATCATATTCTTTTGCACCGTTCACAGTTAGACGACCTTCACTCGTAGCGCCGAATTGGCACTAAATACGTCGACCATTACAATTAACGGGATAAAATAACTTGGAGATAAATAATCAAACATAAACCATTCGCTTAGGAATCTACCAGATCTTTGCTAATTCTGTCTGTAAAATATGGTACAAAAGAATTCAAATACCGGTTTGTACGGCCCTTCACTGTCACCGAGAGGTTCGTCCTGTCATCGTGTGTTCTATAAATCCTGTAAAACAAATCCCTAAACCATGCCCGTGTCACTGCTGCTGTCCACCACTCTAGTCCCAGAAATACTTAAATCTCTTGTGTTCTAACGTTTCTATTTCCGCGTTGCTTGGAGGTCAGAGTAGCTGATTCATCTGCTGGAAGACATTAACACGATTTTTTTATTTGGATCTTTATTATCCTAACTGAATTCCTCCGGTCTGTAAATTGAATTAGTTATATTGTTGTAACCCGCGACAATGGAGAAGAAAAACAAACGAAATAGAAATAAAAATCCACAGGTTTAGATACATATCTGTCTACACGTGACAGGTGCAAATGTATTCACTTGAACCGAAAAACAAAAATAACACTACGGAGATAATTTAAATCTCTTTTCTTGTTCGAAATTGGTTGCATTGTGGGATAAGAATGTGTCATGCCTGAAATCTTGGCCGATGTTGGTGATGACCCACACGAGAGCAAACGAGTTGCTATTATAGTTTTGTATCAAGAAGCTAACGATTGTTCAAGTTCATTCAAGTATTTTAGTTTTTACACAAAAATATAAATACACTAAACAAGCACTGTGGAGGATAAAAATTCGAGCATTATAAAATGTACCTTAATGACAACAACTACGTACCCTATAAATCTAACAAAATATAATACAACTTAATTTATCTGGCCTGTATAAAATGACCTGCTATCTACCAAATAAATAAATAAATACTACCCTCTTGTGAAAAAAAAACAAACAAATAAAATTACAAACCATTTGACATGAGTAAGCGAGAATGCGTACAGCAGAAACCAACCACACACGAAACAATCATTCAATTGGATTTCGACTATTCTGTCCAGATTTTGATACGAACTTTAACCATCGCTATTTATGTCCGATCAGGCGGCAGATGTTGACGATGTCGTGTTACTATAAAATATTTTTTTTCAGGTCACAATACGAGACTTTCTCCTGCATACCTGTCATCTAGAGGTTGAAGCTGGAAGTGATGCAATTGTTTACGATCAGAGTACTGTCTCTCCTCAACAGGTGGCCACAGATAGTTTTTTGCATGTTCTTCTGGATAAACTACAACCCCTATTCCGGAGGGTGGTCCTCCTGGAAGGTAGGCCTGACAGTTTATTTTTTGCACTCTATTCACGTTTTGTTTGTGCAGTGCAGAGCAAAATAACACTAGGGAGTAGCGCCAAGACCTATGCTTTCCATTCTTTACAAACGGGCCACATTCGGCGCGACGCCCACTACGCTTGCGACATTTGAAGCGAGACAAACTTGCGGGCCAAGAAATCTCTAGTAAAGCAAAGGTATAGTCTGCACGAACCAAGGAAAGAATGGAGGTTGCATCATTTTTTTGCTATGTTCAGAATATGAAGTTGCTGGAGCCAGCGCTGGTGCACGACTGATTGAGTTTGAGTAGGGACGTTCAGTAACGCTAGTGGTGCTTGTGTCGCTGCTATTCGAGTGTGTGTCACTTTTTCCAAGTCTTGGCGCTACTCTCTAGTGTTATTTTGCTCTGGTGCAGTGGGTAGAAAAGTATAAATAAGTGTGTCATTAACAGGTTGCACCAGAGCAAAAGAACACTAGGGAGTAGCGCCAAGACCATTGCTTTCCATGCTTTATAAACGGGCCATACTCGTAGCGCCGCCCACTACGCTTGTGGCATTTAAAGCGATACAAACTTGCGGGATTAGAAAATTCTAGTAAAGCAAAGATGCGGTCTGCACACACCAAGGTAACAATTGAGGCTGCATCATTTTTTTGCTGTGTTCAGAATATGAAGTTATCGGAGCCAGCGCTAGTGAGTGACTGAATGAGCTTCAGTAGGGACGTTCACTATCGCTAGTGGTGCTAGTGTCGCTACTATACGAGTGTGTGTCACTTCTTTGAAGTCTTGGCACTACTCCCTAGTGTTATTTTGCTCTGGGTTGCACACCTTGACTAAGCAGCCCGATGAAAAATTAACCGTGTAGTTGCATGGTGGTCTTACGAAAAAGTTGCATGTATTTATAAGTATCAAGAAAAAATAATCAGTAAGAACTTCTGTCTTTAGTCGCATGCAGCGACTATGAAAACCCCGACAGATCTGAGCGGACCTGGAGGTGTTTACTCTAGCTTTGAGCTGATGTTGATACCCGTTTACTCCTCTTCCGTCTTCACCGTTGCCTATCGCACAAGAAATATCGAAAGAGGCGAGCAGGAGGCGTACTCCGCGCGCTGATCCTCCACAGCGCGTCCACAGAACCAATCAGTATTGACTTCTAGATTTCCTCTTTAGCAACTTACCGGCGATCTAGCTATTTGTAGAGGTAACGAAACGTGATGTGGCGCGAAGCCGCTCGTTTGCATCGGGAGTCGGTCGTATTTGCTTTACTCAGCATGTTTGTATGACCGAGATAGGGAGACAGCAGTTCTGTCTCGTTATTTGTTCTTGGTAGTATGGAATACTTCTGATTCAACATGCCTCCGACTGGGTTAATCTTAAGTAGTAGTATCCGATAGCACCCAATCTTGATGTAATAGCATCCAGTTTTCTAGTAGTTGCATGCAGTGGCAACAGTTACTACTGCATGCTACTTTTTCATACAACTTCATACGACTAGCTCTAAAATAAATTTCATGGGGGGAGGGTGGTGCGTCGGGAAGGGCAGGATTCATCTTTTCCACGGGTAGAAAAATAGTGTGTCGTTAACAGGTTGCACACTTTAGAGTAGTTTGACTCGGGGGGGGGGGGGGGGGGGTCAGGAAGAGCAGGATTCATCTTTTATACTTTATGCCGGGTTTACATTTTGCGTTAATCCGAGCGTATTCAGACACTAGGAATAAAGAATCTCTAGCTGCAAAAACCGACGTACAGTAATAGCGACATTAGCGACAATCTTTTAGCATACTGTTTTTTTTTAATAATAAATTAAAGGACACCTGAACAATGAAACCATACTTGAACACACCATGGAAAATGCATTTACAGACATGGCCACGGAGAGCATTCTTCTTCCGAGCTTGACGTTTTCAAAATAGGGATGTTCGTTTCTGGAGGTTTGCACATGCAGAGTCCAAGACAAAAAGCGCAATTCATTCAAATCTTGTATAGCGCTGGCCGGATCGTATTGGAATTTCTTCTAGATATACGTTTGGGCTTAACTGGTTAAAAAATATTCCAGAAGAAGGGTTGATTGGAGACATTTGTTCATTTCTAAAACTGTTCGGTACTGAAATAAGGACAGATGCAAAATGGAGCAAAAATCATAGCTTGGAAACACTATTTCGTATTTGGATTGGGTTTTCTGCAGACAATGTTAACGGAAGTCATACAGATAGGGATGATACTTGGTACTCTTCATTTAGGTGTCCTTTAAGTAATAAGCTAAGCTCGGATCTTACGCAGTGTAATATGATTATAGCCTACTGACATGATATAGGTTCGGATTTGTAAAAAGCTACCGTTCCTTTGAACTGGAATGTGGACCCTTGATGATTTGGGAGGCTTGAGCGCGACGTTTTTCGTCTAGCTACCAATAACTGTCATGACTGGCTGGAATTTATGAACTGCGCTGGACCGAATTCTGGACATGTTCATATGCTGCTCGTGTTGACACCATAGCTTTTACCGGGAAGTTTAAACGTCAGCTTATGGTGGCAGTATTTTCGATTTCGGTGAGTTCGAGACATAAATACGCCTTGTTCGCTGACTAAGTTAACATTGTTGAAATTAAAAAAAAAGGCAAAGTCCATAAGTCGGAGCCTTGTTAGTGTAGACAATGAAGACAGTATAGACAATGAAGCTTTGACACGATATGAATTATTTGTATATATTAAGTGTTATTTTATGTATTTCATGACGCGTATAATTTGTTGACCTCCCAGGTTATTTTTTCCCTTGTGTAAAGATTTGTGTAACTATTTTACCAATGTAGCTTCATCCAAGAATAAGAAATCCATGTAAAAGAATATAGTCTTTGCAGCACAGTTACTTTGGGGGGTTTGTATTTTTGGATTGTTTGTTGTTGTTTTAAGATACGGGAAATGTCCAATTGTAAGCATAACTTCTCTTGATTTCTAGTATGTTGTCGTTTCGGCGGAATAAAAGAGTTTATTATTATATACAGTACAGGTATGCTTATTTGAATAGTTACCTAATGTGAACAGTGCAGTTTTGGGCTAAATGGTAGAATTAAGATCCAGAATACCTGTTCAGGTGTTTTCAGAGGCCCTTAATTACCTACTTTGGCTAACTGGTAGTTATCAGTAGTCACAGCGAGTGCATGAAAATGGCAAAGTTCAAAGTCAACAAACGTTCAGATAAGCATACCTCTACTGTATTTTGTTATAAATAGAGATTATTGTGAATAATTTCGTCTATCTTAGGCGGATTTCTGGAGTTTCGGTCGTCTTTTCGCGACCTGTGCGAGGATAAGTCCAAGAAGTGCCCTACCTTGACCTCGCTGTCGCAACCCTGCATGCCCGTCGGCAATATCGGACTGACGCGGATTTTACCCTTTTTGTACCTGGGATCCCAGCAAGACGCTCATGATAAGCGTCTTTGTCAGGTAAGCTCTTCTTTTTTAACACGTGAGCTGTGTTTTGTGCGACATTTACGTTCCCTCTTAAGCAGAATTCACCAGAGGTCGTCAAATTATTTGCCTGGCGTTGCGATTTTTTTTGGCTCGGAGCCGAAGCCTGACGAAGCTGTTTTTCAACGCCTGGCGTGACGAATATCGTCAGGCGTAGCGAAATTTGCTCTCTTTGTGGATTGGGCTTTAGAGCGATTTTCGCCTTTCGCTTTGTGAACGCGTCGCCGCAGGATGGGCCTTTGAAGGAGGTTTTAGCTTCGCTAAGTACTGTCATCGCTTCGTTGTCTGATAAAAGTACGGCCTTTGCAGGATTTCGGTCTTAGCAAAGCGATGTGCAAAAGACTTGAGCGAAATCCGCCTCTTATAAAAGTTGAACTGCAATTACAAAGAGCGATTTTCGCTTCTCGTTATGTCGTTGATTCTCCGCAGGATAAAATTATCGCCTTTTCATGAGAGTTCGGTGTGATTGAAGTGATGTCCGAAAGACGAAGCGAAATTGGCTTCTTGGAAGAGTTGAACTGTAATTACAAAGAGCGATTTTCTTCTCGCCTTCGCTGCAGTATAAAATGATGCCCTTTGCAAGAGAGTTCAGTCTAAGCGAACCGATGTGCGGAAGGCGAAGCGAAATTGGCTCCTTGGGAAAGTAGAACTGTAATTACCAAGCGAGATTTTGTCATCGCTTCTCTGCAGGATAAAATTACGGCCTTTGCAGGAGATCGAGTTCGGTCTATTTGAAGCGATGTCCTAAAGGCGAGAAGAAATTGTCCTCTGTGGGGGAGTTGAACTGTAAAGACCAAGAGCGATTTTGTCATCGTGTCATTTCAAGATAAAAGTAATAATGCCTTGGAGGAGATTTCGGTTTAAGAGAAGCGATGTGCGAAATTGCGAAGCGAAATTGGCCGCTTGGGAGAGTTGAACTGTAATTGCCAAGAGCGATTTTCGCTTCTGGTAAAGTCAGGTTTGGCTAAGGACTTTAAAGCGTATTTAAAGTCCAACTCCCTTGGGAGAGATGAACTGTAGTTGCCTGAGCGAGTTTCGCATCTGCTAGCAAGTTCAGGTCTGGCCTATTTCTCCCATAGCGAAAATCGTTTCGCCCTCGCGCGAAAACTTCGATTCTTGTGACTAAGAAGCAAAAGCAGTTACTCTCGACGAAATATTGAAATGATTTTGAATAGTGATAATATCGAGTAATGAATGTGGTGGGAAAATTCGAAATTATTTGCGAAAACATGGAACTAATAAAAAAAAACGATCCCAGACTGTCTTTCTGGGTATGATTCCGTAATATGCATTTCTGTATTCGGGGTGTAAGTGGTTGCCGAGATGAGTGTCCATCACCATAATCCAAGTTTTTTGCTCTTCCTTCATCTTTCATTGACTCACAAAGATTTATGGATTAAATTGATGTGTGTATTATGTAAATACGCGCACTTGATACGGAGTACGTCGAGAGGCGCTCCCTAGAATTTAAAACTGTTTTTTGTTTGCACCACGTGAACAAAGCCTGTCGACTACTATTTCAAGGAAATTCGTCATTAAATAGTGTTTTTTTCCCGTGATTCTAAACAGTGGCGAACCTATGCCTGGGCAAACTAGGCAGCTCTCTAGGGAGAGCCGAAAAACGGCCGGAGAAGCATCTGTTGACTTTTTTGTTTGTCGGCATGATATCGGAAATGTCAGCAGATGCTTCTTCGGCGGTTGTTCGGCTCTTCCTGGGAATGCTTGTTATGCATAACATTTAGTGCATAACGTTTTCAAAATTAACGTTGTCTAGATACTCACTTACGAGACGCTCGTTCAAACAGGACTCGGTACGGCCTTGAGATGACCTAGTAACATGATTCGGAAGTAGACAGCTGGGCCCTGTCGAACTAGCTATTCTGTTATTATTTTCGTTCCACCACCCGCCGTAATAAGAAATTTGGCCCCTCCCTCCTAACAATTTCACGCCAAAAGAGTTCCGATCGTTACAATTTTCTTATGATGATCTGGAGCATCATAACTTTTAATAACTATCTGTTCAGCAGGAGTTCCGCGCTGTTATTATTTTATTCCAGAGAGGTTATAGTACAGGAAAGAGGTAGCTCCTCCTCTTGTCATCATAACTTGTGATAACTTCTTTGGAACGCAACCTTTAGACTTTTTTGTTTTGTTTTAGGATCATTTTATTACATATCACCTGAACGTTAGTACGAATTGTCCCAAACCTGATTTCATCAGTGACGGACACTTTCTTCGGCTTTCCGTACAAGACAGTTATGGAGAAAAGCTATTGCCGCATTTCAAAAAGGCAATCCAGTTTATCGGTAAGTAACCTCACTTTCTTTGTCACCGAAGAAGTGCCAATTTTATTTGTTCTATCTGGATAAGGTCAACGGTAAAGCAACATTTTTGAAGGGTCCGACCCCAAAATGTTCAGTCTGCAATCCCCCAGCTAAACGACACACCCTTCAACAAAACACAGTGAAGGGAGTACGCAAAAGGTACCAGGGGCGTCACTATGGGGGGGAGGGGGGCTCCCCCCCCAGGTAGAAGGGTAACAAAAAAGCAAAATAAAACTTTCGCGTGCAGACCATTCAAGGTCGGCTTTGTAAGCACAGATAAAAGGTAAAGTGACCGAGAAAATGACGAGGCTAATAATCGCACTACCTTTTTTTGTTTAACGTAGGCTAAAATCAGAACAAATCTACTTTATTCTGGGTTGCCACTACTTTTTTCGGAAAGGGTAGAGTCAAAACATTGCCGTTTACTTAAATTTGTTTTTCCCGCTCAAACTCTAACAAATTTAAGCCAAACCCGGGCCACAAAAACCTTTTCGAAGAAAAAAAATAAAAATCAAACTTTCGCGTGCAGACCATTCAAGGCAAACTACTTTTTTCGAAAGGATCGACTGGGAACACTGCCATGTACCAAATCCCGGCAAAGATCGTGGTCAGAGACAGATGGACAGATCAATGATATCGTAGGTAGCCCTTATTTTCGTTCGATTTCCCCAAAAGACTCTCTGGTGGTTTTTCCAAAATTTCTCCTGTTTCACTGCCCTCGGGCGGGAGCGCATGTACTATTGTTTTAGTTAGGAGAGCTGGAATGGACAAATAAAACGGTACACATAGCCCACTGTACTTTCATAACCTTAAAGCACGACTCTTACTAGAAATGATCTTTTCACTCCAAAGTGGATCAGAACAAAAGTTTTTTGAAAATGCCAGTACTTTCCACCTGAATTTAGCAATTTTCTTGTTAGCGCTTGTCGATATTGTCCAGCCTTCCTGCTCTCCGATGCGGCGGCTGGGCGCAAAGTATTTGAAAACTAAACGCGCCGTGGTTAAAAAGTAGAAAAACTAAGCAAATGAAAGAAGTCAAAAACAGAGGATTCCCATATCATTGTGTGTGAAAGAGTTGTCATCGGACGTTGAGGATTCTGGCAAACTTTGCGTTGTGTAACGGGCAAAACTCGGCACGGCCGAAAAAGGGCTAAATTCTCAGGCACAAAACGAAACAGTGGAGAAAGGTGGGGATTTTAGACGCTTATAATTCCATTAGGAAGCTAGGTATGTCACAAAATGCAGAATAAGCAAGAGGGGTCCCTTAAACAAAAGTAATACATAAAAGTAATAAAATACATAAAAAAACGCACCTGTGCCCTGCGACAAATGACGTCGTCAGTTATGTTATTGTTTTTTTGCGGAAGAAAACGGAGCACGGACGTTTAAAGACACGCAGCGTTAAAAATCTCTCGAAAACCACACCCGAACTGAAAAAAAAACGCACAAAACGACCTCTCCTTTGTTGGCAAGTAACGTGTGCTTTGAATGAATGAATGATGATTTAATCCTTAATATCTTTAAATGTCTAAAAATAGCTTTGGATATGTCAGTTCAGATAAGGACACTTCTAGTACTATCAATCAACTCGACAGGTCAGTATTTAAATTGTCGGCGTTTAAATAAAAGCACTCAGTTCATAGAAAAATTACATCAATAATAAAAGAACAGGTCAAAATTACATACCGAAGCTGGAACAGTTAAAATGTTTGACAAAGTATGCTGACCTTGTTTTTGTTATCTAGATAAGGCTCGTGAAGCAAATGGTTGCATTCTCGTCCACTGTTTAGCTGGAATTTCTCGATCACCTACTGTTGCTGTTGCGTTCGTGATGAAGCACTTGGGACTGCCCTTCGATGAGGCTTTTAGGTAAGAAGCAACTCCTCCTGCATTATTCAGAGAAGTTAGTCTTGAGGGGTTGTCCATACTCTCGATTTTAGCGTACAGCAAGTGCCCGGTGCCGCGGTTCCCGGTCGGTGCCGGCACTGGCTGAAACAAGCCGGCACCAGTTGTCACGTGTTAAAACATCAAAATAAGCATTTTTAGAAGCGTTTGAAAGATGAATCGCCTAATTTATTGCCAGATTTATTGTCGGTACCGGTGCCAGCAACGCCTATTTCGGTCTACACGCAAGCTATTGTCCGAGTTGTTAGCGTGCATGGTGAAATTTTTCAGATCCCTCCGATCCCCTCGAGGTGCAGGTTCGAGTCTCGGTGCTCCCTACCGTTTGGTTTTGGGACGTAATTCTCCTTGGGTACAGAACACTAAAAAAACTGCCACAATGAGTTGACAATAGTGATAGTAACCACTTAACCACGGTCCTCGGTTAGTTTCTGATTTTGGTGTGAAAGACACACTGAGCGTGTCCGAAAGCTTTCAGGACTGTAAATGCTGCATTTAATGCTACATTTTTATTTTTATTTTCGTCCGAAAGCTCTTACCGTATATGCAGCATTAAATGCAGCATTTACAGCACTAAAAGCTTTCGGACACATTCTTTATTTCTTCTCTGACACTTCTAATTCCGAAATTTAGCCTTAATCGCCAGCTCCCGAGTTTCTTCTTGAAAATTCAGCGTAAAATTTAGCATCTTCGCTGAATTTTTTGATGAATTTTATGCTGAATTAATGCTGCATTAACTGAGCGAAAATTTAAGTCCGAAAGCGAAATGCTGCATAAAATGCTGAATTAATTCAGCATTTTCGTTCATTTCCGAGCTTTCGGACACGCTCACTTTTTGTCCTGAAGAAAGTGTCATTGAATTTTACAGATACAAAAATTTGAAATATGAACCATTGGTCTAGCTAGATAAAACAGCAAGACCATGTTGCGCAGTGCTACAAGCTAAGCGCTTAGTAGCACCTTTTTACGTCTTCGTTTGAACCCTCAGAATAGTTTTAAAAGTTCACGCCCCCTAGATGATCTACTTTCTAGGCGAATATGAGTCGGTGAATTTTTATCTGTCTCCAAATCACTAAGTCGTAGACCTGCACTGTGCGTCGTAGGGATATTCCAAACACGTGTAGAGGCTCCCGTCGGAAAGCTTCTCATTGCCTGTTACTGTATTTCCTGTCTGGTAGTTATTCTAAACTCTTGATGACTAACTCTACCTGCCGATGAAGAATCGCCGTGTACCTAGCGGAAGAGCTGGAAGCGTCACCGCAGCTGTCCCCAATGAACGCTGTTTATATTAATACACAGGATTTGATTCGTCGTTGGGGCGACGTTTCTCGTTCTTCCCAAGGTTCACTGGCGTGTTTTGGACTCAAGTCATATAGAGTATTGAGTGTCGGTTATAATATGACGCAGTAACAAAAGCGCGCGGCAACGAAAGACCAAATCTATCGAATGAGTCGAGTTCGAAATCTTGAAGCCGATCAACCTTGGGAAGGGGGATGGGAAGGTAGTAGCGAATAAAGAAACATTATAGGCCTATTTTCCGCTAAGTACGCTTTGAGTTCGATGGAAATTTCGGTGACTCATCTCTTATCTCTAATAAGAATTATGTACTTTATCACTACTAATCTCTATGTTAACGGAAAATTGGTCAGACACATCGTTAGGTAATTATGGCTGATGGACATAGAACGTTGGCATTTAAATCAACGTTGACAAGAGAAACAATTTTTCTGGGAATAAAACGGCGTCTAGCTTCCAACAAGCAGATGTACTGCATATGATCAGTGTGAACACTTTCTTTCATCTTGGAGCTTACTAGAAAAAGCCCCGTCAACTCTCCGGAAAAATCTGTAAGTACTGAATTGAAAGACAAAAATGCACCTTGGCCGGGATTCGACCCCTCGACCTTCTTCTTGAATTGCTGTTGCGCTAACCGACTCAGCTCCTGAGGGGCTTGTGAATCTAGTACATAAATTCACAAGCCGCTACACGCACAAAAACATGTAACCTTCTAGATAAAGTAACAGGTGATCAGAAGCTGTCCGGCGGGAAGCTCTGCGCCCATTTGGCTCCTCTGAGGTGGTGCTAGGTGTTAGTGACGTATTCCTTAGAGTTCACCACGGACCAGATGTCTTAGATCAGTAGAGACTGTTGATGACCTAAGCGGGATTCCGAGATTGTTACAATAATCCTTCAAGTTTATCTTGGGTTTGACCATGCTCCACGCCACCTCCCAGCAGGCTATGCGCCGAGGGTTGCCGCGCCAGACAAAAAAAATCAGCCTACTTAAAAAAATGTTTGTTTGTTTTAATTTGGCGATTTTCTCGAAACAATTTCTTGAAAATTTACCAAACAAATCAAAACAGAATCACCAAATTTGGTAATAAATTACCGCCCGTGGCAACACTGCATTTGCCATGCCACTGAAGTCTGAAGCACAGTTTGCTTTCTGTGTTCTTAGTTTGAGCCTCGATTCCTTCTAAGAGTTCCAGCCTTGACGCCAAGAAGCCACAATCCGTGACGTCATGCGTAGTAACTACGGTAAGTAGGGTGGAACAAGCTCGTAGTATGTTGATCAAAGTCAAGGCCTTGGCTTGGTAGATGATACAAAGTCCGCGCTAACGAGGAACTTTGGCTGACATGCCACTGATTAAACGAACCCTCACACTATTGACTGTTTTATGTTCCAATATTAAAGTTTAACCAAAAAGGGCTGGGATAGGACAATCTAGTTACCCATCACTTATTCACTTAAATTGGCTTGAAGAGCCGCCGAAAATGCGTTATTTCGTTGTTCCGCTATTCACGAATAATCGATTTTCAAATAGTGGAATTTCCTTGTGATTTATGGTACTGAATTTTTGTTGTATGCTTTACGAGAAAGATTTATGATTTTTTTTTTGTTCAGGCACTAAGCAATCTTCGCCAATCTCACCACGGCCCACAGAAAAGCCGCGTTTGTGTTGAGATTAAAATTTCCCGCGTCATAGTAGAATTTTCACTGTGTGGACAGCCGCAGATATTCTGAATGTCATAACTAGAGCAGGTAGTGGAAAAAAAAAAATCCCTTTGCAGAATCCAATAATTCAGTGTATTCAGTCAAATGACACAAAAATGAGTTCGCTTTTCAGTTAAACTTTAAAGAAAAGTCATTTTTTTCTTTCAAATTAGGCTCTGCCTAATTGCCTAAATCAATAGTTTATTCTTTCGTCTTTATTTTAACGACCGCCGGGAATCTCAGAACTGTTCAAAACATTTTTGGCGCTGTGACATCACTCGAAAAACTACACATCCCAAAATGGAGTGGAGCGTGAACTTTTAAAACTTAATGAATCAGCCGTCAAGACAAGCCTTCTTCGGAAAGTTATCAAATAGGATGCAATCTCAGAGGGACTACAGACTCAGAAGAAACATAAG
Organism: Branchinecta lindahli; assembly: GCA_023053555.1. Taxonomy (NCBI): domain Eukaryota; kingdom Metazoa; phylum Arthropoda; class Branchiopoda; order Anostraca; family Branchinectidae; genus Branchinecta; species Branchinecta lindahli. The sequence goes on along the minus strand of JAKZAO010000011.1, from coordinate 17,295,936 downwards.
GGACAAAATCCCAGGCCACCCAAAAAGCTGCTGGTATCAAAACCGTCACATCTGGTCCGGAGCTTTTTCCTAAAGACCGCCAGGGATGTAATCTTCAGAAAAAGTGTAGCTTCTCAGTCAGGAAAGCAGTTGCGGCCATAACGTCAGTCATGCTGAGTACATACCAATGTTATCACCCTTCTTGAGCCGAGCTCCACCTTCCGAATTTTTAACAAACACTTCTTGAAGTCTGTGGAAGACTTCACTTCGTGAAGTCTTCAACCCGCTTAGGTTCCCGGACCGCTAACAATGTGCCAAGAAAAAAAAATCGCGACCGATCCTTGTTCAACGACTTACTTGAGTTCATGTCTTCAAAGTATTGTCCAAAACTATAACTACCACGTTCAATGTTTTGTCTATTTTTTTGTATTACTCCACTGGTGTTATGTACATTAATCAAAAGGCATTTTTTTTTACTATACATCTATGGTCGGATGTAACATGAATTTCTTATCTATGTTGTTTCTGTGCTTTGTCCTTATATTTGCTGTCCTTCAGTTGGGGCCCGTTCAGTTGAGTCAAAGAGCCAGTAGCCCCTCAAAATGTCGCATTTCCAAACGTGTGCGCAATAGTTCTCAGATCCAAATATGAAAGCATCGACATCCACAAGGGCGACAATGTTCTACATTCTATAAATGTTCACGAATGACTAATAGGAGATAAGTTGGCAGAGTCGTAAAAAACATCGAGCTGCGATCACGATAGTCTTCTTTTTTCTTATGCTCCACTTAGGACGATGTTTTGTCATACAAATCAGCAATAAATCTCGCAATAAATGTAAGCAGCGGCTTAAATGAACATCGTAGCTGGTAATTTCTGTTGTTTAATATATGTTTCCCAGTCAACTTTGGCTGAAGGAGTATTTATATGCATCAGTATCATCATCAACAACAAAATACACAAAACAGAAAAAAGTACTCGAGTAAGAGCTTTAAATACTTGCACAGACCATTTGCTAACTCGATTTGTGGTATAGGTTAGTATTATGTTTACTGTGTGTATATATTTTTTGTAGTTTCTCTTCATTTTCCTTTTTCCTTTTGTACTCCGCTTTTTCCCTTTTGTAAGCGGGCAAAAATAAATATATATATTTCCGCGGTCGGAAAAAAAACGAGGCAACTACATACAAACGGATTGACCATGTATAATATTCTTCCATACTAGTGGGATTGAGATAGCCCTACTAGACAACGCAGTTTCTGACGCTATCTATTGGCATAAATTTCGTCACAGAGGATCTTTCAACTTCTTTTTATCATCGCAAATTCTTGTAGCTGAAAGTTTATGTTTTGTTGACTAAAACCAACTCCTCTCTGTATAACGTTGTACACTATTAGAAGTTTCGTAACAGATAACACAAGGATGCGCAGTTTCAACAGACAATACTTAGGATGTAATGTGTTGTGATTTTGAAAACGTTCTGCATAACAAGCATTGCCATGAAGAGCAAAAAAAAAACACCGAAAAACATATGCTGACTTTTCCGATATCATGAGGACAAACAAAAAAGTCAGCAGATGCTTTTTCCGCTCTTCCTGGCAATGCTTGTTATGCATAAAATTTAACGCATAACATTTTCAAAATCACAACAGATTACATCCCAAGTGTCGTCTCTTTAAACCGCGCATCCTTGTGTTATCTGTTGTGAAATGATCTTTTCCTTCCGCAAAGTGTCATAAACGCTCTAAAACGTACATTAACTGCCTCCAGTTGCTACTCGCAAGTGACTAAACCCTTTACTCCCTCGCATGCGTTTAGTCACCTACTGACAGGAAACTAAAAGGAGGAAAAGGTGTACCTATACAAAACGTAAGTTGCTGACCCATCACGAGATACTAAACAGAGGAAAGGCACGGAGCAGCTTGCCACTTTTTCGAATCCTCGATTTCTGGTAAATTCTTTCCCCGTTTTGTTCTTGCCTTTCCTGGTTTTAGTATCGTGCCTGCTTTTCTCTTTCCTTTCCTTTCCTGCTTTTAGTCGATCCCAAATATATTGCGCCCAGCAACGCCGCGTCGCAGAGAGGGAGGCTGGATAGATTCGACAAGCGCTAACAAGAAAATTGTTGATTTCTCGTGGAAAATAGTAATTTTTGGTTTTGTTTCTTTGCTATCAGTTAAATCCTGAAGTTGTCAACCCATCGACGTTTTCAAAATGTTATGTTCCAAGAAGATAGTAAATAGTAATGAAAAGATCATTTCTAGTAAGAGTTGTGCTTTAAGTTGAACAAAGTTCACCGTAACGTAAAATATTCCTATTACAGAGAATGGGCACTGATGTGAAGGAAGAACGTAAGAGCTTTTACAGCCTGAAAGAACCTTTAGTGTTTTTGTGCCAACATACTGAAGTTGCCCTATAGAGAAGGGCCCTTGGTCAGCAGATCCATTTCTACTTAAAAGTTTTATAATGGTACAAGTACTGCAAGAAAAAAAAATCAATTTGTTTAGAAACCACAACTGACTTTAATGGGTACGTACTAACACCAATCACAACCGTCGCACAAAAAGTAAGAAGTTACAGGAAAAAAAGAAACATCCAACACAGGCTCGAAAAAAAAATTGTTTAAGTCTAACTGAGAAAATATGAAAAAATGATCAAACCAATATCCAAAATGAAAAATATTACTTGGGAGCTTCGCATGTCCTTATTTGTGAAAGAGTTGTTGACGGACCTTGAAGCTTCGGCGAAGTCTGCTTTGATTATGTGAAATTGAATGAAGATTGACTCAATCAGAAGATTTGACAGTATGTCACGGAGATGCTTAGGATTTGTGAGAAAAAACACAGTAAGTTGGCTTCCTGAGAAACATGAAAAATTTAGAAGAAAAAAACACAGCAATTTTGCGTCTGAATGGGTCCGCTGCGGCAGAGGTAAAAGAGTAGGCGTGACATAAGGGCTACGGAAGCGTGAGATGTTACGCGCCAGTCTGAACGGACCTTAACGTTAACCCACACAAGTTTATTAACAATTTGTTAATGAATCAGTTCCACCTGGTGAGGTAATGGGAAATTCCGTCCACTCGATTCACTTAAATGGTTTGGCACCTCTTTCAAGCTGTTCCTTACAAGTAGAGAAATTACTTGTTAAATTCCAGTTGTCTTTGTTTGGACAAGCAGCTGTAAAAGGAGTCAGTTGTACTCTGAACTAACCAAAGTAGTAGCGACGGGCGTTTTTTTATGGCTTGCTTCGATCTTTGATGAGTGATTTGCCTAGAAAGATGTCACGGTGTCATCTAAAGGGGCTTGTGACACCGTAAAATAAATATAAAACCTTTTGTTTATTTACGGACCATAGGTCACTTCTATGAGTCCTATTTAAAGCTCCCTAGAGTGGGCTGGCCTGTAAGGCCTAGTGTATGATGGGTGGTTGATAGCATAATGTGTGTTGGGTCTGCATTACTGCAAACCATAGTGTGTATCGACCTGGGGAATCCATATTGGACCCGTGAAGTTCTGCACGTGTAGTAGGCGATTTTGACCCCCTAGGCCATCCTGACTCCGATGAGTGTATACCTGGACATTTACCATCTTATGTCCGGCCTACTGCACCCCTCGCCATAACATCAGGTTGGGAGTGCACCTTCATATACAAATACAACTGAAACGCAGGTTTCTTGCGATGTGCTCGCGAATAGACATCGTTTCATAAACATATTATTAATTTGTTTGGGCTTAAATGTGTTTGTATATTAATATATTGTGTATATCCATTATATATCTCATATGAACTGTAAATACAGATGTTACCAAATTACTATAATTTCAGATTCTCTGGTTTATGGGTGACATAATAGTCCGCAAAGAGTGCGGCCGCACTTCATTCGATACAAATGAAATTAGCGTTGGCAGTCGAAGCGTTATTTGTGTCAAGTGAGCGCGGCTGCACTCTTTGCGGGCTATTGTCACGCTCGACTCTATGCAGGGAAACTCGTATCTCTTATCCCGAAGCAACATCTTCGAAATGTCTGTTAGTTGTATTGTTTTAATTTCTACAGTCTTATGATTACAAATGCAACCTGTCAGGTGACGGTATGTGCATGCTTTAAATCTCCTACACGCATCTTGTCAAACGGAATCCTTGGGACACCCTTAATGACACCTTAAGGACACCCTTAAGTTTGCGAAATATCTGTTGAGACTTCCCCCTTGGTCAAGCAACAGCAGCATATCAAGGAAGTATGGAGTAGCCCAGGCCCGTAATAGCGGTGCAGAAGCGTTTACAGTGGTATAGGAAAGATCTCGATCAGACAAGCGACATATATAGACTCCTGAAATAGTTGATGATTCGTTGTTGACCTGTAGTGTTGCTTAATGTTTGGTTTTTCCTTATTTTTCGTACTCCATTTATTTGTTGTTGATCTGTAGTGTTGTTTAATGTTTCGTTTTTCCTTATTTTTCGTACTCCATTGTTTTATGTATTTATACATTGTGTATTTATGTTGGGAATACAATTATTATTATTATTATTAATATTAATATTATGTCCCAAGAATTCGAGGTTGAGCGCTCGGGTCCTTTTTTACGAAATCGAAACGAAATGAGTATTTTAGCGATGCACGTGCCAATCCTCGGCTATACACTACGTACGCCACGAATTCGAATATCGCCCGTTGAACCAACGTGAAACGGCTCCCAGGAGGCGCCTGACACTGCTGCAAAAAGTGATTTAAGCTTTTACTCCTTACAAGGAGGGCACTGGTAAGCGTCATACCATAGAGATATTAAACTTTTTTTTTTTTTTAGATATGTCAAGTCGAAGCGCCCGAGCATATCACCGAATTTCAATTTCCTCGGGCAGCTTCTAGAGTGGGAGAGACAGCTGCAGTCGGAGCGGGGAATAGAGTACCCAATTCAAGTGACGTCAGCACCCATTTTACCCAAGCGGCCCACCAGTCTAAGGGGACTACCGCATACAATCTCTTTGTCCATGGGATTAAAAACTCCTCTGGAGACGGTGTTTGACAGTTCTGAGTCAAGTCCGAGTGGGGACAGCCCCTTAGCGCGAACCCCGTTAGAGGCAAGCCGCACCGACTTTCCCCGTCCTGCGTTGTCGGACCTTTCACCTACAACTCAGTTGTCCAACCTCACTTTTGAGAATTTTGGGGAGCGGTTCTTCTCGAAGGCTGGAGCGGGAAAATTTGAACGTGAAAAGCATGGATTTTCGTTCAAAGGTACAGCGTCGAGGTTCAGTGAACCAGCGAAGTTCTTCGAGTCGCCCAAATTTGAGGCTCCGAAGTTTCACGAACCTAAATTCTGTGACTCCCCAAAATTTCCGGAGCCCAAATTTTGCCAGCCAACCAAGTTTGAGTCAAAATTCTGTGAAACAGGGAAGTTTGAGCCGAAACTCTGTGAACAGGGCAAATTTGAGCCAAAATTTTGCGAATCGCCCAGATTCAGCGAACCGGCCAAATTCGGGGAAGATGACAACCCGAGTCTTCTTCTGTCGCATCGAAGGTCAAGTGAAACGTGCACGCATACGTTTTCGATCCGATTTTCGGACGGAAACGAGAAAAAATATGAGAGTAAATCGAGCCACACTGAAGTGAGCATATCCAGGAGACGATTTGAAGATGGGGACTTAAAACGTACCAGCCCACCGACTGTAAACGTTGAGAAAAAGCGACAGGCAATGTCAGACCGCTACGCGAGAAGCGATAGTGCCACTACTAGCGGAATTGGGTCGGAAATTAGTGATGTCTCCATGGAAACGAGTAGTGTTTGTGGGAGTGGAGTGTCTACACAGGAGAGTGACGATGGAGTGTTTCTTGAGGTGACAACAAGGAGGAGACCGAGGCCGTGCTCGTTGCTCGGTCTTACGCCGACGAGAGAGTTTCAGCCAATGGTAAGCGTTCTTTTTTCTATCGATGGCGGTTGATGATGGTGACAAACTTTAGAACAGTCAAAACAAGATGTATTGCAAATAAGTGTCATATGATGTTCTCTCCATACGTTAACCTTAACGTACCAAGTTTTAATCACTCGTATCGTATCATATATCGTCACCTCCTCCTGTCGATGCTTCCTGTTGGTGGGACTCGGGGACCAGTTTCTTCTCGGTTCTTCGGCTAAATGCACAGTGTAAATGCCGAACTTAAGGTATCTCGTCAGGTGTAGATATATACCAATTTAACGTAAAGAAACCCAACTGTGCTTGTCAATGAAACTTGAAGTAGAAGTGAATAGCCTAAGAAAACAAGACCAAAGGTTTCGCGTTCAGCATGTCCATTCCATCGCGTTCAGCATGTCTTCTTACCCCTAAATCGAACATCTAATCAACTTCAAGTAAAATATTTGCTTTTAACAAATTTTCCGATTTCGGCCGGATTCCGGGCTAACTACTTGTCTGGCGAGGAAATGGTTTTCACCATCGTATTCAGCATGTCTTCTTACCTCTTACCGGATTCCGGGCGAACTACTTGTCCGGCGAGAAAATAACTTTCATATTCGGATTCAGCGTGTCTCCTTACCCCTAAATCAACTATCTAAAAAGCTTTCAAAAAATATTTTTTTTGCCCCTTAATTTGAAACCCCTCCCCTACCCTCAAATATAGGGCTACAGAGCCCATCTTCGAACTTGACCTGTACTTTGACCCAACCAATCCTCCCGCCAAGTTTCATCAAAATATCTCAATCCCTTCGAGAGTTATCGTGCTTACAGACAGACGGACAACTTTTGCGATGTCATAGGTATCCGTCACTAACGTTTTGGGTATCCCAAAAACAGAAGCATAATCTGTTGACGAAATCAACAAATAACAAGACCAAAGGTTTCGATGGGATCCCAAAAATTTAATATTTGACACAACTACGTCATCTCTACGCCAGATCCAGTCTTCGCCAGGCTAATCATCTGAGAAAATTAAGTTCAGATATACAGACATACCTGTATAAGCCATATTTATTTTGACGATACTGATCGAAACTTCCTGCTTTACTTCTGCCGAATTTCCGTTTTCGGCCGAATTCCGAGCGAACTACTTGTCCAGCCAAAAAAAGATAGTTCAGAAACGAATTCAGCGCATCTCCTTATCCCTATAAGGAACCTCTAATCAACTTCAAATAAAAATTTAACTTATAAAAAAAAATCCGGTTTCAACCGGATGGACGAACTATATGTCCGGGTAAACAAGTTCAGATATACCTCAGATATACCAGTCTTCGCCATCTCCTTATCCCTATAAAGAACATCTAATCAACTTCAAATAAAACTTTAACTTGTAAAAAAAAATCAGGTTTCAACCGGATTCCGGACGAACTATATGTCCGAGTAAAAAATGATTGTCATATACAGATTCAGCGTCTCTTCTTACCCATAAATCTGTCATCTAATCAACTTCAAATACAAATTTTACTTTTAACAAATTTTCCGGTTTCGGCCGGACTCCGGGCGAACTACTTATCCGGCGAGAAAATGGAGCCCTACAGAGCCCATCTTCGAACTTGACCTGTACTTTGACCCAACCAATCCTCCCGCCATGTTTCATCAAAATATCTCAATCCCTTCGAGAGTTATCGTGCTTACAGACAGACGGACAGACGGACAACTTTTGCGATGTCATAGGTATCCGTCACTAACGTTTTGGGATCCCAAAAAGCACAGTATATAGTAGGCATACAAAGCTTTTTTTCATGTATTTTTGTTTGGACGAGAGATAAAAGGATACCAAAACTTAGATGAGGAGAAAGACTAAATTTACTGAAATAGCTGGCGCATTGGGCAGTAGGCAAGGAAGCGGCGGAATGATGAGAAAGCTGTTCGCTTATCTCTAGCAATTTATAGTTGCGTCCAGAACAGAAAACTTTGCCGTGATGCGTGATACTCTATCTATATACTTGACTCGCTTGATGCCTTGGTAACCGTCTCGGGGCCTCTCTCCTCACAAGTGCATGTATGTGCCGCCTGTAGGCTACTGCTCTCTGTTTTGGGCCATTCTGAGAAGACTACGAAGGTGGTAGTTCGAAAATTTTGGAACAGTAAAGGCCACAGCCAACGTGTGTCCAACGACCAACTGCCGAAAATTGGCTTCGAAGGACGCATTCACGGTGGTCGTCCACCCAGGCGTTGGAAGGAAAACGTTTCCAACCACCACTTTCATAGTCTTCTGAGAATGGCCCACGACAGAGAGCAGTACAGGCGATACTTACATGCGCTCGTGAGGACATCGTCTCACTTTTAAGTACGAAACACTTCGGTGGTCCTAGGGAAGAACAAGAAACGGCACCCAAACAAATCCTCAAAATTGACTCAAATCTTGTGTTTCATGTTGTGGTGACGATTCTGGTTCTTCGCTAGGCACATGGTGATTCTTCGTCAGCGTGAAGAGATAGTCACCAAGACTGCGGCGACGAACGTCCGTGGCCGAATGGTTAGCGCGCCGAACTCGCAAGGGAGGGGTCCCTTGTTCGAATCTCGCTTGTGCCTACTGTTTGGTTTCGTAGTGGCGTAACCCTAAGACCAGCCTGGGTACCTGGAGAAATCCGGGGAAGGTGACAGGAAGGGTGTGCGAAAGCACAGGATGGCTGGCCCCCAACCCCCGATTGCACTTCCTGGCTGAGTGCCGAGAATCGGAGATCAGCACCGCCAGCTTAGCCTGTCAAGGCTAGTGCTGATACCTTTACCTTTTTTTTACGGCGACGAACGGGCAGAAGGAATTGGAGTTGTTTGAAAAACAAGTTCGCTGTGCCTTATGTCTTTGTCCCGGAGAATCGGGTACAGACCAGCAAGGATTGTTTTATCTTTAGTTGCGTTTTTGCGGATACCATGGTATCTGTTACCACGGTAACTGGATCTGCAATTAGTCGTTTTTGCAGTTAACGTGGTTTCAGATATACGGTCCACTGCAAAAACGACTGTTGCAGAAATTGCACCTTTCGAAGTCATCCCAAAATAAAAACTGATATCCAGTTACATCACTAAGTGCTGAACTTCTTTTTCACTAATTTGACAAAATTTGATGAAAGTGAGATGCATTTTCCAGATACCACGACCAGAAATCACGGTCGGACCGTGATATCTGAATATCTGTTACCACGGTAACTGGCCAGTTACCACGACAACCGCAAAAACGCCTTCTGACCGTGGTATCATATACTACGATAACTGCAAAACCGACTTTAGACCGTATATCAGATACCATGGTAACAGCAAAAACGCAACTTTTATCTTGGTCGCTTATTTTTTTCTTATTCTAGTCGTTCGACCCTGTCTCCCCCGCCGGATCCCGAATCCCAGACTCTCCCTTTACCCCTAGCCTGTCGGGAGCTTTCACCCCTAGCTTACCCAGTCAGAGTCGAAAGAGGACTGAGCTGAAGTTTGATTTTGAGAAGCCGTCGACATCCCAAGTTTCGATTCTTGAAACGATGCCAGAAAGGTGAGTAACCCGGTTATTTTTTGTCTTAATTTAGAAACGCCCAGTTAACAAAAGGCGGTTAATTAATTATTTTGTGGGACTGCAATGAGGGGTCTAGCAGTCTTCCAGTAAAACTGTATTTATTTTGTTATTCCCCCCCCCCAAAAAAAAAGGTAAGCTAAAAAAGCCTGTCGCGGAATGCGTACTGGCGGATCTGGAGGTTCACCTTTCCTTTTTGGGGGGGGGGGGGGGTAGGTAGGGTTTATCAGAAAACGCAAAATCGATCTTGTGCGCAGGTATTGGGTATATGTTGCTTATTGATCAAATGAATGATGTTTTCGAACAACTTGCAAGTCTTTTGAAGTCCTTACTGCTTTAACAGCTTACATTCCAAAGTTGTTAAAGCACCTATGACATGATTTCTCGTTTTTCAGCTGATATTTACTTGTGTTTAGGCAATGAAAGCCGCTAGTTCATACAAGAACGCATTTTTCCATAAATTACGCGGAGGGCTCACGGTCGCTCTGAAAAGTATGGCGGATTATTCAAAGGTTCAAATTCAAAAGGAAGAGATTCTTGACACTACTTAGGTTGGGCGATAAGAAACGGACCAAAACACGACCATTTTTGTTCTCCTGGCGAAACATTTTATTTGGGAAGTCAGTTACGGCCCACGGGTCCCAAGAGACTGATCGTTCATAGATACTGGTCGTTCAGTAAAAAGCAAACAAATGAAGTGTAATAAACGGGGCGTTTTGAAGGAGATCAGTCGAGAAAGTGCTTGATCAACCGTACATCGACTCTTTTCTTGAAGGGACCTGAGCGAGACGTTTGGGAACTGGCGGCTGCAAGTCGAATAGTCAATCCTCAAGACTGGGCTAAGTGGTAGGTCACTACCCAACGCATGCCGGGATTGAAATGCATATTTCCTACTAACAAAATCGTGGGTCTCACGAAGAATGTTCTAATTCGCATAGTTGTCAGTCCAGTTGATTAACCAGTCCGTGTAGAGAGATTTCACCCTACCCGAAGAAAACGGATATTTATACACCGTCATCGTCGGGATCATAACAAAGAAAATTAACATTACGAGGTATAGGACTTTCAACTTTGAGACTAAATTACCGGCCTTGGATAGCTGCTCTGAGTCAGAGAGTTGCTGTAATTGTTATCTGGCTTCTTCTTGTTGGAATAATACAACTTTTGCAAATTAATGTTCTTTTTTATGAGAGTTCGAAGGCTTCAAAGTTTGTCAACAAAGACGGAGGCTCGCGTCCTATTGGTTGGTTGTGACGCGCATTTCAAGGAACGCGTCATAGCTGACCAATAGGACGCGACTTCTTCTTTGTTTACGAACTTTGAAGCCTTCAAACTTTCGTATGAAAGAACATTAATTTGCATAAGTAGTATTATTCCAACAAAAAGAAGCCAGATAACAATTACAACGACTCACAGCAGCTATCCAAGGCCGGTAATTTAGTCTCAAAGTCGAAAGTCCTATGCTTCCTAATGTTAAATTTGTTTGTTATTCTCCCGTCCGTTTTCTTCCGGTAGGGTGCATTCTCTCTATACAAACCTGGGCGTACTAATCCCAGGCCAATCTCCAGCGTCTGCTTGATACAAGTCCCTCTCTTGTGTGTTACCGTCGGTACCAGCCAACATTTCCGGCATCAAACACTCTTGTCCTACATACCAACAATGCAAGAACGGAAACAAAAGTGAATGGAGACATTAAAAACGTTTGCTGATGTTTAACACGCCCAGATATAACATAAATAAGTATTCACGGATGATTAATTCTACTCGTGGAAGGAAGTTAAGAATCCTGGCATCGCCGAACAGCAGCCAGTTGGCGAGTGAAGGGGTTAGACACTTGCAAGTAGCAACCTGTGCAGTTTTGACAGTATTTGTGACCCTTCCATGCAAAGAAAAGGTGGCGGTTATCGCGATATACAGAGAAGGATTGGTTTTGACAAAAAAAATGCGTATTATGAGGTCCTGTTCAGTCAGCCCTTTTTACCACGCAGAATTTTTTCATGTCATCATCTAAGGCATATTCTCGCTGATCCCCGAGGACTCCACTTGAGGAGTCCCCGCGTTTTTGTTTGTCCCGGGGACTCACTCCCCGTATTCTCGCGAGTCCCCACGGACGGTGAATGCTCCAGTTGTCATCACCATCATCGAAAAGGACTCCCTTTCAGATTCGGAGGGGAATCAGTTTTTGCTGGTGTTGTGCAAAGTAAAATTAATTAAAAACAATCAGAATAAAAGAAAAAAAAAGAAAAAGGATCCAGACTAATTTCGTCAACTACATAAATTTTTTTCGAACTTGATACATTTTTTAAGCATTCCCCGTGTTCTCGCTGTTTTCCGTACGTGGAGTCCGCATGGAGTGACTCCCTCTATTCTCGCCGTTCCCTTCGATTCCCCGAGGAGCCCTCGGGGAACGGCGAGAATACGCCTCTACACTGTCATAAGTTTCATAACAGATAGCGCATAACACTTTCAAGAATAACACCTTTTCACTTAGAAATAAAGTGTTATGACCAATTAAGTTTACACTATTGCGTGCCTAGATCTCCAACAACACCTTCAATTGGTAAATACTAACGGGAACGAAAGAAACATAACAGATAACATCCCAAAGTGTTATCTGTTGAAACCGGGCATCCTTATGTTGTCGTTATATAACTTCTGACAGTGTAGTATTTTTACCAACTGAAGGTGTTGTTGGAGATCTAGGCACGAATTAGTGTAAACTTAATTGGTCATAACACTTTATTTCTAAGTGAAAAGGTGTTATTCTTGAAAGTGTTATGCGCGATCTGTTATGAAACTTCTGACAGTGTAGTATGAGGGACTCATCGATTATGATGATGATGATGAATTTATGAGAAGCTGGGATCGTACGACCAAGACAGGAGGACACCAGAAAAAGGTTGAACTCTACAATTTTCTAAAGCACAAGTCACAGCGGATGTAGTTTTAACTCAAATGTTTTAAATACTTTATGCTTCTCCAAAATTGCAAACGGAAGACCCGGCTGTTTTCGGCCTCGCGCGGCCCCCTTGGTTTTGATAAAAAAAAAACGTAAAGGCAATACCGTTATTTCTGGCCAGCTAGATGGTCAGACGTGGTAAGCGGAGCCTGACCCACTTCGAAAAGAGTCAAACACGGACCATGTAAAAATCAGCGGAGTGCCGTTAGGGTGAATAAAAATGTCATAAGAAGTTCGAAGTCTCGGAATGAGAATGGATGGAACGATTAGGGATGTGATGAATCACTTTCAATTTAATCCCAAAGGATTAGAGTGAACCAGTAATATAGGTGAGACGAGCCCTTAAAGAAACTGTCATTCTCAAATCTGGACAAAATTTGTAAAAACTGAAAAAAAAATATAAATAGAAAAAAGACCACATCCTTCGTTCGGATTTTCGATATTCGATTATATGTTAAACAAACAGAAACAAATACATTCTTCAAATAACCAAAAAATTAATAACCTAAAAAATAACAAACCGCCTGCTTTTAAAGTAATGAAGTATGTGTAAGTAAAATTATTAATAGAAGCAGAGCCTGTTTTTTGTCACAACCTCTTTAGTAAACCAAAGTTATTAGAGGTTAATTAATTAACTGATTTGGTCATTTAGGCCAGAAGAGCCGGTCGTGGCTCCACCCCGACGACGACGTAGTGGGAGGGGGAAGCGCCGCGTTGACGAGTCCGTTGCTGGTGTGACGTCCGAGAAAACGACTCCCATTGGACCAGCCTCGGAGGGGAAAGAGAGGGGCCATGCTGGAGGTAAGACATCTCAGACCATCACTTTCCTAATTCGCTACCCCCTCTTCGGAAGGGCAGGGTACGAACCTCGGTTGAGTACAACTCTCAGCCATTCAACCAACGACTGAAGAAGAGATACCCCCGTCCGCTCACTACGGGTCCGGCCTAGTAACTTATGCCGGATTCTCCGTTCACGGTCGGGGTTTAAACTGGGGACGCCCGCAAATCCCTCTCTACACTTCATCACAACCTAATTAATACTTTCTAACACAGACCCCCAACCCACCACCAACCGTCTTGTACTAAGGTATTCGGAGTTGGGATGGTTTTGGGGGTGGGTCCAGGGTGAGGAGGAGCTGGGTAACTTTAAGGATTTATTAAAATCAATGCTATTCTAGAAATACTATTTCTAGATTTGTTAGGTTTTTTGGGTGGACTCCGGATGATTTGGTCTGGTGTGATTGTTGTTGTTTTCCTGCCGTTCTTTTGTTTGTTAGTTTATTGTTGTTTTTTCATCCTAAAGTGGCTTACGGCTCTATATTGTGGGGTTGCCCCTTAGGACAAGGGAAAGAATTAAGGGGTGGCCCCGGTTCACATCTGCTTTATCAATAAGAATTCTCCTTCTCGAGTCTTTCCGCGAATGTTTGGTTCACCAAATAGGGCTGAGATACGAAATGCTGAACTTAATAGTTTTTATGACACTTGTTCTAGCAAACTAATTTTTGGATCTTTAATTGCTGCCAAGCAGGAAAAGGAAAACGGTAAGAACTTCCGCCTTTGGGTCGCTGCAGAAAAGCTAGAATGATTTAGGCGTAGGATCAGAAGGTCTGGGTTGACGGCCCTCCTGCATTGGAGGCTACACAGTATTAATTGTCATTTGAACCGGTTTTCTCTGAGAAGACGAATCAGCTTCTGCGTTAGCTAAGAGGATATACCGTTCATTGATTTCTAGAATAGGGGGTGAACCTTGATAGAGTGAAAGCAATACAGCTTGTTCTGTCCTTTGTGCTTTAAAGACTGGACATCCCGACCTTGGCCTTTACCAGAGCAAAATAACACTATGGAGTAGCGCCAAGACTTGAAAAAAATGGTACACACTCGAATAGCAGTGACGCTAGCACCACTAGCGATAGAAAACGTCTCTACTGAAACTCAATCAGTCATGCACCAGCGCTGGCTCCGATAACTTCATATTCTGAACACAGCAAAAAAAGATACAACTTCCCCTGTTTCCAGGATGTGTGGAGACCGCATCTTAGCTTTGGTATAAATTTATAAGCCCGCAAGTTTGTGTCGCTTCACATGCAATAATCGTAGTGGGCGGCGTCACGAGCATGGCCCGTTTGCGAAGCATGTAGAGCATAGGTCTTGGCGCTACTCCCTATTGTTACTACGGAGTAGAGCCAAGGCCTATGCTTCTAAACGGACCTCCCAATACGCTTGCGGCATTTAAAGCTGGACAACTTGCGGGTTTAGAAATTTTTAGTAAAGCTGAGATGCGATTCGATGTTCATCTATTTTTTCGCTGTGTTCAGAATATGGAGTTATCGGAGCCACCGATGGTTCACGATGGAATGAGTTTCAGTAGGGACGTTCTCTATCGCTAGCGGTGCTAGCGTCGCTGCTATTCGAGTGTGTACCATTTGTTCAAGTCTTGGCGCTACTCCCTAGTGTTATTTTGCTCTGGTCCGGACCGATGTTGCATTTGAAATACAGATAGGTTGGGTAGCGTGGTTTGTTGTTAGGTAGGCGGATCATAAGGGCGGTAGTGACAACAGGATTACGTGTATAGGAATTTCGTTGGGTTGCGAAGCAACACTTCAGTCTTGTCCCGTTTTCTTCCTAGCTTGTTGTGCTCAGTGCTGGAATAGAAGATTGCAAGGGTGTAATCTCTGTGATAGAAAGTGAATGTAGTTTAGTTTGTAATTCTTTATGACATTGCCATGCTAGAGAAAGCTAGGCACCTGCCTATGTGTTCCGCACCTTTTAGGGACCCACGCAAACGAATCTGAGTAAAATCGATTTAATCTTGAAACAAATTACTATCAGGAATTCTTAAATTAAAAAAAAAGGAATAAAACATCTAATTTTTTTTCAATAAAATAAAGAGTTACTTTTCAGTTTTGTCAAATGAAATTGGTTTATTAATATTGTTGGTTGGTAAAATAAAAAAATGTATTAGTAGGTAATATGCAAGGGGGCCACCGAAAGATCTGCTGCCCTCTACGTGGTTTGATCCGACACTGGGAACAAAAAAATATACAGCATAGTTTGGTTGGGGTAGGAACAGGAGTATTTGTTCACCCTAATCTTCTTAGGACTAACATTTCTTGGCCAAGTGACCCAGCCAATAGTTAGTTCTTACTAATCGTTTCTTCGTTTGCAGTCATCGGCGACGAAAATGAGTTCCCACTTCATCGTGTCCAAAGTTGCCCAGGGATTGTCGACTCGGATGACACCCCACAACCAACGGTACAAAGGCGGTCTCGGCCCTCTAACGGACAGAAAAACCGTTATTCTTGCGGCTCCCTTGACCAGCAACGGACTTACACCACACGGAGTGACTCCCCCCGGACAGGTTACGGATCGAACTCGAGTCTTGTTTCCATTATACACGTATCGTGAAGTCATCTGTGGTTGTGAATTAATTCGAGGGGTTTGCAAGTGTGACAGGAGCTGTTCAGAAGAGCAGTGGCGGTATGATTCTTTGAATAGTGGTTATCTGTGAACAGTCCATTTTCATCTACTTGCTGAGATTAAAGTCAAATACCACTCAGCCAAAGTAGTAATTAAAGACTCCTAAAACACTCGAATGGGTATTTTCGGTCACTCATTTCACCATCTTAGCCCAAAACTGCACTGTTCAAAGTTAGCTAACGTTCAAAGAATCTTACTTCTACTGTGTACAGTTAATAGTGCATGAAGGATAGATCAGTCTGTGTACGGTATTGGTGGTGAGACCCAAAGCCGACTGGATGGTACAGTCCTTCATGGGCAAGCTGTAAACCCCTCTCTAAATTGTGTATTCGCTAATTTGAACCTGAAAATCTGTACATTCAGTCAGTGAGAACACGATATTGTGAACCATGGATGAGTCGTTATGAAAAGATGGGAAGCTTGGGAAAGAGTTTGTTAGTTCTAAACCCGGACAGTATGTGATCTGGGTTGGGGATTCTTTGCCGAATCAGAAATTCTACTATTGTGGCAGTAATGTTGAGGTTTTCGTCCCACGTTTAAACGTCTTAAGGCTTAGGTTTTGTATTCCGGATTTTGATGCCGGATTCGACCGTTCGCAGTCGAACCCGATGATAAATTTGTAGCTTGTGTAGTTGTATGGTAGTTGTACGAAATAGTTGCATGTATTGATATGCAGTAGTATATAACACTAATATATATTATTGACTGAAGAAAAGCAAGGGCGATAATGATTATAACACTAGTACACTTGTTTTAATTTTCTGGTATTCCCCTGATGTTAAAAGAAAAAAGTTCCAACCGTGCGATATCACTTGTTATTGCATGGCTGGCTGTGCGATAACAATTTATTAACAACTTTTTTCTTTTAACATCAGGGGAATACCAGAAAATTTTGGCACTTGGTAGGATATGACTGGTATCATGGGACTGCACAGTGTACTGGTGTTATGAGTCAATGTACCTCACACTGGGCTAATCTTAAGCTGTAGTATTCAGTAGAATCCCTCCTTGCTGCAGTAGCATACAGTCTTGCTGTAGTAGCTACTACTACACAATACTGCACGCTACTTTTTCGTACAACTTCATACTACTGTTTTGAGATAATTTTTCATCGAGAATCCGGTTGCCGGTCTGAAGCTTGTTCGATTTTCGCGCCGGACTCTCCCAGCTTAAGAACCGTGAAAGCTACGTGCAAACACAGTCCGATGGGAATCCGCATGCGAAATACCTATGCGAAATTTACGTCACTATGGCGAAACCTGCATGCGATACATCAAAATCTCGGAGCGAAGGAGTAAATTCGAATCCGGCTGCACGCACCTTAAAGGTCGGATCAGTTAAAATGCCCGGCTATGCCATTTCATTAAACTATCTTGTGAACTCGCTGTCGGAAGTTTCATAACATCTAACACACGGATGCGCAATTTCAATGGACAATAGACAACCTACTATCTGTTATAATGTTATAGAGCTGTTGTGTTGTGTGTAGGTTTTGGTAAGCACTAAGCATGGTTAGCGGCGTCATGTATAGGAGGGGACTCCCCCCCCCCCAATGTGGTCGGCCAGTCGGTAAAAATAACCCGAGTCGGCACGAAGCGCCTCCGTTTTCGTAAAAACAATTTTTTTTTCATTAAAATCAGTCGATTTTTCATCAAAACAGTAGGTTTTTTCTTACAGTTTTTTTTTGAAAATTAGTCGATTTTTCACCAAAACTTGTGTTTTTTCTGCGAAAACAGTTGGTGAAAATGACGAGCAGTCGGTAAATACCTCCTCCCCCCGAAACATTTTGGCTAGTAACGCCTCTAAGCGTGGCTCGCAGTGTTACTTTAACGAAAAAATATTACTTAAAAGATCATGACGGAAACATTCTGTGACACTGTAGATAACATCCGAAGTATCGTCTGTTGGAATTGTACATACTTTGTTTTAAATACTATCAAACTTGTGACAGTGAAGAAGTTAAACATTTTAAAGCGTCAGTGACCGGGCTGGAGTTTTGTTGGTAATTCCGTGCACATTGAAGAATGGCTTCTTGTGTCACAGGTGCTTTAATATCCATCTGAAGAACTTCCGGAATCGATATAACGTCCTTGATACTAGGAAATCGTTTTCTTGTGTGGACGAAGGTTGATCTTTAGAACAAGTATACGATTCAGCATCACTTAGTACCGCCCTTGTCATGGCTGGATATTGGTTAGTTTCGAAAATAGCATCCTTTGACAAAGACGGTGTCGTACTTTTCGACGATCTTATCACTGCTAAAACATGGCTTTGACATTGGAAGTTTGACACGTCCAAAAGAGAAAGAAGATGGATTGAGCCCAGAAAACTCTAGCATATCTCCGTAATTCAGAAATTTCGAAGGCCCCTTCTGTGCGAAGAGGCTGCGGTATTGTTTGGTCTGAGCTTAAAACCATGTTGTTTACTGTTAGTTGTTATGAAGGTGGAGCGAGGTTTGATTTTGTGATGTGGACATATTAAGTGTAGAATCTGCATTTTTTTGTGATTTGTTGATTGTTTTCCTAGCGAAACTCCCGTGGTTTGGTATTTTGTCGTTTTTAGAATTAGTATAGTATTGCCGGGGCTCAGATCATTAGTTGCGTTTTTGTAAATACCAGGGTAACTGGATTTACTTTTTGCCGTTTTTGCAGTTACCGTGGTATCTGATACTACGGTTGCTTCGCAACAACGAAAATTGCCGAATGTGAATCGACTCATATCACCGGTGCCAAACTTCTGTCCCACTAATTTGACAAAACCCAGGCTCCTGGTATTCATGAAAGTGAGATGAATGTTTCAGATACCAAGATCAGTTACCACGGTCGGACAGTGGCATCTACATATCAGTTACCACGGTAACTGGCCAGATACCACCGTAACTGCAGCCTTTTAACGGTGGTATCAGATCCATGGTATCTGGCAAAAATGCAACTATTATCTTACCTTAGACCTTATTTCCTCCTGAACCTCCAATGGCAAAATTGCGAAAACGACTTCAGACCATGGTAACAGATTCCATGGTATCTGCAAAAATGCCACTATTATTTAACCTTAGACCTTGGTTCCTCCTGAACCTCCAGAGGCGATTAGGTCATCCAAGAAGATTCGCCAGTCTTCTTCCATATAAGCCGCTGCCCGGACATCTTCCATTCGGACTGAAATGCGTTTATGTTGCGAAGATCCGACTGATAGGTGCGGCGAAGAATTTTCTTCCCCGCCCTCTTCATATGGATCCCTCCGGTTGCCATTGGAGGAGCTGTTTTGTTGTCAAATAGGGTTGCCACGGCAGACAAAAAACGCGAGTAGATTTGAATAAATGAATGAATATCTTTATTTACCCACTTCTATAAAACAGAAGTAGTGGAGTCAATAGATAAAAGAAAAGACACGACTTAAATTCGAATAGAAATATACACTTCTAACAAACGGACAAGACTATAGTGCGGGGAAAGCGCTGACACCGTATGGAAGCGCTTGTGATTTTTGGAAATTGTGATTTCTGTGGCATTTTTGATGTGGCAAGCACCAAAATTGAATTATCTGGTGATACATAACAGACAAAAATCACCGCCCGTGGCAACCCTGGAGGTAAAGTACTTCCCATCCTGACGGTATGACCTAAGGTCAAGATCGTATATGAATGCTTGCTCGTTACAAGTACCGCAGGAGCAAAACATTTTAACGCAGAAAAGCGGTATATGTGTAAGTGTGAGTTGACACCAGTTACCGCAGATATTCCTGCCTGGGTTCTGAGTCCCGACCGAAAACATTTTTTTCTGTACGGAATGGACCAAAGTACATTTTCCGCATTCTGGAATCCGGCCAGAAGAATAAAAGAAAAATCATTTTATTTGAACGAAATCGATAGTACCGTACCGGAAATCCGACAGGAGAATCCAGTTTATTTTTCTTAAGCTTAAGGGGCTATTGACGACTGAGGTCTTACTTCAGTTAGTACTTGGCAATGGCATGCGTTTATTGATCAGCTGTTACTGTGCCCCGGCGGTATACTCGTTTTAAGTGGCGTGATCACACGATTGTAAGATGCTGAGAGATAATTTTGTGTCGTATAGAAATCATGGTCGATCGAATTTGTTAAATTGCTCAATTCGTTCTTGTTGATTGTTAAACCGTCTAGTACAATAATTGAATATATCTTAGTGTTGTTTCTGACTGAAGATGGACCAAGAGCAACAACATATCTGAGAACGTGTCCGAAAGCTCCGAAACGAACGAAAATGCTGAATTAATACAGGATTTTGTGCAGCATTTCGCTTTCGGACTTGAATTTTCGCTCAATTAATGCAGCATTCATTCAGCATAAAATTCATCGAAAATTCAGCAAAGATGCTAAATTCTATGCTGAATTTTCAAGAAGAAACTGGGGATCACGGCGATTCTCCTAGTATCTTCCTAGTATCTTTATTCTAAAAGTGTTAGAGAAGAAATAAAGGTAACAGCTTTCGGAAATTTCTTTTTTAGAAATATGCAGCATTATAGGGACAGAAAACTTGACTACGCAACTTTCGGCCATCGAATCGCCCTGGGGGCTTAGATAAATATACAAGGGACTTATTGTCGATAGCCCCCCCCCTTCTTTGTTATCTCGAACCCCCTCCTTACTGTTCCAAAAGCTAGCTGGCAGGCCCTTGTCCCTTATGCACTTTAATATGCACTAAAGTACTGTAAAAGTTCGCCTTTTTACGTGTAGACTAAAGACAAACGACAAACCGGCAAGGTTTGTCGGTGATGAGTGCATTCGATTCCAAGAGTGCGTTCGATTCCTAGTCGCGGCACAGAAACCTTTTGCTCAAAAGTCGAATTCTCGGAAAATGTCCGTAAACTGCAATGGTCGTAACGAGAATTTTCTTACTCTCAATATCGACTCAGGGTCAGGGGCGTCACTACTAGGGGGGGAGGGGGGGACGCCCCCCCCCCCAATGTTGTCGGCCAGTCGGTAAAAAATAGCCGAGTCGGCGCGAGGCGCCGCTATTTTTCGTAAAAACAGTCGATTTTTTTCTAGGAAACAGTCGATTTTTCTTAAAAACAGTCGGTTTTTCGGAAAAATAGTCGATTATTTCTTAAAAATAGTCGTTTTTCTCAAAATCAGCCGATTTTTCGTCAACACAGTCGTTTTTTCTAAAGAATAGTCGTTTTCAAAACCAGTCGGTAAAAATGACCAGCCAGTCGGTAAATACCTTGTCCCCCCCCCCCCCCCCAAACATTTTGGCTAGTAACGCCTCTGCTCAGGGTACATTCTTGATATGTCAGCTAGCTCCCCGAGTCAAGTTTTCTGTTCCTTTAAGTGCAGTATTTACAGCACTAAAAGCTTTCGGACACGACTTGAGTAGAAAACTCAACTGAGCTTGCAGTTTGCATGGGCCTTCAGGATTATTGGTGGAATAAGCTGCATAAGGGCTATTACCCGTGCGTGATTAATAAAAATAAAGATTGGGTCCTATTTTCTCCCGATGAAAAGTTATCTCAAAATTAGTAGTGTGAGTGAAGTTGTACGAAAAAGTAGCATGCTGTACGAACCCAGGGTTGCCACCGGTAGTACAATTGTGCTCACAATAGAACTTTATTTTTACTTTGGCAGCAGATTTTAAGAAAAAAATAGTTGTCAGGTTTTATTTCCAAGGTGACTATGACCCAGCAACACGTTCTGAGTACTTTTCTTGTTTGGTATTACTTTTTTCCTTTTGCATAGTGAATTTATTTTAGTATAGTGGCAACCCTGTACGAACCGATGCTGCTACTGCATGCTTCTTTGTCAGGGCTACCGTGTAGCTGCATGCTACTATTAGCAGGACTATAGCACGACATGATGCTACTGGATACTTCTGCTTAAGACTGGCCCACTCCGAGGAACATTAAATGATAGTATTCGTTACGGTTACATATTATGCAACTTTTTCGTACAACTACGCAGGTTACAAATTTTTCATCTGTCTCTTATGCAGCTTTGATCAAATCGCAGCCTGCTTGGGTTGTCTAGCCCAGTCTAATACACTAGCCCCCTTTTTAAAGGAACAGTAAACTTGACTACGCAACTTTCGGCCATCGAATCGCCCGGGGGGGCTAGGATAAATATATAGGGTCTTATTGTCGACAGGCCCCCCCTTCTTTGTCATCTCGAACTGTCTCGAACCCCCTCCTTAGTGTTCCCAAAGCTAGCTGGCAGGCCCTTGCCCCTTATGCACTGTAATTATGCACTCATGTACTGTAAAAGTTCGCCTTTTTACATGTAGACTACAGAGTAACGACCTCCCGACTAGGCGGCCGGGGTTCGATTCCTAGTCGCGGCACACAAACCTTTTGCTTTTTGCAAACCTTTTGCTCAGAAGTCGAATTCTCGGAAACTGCCAGGAAACTGCAATGGTCGTAACGAGAATTTTCTTACTCTCAATATCGACTCAGGGTACATTCTTGATATGTTAGCTAGCTCCCCGAGTCAAGTTTGAGTCAAGTTTTCTGTTCCTTTAATACAAATAATCAAACGCTGGCAGGGTTGATCGTAGTACTCGTACATATGTGTACGCCTTATTCCCCACAGAGGTACCTGTCTACACCAATGAAGTCAAAATTAAATCCCGGTTTGTTTAGTTACCAAAAGTACTACACCTCTTGGGAATAAGGGGTACACATCCAAACGAGTACTATGCTCACCCCTGCCAGGATGCCCCTGCATGTGAACATGGGGTAAAAGATAGTCAAGTCTCTAGATAGTCAAGAAATGATGAGGCGGAAAATCCTTATGCAGCTTCTTACATCGAATTTGGACACTGCTTTACAGGTGGGATGAATAAAATGCCATAAAACTGAAAGAAGAGAAAAACGAGCTGTAGACAAAGTCCAATTGTCGCACACATTCTTTTATTTCAGAATTGAATAAAAAACAATTTCTTTTGGGCTCTGACTCGCTCTACTTGGCAGCAAACCGATGTCTTCAATCACTCGCAAAACGTATGTCCCTTTCTGTGTGTACGAAAAAATATTGTCTGAACTGTAAAACGTACAGAACTAAACTACACAAAAGCAAAACACTTGCATTACCAAAATCAACTTTTTTTCAAGAATGCAAAAAATTACTTAACAACGGCAGTTTGTGAACCTTGACGGAAGGTGGGCCAAGGAGTCCACAAAGCAGTAAAAAAAAGGTATAGGCGAAAAACAGTGACGAATTACTGACGAAAGATGGTCATGCGCACAGGATGGACCCCAACAAACAACAAAAGACCAACGGTAGAGAATATTTAGTACAGTTTCAGGGTATGGTGGGACAATGGCGTTAATACGGGATAGGCTGCAACTTATCCACTGCAGTCCCACTGCTGAAAGGTTCATTTTTGAAAAAGTAGGCAGCAAAATGCACCGGGAAAAAAGTGTGCAAGACCCCAGTACTGGCTTTGGGAGTTTTTTTTTCATTAAAAACTACCTAATAAAGTTAATCTTGATGAATACTGATTTGACTCCCATGAGTTTGCGACTACATTAATCGTCATTAGCAATAATCGTGAAGAGCGACTGAGGAGAGAAAAATGCTTTTGACACTAGGGTCTCTGCAATAAGACTACATCACACCTGATCAACTTGTAAATTAAACTTACAGACAAATTATCTAGGACGCCACCGGAAAGCGGAAACTACACAGAATTCCGGAACAATCCGGGAACACAAACTGCCGTTTACTGTTTTCCATGGAAGGAATTCTCCAAATAAAGCCAAAAAATAAACTCGATGGAAAACGAAACTTCTCAAAAATTAGAAAAATAATTGTAAGCGTTAGAACATGGTAAAAATATGCACAAAGAAAAAGCCGCGGCACGGGGGTGGAGTATCTGAACACCCCAAGTGCCGGGCAAACTGTGAAAACCCCTTTTTTCTACATCCATGTGTATAAAGAATCGAACAGTGGGGTGTGTCGTTTTCGCAGTTGTTTGCCTAGGCCGGCTCATCACAGCTGTCATCTCAGGGTTAGGCTAAACCGTACATATCGTTATTACACATGAACCGATCGAGAATATTCCACGCAGGAATCTAGACGCCAATCCTAAAATCGAGGGCCAAAATGTGACAGTTCGAACTTGACAGGAGTTTCACACTTTGCGGATGTCGGGATGAATATGTCAACAACAGCAAGAGTTGTAAGAAACCACGGGGACCGATATGCCTGCTATCTGGTGAAACGCAGCAGACCTTGGCGGATTTTAGGATGCGCGTTATCCTCTAACTCATGCTAGACTCCCACAGAAAGCGGTTTCCGCCGCGGTGAACGCAGAAACCGCCAGCCACGGCGTCGGCGCAATACGACAGGCGGAGCGGGAACCGCCTTCTATGGGAACACACGTTCAAATTCCAATTCATGCTGCGGGAATCATCTCGAATCGCGAGCAACGAACAAACAATCGTGACCATTTGGATAAGTACGACTGCTGTTAGTGTAAGTACTGGTCTAAAGTGAATTAACCTAACCAATGAACAGCCTATGTTCCGGGCCTAGTTGGTAGTCAGCCAATAGCCAAAAAGTAATCCGTATTCCTGTCCTGTATCCGGTCGCTAAGTCGGCGAGTCGTATGAGCGGTTATTTTGGCGGGGCGGGGGGAGGGCACTTAAATATTTGTCAATGCCACATTTTATAAACCGACAGATCCAGACCAATAAATTTCTGACTATCCCATAGTCTACCACAAAGACTTAAAAAATCAGGCTGACGCCTCTATATATGCCACGCTGAGGGTTGGTCCAGAGCCCGGATAGGGTATGCCTGATGTCCGGGCATGATTACACCGACCTATCTGAAACAGAACCAGACCAACCAGAGTGAGAAACTGATGCTTGGACTATACTTCAGCGTTCAGCATATTTTTCCAAAAACAAAGGATTATGGTAGACAGTACCATTCACGACATAGTCGTGGAAAGCAACTAAAGTTCAGTATTACAGCATCACGGTCTGAACGTTCCATCGGAATATAAAGTGTGACGAACCCAGCTGAGGGGTCAGGTGTGACAAAACGAACTAAAACCAGAAAACACAGAAAGTCGCATTCGCTCTCGCAAAATTATTTACGAATAAATAACTGATAAACTAAGTTTTCACTGGGCACGTTTCTGTCGAATGGGCTAGACAAAAATCTGTCCAGTGATAACGCAGCTTTAAGCGGGGTTCACACCTGCGGCTCGGGCACTGGGAATGTCAGTCTTCGGAGCTAAGACTGACCAAACTAGAGACCATAGGAGCATAAAACCTATCCCACTGGGCACTCATGCCTATTACCTCATTTACGGATCACATAACCCTACTCTCCGAATCTTCTATACTGCAATCTCAACTATTAAACGTGGTCAGCAAATATTTTTAGACGTTATAGGTCTTCGATTCAGGTACAACTGGGATCAACCAATCACAGGTTTTGGGAATATACTTCGAACATTTTTTCTCGAAATCTTTTCTCGGAAGATTCTCGAACTCGAACAATCTCTCTTCTCTTTCTAATAAACCGAAGAGTTTACAGGTTACAATTTGCTTTCATTCTAACTTCGTTACCCTTTTCTATGAAGTATGGAAGAAAATTTTCTTAATATACTTCTACGAGATCTCACTGACGTTAATTTATCAAGGATAGCTTCAAGCCAAGAGAAGTTTTACAAAATATATTTTGAAAGAGCTGCTTTTGGGGGTGGTACTTCACCCCTGGCTTTTATGAAAGACTTCCAAATAGACCAAGAGGGGGAGCAGAAGGGTTCGCCCACAAAGATGGTTTACGGAGCCGTCAACGCAAACGAAATTAAACCTACATCAGCAACCAGAATGTGCTATTCATGCATCAAAACCTTTAGTAAAAGTGTTTCCCCCAAATTCACTTTTGACCTTACTCTCTCGACACTTAAAAAAACACAAAAATTCACCAATGCCTCAAGTATCCAGAACAACTTAGCATTGAACATATCTTGTCCAGAGCGACCTCCGCAATTCTACCCATTACAAAAAGAGGTCAGGTGTGAACCCAGCTTAACATAAAAAGAACGGCAATCAGCGCTGCCTTTCACTCGTGGCACACGACGGCTGGAAACGACCCCAAAACATCTGGTGTAACTTGCTGTGGATGAAACTATTATACCTTCTCTCGACTTCATGCTTAAAGCATATATAGAAGAAAGGGTATAAGAGTCTCTTCGTTATTCAACTACACCCGCGCTGACGACAAACGCTTAACCGTAGTTCTCACTGAACATGAAAGAGATTAAGCACTGAACGCTGATATTCCGAGCAAAACAGAGCGGCTAAAGGACTTAACTTCGGTTTCGGTACTTTTGCTCTTAATACGTTATTCTACTCCAAACTGTCAAAGGACATTGGAGATACGGAGCATTGTCGCCATTACCGCAATGTTGGAGAAGTCATATATCGGTAATGAGAGAAGCTTAAAGGAGTAAAGAAGTGAGCGGAGAATTTTACTGATTAGTAAAATAAAGTTTAATTTTAATAACTGTATGACAGCGTATGAACTTTAACTTAATTACTCCACACAGCATATTCTATGATCCTCCAACGATCTGAATTCAATAATAATTTCAATTAATTTAATAAAGACTGGTTCCCTCTTTCCCGGTTTCTCGGATGGAAATACCTCCCAATTTATCAGTTGTCTGGTCAGACTGAAAATCTGGCGAGCGACAGCCAGGGTTAAGACGCCAGTCTAAAGCGGGCATAAGAATAAAAGCGTGTGTGTGTGTTGGGGTCATCTTCAGCCAACAAAGTTTAGCGACCTGCGTCGATTCTAGACACATTCCTAACCAATACATGCTACAGCTTTGTCGCACATACAAAAGGTGACTTTGTACTACAAGTTGAAATGGCAGGGCCACCGCAAAAGCTGTGCGCACTAAATTCACCACGCTTTTGAAAATCACAGATAAAATTTCCCCACCGCAAGCGTGGGGGCCACCGGTTAGGGGCGGGGCGAGGGGAGGGGGAGATCTCGCAATTTTCAGCCACACTTCTTCCCAGTCACACGAATCCCTGATGTCTATGATAAGGCAACACTTTTGAAAAATCACCGGGGTGCAAAAACTAGTCTTTCGTCGCGGTAGCACTTCACTTATTTTTTGAACAGTAAAAAATCACTCGCGCACACTCATACATTAAACTGGCAGTGGTAGAGAGGAAAAAGGCTAGTTCCAAGTTGCACCGAAGGAGTCATCGCGATACCAAACATCAGTCCCGGTGTTGTACCCCAAGGGCCAAGGGCCTCGGTAGCCTCGTGAGCCGCCAGTGCCCTGGTGCGTGTGCCTCGACTCGGAATCGCGGTTCCCTCCTTGATCTGGTGACCCGCCATCCGCTCTTGAAACCGCTAAATCAGAATCTCGGGTTAAACGTTTTAATATATTCAAGCTCATATCTGTCTGAAGCAAATCTTAAATTAGTATTTCAATTAAACTGAGATACAGTAAAGGTATGCTTATTTAAATGTTACTGAACTTTGAACATAGCAGTTTGGGGCTGAAAGGTAAAATGAGATTCGAAACCAACATTCAGTGTTCTTAGAAAGGCTTAATTAGCTACTTTGACTACTTTGGTAGTTTACGTCAGGTACAGCAAGTGGATGAAATGGCATTGTTCAAAGTTCAATAACAGTTCCAAGAAGCAAATCCCTTCTGTATAGCGAAAAGAAGACTTATTTTCATCACTTAATGATGTATACAGTCGGCCTTACAGTTCTAGCTCCTTGTTGTAGAAGCCTTGATCTTCCCACAGGCGTCAGAAAACTACGTATACTCGTCACTTGAAACCAATGGGACGATCGCAATTTCACAGCACGCAAATACAGATTTCCAATGGGGAACATTCGAGCTTAATTTACCTCATCTAGGGTGGCGACGTGATTGAATGTTATAGGATTTGTCAAGGCAAGTGCGATGACATGTACGCCAAAAAAATCTACGACAAATGTTTTCGACCAATTCTGTATAGGCCAATGGCATTTTTTTTTTTGCATTGTATTACTTTTATTATTAAAACACTTCAATTTATGGGATCGAACGTTTTCTAGCGGTAAGAGGAACTGGCCGTTTAGAGCCTTTGGCATATTGGCAGTTCGGGGATTCGACAGTTGCTGTTTTTATCAGTCTATCAGTATGCAGAACGGTTATCAATATACAATGTGTGGGTATTACTTCGTACAATTACCGTACAATTCTTAATGGCAGTCCGTCCACGCTCTTAAAGTTTAACTGAAAAGCCAACTTTTGTGTGTGTCATTTAATTGGATACACTGAATTATTTCGATTCTGCAAAGGGATTTTTTGATTTTCCACTATCTGCTCTAGTTATGTGGATCAGAATATCTCCGGCCGTCCCCACAGCGAAAATTCTACTATGACGCGGGAAATTTTAATCTCAACACAAATGCGGCTTTTCAGTGGGCAGTGGTGAGATTGGTGACGATTACTTAGTGCCTGAACAAAAAAAAAATGATAAATCTTTCTCGTAAGGCATACAACAAAAATACAAGCGCATAGACGCACCACAAATCACACGGAAATTCCACTATTTGAAAATCGGTTATTCGTGAATAGCGGAACAACGAAGTAACTCATTTTCAGCGGGTCTTCAAGCCAATTTAAGTGAATAAGTGACGGGTAACTAGACTGTCCTATCCTAGCCCTTTTCGGTTAAACTTTAAAGCACAGTAGATACAGTCCCTATTCCAATCTTACAAACCACCCGGCTGTTTTCAGCCTCACTCGCCCCCCCCCCCTCCCCCCGGTTTTGACGAAAAGTGGAGAAACTTGTGTAACCAGTATTCCTGGCAAAGTGTAGGACGCTTCGTCGATCACTTCTATCTGGGGCGTGGTTGAGCATCCCGTGTTTTTGACAGTGCAAGGACAGTATAAAGTCTGGTTTTCACCTCCCGGAACTTCCGGAATCTGGGCTTCCAGATTATTCTTCGAAGTCTTCTGTAAACTGCATCTGGAATATGAACCGGTCCGAAAGTATATCAAAATAATCCGGAAAAAAGGGGCTTTTGAATTTTCAGATTTCCAAAATTTTTATGTATCGCCGAAGAAATTAAAAAAAGCTCGAAAATCTGGGAACCCAGATTCCGGAAGGTGAAGACCCAACTTAATAAAAGCCCGTTACCTTCATCTCGCCGCTCTAGATCCCCGTGATTGCCCCCTTGCTGCTGACTGGCCTCTCCCCCGTTGAGGGAGCTCTCTCTGCGGCCCCCTTGGGCCCCACGTTGGCCATAGCTGGGGCCCGTACGGCGGTATCCCCGCGGGCCCTCCATGGTAGTACCACCCTGTAAAATTAATAAATTAAGCCATCTTTCATACTTTTCTAATACGAGGTTAAACAAATTGCTGAATGCTGATCGGTTTGCCCCATTCGATTCTGGTTCTGATTTTGATTTAAAAAAAAACCGCAAACTGCACGACTCCTGTTCTAATTTTCTTCTTCTTCTTCCATAAGCGTTGAGAGACATGAGCCCTGTTCCGGTGCAATTATTCTCCTTCTCTCTTAACAAATTTCTTATTGTTGATGTTCTAGCAACATTAACCTTATAGGCGTGGAACGTTGCGTTCACCAACGTTTTTTGTGTTTGGCGTTTGTAGACGTATGCAATCACAACGCAAAAATAAGAACCAGAACCAGGATCACTCCCAACAACCAAATTACATAAATAAACAAAAGAGGTCAGCCCCTGTGACCAAGGCCGTATCCAGGGGTGGTTAGGGGGTTCGATCCCCCCCCCCCGAAACCCACAAAAGTAATAGTTTTTTGTAGGCTTTAACCTCTGAGCTATGTCTTTTTTGTACTTTTTGATCCAAACCGTGGGCACCCCCTCCCCCGAAATAAATTCCGTGGGCAAACCCCCCCGAAATAAATTCCTGGATACGGGCCTGCCTGTGACGCTGAAAGCTTCTCCAAGCCACGAAAAAAGACCCGACTGGTATGACGACCTGATTTTCCACTATCTGCTCTAGTTATGAGGCTCAGAATATCTCCAGCCGTCCCCACAGCGTAAATTCTACTATGACGCGGGAAATTTTAATCTCAACACAAATGCGGCTTTTCAGTGGGCAGTGGTGAGATTGGTGAAGCTTGCTTAGTGCCTGAACAAAAAAAATGATAAATCCTTCTCGTAAGGCATACAGCAAACATACAAGCGCATAGAGGCACCACAAATCACACGAAAATTCCACTATTTGAAAATCGATTATTCGTGAATAGCGGAACAACGAAGTAAATGATTTTCAGCGGGTCTTCAAGCCAGTTTAAGTGAAGAAGTGATGGGTAACTAGATTGCCCTATCCTAGCCCTTTTCGGTTAAACTTTAAACAGTCGTATTGTCGTTCAACTCTTGACGTATTACAGAAAGGAAATCGCAAAACATCCAACATTGAACTGAAGTTAGGAAGAGAAGTATTTAGAACTTTCATGTCAATAACAGAACATCAAAGCATTTTAAGCACAGCTCTTACTAGATAAGATCTTTCCACGATAAAATGGCTCAGAAATACCGAATTTCGGTAATACCGTTACATTCCACGTGAAATTAGCGATTGTTGACTGTATCCAGCCTTCCCGCTCTCAGACGCGGCGGCTAGTCGCAAAATATTTGAAAACTGAACGCGCCGTGGATAAAAAAGAGGGAAAATCAAGCAAACGAAAGAAGTCTAAAACAGAAAATAGACCTATTGGTCTACCATGTCTACTAAGATGATAAACAACACTTTGAAGCTCATGTCCTTATGCGTGAAAGAGTTGTCGGAGGATGTGAAGCTTGCTGCAAGCTTGCGTTGCGTGGCTGATAAAACTCGGCTCGGACAAAAGCGCTAAAAGTCGTACGTACAAAATGAGGCAATGGCGTAAGGGGGGGGGGGATTTCAGGAGCTTATAATTCCAGAAGGGTACTACGGATAACATGTAAGGCAGAATAAGCAATTATAATATGTGTAATATATTAATATTATGTTACTTTTAAGTGTTATCTTTTCTCAAAACGTATTCCTTAAAAGGGTCATAACAGAGATTTTTCTCGAAACAAACACTTAAAAGGGTCACAGAAGAAATATCCTCACCGTCCAACATAAAATGTGTTATCTGTTATCAAAACTTCTGACAGTGCGAGCAATGGAAAACGACAATCAGCAAAAGGGTAAGCGGTATGCGAGCAACAAGGCAATTCAGCTACGGAAATAAAGTTGAAATGAAGGCACTAACCCCTCTCGATCTGTTGCCACCTGACGGTGGGTGATCGTATGCAAAGTCTTGGAAATAATTTCGGTAGTACTGATCTACATATGCATCCCCATAGCCAGTTCGATGGTAGGGATCGTATCCCCCGCAGTCATAATCTGGAAGGATTTCTATCCGTTAAAAAAAAAATCGACAAGTGCCGGAAGCGACGGGGGTAACTAGGGAATGACGTAGCAATAAACTTCCCTTACGTTTGCCGTACAGTAGAGGTATGAGACTTTGAAATTCGCTTAAGTTAGAAGGGCTTTGAAAATTATTATCAGAATCAAACCTACAAAAGTTTCTGCTACAACCATCAGACTTTCATCAAGTTTCATATTTTCGGGATCGGAAATTGCATTTTTGGGAAATGTCCGGTCGGCCTCGAGCTCCACGACCCGAAGTGACCTTTGTACCACCCAGTTTTAATCCCAAGCGCTGCCCCCGTTTTTTCGATATGCGTTCAACAAAATTTTCGGGAAACAACTCACCCCACCCAGGCTATATGCGGCTCAGAGGCACTAATGTGCATATTTAGGGCCGTTACTCTTACCATCCATTAAGGTTTCCCTTGGATCACATAACCCGTACGTAAATATTCCTTCAGCCCAAGCTGACTGCGAATCATATTTGACAGAGCAAAACGGATACGTAAGCTGAAATTTATTAGAGCTATATTTCGGCCCTTCTTGGCAAGGGTCCTCTTCAGGCTCAAAGCCGCTCAAGATGGAAAAAAAACGAAACTTTTGCCTTTCCGGCCAATGTCTGGTACCCCCCCCCTCAAATCTAACTTCGCCCACCAAGTTTCATTCAAATCGAAGCATTCCGGAAAATGTCCGATACCCGCTCCAGCTCACCCACCGACGTCAGATCCGGCCCGGAACCAAAAATGACCTACCTAGTGTACTGTAACGTCCAGGTTTCCTCCCAATCCCTTCATCTGTTTGGTTCTCAAGCGCGTCACAAAATATCCAGAACTACCCCTCCAACTCACCCCATCGTTGTCAGATGCGATTCGGACACATAAACGGAAAACCTAGTCCATCTGTTGTTACCGCCCATCAAGCTTCACTCGAATCAGATCATCCGTTTGCATCTTAGGCGAGCTATCAGACTCCGCAATTTCCCCCTCCCTCAACCCACCGACCCCCCCCCCGGACGATCGGATAAGGGGAAAGGAAAGTTTTCTTAAACACTGTGCCAAACTTCATCGCCTTAGGTTATGTGAACGATACCGAACTAGCTAAAGCTGGAGCGACAGTCCGACGGACGGACAGATATTACGATCGACAAGGTGATTAAAATTCAGATAAGCGTCTCACACCTCTACTGTACCAACGGTTCCTTTTTTTTACTAAAGGGATCAGGAAATTTCAGTATAGTGGAATAGCTGACCTTGCCTTGTGCTCGTTTTGTTAGGGACTTGTAAAAACAAATGTCAGAACTCGTGCATACGGTAGTAAAGCGGGAAGCGTGGGTATAAAAGCTTTCAAGACTGCACGCAAAACAAAACGAGACAAGCAACAGTCCGCGCACAACATTCAAAACCAATAAACGTTAGTATGGATGCTGCGCCACCTATGAAATGCTAAAGAATAGAGGTTTGGCTTCAAATCTCACGACAACCCTTTCGATTCTTACAGCTCAGAAAGCTTAAGACACGATGAGATAACGTTCTCTGGACGATATTTCAAAGACCAATCGTCTGAAAACGGAGGAGGGGGGGTCTTCCGTAAAACCTAACAAAATATAAATATCCGTAAGCAAAAGGTTGTCCGAAAGGTTCTACAGTCGAAGTTTCTTGCGATTTTCATGGGCGTCATCGTGCGACTGGCAGACGGCGTCCATAAGACGATTGGCAGCCACGAAAACACGAGATTAAGTATCAACATTATTTAATATATATTATCTTATTTTATTTATTTGTTGGTATACACTGGGTATACATTTTATTATTAAACAAAATTTTGATATAATTATACCTTTAGATGAACAGACTTAGATATTGGACTGCCAACCGCCTCCGGAACCGAGTCTGATCCATCGTGCAAGCAGTCACATAACCCTACCACTGAGTCGAGGCGGTACAAGGAAAGAGGTTACCCGACTGTACACCTAACTTCACAAGCAAGCATATTCGACGAGGGGATACTGAACTTGCAAACCACACATTCGTTACTGTAAGCAAGGAGTGACAGGTTAAGATAGGGGCTTCCAACTTACCATAGTCAGGCGCTGGTCTCTGCAGAAGGCCTCGCATCCCATTTCCGCCACCTCGTCCCCGACCCACTGGAACGGGAGTAGGAGGGAAAAACCTAAAACGGAGACTGAAATCAGAAACAGTGTTGCCACTCCGGAAGAACCTTTCTGCTACAAAAATGCCTAATTCTTCTTTAGTAGACTAAGTGGCCAAAAGCGGC
The DNA here is from genome assembly GCA_023053555.1 of Branchinecta lindahli. NCBI lineage: Eukaryota > Metazoa > Arthropoda > Branchiopoda > Anostraca > Branchinectidae > Branchinecta > Branchinecta lindahli. The sequence continues at coordinate 17,262,410 of JAKZAO010000011.1, read as the reverse complement.
TGAGAAGTTCTGGGAACGTAAGTACACCCCAGGGCGATAGAGGATTATGTTATTTACCACACCAGGATGGAGGGGCCAATAAAACAACAGCTCAGGGGGTTTATACGTATGTAGACAAGTGCGTTTAGTTTCTTCCTCTATAACAAGGTCAGATTTTACGTAAGCCTGTGGCTCCATCCACCGGAAGGATTAGACCAATGTGTAAAGTAAACGTTTTGAGGGGAAAGGGGTTTAGGAAAGTCACGGTCGTTCCAGAGGCATTGTCACGCAGAAGGGAACAATCGCTCATGTGGTTGGTTACAAACTATTAGGGAGTTTTCTTGGTGATTGGAGGGCGGGGGGATTTTCACTTACCCTCCTCTCTGCATAAACATCTGCATCATCCGTCTCTCTCTAGCTCGTAGAACTTCTTCTTTCTTCTTCCGGTCAGAGGGCGGTTTGGCTAGGGAGACTTCCAAGACGACAGTCCCAGCCGACTTTCCATCCATGCCATTCATAGCCTGAAATAACGAGAAACTGAAAAATCAGGGATCCGATACTACCATTCTTTCATGAGAAACGCAGTACGCGCAGTATGGTTTTACCCTTTTAAGTATGAGAAGATCGTTGATCCAGGAGGGAAACAGTTTACAATATTGGGAATGACTCGGTATCTATAGTGCTGCGTTCCCTTAAGTACTTATAATTCAGGCAAAGTTAGCATGTTTTTCTCCAGTTAACGGTTTCTACGTAGGTGGGAGAGAGAAGCGACCATAGCACTAAAAACGACAAGGACCCCCCTCCCCCCATTCAGGGCTAGAGACCAGTTCCTCTCGAAAAGGGCGATACCACTAATGCCCTGTCAGACGCCACCATAGGCAGTCCAGATATCTCTTTTTTTTTCAAACGAACCCGACTGGACAACCGAACCATCAAAGACGGAGTGCAGGGCCCACGAATCAGGGGAGAGAACGTCAGCCACGCAATTTAAAGAGAGACAGGAACCCTTGTCCAATATATTCGAAGACGAGACAGGAAACGGTGGTTTGAAGGCATACCTTGACAGCGTGGTCCCGTTCTTCAAAATGAACGAAGGCATAATCTTTGATTTTCTTTACACGCTCCACTGGGCCATATTCCTCAAACGTCTCCTTCAGTTTTTCCTCCGTGAACTCTTGCGTCAGGTTGCGAACGTACAGAACTTTCACCTACAAAATAAAACATCATACCGTGAAAACCACGCTTGTAGTAAAATAATAGACAAATAATTCCTCATAGCTCAAGGCATTCTTAGCAACTACGAAGAACTGGGAAAGCAGGACAATTGCTAATCGTCATCTAATCATTAGATTAGAAGTAGTAAATATTCCTTCAGCCCAGGCTGACTGCTAATCATACTTGACAGTGCAAAACGGAAACATCAGCTGAATTTTATAACAAGACCAAAGTTTTCGATGGGATCCCAAAAATTTAATATTTGACCAGACAACTAGGTCTTGTCTTCGCCAGATCCTGTCTTCGCCAGGCTAATCATCTGAGAAAACCAATGAGCCATATCTATTTTGACGATACTGATCGAAACTTCCTGGTTTACTTCTGCCAAATTTCCGGTTTCGGCCGAATTGCGAGCAAACTACTTGCCCAGCAAAACCAAAATATAGTTCAGAAACGAATTCAGCGTATCTCATTATCCCTATAAAGAACATCCAATCAACTTCAAATAAAACTTTAACTTCTAAAAAAAAATCTGGTTTCAACCGGATTCCGGACGAACTATATGTCCGGTTAAAAAATGATTGTCATATACAGATTCAGCGTCTTTTCTTACCCTTAAATCTATCATCTAATCAACTTCAAATAAAATTTTGCTTTAAAAATTTTTCCGGTTTTGCCAGGATTCCGGACGAATTATTTGTCCGGAAAGAAAATGGTTTTCCCCATCGTGTTCAGCATGTTTTCTTACCCCTAAATCGAACATCTAAACAACTTCAAATAAAAATTTTGCTTTTATCAAATTTTCGGGTTTTCACCGGATTCCGGGCGAACTACTTGTCCGGCAAGAAAATGGTTTTCACCATCATCTTCAACATGTTTTCTTACCCCTAAATCAAACATCTAATCAACTTCAAATAAAACTATTACTTTTAACAAACTTTCCGGTTTTGGCCGGATTCCGGGCGAACTACTTGTCCGGTGAGAAAATAAATTTCATATTCGGATTCAGCGTGTCTCCTTACCCCTAAATCAACTATCTAAGTAGCTTTCGAAAAATATTGTGTTTGCCCCTTAATTTGAAACCCCTCCCCCACCCTCAAATATAGGGCTACAGAGCCCATCTTCGAACTTGACTTGTACTTTGACCCGAAGGATCCTCCCACCAAGTTTCATCAAAATATCTCAATGCCTTCGAGAGTTATTGTGCGCACAGACGGACAGACTGACAGACGGACAACTTTTGCGATGTCATAGGTATCCCGCCACTTACGTTTTGGGATCCCAAAAAGCGATATTTCGGCCCTTCTTGGCAAGGGTCCTCTTCAGGCTCAAGCTGGAAAATGAACGAAGGGCCGAAATATGGCTCTAACTGGTACTCATTCGAATCTAAAAGGCTTGACGTGACTCAAATTTGGGCTTTTTCGCTAGTTTCTTTACAATAGACCCCTTAGTAGACCTTACAAACCCGATTACTACTGCGGCCATGGAACGTTTAAGCTAGCGATAGTCATAAACTACCGCTTTCTGACCACCCTTCCTTCAGCCTGTTTAACGCTTTCTGTCTAGTCATTCCCGTCAATGCCAATCCGCCAAGCTTTTGTAGCACTTAAAAGAACAGTAAACTTGACTATGCAACTTTCGGCCATTAAACCGGCCTGGGGGGCTTACATAAATGTACAGGGACTTATTGTCGAGAGGACCCCCCTTCTTTGTTATCTCGAAACCCCTTCTTATTGTTCCCAGAGCTAGCTGGCAGGGCCTTGCCCCTTATGTACTGTAATTATGCACTCATACACTGTAAAAGTTCGGCTTTTTCTGTGTTGACAACATACAGGGTTGCCACTTTACTAAAATAAATGCACTGGCCAAAAATAAACAAGAGCTGGAAGCTCATATGGCACTTGCAAGGCTGGGTCAGAGGATGAAAGTAGGAATTCGTCAATTCGTGGGTTTCTTTTGATCATTTGTAAGCAAAACCCTTGAGATAAAAATGATCATGGGTCCTTGGAAATCACGAGACTGTATCGTTTGGCAATGCATTTGGCTGTGCGCACTTTAAGGGCGCTAGAAAATCATCTGTAATCAAAACTCTTGAAGCAAAAAAGATGATCACCATTAGCACGAAAATGTATATTTTACTCAAAAGTACTTTTTGTACTTTAAGGAATTCAGTTGTAAGCAAAACCCTTGAGGCAAAAATGATCATGGGCTCATAGGGATAACGAAAATGTATATATTGCTTAAAAGTATTTTTTGTACTTTACGGTTAGCATTAGCACTTTAAGGGATGGTCGGATCTGGGAACTAACTATTTCTTAGCCAATCATGTCAAGTCTCTAATTTTCAAGCCAAGTTTCATCGTCCTAGCATGTCTGGAAGTACCTTAACTTGCTATCACCGGATTTCCGGACCCCCCTAACTCCCCCACAATACCCGAATCCGGTCCGGTTTTGTCACTGATCTACATAGGGCTTGTGCTTGTTCTTCCCACCAAGTTTCATTCCGATCGCTCCACTCCAAGCATGTCACAAGGTTTCCGGACCCCCCTCCGACCCCCCCCCCCCCAGCTTCATCGGATCCGGTCCGGACTTGAAATGGGTAATCCGAAACATGTGGTCTTTCTACATATTAAGTTTCATTATGATCCGATCACCCGTTCGGAAGTTATACATACCTCAAGAGTCCGGATTCCCCCTCCCTCCACTCCCCCACGATGGTCGCATCGGGAAGCTGACTGTTTCCAGGTTAATCTGGTCGTGTCCCTGATTTGCCTGCCAAGTTTCATCGTCCTAGCCCACCTGGAAGTATCTTAACTCCGTATGACCGGAATTCCGGAACCTCCCTCCAACTGCCCCCCTCCCAGTGCACGAATCCGCTCGGTTCTGTCAATGATGTACCTAGGGGTTGTGCTTGTTCCCCACACCAAGTTTCATCCCGATCACTCCACTCTAAGCGTTTAACATGATTTCCGGTTCCCCCCTCCGACCCCCCCCCCCCCCACATTCATCGGATTCGGTCCGGACTTGAGTTGGGACATGTGAGACATGATGTCTTTCCAAATATCAAGTTTCATTAAGATCCGATTACCCGTTCGAAAGTTATGCATGTCACTAAATTCCGGATTCTGGCTCCCTTCCCTCCCCCCACGATGGTCGGATCGGGCAAGTGACGATTTCCAAGTTAGTTTGGTCGGGCCCCTAATACGCCTGCCAAGTTTCATCGTCCTAGCACATCTGGAAGTACCCTAACTCGCGATCACCGGACTGACCGACCGACCGACCGACCGACCGACAGACCGACCGACGGAAAAGTGATCGGTATATGGCACTTGGCCGGAAGGCAAGTGCCATAAAAAGTACTACTAAAGAAGAAAAGTACTCAATCGTGATGCTGGGCCATAGTCACCTTGGAAATAAAGGGTCCCACTTTTTTTTCTTAAAATCTGCTGCAAAAGTAAAAAGAAAGTCCTATAATGAGCACAATTGTACTACCGGCGGCAACCCTGCTAACATACTGGTATCAAAATGGTCGTGGGTTCAAAGGTCGTGGTTCGAGTCCTACTCCCGGCACACAAACCTTTTGCTTTTTTTGTCTACTAAGGGCGTTTTTTAGCGGTTCTTCTGTTTATCAACAGTGTTGACCAACAAACTACTGTTGACCGCCAAAACGTCCCTGTTGATCAACAGAGGCGAATCTTCGCCAGAACGCTCTGTTTGAAAAACCTGGCTGATTACTCCACAAATCGACCAACAGACCTGACCAACAACACTTTCTATTGTTGGTCATTTTTACCAACAATGTTGGCCACAGAGGTCTCTGTTGGTCGCTAGAACGCACTGTTGGTCAACATTGGCTCGATGTTGGACCGCTAAAAAACGCCTTAACTCAAAAGTCGAATTCTCGGAAACAGCCCGGAAACGGCAATGGTCGTAACGAGAATTTTTCTCTCAATATCGACTCAGGGTACATTCTTGATATGTCAGCTAGCTCCCCGACCCGAGTCAAGTTTGAGTCAAGTTTTCTGTTCCTTTAAACTGACCGTGACATAATTGCGTTACATGATTCAACCCGAGAGACACGTTTGATTAATTATCTCCAGAGTAGGCCGGGACGGATGGTTCAGTTGCGTTTTTTTCATGTATAGTTTCGGTATAGTTTGACGTACTTTTGTTTTAGTTATGAAAGTACAGTATCTGTCTGTACCGTTTTATTTGTCCATTCCACATACCGTACTTTGATAACTAAAACAAAAATACGTCAAACTGCAGAGAAACTACATCCAATTAACCGCAACCTCAACTGCGCGCAGCACCGAGACTCGCGCGAGAAAAGACAAGAAACAGATTTGTATTATGTTTCACCGGTTCTAGACTAGAGGCAGCACGAGTCAACCAACTGACTGGGATTCGAGAAAAGACTTGGCCTTTTCTTTCAACTTTAAACGTACCTTGGACATGATTTCCTGGTCCGGCTCATCCTGTGGGTCTGCCCAGTCAACAAGGATGTCGCAGTTCCACGCTTTGAATCGACCTGTGCCCAAGCGACGTTTTGCGAGAGAGGCGGCCTTGTGTGATTCATATTCGAGAAAGCAGAATCCACGATTCTTCCGTTTGTCGTCAGGGGCGCTGTAGATGATGACGTCGGAAAGACCAGCTGAAATTTACCAGGTTGCTACATAAGAAATATTCAGTCCTGCACTGTCTGGTGCGCTTTTTCGAAAGATGTGGGATATTACACTATCTGGTGTTACAGATTATTTCTGACCGTATTTTTTTTTTTTACTTTTCTTTGATAGGTATGTAACGCATATCTTCCTGTGTCCCACAGGAAGTTATATTACGACAATTACTTTGTGGCGGCTGATACGAAGCCGTACCGACATCTGGCAGATCTTCATCAAGCAGTTTTTCTCAAATACTAAGGAGTAGAAGCTGGACTTAGTCAACTGAAACAACATCTTACTTTGCCTAGCTTTCTAAAAGGTAGTTACTGAGCAGTATGGATCATTTCTTGACCACAGCCTTATAGTATTATCTACAATGTACCTGATAAAAACGACAACTTCGGCAATGCAACGTTGTGGAAGTTCGCTTCATAACAAAGAATCTACCTCCTG